>CM061558.1:190569702-193069702 GCA_030864225.1 Capsicum baccatum var. pendulum | reverse complement strand
TCATATTTCAAATAGTTATTAAACATCTTAAACATTGTAGGGAATGCATGGGTATATTCCTGTACATATTGTATATCTCCATTATCTTGCATGCTTCATGTCACAACAATAGCAACACATGAAAAGCATGGAATTCATATTGAAGTATATAACTAAGATGGACTTATCATATAGACATCATAGAACCATGCAAACATAAATTTCTAGCCTCCTAAGCATTTTATCAAACACCTTGCATACATTCTTTAAGGCATAGGTGAGTTTCATACTTGCACCATATTAAATCACCTAAAGTTATGTTTTTCTATTAACAAACATATATATTCCCAAAAAACACCTTTATACATCACATAGAAATGTAAACAATAATCGTTAATATGTACATACTCATATCACCACAAAAAGTTTACAAAATAATATTTAAAACATTGTTCTTTAGCTCTATGAACGGATTGGATCCATATATGAAGACTAATCATACCTTAGTGATTGAATATTGAAAGATATCTAAGTTTCTAATGGTTCTTAAAGAATTCCTTAGGCTTGCCCTTGATTTTTCGTGACAAGGGTTTAACCCCTTTGGGAAAGAATGCTTTTATTACTGTGGAGATGATCTTAAGAGGAAACCCTAATCTTGTTGTTGAAAGAGTATGAGATCGATTTTTTTTAGGTATTTTAAATAAAGAGAAGGGAAGATAATATATTCCTTGAGGGTTATAAGTCGTGGGAAGAGAAGGGAAAATACTAAAATACCCTAATGAAATGAATTCCTAGCTGCAGAAAATAATAGGGGACGACATTTGTGAAAAGGCATCAAAAATGTCATTACACAAAATCTGGAATTGATTGTTTATACCTAACTATGATGAACTTCGTGGTAGGGCATGACAAATATGGTAAACTACCATGAATGTCGTCACACAGGAGCTGGATTTTGCCTAATGCTGACGACATTTGTGACATGGTGTCAAAACTATGGCAAGACATCAAAAATGTCATCATACAGAAGCTAGATTCTGCCTAAGGATGATAACATTGGTGACTGGCATAAAAAATGTGGTAAGCCATCAAAAATGCTGTTACACATAAGCTGGATACTGCCTAGGGCTGAAAACCTTCCTGATAGGGCGTTATATATATGGTAAGCTATCACGAATTTCATCACTTAGGAGATGGTTTCTACCTAAGGATGATAACCATCGTGGTAGGTCATCACAAGTGTGGTAAGCTACCACAAATGTCGTCACACTACTTCCAGTTTGACATGCTGGAGTAAAATAGGAATAACTTTTTGATCAGATATCATATTTAGGAAAAATTGGTATCGTTGGAAAGATAATTAAATTATCTATCTATTGATAGGTTATGACCTTAAAAATTCCTAATATAATGAGATATATTCAAGTTTGAATCTTACTATGGCAATATCTTTCTGAAGAATTCGATCGGTAAGGAATGTTTTGATTCATCTGGTAGATGGGAATTATTTGCAGACTTAATATACATGCAAATTACTCATAAAACTATAAAATAACCATGATGTACTATGCATGAGCTTGGTTCATGGATCTAATATCGGTTTGGATTTTTCGAGTATTACAGAGACTTACTCCTCACATAAATGAGTAACCTTAATAACCTAATGGGTAATCCACAATTACCTTCACAAATTTCTTATTATCCAGTAAAATTGAGTGACTTGTGCCTATTATTTATTTATTAGTTCTAAGGTTGACAAGTTGTCAACGAGTTTATTAGCTTTCAACCCAAGTCATCATTAATGTAGATTCTTATATAAAAGTTGTTTTTGGTTGAAAATGAGAATTGACTAGCCGTCATCAAGTTAATGAGTAAATTAAGTCTTCGACATTGTAAATAACTATGTTGATTTTATCTTGGGTTTATGAATTAAATTGATAGCTCATTAATTTGTTGAAAATAATATATATAATTGGAAATAAGCTACATCTGTTTGTTACACTATTACACCCATTGTAATCACCATTAATGCATCAATATAATGTATAACAATGAGACTTATTTAAACCTAATCAGACTATAATATGTCTATCCATCCAACTCTATTCTTAATAGCTCAATGCATAAGGCTTTTTATATTACTATAAACTTTAAATAAATCTAATGTAAGTCTAGTGTCTTTAAATGAAACTATAACTTAAATCTTAGAATAAACATGTTGCTATGGAGTGCAGTGCAATGACCTACGCTTGATAAGTATGTTCCTGTTTCAGATTCCCTCCAAGTGTGTCTCAAAATTTCCCTTATAAACCATGGACTTTGAAATATTATGGTTGGTGATAAGAGTTTTTTAGAGTGTTTTGTAGGAAGGGGTGACCTAGGTAAATAAATAAATAAAAGGTTTTTAAAAATCCTTCCAGCTGGATACTTTCCAATACTGGTGCAACGATTAGTCGACCATTATAGCGGTCGACAATTGTCCAATATAATATTTTTGTGCACTATTTTTCCTTTCTATTTTAATTTTTCTTGACCTAATTTAATTGTATCATTTACCAAAAATTAGTTTTTAGGCATTTTCACACTTAACAACAATTTGGATTGTAAAATTAGATACTAATTTACCCACCATATGTCCTCGATGGTCCTAACGTGGAATTTCTATATTTAATGGGTCATTACAAGGATTATTGCAATACTCAATACCATATTTATATACCTTTTCTCTTTAGTATTAGTTATAGCTAAGTGTTTCCCAGCTTTTGGCATGGTGATTGTTGCCACTCACTCATAGAATTCACAAAAAATTTATTCTCATGATCATTATCCAATAGTGTTACCCAAATAGGAAACTACACAATAATGCATACAAAATTGAGATGAAATTGACATTGAGTAGATTTAAAGTTTTTATAGTACTAACTAATCGTTGTTCAATTCCCCCATTTTTCATCCAACTATATCAAATCTTTCAACCCTCTATATGAATCCCGCCCACAAATGATTTTAAGGTATTTATTTATCTTTACTACTACTTTTATGCATTTTTCATAGTTGAATCATACGGTTACATTAGAATTGGAAAATTTAGAGGATTTTTTTGTACAAAGCCTTGAACTATAACTTCTTCATGTTTTTGAATGGAATGAAGAATATATTATGATATTTTATATATACAAAACATCTATAGCATTCCTAGAATAACATTGAAATAATTCACAGTGGATTCAGACATGGTTATAGTAGTAGAAGAAGGATGATCTTCTCTAATGAAATTCAATGATTTGGGATTAATTTGAGTATGGTGCACTCTCACATTAGTGTAAATATTTATGGGTTTCACTAAGTCTGATATGTTCTTAGAAGTTGATAATAAATAGAAAAGTCAAAAATCTCTCATGGGAGGGGAGGTTGGTAAGCTAAAAATGATGAACGACAACATTAGTAACCTTTTCTGTTATAGAGGTATCACCATAATACTAATTTCCACATAAATGGTACCACTATAGAGGTTAATTTACTGATGTTGTTATAGTACTAGGCAGTAGATTTCCAATTTTTTCATTTTTGTAAAATTTTTGAATTACTTCCTTCCCCTAGTACCCGATTTAGTTTCTAACCTTGATTTGTTATGTTTTAAAATGTTTATCAAGGCCCAACAACCCTACTACTATAGATTTCCAAACTCTAGGTGTCGTAATAGGTATGAAGATTTATTGCAGAGTAAGGTTTCCTTATCGAATGGAGCATTGTGATGATGAATGTGGAGGAGGATTTTTTGGGTTTCTACAACCAACTAAATTTTTTTGTGTGGGAGATGTTGATAGTGCTAGTCCTTTAATGCAACATGGATGTTGTTTGTTGAATTGATGCCAACCTCCCAATTATGGACTAGTTAGTTCCTCTCCCCAATATCCACATTCAAGGAAAGAAGTTCCCAGTAGATTTTGCCACTATAAATGATGCTTAAGGTGCCCCAACCACTCCCTATGCAACCTTTTATATAAAAATTTAGGAATCGAACTTACAGTGGGATGCTAGGGTCTTAGAATCAAATGGGCAAGCTCATAAAGTGAAATAGTCAAGTGTTAAGGAAGCTAAGAGTTCTTACTTCTCAGTTGAGGATAGAGTGCTGTTACAATTGGTATCCCAAAGGATTCAAGATTTAAAAATTATTATATACATTGGAGAATAGATTTTGGACGAGGTGTAGTATTTTTATGCCAAGAAGAGGTCATCAATGAATCTTTTCTTCCCTTTATTCGTCACCAACTTATGTAATAGGTTTAGCATTGCTTAAGATATTTAGTATTCCATGGAAAAGTGTGACATGTCATACAAACCATTGTTGGTGAAGAGTATATGATGAGGGAGTAAGAAGAAGAAAAAGGTAGTGGAAAGAAGTTAGAATTTTTGGGTTGGTTGAGGTAGAGAGTCAGTTACGCCTCCTACTCAGGCAATTGGATCTCTAGGTTATTGGGAGAATAACCATGTGACTATTTAGGGCTACTTTGAGAGGATATAATAGTCACCTCCTAGATTTTATCTATTTTGTTTAACAATATTACTTGACCAAGACCAACTGTGTATATATATCAAAGCAAAGACTAATTAACAAAAGAAGTATTGCTCTTGTGACCCCATGTTAGTAAGGATGTTGAAAGAATTACAACTTATTTTTGGTTTTTCCTCCACTACCAAGAAGCTCTAGAGCTAAATAAGATGCACTCCAAGGTGTTGTCCTACCTTAGTGGAATGGATAAAGAGGATTCATGTTCCTCGAGCCTTAGTTATTGTATCACCTCGGCTTTTTAGTCCTTGAAATATTTCTATGTTTTGAGCTCTATGCGTTGACTCTGACTCTCCCTATGAGTCATATGGTGTCTTGATGGGTCTATTACCCAAGTCATATGCTATCAAAAAAGTTGTGTTGAAGTTACTATCATGGGTACGACTTGAGGGTACCAGTTATTAAGACTCATGACGAGTCATAGGGAAAAGTCGTAACCAAATCATATAATTTTATGTAATGATTCAACTCTAAGAACGAGTGGATCCCAAAAAGCATTAAGGATAAGGTAATGACATAGGGTGTAAATCATAGGTTGTGCAGTGTATACCCTAAATTGGTTTTGTGTTGATTACCACTGGGACCTATAAGTTGTAGGGTCCCATTATTATTCTTTTCGATGAGTCATAAGGTAAGCAGCATAGGGTACCTTGGTGGTATTTTGCGCCTACGACGCATTGTGACAAGTTGTAAGGAGTGCTAGGAGTCAATGATCGACCCATAGTCAAAGGTAGCACTTTTTCAGCTTTTAAGTAAAAGGGATTCTAGACATTTCCCCTCTTATCCAAATTGAAAACCACATCTTATAACCCCTTTATTATGTCTGTCACACAAAAATATCAATCCAAGTAACTTTTCAAATACTTCAAAGTATCTCTAAGTTCCCTCAAGCAAGCCAAGCAAGGGTTAAGTCAAGTTGGTCAACTAAGGGCTCAAGGGTCAAATTCTGTCCAAATTTTTTGGCATTTAAGGCATGTTACTCATATCTTATTGTTAATATTTTAAAAGCATAAATTTTAAAAAAAATTTCGTGAGATCTTCATGTTGGTTTAAAAAAAGTGTTGGGGGTTTTCAATTCTAATTATTGAACAACGTTTTACCATTATTTAGTTATGATTATTCATGTTTTAAATATGTTTTTGAACTTGTGGATGCTTTGGAATAGTGAATAAACTAGGCAATTGTGAATTTCCTAAATTTGTGACTTTTGAAGTGATTATAACCCCATCCCCGTGGTGTGAAATTGGTTTTTAATTGTGAGAAATGTGGGAATTTATAAAATTTAACTACTGAAACTATTTTATGATATAAATAGGTATTTGAAAAATAATGATCTAATTTATTTAAACGAAGAGAGTCATTGTTACCCCACCTTGTATTAATGAATAAAGGGAGTTGTTCTACCCAAGTTAATTGATATTGTTTTGGCATAATCCAATTACTTTTCAACTATAGTTGGTATGACGATACCTATAATGTATGCCTTAATGTGAAAGATGGCTCAATGCACGCGAATGTGTGGTACTTGTTTTAACTAGGCTCTAGTATGAATTGTGTACATTAGTCGTGAAAGTAGAGGTTCAAGTGACTGATACTGGAAATCATATTTGTTGACGTAGGGGTCAAAGTGACCTAGGATGTTTAACCTCCCCTCATTATTATTTTATTAATAGGTACGCTCAAGTCCCTGATAAATCATTTTGTGGTCGGGTGCTTAAGTCACCTTAGTATATGTTGTGAGGTTCGAGTCCCCTAGGTGCATATATATGAGATTATTCTCCAGTTTTTGCAGCTACACTCACTGGAGCCTGACCAAATGGTGATAGTTGCGGCCCATATAGCACATGGGCTTATGTTATGATCGTTGAGCTACGCAATCCAAGCTAATTGTTTAAGTGCAATTTAAACCTTGCTTCTTATTCTTACATGTGAAGTATATATGTATATATGCTTGATTGTGTGCATTAGTTTTATAATTATTTTAAACTATTGATCATGGCATTATGTTATACTTATCCTTGAGTAATGTGATAACGCTGACCCCTCTAACCGTCATCGGATGTTGTATCCCCATGCGATGAAAAAACTGGTCATACTTCTACTCCTCTTGCTATGTGATTTGGATTCTAGGTCAACTTATAAACTTTCATTAAAGTGGTGAGCTTTCATACATCAGAAATTTATATTTAATGTTTCATTCTTTTACTTCTAAGACTATAAAGACATGTTTTATCTATAGTCGTGGGCATGTCCTGAAACTTTATTGATATTCAATATTTGTTCTTATTAAAAGGATTTGTTTAGACTACTGTGGTTAGTAGATGGTGTCAATCAGTTGTTTGGCCAATCGTTGTTTTTTTGTAATGGACATGCATTAAAATGCCATTAAACTATTGCATACTATCTTGTTATACTGCAGTGTGTTATACTGCATAAAAGTCTTAGCTCATTTCAGCTCTAAGTTACATGTTTAAGGGGTCCAAGAGTTAAAAATTTCACAAAGGGTTAGGAACTAGTCATTAACAAGACCCTTAAACTTTGATGATTTTATTTTTGACCTTCCCGACCTCGAAACATTGATTTTTAAGTTGATTCATGATCGGAGTTGTTCGCCTCCTTAGTGCAGCACTCTAAGCCCGCATCGCCCCCCCAAGTCTAATGCTCTATAGCCCATGTCACCCTTTTCTTTTTTTTTGACATTTTCTTGCTCATTATTTAAGGGTATTTGGGTTAATTCCTCTTTCCGAAAATCATCCATCACACAAAATTTATGTCTCCAAGGACCATTATTTGCCCTATTACTCGTAAAATCTCTCAAGAAAACTATCTTATACCTCAGAAACAAACCCTAAACCATACTAAAGCAATTAAGGAATTAAAGCTTCAAATCTTAACAAATTTCTAGAATCTTAACGAATTCATCCAGTGAGGTATGGCTGATGTTCATCCATTTGTTATTTTCTGCTATAGAGTCCAAGAATCCTTTTTTTGGTATTAAATTTTTAGTTTTTTCATGTTTAAGTTAAAATATCTCCAATAATTCTTGTTATTTTAATTACAAGTTATTTTTATAAGTTGTTTTTAAGTGGGATAATCCATTACATGCTTTAAATGTTATAATCTTCACATTAAATCCCTAAGTTATGATTTTAGTCTTCGAATCATGTTATTATCTCACGATTTACCAATTCTCATGCTTAAGTTTATGAATCTCAAGTGTTTGATGAAATGCCTAAGTGTTGCATTTTTAAAAATGATCCTCATACTATGGTTTTAAAGCTTTTATATGACATTATTGTTAATTTCATTCAGTACTGGTAGGTTATGAACACTCGATACCAATGTGATATACATAAATTCATATTTTCAAGTGTACAAATAGTTATTCCATGCCTCCTATCAGTATACTTATATATTTATGATCAGGATAAGCACTATTATTTATGTAATAATGTATAGTATAGTTCTGTCCATTCCATTATCAGTTTCAGTTTAGTTTGGAGTAGGATTTAGCGATGAGCGAACTCAGGGATAAGGGCTCACCTAAAGTAGAGGGTGTCGCCCTTAGTATCAATCGTCGAGTTACATAACTACGGGGCCAGTGTAGGTTAGAGATGTCTACCTTCTAGTTAACAGTTGAAAAAGTGTTTACCTGTTAGTTCTTTATAACACAGATCTCATTAGAACACCTGCCAGTTTAGAGTGACTAACTGGTCCTTTGGGACACCAATTTAGTGGATCAATATAGCCAGTGTTAGTACCCATGGAATGGTACTGACACCCTTCCAATTGGGGTTATAGCTTGGACTCTGATTACTTCATATTGGGGAATCTCAGTTACATGATACCTCACATAGTTTCAGTACAGTATTAATTATAGTTTCAATCTACGTTTGCCTGACCAAAGCAGACATATTCTTAGTTATTCCGTTATCAGATTATAGTATTTCAGTTTATAGATTATTTCAGATATATGTTTATGCTTGGTCTTGCATTAGCAGGTGTTACAATTTTCATGCATTCATGTTCAGTCATCTCATGCTATTTAGTTAGTCATTATTTCATATGCATAGTACCATCTTGTATGTCAGCCTAACCTAATTTCATATACCACCAGTGCATTCAAAGTACTAACCACATACTCTTCTTTGCCTTATGATGTATTATATCATAGGTTCAGACACAGTTTCCCAATAAATGTTAGACAGCTCAGTGTAACCTAAAAGTCGTAGTGGTGAGACCTCATTCAACAAGGACGTATTATGTTTATTCAGTTATTTCAATATTTTATTTTATTCAGTCAATCAGAGTTAGTTGGGTGTCTGTTCCATCATCTCCTTAGTCAGTTTAGAGGCTTTCAGACGTTTAGACAGATAATTAGATAGTCAGACAGTTTCTTTTAGTTTTTTATCATATGGTTCAAACTTATGATTGATTTGGTATTTTAGATTTATGTATCCTATTCATTTTTTCTTCTGCACAGGTGTTATGTTCATATTTATTTAGTGCTCCCAGCAGGTACAATAACATGGATTAGCTTGTGTTCACTTATGGCCGTGAGGACCGTTGTCATGACTAGGCGGTAGCCTCAGGTTGTGACATAGATAGAGCTAAATCTCATCTAGTGAGTTGTCTTGAGCTACTCAAATATTATGACATGATCCTTTACTACACCCAGATAGAGCTAACGTGGTTGCTGATGCTTTAAGTAGGTTTTCAATGGAAAGATTATCTCATGTGGATAGGGAGAAATGGTATTTGATAAATCATATTCACTGTTTGTCTAATCTTTGAGTTCCTCTCTTGGATTCCAAGAATGGTGTCATGATTGTTCAAAAGGTGGAGAAGTCATATACAGTAGCTGAGATGAACGAGAAACAAGTGATGTATCCTATCATTTATTCAAATCAAGGATGATGTAGGTAGGAAGAAAGTAATGGTCTTGGATATTATAGGTTATGGTATCTTAACGTACCAAGGGAGGTTGTGTTTCCTCGACCTTGATGGTTTATGAGGTACGATTTTTGCTGAGGCCCATGAGTCATGGTATTCGGTCTATCCTTGTTCAACGAAAATGTATCATTACCTTAATGAGATTTATTTGTGGAATAATATGAAGTAGGATATGGCCTATTTTTCACTAAGTATTTGGTATGCCAGCAATAGAAAGTAGAAAAATGAGGCATCTGATATTAGTCTAGGGCAACTTAATGATATGGATGAGTTCCATCTTGGAACTTATGATAGGGTTGATCTGTACAAGGAAAGAATGAACAAGTTCCATGACTAAAAAATTGAAAAGTGATATTTTAAGAAAGGTGATTTGGTGTTCCTCTTTAACTACAGACTCAAGCTTTTTACAGGTGAACTCAAATCTAAATGGCCTGGCCTATTTAAAGTTAACCAAGTCTACTCGTCTGGAGTAATGGAACTAAAAAATTAAGATGGAAGTGTCTTCAAGATTAATAAGTAGCATGTGAAACTGTATATCAGTCTAATGAACTCGATAAATAGTATTGATACCATCTATCTCGATGAAGTTTGAGTAATCGAGATGACTGAGTCGTGTCGCGATAATAAATCTGGTGCTAGTGATAGACAACCTACATTATGTTGTTGTAAAGCATGAGTTTAAGTTATTTTTCTATTTTGTGCAAGCTAAAGGGTTCGTGTAAGTGTGCAAGTATGACAATGTAGGAAACATGAAGATGAAGTAGTTGGGGGTGACTGATGGACCATCCCTACTTTGATAGGCTGTCTTTGGAAACTACCACAACAAATGCTAAAAACCAAGTTACTGGAAAGTAGCGATGGGTTGAATGATGGAGCATCTCAGATGGACTGTCGCAAGCTTAATGGATCATCGGCCCAACCATCGCAAATTATTTGCAAAATAAGCTTACCGGAAGGGGTGACAGGTCATCTGATGGGCTGTTGCACCAGCGACGGACCATCACTTTAACCATCGCACTTAACCCTATTTGAGAGGGTTGGATCAGATCAATTTCAGTTTTTGAACGTTTCATCCATATCTGACCCAAATTGTTTTTAATGGATAATTTATAATGGTTAATTAGTGCTACAACTGTTCAAGTGCCTGACCCTACTTATTTTCCATGCATTCATATTACCTAAGTCTTTTCATTCTCTTCTAAAACTTCTCCTCTTCCCTGTCCCATATATTTAAACTTCATTTCATCTATTTATCTTTCTATCACAAGGAAAACAATGTCTTTTATAAAATCAAAGGTACATTTGTCATTCTGTGTTTAGTGTGCAAGTCAAAGTAGTGACCAAGTAATGCATTACTAAGGTATGTTCTTTTCATCACTTTCTAGTTTATTCAATATGAAGAACAAATGAAGTAGGTAAAGGCAATAATATTGAAATAATTCTCTCTTCTCTTGTTGATAGTGTTTAGATCTGAATTATGTCAAAACCTAATAAACACTGCCCTGGGTAAAGTCTAAGTAGCTCATGGAACAAGAAAATGGCAAAATTTGGGATGTATTATTGACATAAATGCCATAAAAATCGTTTTTGAAATAAGTGTATGCCAGGTATCGGAAAAAATGCCCAAATGAGGATCAAATTTGAAAAGTGCATCCGATGGTTTTGAGATGGACAATAGGACCCCATACAAACCATCGCTTGAAGCCATCATAACTATATCAGAATTAGAGCTACTAGAATTGACCCGGCAGTTGCGTCGACGGACCGTCACCCTATTTGTCGCTAGTTGAAAATTTTTCTTTATTCTAGTTTGAGTTCATAAACTAATAAATGTGTCTCTTAAAACTAATATTAGAAACAAACTACTACAAACTAGAGTCAGGGTTAGAGGCCAAAGAGCCAGGTAAGAGCCACAATAGGGTTTGAACGAACCGACACACAACTCCTAACAAATAAATCAGGTGATTTTTTCATTCTCCCAGTCTAAAGAGGTGGGTGAAAGTAGAAGCAGCAGTATCTCTATCTTAAGCCCAATTATGGAATAGGTTGAAATATCTAACCACATAAAAGAGGAGATTTTAGAATAGAAAGACCCAAACTTGGTTCGACGTAAGTACCTGCAACTGCGGGAAGCTTTCAGGTGGTTGGTTGAAGGCATTCGGGATTATTTCTACAAACGGCTCAAGAAAATGGATAGGCTGGAGGCAAAGAGACCTATTTTTGAGGATTATCAGATTGTGAAAACAATACTACATGAGTATCCAAAACTCGAGCGCCAATTCAATAAATATGAGTTGGCATGGATAAGTAGGTCACTCGGAACTTATCAACCAAATCTCGTACATGAGTATTTTGCCAACAACTTTGTATTGTTGGAGAAGGACTATCCCCCAGGTATATCAGTTAGTGACATGAGTAATATAGATAAAGTTTCTATGTGTGGAGTCAATATAGATAGCTCGGAGGGTACATTGAATAAATTCTTATTTGATCTTGAATATTGGATATTGGGTTCAATACCAGAGTTGGAGCATCAATTGTTCACGACGACCAAACAAATCGAGTGTCTGGCCAGAATATTGATAGAGGAAAGAGAGCCTGCATGGGTACACAACTCCCAAGAACAAATATCTAATTTGTCCCTAAGATTTAGGGCCATGTTATGGTGGGCAATTATGAGACTGAGGTTGATGCTAACAGGCCATTAGGACTGTTCAGAAATAACTAGAGCTGTAATAGTTGTTAAATAGATTGAGAGATTAACAGTGTATTTTGGCCAGATTATTGCTAATGAATTGTTTACCCGCACTTATAAGACCACAAATGGGCTACAATTTCGATGTCTTATCATAGAGTTGTGCAAGCAATCAAACGTCTCTTTTAGCGGCAGAGTTAATAATGCATTCCAACCAATGTACGAACAAGATATTGAGAAGACAAGGGATAACTTAAGGTTCAATATGAGAGTCAACAGAACTTCATCCCATCAAACGCAGTTGCACCAGTTCCTAAAACATTAAAGGTTCCTTTGGGTATGCCATTACCTCTTGCTATATATGTACCTTTAACCACATTAGCAGGTTCAGCTTCATTGCCTGTGAGTGGGACTAAAGATTCTGCATCAGTCTCGCCTAAATATTCTTAATAGAGGTTGAACCAAGAGAACTTTTTAAAGTTGGTTTGCGCCTATAAAAGGTTTGGAAAGGAATTAGCTATATGGGGGGCGGATTTCAAACCTTTTGTTGAAACAAATTGAAAGGCATAAACACATCCTTTTAGGAACATTCAGCTAATAATGGATGATATCGAGAACTGAATCAATAAAAAGCTAGATTCCATGTCCATTCAAGATTTTTCCAAATTTATGGTTGAGTTTAGATAGGCCCAGACAGATATAGCTGAGCTGAAATGACAGCCACAACAACCCATGCTTGATCCAGCCTAGATTACAAGTGATGAGGATAAAGGTATTGTTAATTTAATGGGGAGACCGATCAAAGACAAGGATAAGAAGGTAGCAGAGACAAATGAAAAAGCCAAGAAAGTTTCAAAGAGAGCAGCTAATAAAAAGAAACTTGAAGCCATGACATCAGAAGATAGAGAAGATTATGATCTATAGAAAACACTTAAGAGATTGAAGAAAATAGAGGATAAGTTGAAGAACAGACTACTGGATGAAGTTGCAGGTGTTTCCACCAATTCCACCCTATCTAGGCGGCCAATTTCTAGCCCTATTCACAGTGAGATCCCTCTGATTCTAGATGATGTTGATGTTAGGACCCCTACCTCCATAGGGGTTAGTATTGCTGAAGATGTAGAAAAAGAAACCTCAGACCATTTGACTAATGTCTCATATGACTGAGAGGTTGTACAAGTATTTTACTCCTTTGGTTCTTACTTAGCATGCAATGAGGACAGTGCATTATTTTTTTAGGGGGTTCATGCTTGTACCATAGGTGTTTTTGTTGCACATTTTCTTATCCCTCATGTTTTATCTAGGAGGACTGGCATGTCTAGTTTGAACTTTTATTTTCATGTGATGTGCTATAAATATCATCAAGTGATTATTTATATAAGTAATTATCTGTTCTGTTGGTATCATTGTGTGAATATATATGATAAGTGATTATGGCAAAGTATTTTGAATTTTCGTATAATTATTTCTTCTTACCATGTGGTAAAGTATTGTTCAACCATTTGTGACACTTAAACTTGAAATAGAATGTAAACTAAAGCAAAGCATATTTATGTGAATGAGTTCCAAGAGTTAGTAGGATAGGAATTAACTCAGTGCCTACGCGTGTGAGTATTTGCATTGTTCTTGCACAAGTGATACACCTAGAACTTGACCGGTTTAATGAATGTTGTCGTGTGTTACATCCAATAACATGTGATAGTAGGCCTTTCTATTTTTTTTAATCCACTTAGCAAAAATAATGACCCATCAAAAATATTGTGTTTCCATTGTAAACCCTATTAGCTTTGTTTGTGTTTGTTCTGTCCAAAAAAGTTTGATTCACTATCTAGAAAGTGTTAACACTTAGCTTTGGCCCTAGTAAATTTTTGACATTGTGCAATTTAACTTAGGCAAGGGTGGCTATTGTAGGATTGTTAGCAGCCTAGGTGGGCGAGTTAAAGTTAATTTGAGAGGTACCATGCGGCCCTAGTCTAGTAAGATGTCTAAATAGATATTCTGCACCTCAACTAACTGGATCAACATATGTTCAGGGTGGATGATGCTACAGTTCTTCTAAGAAAAATTGGGTTATGGCAAGGGCACAAATAGATCATAAACATTGTGAATGAGCAAAAAAAACTGTGATCCTAGTATGTAGCTACCAAAAAGGGTAAATACAGTGAAATTTTATACTTTAAGTCACTTGTTCAAATAATCAACCCTCACCGATCCTAAAACCTCATTACAACTCTTAGTAAGTCCTACTTTATCTTGGAGAGTTAATTATGAGAGAATGTTAGCTGATAAGGGCAAGCTTATGGGTGTGCACTATGTTTGTAACTTCTTTTTTGAGAGTAAGACTCTTAGTTTTGTCCACCACTTGATAGTATAATATGAGGTGAACTCCTTTGAATGTGATGGAACATTGAGTTGTAACTGGTCTACTGCTTTCTTTGGGGTGTTGTATGTGTGGCTGTTAATATACTAATTAGTAGTTAATCACAGTAGTAGATCCATATGTGTTAAGATCACATAATAGAATGGGCAGTTGTATAATTATATGCTTGTGTTGGTTTGAATACGAAATTCCCATCGCGATGTTGTTGATGTTCTGGCTTTTAATGAAACATTTTAGGCCTTTTTTCTTAGGATAATTATGTGTTTTCAAGCAACTATTGTTGTATTTAGTATTAGACTTTAGTGTTTTTAGGACAAGAACTGAGCATGAAGAATAAATTTGAAAAATTGCGCAAAACAAGAGAAAAATTACAAGCGACGACTTAGGGAACGGACCGACCATACGATGCATCGTCTGCCTAACTGTCTCCCAGAAATATAAAGTAGTGTCACTGGAAGTCTCGCGATGGTCCAAGAGACAAACCATAGACCCTGAAATGAACCGTCACCTGACCAATCACCAAGAAACAGAATGCCGTATCACTGGACCTCCAGCAATGGTCCATGCGATAGACCGTCACCTCAGTGACGAACTGTCTCCCAACCCGTCTATCATGAAGCTGTAATTCTGAGTTTAAATATTAAACCCCATTTCCTGGAATCATATAAATACTAAGTATTAGGTTTTATTTTGGGAATTTGGGACAGTATTATCATACTTTCTCCTCTATTGAGAGTATTATAACACCTTTCTTTGAGATTTAATTCTAGAAACTAAGATCTGATTATTCTTTCCATATTTTGCCTTGAAGAATGAGAAGAACAATATTGTATATTTTGTAAGTACTCTCTTGAATCTATTCTTTAACATCAATATGTCTTTGATATCTTATATGGAGTTGGGTAGCTAAACTCCCATAACTAGGTTTATGGGAGCCTTGATGTAGAAAGCTTCTTAAGGTTATGAATCCATCTGATTCCTAACATCTATCTAAATTGCATAAATATCTCTTCATTAAAATGACATCTATTGGTTGCAAACTTTACAATTGATCCCATGAACACCACTTGTATGAACAAGAAAGTTGATGTTGGGAAAAGATGTGATTCACATTAAATCCATTGGTTTACCCTTTGGGTTAAGGGTTAAATCCCTAACAGAATAAACCCTCATGAGAGTTCTATTAATTAATACATGAATCTATTAAGTTCGACCGAAGTAAAGGGTGAAATACCCTTTATTTGGAGAATCAAGTGGTTAATTCTTAGAATTCAATATGTCTTGCAATTGAAATTATAAGTTAGAAATCCAGCACAAATTCACAACCCTTACTGTTTGAACATATTGGTGAGCATAACTCAAGTTAACACATTCTCATTGACATTATACTTGCATTAACTTTCATTAGCTAGACCTCTGTGTGATACAAGAACAAAATAATATTATTAAAACATTAAATACCCCCTTTATCTCGAACCGTTGATCAATAGTCCATTAAGAATTAGCTTACTTAGTTCCACAATTTTTCCCTGTGGGATTCGACCCAAACCTTTGTTGGGTTATATTTTGACAATGATCGCTTACACTTTCATAAGAAAGTTATAATTTGGGCATATCATGTACAGGTCTACCTAGTAATAGAGTGGCCTTCAAGAAAGCCGAATATAGATCCTAAAGGGATTTGTGTTAAACAACTATCCAAGTTTAGTTTAACAGATTGATAAACATAACAAGTAAGGTTTTATAATGGTAAAATAAAAGTTAACTAAACTAATGTGGAAAAGTAAATTACTTTGATAATCAAAGGATAGAGACTCAGGGTGAAAGCTTACAAACAATCACACTACATTATTGAATTTCATTCATTAAATTTCTTATCTGGGCCTATAAATATTTACCTAATTTTGATATTACAACTACATCATTGACGGAGAATGCGATAATCCAACTAGGTGATTTGAAGCTATCATCCTACGTGTGAATCAAACAACGTTTATAGGTATATGTGTATCCTAGATGCTAATTAAAATTCCTTATTTTATAATGAAATAATAACCTTGTTCTATCTACCCTACATTCTATTTTCCTATTTCGTCTCAGATGATTACAAGGTCGACAATGAATATATTCAAAGGGCCACGAATACTTAAAATAGTTATAAAAAGGGTAAATAGGCAACCATAATAATTAGTAATTAAAAATAATAATTCAAAACAAAATAATCACAATCTTGGCCTCAACCCCTGTAAAGTAGTTTTATCCTTTAATGGAGATATTGATCATCCAATCCCTTGGATTGATGATACAAACAATAAAAGAAACTAAAGTTATGAAAATAAAACCCTAAAAATATGTAGAGCAGTCTCCAATTGTCCAAAGATGTCAAAAATTATTTAAAAAGGTGATATAACATGTATTCATAATATAGGAACAATCCAAGTCTTGTTGGAGTAGGAAACATTCAGTTATAGAGCCCGAGATATGAGAGGGCATCGCCCTAGCTATAGCCCTGCTCCATGAAAGATGTCATCTCCATATCACCTTTGTTCACTGTTTTAGTTCCTTTTGAACCGTTTGGAGTGCAGCACATGGAAAAAATCCTTCGCATGCGTCATCACTCTCCCTGGATATTTTAGGTATCCGAATTTGCGCCAAGTTGTATATTATGCTTCTGTGATCCAATCCAATCCTTTTTGAGTTGTTTCCACTATATTTCAAGATTGTATATACTTAATGTATCATCATAATCCATTCACAAAGAATTATATAGAGTCAAAAACAACAATTTAATGTTCAAAACAACACAACATCCAACACGACGAACTAGAAACGTGAGCTAAGACTAGGCTTCAGTCACCTTGATCTTTAGCTCATTGCTTTGACACTTTTTTTGATCGAATTGACCCTTGAAAATTGTAATAAAGATAGTACACATATAAATACATAATAATAACCTTTGGAACTAATTAAACACATCAGAACATAAAACAATAGACTAGTCAAACACCTAGCTCAAGCTAGTCACACTAGTTTTCTCTGTTGAACTATACATGATCAATTTGAATCAATTTTTTTTTTGAAAAAACCAATAAAAATTGTAAAAAAATAAATAGAAACTTCGATACAAATTTACATCATTATAAACACATTAAGATCATGAAGCATCCTCAAAACAAGGCTAAAAAGACTAGAATAGTGATACTAGAATGCATAAATACACTCAACGTCATCCTCTTTTAAATAGGATACTTGAATTTGATGTTAAAGAACTTGGACGAAAACATTGAGGGAGGCTGGGAAACACTTAAATTAGGGTTTTTATACCTTTAATTTTGTATGTTTAATGAGTTTAACATGTTTTCTATCTTTGAGATTATAGTTTTGTCCATGAGTGGGTAAAAGCGCCATTTTGGGGTTAAGGCCAAGAACATAATTACTATTACTTTAAGTTGATTAGTTTTTTGTTGATTATCTTATTTTATTGTTTATTTACCCTTTTTATAACTATTTTAGGGATTCTCAACCCTTAGAATACATCTATTGTCGTCCTTGTGAACTCGAGAGAAAGAATAAGAGAATAGAACATGGGTGTAAATAGAGTAGGATTATAAACTTCTATTGAATGAAAATTATATTTTGCATGTAGGATACATATATACCTAGGTGACCTATTTGGTTAACTACAAAATGAAATATAAATATGTGTAGCTTAGGTCTCACATCACCGTTCAATAATGTAGTTGTGGGCCTAAGTTAGATAGGTGATCAGAGGCTTGAGAGACCATGATCATAATATCAACCGTGTGAATAAAAAACCATGAAAAGTAATCTACCTAATGAAGTTCAATATGTTAGTATGATTGTTCATATATCCCTAACCCTAGGCTCCTCCTTATTGATTGTCTAAGAAATTTACTTTATTGCATTATTTACTTTAATTTTAGTTTACAACTCAACAACTCTTTTGGTTTCTTCTATATCAATTTAATCTTAACTGTTAACTAGTTCTTAATAGTTGTTAAAACAAGTCCCTATGGAATCGATACTTAGCTTTTAAAAGGCCACTTTACTACTTGGTGAGAACACGTACACTTCTCTGTGCATTTGGGCGCAACAAATTTTTGGTGTTATTGCCGGGGACTTTTAATTTGGAAATTACTTTAGTTTTGATTTATTATTTAGATTTCTTAGGTTTTTCACTTGTTCTTGGTTCTGAGTTTGCAGGAAGAAGGTTTATATACTAGTAAGCTCATAAGGGATAGGGAATTGGTTGAACAAACCCATAAACCTAAGTAATGCTTTGAAAAAATGAAGAGAGAAGTGGTCCTTCTCTATCGCATTCTGCAAATCTAAGAACAGCAAGATATTCCAACCCTCATGGCTAAAGATCCTCAAGCCCGCACGATAGTTCTCGAAGTGGAAATCCCACTTCCTACAAATTTAACCACCCATTTTCAAAATTTTGATGCTAGAGGTAACTTTGACATAAAACAAACATAGTGTAACCTTTATGAATAGTGGATACTTTACTGAGCTTTCAGGTGATCATCCATAAGTCCAACTGTGGAAATTCTTGGAGATCAATGACATATTCATCCCTGTGTCTATGTAAACTGACTATGATATTCTGACACTTTTACCCATTTCACTATTGGGAGAAGTGAAGAAGTGGTTGAACACCGAGCTAACAAGTTTAATGAAAATATGGGATGAATTTGCGCAGAAATTTTTCTTGTTATTCTGTTCATCGAAAATGACTACTAGACTTCACAATGAGATTGTGAGCTTCAATCAAAGGCTAGATGAGAACATATATCATTCTTAGGATAGTTCCAAAGCTCTTCTTTAGGACTGTCCACATTATTAGCAGGACACTGAGGTAGTTGCTCAAACTTTTGTTAAGGCACTTGACCATAACATAAAAATTTTACAACAATTAGCTGAAGGTGGTCATGCTTTGGAGTTGACAGATGATAAGCAATACACTATGTTGAACCAGATTTCTTAAGAAAATATGGATTGACATAATGTTACCTCAAGAGGGTCAATGAAAAAGGTTGAAGGTATGATTGAAGTTGACAATATTATAGACTTTGAAGCTCATTTCTCATCCATACAAAATTAGATACTGAACCAACTAAGCTAGTTGAGTGTTAATAAAACTGTAGCTCAAGTGAATGCAATACTACAGAGCACAGGTTAGTGTGAGGTTTTTTGCAACAATGGTTATTTTGTAGTTGTGTTCTTCAAATCCTTAGTGAATGATGTTTTTGGCAATGCTAAAACGCCGAATTATGGGAACACCTATAATCAAAAGTGGTAGACTCTAGCAATTCAATTATGGAACAACCAAAAATACAGTTTCAGTAACAACAATAATAAAATACGCAGGCCAACAACATAGAGGACATGCTAAAGAGGATCAATCTCTGGATGCTACTTCCCTATGCAACATAAGTACTGGAGCATACCCTTCTCCTTCTCTATAGTGATTAGGTGATTTTAGTGGTTTATGCATTGACTATGGAGTGGTAAGTTTCTTTATTTTATAAGACATTCATTCTTCATCCCATATCATTAGACTTAGTCTTATTTTGACTTGGTTTGGCTATTATCTAGGCCTTGACCTGATATACATATTTAAAAGCATTGGGTTATATATAGGTATTATGGATGACTGCGTACTTATGTATATTTGTTAGTTGATGAATCTAATGAAGTGTTTTGACATGTTTAAGTTATGTATTGTAATTTGTTTTTTACTATCTCACTATATGTTTCGGATTTACCGAACCCATGTGATTGATGTGATGATTGTGTCGGGTTATTCCAAAAACCTCATGTTCATCTAGAATTGAGGTTCCCCTGCAACATGGCCTAGTTTTGGGGCGTGTCAAGTTGGTATCAGTAAGGAGAATATAGTTGTCGATTCTCTTAGTAGACTGCCCATATAAGTTTTTCCCATGTAGATGAGGGTAAGCGGGAATTGGAGATGGATATTAACTATTTGGGTAATCTTGGAGTTCGACTTGTGGACTTTAAGGATGGTGGTGTAATTGTGCTTCTGGTATCTCAATCGCTCTTTTTGTTGATATAAAAGAGAAGCGAGTATGGGACCCTAACTTGAAGAAGATAAAAAGCGATGTCGGTCAATACAAAGTTGTGTACTTTGTGATTAGTGTCGATAGTATCTTGAGACACCAAGGTAAGTTTTGAGTTCCCAATGTCGATGGACGGAGGTAAAGGGTCATGGTCAAGGCTCATGAATCTCAATATGCTATACATCCTAGTTTTACCAACATGTATCATGATCATAGGACGTTTATTGGTGGAGCAATATGAAATGTGATGTGGCTATCTATGTAGCCAAGTGTATGGTGTGTATACAAGTTAATGTTGAGCATATGAGGCTCAATAGTGTCTACCAAGAGATTCTGTTTCCAAAATGGAAGTAATAGGTGATAAATATGAATTTCGTTACCTCTTTCCCTAAATCTCTAAATCAATGAGACCTATTTAGGTCATTATTGATAGAATGACATAGTTTGCTTATTTCTTGCCCGTGAGAACTAGTTATTCAACAAAGGATCATGCTAAGTTGTATCTTGCAGAGATCATGAAGTTTTACGATGCTTCTATTTCTATAATCTTAGATCGTGGTCCTCCATTTTCATCCCACTTTTGGAAGTCATTCCAAAATGGTTTTGATACTATAGTATGTTTTAGTACTCTTTTAAACCAACAAACGGATGGGCAAGAAAAAAGAACCATGCAAACATTAGATGATATGTTGCGGGATTGTGTGATTGATTATTGGAAGTATGACAACTTGCCTTTGATTGACTTTGCCTATAATAATAGTTATAACTCTAATATTGGCATGGCCCTTTTTGAGTCATGATATGGTAGGAGGTATCAATATTCTATTGGGTGGTAGGAAGTTGGCGAGGGTAAGTTTCTTGGCCCCAATATAGTTCACCAACCCTTCGAGAAGGTGAAGGTGATTTAATATTAGTTATAAACTACTAAAAGTTACCAAAATTCATTTGTAGATGTGAGGCATAGGAGCTTAGAGTTTTGTGTTGGCGATTGGGAATTCTTGAAGGTGTCTGCCATGAAAGGAGTAGACTGATTTGGTAAGAAAGAAAAGCATAGTCCTCGGTATTTTGGCCCCTACTGTAGGATAGAGGTGTTTACTTGAGATTTAGATCATCTGAGAGGCATGATTTGAAAAGCGAACAAATAGGAATTAGAGAGACTCAAGACCTTTGACTCTATATCTTAAAATAGACCAACAAGAAAGGAAAACATTCATAAATGTTTCATAGCCTCTCCCTTAAGTGTGGCACGCTACATACCCATAAAAAAGACTCTACTCGGCGAGGCTTTGTAGGACACCCAATTACACCAAATATAGGCTCTGATACCACTTTTTTCATTAACCAAACCAATCCTAGTCATGATGGGTATCTCAAGTCCTACGTGGAGTATAGATCACCCTCTGTCTAAACCAAATACACCACACACCATGGTCGGCATAATTTCAAACATATAACAAGAAAGTGTTCAATAGTCTAAGAAAGTTTAAATGCAATACCTTAACCAATCATCAATGATAGTCCAATCAATTGAACGACACTGCCTAATAGAAATAGTAGTCTAAGCAAAGCCTTCTAAACTATGATTCAAAACTAAATATCAATGAAGTGACAGGACATGCCCCCAATAATATACAAAGATTAAATCCAAAGAAATAGTTAAATTCTAAATAAAACATAAAAATAAAATGGGGTCTTCAAAAGTATGGAAGCTCACCACTTCAATCTGATTTGCTAGCTGATCCCAAATTCAAGTTACTGAGTAGAAGGACTAGAAGTATAATCAATTCCTGCATTGCGATGGGATACAACATCTGAAGATGATTAGCAGTGTGAATAATAACATGTAACTCAGGTATAAGGATAACATAATAACATGATAAATATTAAAAATCATTTCAAAATATAATGCACATAATCAAATGCACAAACCAACTTTGCTACACACCTCTTTTTAAGTCCCTATTAAAACCCTTTACACATTTCAACCATTTACCAAAGAATCTTTTATTAGGCAATAACCATTGGTATAGTCATACAAAAATTTGAGCTTGCAAGTCTATCCTTTTATGCCATCCAAAATCCATTAAACTAATTTGACCTCAAAGTTTCCAATTAATTACAGATAATGGCCATCATGGCATTTCCAACTCATCTAAAACCAATCAAACCAATTTTGGTTCCATTACTTTTTATGTAATGCAATGATTTCAAGAATAGTGAAACCATGTGACCAAATCATTCTCATTGGCATTTTAACAAACAAGTTGAGGGAACATAAGTTTAAAAACCATAACTATGTAATTTAGAGAATCCATGATATCCCTAAATCCAATTAACATTACCCGACATCCCACAATGTTAAATCATACTTCCAACATGACATAAAAGATAATTTAACCATGAGAAACATTATTCAATCATGAACATCCAAAAACCCCAACCATTATATAAAAACATAATAATAGTACATAAACTATATATTAAAACACATGTTCCTTATAAAATAATAATGTGGGAGTAGTAACATGCCTTAGATTCCAAGTAAAATGAAGAGCATCACTGTTGAAATCCCCTAATTGATTATTTTAAAGAAATACTAGCCTGTTTCTTGAATAGAACATTTGAGAGAGATTTTAAGATTGTTTCATTGATAATAATAGGTTAATGTAGTACCAAAAAGTCTTATATGTAGTGGTATCCAAAAGAGTTAAAAGTGGTAAATGTCTAGATTATCCCCGAAATTAAAACTATTTAAATATCGCAGGTGGTTATGAGTCGACCCCTTGACTTGTGACCATAACATAGGACATATACCATCGAGTCATTACCAAGACAGTGAGTTAGACATTAATACACTATCCACGATATGACTCTGTGACCCGTAGTCATGACCAGACCAAACTAATCATATGGTCCAGTCATGCCCATAATAGAATCCAAAGAAATTTAAAGTGGACAACATACTACTTGTTAGAACGACTAGTAACCCATCCTCATGGCTCCTAGTAGGATACTCTTACTGAAAGCCAAGTCAAGATTCGCATTTTTTTATTTGATAAAGGATCTTCCTAATGACCTATCACCACACCTAAGGAACCATACCACCAAACTATACCCATAATATAAACCTAACCACCATCACTAAAAACCTTACAAATTGGGTCATTTGACATATACCCACATCATACGAATTGTATGGTGAGTTACTAGAAGACAGTGAGCCCAAACCTTAGGAAATTATAAAGGGCTAAAATCCAGGGTATGTCAGGAACCCTACGACTCTTATGGTTCAGTCATAGTCAACATAAAATCCAATTTAGGTCATACATTGGACACCATATGATACATCTAAAGACTCATAATATCTCTTTATGGCTCTTAGTAAGACACTCATACTAAGTGTAGAATCAAGCCACAAACTTATTGGTTTGCTTATGACTCATCCAATGAGTCATCAGGAAACCCTACAACTTTGGGAGTCCACTCGTAACTAGAACAGTGAGCTTAAAACTTAATATATTTTCAATGAACCAAGTATGGGGTGTTTCACAAATGTATATTGATTTGAAGATTGACTTTTGATCTAGGAATTTTTGTGTTCTTGGATATTGGTTGATTAATAGATTAGACACTTTGAGTTCTATTCTTCCATTTTTGTGAGATTCCTTTAATGTCTTCTTTATTGAATTCCATGGCATATATTGCAACTAAGAGTTTCTAAATCCATTATCTAGGGTTGAGGGAACCTTGGCAAAATTATAAAGTAACGAAAGTGTGAGGTTCTTCTCGATAATTACTTACATTGGCATTATGATCTTCTTTAGTGTAATATTTTCTTCGCAATGACCAATGATGAGAGCCCACCTGTATTTGAAATCATATTTATAAGAGACATTGAGATTGGGAAAAAATATTAAAATATTAATTCAATCATATCAACCCTCACTTAATAATTTGATACCTAAAAGGTTATAGTTAATTAGTGACCAAAGAAAATGGTATGTAAGGTGAAACCCTGAGGCTCACAATGTTAAGGGACATATTTATAAAAGTATGCCCAAGATGGCTGGTAAAGCCTATCTTGAAAGATTATACATGTGCGATAGTAAGATAGTCAAATTGGGCACAATTAACCTACGAAGCTAGTAACCAGGGGGAAAACAGTTCTAGTGTTCCTCTTAGATTGTTTAAAACAAAAAGTATTCGAGACTTGTTACTTATTAGTGTTTACTATAAATTCACCCCATTTACTGTTATACACTCCTAGTTGCTTCAACAAGTTTGAGATATAGATTTGACCTATTCCCTATGGGATCCACCCCAACTTAGTTGGGTTACTATAATTTTATAGTACTAGCATTATATTTTCTTAGAGAGCATACTTTGGGTGACATCACCCAATAACACGTAAGAACAAGTCACAAAACTTACTAATGACCAAGGGATCTCTCTTAATCTTTCTGGGAAAATAGGGCATGCAAATAATTTTGACACTAACCTCTACCTGTAATGGATGAAGTACCTTATAATTAGATTGGATGACCTGTGTGAGCTACAAAAGATATGGATTATGTCTAAGTTCAAGCATCTTTTCCATCTCTATTGATAGATGGAAAATCCCTTAGATATTAATCTAGATTTCCATACCTAAAGCAACAATCCCTAACTACCATACATTTAATAGAATAATTCTTACCACACTCCATATAAATGGGGTAGCTACGTCAACCAGTGACACTATTTGATGACTTGGTGTCTAGGGCCTTACCCTATATCTCTTGGTTGGACTTGGGTGATATAGAACTAGCTGAAGATGGTGCAGTGTTGATGAATAGTTCATAAATTTTAAATGATCTCATCAAGATGACATATGATGATGGTACTGAAATTTGATGATCGTACCCTTCTTAGACTCCCTATCTTTATCCTTTAAATTTTCTATCTTACTCTACTAGGCATAGGTTATTTGTCAGGAAATATCTATGTACCAAATCCATTTGGAAAACCAATTCTTCCATACCACCAAGTCATACATACTACTAACAAATTTTACTCATACGATCCCGTGGATATACTTACATACTACCAAATCATACACACTACTACTAAATTTTACTCATACGAGTCCTTGGACTATGCATCATAACTGAGGATACATAAAAAATTTCATGAGTTTGAGGGAGTTTACTATCACTAACATAGTTTCCAGCCTAAGATTTAATAAATACTCCCTTTACCTTCTTGCATCCAAGGATAAAAAAAACTATCAAAATGAGCCACTTCAAATATATACTAATTAATAGGAGCTCTATACTTATACTTACCATCCTTCCACTACTTAAAACAGTCTTGATCAAGATCTATTAACTAATATGATGCCAACTCTATACATTATACCTTAGTTACATTCATTTTAAGAACCTAAATTGATTTTAGAGGTACAATTGACTCCTAGCCATTTCTTAAGCTATTGTTGAGAAATTCAGGGCTAGTATACGATTGGATAATATTTTACATTGTGTTATTATATAGAAATCAAGCACTAATCTTTGTATCGATGTTGATTTTTAACTCAATTTTTAGTTATAAAACCTGTATAACAGGCCTAACAACTTTTGGCATTCAATATAGAGTGATAAAAGTCAGGTTATAATGTTTACGATTAAGGGATTGATTTATTATGTCATATTTTATAAAAGAGGTCTTGAGTTTCTACCTTGAACTACTTTAACAAAAAAGGTAACAACTTAACCATTTTAGTGGCTAAATAGTTTCTACAATAATAATTTAATGGCTTTAACAATATTATGCAGAAATTGACAATTTTAAAAAACCTAAAAAAATTTCATTCCACAATTTCTAAATTTGTGAGAGAGCTTTGGGGAAAGTAATTTTCTATATAATTAGGAGTTTTTAATCTTTGGAAGTACTTAATACACTCTAAACATTTTTATGGTTTAATTTATAATTTTATAAATAATTTTACTCAGTCCACTATGTATGGACCAACCCATCCAGTAAATTACAAAATCAACAACACAAATTTGAAAAGGGTCATCCCAACTAAATTGATCCAGCCTTTCAAAAAACTATTAAAAGGGGGAGTAGGGTTTCTAAAATGAGATAAGTAAAGCTCCACAATCAAAAATCTTCTGCCACTTTCAAGATGTTTGCCTTTAAGAACTAAACATTAATGCCGTTTGTAAGAGTAAGTCTTCTTTCTTAGCTAATTTAACCTTAAATCATGTTTCAGTGCTTACAAATGGTGTCGTTTTCTTTATATCATGTGTGGTCCTCAGAGTAAGGAAGTACGCAATGCCTTTCGGTGCTAAAAATCTTGGTCTTGTCTACTAAGAATTGATTTTGCATCGAAGTATCCTCATTTTGCTACTGTGTTCACCTCTTCTACCTAACCATACCATTAATTATATCTATTTGGATTTGCAGTTTAGGAAGGGATAGAGAGTAAGAGATGGTTGGACCCATGGGTGATTGGATGCAAGCAATTTCATTAGCCGAATTCATAGAAGATCTGATAGCTGGTGTAAATAGGGTAAATATGCTTTTCTTCTTTTTGAGTAGGTTTTCATATTGTAAATAAGAAGAATCTTCAATCCTAGTCATTACCCTTACTAGTCTTCTTGAATACTGCAATACTAAGGTATGGATATTGCTATTTATCACTATTTATAATCCTTTTAGTTGCAAGTGGTAGTTGACTAAAACCTGTGTATGTGAACTATACATTCTTAACATATAACTAGTTCTTATAAGCTTTGCAAATCATTTGAAAATGATACATAGTGGAATTTAAAGTTTAACACTTATTGCGCCTAAGAGCACATTTAAGTGTACATGGTCCCACTAAGTAGTAAAGTAGCCTTTATCAAGACAAGTATTGGCATGAAGATAACCAAAAGAGTTGGAAGTTTAAAACTAAACATAACAATGCGGTAAATTAAAGTTCTTTAACAAACAATTGGGGAAAAACCTAGGGTTAAGGCACTACTAACACTCATACTGCATTATATAACATCATTGGTTTGGTCAATTATCTTTGTTGTTGATTCACAAAGTTGATATTAGACTACGGTCTTCTGTGTCTTTAATTATCTATCTACCTTAGCCCCACAACTACATCTTTGTGTAGGGATGTGGAAACTAACTTAAATGCATTAATATTTACTCCCATAAGTAAACCAAATAGGTAAATTACAGATATTCCTATCCTGAATGCAAATTATAACTTTATTCTATAGAAGATTATAATCCTATTCCATTTAACCCACGTTGTGTCCTGTTGTCCCTTCTTCCATACTCATAAGATGACAATAGATGTATTCTAAGGTCCATGAATCCATATAATATCAAGAAAAAGTAGAGATATAAAACAAAATGTGATAAATAATCAAAATCATATAAATTCATAATGACTAGTCATGTTTTTGTCCTTAACCCCGAAAAAGGGTGTATAGCCTCTCATCAATCTAACTGTAATCTTAATGATAAAATACATATTAATATACATAAAAGCCTATGTAACAGAATAAAGACCCTAATTAAAGAGTTCTCCAGCATCCCTCAAAGTTTCAAGGTCGTCCAAGGAGTATAACATAATATTTAAGGGTCCTATTTAAAGGAAGACACAATGTGCCAATTTTGAAAAAATGGCGTGCCACACCCATATCGTAGTGCATAGGATCTGTGGCATGCCCTTAAATTGGTGAAATACAGTAATTTACTTCCTATTATTCCATCAACTCCGTCTAATGACCCTAAAGTGGTACCTATGTTATATGGAATCCAATGACTCCAAAACATCCATTTTTGGTCAAATCTTTTTCCATTTATTTGTCCATCCTTTACAAATCTTTCGGTATTATTGAAAAATTATTTAAAGATTTTGTATCATCCATATATCATTAATTTAAACTTACATGAATCCTATAGAATTAAAGACCACGTATAAGGGCTCAAAACGACATAAAATTCAAGATAATGAACTAGAATCTTAAGCTAAGAATATTAGTTTTGCCTTTTGATTTGTAGCTTAATGTTTTGTATCTTGGCTTGTTACACTTGAACCTTAAAAGATATAAAAAGTAATTACAAATATCATTGCATAATCATACCCTTAGGAAGTCAATAGACAAACTAGAATCCATCGAGGTGAACAAGAACAACGCATAGCTAAAGCTAGTAGCACTAACTTTCTCGTCTAATATCTAAGTGACCAAATTAATTCTAAACTTGTAATTCAACAAGAAAAAAAATAAGTGATTGAAGAACAAAAATACTACAAGTAGATACCTTCCTTAACATGGGTTGCCTCCCAAGCAGCGTCTGATTTAATGTAGCAACATGACCCATATCAACTTTTTCCTCCATCTTAAGGATATAAATTTCACCCCTAACCTTGCATCCATATATTTTTTTTCTTATAGGGTGGTGGTTCGAAGATGAAGGAATCGATTAATGGATTGTACATCTTAAAACACTCGGCCTTTAAGTGAGGCATGTTTTTGTGTTGCTTGTATGGTGTAAATTTAAGAATACAGCATTCTTGATCAACATATTCATACTCTTACACTATTTTAGATGACTCCAAAGACTTTTTATCATATGAAAATAATGTTGAAAATTTCTTTAAATGAGAACCAACCATTTCCACTTCTAAATTTATATCATCCATAACAGATTCACTGTTATTCATCTTTTTAATGTCAGTCTTATGGAAAAAATGATAGTTGAACGACTGAAATTCTTGTGTCATCTCCACATATTAGATAGTATCTACCTCATCTATTGAAGGTTCCATCCACTCACTTCCCTGAAAAGTTTGGGAATAACCCTCAGTTAGCTCCTCCGAAAAAATAACAAGAATCTTCATCACACACAAACCATCTATCCCAGGCTGACATATCACGACGTGTGGTAGAAATTTAAAAGAAAATAAAAATAAAAAATACAAAAATATGTACAACTCAATAAAGATACCTAAAAATAATACAGTTGCCTATTTATAAGTCCCCAACCAACACGCATGTTTATGTGGTCCCACCAGGTAGTAAAGTTTTCTTTTTCCAGCCACGTATCAGTCCTATAGGGAATATTTTTAACAACTATCTAATTTAATTTTAACAATTGATATTAAATTGGTGCAAAGGTAACCAAAAGAGTTGGAAGTTGAAAACTAAAGTAAACTTAACATTGTTGTAAATTAAAGGTCTTGGACAATCAATACGGGGAAACCTAAGGCTAAGGCCTTACAAACATTCAAACTATGTTGTAGAACATCAATTGTTAGGTAAATTATCTAAGTTTTTTAGTCACGGGGTTGATATTATTACTATGCTCATCCGAGTCTCTAATCACCTATCTAGATTAGCCCCAAAACTACATCGTTGAGAGGGAATGTAGAAACTAATTTAGAAGTATTTATATTTCATCCAGTAATCAAACCAAAAAGGTAACCTAGGTATATTAATATCCTAAGTGAAAATTATAACTATATTCTATAAAATATTACAATCCTATTCTATTTACCCCATGTTTAATCCGTTTGTTCCTTCTTTCGGGCTTACAAGACAAAAATGGACGTATTCTACAGGTTGAGAATCCATAACATCATATTTACAAGGATACGTAAACAACAAAATATTGTAAATAATCAAAACCAAATCAATTATTAACCATGGAAAAGGGTGTTACCCTTGAAAAGGTTGTTTAGCCGCTCATGGATATAAGCTTAACTGCAAAAATAGAATACATGTTAAAATCCATAAACAACCCATATTATGGTACATAAACAGTAATTTTAGTGTTTTAAAGACTCCCTACAAGTTTGAAGTTCGTCCAAGGTGTGTCACATAATGTTTATCCTATTTATAGGAGGACACAAGCTGTCGATTTCGACATAGCAGCATTCCACATCAATATTGAGGTTCCTAGGATCCTTGTAACGACCTTATATCAGTTATATACTGTAACGGACTTCCTAGGATTCCCCAATGTCAGTTTCAAAGCCCTAAATATGTCCCTATGGTCTGTGGCATGCTAATGACTCTGAAACGTCCATTTTTGGTGAAATCTTATGCCATGTGTTTGTCCATCTTTTACAAATCTTGTGGTGTTTTTTAAAAGTTATTTACAACTTTTATATCTTATATATATCATCATTATAAACTCACCAAGTATCCTATAGAATCAAACACAATGTATTAGCACTCAAAACGACATACAATTCAAGGAGATGAACCAGAATCTTAAGCTAAAAATAACAGTTTTGTACTTTTGATCTTTAACATATTGTTTTGCATCTTGGCTTGTTCAATTGAAACTTAAAAACTATAAAAAAGTTACGCCACAAATTATTACACAATAATAACCTTTTTAACTTATTCCACATTCTAAAATCCATCGAGATCAACTAGAACAACACATAGCTCAAGCTAGTAATACTGGTATTCTCATCTAAACATTAAGTGAACAAATTGATTCTAAACTTGTTCGAAACACACCGTAAACATTCTTATAATGTATTTTAACAATTATATGCTCATTTTTATCATTAAAATCTCATTAATCACACAAGAAATTCGAAAATCAAGACTAAATAAGTCTATATAACAACACTAAGGTCCATAATTTCACCTTAGATCAACCCTAAATCATGAAATTAATCAAAATTGGTGTAAAATATTACAAAATTAGTAGATAATGATCTTAATCGGTTAGAAAGCATTAATGAGTGTTCAATTGCAATTGTTTATGCTAATTTATTTGAGTTCATGAGCTTTAATTGATATAAAATGATAGAATAATGAAGGGAAATTATCGTTAATAGTTATTAAATTTACATACCTATTGGTAAAAAAGGCTGACTTAATTGAATTACGGTTCATCTTGTAGTATTAGACTATTAAAAAGTTTAAAGGGAAAGAAAAGTATAGCTTTTGACGTAGAAGTTAATTTTAGTAAGGAAACGAGGTAGGTTATGGTTGATTGTAGAAATTATGCTTGCTTGACTCTGTGCTTATTTTTAAATTATGTATTGGTTATTACATTCAAGCATTACTTTTAAATACTAACTACATGATATGTTCGTATACATTGGTGATGATTTAGCGGTGAATAATTATAATGGTGATAATGTGATGATGATGATAAGGTAAATCATGATGTTCATAATGGTTGCTGATGATGTTGATGAAATTGAGAGTTTAAATAAGAGATTTAAATATATTACACATATATATTAATCTGCATGTTTTGAATGTTCAATTATGATTTTTATGTTGTGATGAGCTTGTGGTTCAATTTGATAAAGTGCTAATAAACATGCTTATGAGATTGTATTATCCCAAAAATGAATTGCATAATTGATTGTAGTCTTTAATTATATATTCTGGGATAATTACTTGTATCTATTTGATTTACTTATTTGTATGGCATTATGTTGTGTGGACCTATGATGCCCACCAGTAATAATTAATGTACTAATGATACTTATATTTTTCTTTTTGGTAAGTACGGAGTGTGTTCACACATTTCAGATAAGCTCTCAAATTAAGCTAACAGCTCCAAACTCAGTTTCAAGAGTGAACATCATGATTGGTAACCTTTAGATTTCATTTCTAAAGTCCCTTCTTTCATAAGTAAGACATTTATTTAAGATTTTATTATTTGGTTATTCTATTGTCTACCAATTTATACATTCTTAATTGTATGATCCCAAATCTGACACTCAGAATGCTACATGGTGCTCATGACCCAAAGGACCACAAGATAACCCATGACTGATATCTGACCTACATACTACATAATATACTGTATAAATGTTGAAATAAAGGATGAAAGTCCATAAGGTTCAAAGATCTAATAAAACATAACATATAAGGATATGGTATACCAATACCAAAACAACTAAAATAACTGTCTAAACATGCTAGTTTGAAACAATCTAAACTCTCTGAATAAGGAGTTGATGAGACATGTCCTCAACTAACTCCAACTACTAAAGTAAATAAATTAATAAGATAATAAAGTAATGGTCATCTCTTCAAAGGGTGACGACTCTCTGCTAACTCTGACTGCTGAGACTTGAATGCTACTAATGCTCTATAGCTAGTGCTTCTAAACCTATGGTATAGAACAAAATAGCGCAAATGTGTTGGTATATTTTAATGTACTAATATACATGTAAGTTTGGCTTAATGTAAAGAGTTCACATGCATGAACTAAACTAACTGAAAGAATAACATGAACGTGATAATAAATGCATGAATAGATAATAATTGTAACTGTGTTCGTGATAACATGATTACTAAGCCCGAGTAATGATAACATGCGATACTGGTAAATGTATAACTGTCATAACTAATTGTGAGCGACCTTATCTGATAGTCTAGATTCTGAAGAAACTAGCTGAGTTTCATATTATTTTAAGTTGACTGTATGTGACAGTCCTTAGATTCTAAAGAATTATTTGAGATCTATTAATGAGACTGAATGACTGTATCTGAAAGTCCTTATTCTGTAATTGAAACTATGGAAAGTAGTCATCTAATCGACATGCCCCAAATAATACAATATATCTATGTTGGGGTCCTATGTGTAACCCCAATTTCATGGGTGTCAATACCGCACCACTGGTAAGGACAATCTGTGAGTAAACCTTAAATAATAGGTGACTTTAGTAAGAATGGTTGGAACCCTCAAATAATAGGTTAATCCACCTCATCTTCCCTTATATAATAGGCTCTGACATTTCAACCTACGCTGGCTACGAAGTTTTAGAATACAAGGATTGATTGTTAGAATCACATACTTATATAGCAGGTGTGTTCCCATCCTTAGGTTTGCTCAGACTGATGCAATACCACTGAGATTACTTAGTTTTCCTAAGTCATGAGACTAACTAAATTCGATAGAATGTGGCTTGACTGAGAGTATCTTGAAAACATGAAAATGATTTAAGGCACACAACTAAATTTTCGAGTACAAGTACCCCCATGACTCGATGTGAAGAAACTGACAAAGCATGACTTTCTTGAATACATGACCACATCAATAATCCATAATATAATAAGTTGGAGAATTCATGAAGTAGAGTTCCAAAGCACCACAATATCCATACATATACCCATAACTCCTTTACAAAGACATTTCATCAAACACTTGACATGAATGAACCTGTACATGAAGAGGGATTTCATATATATATACTACTATGGCATTTTTCCTTCATAAGCATATAATCAAACACATGGGGAGAATTCTTTGGTTATACAATCATCAACACATCTTATAATTTTGAATACATCAATCAACTTATTAAATGAAGGGTTTTATCATGGTTATTGTGCAAATCTTCATAAAGTAGGGTAAGTCATTGGAAGAATGTAATTTAAAACATGAATCAAAACCCCAGAACATCATGAACATGAAATTTAAATTCTATTTAAATCATGAAAATTCATAAATACACAAATCTTGTATTTTGTAAAGAGATTCTTGAGCTTCATAGTTGAAAGAGACCCATGAATAAACACATGACATACCTGGGTTCTGATTTTATAGAAGAACATGAATTTCTTAGTTTCTTAAAGAATGATTTAGATCTTGTTCTTGGGGATTATCCAGGATTTAGATCTTGTTCTTGGGGATTATCCTTGAGTGAAAATACTAATTCGTTGTTATTAATAGATAGTGAACTAATGAGCCTTAATACAATATAATTAGAGGTTAAAATGGATGGAAAAGACCCAAATACCCTCTTAAAAATAACTTTAAAATAACGGAATGAAATATATGATGGTGGGTGTGATGGCCTGTCGGTGGGTCGATGGTCCGTCGGTCCTGACCATCGCCCTAGAAAAAATGTGGTTTCACAGCCTCTACTGTGACATCTTGGATGATGGTTCATCATTAGCTCAACAGTCCATTGACCTAGTCATCCCTATTGGGTAGAAGGTGGTGTCACTACCTCTGCTATAACGTGTTGGGTGATGGATCATATCTAGCTCGATGGCGCGTCGACCTTCACCATCGCACCAGGGCAGTTTTGACTGCTTTCTATAGAATGGCCATAACTTTCTACCTTGATATCAGATTTTGATGAAATTCAATCTTATTTAAATATTAATTAATTTGGAAAACATCAATAACTCTTATGGGCACTAGATTTGACTTAAATAAACTTAGGGATATTACAATATCTCCCCCTTGGGAACATTCGTCCTTGAATGGGGATAACTGAGAGGGATGAAACGAAAGATAAAACAAATTCTAAACATTAATGACTGAAACATGACTCCATGATTAACATGATTGATAAATTGAATATATCTCATACTGAACATGCATATCTGAGGCATGAGTCACTGATTCATAAATGTATAACTGAGTGTTTTGATAAACCAAGGTTCTTACAAAGTGAATGCATGTCTAATGCATGATTATATAGATGAACTGATATGTGAATGCATGACTTACTATGAAATGGTACTCAATACCAAGTTTAAAATGAAACTCTAAACATGAAATGGATACCAAACTTGTCACTGAAATCTTAACATGTAACCCAAAAGCTTAAGAAATATTTCTACCTTGGGCTAGATCTCAGTTGGCGGAGAAGATTTGAAGATACTTGGTTTTCATATATGCTTCTGTTTCCCAAGTAGCTCCCTCAATGGACTGGTTCCGCCAAAGATCTTTGACTAGAGGAACTTTTTTATTCCTCAGTCTACGAGTCTAGTAGTCAAGAATTTTGACTGGAATATCTTCATAAGAAAGGCTATTCTGAACATCTATACTCTAAATAGGGACTACAACTGTTGGGTCACCTATAGATTTCTTGAGCTAAGAGACATGGAAGACTAGATGAACTGAGCTAGATCTGAAGGCAATTTGAACTCATAAACTACCTTGTCGAAGCAGCTGAGAATTTTGCAGGTACCGACATATTAGGGGCTGAACATTCTATTCATGCCAAATCTCTTCACACTCTTCATGGGAGAGATCTTTAGATAGACATTATCACCAATATTGGACTAGATATCCTTTTTACGTACATCTGCATAAGACTTTTGTTGGCTCTGAGCAGCCCAAAGTGTTTCTCTGATCAACTGGACATTTTTTAAGGCATCGAATACAAATTTAGGCCCTATGAACAAGGCCTGACAAAGTTTAAACCAACCGATTGGAGATCTACATCTCTTACCGTAGAGAGCTTCAAATGGAGACATTTGAATCCTGGAATGATTGTTGTTGTTGTATTCAAACTTAATCAAAGTCAAGTGGTTATCCTAACTTTCATTGAAATTGATTATACAATCCCTTATCATATCTTTTAAAGTCTGAATGGTCCTTTCTTCTTGACGATCTGTCTGATGATAAAAAGTTGTACTGAGATGAACTTGGGTACCAAGACCCTTTTGGAATCCTTTGCAGAAATAAAAGGTGAACTGGGTACATCTGTGAGAGAAAATAGATAATGGAACACTGTGTAATCGAACCAACTCTCTGATGTAGAGTTTGGCATAATCCTTTGCTAAATAAGAGTTATTGATAGGAAAGAAATGGGCTGATTTGGTCATTCTATATTCAATGTCCCAAACTTAATCATGTTGGCGATGAGTGCTAAAGTCCATGTTCACTTCTTCCCACTTCCAAGTAGGAATACTAAACTTCTGCATTGACCCACTAGGATTATGATGCTTTATCCCACTTCACGAATAGATTTCCTCTAAGTCACGGTACATCTTAGTGGCCTCTAGATGAATAGAGTAGCGTGCACCATGTGCTTCTACAAGAATTCGTTTCCTCAAGTCATCTATACCTGGAACACAAAGATTACCCTGACAATGTTGAACACCTTATCTCTTTGGGAGAAGACATCTACTTTCTTATCCTTGAATGACTCTTTCAACTTGACTAGACTGGGATCTGTATCTTGCTTTTATTTTACCTCAAAAACTACAGATGATTCTGAACTAATCTAAACTCATATATCACACTCCTTTGTATCAACTAAGCGAATTCATAGTCTAGAAAGCTGATGAATTTCATGAGCTAGCTTCTTCTTACTGTTGATAATATGAGCAACACTACTCATAGACAATCTACTGAGAGCATCAGCCATAATATTAGCCTTACCCGGATAATAAAGGACACTTATGTTATAATATTTGAAGAGCTCTAACCACCTTCTCTAATGAAGATTGAGATATTTATGAGAAAAGATATAATAAAGGCTCTTATGATCTATGAACAAATCAACATGAACCCCGCATAGGTAATGTATCAAAATATTAAAGGCAAAGACTACGGTTGCTAACTCAAGATCATGAGTAGGATAGTTCTTCTCATGGGATTTAAATTGCCTGTAGGCATAGGCTATGACCTTACCATGCTGCATGAGGACACAACCCAAACTTATTTTTCATGCATCACCATACACTATAAACCCATCTGCACCATCTGAAAAAGCTAAGACTGAGCTGAGGTGAGTCGAGTCTTCAACTCCTGAAAATTCATATCGCAAGGATCTAACCACTGAAACTTGACTGTCTTCAAAGTCATTTTCGATATAGGGGATGCAATATAAGAAAATTCCTCAACAAAATATCAGTAATAGCTTGCCAAACACAAGAAACTCCTGATATCTTATGGAGATATAGGGCAAGGCTAGTTTCATACTGCTTGGGTCTTTTGAGGATCAACTCTAGTGCCATCACCAATAATGATATGACCAAGGAATGCTACAGGACTAGCCAAAATCCACACTTCCTGAATTTAGCAAATAGTCGAGGATCTCTGAGGGTCTAAAGTACAATGTTGAGATGGTCTGCATGATCAGGCTCAGTACCGAAGTAGACCAGAATATCATCTATCAAGACTATGATAAACATGTCCAAGTACTACTTTAACATGCGGTTCATCAAGTCCATGAAATTGGTTGGACATTGTTAAGACGAAAGGACATAACTAAGAATACATAGTGACCATAATGAGTACATAAGACTGTTTTTAAAATATTGCATTCACTAACTCTGAGCTGATGATAGCCTGATTAGAGGTCTATCTTAGAGAAATAATTGGCACCCAGAAGTTGGTTAAACAGGTCACCGATTATGGGAAGTGGATACTTTTTCGTGGCCGTGACTTTGTTGAGTTGATGGTAGTCTACACACATTAAGAGAGAAATATCATTCTTGCATACGAATAAGACTGGTGTGCCCCACGGGGACACGCTGGGCCTGATGATTCCCTTATCTAAGAGATCCTTCAACTGGTTTTTCAATTCCCTGAGTTTTGCTATTGTGATTTGGTATGGTGGAATAGATATGGGCTGAGTATCCAGAAGAAGATCAATGTCGAAGTCTATTTCGATTTCAGGAGGAATTCTTAGAAAATTTTTGGAAAAGACATTTGAATATTCATTCATGAATTGGACGGATTCGAGACTGGGATTTTTAGAATTAGTGTCCTTAACTTGAATAAGAAGATAGACATATTCTTTCGATATAATTTTCATTGCCCGAAGGTAGGTAACAAGACAACCTCTAAAATCTGAAGTGCTACCCCTCCACTATAGGATAGGTTTATTCAAAACCTGAAACTAGACTATTCAGTTTTTGTAGTCGAATATGGCATAGAAGGAATGAAGATAATCCATGCCGATAATGAAATCAAAATTAGTCATCTCTAATTCGACCAAGTCTACGAAGTGAATTTTTGAGATACCATAACCGGAGAGTTCTTGTATACGCATCGGGCTATGATGGTTTTAACCACTTGGGTCGATCCTAAGAAGAGATCTACTAGAATTTCAGGACTGACTTTGAAATAAATTGATATATAGGGAATAACAACAGACAAAGAAGTTCCTGGATCTAGCAAAGCATAATATGAACATGAAGGATCTATAACATACCAGTAACCATATTAGGAGACATTTGCTAATCTTGTCGGGACTGAAGGGCATAAAGTCTATATGGGTATTGCGTACTAGTAGTGCTGGAGGTGGCATCCTACTAGTTTAGGTGAACGGACTGAGCTGATGAATGGTTCTACTGACCCTGATGACCTGGTTGAGGATAGTCTCTAACTCTATGGCCTAGCTTTCCACATCTAAAAGAAATATCACTACCAGTTTTGCAAATACCCTGATGGTGCTTTCCATAAATATGGAAAAGAAGATAGATATGGGCACTTCTAACACTCCCCTGAGACTTAGAGACTAGCGTTCTATCTTTGCTAGCATCCCTGAACTTAGGACCAGGAACACTGGGTAAAGAAAGATTCTAAACTGATGACTTAGCACAAAACTGAGAATATTTTTTCTCCCTATAACTTAGGCTGAGCAAAGTTAAAACTACATGTGCTAGTTCTCTTATTTTGCTTCTCCCTTTCCTTCATCGTTTGATCTTCTAACTATTGTGCATGGATCATAAGCCTGGCTATTTTCATGTCTCTATTCAACTTCATGGACCTGCACTTATTAACTACACTATCATTCAACCCATAAACAAACTTACTCATCTTTACCCTGCTATCTGCAACCACATGAGGAGCATATCTAGCTAATTAAGTAAACTTAAGAGAATGCTCCTTCACCATCATGTTAACTTTCCTAAGGTTGATAAATTCTAACACTTTAGATTCTGTCAACTTTAGGGGAAAGAATCTATCTAAGAATGCAGTTGCAAACTCATCGCACTGAATAGGTGTTGCATCAACATCCCTCTTTGACTTTTACTATTTGTACTAAGTGTGAGAAACATCCTAAAACTGATATGCAGCTAGCTCTGCACTCTCACTGGAACTAAACCCCATGATATCCGTAACCTTCTGAACTTATTCAAGATATTCTTGAGGTTCTTCATCTGACTTAGATCTGAATAAGGACGGATGATTCATTCAGGTGAAGTCCGAAATTCTAGCTGCAACTAAATTGGCCACTGGGTTTACTGGAATGATAGTCGGTCAATCATGCTTAGTAGGAACCGACAGAGCAATAGTAGTGAATGTAGCTTTTAACTCTGCATGAGAGACATGTTCGCCCAAAGGATCTTTGGGCTGAGAGGAAGTCTAATTCCCATTTCTTCTTATAGGAGGCATGTTCTATAAAAGAAAGGGAGAAATAGATTAGACCAGACAGAGATATTTACAGGAGATTATGCTCACTGGCATGACATGACTGCTGAAAGAAGGGAAACTACTCCTAAAACATCCTATAACCTTGTATACATAAATATGGCGCACAACACACCCATGTACAAGACTTTAAGAGATACAACTTATTAACTTCCTAGAACACTATAGAACCTTAGGTAATACCAAGGTTGTAACGCCCCAAATCTGGCACTCATAATACTACACGATGCTCATAACCCAAAAGGACCACAAGCTAACCCATGACTGATATCTGTGCATGTACACTTCATAATATACTATATAAATTTGTAAATAAAGGTTGAAAGGCCATAAGGTTAAAATATTTAATAGAACATAACATCTGAGGATTAGTATATCTATACAAAAAGAACTGAAATAACTATTTCAACATGCTAGTCTGAAAGCCTCTAAACTGTCTGAATAAGGAGTTGATAGGATATGTCCCCAACTAAATCCAACAATTTAAATAAATTAATTATTGAGATAATAAAGTAATGGTTATGTCCTAGAATGATGAGAACTTACTGCTAACTCTAACTAATGAGACTAGAATGCTATTGATGCTCCGGAGCTCGTGCTTCTGAACCTATGGTATAAAACACCATAGTGCACATGCGTCAGTACATTTGAATATATTGGTATGCATGTAAGGTAGGTTGAATGTAAAAGGTTCATATGCATGAGTTATACTAACTAACTAAATAACATGAACGTGAGAATACATGCATGAATACATAATAAATATTATTAAGTTCGTGATAACATAATTATTAAGCCTGAGTAATGATAACATGAGATACTGGTAACAATGTAACTAACATAACTAATACTGAGAGACTATATCTGATAGTCTAGTTTTGAATGAACCTAGCTGAGTTCCATACTGTTCTGAGTTGACTGTATCTGACAGTCCTAAAATGCTAAAGAACTCTCTAAGTTCTATTACTGAGGCTGAATGACTGTATCTGACAGTCCTGATTCTTTAAATAAAACTATGGGAATTAGTTATCTAACTAATATACGCTAGATAATGAAATATAGCTGAGTTGGGGTACAATCTGTAACCCCAATTAGAAGGGTGTCAATACTACGCCGCTGGTAAGGACAATCTATGAGTAAGCCTCATATAATAGGTGACTGAGAACGATAGGAACCCTTACATAATAGGTTAAGCCACTTCATCTACCCTTACATAACAGGCTGTGATATTTCAACCTATGCTAGCTACGTAGTTTTAGAACACAACGATTGCTGATCAGAATCACACCCTCATATAGCAGCTTGGTTCCCATTTTTGTTTTTGCATGGTGCTAATTTCTACTCCCATCTAGATAGATATTGAACATGATTAACTGTACTGACTAGACAATGTTAACTGAGTTTTGTTGACTGATGGAATACTACTAAGATTACTGAGTTTTCCTGAGTCATGAGACTGACCAAATTCTATGGATTAAGGCTTGACGTAGAGTATCTTAAGAATATGACACTGATTCTAAGCAAATCGCTAAATATTTGGGTACAAATACTCTCGGGACTAGATGGTAAGAAACTAACAAAGCATGACTTTATTGAATACATTACCACATCAACAATCTATAATATAATAAGTTGGAGAATTCATGAAGTACAAGTTCTAAAGAACAATAATGGCCACAGATATATCTATAACTCATTGACTAGGACATTTCATCAGACACTGGACATGCATAAACTTGTACATGAATGGGGATTTTATATTATTATACTAGTATGGAACTTTTCCTTCACATAAGCATTTAATAAAACACATGAGGAGCATTCTTTTGTTATACAATCATCAACATATCTAATAATCATGTATAAATGAATCAACTTGTAAATTAAAGTTGTTTATCATGGTTATTATACAAATCTTCATATACTAGGGTCAATCATTGGAGAAATGTAATTTAAAACATGAATTAAATTCACACAACATCATGAACATCAAATTTTAATTCTATTTAAATCAAGAAATTCATCAATACACATATATTGTATTTTGGGAAGACATTCTTGAGATTCATGGGTAAAAAGGACCAATGGATCAACAAATGACATACCTGGGTTGTGAGTTTCTTGAAGCTGTTGGACTTAAAGAACTTCAGTTTCTTAGTTTCTTAAAAAAGGATTTGGATCTTGTTCCTTGGGATTATCTTTGAGAGAAAACCCTAATTTGGTGTTGTAGATGGATCATTAACTTATGAGCCTTGATCTGATATAATTAGAGGTTATAATGGGTGAAAAGGACCTAAATACCCTTTTAAAAATGACTTTAAAGTAACTAAATAAACTATTCAGTGGTGGGTGCGATGGTCCATCACTGGGTCGATGGTCTGTCGGTCCTGACTATCGCACTTGGGCAGAATAGGGGTTAACTTCCTGTGTTATGATGACTTGGGCAATGGTCCGTCAATAGCCCGATGGTCCGTCGACTTGAGCCGTCTCCCTTAGGCAAAAGTTTATCTGACTGCCTCTGCTACGACGGCTTGGTCTATGGTCCATCACTAGCTAGATGGTTCATCGACCCTCATCATTACACCTGGGCACTTTTGACTACTTTCTGTAAAATAGCCATAACTTTCTATCTAGATAGTGGATCTGGACAAAATTGGTATCGTTGGAAAGATAATTCAATTTCCCACATGATAAAATGTTAAAATTGGGCAAATTCTATCTGATTTGAATACTAATAATTTAGGAATTCATCAATAACTCTTCTGCAGACTAGATTTGACTTAAAGAAATTCGGGGTATTACATTAATAGTTCTCGTATTGTGACTTCAGGTCATGGGGATATTATAAATAGTGGTTTCTACTCTTTGATGTCGATATGGCAGTTAATTTTTATTATAGAATGAAAATTTTTTATGGTTGTTTAAACTAATGATTAATATAAGGTAAATATGAAAGCAACACTTAAGTTATAGGTTATTGTGGGTACCCATCATATTCAGTTGGGTCATACAACTATGGCATTAGAGAATTGGGTTTGTAGATCTCAGCATAAAAGTATAGGTGTAGCATAGTCGTAAGAAACACTACAAAAACATCTATACTTTTCTTAGAGGCTATGGGGCTTTAAGAAGAGAGTCCATTATCTTTATTTCATTTTATGATATTACTTGATTCCAATTGATAACAATTGATCTATATTAGTATATAATACATTCACCATTATTCATAGATGGTGAATACTCATTCCACCTAAGCAGTCAGCAGCAATATCAGTTAGTAGGAATATAGTCTAGGGTAGGTATTAAGATAGAGGCAAAAGAATATGGGGAGAATAGGTAATAACATATATTAGTGGTATAGCATAGGCTTATGAAAAAATAGAATGATAGAGATCATTATGCCTTCCCTCAAAGAAGGAGACCCTAAAACTTACTCAAAATAAGAAAGTGATAGTTGGGGAGTATTAGATAGTAGATCCAAAGTATGTGGTGAAAGCATTGAATGGTGCATCCTAGATGTATTTGTCTACAAAAGTAATTTAGCAAATGTTATGATTCTTGAGTATCTTTGAAGGCACTAGCCACAATCTAGTCCTTCCAACCTTTCAGCCCCCAACCGTACAATATGATACTATTTTAGCACAAAGAATCGATGAAATCCCTAAAAGAGGTATGTATCTCTTTTAGTTACTTAGGGCAGTGATGACTCATAAAGAATATGGACTATTCAGCAGTTTTATAAAGAAGAAGCCCATATATTATCAGATATAGAGTCGAAAGATATAAAGTCTAAGGATGCATTTGAGTTCTTGATAGATTATCATTAGTGCTTACTCTACGTGGGTATTATTTAAAATAGCAAAATTTTTTCATTTTTGTCAATTACAGGACAAAGTCAAACAATGGTGGAGGTGATTTGTAGAGTATAGGGTTGCCTTTCTTCTACTTACATGGTGACAATTTTGAATGTATTCCTTGAGAAAAATATTTTAGACACTTATCACGATAGGAGGAAGGGTAAGTTTTTTAGATTGGACTAGGGTAACATGTCTTTGGTGAACAATGTAGAAAAGTTTCATGTCTTCTCTCTCAATCCATAATAATTCACTACCTTAGAGGAAAAGAGGATTAGATACTATATGAAGGGCCTAACCTCTGGGATTCAATTGTCTATCGTATTTTTGGCTGCATCTAGGATGTCCTTCGAGGAGGTGTTTTATTTTCCAATAAATATCAGGTTCTTAAGAAGCATGGATACGTAAAGTAACTAGAGAAGAAGGCCTAAACATTAGGTGAGTTCAACTACACATATGAAAATGTCTGTGGTTTGTATTGTCTTTACAATTCAGCCATCCCATTGTCTTAAAAAATCTTTTATGTGGTCAATTATCATTCTTCTCCAACCTACAGTTATGCACATTTCTTATCTTAAGTGTAGATGCCTACTTTTGAATTAGGTGTAATAACTATGGGTGTTTGACTGACATCAGAAGATATTATCCTAAACTCTTGGTGCACGTTAGGTGACATACCAACTAGAATCTACTTCTCTACTTCTTGCAGGTCACTTTGGTGGGAAAATGCTAGGGGTCATGCACATGGTGGATGTTGATGACAATACAGGTATGGAAACCAAGCCAATAAATATGGAGGACATGTTTATAAAAATATTGCTTAGAATAGCAGGGGTTGTGGTTAAGGTAGTGATGAGAACCTCCTTTATGATGTTCCACTTCATCACGAACTAGAAACTTCTTATGTTGTGATTATAGGTTCTATTTATGTGTGTGATCATATTAATTCTACATATTTTATCATGGAACAACTTTTTCTTATGTGTCTGTGAAATGTGCAATAGTTTAGGACTTAGATTATGAAAATGTTGATGCTTCAATTTATGTATCAATGCTATTTGGGGTTTCTATATTTTATCAGGTATTTCATTTGTTTCCAATAATGTTTATGAGTTTTAATGCCTTGGAAAACCTATTTATTCTAGATATGATTGAGGTTTGATGTCATATTGGGGTTTAGTTGGTTCTCTCCTTAACGTATCATTCCTGACTATTATGCAAAAATCGACCGTCGCAGACTTCGATAAACAATTTTTAACTCATTTTTAAAAGGTTATTTAGGTATTTCCTATTCCTTTTATCCCTTGTATGTATTCTAGATAAACCAACTAGCCTCATTTTCTCATCTCTTACACTTAAGGGTTAGGATTTTCTCCTCCAAATCATATCAAAGCAAGAATTCATTCCCAAAAAAACCTAAGAAATTACCATAGAATGTGCTAGTGAGTGGAGGATTGAATCTCCCAAGTTCAAAGGCTTCAAGAACACTTTCTCAAGAGTGAGAAGAGGAAGCATAGAGGAAGATTGTTTGTCCAACTTATTAATCTAAGGTTTGTAGGATTTTGAACAAGGGTAACCCTTTCACCCTTGTGGCCAAAAGGCTTATTTAAATCTTGATTTTTCCTGAAATCTATGATATTTTACGTTAATTTGAATTGGGATTTTTTGCCTAGTGTTATTGAATGCATTATCTTGATATTTCCCATTAATTGAGAGTCAAATGACATGATTTTCTGCATGTTTTCTTAAGAAATTACAGCTGTGTAATAACGCCATGGTTTTACTCCATGAGAAGCTCATATTTGCAATGTTTGAGATATCAAAAACTATGACTGTATTGAGATTTGTAGATAAATTTCTGAAATCCTAGATTTTTACATGGTTTATGAGTCTATATGCTATTTATTATGCTTTTGATAAGCTTTAACTTGAGATTAAACAATGGGTTCGTAAGCCCTATTTGAGACTTGTGAATGTATGAACTCTTATGCTATAAGCACCCATGATTTGAGAATTTTGAGATGATTGAGAAATGAATTGACCTAATGGTTCGGTAGCATTGAAATCCACTTCACTATATGAGATTTATCAATTTGATCATTTGATTCGTGGTGAACGATGAGATTATTCTAAAAGTAGATTTTATGAAATGAGGATAGATAATCTAATATGAGTAGTATTTAGTATCGAGTGGGTAAGTCACTATTGTTTCTTACCCCAAAACTACATGCCACCATAGGTTGGGCCTGAGGCCGAGATTACAATGATTATGATTGGGCCCTAGTCCAAGTTTTATTTAATAAAAACCAGACCAAGGTTATACTCCCTGGCAAGAGTATGATGCTCCTCCCCAATGATAACGCTCAATCTACATCTCTCGTAGGAGTGTAAAGCGGTCGTTAGCAAATATAGAACCCAACCTGGGTTGGGTGTCGATCCCACAGGGAATAGCTTGGCCAACAAGTAAGCAAAATTAATAGACTTTTGGTGCAAGTCTCATAAGAAGGGGGGATTGTAATAAGTAACAAAAGTAATGAAATAAAAGCTGAAAATAGCAAAGTAAAAAGAGAAAGAGATTGTTACGTGAGTTGTAAACAATGAGAATTGAAGCGTTGGGGTTATGTCCACCTTCTGAGGTATACGTCTCTATCGGCTATGAGTGTGTAGAGTCTTGACATGCAATTGCTTATAGAGAATTGTAGTCGATGGTAAATCCAAGCGTCTCTCGACCTGAACAAGGACTATTTCACTTTAACTCTCTCGAGATTAAAGCGTGTCTAACGGTACGAATTCTCCAAGAGGTTAGTCCAGTTACGGCACTAGCTTTTTAATAGGAAAGGGTGTCCTACTACCTTGACATTATCTCTTTTCCAGACAAATAACCTTTCTCTCGAACAAGTTAAATGTTAGACTGGCGTATTCTTGCGTTTGCAACCGCAAAGAATGTAGATTAAGATGAAGAGTGTAATGATATAAGCAATATACGTGTCTTGAACTCACAAACTCACATCTATAGATAGTAACTCATTCGGCTTCCATAACCCCAACTAAGAGTTTATTTACCCATGAATGCGAAGGACATCACGATTTGCATGGTGGATGGCGTGAAAAGTGGGTGTTTAGGCGTGTGGTTTATGTGATTCCCTAGCAAGTAACGATTCTCTTGTTGTGGAATTTAAGAATAGAAGAGTAGATTAGAAGTGTTTGTGGTGGAAGATGAGAGGGATGGAAGAAAATTAATTGTTGAATTGATAGTTGAAGAAGTAATAATGTCTTGTATCTCTCCACTAAGGGAGGAGTTCCTCCAAAATCTCTAGCATGATAGGGTATTTATAATACTCCTACCCTACTCCTACTAAGCTAATGAAATAAATAACCAAATCCTAATATACTAATGAAATCCTTGACCCAAATGTACTAGGGTAAGGTTACAATATCATAATCCAAATAGAATAGTAAAACACATAACCTAATTATACTAGGTTAATGTATCTTTGTAAAAATCCAGCTTTGTGTCTGTAAGTCCCCAAAGTCTTCAAAATTGTTGTTTTAGCCCGGGACAGATTTTCCATGCAGCAGATTTGGTCCTTTAGGCGTCCAGCTCCTTTCCATCTCGTTCGTGAGCTTTCTTTTGCGTCAAGTAAGCCATAAAATGCTGTATTTTGCATCATTTATACCTGAAACTTTACTAATCATGTTCGTTAGCTCATTTATAGGAAAAAGGACTAAAAGTGCATGAAATAGATAATTAGTTCTCAAAACTAGGCCAAAATATGGGCAAAATATATTGATATAGGCGCGTAAATTCGCCTATCATCAACACCCCACACTTGCAGCTTTGTTCGTCCTCGAACAACATATCATGTCCTTCTAAGCATCGACTTAAGGTTTTTACAACAACAACACAAAACATTTATCAAGACAAGCACAACAATTATCAACAAAGAGTAGCTTTTCCGATTATAAGTAGAAACAATTTAACCTCAAGCATAGACTCGTGATGGTGATCAGCTCGCATGCAAACGTTAAGGTACATAGAATCATATACAACTATCCAAAACTCATCAACCATGTGGGTCTCACAATATAGTACCCATAATCACTCACACATATAGCATATTTTTCAAACATGGGTATCAAGATGTCCTTGCTCTCACTCTCACAAAGAATTCATATGTAGCAACTAATGACCATAAGCTTGCCTTTAATGTAGTACTCTACTAAATATCGGAATGTTAAAATTAGGATCAAGTAGGTCTTTTGATGGTTGTAATGTAGGCTAAGGGACGGGTAGGATCAACTATTTTTGCCAGAAATAGTGACTAAGTTCCTAAGCGCTTTAATACATCACATTGTATCATTGACACTTTTTTTTCTTTCAACCTTTCTTCTTTCGTTTATTCTACCACCCTTGTTCTCCTCTTTTGTTTTTCAATTTTAAGAACAACTCACTTTTCAGCTTTCTTTTCCTTTTTCTTTTCACAACATACCTCTTATGATAGCACTTTCTTTTTCATAACACATTCAAGCACCATTACAATTTAAAGCATCATACTCACCCAATTTCCTCTTATGTAGTCACATGACTTTTTTACTTTAAAGCACTTAGGAATTTGGATCAAATTACGGTCTTGAAAAAAAATGGATTAGGCTTACATACAAGGTTGTCAAAGAAATAGGCTAAAGGCTCAAAAGGGTTCACTAGGATGATGTACATGGGTAGGTAAAACTGAAGGTAAACATGTATAGGTTGCCAAAGAAATGCCTAAATCATATCCTAAACTTACACTCCTTATTTTCGCTTTGCATATATACCAGGCAAGTTCTCGGATCAGCCACAAACATAGAATATACTATTATCTCGCACACACAAGGCACATGGTCGACTTGATTGGAAGTAATATAGACTCTCGACCCAACAAGTGAAGGAATTGAGTCACACAATATCACATAATAAGTCACAACTAGAGCCTAAATGTCTCAATAGTTACAATTGTAGCACATACTTTTGTTCTAATCTCATGCTGCCTATCAAAATAATTTTATGCATAGCTAGAAAAATTTTACTCCTAAAAAAAACATCAAACGAAAAAAAAAAATGGACTAAAAAAAACAAAGTAAACAAGCAAACATACAAACATAGGTGCAAACAAAGAAGTATAGCATGCAGATTCTGCCACCCCACACTTAGACGGGACACTGCCCTCAGTGGAAAATAAATGCGAAGAACCTGGTTTAGTCGAACTCCTCATCAATGTCGGGGGTCATACCCCCTTCTTCTGAATCATCATAAGAGTCATCGTCAGAGTTCTCCTCATCATCAGAATCAGGCAAGCGTCTATCATCATCAGTTGGCACGTCATCGTCAAGAGGTTCCTCAAAATATACGCCCACTCCACACATCTCCCGGGCAAGCCTGTTCATTGGGTAGTCGTGGTCCAGCTGTTGGAGCTCTTCAGCAATTGGAATATGTCCACCACTCATCATAGTGAATCGTGTCATGCCATAGAGATGACGGAAGAAACTCTCATCACGAGCATGTCTCTCCGCAGTAGTAAGGTTGACTCCATGCGTTGTTTCAGCATCATTGACCTTGGTGAGGTCAACCTTCTTTGGGTTATGTGGGAGTTTGTGGTCAGCTGGTTTCTCTTCTATATCCTCCTTCCGCAACATTGCTGTCAACAAATTGCCGAATGTGAAATGGGACCTTCGGTGGAGTCTGGCCTTCCTCATGGTAGATCGAATGATTGCCCCAAAGTTGATTGGGACATTCATCATCAACGCATAAACCAAACACACTCTATCTCTCGATATCTTGGTGTATTGCATCCCAGGAATAAGGCATGAGTTGACAATTCGCATCCAGATTCTTGCTTCCCTATTTAGTGGAGCATAGAGGAAGGTGTTGTGACGGCTTGTTTCCTTATGTCTGCCCCATCTTGCCATTGATCTGCTTTTACAAAGCGTGTGTCTTATCGCTCTGTAAGGAGGCCTGCTGTACAGCTCTTTGTATGGTGCAGGGTCGACCGAAGGTAGGCCAAGAAAAGAGTTGATCCAATCCGCTGTAAGCTATAACACTTGGCCCCGAATTATGACTTCGTTGCCTGTTGTGTTTGGCGACCAGTTGGCATAAAATTCTCTTGTCAAGTCAAGATTTCACTCTCCCATGTCGCGGAAGATGAAATCTAGCTTCACAGCCATTATTTTAGCCAACATTTGCGGCTCCTTCTTTGGTAAGGTCTCCTTGTTGATCAAGTCGACGTGCACATATTTCTTTTCTTTGTTGCTGTTGTACCATGCTTTGGCTTCTTCCTCAAGAACCCACTTTATTCCAAACATTCTGCGTGGTAGGTGTGCTGAAGATGATTCTCCTTGGTCTTTTCGACTTCTCTTCTTGTCCTTTCGGGACGTGGTAGCCTTCTCCTTGCCTTGCTTTGCTTTAGGTGTCATTGTACCTGAGACTAGGAATAATGTTAGTTGCAGCACAATCTCACTGTATACAATCTATATGCAAGCATTAGGGGTACCACCCCACACTTAATCTTGTTAGCACAAATCAGTGAAGTGAAAGTGGTCGAGTACTCAGATTTTGTCAACATACGTTTTAGGATTGTATTCCAACAAGAAAATCAGCATTACATCACTTATTTGCAGCCATTGGACTACTTTCATGGTGGATATAGCAACACTACAACCTAGGGGTTACCACATGGAATCATTATTCTTACAACAAGCACAACCTCCTAAGTCGAGAGGCACTATAACCTTATCCCGATGGCCGGGATAGTTCATTCATGTAAGCATCCAACCAACAATCTTAAGCAATATTCATAGCCATATCAATTCAGCAATTATCATAACAATGCTATCGGAGCAAAATTCAAGTCGGAAACAAGTCAAGAATTCCCTACGTAGATATTCACTCACACGATTTTGCAACAATTATCCAAACACATGAACATCACCATCGATCTCATATGATTTAGCAATTTATAATAAGCATAGAAACGTAGTATTTATGATAAATAGATGAAGAATAAGAGAGTACTTACTTGCTTGAAGATTGTGGAGAAGTTGTTGTGAATTGGAAGAACAAAGGAAGAAAATTTTAAGAGGATTTGGAGTGATATGCGGAGCCTTTAGGGTTGTTTCTAATGTGGTTGTGTTATAAAACCAAGTCCCCTTTATATAGGAAGAGTATGGGTCGGGTTATTACCCATTTACAATTGGATTTGGGGACAAAATCACCACATATGCGGCGCATATCTCTCGGCATATCAATGACATATGCGGCGCATTGTCCATGGCATAATGGGACATATGCGCCGCATAGTCTATGGCATTTCTAGACATATGCACCACATAGTATATGGCATTTGGTCTCAGTATCTCAAATGCCATAGCATAGGCGGCGTATAGTCAAAAGCATACCTAGGAATAGGCGGCGCATAGTGTCTAGCACACTAGATTCCGAGTCCTTAGGCTATAGAATAGGTTGTGCATCATTCGTGGCCTATTTTTACCAAGGCCTAGCCTTCCTCGAAGCCTATTATGACGTGAGAAAGACTTAATTCATAGCCTTAGGCATCACCATTCCTAACTTACCGACTTTACAATACAATGCGACCAAATCGTCAATTGAAATCAATCTCCTCGTTGCATACTTCTTGCACCTATATTAGCTCAAAACGAATGAACACGATTTGTACGATGGGTTGCCTCCCACCAAGCGCCTTAGTTTTGGTCGTGGCACGACTCTTATTTTTGGATTTTCATTTATCAAAAAGAAAAAAATACTAAAACGACGAAATGATAAAACGATAAAACAATGAAATGATGAAATGATAAAACGATGGGTTGACTCCCATCTAGCGCCTTATTTATTGTCGTGGCACGACATGGTTACCTCGAGTACTCAGACTTCGTCGAGGTAAGTGATGGATCATTTTTTGAAAGGATTTAGACGACAATGAGGCTTACCTGTGGGCATGCGATCTTCTTCAAGATGGCTCCTACGTTTCTCCGAAGAGTCACCAATTATATCATCAATAGTCCAACCCATAGCTCTTTTGTATCTCTTCAGAGCAGAGATGAGAGCCTCTACGTGCTGTTCACTTAAATCATCTTCTCTCTCCGGAAGTATATTTCTACTTTCCAAGAACACATACCTTAGATAATCGGGGTGCTCTTCCGTTTCTAGCATTGGTGGCTCGTGAATGGGAGTCTTCGCTGTTAGTTGATTCTTGAGATCACATTCTGGTTGCTTAGGAGTATAAGGCTCTATTTCTGTTAGAGCACTCATAAGTTCTTCATAACCTTCGTTATCTTCATGCTCAACTTTCAGTGGCAAAACAGACAATGGCTCAACACTAGGTTGTTTCTCTATAGATAATGCTTTCGTATCCTCATGATGAACATCAGCTACATATAACTCATTCATATCGCTGGGCTGCTTCATTGTTTTGCATATATCAAACCGTACCACTTCGTCATTACTTCGAAACAAAAGCTCATTATCTTTCATGTCAATAAGCACACTTCCAGTTGCAAGGAAGGGACGTCCCAAGATTATGGGAACTTCAGAATCCTCCTTACAATCCAGAATAACGAAGTCTGCAGGAAAGATGAATGAAGAAACCTTCACCAACACATCATTTAAGATACCCACAGGTCTTTTTACCGACCTATCAGCCATTACGAGCCTCAGATTGGTTGGTGTCGGATCGCCTAGCCCCAACTTCTTGTAGATGGATAGTGGCATCAAATTGATGCTAGCACCTAGATCGCACAATGCTTTGGCAAAGTTCAAAGATCCGACAGTGCAAGGAATAGTGAAAGTTCCGGGGTCGTCCTTCTTCTGAACTAACGATCGGGTAGCAATTGCACTACAATGATGAACATCATCTTTCAGCTCATAACTTGCTGCCCTCTTCTTAGTCAAAAGATCTTTCATACACTTCGCATACCCAGGCATTTGTTCAAGTGCCTCTACCAATGGGACATTAATGGTCAGCTGCTTGAGCAGAGTCATGAATTTGCTGAACTTAGTGTCATCGGCCGCCTTCTTCAATCTTTGTGGAAAAGGTAGTGGTGGGTATGGAAGTGTTCTCTCCATGGCTTTCTTCTCCTCTTGCTTACGTTTATCATTTTTTTCAGGCTGCACATCACTAGGTAAAACGTCTTTGACGTTTGAAGTAGTTGTTGCGTCTTCTTCTTTTGTAAAGTCACTAGGTGTGGCATCAATGTCTGCTGCTACGTCAACCACTTGCTTGCCTTTTGCTGAAGTTTCTAGCACCTTCCCACTCCTGGTAGTGATGGCCATGCATGACCCATCATTCCTTGGGTTTTGGACTGTATCACTCGGTAAGGTGCCAGCCTTTCTTTGATTGAATGCTGCTGAAAGTTGGCTTAATTGCTGCTCTATTTGCTTGATAGAAGTGGAATGAGAATCAACTAGTTGCTTCATGGAGGCTAAATCGTCATTTACCTCCTTAACTCCTGCGCTCGTTGCTTCCACTCCTTTCAATAACTTAGCCATCATGCCTTCCATAGAATTAGATGTGGTGGTATCACGTCTACTAGGGGGAATGTACAAACCACTATTTTAATTATTTTTCTTCCAACTACCTTGGTCTTTACCTCCAGATTTATCATAATAGTTCCGACCTTGGTTTCCTTGGGCATTCCCTCGGAAACCCCCCTGATTGTTTAAGTAGTTGGCCTCCTCTTCCGAATCAGATTCGTCTCTTCCTTTTGACGCAATAGATTTCACTTTTTCAGTCTTCCCTAATAGATGCTTTGTAAGAAGATCCATTTGGGTTTTCATGTGCGCCATATCTTGATCACGTTCTTCTTCTCTTCTTCTTTGGTCTGCAGAGATGCCAATAGATAAAGTGGGGCTTGCTACCTCAGGATCCCTGGTATGCCAAGCTCTACTTTGCTTTGTCAGGCGATCTAGCATATTGCTTGCTTGACCAAAGGTAAGGTCCATAAAAGAACCTCCAGCTGCATTGTCCACCACTGGTTTAGTTACTGAATTCAAGGCTCTGTACAAGATCTCCATGAGGTGAACATTAGTCATGTGATTGTTTGGGCATCTCGCTAGCTTTGTCTTGAACCTCTCCCATGTTTCGTAAAGAGCTTCAGAGGGAAGCTGACGAAAGTTGTTGATTTCATCTCTTAATTGAGCCCTTTTGGATGGCGGAAAGAATCTTTCTAGGAAAGCGTCTCTCAATTGCCTCCAATTTGTAATAGAATCAGGAGTTAGCCCATTCAACCATAATGTTGCCTCCCCAGACAGAGACTATAGAAATAGACGTAATCGAATAGCATTCTGACCAACACCAGGATTGTCAAAAGACTTGCATGTAGAAATAAAGTTGATGAGATGCATATTTGGATCATCGTCTGCTAGTCCACCAAATAATCCCTTGAGTTGTAGTAACTGAATCATGGTGCTTGTGATGTTGAACTTGGCTCCGGGCGCTAATGGTGGTGGAATTATAGCTCCAGTGGCTCCGGCACCATCAAGATCATCATCATCATCGTCGAAAGCTGGTTGCAAAGGTTGGCGATCATACCTATACCGAGCTTGTCGACCTCTTTGATTGGCAGGTGTTGCAATTTCAGCGCCATGCCTTGTGTTTATCAACTCGTCATCTCCTAAATCCTCATCGTCAGGGTTTGTTGCTCGCCCAGGATTATCAATGTTTTGTTGTTGGACTTGAGCAGCGACAAGAGCAGCTAATCTTGCTTGCTCGTGTTGAGCAGCCATCCTGTCGATTTCAGCTTGTGCTTTCATTCTTCTAATTCGTTGTCGTTCAGGATTGATTGGTAATAACGGTTAACCAGAACTTCTAGTATGGGGCATGCACTAAAAGAAAAACCTGCAATAAGCAAAAACAAAAACTAAACGTAAAAGTACGAGAATCTTTGACCAAAGGGTCTAGTAATTATCACGAACTTGATTGACACTCGTATTCCCCGGCAACGGCGCCAATTTTTGATAACGCTCAATCTACAGCTCTCATAGGAGTGTAAAGCGGTCGTTAGCAAATATAGAACCCAACCTGGATTGGGTGTCGATCCCACAGGGAATAGCTTGGCCAACAAGTAAGCAAAATTAATAGACTTTTGGTGCAAGTCTCGTAAGAAGGGGGGATTGTAATAAGTAACCAAAGTAATGAAATAAAAGCTGAAAATAGCAAAGTAAAAAGAGAAAGAGATTGTTACGTGAGTTGTAAACAATGAGAATTGAAGCGTTGGGGTTATGTCCACCTTCTGTGGTATACGTCTCTATCGGCTATGAGTGTGTAGAGTCTTGACATGCAATTGCTTATAGAGAATTGTAGTCGATGGTAAATCCAAGCGTCTCTCGACCTAAACAAGGACTATTTCACTTTAACTCTCTCGAGTAAAGCGTGTCTAACGGTACGAATTCTCCAAGAGGTTAGTCCAGTTACGGCACTAGCTTTTTAATAGGAAAGGGTGTCCTACTACCCTGACATTATCTCTTTTCCAGACAAATAACCTTTCTCTAGAACAAGTTAAATGTTAGACTGGCGTATTCTTGCGTTTGCAACCGCAAAGAATGTAGATTAAGATGAAGAGCGTAATGATATGAGCAATATACGTGTCTTGAACTCACAAACTCACATCTATAGATAGTAACTCATTCGGCTTCCATAACCCCAACTAAGAGGTTTAGTTACCCATGAATGCGAAGGACATCACGATTTTCATGGTGGATGGCGTGAAAAGTGGGTGTTTAGGCGTGTGGTTTATGTTATTCCCTAGCAAGTAACGATTCTCTTGTTGTGGAATTTAAGAATAGAAGAGTAGATTAGAAGTGTTTGTGGTGGAAGATGAGAGGGATGGAAGAAAATTAATTGTTGAATTGATAGTTGAAGAAGTAATAATGTCTTGTATCTCTCCACTAAGGGAGGAGTTCCTCCAAAATCTCTAGCATGATAGGGTATTTATAATACTCCTACCCTACTCCTACTAAGCTAATGAAATAAATAACCAAATCCTAATATACTAATGAAATCCTTGACCCAAATGTACTAGGGTAAGGTTACAATATCATAATCCAAATAGAATAGTAAAACACATAACCTAATTATACTAGGTTAATGTATCTTTGTAAAAATCCAGCTTTGTTTCTGTAAGTCCCCAAAGTCTTCGGAATTGCTGTTTTAGCCCGGCACAGATTTTCCATGCAGCAGATTTGGTCCTTTAGGCGTCCAGCTCCTTTCCATCTCGTTCGTGAGCTTTCTTTTGTGTCAAGTAAGCCATAAAATGCTGTATTTTGCATCATTTATACTTGTAACTTTACTAATCATGTTCGTTAGCTCATTTATAGGAAAAAGGACTAAAAGTGCATGAAATAGATAATTAGTTCTCAAAACTACGCTAAAATATGGGCAAAATATATTGATATAGGCGCGTAAATTCGCCTATCATCACCCAACGTGGGTTCTTTTCCTTAGGAGGATAAAATGTTGGATTCAATGTACCTCGCATGGTTAATATCTGTTATGAGAACCTCCCTTGCCCTTTTAAACTTGAAATCAACTACTCCATTCCAAACTAAGGTATTTTCCCTCCTATGAACTATTTTCCCTAAACTAAAGTATTTTTCATTGAGATAAGATATTTTTATTTAATACTAAAATATATTCCCTTGATATGACTATTTTTTACCTAAAGTTTGAAATGACATATTTTCCTAACATGAATGAAATACCTTAAAGTAAGTTCCAAAGTTATATGATTTTGAATTTCAAGCACTTGAGTTCAAAAGAGTTATAAGTTCTTGAGCATTAAAGAAATTTTACTCTCCATGAGACATATGCATTTGTTGAAAGTATTACTTAAAGTTTCATTTATCCTTGAGTAATAAGAATAAGAGAAGATTACAAATTTCAAAGAAAAAATTATAAAGACTCATGAGAATGTGTTACATGTTCCATTTTACGTGACTCATGAGGTTTGCATTTTATATTTATTCAAGCCGTGTGAGTCATTACTTATTACTTGGATGATTTAATTAAAGAAGTATTGATGTTGTTTTATATAAATGCATGCACCCCCACATACTCATTAAATTCCCAAGTGCAGATCCACACATACGTCTATGTGCTACATTGTCTTATAATGTAGGTTCAGGTGCTCAATCCTAACCTTGTCAGTGATTTTTAATTATGTATATCTATATTCCTAGAGTGGTGAGTCGTCATGGTTCGAGGACCTATATTCATACATCTCCATATTTTGAGAGACTATGTTGCTGTTTCAGGTTTATTTTAAGTCAGTTGGGGACTTATCCCAGTGGCTCTCTACTTCATTAATTAGTAAAGGCTTTGTCAGACTAGTTATCATATTGTAGGTGTGTTGAGATTTCCAGTATTGTGGTCGTTTTGACCGATCATCTTTTCTGTATTTTCTTTTCTATGATATAACTATGCTACTGTTTGAATCATTTCATCTTAAAATAAGTGTTATTAGTAGAAATAGGAACAAAGGGTTAACTTAAGGCTACTTGTAGCCCTAAGCATAGTGTGACGTCCCAAAAGGTTATTTCGGGTCGTTACAACATCTTGAGGGAATGTGTTATTAATTTTAAAGGTAGTTGGGATGACCACTTACCTTTGATTGAGTTTACCTAAAACAATAGCTATCATTTTAGTATTCAGATAACTCCATTCGAGGCTCTCTATAGAAGGATATATAGGTTTCCTACTGGTTGATTTGAAGCAAGTGAAGCTACTTTAACAGGGCCAGATTCTGTGTTTTAAGGGATGGAGAGAGTTTAATTTATTCCACAGAGGCTAAAGACAATCCAAAGAAGTCAGAAATCGTATGTAGAAATGAGGAAAAGATATCTTTAATTTGAGGTTTTTTATTTGGTCTATTTAAAGATTTTACATATGAAAGGAGTGAAGAGATTTGGAAAGAAAGGGAAAATCAGTCCTAATATATTGGCCTATTTAGAATCTTGAGTAATTTTAAAAAGATTGCTTATGAGCTGGAGTTACCTACAGATCTGGTGTAAGTACATTTAGTGTTCCGTATTACTTTGTTAAAGAAATGTATTGGTGATTCAACTATTGTTGTTCCTTTAGAATGTATGGACTTTAAGGATAGCCTTTTTTTAAAGAACTTTGAGTTTAGATTCTTGATCGTTATATTCTTATACTGAGGACCAAAGAATTTCCCTTGGTTAAATTCTATGGCAAAATCAGTCTTTTGAGGGAGCTACTTGGGAATCTGAAGCAGATTTTTGAAACAAGTACCCTCATCTTTTTTCCACAAACTCAGATTCAGCTTAAAGAAATGGATTTTTTTATATTGACTCTTTTCCAATTTTAGTTTAGTTATGTAACCATTCTTATGTCATAACATGCATTCACAAAATTAGTTCAGTTCATTGTATATTTTAATGTCTGATTAGATTTAGGGGTTGTTATATTAAAGTATAAGAATGTTATTGCCCATACTTTGTGATAACTGAAGCCTTACAAGAAACACTATCTCACACAAGATTTAAAATTCAAAGCTATGGTGTTTACTTTCATAATTTGGAGACACTATCTCAAAGAAGTGGTGTGAACTGTTTACAGGCCATTGCAACCTACAATATGTGTTCACCCAGAGGGAAATAAATTTAAGATAAAGGTGGAAGAAGGATTTGATTAAATTTCATGATATCTCAATATTATTTTACCCAAGTAAACACAATGTGGTTTAGGATGCACTAAGTCAGAAACTAGTGAACATAAGAAGATTGGTATGGTTGGAGATGTCGAAGAGATAATTGGTGAGAGAGGATCAATCATTGGATAATTATTTTCCAATATTGTAGGAAACCAATGAACAAAAGATGTTAGTGTATGTAGAGCTTAGGTTCACATTTTATAACCAAATCAAAAGAAGGAAATTTGAGGACAATAAGTTAAGCAACCTTATAGAAAAGGTTTTACAAGTGTGGAAAGAGAGGCCATTCTTGATGATGTGGGGGCATTGATAATTGAGGGAGGTTGTGCATAACTTGGGTAGGTAATTTGGTTAATACTATTCTAGTAAAGGTTCATAATTCTAAGTACTCTATACATCTGGGTGATAATAGGATGTATAGGGACTTGGGGTAATATTACTTGTGACCAAGAATAAAATGGAACATTATGAATTTTGTAACCAAGTGTCAATACTACTATCATAATAAATACAAACATCGAATGACTACATTTCCAAAAAATGCAATTACTTAATTGAAGTGTCAACAAATTATGATAAACTTTGTAGTGTGTCCTAAAAAAACATTGAGGAAGTGTAACTCTATTTTGTTTTTTGTAGATCAATTTACTAACTTGGCTCATTTTATTCTGGTAAGAGTCGATTTAATGAGGATAAGTTGGCAAATATTTCTATGTAAATATAATGAGGCAAAGTTGGCAAAGATTTATGTGAAAGAGATTATATGGCTACACTGGGTATCATTGTCAATTGTGTCAGATAGGGGTATTCTATTCACCTACAAATTTTGGGAAAGATTCCAAATGAAAATATGTTCTAGATTGGACCTAACCAAAAATTTTCAACCACAAATAAATAATTAATTAGAGAAAACTATCCAAGTACTTGATTACGTACTTCGAATATACATTATGGACTTCGAAGGACAGTGTCACCAATACTTACCATTATATGTCCAGCAATAATAGACACCACTTTATTAATAACATTGACCATTTGGAAGCCTTATATGGTATGAGGTATAGGTATCTAATTGAATTGTTAGATATATTTGAGTAGAGACATTGGAGCATCGACATGCTCAAGTACTCAATGGAAAAAGTGAAACTCATATAACAAAACATCATAATGGCTAAAATATGATAGAAAGAATATATAAACAATAAGGTAAGACATATGATCTTTAGGAATGGGGAAATTACTCTTAAAAGTGCTACCCATGAAAGGTGCAATGTGGTTTTGCAACAAGGAAATGTAGATTCTAGAATACAATAGACACTTTTAGGTTTTGAATAGATTGGTTTCGATAGCATATATATTGGCCTTACCTCATAGTATGGTTGGGGTTTAACCAGTATTCTACGTATCTATGCTAATAAAGTATTACAGGAATGGTGATTTCATTATTTGACGGGACCCTAAATTGTTTGATAAGGATTTTTCATATGAGAACCAATTAATATATTAGATAAGGGTATGAGTAAATTGAGGACCAAAGTCATTGATCATGTGAAGGTCTTATGAAAGAATCATATTATTGAATAGGCTACTTATGAGTCGGTGGTAGACATGCTTTAGTGATATCCATATTTTTCTTAGATTCAAGTACCTTCATGCTTAGATAAACTTCTTTGGAGGATTAATCAGTATTAAGATGGTATCTAATATAATGACACAAATCATTGTTACCATTAGTTAAAAGGTACAATTGACACCTAGTCCTTACTTGAGACATTTTTTAGAAAGTAGGGCTAGTCTATGATTAAATAATTTTTTAGGGTGTGTTAGTGTATAGAAATTAGGTAAAAATGTGATGATCAATAAATATTTTTGACTAAATGTTTAGATAATCAATGTGTACAGTAGACAGTAAAAACTTCCACAACTCAAAATAGAGTTATTCAACTTTGATTATTGTGTTTACTGTGGAGGAGATGGTTTGCAATGTCATATTTAATGAAGTGTATTATGAAGTGGATTGGTCTGGAGAGACTTTTTGAGTTTCTACCTAAGATTATTACATAAAAAGGGAAACCGCTACAACTTCACTATTGTAAAGATAGCCTGTGTTTTATTATAGAACTTCTACAATGGCAATTTAATCATTGTAGTGGTAATACATACAATTTTAAAATTCTAGAAAATGCAATAATATTTTTTCTTTCCCACTTATTTAAAAATATTAGAGAGCTTTGAGAAAGGAAATTTTTTGCAAAATTTAGTAGTTTTTTATCTTTGAAGTTACGTTATTACAATCAAAACTTGTAATCACTTCTTATAAGCTCTACAAATCATTAGATAATGATTCATGATAGAATTTGAGGTTTATCCCTACACCATGAAATGATATGAAATTGGGGGTAATGATTATAGAAATAGGTGTATAATGATCCTATGGTATTAGAAAACACTAATAAGTGTAGAATTGCAATTGTCCATGATAATTTAAATTAAGTTCATGAGGTTTAAGCGACAGAAAATAGATGATTATGAGCTTATTATACCTCAAGTGAATTGTATAATTGATTGAATACTTTTTATTATTTGTTTCGTGATGATCATATTTTATCTATTTAATTTACTTATTTGTAAGGCATTAAGCTGAGTTAACCTATGATGTGTACTAGTACTTGATCATGTACTGATGCAATGCATTCTTTTCTTTTTGTTGAGTATAGAGTGTGTTTTGTTGTTTGTGGCAAGATCTCAACTTTATCTTGAAATTCTTGACTCAGTTTCAAGGGTGAGAGCTATGATAGGGCAAACTTTGGATCATTTTCTATCAGTTCACATCCCTTGTGTTTGGAATAAGACATTTCTTTGTTATTTCATTGTTTGGATATTCTATTCACTATCTATTTAGGCATTATTAATGATTTTTGTACTGTTACTTCAGGTCTGAGATGTTATAAATAGATGTTTTCATACTCTATAGATTCTTAGATATTGAGATAGATTTGCAGCCAATTTAAGTTATGGTTAGCGAGGGTTAATGTCAGTGTAGTTCTTTCTTCATGCGTTAGGGTGGGTGTCAATTATAATTTGTGAAGTCTTGACATATATAATTTGGGTAAATTTCTTTGTCGCATCTATAAAATATCATGGACCCGCATTCATCTTTTTATTGAATAACATAGGGGGACTCAGTCGTAGAAGTCTCAAATCCTTGTTGTAGATAAGTTTCTATTTTACTCAATTAGGGCCACAGTTTTTTGATTATCCAATGTTGTCACAGTTAGAGCCAACTCCTAAAAGGCAACATAAAATTCAGCATAGAAACCTAATCGTTCAACTATTATGACCAAAAGGTCAAATCATTCAAAATATCTCAAATAATAAACATCAACGTGCTTATAACACACCCATTCTAAAAAACACAATTTCTAATGGGGATTCACGACCCCAAATATCAAAATCATGATAAATATCATTCAAGGTTCATGATTTATATCTCTACACATGTAAATTCATCTTTAGAAGTCATAAACATCAATATTTCATAATAATCATCATAAGATATGGGTTAATGCTTCAAATTCATAAAAATCAAATAAAAATCATGCCTTTGTAATGAAAATTACTTTTGGGCACAAGAACGAAAAAGAGTTCTTGTTGAAAAACCCCACATACCTTGAATGATGAACTTTAGATCGGTAATCATTTTTGAGATGTTAATCGTGCCTTTGAATGATGGTTCTTGGAGTTCCTGAACTAGAAACTTGGAATCTTGAATAAATTTGCAGAATTAGTGGCGAACTTTGGAGGTTCTTAAAGTTGGATGTAGGAGCTTAGGGTTTTATTTTTGAGGGAATTTGATTAAATATAATATATAATGCTTTTAATAGGCTTTAATATAGGGTTTGGATGGATTTTGGGTGAGGGAGAACGGCCAAAACGCTGCTAAAAATCAAATAATTCTTGAATCTATTCTTTGGTGGCCTGTTTTGATAGTCAGAAGTAGATCAACCATAACATTTTACTCCGATATCCAAATTGGATGAAACCAATTTCATTAGTAAGAGGAATCACATATCTTTCCGTTGATATATAGTGTCTCACTTGTGTATAAAGATTTATAATCATTTGAAGTTGACCCAAAAATTCACTTTTGATATGCTGAAGTAGATCGACCATAACTTTTTGCTCCGATAGACAAATTGGATGAAACCAATTTCATTGGAAAGAGGACTCACAAAAATTTCCATTTATATATAGTAGATAACCCAGATCATTATGTACAAGGAATTATTATCATTTAAAGTTGGAACAAAAATACGCCAGGCCTCGGTACTTTTTCTTGCACGTTTTACTGTTCACTACTATTCACGGTTTGATCCCAATGTTCATAACTCATCGCTCGGGTGACCTTTTTGGATGATACACATATCGTTGGAAATATTATTCAATTATCTACATAATGGTGGGTCATAATATATGACATTCTGCACTAAAAATTTATAATTAATTCTAAAAGATAGAACCCAACACGTTTATGCACAAAATTTCAGGGAAAAATTTCTCGGGATATTACATTACATTAACTATATAAGATCATGATGAAATGATCAAGAATAATATAGAATGAAACAACATATTAGATCTCAAAACACCATACAATATAAGACGATGAGCTAGTAAATACATAGTTTAAGCTAAGAGTATTAGTTTTGTCCTTTTGATCTTTTTACTTAGTGTTTATTCTCTTGGATTGTTTCAATTGAACCTTATAAACTATAAAAAAATTATTCTACACATAATTACGCAATCTACACTTAGTAACACATTACACACACTAGATTCCATCGATATCAACTAGAACAATTTATAGCTCAAGCTAGTAACACTAGTTTTCTAATCTAAACTCTAATTGATTAAATTGATTCCAAACTTGTTTGAAACACACTTTCAACATTATGATAATGTAGAATAATACTTAAATGGTAAATTATACAAACATTAACTCATTAAGAACGTATGAAGTCCTCAAAACAAGGCTAATTAAGGTCATATAACCATATTTAGGTGCATTAATCCACCTAAGATCATCAACCCACATTTAAAGCCTTGTTCATCCTCGAACAACTATTTACTAACCATCATAATTATAGAAGACTCCACACTTTTATAACATGCAAGACACTATATATATTACTTCAATGACTTTATAGAACATAAGTTCTACACTAAACATGCTACACACATAATTGAAAGCTCATGAACACTACTTCAAAACACCCTAGCCTAAAGAATTGACTCACCAAGTTGACAAACTCATACATACAACTTAATCAGACAAATCATCAAACTATCGTAAAAAATGTGTATTCACAATAAGAGAGTTACGCATAATCACTCGTGTAGATGCAATTTATCATAAATTGGGTACATGAATCAAGTTACGCACACTCTCACTCAAAATTCAAAAGTTACACAAGATGAACCATAGGATTGCCCTTAGTATAGTTCATCACTAATATCAGAATATTAAGGCTTAAGATAAATAGGTATTCATGTGTTGTAATATAAGATAAGTGACAGGTAGGAAATATTTTTGTTCATAATAGTAACTATCTTCCCTAAGAGCTATCATATATCACAATTTTCATTTAATTCACCTCTAACAACCAAGAATCTACCTCATATTCCTTCACACACATTCATTGTTTTGCCCCAGCTCATTGAGCTAGTTCACATACAATACAGTGGAAGTATTTTCCATTCATATCTTATACAATTTTAAACAATTTTCTTTATTTTTATCACACAACTCCCAATCACGACAAATTAATATACTACACTAATATCTACTTTGAGATCTCGCTTTCACCTATTTTTTTCTTATTTTTCACATTCGATAACTCGTGAAGTTTTCACTAAAATGCTTAGGATATTTGGATCAAGTTAAAGTCAAACAAAAAATAAAAATATGTCATATTTGAGGCTACCAAAGAGTAAGATAAAGGCTCAATGGAGCTAACAAGGATTATGCATATGTGTAGGTCACAAAGGGTATAAACTATGTCTATCAAAGAAATGCCTATATCATCTCCTAAACCAACCCTCTTTATTTTGATTTGTACACACACCAAGCAAGTTCTGGATATCAAATACAATAAGAAATACATAAAAGACCTTACACCATTGATGGCACATGCTCAACTGAAGTAGGATCATCATAGAATCTAAACCACGCAATTACATAAATTCAATATTAATCCAACAATACACATGAATCATAAACTAGAGCCTAGGAATCTCAAAAGTACAGAATCAACATTAACATAACTCATAAATGAGAGCCTAGGAGTCTTGAAAGTACACAATCAACATGATTATGCACACAAAAACCACTAGTATCATGTAATTACACATTGCACCAACAAGGACATCTCAGTTATCCTAATAACAAAAATTTAAAATTTAATCCTACAAAGAAAAAAGAAACTAGGTTCAAAGGGCGCCCTATGGAAAAGAACTGAAAAGAACAATTGTAATACCCCAAACATTACTAGCTGAATTCAGCCCTTAGTGTATACCTATATTGCTTAGAAAATGGAAATAAAGCTGACAATTGAGAGACTTAGTCATTTTTGACACTCTTTAAGTTTTGAGAAATTTTAAGTTGAGCTTCTGAGGTTCGAGTTTATGATTTTAAGTTGAATTACATTCAGAGGGGTAAATAGCATGTCGTGGGTAAGCTTTGGAATTTTTAGATGAGGGTTGGATCACATTTGGAATTACAAGATAGCAGATCACTGTGATTAGGGAAGGCCAATTTGACATTTGTAAGGGATCGAGAGAATCACCAAAATTACACCACATCTTGGTGATGCCAAAATCAGCAATAACCCTTATTCTAGTGAGTCATTGTGATTCCACTGTGTCATGGTAGGTATTATGATGACCCACTCACAGCATCCTTTTAAAGCCTCAATCTCCTACCAAGTTATGAATTTTAAATCCCAAGGGCAGTGTAGTCTTTTGCTCATATTCCCTAATCCTGAAAACAGATGATTAAGTGTATTATTGAGAAAAATATACTTATGATTTATCAAATCCTTCTCAAATAAAATCCTAGGATTCAATATTCAACCTCAAAAATCCCCAAATTCCACCATTTTTTTCCTAGATAGTTCAAAATTCAATGTTCTCAATTCAAGAATTCAAGAATTAATCCTCAAGAGCACCAATAGGAACTCAAGCAAGCTTCTTCATCTAGTTAATTAAGGTATATAGGGTTATGAAATAGGGTGATCCTTTCACCCCTGTGCCCAAAACATTCTTTTAATTATATTTTACATTATTTACATGAATATAAATTAATTTTCAATTTAGGGTTCATACCCAAGGATCATTATTTAAAGGTAATGCTATTACCATAGAATTGAATGATAAGTTAAATCTCTACTTTTACATGTCTATACGTTTGACTTGTTTTAAAATTAATGAGAATCGAATTTCATTATTATGATTCGAATTGTGCGATATCCCATAATGTTTGCTATTTACTATAATTCATTATTATTTTTCTTGAGATTGAAAGATAGATTATTAAGCCCTAGATTTGATGTTGATAATCTAAGAAAATTTTACTTTTTAGAAACCCATGACATGTTTATGATCAGTTTTGAGTAAAGATTTAATTTTTGATCTTTTCTTAAATATATGGAATCCACCTATAGCTCAAATTTCAGTTTAAGCTATCAGATGCTCAATTAGGTTTTAGAATGAATCATAATGTCATTTAAACTGAATTTCCTATAAAATGAGCATACAAATTAAAGGGGGTAGTATCTAGCACCGGGCGGGAAGTGTGGGTTTAGTGCATCCTACTTTCCTAGAAGTACGAGAAAATATAGGTAGAATTAGTTCCATTTCTATATCGATGACAGTTATAGATGTAATCATTTAGCTTAGGTTATACTCCTTGGAAAGAGTATGACACCTTAACCCAATGAGAGATTTTCCCCTTAGGGGAACTAGACTTTGGGCACTATGATAGCTCACATAGTGTATGTCGGTTAGAAGAACCTCCCTACCAAAATGAGTAATCTTTGACAAATTGGTTTTAAAAGAATTATATACTAGTAAAGAATAATAAAAAACATTTTAATAATCAAATATAAGTACAAGTTTTGGCACTAAGAGTTATGTCTCACAAGATTTATATAGTATGCTTTATTATTCATGATGTATGATCTTCAGCTTTTAGTTATTCAAGCCAATGTGAGTCATTTCATTTAGCATGTAATCCTTTAAAGTTTTGATACATTGATATATTATTTTACCTATGCATTCACCCCTACATGCTAAGTACATTCTCAATTTACTGATCGACATACATGTCTCTGTAATACATTGTTTTATAATGTAGGTTTGAGTGCTCAGTCTCAGCTTCTTGATTGATTTCAAGAATATCTATCTATATCACAATAGTTGGTGAGTCCTTATGGTTTGAGGGCCTTTTTATGCTGATTTACAGCTTCTGTAGTATTTGATTAGTAATTTTCAGTTGATCTTGAGTCAGTTGGGGGTCTGTCCCAACAACTTTCTAGTTCTTAGTAGTAGCGGCTTACCAAACTACTAGAGATAATTCTGACAATATATTAAATTAATTTTAGCTTAGGTCAGGTAATTCTATTTTTCAATATTCTTACTCATTTAAATTTATTTAATATGTGTTCCAGACTTAGTAGAAGGCTTACAGGGTTAGCTTAAGACTACTCTTAGTGTTGAGAACTATGTGACATCTTAGGACCCATTTTTGGGGTGTTACAAACTTTCCATCAGAGAATAAGGTTCAACGAGTCCTAGGGAGTTAGGAAAATTATATTACATAGAGTCTTGACCATGGGTATAAAGCACGCCACATTTATTAGAAAGAGGCTATGAGACATTTTAGTAAATCATCTATTTACTTTCACAATCCATCATGCTTACTACTATCTCTATTTTCCTTTAACTCATGCTTTTTTATGAAAGAATATTCCTCCTCGAAGAGAGAATACCCACAGAAATGATAACTGACCACCCCAGCTTGTTGATCCTTTTAATAAGAATGTGTCTCACGCAGAATTTTAGGCTAACTTTCAGGCATTGTACCAAGCCTTAACTGCCAATGTTTAGGCTAACCATCAGGCTATAGTCTCATGTCAACAAGAGGGTAATTTAGCCTCAGCCAAACTTTGTGACTTCATGGTTCTTTGGATTAAAGGTAAGTGAGGACCCACAATTATGTTATGATAAGGTGAAAAATATCACCCAAGTTATGCATGTTACTAAAGAGGAAAGTATAGAATTGGCTTCTTATAGGCTAAAGGATGCCACTTGTGATTGGGTTGTTAGGTGGAAGAAAGGTAGGGGTAAGAATGCATCTCGTATGAATGGTCAGGTGTTTTAAGATGCATTTCAAGACATAATTTGCCCGCATAAGTTATGGAATGAAAAAATTAAGGAGTTTAAGAAGCTGAGGCACAACTCAATGATAGTGAAATAGTACTGCCTTAAGTTCAACCAGTTGTCCAAGTATGCTCCTATTGATAGATGACACTAGATCAAGTATTAGTACGTTTGTTACTGAAGTGTCTAGATTGGAAGTAAAGGAGTGTAGGATTGCCATGCTTATTGGAGATATGGATCTTTCTAGATTGATGACACATGCCCAATAGATTCAGGCACAAAATTTAAAGGGAAGAGATAGAGGAAATAAGAAATCTTGAACTGGGCAGTCTAAGAATGGTCAATCAAGATTTGTAGGGGAAAATCATTTGTAATTTTAGAGTTGCCCGCTTTTACTAGAACCATCTTTTGCTAGTAATCCCGCTCCCAGAACCAAGTAGGAGAAATGGGGTAAGACTTCTATGTCAAGATTTTTGAATAGTCTGGGTGGAAGGCCCAGTTATGCTGTATGGGTTAGATGTGATAAAAATTACCTTGTGGAGTGCTTATTGGGACAAAAAAGTTGCTTTGAGCGCAGAAAGTTTGGTCATGGAATCAAAGAGTTCCCATATGCTAGGCAAGGAAGCAAAGATGCACATCCCCAAACTCAAGCTACTAGTGCACCCACTCCCAGCCACTCCATAAGGCACATCATCTAGTAATGGTGGTGGTTAGTGTCAGAATAGGTTCTATGCTTTACCATCCCTCCAAGAGCAAGAGATTTCTACAGATGCTGTTACTGGTATGCTTTATGTCTTTCATTTTTATTTTTATGTGCTGCTAGACCTTCGGTCAAATTTCTCTTATGTGACTCCATTAGATTTGGTAAATTTTGGAATATATCCTGAAAAGATATTTAACCCTTTCTATATTTCTACGCTGTAGGTGAGTCCGTTTTTACCAAATGGATCTATAGAAAGTGTCCTATTGATATGCCCAAATTACACCTCTCTTATGAGAGAGTAAGCGGTCGTTGTCAAATATATAACTCAATTACGTTGGGGTCAAATCACTTAGGGAATATGGTGCTAACTAAGTTTTATGCACATTAGTTAACTTTTAGTTGTTCGTTTTCGTAAAATAAATAGTGAGGGATTTGATTCAGCGCACAAATTAATGGTTTCAGTTTAACAAGATGATTTACGTGTATTAATATTAAAATTTAGAGAAATATCAAGCTAGGGTTATGTCCACCTTGTAGTTTTCAATACTATCTAACTATGGTCTTTACGAATTCAAACACGCATCGTCCCTATAGAGAAACATATTGTATTTAGTAACATAATCCTAGTGTTCTTAATCATCAAGGACTAATTCACTCTAGTTCTCTCAAATTAAAAGTGTTTACCAAAAACAATACGAAATCTCCAAGTAGTCAATCCTGCTAAGGCATTAACATATGAAATAGGGATTGGAAATCCAATTTCCTTGTCACTACTCTCTTTTCCAAACATCAACCGTTCATTCGAACAAGTTTTGTTTTAAGGTATATCTCTATGTTTTCAACCATGAGAATTCATGATAAACGAAGAAAATGTGATGTAAACACATCAATGCATAATCAATTCAAAACCCAAAGTAATAGATTCTATGCTAAAAGTCTTCCATAACCCTAACTAATAAACTTAGCTACTCATGAATAAAACAAAAAGCATCGTAAATATATTCATCATATCAAAAACTAGAAGATAATCTTAGTTTACCATTAGTGAGCAGAAGAGAGAAAACTTTTCTCTCTCTCTCCTCAACCTAAGCCGCCACTCTCCAATCCAAAATAATACAGAATAATCAACAATGAATAAAAATTCAGCATTAATCCTTTTAATAATCTTTTCTCTCGTAATTTCCTTCTAAGTCCCTAAACTAGTTATAAATGACAAACTAGTCTTGGAAATATTTTCTAAAAGCTACATTTGGTCCAGACTGCTACTCTCTCTTGTGTCGTATGCCATCCGTATTTTATAGTCTCATTATGTCTTCATCTAACTCATTAATACTTTAAATCATTCTATTCATATCGGTTAACTCAATCACATAGAAGTAGGGTAATAAACTAAGAAACTAGGCACTTTGTTCTCTAAACTTAGCTAAAATAGGGATAAGTTATGGTGCTTAGGCGTATAAACACACCCAAGATCACCACCCCACATTTAAAGATTTATTCTTCCTCGAACAACATATCCATTTGTGCATACTACATAAGCATTGGGACCTACAAAGTAAGACAAGTTGCTCAAATAGGCTCACACAACAATTATGAACAAGAAATAGAATCAGGAATCATTACTAGAGACAACCAATCCTCAAGAATAGACTCATTTAGTTGGAAATTCCATGATACCATTTAGACAAAGATATCATATAAATTACCCAACTTCATCAATCATGTTCCCTCACAGCAAGAATGTTACCCATAATCACTCACAGTTATGCAATTTTCTAATAAAATGGGTACAAGAATCAAGTTGCTCTCACTCTCACAAAGAATTCTCAAATTATAACTTATGACCATATGCTTGCCCTTAGTGTAATACTACACTATTATTAGAATGCTATGATTTGGATCAAATAGGTCTTTTATGAGTTATAATGCAGGATAATGAATGGGTAGGAACTATTTTGGCTAGAAATAGTGACTATCTTCCCTAAGCGCTTTAATACACCACATTATGCAACTAAGACCAATCTTTAATAAATGATTTCCACTTCTTCTATCTTCACAAATTTTATTTTCACCCCAACTTGTTAAGCTCAATTAATAACACTATGGTGGGGGTATGCAACCGTTTCAAAAAAAAAATTTATGCACCCTTTTCATGTTGCGGACCCCTATAATAGGCACCCTCAACTTAAGCAATTTTCCTTTGTTGAGGTGCACAATGTCCAAGAAGTGCCACGTTTTAAACAGGTACATTATAACATGTTCAGGATAAAATTTGGATTTTTTTCAACAATTTTTCCTACTCCCAACCACATCAATTTCACATGCCAATAACAAGACTTTGGGGCATTAATTTTAACTTTTTCCTCTAATTGTCAAACTCCTAACTCACATTGATTTTACATTCAACTGATTAGGAGCTTTTGGATCAAATTACGGTCTATTAAAGAATGGATTAGGCTACATATGAGGCTAACAAAAGAATAAGCTAAAGGCTCAATAGAGATAGCTAAGATAATGTACAAAGGTAGGTCAAAAGAAGGTATGAATAATGGCTATGAAAGAAATGTCTAAATCATCTCCTAAACTCACAATCTTTATTTTGCTTTGGACACACACCAGACAAGTTCTAGCATTTATTGCAATAAGGAATATACAACAGTCTTACACACTCATGTCACCTGGTCAACTCAATTAGGAGCATTATAGATTTTATACCCAATATTAACATGAATTCAAATAAAACCAATAATCATAACAAGTCACAACTAGAGCCTAGGTGTTTCAAATGTAATGATCCATCACATACTTATGTTGTAATGTCATGTGATCCACAAGAACAGTTACATGTTATTAAATAACTAATGTTCTCTTAAGAAGGTCGTCATCCATCTATCATCAAGAAAAGCACCTAATTATAACTAAATAAAATGAACATCTAACAAGAAACAAAATAAATAAAATAACTAATCATATATTAGAAAGATGATAAGGAGAAGGTACTATTTCCTTACAAAATAAGTAGCAAAGTAACCAGCCAACGCACACTCAATCTCAGCACTATCCCTAGTATAAATAACAAGATAAAGAACCTAGCTAGTAGTATTCCTCATCCACATTAGAAGTTATGCCACCTGCCTTGAGATCATCATCAGAGTAATTTTTTCTGTTATTATCATATCATCCACGTCAGCCATATATAATGAAACTAACTATAATTAAGATGATGGTGGTGAAGTCACCACCCCACACTTAATTTGTTAGAATAAACCAATTAAGTATTATTATTGGGTACTCAGACTTCATCGACATACACTTTGGTATGGTGAACCAATATTATTAACAATATAATTCACTCACTTTAATTCCCCTCATTCTATTTTAATGAAGCACTTTTTAAATAGAATCATGCTCTACAATTTCAACCATACCAAAATATACAAAACACCATCACTTCCACAACATCGCCATGGAAAGAATTTAATTCGTAATCCTTAAGAAATCAATTAACTATAACATAGAGTCACAATAACTAAGAATTAATAAAATAAAACTTACCTTGAAAATGAAGATTAGAGAAGGACAAAGTGAATATTGAGAGCTCAATATTGTATGGCTTATGGGTGAAATAAGGATGAATTTGGGCATTTAGGGTGCGAAGTATATTTAAAGAATGAAAATATGGGTTGCGTTGACCCATGTTAAAGTTGGATTCATGTTAAAATTGGAAGGGTATGCGATACATGTGTTATCACAGATTATTAAGTATGTATCACATATGCCATCGCTCAACAAAAACAATGAGCATGTGCATTGGTATAGGAGGCGCATAAGTAATCGCACAACCTCAACTTTTACGTCGCACAAGCTGCCGCACAAGGTGAGTTAGGAACCACAGTTATTATCACATAATTAAGGAAGTAGGCATTGGCGATTGGGTAGGCATTGCATACCTGATCGCCTAAAGGTATGTATGCACCACACAGGTTATCGCATAAGGGTAAGTGTGCATCGCACAGATTAGGTAGTACGCTACATTAGTTATCGCAAAAGTGATATAGTGAGGGTGTGCGGTTTGATGTGTGACACAAAATCCATCACCAAAGTTAAGATTTGCTATCCATAACCTATTGCATACATTAGTGTAATCGTAGGCTATGTTTTAGGCGATGCCTTTTCCATGGCGTATGTAATCTTGGGAACCACACACCCTGTATTACACTTAAACTTGGATTCCATGCACCCCATTTTTTATATAACGCATTGAGAAAGATCCATACACTACCACCACAGACCTCATTGAAAGTCACAAAATAAAGTCACACTACAAAACTTTGTAGGTCGGATTAACATAAATTGGGGGACAACTCTAACATAAATCATACTTAAGCCTTACACATTTGACCACTCCACCTTACCTAAAATGTTCCCATTACTCCTAAACTTACCACCATTGACATGGCTTAATTTCAAACCAAATTTGGTACTAATATCCTCCTTAGTACTTCATTCACCTATAGTTAATTAGAAACAACAAAAATGATTAGATGAATGGGTTGCCTCCCACCAAGAGTCGAAGTTTAGATTCTTATTTTTGCATTTTTGTGTAACATAATAAACTAAAAATAAAATCATGGCTTGCCTCCCATGCAGTGCCTGATTTAACATTGTGGCACGACTCAATTATCTTAACTACTCAGACATTGTCAAGATATATCGATGATACCATTCATACCTCATTTGTTGGATTAAGACATCGCATTATTGCAAGTCCAACCCCTTTGAAGTCACTCACATCCTTGCTTGAAAGTTCAACCGAACCAGCTATGGTCTCCACGGCATACCTATACTTAACCGGTACATCTCGCTCATCTGTGTAGAATACATCAACAATAAAAAATACACTTATCTCCTTTTGTTGTTTCATAGACCGACATACTTCAAAACTAACTTCTTTATCATTGAGTCTAAATTTTATCTTTTTCAGCTCAATGTCAACTAATGCTCTCCCAGTTGATAAGAATGGCCTACCTAAAATTATGGGTACTTCAAAGTCCATGTCGTAATCAAGAATTACAAAGTCGACAACAAATATAAAATCTGCAACTTTTACAAGTACATTATGTAGAATCCTAATCGGTCTTTTAATCAATCTATTCTCCATTAGAAGCTACATAATTGTGGGTGTAGGATCTCACAAACCCAATTTATTGAAAAGCATTAATTTCATAAAATTTATACTTGCCCCAAGATCATAAAGGGACTTTTCAAACTTTAGCAATCCAATTGTACATGGAATAGTAAATGCTCCTGAATCAGCTTTCTTCTGGACAATAGATCTTGTAGAAATAGCACTACAATGATGAAAATTGTCTACAATTTCATAGCTCATAGTCTTTTTCTTCATCAATAGGTCTTTCATAAACTTAGCATAACATTCACTGTTAACACCTTCAACATAGCCATAAATTTGCTAAACTTTTAATCATCTTTTTTCTTCTATAATCATTGCAGAAAAGGGGTGGTGGCCTTTGGATTTCATTTGGAGCAACTTTTACCTCCTTTCTTATGCCTTGCTCTACATCACTAACATACTTTGGCTTAGGTGGTTGTTCCACTTCCGCCAACTTCTTTTTTGATCTTCCCAACTCTACAAGAACCACTAAAGATCCATGAACCATCTCCCAATCTATTTCAACTACATTAGTGTGAGAGAATGCTCCCAATGCTTGACTAGACAACATCTTACTGCTTCTAGTAGTAATGGCCATACACGACGCATCATTCGTCGAATTTTGAACTGTATTACTTGGTAGTGTCCTATTCTGTATTTGGTTAAACACTATGGATAATTGGCTAATCTGCTGCACTAGTTGTTTAATAGAAATTGAGTTTAATTTTGCTAGTTGACTCATGGAAGATATGTCACTCTTCATAGTAGTCACTCCAAAATTGGTGGCCTCAACTCCCTTTAATTATTTCTCGATCATGTCCTCCAAGGACATTTTGCCTGAACTTGTGGCAGCATTATCATGGATTCCAAGAGGTACATATAGTCAACTCCTGTCACTTTAATTCTTCCAATGTCCTTGCTGGTTCCAACCTTGGTTTCCTTGACCGCCGGTCCAAAACCCCCCCTGATTATGCAAGTAATTAGATTTTTTCTCTTGGTTTGATTCAACTCCATTACCATGGGACCCTACAACTTTTACCTTTCTATATTCCCTGGTAAAAAATGTTTTATTAGAAAATCCATTTGGGTTTTCATATATTAATCACGATTCACTTGTCTCTTATGCTGCTCTACTGATGTTACACTAGACCTAGTATTTCATGCCACCACGAAGTCTCTGGTATGCCAAGATCTACTTTTCTTTGTCATTCTTTCTAACATGCCCATAGCCCCAATAAAGGAGAGCTCTATAAAATCTTCTCCTGCAACATTATCCACTATTGGCTTTGTAAGTGATTTCAAAGCTCTGTAGAATATTTCCATCAGGTGTTCATTAGTCATCTTATAGTTTGGGCATTGAGTAAACTTCTTTTTAAATCTTGTCCAAGTCTCATTTAAAGCTTCATTAGCCAATTTCCTAAAGTTGCTGATCTCATCCCTCAACTGTAACATTCTGGAGGGCAGAAAGAACCTTTCTAGGAAAGCTCCTGTAAATTGCCTCCCGTTGGTTATAGAATCAGGAGCCAGCTCATTCAACCACATAGTTTTTTCTCTAGACAGAGACAGTGGGAACAATCTTAAACAAATAACATTTTGTCCCACTCCAGGATTATCAAATGACTTACAAATACTGATGAGATTTACGAAATATAGATTTGGATCATCACCAGGTAAACCACCAAAGAGTCTTTTCAGATTAAGTAGCTGGATCATAGTACTGGTAATGTTGAATTTCACCCCAGGAGTTAGTGGTGGTAGAATTGTTTTCCCCTGCAAATCCAAGTCCAAATAAATCATCCTCATCATTATCAACATCAAACTATACATCGTGGCGGTCTGGTCTTCCTCTTAATGGATGATTTTGATTTACAGGTGCAACTACCCCTATTGCATGTCTCCTATTTGCTGAGTCAAGTAAATTATCACCTCTAAGGTCCTCTTCATCTATATTAGGTACCCAACCTGGTTATCTGCATTTTGTAGATTTAATTAAGCATTAGACAAAGTGGCTAATCTTTCAGATTCCTATGGTTAGCCATTCTTTCAATAAGATGAGGTTCAGGATTGAAGGCTAACAATGGTTCTCCTGAAATTCTGGTTCGTGGCATAAACAACAAGTATCCTGTAATGAACAAAAACAACAAACATAAAATCTGGAAACTTGACTAATATTCAATTAACACACATAAACTTAATCGACAACTATATTCCCCAACAACGGTGCCAAAATTTAATATGCCCAAATTACACCTCTCCTATGAAAGAGTAAGCAGTCGTTGTCAAATATATAACCCAACTACATTGGGGTAGAATCCCACATGGAATATGGTGCTAATTAAGTTGTATGCAGATTAGTTGACTTTTAATCATTCATTTTCATAAAATAAATAGGGGGTATTTTATTCAGTTTAAAAATTATTGGTTTCACTTTAACAAGATGAAATACGCGTAGTAGTATTCAAAATCAGAGAAATAAGAAGCTAAGGTTATATCCACCTTACAGTTTCCAATACTTTCTAACTATGGGTTTTTCCAATTCCTAAATGCATCGGGCCTACAGAGAAACGTATTGTATTTAGTATTATAATTCTAGTTTTTCTCAACCATCAAGGACTAATTCACTTTGGTTCTCTAGAATCTAAAGCGTTTACCAAAAATAATACGAAATCTCCAAGTAGTTAATCCTGTTAAGGGTTTAACATATGAAATAGGGGTTGGATTTACTAATTCCTTGTCACTACTCTCTTTACCAAACATCAACCTTTCTTTCAAACAAGTTATGTTTTAAGGCATATGCTTTATGTTTACAACCATGAGAATTCAAGATAAACGAAGAGAGTATCATGTAAACACATCAATGAATAAGGAATTCAAAACCCAAAGTAGTAGATTGTATATTACAAGTCTTCCATAACCCTAACTAATAAACTTAGATAATCATGAATAGAATGAAAACATCATAAATATATTCATCGTACCAAAAACTAGAAGATGATCTTGGTATGCAAATAGTGAAACACAAGAGGGAAAACATTTCTCTCTCTCTCCTCAAGCTGAGCCACCACTCTCCAATCAAAAATAATACAGAATAATTAACAATGAATAAAAATTCAGCATTAAGGATTTTAATAATCTTATCTTTCATAATTTCTTTATAAGTCCCTGAACTAATTGTAAATGACAAACTAGTCTTGGACATAGTGTCTAGGAACCACATTTAGTCCAAAATGCTCCTCTATCTTGTGTCATATGCCATCCACATTGCATAGTCTCATTATGTCTTTATCTACCTCATTAATACCTGAAATAATTTTGATCACATTGGTTATCTCAATTACATAGATGTAGAGTAAAAACACAAGAAACTGGGTACTTTATTCTCTAAACTTATCTAAAATATGGATAAGTTATGGTGCTTAGACATATAAATACATCCAAGATCACCTATCGATATCCTTTATAGGATTATCTTAGAAAATTTAATAGAATTACATACGGTTGAATTTAAATTTATTCTTAGCATACATTAGCTCCATTCATATTATGCATCTATAGATTGTTGCACCCGAGTGGTAAAGTTTCAATTTCCTGATGAGCCAGTCTTTTAGTGGAAAGGTAATTTAGTATCACCCAAAAGTCATTCTATATCCTATATTAAGGCCAAAAATTTGATACCCAAGGGTGCATCTATCATTTAGTTTGAGTCAAAGTTGCTAAGTCTTAAGCTCTAACTATTCAATCAGTCTGTATAGAAAATGAGATTCTAGAAGTTTTTTGTGATGATTTTGCTATGGGTACCTCCTGATAAGGAAATAGAATTTGGAATTTATATTTTTCCTAATACTTAGCCCATCTCCATTCCTCTATATCTTATTGGTTCTATCGAGCTTAAGGATTGAAAGAGCAACTTAAGGACCTCTTAGATAAGAATATTGTAAGGCCCTGTGTTTCTTCATGGGGTGCTCCCATCCTATTCGTACATAAGAAAGATTGTTCTCGGTGAATGTGCATTGACTATCATCCGCTAAATAAGGTCACAATTTAAAAAAATATTCTCTTCCTAGAATAGATAATTTATTTGATCAACTCCAAGGTGGAAGTTATTTCTCCAATATAGATCTTAGATCCAGCTATCATCAGCTTAGAGTAAAGAAATGTGATATTTCCAAGATAGATTTCATAACCTGTTATGCTCATTTTGAATTCCAAGTCATGTCTTTTGTACTAACAAATGACCTAGCACCCTTCATGGACTTGATGAATCGTGTGTTCAAACATTACCTAGACATGTTTGTAATAGTCTTTATCGATGATATCCTTGTCTATTCCCATAGTGAGGAAGACCATTTAGACCATCTTTGAATTGTGTTGCAAAATCTTAGAGATCACCAGTTGTTTTCCAAATTCAACAAGTGTCAATTTTGGCTAAGGTCAATAGGTTTCCTTGGTCATATTATTTTTGGTGATGGCATTAGATTTGATCCCCACAAGACCAAAGTAGTTAGAAACTGGCCTAGATTGATATCTTCATAAGACAACAAAAGTTTATTGGGTTAAGATAGCTATTATAGATGATTTATTGAGGGTTTTTCATCTATTGCATCTCCCATGTCTAGATTAACTCTTAATAAAGTTTAGTTTTAGTTGTTAGATTCTAGTGAGAAGAGTTTTCGAAAGTTGAAGACTCGACTCACTTCAGTCCCAGTCTTAACGTTACCAGATGGTACAAATGGATTTGTTTTCTATTGTGACGCTTCTGGTGTTGGTTTCGGTTGTGTTTTGAGGTAGAGAGGTAAGGTCATAGACTATGCCTCTAGACATCTTAAGACTCATCAAAAGAATTATCCTACTCATGATCTTTAATTATTTGTTATAGTGTTTGCTTTAAAAATCTGGACGCACTATCTTTATTAGGTGCATGCTGATCTCTTTGTGGACCGAAAAAGTTTGTTGTATGTGTTTATTCAAAGAGATTTAAATCTCCATCAGAGAAGGTATTTAGAATTATTGAAAGATTATGACATGAGTTTTTTGTATTATCCAGGCAAAGCTAATGTTATGTCAGACATCCTTAGTAGATTGTCTATAGGTAGTGTTGCTCATGTAGAGGGTAATAAGAAAATCCTAGTTTAAGAAGTTTATCAATTGGCTAAATTGGTTGTTCATTTAATTAATTAGGCTGAGGTTAATTTTTGGGTCCATAGTAGTGCAGAATCTTCTCTAGTTTTATAGCTAAAGGAGAAACAAGATAAACATCCCATCCTAGTTAAGTTAAAGGAGATGGTCAGAGATCATAGGGTAGAGGTTTTCTCCAAAGGGAGAGACGGTGTGTTGAGATACAAGAATAGATTATGTTTGTAGCACATTACTGATTTAAGACAGTGGATTATGGCTGAATTGCATGGTGTATGTTACTCCAACCACCACTGGTGCTATTAAGACGTACCGAGATTTGTAGGAAATCTATTGCTAGAGTGGTATGAAGAAATATATTTTGGAGCTTGTAGCCAAGTTATATTTGTCAACAAGTTAAGGTGGAGCAACAAAGTCCTGGTGGCACCTTATTAGAGTTTAGTATTCTGACTTGGAAGTGGGAAGAGGTAAATATGTATTTTTCAACCGTGTTGCCTCATTTGCGCCGTCAGCATGATTTGATATGGGTTATTATAGACAGGTTGACCAAATCATCCCATTTCCTACTAGTTCATACGTCTTACTGAACTAAAGATTATTCTAAACTATATATTAGAGAGTTAGTTAGATTACATGTAGTTCCTTCATCTATCATTTCAAAAAAGGGTACTCAGTTTACCTCTCACTTTTGGAAAGCCTTTTAGAATGGTCTTGGAACACAAATTCATCATAGTTTAGCTTTTTATCCTAAGACAGATGGTCAGGTAGAGAAGACCATTCATACCCTAGAAGTTATGTTGAGGTCATATGTTCTTGATTTCAAGGGTAGTTGGGACGAGCATTTATTGTTAATCAAGTTTACCTACAACAACAGTTACTATGATAATATTCAGATGGCCCCATTTGATGCATTTTATCGGAGGTGATATATATAACCTATCAGTTGGGTCAAAGTGGGTGAGGCAAATTAATAGGGCCAGATGTGGTTTTAGAAGATATGGAGAAAGTACAGATGATTCGAGAAAGGTTGAGAATATCTCAAAGCAGTCAAAAATCTTATGCATATGTGAATAGAAGAGATCTTGAGTTTAAAGTCGATGACTTAGTTTATTTGAAGGTTTCACCCATGAAAGGGGTGAAAATATTTATCAAAAAGGGGAAGCTTAGTCCCCTCTCTATTAGCACTTCCAAGATTGTAAGCGTTATTGGGAAGGTCGCATATGAACTTGATTTGCCTACAAACTTTTCATCCGTCGACCCGGTGTTACATATGTCCTTGTTAAAGAAGTGTATTGGTGATCCAATGGTTGTAGTACCTTTAGAAAGAACAAATATCATGATAGCCTCCCTTATTAAGAGATTCTATTTGAGATCCTCCATCACCAGATTTGTAAACTCAGGAATATAAAAATTCCCTTAGTTAATGTTCTTTGGCAGAATCTATCCATTGAGGGAGATACTTGGGAAACGGAAGCACATATGCCGACCAAATACCCTCATCTTTTCTCCTAGAATTTAGATTTAGTTCAAGGTAATAGATTTCCTCAGATCATCTTTTTTTAATTACAAGTTTCAACTTTATATAGTCATTCACTAAACAAATCTTGCATTCAAAATTAACTTCGTAATGCTTCAGTTATCCATGACAGTTATAATGTCAAATATTTAGTAACCTCAGCTTAATTAGTCTCATACAGGGATGAATGTTCCAAAGGAAAGATATTGTAATACCTCAAACACTCCTAGCTCAGTTCATCCCTTAGTGTATGCCCATATCCCATAAAAGCTGGAAATAAAGCTGAGAGTTGAGGGACTTAGTTATTTTTTACTCCCTTTAAGTTTCAAGAAATTTTAAGTTGACCTTTCGGGATTCAAGGTGATGATTTTTAGTCGAATTATTTTCAAGGATGTGAATAGCATATCTTGGGTATGTTTCAGAATTTTTGGACAAGGTTCGTATTACATTTGTAATGGCAAGGCACCAACTCATTGCGATTAGCCTGTGTTGCGGTGAGAATAGTGATGGGAAGGCTATCACATCATTGAGGAGGCCAATTTGGTATTTATCAAGGATCTAGAGGGTTATCGCAATTGTACTATGTCGCAGTGATGCCTAAATCAACAATGTCCCTTTTTCTAGTGAGTATCATGATTTTGCCACGTCGCGGTGGGTATCGCAATGAACCACTCATCCCATCATGGTGAAGCCTCAATCGGTAACCCAATTATGAATTTTAATTCTCAATGGAAATTTAGTCTTTTGCCTACATCTCCAAATAATTAAAACAGATGATTAAGTGTATTATTGAGAAAAATATACTCATTATTTATCAAATCCTTCTCAAAGAAAACCCTAGGCTTCAATATTAAACTTCAAGAATCCCTAAATTCGACCATTCTTTTTCCAAGATAGTTCAAAATTCAAGGTTCCCAATTCAAGAATTTCAAGAGTCCATCCTCAAGAACTCCAATAGCAACTCAAAAGCAAGCTTCTTTATCTAGTTCATCAATTAAGGTATGTGGGGTTAGGAACAAGGGTAATCTTCCCCCCCCCCCTTCCCCCCTTATTCCCGAAACATGCTTTTAATTATATTGTATATTTATTTATATTAATATACATGAATTTCTATTTTAGGGTTCATACCCAAGGATCATTATTTGAAGGTTATGGTATCACCAGAGAATTGAATAATGAGTTTCATCTCTACTTTTGCATGTCCATACGTTTGACTTGTTTTACATTTAGTGAGAATTGAATTTAATTATTATGACTGGAATTGTTCAAAACCCCATGATGCTGGCTATTTACTATGATTGATAATGATTTTCCTTGAGCTTGAAATATGGATTATTAAGCCCTTTTATGTTAATAATCCATGAAAATTTTGGTTTTTAGCAACCCAGGACATGGTTATGATCAATTTTGAGTAAATATTTGATCTTTTGATCCTTTGATAAAGATATGGAATCCACCTATAGCTCAAATTTAAGTTTTAAACTAGAAGATACTCAATTAGCTTTCTGTATGAATCAATATGGTATTTAAAGTGGATTTCCTATAGAATAAGAATACATATTAAAGGGAGTAGTATTAAGTACCAAAAGAGAAGTGTGGGTTTAGCGCATACTACTTTCCTATTCTAAATGGATAACATCTATAGATGTGATCACTTAGCTCAGATTATACTCCTTGGGAAGAGTATGACACCTCTCCCCAATGTAATGCTTTCCCATTAGGAGAACTAGAGGTTGGACACTATTATATCTCATATAGTGTATGTCGATTAGAAAAACCTGCCAATAGACAAGAGTAATCATTGCAGAACAGTTTTTAAAAGAATTATCTACAAGTAAAGAAAATTAAAAAAATTTTAAACATAGAATATAAGTACAACTTTTGGAACTAAGTGTTATAGCTCACAAGATTTCTATAGTATGCTTTATTATTCATGTTGTATGATCTTTATCTTTGAGTTATTCAAGCCAATTTGAGTTATTTTATTTAGTATGCATTCTACTATACTTTTTGATAAACATTCATATATTGTTTTATATATGCATTCACCCCCACATTCTTATTACATTCTTAAAGTACTGATCCATATGTACGTCTATGTGCTCCATTGTTTAATAATATAGGTTCAGGTGCTCAGTCTTAGCAGCGTAAGTGATTTCAGGTATCTCTATCTACATCCCGATAGTTGGTGACTCCTTATGGTTTGAGGTCCCCTTTATTAAGATTTCTAACATCCATAGTATTTGATTAGTTATATTTAGTTTAGCTCGAGTCAGTTGGGGATCTGTCCCTATATGACCCCACAAATTTCTCTCATATTCTGAGCCTTAGAGCGTGTTAAGTGAAACATAAATCCATCCTTCAAATATTAAGAAGTGTCTTTCGAAGTGAGAAGTCTTTTGAATTGTGTAGAATTTCCCTAATATACACTTTTTGTCTTATAGAGAATTGAACAAGATTTTCATTGATAACAAATTTGCCCAAATCCAACACTCAGGCAAAGAGTTAGAGCTATTTTAGTAAGACAGTGTACTACTTGGCACTTTAGCGCATCGCGGAGTCAGCCAAACTGGAAATCAACAAAATCTAGTGATCCTTCGCGATTATGGCACATTGCGCCAAGGATTAATTTCAGAATTTGTCAATTTCTAATGCACCAACTCTATTCTACCATGTCGTGGTGCCTTTCAAATTTGCAACCATGGTGGCAATGCAATTTTTACCGCATCGCGCTATCAAGCAGTTTTCTGACTGTCCAACTTCCAGTTAGTTGACGAGTTGCGCCAGCATGTAAAATTAGAATTTTTTAGTTTAATTCCTATGGCAAAAAGTCTCATTTCCCAACTTCTAGATATACTCCTAAACACAGGATTTGGCCTCATTTCACCCAAGATATTATTATTTTCTCTCAAAGTTGTTCAAGGAAAAGAGCTAGGTTTTTTATAAAATTGAAAACCCTTCCTTCTTCTTCAAGAGAAATCAAGAATCTCTCCAAGGGCTTTCTAGAAGGAGTTTCTCTAAGGTATGCAGATATTGATTCTTGGGTCTGTTTCATCCAAGAAGCTCAAGAACTCTTTTTTAAATTTCAAAGCTTGTATGTTTGTGAGTTTTCATGATTCATGTGACTTAAATCGTTTTTCAAGATATTATTGAGTTGTGATTCTTGTTTTTTTACAAGACATTCAAAGTTTTATCATAGTAGATAATGTTCATATGATGTTTATGATAAAACCTCTTCATGTTGCTTGTTAAGTGATTTGTTCAGGTAAATTAGGTATAGAAATTGTTGAATAATCAAAGCATGCTCCCCCTACGTTTGATAAAATGCTTATGTGACGGAATTATAGCCATTCTATCATGTTGATAGCATGAAGTTTCCCAATTATGTGCTCTTTTATACATGCTAAGACTTTAATACACACTAAGTGTTTGATGAATGAATTTTGGAGTGATAGCATGAAATTCCCCAATTATGTGATCTGTCATACATGCTAAGATTTTAAATCACGCTAAGTGTTTGATGAATGAATTCTGGCATGACAGCATGAAATTCCCTAATTATACGCACTTTGATACATGCTAAAACTTGAATAGACGCTAAGTATTTGATGAATAAGTTGTAACATGATAGCATGAAGTTCCCCAATTATGTGTTCTCCGGTACATGCCAAGACTTAAATATGTGTGAAATACTTGATGCAAGGACTTGTTGAATAGAGTATGATCCAATAACCTGTCTCCCTATACTATTACATGTTTATGATAACTAAATACTTGAAGTGATGAATTAGTGATTATGAGGGTGAATGATTATCCATGGTCTTGATTATTCAAGAATGGTAATGTTTTACTTTTATGTTATCGAGTCCTGGGGGTTTTTATACCCGACAATTTAGCAGCAGTCTAGAGCACATATAAGTTTTCATGATAATCTCAGTTAAGCAACGATTCTCAGAACCTAGTGACTTATAGAACTCTGTACTGTCAGACAGATACAGAACTTAAGTAATCTCAATAATCTCTATAGTCTCAATATCCCTAGTAATCTAGCATCCGTTCTGTACTCAACTCAGATCTAGTAGTATTCAAGTGTTATGTTTAGTCCTTAGTAGTATCCGAGTAATCTATCTTGAGCTCAGTTTTGTTCAGTCAGATAATGAGATGTGGTGGTATTACATCAACTATGGAACCAAGCAAATTCATCCTAACTAAGTCAAATCATTTGAGAAACATGATCAATATCAGATTCTACTTAGTTTATGTTCAGTTAATAATCAGTTCAGAGTCTGTCAGTTGGGAGTTGGAACTAGTACCGAGTGAGGGTACGAATGACTGCTCCCCGATAGAGAGGCAGAGTCGTTAGGAGCAATCCCTGAACTCAAGAAATGTGTATCCAGTCTAGGATGCAGGATTCACCCATTAGGAAAGGCTATTCACCCATTAGATAGGCTTGACTATCAGATTGCCTTAGGCTTAACTTCCTGCGAGGGTCACCCGTCAGATAGGCTTAACCAGAGAGGTGTTTACTCGTGGCACGGGATTGACACCTTTGCATTAGGGGTTACAGGTTGGACCCCATCAGTTGAGATTCATGGCATATCGATAAAGTAGCTACTTCACACCGTTACAGTTTCAGTACAAATCTTTAGAAATTAGGACTGTTAGATACAATCATCTATTTCAGTGAGGAACTCAGATAGTTCCAGTGATTCACGAACCACCCGTCAGATAGGCTTGATCCCATATAAATTTATTCTGTATCAGCTCTAGAGATCACCCATCATATAGGGTTGATCTCAATCTCAGATTCAGTTGAGTATTCTTGTTATTAGATCTAGAGATCATTTGTCAGATAGGCTTGATCTCAGTCTCATATTCAGTTGAGTAATCTCATTATTAGATTCCGAGGTCACCCATCTGATTGGATTGATCTCAGTCTCATATTGCGTTGATTAATCTCATTATCAGATCCTGAGATCAATTTTTAGATAGGCTTATGCTCAGTCTCAAATTCACTAAGGTAATCTCATTATCAGATCTAGAGATCTCCCATCTGATAGGCTTGATGTCAGTCTCAGATTCAGTAAATTATTCTTGTTGTTAGATTCATACATGATCCTTTCTTATCATTGATTGTAGATTCTGGAATCATCCGTTAGAGAGGTTTGATCTCTGATGCAATCAATCGAGAGTAGAAACCTTAGAATTCAGTCTTTGATATGAGTAAGTTCAGTTAATCAGTCTCAGTATTTTGAGTTAAAATGATTTCACTTATTGTTCATGCATTCAAGTATGTGTTCTTATTTAGTACTCTCATTATTATTAATTTAAGTAATTGTTCATGCATAAGCCCTTGTATTTACCCTTACCTCATTTTCATACTCGATACATTCCTATACTGACGCATTTGCACTATGATACTTTATTTGAAACCAAAGGTTTAGAGGGAAGAGATCAAGAGTACCCTTTGCAGTTTATTCCCAGTCACCAACAACAGACATAGCAGTGACTCCTCTTCAGTCGAGGATAATCCTTATTTTTATTACTATTGTATAAAATTTTGTTTATGTTTAGTAGATGGAGTTAGTTAGGGACATATCCCATCAAATCCACAGTTCAGATAGTTTAGAGGTTTTTCCAGATAGATGTATCAGTATTCAGTTTTCAATTTTGAGTAATTTTAGAAGTTTTAAACCTTATGGCCAGTTTTCGCATTTATTATCTATATTATGTAGTATTCAGGTACAGATACCAGTAAAGGGTTGGCTTTTAATCCTTCGGGATCTTAAGAACCGTGTCACATTTTGATTCCAAAATATCAGCTCGTTATAGTCCCAATGGCTCTCTAGTTATTAGTATTAGAGGCTTGTCGGATTGCAAGTGATAATTCAGACATTATGCTCAGTTTATTTCAGATAAGTATGGATAATTTTGTATTTTAGTGTTCTTACTCTTTTAAATTTCATTAATATGAGTTCCAGACTTAGTAGCAAGTTTACAAGGTTAGGCTGAGACTACTCATATTCTTGAGCGCTGTATGATGTTTCGGGACCAGTTTCCAGGGCATTACAAGAATTGTGGCCTATGTTTTCACCAACAAAGTTGACCCGTATAAACTGAAAACTAAAACAAAAAATATTTTTGTAATTTCTTTCAAAGTTTCAATATTTAATCAAAAACAAACTAATAAAATAACAATAACTAACACCACTACATAATTAATTCACCTAAAATCGAGGGAATTGTAACGCCCAAAATCTCGTCCCGAGGTATCACATATTGCTCAGGGCTACGAGTAACCCCAAGTTAACCCTCTGAGCCTGCTACTAAGTATGGATCTTAATATAGGATAAACTATTCAAGCAATTGTACTTTAGTATATCAAATCTAAACCTACACAAATTGAAGACACTGTCTGAATAACAATTACCAAAAATTTTGGGAATCCAACTAATAGTCCGACAAGTCTCTACTAATAAAAGAACTAGAGAGATGATGGGACAGACCCATAACTTACTTTGACTACTCTAAAATCAATAACTCAAATTTTGCGAAAGCTGAAAATCTGTAGGAATAGGTCCTCGAACCATGAAGACTCACCACTATAAGAGTGTAGATAAAAATATTTGGAAATAACTCTCGCTTCTGCGACTGGACACCTGAACCTTCATAATGAGACAATGTAGTATACATATATTTGTAGATCAGTACTTCAAAGATTTATTGAGTATATGCGGGTGATATGCAAATGTAAAACATCATCTCGTCATCATGGTTTATAAAAATAATGCATGCTAATTGAAAATGACTCATATAGGCAAGAATATCTAAAGAAATAAAAGCAATTCATACTTAATAATTCTTGTGAACCATATTTTCTACAATCATCTCGTAGAAATCCACATTAAAACTCGCATAGAGGTTTACTGTGAAACCAGCTATGAATTTATTTGAATTAAATGTGTAAAGTGGATTCCAAAACACTTTCGGAGGATCAAAACATCAAATCAAATAATATTTATATAATTAAATATCAATATATCACACTTATGTAAGTTCATGGTAAAACATCATGCTTTGTAAGCTTCTTAAAATTCATCACTAATATCCTTTTAATAACTTCAAATAACTATCTTATGCTCAATTAAATGGAAAAGTTGTAAACAATACCACAAATCATGCTCATTGTATGCGAAATCATAAAAGAGCATTCTTCAACTTAAATTAAAAATGGGATTTCATAATTCAATCATATCATACTCAAAATTATCAATATGATACTTTGGGTGTAAACCATATCTTAAAATCATAATAAATTTGTTGAAAAACATAATTTTGGGCACAAGGACGAAAGGATTGTCCATATTCAAACCCCACACACCTTGGATTATGAACTAGATGAACAAGTTTACTTTTGAGACTCTATTTGTGTTCGTGAAGGAGGATTCAAGAAGCTCTTAAGTTGGAAACCTTTAATCTTAAACCAATTTAAAAATGATGGTTGAATCTTGGAATTCTTGGGGTTGAGTTTTGAAGCTTAGGGTTTTTAATTTGAGAGAAACTGTTATGTTTGGGCAAAAACAGAGTGGGGGAAATTGACTTAATAACCCCTTTGGATGCAAATATTTAATGACTGAGATAAAAATATCCCTAGAAACGCACAGGCTGATGCACTGCATTGATAGTACCGACGTAATCTCAACTCGCCACATCAAGTTTGCATTTATTAAGTAGAATTTGCATCTGATGTCAGAAAATGGGTTGTCAACACGATGGATGATGTGACGCATCAAATTTACATTGACTCACTATTTTCAACAATCAAACAAGCTTTTAATGATGTTAGAAAAATCTGAAACTCACTCGAGAATACCCACTGACCTCCCTGATCATGATTCAACTCAAAAATTGGCATTTTAAGGTCTTAAGGGTCAAAAATATAATCATTGAAATCTCAAGACCAAAAATTTAACTAAGTACAGATACTTTACTGGAATTTTCCAAGTTTGGGATCTCTTTTGGTATACAATATAAGACTGAAATGACTAGGATTTGTGGGGTCTTACAATATCTCCCCTTTGGAAATATTCATCCTCGAATGTTTCTAGTTAGACTAAGAATACTAAGGAATCAGAAGATATATAATAGCACGCAAAACGTAAATAAAATTTGAAACTGAATCTAAATCATTCTGAGCTTCTGAGTTAATCTATGAGTGAATTAATTTATAATGAGGAAGACTATCTAGCTGAATTTGTTGTTAGAAAGGAACGAAATTAGGAAAGTGTATTACCTTTCTCTATATCTGAATTTATGGAGAAGAGGTGAGGAAACTTGGCTCGCATAACTGATTCTACTTCCCAAGTGCCACCCTCAATAGACTGGTTCGGCCAAAACACTATAATCAAGGGAACTTCTTTGCTCATTAGTGTACGGATCTGGTGATCTAAACTCTCAAGTGGAACCTCTTCATAAGAAAGTTGTTCTGAATTTCTAAGCTGTCAAAGAGAAATACAACGGTGGAGTCACCGATGCACTTCTTAAGCATAGAGACGTGGAATACAGGATGAACGGCTGACAGGTCTACGGGCAGCTCTATCTCATAGGCTACATTCCCAACACGACTCAAAATTCTTAATGGGCCAACATACCGGGGACTAAGTTTCTCCTTCTTGCTAATTATCTTCACCCCTTTCATGGTTGAAATCCTCAAATATACTAAATCACCAACCTCGAACTCGAGGTCCCTTCTTTTCTCAATCACATATTTTTTTGATGACTCTGGGTATTTTCAATCTTTCTCTTATCAACTTAACTTTCTCCATAGCTTTAACACTATATCAGGACCAAGAAAGGTAACCTCATTCTGTTCAAACCAACCTATATGTGATCTATATCTCCTCCCATAAAGAGCTTCAAATAGGGCCATTTGAATGCTAGAATGTTAAAAGCTAACTCAATTAATGGCAAATGCTCATCCCAGCTACACTTGAAAACAAGAGCACATTCCCTTAACATATCTTCTAGAGTTTGGATGGTCCTCTCTTCCTAACTATCTGTCTTTGGATGAAAAGCAAAATTAAGATGAACTTGGATACCAAGACCCGTCTAAAAAGCTTTCAAAAACAATGAAGTAAACTAAGTTCCCCACTATGAGATGATAGACAAGGGAACTCCATGCAATCTGACTAACTCTCGGATATACAGCTTAGCTTAATCCTTTGTTGTGTATGACGTGTGAACTAGAATGAAATACACTGACTTAGTCAACCTATCAACAACAACCCAAATTGAATCATGATGATGACGCGAACTGGGTAAACCAATCACAAAATCTATATTCACTTTTTCCCACTACCAAGTAGAAATACTGAACTCTTGTAAAATACCACTAGGTCTTTGGTGCTTTACCTTAACTTGTTGAAAAGTTGCACACTTGGTTACGAATTCCTCTATATCTCTCTTCATACCACTCCACTAATAGATTTCTCGTAAGTCTCGGTATATCTTTGTAGCACCAAGGGGAATAAAATATCGCACGCCATGCACCTCAGCCATAACCTTTTATCTCAAATCATCTATACATGGTACACATAACCTATTTTCATACCTCAATACACTATCTTACCCTTTGGAAAAAACCTCTCCCTTTTGGTCTTAAACAGACTCCTTCAACTAAACTAAGATGGGATCCTGGTCCTACTTCTCCTTTACATAAAAGTCTACAGAAGATTCTGCACTATTTTTCAGCTAAACACTACTCTCAACCGAATCAACCAATCTAACACACAAGCTAGCAAAACGATGAAATTCTTGAGCTAAATCTTTCTTATCATTCTCAACATGGGAGACACTGCCCATGGATAATCTACTAAGGGTGTCTGCCACTATATTGTCCTTACCCGGGTGATACAACACACTCATGTCATAATCTTTTAGCAGTTCTATTTACCTTCTCTGACGCAAATTCAACTCTCTAGGTAAACACATACTGAAGGCTTTTGTTATCCGTGAATACATCAACATGAATACCATACAAATAGTTTCTTGAGATTAGCAAAGCAAATACCATGCCAGCTAATTCTAGATCATGAGTTGGGTAATTCTTTTCATGAGGCTTCAATTGTCTATTGGCATAGGCTATGAACATACCTCTTTGAGTCAACACACAACCCAAGATAACTCTAGAGGAATCACAATACACAATAAAATCATCCTTACCATTCGGTAATGCTAATACTAGGGCTGAAGTGAGTCGAGTCTTCAACTCCTGAAAACTCTAATCTGACTATTGAAAGCTAACTATCTTTTAGGTATATCTAGGCATAGAAGATGCAATAGACAAGAAAAATTCAACAAAATAGTAGTAATAACCCACTAAACCTAAGAAACTCCTAATGTCTGATGAAGAAATTCATCTACGAAAATTTCTTACAGCTTCTGTCTGTAGGGGATTGACCCTAATGCCATCGGCAAAAATAATATGAAAAATAAAGGCTACTGACCCTAGCCAAAATTAAAACTTTCTAAATTTAGCGAATAATTGATGATCCCTAAGAGTCTATAGCATAATCTGCAGATAGTCTGCATGATCATTCTCAGTACGAGAGTACACAAGGATGTCATCTATGAATACTATGACAAACATATCTAGGTACTATCTGAACACTCGATTTATGAGGTCTATGAAGGCTACTGGAGCATTGGTTAACCACAGGACATTACTAGAAACTCGAAATGACCGTTACAGGTCCTGAAGGCTGTCTTCGAAATATCACATTCCCTTAATTAAAATTGATGATAACCGAATCTAAGGTCTATCTTTGATAAATAACTTGCACCTTGTAATTGATCAAACAAGTCATCTATTCTAGGAAGGGGATATTTAATCTTTATTATGACCTTATTTAGTAGATGATAGTCAGTGGACACTCACAAAGAACCATATTTCTTTTGCATAAATAGGACAAGAGCATCCCATGGAAAAACACTTGTCCTTATAAAGCCTTTATCTAAAAGATCTTTGAGTTGCTATTTAAACTCCTTAAGCTCTGCGGGTGCCATACGATATGGAGAAATAGAGATAGTATGAGTATCAAGTATAAGATCATTCCTAAATTCTATTTCCCTATTGATAGGTACCCCTGGTAGATCTTTAAGAAAGATATTAAGAAATTCATTAACTATACTGACTGACTGAACTATGGGAATCTTAGACTTGGTATTCTTGACTCAAAATAGAATGTAGATCCACCCTTTGGAGATTAACTTTTTGGCTCTTAAATAAGATATGAAATTAACCTTGGGAGATACTAAATTACCTAACCACTCAAAGAATGGATCATCTGGAAACAAAAACTTTACCACTCGGGTGGGACAATCTATGTCTGCATAACATCAATAGAGCCAATCCATACCAAGACTAAGGTCAAAATCAACCATGTCCAGCTCTATCAAGTCTGCTAACATAACTCCATAAAGAACTATGATAGGACACTTTTTATAAATATATTTGGAAACAACCGACTCACCTACTAGAGCGGAAACCTAAACGGTCTCAAGGATCTTTTCAAAATTAATCTCAAAAATCACAGCATCTAACGAGGTCACATAAGAGAAAATCAACCCAGGGTCTAACAACACATAAACATCAAAAAGAAACACACTAAGTATACTAATATTAACATCACGTGATATTAGCCTTAATCTGGGGATGATCACCTCTATTTCCTTACTTAGCATAAGGACACTCTTTAATTATATAACATGTCTTTTCATAACCAAAATAACCCTTCTATCCAACCAAGCACTCATCGAGATGGTCCCTACCATATTTAGCACAAGAAGGGTAACGAGGTCTTCCGGTCATACTATTCTGAGATCTGGACATAGAAGACTTACCTTACATTTCCCATCAATTTCTGGGTGTAGGAGTACAAGCTATAGAAGGTGCAGGCACAGATGACCAATTCTGATATTGCAAACAGTTTCCTCCTCCAAACCTATTCTGACTATAATCATCTGCCCTGTGTTAGACCTCTTACTTACCCTCTCTATCTCATTTATCTTTAGTGCCTCAATCTACTAATCATGAATCATCAATCTGGCAATAGTAATGTCTCTATTGAGCATTGCAGTCTTACATTTATTAACTGCCAACCTAGATACACCAGTCACAAACTTAATTATATTTGACCTAGGGTCAACCTTTTGCACAAGGGCATAATTAGACAACTGGTTGAACTTGAGGCAATACTCTTCCACTCTCACAGAGCCCTACCTCAGGTTCATAAACTCTTCTATCTTAGACTCCCTCATATCAAGTAGGAATAACTTATCTAGGAACGCATACTGAAATGCCTGCCAAGTAATGGAAGTTTCATCCTCGCCTCTATTCTTCTTCCACAGCACCACCCAATCACAAGAAATATCCTTCATCATATAGAATGTTAATTCTACACTCTCCTCGATCGAAATATGCATAATTTTTGTGATCTTCTTCACCTTATTTAGATAAAGTTTTTGATCCTTACCTGCCTTCGATCCAAAAAATTATGGCAGTCACATTTCTCATAAAATCTCTTATTCTGGCTATAGCTAAGTCCCCATGTTACTGAGGTAGGGCTGAAGTCTAATGATTACCTAAATATTTACTGTCGCAGCTTGGGCTAGTGCCTGAAAAGCATCGCAAAACTCTGCATATGTCACATTCTCATTCAAAGACTCAGCAGGCTAGGGTGGCTGATTGTCATTTCTACGGGCATTAGCTCTTAGAAGAGGCATAGTCGATCATAAAAAGCATGAGTTAATAGTAGATAGATATAGGTGTAAGAATGATTAATTATGAAAGAAAGAGAGGATTTTTCCCAAAATGCTCCATAGCCTCTTTCACATAGATGTGGCATGCTTCGTACCGATGATTAATACTCTATGTAACGTGGCTTGTCGACTCCCTAGCACTCCTGAAACCTTACCTCTGATACCAAGTTTGAAATGCCCAAAAATCTCATCCTGAGATATAAAATGGTGATTAGTTCTATGAGTTACCCCAAGCTAACCCTTTGAGCCTTCTACTAAGTTTGGAGCTTACCTTAGGATAAACAATTGAAGTAATCGCACTTTAGTATATTGAATCTGAACTTAAATAAATTGATGAAACTGTCAAAATAATAATTACTAAAAAATCTGGAAATCCACCTAATAGTCCGACAAACCTCTACTGCTAAAAGAACTAGAGAGCCATTAGGACAGACCCCCAACTTACTAGAACTAATCTAAAATCAATAACTCAAATACTACAAAAGTTGGAAATCTGCAGGAATAAGCCCTCGAACTATGAGAACTCACTACTCTAAGAGTGTAGACAAAAATGCTAGGAAATGACTCTCACTGTTGGGACTAGGCACCTGAACCTACATTATGAGAAAATGTAGCACATAGACATATCTGTAGATTAGTACTTTGAGGATGTACTGAGTATATGGGGATGATACGCATAAGTAAAACATTATCTCATCATCATGGCTTATAAAAATAATGCATTTTAAATAAAAATGTCTCACATAGGCTAGAATATCTGAAAGACTGAAATTTGAAGTAATAAAAGTAATTCGTACTTAATAATTCTCGTGAGCCATATCATTTAATTCTAGAAACTATACTTGCATTCTTGATTTAAAACACATAGTCTAAGTGTATGAAGCACATACTCTTGAACATGAACTCGAAAAGCTAATATTTGAAACTATTATCTTTCTTTAGAACATAATATGAGTAAGACTTATCAGCCTTTATACTTAGTTTTCTAAAAGCTTTTTTGTAAGACTCTTCTCTTTAGGAAAATACATTAAAACAATACTGCAAGGGAGGTTCGCTTAACCGACTTAAATTATACGATCTACATAGAATCCAACGTCTTGTTTGTCTAAGAAAGAAACATCACATTAGGGAGAGGTTTCATACTCTTACCAGGTAGTATAACCTCAACTCAAGTGATCACATCTTTTCCTCAAAGGGAACTCAAATTCTTGATTGTACGGTGGCACATAGTTCAGGGGTATAAGACCTTAGAATCATACCTAACTCGGTGCTAAATAGTACATTTAATTTTCTATGCTCATCTCATGAAAATTTATATTAAAACACGCACAAAAGTGTACTATAAAACCAGTTATGCATTTATTTGAATTAAATGTGTAAAGTAGATTCCAAAACTCATTCGAAAGATCAAAAGATCAAATCAATTACTATTTATATAACTTAATATCAATTTATCAAACTCAAGTAAATGCATGGGAAACATCATGATTTGTAAGCTTCTAAAAAGTCATCACTAATATTAAGATAATAACTTCAAACCACAATCTCATGCTCAATCCAATCGAAAAACTGTAAAAAATTATCTCAAATCATGCTCATTGTAGTTGAAATCATAAACGAGTACTCTTTGACTAAAAATAAACATGGGATTTCATAATTCAATCATATCATACTCAAAATCATCAATAAGATAATTTGGGTGTAAACCCTATCTTAAAATCATAAGAAATTTGTTGAAAAGTATAATTTTGGGCACAAGAACGAAAGAATTGTCCTTATTCAAACTCCACATACCTTGGAGGCTGAACTAGATGAAAAAGTTTTTTTTTATACTCTATTTGTGTTCTTCATGGAAGATTCTTGAAGCTCTTGATATGAAAACCTTAAATCTTAAACCAATTTAGAAAAACAATGGTGGAATCTTGGAATTCTCGGGGTTGAGTTTTGAAGCTTAGGGTTTCTAATTTTAGAGAAATAAATAAAAATACGTCTAATGTTGTTGGAATAGGCCTTGATCTTGTGTTTGGGAAGAATAAAAGTGGGTGAAATTGACTTAGTCGCCCCTTTGGATGCAAATCTTTAACGACTGTGATAAAAATACGCCTAGTGATGCACAGGCCGATGCATCGCATTGACGGTACCAAAGTGATCTCGATGCGCCTAATCAAGTTTGTATTGGTTAACTGGAATTTGCATCTAATGTTAGAAAAATGGTTGTCAACGCGCAGGACAATGCGAGACATCTAATTTACATCGACTCACTATTTTCAACATCCAAACAAGCTTCTAATAAGGTTTGAAAAATCCAAATCTCGCTAGAGAACACCCACTGACCTCCATAATCATGATTCAACTCAAAAATTGTCATTTTAAGTTCCTAAGGGTCAAAAGTAAAACCATTTAAATCTCAAGGCTAAAAATGTGAATAAGTTCTCATACTTAGCAGGAATTTTCTAAGTTTGGGGCTTGTTTGGTCATACAATATGAGACTGGAGCAACTAGGATTTGTGGGGGCTTATAGGAATTTACACACCCTAGACGTTAATAATTATGTTGTCCTTAAATTAAACTTAAAAGTAGATATATAAATACTCCCTATGGCCTTTAAGACTGGCTAGCAACATATTTTAACATCAAAAGGGTCTAGGGACCCTACACGTAGGCTCTTCCACACACTTTATCTTAGATTTCTAGAATATAGACTTCCCATCAACCTGTGACTAACAAAAACAAACACTATGTGATGTAAAAACTAAACTTACGAAAAATTAAAATACCTACGTTAAATTAGGTTTCCTCCTAAATAATGCCTCATTTAGTGTCGTAGGATGACCAAACATCACTACTCAATCAATTTGCCTCATCATTTTCTTCCTGCTTTGAGGCCATGTTCTTATTCATTTTTGACCTCTTGAATGTCTACTCTCATAGTCAATAGCTTTCTCAGCAATAGCCTTTTAAAAATTAGGTAGTAAATTGAGCAAATCAATGACACTATCCAAAGTGATCTTTAGTGGTGTAATTATCCACTTCCATCCCTATAATCATGCACAAAATATTGTAGTGGGAAGGTAGATTAAGTGGCATATAAACTCTAAAAACCATATCTTTGAAATCCAATCTGATTGTGAGAGTGCTCTCTCTCATGTCTAACAATACTCCTCCCATAGCATAGAATGGATGTCCTAAAATTATTTGTACCATATTATCTATATAATAATCCAAAATAATAAAATCAGCAGGAATTACAAACATACCAACCTTTATGAGGACGTCCTCAATTATTCCTTTGAGTTTCACTATGGTCTTGTTTGCCATTTACAGTATCATAGGGCATGGTCTCAGCTCATCCAACCCAATAGTGTTAAATATAGATAGAGGCATCAAATTTATACTCACCCCTAAATCACTCAAGGCATGGGGAGGGGTAAACTCTCAGGGTCCTTAAGCTTCTTGGACGTCTTTTTAATTACCGCAGGGCTTCACTTCTCTATCAATTCCACTATCTCAATATGCTACAACTTTACTTTACTAGTCACCATGTCCTTCAGGTACTTGTCATACTTGGGTATTCACTGAAAAATATCTAAAAAAGAAAATTTATGTAATGTTCTTTGAACGTGTAAAAGAACCTCTTGAAACAAGAATCCTCTATGGTATGTTTGAATAGTTGAGGAAATGGGTGTGGTGTTCTTTCATTTAATATCTTAGTATATTTTGCTCTCGGGGACTCAGACTCCAAAATTATTAGAATTTTCAACAACAATGTGTTGTGGAACTAACTATGAATCTTCCTCCGTATTTTTCATTTAAAGCTAGTCACTAATATCCTCACTACTCAACAAAGTGATTTCCAAAACACGCCTCAGATGTTCATTATAATTTGGCAAACTACCTTGAGGCTTAAAATTTTATGCTTGGGCCAGTTGCCCCAATTATTTCTCTAACTTCTGGTAAGCCACTTGCTGATTTTTAATTTCAGTAGACATATATTCTTTGTTGGATATAATCTTTTCAAAGTCTCATTAATAATAATGGTTTAAATATTGTGTTGGTGTTGCTGATTATTTCCCTAAGGATACATTGGTTGAGTCTACAACTTTGGTTGTAGGCATTTGCATAGGTTGGCTTTTTCGAATTTTCTATAATGTTTACTAATTCAACATTTGCACCATAAAAGTGCGCAGAGTGGTTACTATTTCCTCAGATCTCACACCAACCTTGGGTTTGTTGCACTATATTTACTTAATCCAGAGATTTGTTCATAGCTAATTTACTGAATTAGGTCATCATCTGATTCTGCATGGCTAATAATTGGGCAACTAAGGTTGTGATACTAGCAACATCAATCATGAAAGCAACCTTTTTCGTTGAGCTTCTAGACATGCCACCATGAAATTCAAGATTTTCTTAAGTTAAATAGTTCAAAAAGGTGTACATCTCATCATAAGTCTTCTCCGGGGCCTGACCGCTTGCAGCTGAATCTAGAAAAAAATTTATATTTTGGTCAAGAGCTTTTATAAAGGCATAATCCAATGCAATATTATACTGCTGATGATATGGATAGTTTTGAAGAAGTGACTTTAATCTCTCCTAAGCATGATATAGGTCTCAACCATACTTTTCTTGAAACTCAAAATCTCACTACATAATCTCGCATTTTTTCAAGATGGAAAGAATCAAATAAGAAATTTTTAGAAAAAGTCATCCCATATTTTGGTAGAAATTGCCGCCTCATTATTCAACCACTTTTTTTCTTCCACCAAAAGGTAAAAGGGGAAGAGTGTCAGTCTTACATAATAAGTTGACACACTCGTAGGGATAAATATATCACTAATCTTAAGAAAGTTTTGCAGGTGGACTCATAGATCATGATGTGATAGCCCAGTGAATTATCCACTACAGTGTGATATTTGTATCCTGTTGTAATTGAGTTCAAATTTACCTCTAGTAGTCGATCATTGAGTGACAGAGGTGACATTAGTTACAAGTAAGATTTCCACTTTTTGAATAGTCTTGCGAACTAGTGGATCCTCAGTTATGGGAGAAGGAATATCTTAATCCATATGAATATGGTAGAGAAGGACTATTTCTCTCCTCTGATGATCTAAGCATTGCTTGGGCTCACGGTCTGGCTCAACCTATTCCTAATCTCTTTCCAGCTTACTAGCTTGTTAACCTATTCCCTGAAAATTCAAAAACCAAGACCAAGTGCAAGGGCACATAATTATTTTTCTATCCTAACTGCAAATTATAACTTCATTCAAGTATGTTAATAATCTTATTCTATTCATTCCACATTCTAGCATAACATTAATCATATCGGGTTCATAATAGAGTTAAAAATATATTATAAAGGCCTTAAATCCTTAAAATAGTGGTAACAAGGAAAAAATTATAAAAACTTCCAACCAAATAGATTTATAATAATACTACTCATGTTCTTGGTCTTAACCTCGAAAAAAAATGTTTAGTCAATTATAGACGTATTCAGAATCATAATGATTGAATAGATGTTAAAATACATAAACAAATGAATGAAATGGAATAAAAACTATAATTAAAGTGTTATCCAGCCTCCCTTCATGTACCAAGGTGATCTGGGATGTGTAACATAACAATTAAGTGTCCTATTTATACATTGACACAAGCTGCCGATTTTGACATAGGGGCATGCCACACCCTTATCGCGGTGCCTAGGGATAGTATTCTTTATCAAAACTTAAGTAATCTAAATGTCATTCTAATCACATCAGTGTTTCCCACAAAATAAAAAAAGAGGTGTATTATCATAACCTGTCCTAGACAATTGCTCTAGTTCCACATTACTGTCCATGCCTAGAAACATTTTTTTCACTAAATATTTATCAAGTGTTTGTAAGATATATTTACTATCAATCCATCCATTCCACTATGTAAAAGGAGTGCCTTTGTAATTATTAAAAAAAGATCATAAGATTTTATACAAAAAGTAAAATAAAACTTCTGTGTCTATGCATCATTTGATTTTTGTAGGATAAATTTTGAGTTTGATTTGACCTGAAATTCAAAAATAGTACATTCATCTTCATTCACCTCTAGCTTTCACATTCCTTCAATGATTTACCCTTTTAGGTCTATTATCTATTCTGGATTTTGATTAGAATACCAGTTTAGTTGATTATGGAGATAAAGCAGCTTAATTTAGAACTTGATTTTCTTTGTTGTGATATAAAAGATCTTATTTATCTTCAATCAAAGTATTTGTATGTGTTTCTAGCTCATGATGCCCTTCCCCCTCTATAATTTTATTTTGGACAATATCATGAAGTTTTTTAACTTACTAGGTTTTTGCAGTATAACATAAGGAATTATAATCACATTTATGCCAGTTGAGCTTGCTTGTTTTACCAAAATATGAAACTTGCACTTAGTACTTCTAGGAAATTTCCTTCCAATGCCATTGTTGCTTCTTCACTACCAGCATACACAATTAGCGAAGGATCTTTATGCAAGCCTTTGATAATTCAGCTTCTAGACAATTCTTATTGTTGTTGTTGTTTTTCATTGATTTCACTATTAAGAGATTTTTTAGTGTTATGTAGCTAAATTTCTATATTGGTGCATTTATCTCCACCATTATTTCGTGTCTTCCCCTCTAAATCAACATTTATGATGACTACATCTAATTCATATCAATGCATAAGTCTAAAGTTGAAGCCTCATTACTTTGCATTGCAACTGACTTGATACTAGGTGAGTGTGTATTAGTGTGTTATTTTGCTCATTGATGAAGATTTTTTGTGGCTCTTAAGCCTGATGTTTATCTTTGCTGCTTTCATATTTTTAACACTCTACATTGGAATATCTTTACCTATATCTTCCTTATTAAATCTTTTTGGTTCCTATTCATCCCTACCATTTAGTACATTAATATCATTACCTTTCATAATTCATTACCACTTGGTGTAGCAACATTATCTTGTTCTTCAACTCTAGTAAGTGCTTTAAATGGATTACCCGTCACAATCCCTTTACCATTAGGTGTAATTAAAGTATCAATCAATATTGAATCTTTCTCCATAATGAACCTTATATTAATAGGATTCCACCTTTGAAATAACCCCTTCACTTTCTCTTTAGAGCTTCTAAACCTTATTTTTATCATTACCTATTGATTTAAGTTCAAAAAGAACGCCTATCTTGGATTTCAATCATAGATTTTGGGGTTTCACACAACAAAGTTTGAAAAATATTTTTTTATTTTAATCTTGTTTTCAACTTCTTTTCTATGAGTTTTAATATTTAGAATCCTTATAATATGGGAAAACTATTCTTTAATGAAATTATGGTTTTATTCCCTCTTCCTCGAAGGTCGATTTTCAAATTATTTTTGGACCAAAAGAGAAAGTAGCTAATATGTGTATCATTAAACAACTTGTGATGTGTCGATTACATTTTTAATTGATTGGATATTTTATGAGACCACACAAAAAGAAAAATCTCCTTGATAAATGGTCTAGGCTCATGTTTCCGCTTTTGAGGTAAGTTATGACTTTACTTTCTTCATACTTAGCTACATGGTTAACCATACATGTAAAGAATGATATGGGTTGGGGATTTCCCAGTGCGATTCATATTTTTATATCTTTATTCCATGGTATTACCCATGTGGAGGCTTATGTGAATACTAAAATTGACTTGAGGGATTATTATAATAGTGGTGCATATACAGGGGTTGTTATTGTTCTTATTGAAATATTATTTTCATTTTTTATTATTGTGATGCCAGACTGCGAGCTTGGATTGATATGATTGGTCTTGTTTGATTATTATTAGGTAATTTTCATAGATAGTCACTCATGTTTTTACATTTGCCTACAAATATCACTTTTGTTTCTTTTAGAACAATAATGTTGCCAAACTATCACTATTTTCTTCAAAAAATACTTAACACTTTAAAAACCTTCTTCTCTCCTACTTTTCATGCCGTATTGAAAAACTCTTATTTTTTTTTTCATAATAAATCTATTTAATTCTTCAAATTTATTTATTCAACCTACGTCTAATAAACTACAAGAGAAATCTAAATTACGCATAAAAAAGATTATTGAAAATTTGCAAAAGAATTTACTGGTAAGCTAATTCTCTACAAGTTTTTCAACCAAACTAATTCAATTAAAAACCTACAAATTTTTCTGTCTAACAAAATTTCAAGGAGAAAATCTATGTTTATTTTTTTGTCAAAAAAATTAGATTGAAAAAATCTTAAATATCACCTGAAAAATTTAATTCGCACGTAGATCACTTGAAAAATTTTAAACAAGATATTTTTGTTATAAAATGGATTCCCCTTGCAAATTTTCCCCAAGTAAATTCATAAACGAATCAAATAAATCTGCAAAGGTAACATAGGCAAAAAACTTTAGAAAACAAAATTTTTTATTTTTAATTTACATTTTTCATATTAATTTTTACTTCTTTTATACTATATTTTGTCTTGTTATGTAATTAAACGCCAAATTATATTCTTTACTTATCCTAAACCAACAAAGAAGCGATAATTTGTTAGGTAATATTTTAGCAATTTATTTGTAATACTAGATTATTTTGGTAATATTTTTTTAAAAATTTATTTTTACTCATGACTAAATAATTTTTCTTTCCTTCAAAAATAGTACATTTAGTAGGTATATAAAAATCTGAAAGCCACATTTTTATTTCATTTAATTTATAAGAATCTTTAGTAAATGAAATAAATAATCAAAAAAATATTAATTTAGTACCAATTCATATAAATACGTTGAGCTTTAAAAATATTATTAAGCAGTGAAATAAATAAATTAAAAAAACTTTGAAAAGTACCAAATAAAATAATTTAAACCTTTATAGATCAAATATTTCATTCATGAGTAATGTGCATAGCATTATCAAATGAATTATTTCCCTTTAAAATTTGAGATTATTTGATTTTTTATCATGTGATGTAATAATTTTTCTCATATCAAATAAAGAATAAATAAAATCTATATTCTTTTTTCTTAAACAGAGATAAAATAAATATAAAATTTAGAGTACATAGTTAATTTTTTTCTCAATGATAAATATATCATGTGCGTTAATTTTAAAAAAAAATAGAATAAAATTTTAGTTAAATAAACTTAATAAGTTAAATAGATCTATTTATTATATATATATAAAACTAAAATTTTAATGACATGGCATGTCAACTAGGAGAGAAGAAATATTTTTTAAGTATCAAGTATATTTTGAGAAAAGTATGGATTGTAGAGTGATGTTTTCGTCCTAAAAGAAACAAAACTAATATTTGTAGGTAATTTTAAAAATATGGGTGACTATGTAAATGACTCTATCATTATTTGACATTAACATAATTGTGAGGCCCGAGTGAAGTGCTTAGAATGTAATTATTGATGACTTATTATTATAGCGGTGCCACGATGGTATATATCTTGATCTATTGTGAGTTGAGGAAATTTGAGCTCATTTATACGGTTATTAATCTTATTCACTACATGAAATTATTTTTTTAATGAGCATGTATCCTCACTTAATAAATATATACTCATGGTATTGGTACCACTAAGAAATATTGATTTAGAAAAGAAATGAAACACTTTATAAAATTCTTTGACTGATAGATTTGCCAGTAAGGTTGAGTGAGATATGAAATTATTATTGGTTTTGTCCGGGATGAAATTTCTCAGAAGCAATATACAAGTTAAATTTGAGGCACAACAATATAATCTTCCTGTTGCATTGCATTACTTTCATCTCTTTTATGTGATTTAAATTTGTGTAATTTAGTTTTACATTTATATATGTATAGTGTAGTTACTTTTATGTTATTGTTGAAGTTGTATTATTTACACTATTTAGGAGTTGTTCCACTTGAGAGATCATGGGTAACTTTTTAATATATAGATGGATGTATGCTCATTGATAACTTTATATGCTTTATTTCTACTTGGGTAACCTATGATGCCAAAAAAGTATAAGTAGACCGTACTCATTCTTACTCTAATACTCCTTTGGAGCATATCTCAGTAATTGTGCAACCCATAAAGCTTTAGATCATGGTGTGTTTAGGTTGTTTGGACTACCAGTGAACTCCTAATCCAAAGAATTATTCTATCCTTACTCCATTCCATTATTTTATTTTTATTTTACTCTTCAGAGATAGAGTTATGTATTTCTAGATGCCATACTAGTTTATTAGTTCTCTTTACTTATAACGCAAGGTTTTGGGATTCTAGTTGCGTTGATTTAGTTTCTAAGTTAATTTATATAAATTTTTCCTTACTTTGTCCTATAGTTTTGTAATTCTTATTTATTTAATTCTTTTCCACATCTTTATCTCTTTTAGTTTTGGACATACCCTCAGGGTTCAGATGGACAAGGTGTCATCATGACTTCAGATTTCAGGTCATGAAATATTTGTATTAGAGTAGTAGGTTCATCAATCTCATGAGTAGAAGTGTATGATGTCAAATAGTCTCGTGGATTGATATTTTAACTTATGTATCTACTTTTAGAAGTGACACAACATTCTTAGGAATACTAATCTAATAAGATTCCTTATTACGCATGTTGTTTATGTCCAAAAATATTGCCAAACCCCAATAATATTAATGATTTTACTATGGGTAGCTCCTTCATGTATTATTGGGTAGAATAATGGTAAGTAGTATTAATGGAATCACTAGAGGTGTTTCAGAATTATTGTAATGTAGTTTGTGATATTTTGAGACCCCAAAATAGTAAGAATCTACATTTAGGGCATGCCACAGTGGCATGGCTCACCCTTAAACAAGAACCAGCGGTTAGGGTGATAAGGATGTCCCATGCCCTTAGTGTGTGGCATGATAAGGTCGCCCTACGCCCAAGGGCGCAGAAATGGCAATTTCTATTTAATTCAATTATACATTGGATTTTTGGTCTTTTACCTCATAAATAGTCATAATACATGATTCATCTCTTCTACAAATTCTCAAGAATACAAAGTAAGATTTCATCTCCAAAATTCAATATCCAAATGCTCATATTTAAGCTTTCTTTAGAGAAAATGCTTCAAGTTTAGGCATGCAAGTTTTGAAAAAATAATATTCTTTCATCCTTGTGCTAAAAAGGTTGACTTTTACATAAATTTTAAAGAATTAATTTACTAGCGTTTATACCCACTTTTCTTAAACATTAAGATTATGAGGTTTCCTCATGAACTAAGCCTTACTTAGCACTAGATTTCATGTTTATTTATGTTTTTATCAATGAAAAATATCTTATCCATTGATTTGGTGTTTTGACCTAAAATTTTCCATGAGATCATAAATAATTACCATTTGGAACATTATGTACTAAGTTTACAAGAAGTTCAGACTTATTAGTATGAGTTACAAAGCATTACAACATAATTTCAGTTTTAGTTTCGTTATTGTAAACTCAGATGAGACATCAAATTCACAAGTTTCTTTATGAGTATGTTAAGTAAGTGAAACATAGTTAGTTTTCAGTTTTATAAACTCATATGCTACTATAAGGTTAATTCCAAAAGAATAAGTATAAGTATATATATGTTTTTAGTAGTATCAAGCAAGGAGAGGGGAATATGGGTTTAGTGCATCTTATTTCCAGAAACTACCTGCAACCATAGGTTTAAGGGGCCTCTCTAGAATGTCTCCTTGCCCCAAAACGATAAATTTAATGATCACTCTAAGTGAAGGATCTATTCTAATGTCAATCATAGAACAATGCTACTCAATGTGGGTAAGAGATTTGTGTCAAGACCTAATTTACCATCATAATGGAAAACAATTTATTTCACTAAAAGGTAATCCCACCCATAGGTCGTGCTATAAGTAATGGGATAATTTTGTAGAATAAGGCATAAAGTCGTAAAATTATCAAGTAAGGGACTTACAAAAATAGTTGAAGTAATATTAATAATAGTCTGAGAGATAGACAAGATAGAAATAACATCCCATATCCTAATAGTGTCAGTACAAGAGCCACTAGCAAAAGGGAACAAATTGGCAATATACATCAATCTCAAGTAACAAATAAGAAAATATAAAAGAAGTATAAATGGGCAACTCCAACTAGTAGAGCTCATCCTGCCTACGAACTCTAAGAGGCATGATCGTAATATCAAAGGCGGCCACTAATACTTTGATATGCACCAAAAAGATAAAGTGGTGTAGTATGAGTATCAAAGCCATGGTTACTCTGTAGGTATCATCGGTCGACTAAGATAAATCAGAATAAAAGTTCAATAGAGATACATGATAAATAAGATATTTCTAGGTAAGAAAGTAAACCTAGAATATCATTCCAATATTGTAAATAAATAACAAAAATAGATATAATATGGAATAAAGCATAACTAATACTAAAAGACTGGCCCTCATAAGCCAGTAAGTGCAAAAAAAGTAAATAACCTAACACGGGCTGCCATAAACTCGGAGGGTGCAATCATAGAAAGTACATAACAAAAACTTCACTAGTTAACCATATCTCAATCCATAACCATAAATTCATCCATACCATTACATACCATAAATTAACTCTCACTTTTAGACTTAAATTGGCACTCAATGACAACGTCATTTGCTAGACTTGAATTTGAACTTAATATTATCATTATTTTTTAGATATGAACTTAAAATTAATATCATCATTATTTGTCAAACTTGCATTGAAACTCAATATCATCATTATTTGTTAAGCATAAAATGGAACTTAATATCATTATATCACAAGCACCAATCTAGAATAAGCAATAAGAATCTAGTCTCTTCAAACTCTAAAATAGGCAATTTAAGGATATAATACACCCAATAAGTCTACAAGAAGCTAACAAGAATCTTGGACTAAGGTGGGTCAGAGAGGCCCACTTCTAATCCTCAAAATTTGATCCAAGATAAAATCAACCCCAAACTAAGCTAAGATATCTAAATTTACTTCTAAAAGTTATATAAGGCTCAATTAGACCTATGATAGTAATCTTACCTAAAGTAGGAATAACTATGCTAATTAAACCTAATTTATGTTTTCTTAAAAGGCTACATATTCCAAATAATACTAATCATACCTCCATGACCTAATTCCTAACCAATATCTAGCGTAATATCATAATATACTATGAATTATCTCAATCTATGAGGAAGGTAAACCTAGCCTACCTGGACGTCAAAAAAAGCCATAAGAAATCTACTAAGTTGACAATTTCCCCTTTTGATAAGCTTCTGTAAGATGTAATCCTATAAATATCATAATCTAATCATTAAATAAGAACAATGATAAACATAGTACACTATTTGAACATCCTTTTTTTTGTCCCTTAGAAAAGTTCCTGGAAATCTATTTTCAAAACCCAATACGACTAATGGGTACGAGCCATATGCTGGGGCTACGTGTGGTATGGTCCTGTAGTATCCTGAATAGTGTTTGTTGGAGAAATGATTTTGATTAATTAAATGGGTATGACTTAGGGGTATGAGTTGTAGGGCTTAAATAAGTCATATCAAGGACTCATATATTGGGCAGTGTTTGATCCTCCTATATTTCATTCTACAAGGGATACGGGTCATGGGTATGGATATTATACTATGGTTACAACCTAGTTAGATGATTCAAATACTGTGCAGTGTTTGATTCAAGGGTTGAGTTTTGGATATGAGGGGTGGATACCGATTATATAAGAGGGTACAACTCGTATGGGTCAGACATTTCCCTATGATAGGTTTTAAGAAATTTAAGTAGGGGTATTTTGGACATTTAACTACTTACCCTAATTAGAATCCATGACTTCTAATTTACTTAGGAGGTTATTTACCCTATTATTCTATTAATTAATACTTATAAACTATTCCAAAACATCCAATAATTCTCTCAAGAGCTTTTGGGGCAAGAAGGTTAGGGTTTTATCTTATGGATTTGCTTTGGTGATTTCTTTTAATCAATTCTTTAGTTTACGACATGATTCTCTTCCCTGATTATAATTTCAACTAAAGGCATGGTTCATATGATTCATTTTATGGTTTTTACTATTTTATAATTATGGTTTTTCAACTATTATTGAGGGTTTTGATATTGAATTGTTGATTATGATTTCCTATGGTTTTAATTATGTTTTATATACATTAGTGGTTACATTTGGTTAACATGTTAACAGTTTAATGGTTTTTGTAATTTAGTTTGGTTGTATTATGCCCCCAAGGTGTTTGATGAAATGCTTTTAAAGATATGTTCATTACATTGACTTCTTTTGATAGAAATTATGCATGTTTTAAACTAGATAAAGGATTTATAAATTATTTAAATAGTTTGAAAAAGCTAAAGTGTAAATAGTTATGCTCATGGCGAACATGGAAGTCTCCCAGGTGTATTTAGTATTGTATATGGAGAGGGCACCTAAAGTCCTTTAACCTAAGTGATTTAGCTACGGATATTACTTGCAAGTAAAGGGTGGTATGACGATACCAACAATTATGGCCTTGGTTAATAAATGGTAATTATTTGGATGTGGTTTTAATTGGGAATTAATGGCGGGGTGTATAGCTAAGCGTAAAAGGTGTCAGTCTCAGGGGGACTAATCGAAAACTCATATTTGTTGATATAAGAGGTCTTTATGACCATGTACAAGTGTCATATTTTATATTATAGGGATGTACAAGTCATCCCATGGGATATTCTTTAGTGATACGGCTACACAAAATAGGGCCATTTCAGTAAGGAGAGTTGAACCCATATTGCTTATAGGTAGTTAGGATTTCTAAGCTACACAGTCAAGGTAAAGGGTTTATGTGCATGCTAAACTCTGTCCCTTTTTCTGGAAATTATATATGCATCCTACTGGTCATTCACTAACCCCGTCTACTGGCGGCTATATACCCAAGCTATATAGGAATAGGCTATTCTACTCCTCCTGTTTAGCACACAAATTTTGTATCGACATTTGGACTGATGTAGTGAGTTTCCATCTTTTTAGAAGGCATTATTTCATGTTATGGATTTCTTTAGACACTTCTTTCATTTTGGATATTGTTTCTGGCCATGGTTGGGTGGGACGGTATTGGTGTCAGCATTGACATTTGAATAAGCTGGTGGGCTGACATCATTGGATGATATTGTTGGTTTTTCCATCATATTATATTTTGGGGATTGATTTTCATATTATATTTTTGTATTCTCTTTAGATTATGTTCTATGGTTGGGTGGTTGGTGCGGTATGGTTGGAGTTGGTTGGGTCGGTCACTATTGTGACCTTATCCTAGAGTCTTAATGAGAAAAATAACACTATCTTATTATATATTCCAAATTAAACCCATCTAAGGCTAGACATATGTTGTTAGGTTGGGTAATAGGGGGCGTACCCCGATCCCAGTTGGACTTAGGATTCCCATGACGACAAAGCCCAGGATTGGGTTATGTAAGGCAGTTTCAGAGCTTTACGTTCATGGTCTACTGGGAAGTCCATAAAGCTGTGTAGGGTAGAGTCTCTTTTAGCAGTGTGAAGCGTGCCACACTCATAATAGAAAGGTTGTAAGACACTTAGGTATGTTTTACTCTTTTGGTATTCTATCTTCAAGCTTGAGTTCTCAATCTTACAATCTCCTCTAATCCTTGTTTGTTTGTTTTCCATCCCATCTGGTGATAATGCTTATGGGGTACATCCTACATATGGAGTACATCTTCGATCTCATTGACCTATTCCTGATGGTGCTAGAGTTCCATCTATTTTGGCTATTTCTTCTCAAGTCCCTTAGAGCAACGTGATGAACATAAAATTTCATCATTATATTTATGTGAGGGCACAAATGGTTACCTCTCAGGCTGAGTAATATGCAAATGGTGCTTTTTCTATTGAGTGCATAAGTGTTGGTCAATTCATGAAGATGGGTCCTCCAACTTTTATTGGAATGAAGGTGAAGAAAGATCCGCAGTGCCTCTTGGATAAGATGGAAAAGATCAATCGGGTGATGTAAGCTACTAACTAGAGGGGGTTAACTTTTCAGCGTATTAGCTCAAGAATGTTACTTATCAATGATAAGAGAAGTAAGATAGGGATTTAGGTAATATGAAAGAAGGGTTGTGGGTGGATTTTTGTAATGACTTTGTCGATCGGTTCTGTCCTCAAGAGTTGAGGGAAGAAAAAATGGAGAATTTTTTTAACCTTAGGTAGGGGAAGATGTTTTTCAAGGAATATGCTTTGAAGTTCTATCAGCTATAAAGGTATGCTCCTAATTTAGTGGCAGATATGAGGTCGAGAATGAGGAAGTGTACTTCTGGGCTGAATAAAGATTTGATTCTGGAAAGAAAAACTGCCTTGCTAATTAAAGATATAGAGATCTCGAGGTTGACTATTCATATGCAGTAGGTTGAGGATGAGAAGAGAAATCAGGCAGAGTTTAGGGATAAGCAGGAAAAGCAGAGTAGGTTTTCTAATATGGGAGGTACTTAGTCTAATAGTAGTAGAGATGTGGCAAGTGGCATAGAAGGAAATAGGGGAGTTTGGAATACTTTTCTGCTAGTGCTCCTTATTAATCGGGATACTGGGATCATTAAGGTGGTGATAATTTTCGGGCAAAGGTTGACCAATATCAGGCGAGCAGAGGTCAGTTGATTTCTTTATGTACTCCTTATTAATTCTATGGTCGTCCTCATTGGGGTTATTAAGAGGAAGGAAGGGATACGTGCTTCAAGTATTGCCAGGTATTCCATCGGATCAGGGATTTTCTGATCAATAAGGTTGCTAGGGAAGAATAAGATTCCTGGGGATTCATCTTCTACTCCTACACATGATAGTGTGGTAATTACTTCTATTACTGCTCCTGATTCTAGTGTTGGTCAGAATAATTTATATGCTTTGGCATCTCGATAGAAATCTAAGGGATCACCTGATGTCTTTACTGATATGTTATAGCTTTTCTCTCTTGATGTATATTGTTTGCTTAATTTGGTGTCCACTCTTTCTTATATGACTCTATATGTCGCTTTGTTTTCAGGTTTCAATCTGAAAGTTATCTCATATCCTTTATTTGTTTCTACCCTAGTAGGTGACTCGTTAATTTGTAAGAGAGTTAATATGGGGGTGTTGTAGAAGTTGGTGGAAAATAAACCTTGGTGGATATATTTGAGTTTTATATGGTAGATTTTGATGTAATCTTAGGTATGAATTAGTTGCATTCTTGCTAGGCATCTATGGATTATCGGACCCTTAGGTTATTCTTAAGATTACTAGTGAACCGATTATACAATAGAAAGGTAGTTCCATAGATCCTAGGGGGATGTTTGTATCTTATCTAAGATCTCAGAGGTTAATCTCTAAGGGATGTCTTTTTTCATTTGATTTGGGTTAAAGATTCTAACTCAGAAGGTCCTTCATTGTTATTGATCCATGTGGTTAATTAGTTTCCAAAGGTGTTTTTTGGATAATCTTCCTGGTGTTCCTCCGGATAGGGAAATAGAGTTCGGTATGATTTACTTTTAGAAACTCATCTAATTTCTATTCCTTGGGTTAGAATGTATCCAACTGTGTTGAGGGAACTCAAGGAGCAAATTACGAATCTTCTGGAAAAGGGGTTTATTCGTCCTAGTGATTCTTCGTAGGGTTCACCGGTGTTGTTTGTGCGCAAGAAGGATGATTCCCTTAGGATGTGAACTAACTATAGGTAGTTGAACTAGGTAATAGTCAAGAACAAGTATCCTATTCCCTTGATAGATTATTTGTTTGATGATCTACAGGGTGCCAAGATCTTCTCTAAGATAGATCCTCGGTCTGGGTACCTTCAGCTTAAGATTAGTGCGGTGGATATCCCTAAGATGGTTTTTCGTACTCAATATTAGCATTTTTAGTTATTGGTGATGTCATTTGAGTTGATAATGCTTTGACAACATTTATGGACATGATGAGCATGGTGTTAACGTAGTATTTTGATCTCTACGTCATTGTGTTTTTTGATGACATTTTGGTTTATTCAAAGAGTGAGGTGGATCATGCTAATCACCTCCGTGTGGTATTGCTGACCCTAAAGGAAAAATAGTCGAATGCCAAATTCTCTAGCTATGAGTTCTGGATGAACATTATGACCTTCTTGGGTAATGTTATTTCTAGTGAAAGGATCATGGTGGATCCATAGAAAGTTGTTGTGTGAAAAGGTGGCCTAGGCACATGACTCCATCTGATATCTAGAGCTTCTTGAGTTTGGTCGGGTATTATAGGCAATTTGTGGAAAGCTTTTCTTTAATAACTACTCCTTTAACTAAGTTGACTAAGAAGAAGGTTATGTTTTCTTGGTCGGATACTTGTGAATGGATTTTTAAGAAGTTCAAGCATAAGTTGACTTCGTCTCCAATCTTGACCTTGCCAGAGAGCAATGGTGGGTTTGTGGTTTATTGTGATACATCTAGGGTAGGCTTGGTTGTGTTTTTATGAAGCATGGGAAGGTGATTGCCTATGCTTCCCGGCAGTCTAAGGTGTACGAGAATAATTATCCTACTTATGATTTGGAATTTTTAGCGGTTGTATTTAATTTGAAAATATGGCAGAATTATTGGTATGATTTTCATGTGGAAATCTTTTCTAATCACAAGAGTTTTCAGTATGTGTTCACTTAGAAAGAGCTTAATCTGAGGCAAAGGAGGTGGCTTGATCTTCTCAAGGATTATGATGTGAGTCTTCACTACCCCCAGGTAAGGCTAATGTGGTTGTTGATGCTCTTAGTAGGTTATCTATGGGGATTTTGGCTCACGTGGAGGAAGTCAAGAAAGAACTAATAAAGGATATTCCCTAGTCGTGCGGCCACATGAACATGGGCCTATTAAATAGGGGTAGATGAACCCATATTGCCCATGGGTGGTTAGGACAGCCAAGCTACACAAGACAGGTTAATGTTTTAAGTGCATGCAAAACTCGATCCCTTTTCCCGACAGATATATATGTATGGTTGCATGCATTATTTATGGTTTTACTTGGTTTTATAACTTACATTATTTTATCCTTCATATGAGATTCATGCTAGAGGTCATTTGCTAACCTCCTCTACTGCAGATGTATACCCAAGCTTTCCAGGAATCCATCATTCTACTCCTCCTGTTTAGTTCGTGGATTTAGTATTGACATTAGGAATGAAGTGGTGTGATTCCATCCTTTTGGAAAGCATTATTTCATGATATGGATTTCTTTAGACACTTTTGTTTTATACCGGATATTGGTTTTGTCCATGGTTGGGGGAATGTCCTAACAAGATTTATTTACTCTTTTGGATAGAGGCTTTGTGGTACTTCTGGGGGTTGGAATGGATGGGATCGGTATTGGTGTCAGCCTTGGCATTGGAATAAGACGGTGGGCTGACATTATTTAATGATATTGTTGGTTGTTCCATCCTAATATAGTTTGGGAATTGATTTTCATATTATGTTTTGGTATTCCCTATGGTTTATGGTCTATGGTATGGCTTGGTATGGTCAGGTGGTTGGTGCAATTGGGTTGGACTCCATTGGGTCGGTAATAGTTGTTACCCTATCACAGAGTCAAAATATAAATAATAACGCTATCTTGTTATACGTTAAAAATTCAGCCCATCTAAGACTAGACCTAGGTTGTTGGGTTGGGTAACAGGGGTCCGATCGTGTCAACTATTGTGCTTAGAGTTGAAAATTATGAAAAAATCCCATGTGGAACTCACTTGTGGAATCACACTTTTGAAACCAACAACACGTCCTTATATGTTCAAAGAACAATTACCCTAAAAATGGGTAAATTTTGAGCTCCAAACCCACCAATATTCTTGCGATTTTTGGGAAATTATTAGAATTTGACAAAAAGTTACCAATAATTTGGAGAAGAAATAAGCAATCCAAGCTTACAAACACCCCCAAAATCTCCTATCAATGTCTCTAGTATGTTTCCACATGTTCTCTGGTTTTTTACTCTTGAATTTGCATGAATAATGGAAGAAAATCAGGCTAAGTTAAGAATTTATATAGCTCCAGGAGCCGCTAAAGTAGGCACTATGCCGCATTAGCGATTAGTGTTAAAGAACCCAGGTGCCGCCAAAAAGGTAATTGTGTATCCTAAAAGCCCTCTAAAGCAAAAAAGCAAATGCTAATGCATCTTGCGTTATAGAGTCAAACTTTCCACTAAAGCAGAAAACCAGCTAGAGACTTGGTATTTTTCCAAGTCTACATCGGCCCTTAGGGATTTATTCGGAATCCCATATACGCTAACAAACTATGCTAGCCAATCAAATTCAACATTCCATACTCAATGGCGATGTCTAAATTTTCATCTGAGGTTATTTCATCAAAAAATTGGTCCATATCCAACTAACATTTCTTTTGTTCTAGCCAAAATCTGGGAATGAGTCTTGAAGGATTGGGACAAGAACCAAGGGTGCACCTAGCAAAAAATCAACGTTCTGGAGCTATTAGAACTGTTATAATTAGTATATGATGTTGTTTGAATAATTTTTTTTGCTTAGTAGCCAATTCTAACCAGAGAACACTTCAAAACAAGGAATTGGCTCTGAAAAACAAAATGAGTTGCCATAAAACAAGAAATTGGCTATAAAAGCAAAATGAACTGCCTTTAAAATAAGGAATTGGCTCTAAAAACAAAACGAACGTCCAGCTTCATAATGTCATAAATGACTTGGGCTTACCTAGCCAATGCTTATATCCGGCTCTACCAAAACATTTCTTCCAATAAGAAAGTTATAAACGGTGAAAATGGTCAAAATACAAAAAATTACTTGGAGGGTCATTACAATATCCACTACTAAAAGAACTTTCATCTTCGAAATTAAAGGATTAGGATGTACCTAAACCATTGAACAGGTGAGGATACTAGGCTCGTATCTTACTCTTGATCACCCAAGTAGTCTCCTCGATTGGGTAGTGTCTCTACTGAAACTTAACTACCAGAATCTCTCTAAAGCCTAATCACTTGACATCACTGACATATATGAAAACAGGCTCTTCCACGAATATCAACCACTCATATAAATGAACTGAGTTCTATCAAAACACATGAGACTAGTCGAGAATGTATTATCACAATATAGAAACATAGAAAATTAGATGGACTTCAACAAATTTTTGAGGTAAAAGTAACTCATAATCCACCTCACCAACTGTATAAAGAATCTAGAAAGGTCTAATATATCTGGGTTGAGCTTGTCTTATCTTCTGGACCTCATCATATCCTTCATGGGCGATGCTAGAAGAAATATCTTGTCAGAAAATTCAAATCTCAAGGAAAAAATCTTCAATATACATAAGTCTTTTGCCTACTATGAGATTCCCTCAACCTATCCCGAATCACCCTAACTCTATTCAACGACTCCTGAAGAAAATCAACACTACAAGGTCTAATATCAAAGGTACCAAATTATCCAATCAAAGAAGGATATCGCCTACCATTTAAAGACTAAATGGGACCCATCTCAATATTCGAATGGTTACTATTATTATACGTAAACTCCACCAAAGCTAATTATTGTTCCCACTAACCCTAAAACTTTATAGCACAAGCATGAAGATTATCCTCGAGAATCTAAATAGACCACTCTGACTGCCCATCGGTCTAATGTTGGAAGGCTGTGCTAAGATACACCTGATTACCTAACTCCTCCTGAAAAAGCTATGTAAAAGTTAGAAGTAAGGTAAGTGAATACCAAGGTATGTGAAGTGTTGATAACGCTCAATCTATAGCTCTCGTAGAAGTGTAAAGCGGTCGTTAGCAAATATAGAACCCAACCTGGGTTAGGTATCGATCCCACAGAGAATAGCTTGGTTAACAAGTAAGAAACGATTACTAGACTTTTAGTGCAACTCTCGTAAAAATTGGGGGATTGTAATGTGTAACCGAATTATGAAAGTAAAGAGTAAGAATGTTTTGTAAGTTGAAAACAATGAGAATTGAGGAGTTGGGGTTATGTCCACCTTCTGAGTTATACGTCTCTATTGGCTATAAGTGTGTTGAATCCTGACATGCATGTGCTTATAGAGAATTGTATTTGATGGTAAATCTAGGCGTCTTTCGACCTATTCGAGGATTATTTCACTTTAACTCTTTCGAGCTTAAAGCGTGTCTAACGGTACGAATTCTCCAAAAGGTTAATCCATTTACGGCACTAACTTTTTAATAGGGGATGGGACCCTACTACCTTGACACTATCTCTTTACTAGACAAATAACCTTTCTCTCGAACAAGTTAAATGTTATACTGGCGTATTCTTGCATTTGTAACCACAGAGAATGTAGATTAAGATGAAGAGAATAATGATATAAGCAGCATACGTGTCACAAACTCACAAACTCACAGCAATAGATAGTATCTCATTCGGCTTCCATAACCCCAACAGAGAAGTTTAGTTACCCATGAATGCGAAGGAGATCACTATTGACATTGGTATTATACCACAATAATGATTAATTTCATGTAGCACAAGTGTGGTAGGCGTTTAGGCGTGATTTCTTGCAAAGTAACGATTCTCTTGTTATGGAAATAGATGAATAGGAGAAGAAAAATAGAATTAATGGAAGAATTGAAAGATGTAAGAAGATTGAATTGTTTATAGTAGAATGAATAAAAATCTCTAGCATGATAGGGTATTTATAATACCCGTATCCTATTCCTACTAAGCTAATGAAATATCTAACCAAATCCTACTAAGCTAATGAAATACTTAACCCAATTGTACTAGGTTAATGTAACATTATCATAATCCAAATAAACTAATGAAATACTTAACCCAATTGAACTAGGTTAATGTATCATTGTCCAAATCCAACTAAGTAACTGTTAGTCCCCCAAAGTCTTCAGAAATGTTGTTTTAGCCCAGGACAGATTTTCCATGCATCACTTTTGGTCCTTAGGCATCCAAGCTCCCTTTTCTTCCTTCGTGAAGCTTTCTTTGGTGTCAAGTTATCCATAAAATGTTGAATTCTGCATCATTTATACCTGAAACTTTGCTAATCATGTTCGTTAGCTCACTTACCGGAAAAAAGACTAAAAGTGCATGAAATATATAATTTGTTCTTGAAACATGGCATAAATATGGGAAAAATATATTGATATAGGCGCATAATATCGCCTATCATCAACACTCCACACTTGAAGCTTTGTTCATCCTCGAACAAAATATCATTTCCCTCTAAACATCAACTTAAGGTTTCACAGCCACAACACAAAATATTCGTCAAGACAGGCACAACAATTATCCACAAAGAGTAGCTTTCTGATCATTAGTTGAAAAGGTTTAACCTCTAGCATAGACTCGTGATGGTGGTCAACTCATATTCAAAAGTTAAGGTACAAAGAATCATATACAACTACCCAAAACTTATCAACCATGTGTGTCTCACCTTATATTACCCATAATCACTCACAAGTATTGCATATATTTTTTTTTCAAACATGGGTATCAAAAATATCCTTGCTCTCACTCTCACAAAGAATTCATATGTAGTAACTGATGACCATAGGCTTGCCCTTAGTTTAATACTCCACTAAATGTCAGAATGCTAAGGTTAGTATCAAGTAGGTCTTTTGATGGTTGTAATGTAGGCTAAGGGATGGGTAGGACTATTTTTGCCAGAAATAGTGACTAAGTTCCTAAGCGCTTTAATACATCACATTGTATCATTGACACTTTTTTCTTTCAACCTTTCTTCTTTCTGTCATTCTACCACCATTGTTCTCCTCTTTTATTTTTCAATTTTAAGCATAACTCACTTTTCAGCTTTCTTTTTCCTTTTTTCTTTTCATAACATACCTCTTATGATAGCACTTTCTTTTTCATAACACATTCAAGCACCACTACAATTTAAAGCATCATTCTTATCCAATTTCCTCTTATTTCGTCACATGACATTATTGTTTAAAGCACTTGGGAGTTTTGATCAAATTACAGTCTTGAAAAAAATGGATTAGGATTACATACAAGGTTGTCAAAGAAATAGGCTAAAGGCTCAAAAGAGTTTAACTAGGATGATGTCCATGGGTAGGTAAAACGAAGGTAAACATGTATAGGTTGCCAAAGAAATGCTTAAATCATCTACTAAACTTACACTCCTTATTTTTGCTTTACATACATACCAGGCAAGTTCTAGCATCAGCCACAAACATAGAATATACTATTAATCTCACACACACAAGGCACATGGTTTACTTTATTGGAAGTAATATAGACTCTTGACCAAACAAGTGAAGGAATTGAACCACACAATATCACATAATGAGTAACAATTAGAGCCTAAACATCTCAATAGTCATAATTGTAGCACATACTCTTGTTATAATCTCATGTTGCCTATTAGAATAGTTTCATACGAAGCTAAGTAAAAAAATTTTACTACTAAAAAAACTTAACAAAAAAAAATGAAACAACAAAAGTAAAAAAAAAACAAAACAAGAAACAAAACAAAGTAAACAAACATAGATGCGAATAGAGAAGTATAGCATGGAATACCACCACCCCACACTTAAATGGGATACTGCCTTCAGTGGAAAATAAATACGAAGAACCTGGTCAGTCGGACTCTTCCTCAATGTCGGGGGTCATACCCCCTTCGTCGGAATCATCATAGGAGTCATCGTCAGAGTTCTCCTCCACGTCAGAGTCTGGAATGCATCGAGCATCATCGGTCGACACGTCCTCATCAAGAGGTTCCTCAAAGTATATGCCTACTCCACACATCTCCCGTGCATGCATATTCATTGGATAGTCATGATACAACTGTTGGAGCTCTTCAGAAGTTGGAACACGACCACCGATCATCATAGTAAATCATGTCATGCCATAAAGATGACGGAAGAAACTCTCATCTCGAGTATGTCTCTCCGAAGTAGTAAGGTTGACACCATGTGTTGTTTCAGCATCTTTGACCATTGTGAGGTCAAACTTCTTCGGATTATGTGAGAGTTTATGATCAGCTCGTTTCTCTTCGATATCCTTCTTCCGCAAGATTGCTGTCAACAGATTACCAAAAGTGAAGCGGGACCTCTTGTGGAGTCTAGCTTTCCGCATTGTAGAGCGAATGATTGCCCCAATGTTGATAGGGACATTCGTCATAAAAGAATAGACCAAACACACTATATCTCTTGTTATTTTAGTGTACTGGGTCCCAGGAATAAGGCATGAGTTTACAATACGCAACCAGATTCTTGTTTCCCTATTTAAAGGAGCATAGGGGAAGGTGTTGTGTCGTCTGGTGTCTTGGTGTCTGCTCCACCTTGCTAGGGATCTACCTCCACAAAGTGTGTGTCGAATTGCTCTATAAGGAGGTCTGTTGTACCGCTCTTTGAATGGTGTTGGATCGATCGAAGGTAAGCCAAGAAAGGTGTTGATCAAATCCGCGTTGAGCTGTAAAACTTGGCCCCGAATCTTGACTTCACTGCCCGTGGTTTTCGGTGACCTGTTGGCATAAAAATCTCTTGTAAAATCAAGATAACATTCTCCCATGTCGCGGAAGATGAAATCCAGATTCAATGCCATGATCTTCGCCAACATTCGCGGCTCCTTCTTCGCTAGGCTGTCCTTGTTGATCAAGTCGACATGAACATATTTTCGTTCCTTGTTGTTCCTATACAATTCTTTGGCTTCCTCCTCAAGAACCCATTTTATTCCAAACATTCGGCAGGTAATTGCATTGAGGATGATTCTCCTTGGTCCTTGCGACCACTCTTCTTGCCCTTTTGGGAGGTGGTAGCCTTATCTTATCACGCTTTAGGTGCCATTGTTCCTGAGACTTAAACAATATTCATGTTAGCATCAACTCAATGGAAAGAATCTATAAACAAGTAGTAGGGGTACCACCCCACACTTAGGTTTATTGATAAAAATCAGTGAGGTGAAGGTGGTCGATTACTTAGACTTCATCGACATACGTTTTAGGAGCTATATTCTGACAAGAAAATCAGTGATGTATCACTTCTTGCAACCTTTGCACTACTTTCATGTTAGGTATAACAAGACTACTACATAGGGGTTACATCATGGTATAGTTTCTTTCAACAATCACAACCTCCTATGTCGGTAGGCAACTACAAGTCTTATCCCGATGAACGGGATAGTCTAACATGTAAGTATCCAAGTAGCAAGCTTATGCAATGTTCATGACTATAGCAATTATGCAAGTAGTATAACAATTCAATCAAATTCAAATTCAAGTCAGAAACAAGTTAAGATTATCCTAACATACATGTTCACTCACATGGTTTTGTATCAACAATCCAAACACATTAACATCACCAATATTTCTTTCAAGATGTAGCACTTCATAATAGACATAGCAACGTAGTACTTATGAGAAATAGATGAATAACAAGATAGTACTTACATGATTGAAGACTTTGGAGATGTTCTTCTGAAGTGGGAGAGCAAAAAAGAAAAATTTTGAGATGATTTGGAGAGGATGTGGGGCGCCTAGGTCAAGTTTACAATGTGTTTATGTTTCAAGACTAAGTACCCTTTATATAGAAAAATAATGAGTCGGGTTTTGACCCATTTAAAATCGGTTTTGGAGACAAAAAGGGAGCATAGGCGGCGCCTTTAGCTTTGCCTATGCATGGTATAGGCGGCGCCTAATGCAAAGCATAAGCTAGCATAGGCGGCGCCTAGTGTAATGCATTTAGGGACCATAGGCGGCGCCTTTATCATGGCATATGAGATACTGAGACCAAATGCTTTAGCATAGGCGGCGCCTATGCTATAGCATACATGATCATGGGTGGCGCCTATGTCTTTGCACACTAGATTCCGAGACCTTGGGCTATAATATAGGTTTTGCATTGTTCGTGGCCTAGTTTCACCTAGGCCTAGCCTTGCTCGATGCCTATTTTATCATAAGAAATGCTCAATCCATAGTCTTATGTATCTTTATTCCTAACTTACCACCTTTACCATGCAATACATCCAAATCGTCATTTGAAATCAATCTCCTCGTTGAATACCTCTTGCACCTATATTTGCTCAAAACCAATGAAAACGATAAGTACGATGGGTTACCTCCCACCAAACGCCTTAGTTTTAGTCCTGTCACGACTCTTATTTTTGGATTTTCATTTATCAAAAGCAAAACAAGTACTAGAACAAAAGAAAAACAAAAACGATAAATGATAAACGATAAACGATGGGTTGCCTCCCATCTAGAACCTTATTTATTGTTGTGGCTCTACATAGTTACATCGAGTACTTAGACTTCGTCGAGATAAGTGATGGCCATAGAATTCATTTAGTCAAGAGGACCGATATAAGGTTTAACACGTTGGCCATTTACTTTAAAGACAACACCATTATTGTCTTCCAATTCAACTACCCCAGACGAGTAAACATGGAGAACATTGTATGGACCAGACCACTTAGACTTTAACTTACCTGGGAAGAGCTTCAATCTGGAGTTGAAGAGAAGTACCATATCATCCTTTTGGATGTTTTGTCGAACAATCCGCTGATCATGATACTTTTTCATCCGCTCCTTGTATAGGTCTGAACTTTCATATGCAGGGAGATGGAACTTATCTAATTCGTTCAGCTGCTCCAACCTCAGATTCGTCACATCATCCCAATTCAAATTCAATTACTTCAACGCCCACAATGCCTTGTGCTCGAGCTCAATGGGTAGATGACAAGCCTTTCCATAAACTAGTTGATAAGGAGATATGCAAGGATTTATAGGTAATAACAGTTGACCAGAACTTCTAGTATGGGGAATGCACTGAATAAAAACCTACAGTAAACAAAAACAAAAAGTAAAAATAAAAGTACGAGAATCTTTGACCAAAGGGTCTAGTAATTATTACGAACTTGATTGACACTTGTAGTCCCCGGCAATGGCGCCAATTTTTGATAACGCTCAATCTACAACTCTCGTACGAGTGTAAAGCGGTCGTTAGCAAATATAGAACCCAACATGGGTTGGGTATCGATCCCACAGAGAATATCTTGGTAAACAAGTAAGCAACGATTACTAGACTTTTAGTGCAATTCTCGTAAAAATGGGGGGATTGTAAGGTGTAACCGAATTATGAAAGTAAAAAGTAAGAATGTTTCGTAAGTTGTAAACAATGAGAATTGAGGAGTTGGGGTTATGTCCACCTTCTGAGTTATACGTCTCTATTGGCTATGAGTGTGTTGAATCCTGCCATGCATGTGCTTATAGAGAATTATATTCGATGGTAAATCCAGGCGTCTTTCGACCTATTCGAGGATTATTTCACTTTAACTCTTTCGACCTTAAAGCGTGTCTTATGGTACGAATTCTCCAAGAGGTTAATCCAGTTACGGTACAAACTTTTTAATAGGGGATGGGACCCTACTACCTTGACACTATCTCTTTTCCAGACAAATAACCTTTCTTTCGAAAAAGTTAAATGTTATACTGGCAAATTATTGCGTTTGCAACCACAAAGAATGTAGATTAAGATGAAGAGAATAATGATATAAGCAGCATACGTATCACGAACTCACAAACTCACAGCAATAGATAGTATCTCATTCGGCTTCCATAACCCCAACAGAGAAGTTTAGTTACCCATCAATGCGAAGGAGATCACGATTGACATTATTATTATACCACAATAATGATTAATTTCGTGTAGCACAAGTGTGGTAGGTGTTTAGGCGTCATTTATTGCAAAGTAATGATTCTCTTGTTATGGAAATAGATGAATAGGAGAAGAAAAATAGAATTAATGGAAGAATAGAAAGATGTAAGAAGATTGAATTATTTGTAGTAGAATGAATAAAAATCTCTAGCATGATAGGGTATTTATAATACCCATATCCTATTCCTACTAAGCTAATGAAATATCTAACCAAATCCTACTAAGCTAATGAAATACTTAACCCAATTGTACTAGGTTAATGTAACATTATCATAATCCAAATAAACTAATGAAATACTTAACCCAATTGTACTAGGTTAATGTATCATTGTCCAAATCGAACTAAGTTACTGTTAGTCCCCCAAAGTCTTCAAAAATGTTGTTTTAGCCTAGGACAGATTTTCCATGCATCACTTTTGGTCCTTAGGCGTCCAAGCTCCCTTTTATTCCTTCGTGAATCTTTCTTTGGCGTCAAGTTATCCACAAAATGCTGAATTCTGTATCATTTATACCTAAAATTTTGCTAATCATGTTCGTTAGCTCACTTACAAGAAAAAGGACTAAAAGTGTATGAAATATATAATTTGTTCTTAAAACATGACACAAATATGGGCAAAATATATTGATATAGGCGCGTAATATTGCCTATCATCAAGTGTTCATCCAAGGGTTTCCTTCCACCCTTGGAATTCAAAAAACTCTCTATAAATACAAGTTAATCGATTTCATAGATTTCATATTGGATCTTGAATGTATTAATGATTATGATGTTAATGATGATCTAATTCCATGATTTGTTCCAAGTTTCATACAAACTAGTTTAATTATGAATTGAATTTTGTAAACTACATGTCCAACTCATGAATTGCAAGTTGAATGTAGAATCAATGATATTACTACATGTTTATTGATTTGTGAAATATCCATGCTCCCCTAGTGTTTATCAAAATGCTTATAGGATTAGACTAGTCCAAGCATAGCATGTTATTATGTGATATCAATCATGCACAAGCTCATGTATAATAAGTGTTTGACCAAAGATGTCTAAGTGAATATATTATTATCAATATAGTACCATGATTTTATTAAAGTCATGCGGTGATTTACGTTTCATTCTATCAAGTCCTGGGGTATTTAATACCCGACAATTTAGCTCCTTACCTTGAGATAATGTCTGCTACATAATAATTTTAATCATGTCATGAATAGTTGTACTCTCAATTAGATATAAAACATAGGGAAAACTCAGTAGACTTAGTATCAGTCCAGTCAAGTTCATTGTCCAGTTCACACCTTAGTAAATTTAGTCAATTAATAGAATTTAGTAGTATTCCATCAATTAATAGAACTTAGTAAACTTAGTTCAGTTCAGTCAAGCCTTGTATGGACTAGGAATTAGTTTAGTGTCTATTTAGTTGGGAGTAGGATTCAGAATCAAGCTAACCCAAGGATGAGGGCATTCCTATCAGTAGAGAGTTTGACCCTTAGTAGAAATCCCTATATTACAGAACTATATAGCCATCTTAGGTTGAGATATTTTCCTGCTAGACTAGGGTTGATACATCTCATACAAGTTTTCCTGCAAGCAAGGGTTGACAAAAGAGCTTCTTGTCAAAGAGGGTTAACTCACAATTATCTTTATCCATGGCATGGTACTGACACTCTTCCAACTGGGGTTATAGGTTTGACCCCAATCTATTAAAATAGGGGCATATCATATTGATGATTACCTCCCACAATCTCAGTTTCATTCTTTAGAATAGAACTTAGTTCTATAGAAATCAGGACTATCAGACATAATCACTTAGTTAAGTACGAAACTTAGTACAGTTCCACAGAATTAGGACCATCAGATACAGTCATTCATCCATTATTTATACAACATTATTAAACTTAGAAACAAGTAAATCAGTAATTTAGAACCATTATAAAGTGTTATCACAACATCAATTATAGTTTGTGTATTCATACAATTATTCTCATTCATGTATATGAACCCATGAATCTTAGCCTACCTCACTTCACATACTAGTACAATCAAAGTACCAATGGATATCTTTCTTTTATACTATGATTTCTTATAACATAGGTTCAGACGTATAGGTTCCTGATCATTCTAGTGGTGAGTCCTCATTGTTCGAGGATAGAATTTTTATTCTTGTATTTCAATACTCAATTTATTTCAATAGTCGGAGCTAGTTGGGGACTTTTCCCAGCAACTCCTTGTTCAAACAATAGAGGCTTTTCAGACTAAAGTATTTCAGACAGGTGTATTAGTATTCAGTTTTAATACCCAATATACATTTATAGTTTTGAACCTTATGGAAAGATTCTACCTAATTTCCAAATAATACAGTATTATTATTCAGTAATTGCAGTAGGTACCAGTCATGGATTAGCTTCTGGTCCTTTGGGATTATGAGCACCCTATAGAATCTGGGGTACAGACTCGAGGTGTTACATGTTTCCTATTTGGCATAAAGAATTATTAGAGCTATGAATAAAAATACTTAGTTTAAAAAAAGTGGAAGTACCAGCTAAAAGGGAGGCACTATGGAGGTCTGTCACAAATATAAAAGTCCTGAGCATTTCATTATAGATTTTCTAATGCATTAAATAGACTATCAGGAATATCTCAAGACTGAAGGTGATAAAGGAAGAAATAAGGATTAGGTCCCTATAAAATTAAGAAGGAAGGTTGTAGTTGATTTTGCAGCTGAGTAGGCCTTAACTATCTAGGGGAATTGCTCTAGTGAATCTGAGGAAGAAGGAAAGCTTGAAGATTCATCTATGTTCCAGAAGATGAGAAAGTGACCTTTGTTTCGTTGTTTTCTTTTATAGTGAACACTGAAGATGAAGAATAAAATAAGGTAACACTTTCTGATATAAAAGAAAATTTGGAAAATTATTTTGCTAGAAAAATAAAAAGCCTACTAAACGTGCTGATTGATTCTATGTGTGAAATGATTGAGAAAAAAATTACTCTAAAAGTAAGAGTGGAAAGTCAAGAGCTTGAGATTATTGCTTTAACTCTCCAAATATCTAAAACTGAGGAGTAGGTTACCAAGTTTAAAACTGAAAATCTAAATTTAGTAAGTCAACTGGAGAAAAGAGATGTTGCCTGTGATAAAGAGAACAATAATGATCTATAAGAAAAAATAGAAGATAAGGAGCTTGAGTTCCTAGATTTGGAAATCCAGATAACGTAAACTAAAGAACTAGTTTCTAAGTTAAAATCTAAAAATCTGAGCTTGGTGAGTCAACTTGAGAAAGTAAATGATTCAAATAATAAAGGGAAGAAAAAAGCCTCAAAGTTTCAGATTGATCTTGAACAAAAATTGAAGGATTTCTCAAAACATGTCATGAATGCACTCCAAAAGACTGAGTAGTTGGAAAGAGGCATGGTCCGTTAGAGGGAAGAACTTAAAAACTACCTACAATGGACTCCATCCTTACAAATACTTTCTAATTTAAATGGTCAAGGAGTTAATACTGGTAAAGGCCTTAGGTATTAATTCAAAACTTAATCACCTACGCTACAAGGAAAAGTGGATGATAATGTCAGAAACAAAGTCCACAAACCTCTATGCACTCAATGTAGAAGAGATGGAAACGTAAAGAAAAACTATAAAAGTTAGAATAGAGAAAGAATGATCAATGTTAGGTATATCCAGCAAGGGAATATCTATCATAAAGGTTTCATCCCATTTAAAAATATGAAAAAGCTCTCAATAACTAGATGGGAAAAGATGGATTTGATCATACCTCTGTCTACCTACTAGGAACTTAAGATCAAATGGGTTACTAAATCTAACAAATGATTTTTTCTGAAGGGGGGAGGAAGGGTTTGAAGTCAAAACTATCTTCTTTATATGTAATTGTTCAAAGTTATGAGTAAAAGGCCTGAATGTATTCTCTCTGTCAAGACTCTCCAAGGTAGAGGTGTATTATGTGAAAAAGGTAAAAAAGATCAAGAAAAGCTACATGTATAAGTTACTCCTAAAACAAAAAAGATGATAATGCAGATGAGGGTAAAGGACAAATTTGATACAAAGGAGAGTATTGAAAGCGATGGAGATCCAAGATCTCAGTCACAAACATTAGTTCATGTAGAAGAACCTCCAGAAATATCTAGTCAATATATCACAGGGAACTGCCCAGTGGAATTCATCTTAGAGGGTGAAACTGGAAGCTTCTATCTTCTCATTCCCTTAGACATTATAACCTCATATTATTAGTAAAGAGTAAAAACCAAAGGCTAAGTCAAAAATTTCTTGGATTTCTCAGCATTTGTGTCTCTATAGTTAGCTAAAAAGGAGAAAATGATTCTGAAAGGTGTTGGCTGGTTCATAGTAATACAAAAGAAACCTTGGATATTTGAAGGATGTTAAGCTTGGGAACTAGTCCTCATAACTTTTTAAGAATTTTTTTTTGTATAAAGATGTGTTTTAAACCAAACAAGGTGAGGCTGGGAATGATCAAATTAACTTGACCTACTAGATGGATTAGTTTCTGTAGTAAAAACTATCTATGACATGGAGAAACGTTTCCTTATCTAAAAGGTGCATGTTAATCTAACTCCGTGCCATACCATTATAAGTATACACCCATGGAAATAACTTTGGAACTAGAAAGTATGACATCCATAAAGTCAAGGATTCACTCAACGAAAGAGAGGGACCTAGTCCCATCTCTTAGGTTAGTATCATGAATATGCATTTTTTTCTTGTTATAATAGATAGTCCCGTCCTCTCTTTTTGGATTTGTCAAAAAATTGTCTTATTAAAAAAGAAAGTATAACACACCCCTGAATTAAAAAGGATCATATCTAATTCTTTCAAAAACCCTTCCTATGCTTACCTTTTGCTTTATATCAATGCAGACCCATTCATTCTATTATCAAAAATAAAAAGTCCTTTCACAAAAGATTTTCCTATGGAAAAGATCTACAAATGGCTAAAAATTCCTTATTTAGATGTCTTTTAAAGGAAAATAAGCTTAGCATTAACAAAATCCCTTTCTCAAATCATCTCAAAAACTACCCTTCGTTTCCTATTCTTCCAAAGCCAAACCACTTCTTCTCTGAAATTATTGATGGGGAATCATCCCTGAACCCTTAAAACTTTTCTGATAATACATTGATGGATGATGCTCGAGTTGCTAAAAATCTCATCTTACTGTCAAATAGCCAAGGAAAAGATATTTTTGGTCTAAAAAAACAAAATATTAGTAATGTATTAAGATATTTGGTTGAAAAACCTAAATTTCTTTACCAAAAAGGGATACTCCTGAGTGACCTGGTCTCAAAAAGTGAAAAATGGCTATCAGGGAATCTTTGATCGCCTATACAAGGAAGAAAAATTGATAAAAAGTAAGGGTGCGTTTAAAGAAGTAAGAAATAGGTGCTTGAGAAATCAAAAGGTGTTAACTAGAAAGATTTTTTACAGAAGTATGTTAATACAATCTGGAATATAAAAGTTGGTTGAGATGGTAAAATATCTAGGCTGGGTGCATCTAATGGATAGAGCTATTCCCATAGTCTTCGATGAATTCCGTCAGACCGTCCCCACTATTTAATGATCCTAAATTTTACTCCACATCATTCCATGTAATTTTTTAATGAATTTTTTATACTGCCCACGCTCCTTTCTAATGTCAAGACATTTCCATGTAATGTTGAATTTGGTAATTACAAGACTACTTAAGCTTGCTCTCTAGTTGTAATTACTCTTCATGCTTGAACTCTTCCTCGGTCTAGATGTCAGCCCTGCCATGCCCTCAAACTTGTCCTCCAACTAGAACTAATAGATTAACATCGTTATCAACTCTGGATCTAGTCCTTACCATCTACATTGAAAGAATATAATATATATTTCTCACACCTTAAAGGTATTGTCTAGATGCTACATGGTGCTCGAGAATACAAGTAGACCCACGGTTAACCCATGGTACTCACTTAGCAGTAAACTAGGACATTTTGTAAGAACACAAATAAAAATTTAACACATAATTGAACTGCACTTACAAGAAATACCAATCTCAATAAAACAGGATAAACCAAATCATAACTAAAAGTTTGAATACTCAATCAAATACAATCTGACAGGATCAGAAAAGCCTCTAACTACACTATAGAGCCATTAAGAAAGACCCTAGCAGGTCCAAAAGAAAACATAAGTCTAAACTTTTACTAATCTATTAAGACTCTAAGGTAATGATAATCTTAACCCTCAGAGTATGAGGACTCAACAATAAGCAGGATATAGGAAGTGCCAATTACAGCTTAGCATACTAATGAGGATGAACGCTAGAACCAACATTATAAAATATTATAGCCATACACACATATATGTGGTTATTACTTATAGCATGTAATGAGTATATAATGGTGATAGCAATAAGTAAAGCTCATAGTGATCATAATCATAAAATGTTCATGCTATGTATAAATAGGCTCATGTATATCATGGACAAAACTGAAAGTCAAGTTATCTTAAAAACATGAATCGTAAAGCAAGAATATGAAAATATGAATTAGCATAAGCATAAATCATAAAGCAACAATTGAGTAAGGCTTCTAAGACAAATACACTTTGTTTCTAAAATCCTCTTTATTTCTTTTATGTGATATTCTTATAATCGACATAAATCAAGCAAGTTAAAATGGAGTCCAATGTCCTACCCACATTGAAGAAAGATGTTTTACCATTTTCATCAGAATAAAACCTTAATCCTTGTGTCCACTATTATCCCCCTGGGGAGAATTCATCCTTGAATGAAGGTTGGGAAGGATAAGGGTAGAAAAAATATCCTCAACATGGATAAGACATTGGAATCCATGCTAGCTCACATTATTTATGTCGTTTATAAGAACCTCCTATAAGAAAAATAAAGAAGATTTAGGAAACTAAGTGTATTTGACTCACAAGCTCTACTCAGTTCTTTCTCTATGAGTTATTCTTATGCTAATTCATATTCTCATATTCATGCTTTACTATTCATATTTTTAACAAAACTTCGCTTTTAATTTTGTTTATGATTATGATCAACATTAGTTTTACTTATTACATTCATCACTATATACTCAGTACATTTCGTAAGTACTGGCCATATACTTATCTATGTGGCTACATTATTTTAAAATATAGGTTTTGGTGTTCGTCATTAGTAGCCTAATTAGCCGCAATCACCACTTTCCCTGTCATGTCTATTGATTACTCCTTATGCTCTAAAGGCTAATATTATGGTTCCTTTAGAGGCTTGGTAGATGTGTAGAAGTTTACTATTATGTTTTCTTTTGGGTTAGCAAGGGTCGGTCCCAGTGGCTCTTTAGTTTAATTAGAGGCTTGTAAGAAACTGTCAGATTGTTTTCTTACAAGTATTTAGACTTTTAGTTGTCATTTGGTTTATCCTATTTATCTGAGATGCGATATTTATTGTAACTATAGTTCAATTTGAATACAAGTAAATAATCTAACCCATAACTACAAAACATATACTTAAGTAACAAACAAAAAAATAATGACAAACTTGTCAAGGTCACATAAACAGCATATTCATAATTAGCAGAAGGAAAAAAGGATTAAGGTGTAGAAAATTTAAAAATTCATCTAGAAAATAAAATCATTAAAAAACTCCTACTAAGGAAAGGTTAAGAATGAATTTTTAAAAATGCAAGAAATAATTCTATGACATATCAATTTTACACTAAATCTAATAGTATAGAAGTTAAATGTATTGCATATTGTCATGTCAAATAATATTAGAAGGTTAAGGAAATAAAAATTTGAATAAACTTCCTTATATTGGAATCAAGTCTTGCATAATCATAATGGTACATCATATAAATAAAGATTAAAGGTTACTTCTTGTGAAAATAATTTACAATAAAAGAAACAAGAGCCACCAGCTTGAAATGACGAACCAAACCTCAAACTACAATTTGATGTCGACCCACTTCATCTCTTCTTATCAGGTTGTATTTTTCCATCTTTTTCTTCCATTTTCACTGTCTATTTTTTCTCTATTTTATCTTTGCTATTTGTCTCTCTGATTTCTCTTTGTTATTCTATCTGTTTTACTTTTTTTTCTTCTATCTTGTTTTCTTTTTTTGCTTCTCAATTTTTTTATTTTCTGTGTGTTAATATACGTGAGCTTATTAAGGTTGATATATGAAGCTTATATTACTCTAAAGCTTAAATCATTAACCTTAAACTTGAACTCACAACGGAAATGACTTATTAGACGTGTACTTCATTGGTTAAGAGTAAGGATATTGGTTAATTGAATAGATTAGAATTGATTACTTACCTCAAACTGTCTTTGAACTAGAAGTAAATACATGAGCATATCGACACATCATGTCTTCCTCTGATTCCCATGTTGCTCTCTTAAGCGTCTAATTACTCCTTAGAACATTCACGGAAGACACTTTTATATTGCACAACCTTTGAACTTGTCAATCAAGGATTTCAATTGGAATATCCTTGTATGGAAAAATATCTCCACTGCAATAAATCTACAGGTACTACCAATGATGGGTCTCCAATGAACTTCTTTAACATCGAAACTTGGAAGACTGCATAGACGATGGCTAATTCTGATATAATATCTAGCTCAAGAATAATATTTTCAACACACTTTACTATTTCATAAGGACCTATATACCTGCAACTTAGTGTTCCTTTCCTTATTAATATTATCACTCTCTTAATGGGTTACACCTTACAAAAAATGCCCAATTACCTACCACAAAGTTTAGTTCTCTCTTCCTCATATTTACATACAAGTTTTGTCGAATTTGAGAAGTTTTTAACCACTCAGCAATCAAATAAACCTTATCCACAGGTTTAAGAATAGACTTCATCTCAACCAAAGATGATTCACCAACTTCAAACCAACCTATTGGTGATCAACACCTACCAACATATAATTCATCGAATGGATCCATTTTGATATTAGCATGGTAACTATTGTTGTAAGAATACTCAATCATACCACTTATATCTGAAGTATACCACATAATCTCTCAACATATCTTCCAATGTTTGAAAAGTACACTTGGCATGATCATCTATCTGCGGGTGAAAAATAGTATTAACCTTCACCTTTGTACCAAGGCCTTTCTAAAATGATTGTCAATAATGTGAAGTGAACTAAGTACCCTATTCTGAAATAATAGATAATGGAATCCCATGAGACCTTACTAACTTGTGAACATAAATCTTAGCATAATCTTCATCTATATTTAAGGTCTAAACTTGTAAGAAAGGGACTAACTTGGTAACCCAATCCACAAGGACCCAAATCAAATCATGCTGACGTCTGGTGTTAGAAAGTTCCATAATGAAATCAATATTAATGACCTCTCACTTGAAAGTAGGGATGTCATTATCCTGAAGAATAGCTCATGGACTTTGATGCTTAACCTTCTCTTACTAATAATCGGGACACTTAGTCATAAACTGTGTTATGTGCCTTTTCATATCATGCGACCAATAAAATTCTCACAGGTCATGGTATATGTTTATAGCACTAAGGTGAATCAACTACTTATAATAGTGGGAATCTACTGAAATCCTTTCTCTCAACCAATAAATATCAGGAACACATAATTGACACTGATAGTGAAGGACAACATCTTCTTTTGGGAGAAACCTCAATATTTGGCTGGTGAACTACATCCATTATCTAGCAAAGTATGGGATTATTACACTATTTTTCTTTCACTTCTGCCGTGAAGGACGACTATAAACTATTCTAAACCACTACACCACTATCATCCATGATATGTAAATATATTTCCAATCAAGGTAATATATGTATCTCCTTGGACAGATTCTTCTTCTCCTTTTCCATATGGTCTACAATACCCATATACAACCCACTCAATGCATTAGCTACTACATTCACGTTACCCAGATGGTAAACACATTCATGTCATAATCATTAGATACTCCAACCAACTTCTCTGACTATGATTTAATTTCTTCTAAATTAATAATATTGAAGACTCTTATGATTGCTGAAAATATCAACATGCACATAATATAAATAATGTCTCTAAATTTTCAATGCAAACACCATAGCTGCTAACTCCAAATTATTCGATAATTCTTCTCATTTCTTTTAAGTTGTGTGGAAGCATAAGTAATTACTTTTCTATTTTGCGTCAAAAAATAACCTAACCTAACTCTTGAGGCATCACAATACACAAAAAATAAGTCTAACTCATACGATAAAGCTAGAACTAGTGCTGAAGTCAATCTATTCTTCAACTCGTTAAAGCTCTTCTTATATTTATCTAACTATAAAAACATCACTTATTTTTGTCAACTTGGTCAATGGTGAAACTATTAAGGAAAAACACTTAAAAAATATTCTATAGTAACTAGCTAAACCTAGAGAGCTCTTAATATCAGATGGAGTAATGGGCCTAGCTTAGTATTTCACTATAGCTATTTTCTGAGGATGTACATAGGTTGCACCTGAAATCACATGCTTGAAAAAGATAACCTGCTCCAACCAAAACTCACTTACTAAACTTTGTATGCTCTTTGAAGGTCATTAACATATCCTCAAATGGTATTCATGCTCCTTCTCACACCAAAAATAGTAAAGTATGTCAGCTACAAAAACAGTGAGAAACATATTGAAATATTACTTGAATACCTTGTTCATTAAATCTAAAAAGGCTGCAGGAGATTTCATAGTACAAATGACATAACCATAAACACATAGTTACCATATCGTATCCTAAAAATAGTTTTTAGAATGTCACGTTCTCTGACCTTTAACTGATGATATCCCGACCTATGATTAAACTTTGACAACCAATTAGTTTTTAAATCTAGTAAAATAAGTCATCAATTCTGGAGATAGGGTACTTGTTTTTATGGTAACCTTATTTCACTTCTAGTAATCTATACGTATTTGGAGAGTACCATAATTTTAACACATGAATAAGGCTAGAGAACCCTATGATGAAACACTAGGATTGATGAACCCCCTATCTAACATATCCTTAAATTTCTCCTTAAACTCACCCAAATGCATCTAATAGAAAGGAATAAAGATGGGATAGGTATCTAGAGAAGATCAATCATAAAATAAACTTCCCACTATGGGAAGACTCAGTAAACTCATTAAGTATACTAACTAATTTAATAGTTGGGGTTTAAAACTTAGTAACTTTAACTCTAATGAAGTGGTATATACATCCTTTTTAGATAAACTTCTTACTTTATTATAAAATATGAACTAATCTTCGGGAGATATGAACTACCCTTCTACTCAAGGACTAATTTATTAGGGAACTGAAACATCATTACTCAAGTGTGGTATTAAACTGATGTGTAGCATGAATAGAGATAATAAATGCCAAGAATAACATTAACACCTAAAATATTTAGCTATAAGAAAAATAGTAAAGTGACCTTATGAAGGACTATAATAAGGTACTTTGTGTATCATAGTCTAGCAGAAACTGACTCACCAACTAGAGTAGAAACTGACAAAAGTTCAGAAAGAATCTTAAGACATACGCCAAAGTTCATTACAACAATTAGGGTCACAAATAAGAGGGTTGACACTTGATCTCATAATACATAAACATCAATATGAAATACACAAAGAATACAAGTGACTATATATGGGGAGCTCTCTTGATCAAAACACTATAGTATAGTGTAGTACCAGTTCTGACACTGAACATCGCTGATACTCAATGTTTCATAATACTATGGGTATAGGTAGCCTGACTAAGTTTGTAAGGTTGCAAACTAAGAATGAGAGAGTTCATCTCTACTTCATTGCTTAGTAAGAGGGCATTCATTAATATTGTGAACTATCTTACCCCAACCATAACAACTATCTCTACCCATCAAGCACTGATCCAGATGACTTGTACCACACTTCTTTTATGCAGGAAAAATATGTTCTCCATAAATACTACCCTAATATCTAAGAGTCAGTTCTCTACCCCATGGGTTCTTTTCCGTTCTTGGAATGCATGCACTAGTTAAGGATGCTGCAGGTGATGATAAATGACTCTAAAAATGAGAATGATTTTGCTTTCTTAACTTTTTTAGTTTGTACTTAAATTGGTCCTTCCTAGACATCTTCTTTTCCTCTCCCTTTACTATATTTCTTAGCCTCAATCTTCTTAGAATGAGTCATCAATAGAGATATATCTATATCCTTACTTAAAATGGTAATCCTACACTCCATGACTACCAAGTTAAACACTCCAGTGACAAACTTACTTATATAAGTTGTGGAATTTGGTAATAAATATGGTGCATACTTAGCTAGATGGGGAACTCGAGGTAATATTCATTCACCAACATATAGACCTACCCTAGGTTCATGAGCTTTTCTACCTTATCCTCCCATATATAATATGGAAATAACCTATCCAAAAAAGACATATATAAACACATCCCAACTCATATGAGTTGCATTCTTATCTTTACCTTCTTTCTACTTAGTAACATATTCATAAGCAATATCATTCAATTGATAAGAAGCCAATTCTACACTTTACACTTTTTTCACATGAATAATCTATGTAATTTTACCTATATAATAAATTAGTCCTCCTTGACCTTGAACACAAAGAACACAGGTAGGTTAATTCTCAAGCAATATTGAGTCTTGGCTGCAACAAAGTTATGATTCTACTAAATTAGGACTATTGCAAGAAGATTACCCTACATATTTGCATTCATAACTTAAGCTAAAACATGGATATCAGCCCAGAACTAAACCTGAGAGACATTCTCAATAAAAGGTTTTGCTTATGGTAGTAGCGATGACGGGTCCCTATTTTTGCTAACTTAAGCTCTGTGGAGAAGCATTCTCAGCCCAATGAAACCATGAATTAGAGAAGATAAAAGTAACTTCAAAAATTAATAGTGATCATGAAAGAAGAGATGATTTATGATATGTTTCATAGCCTTTCACTTGTAAGTGTTGTGTGCTTCTCACCCATGATCACAATTCTACACAACGCGGCTTTTCAAACTCCCTAGGACTCATTTAAAATGGTCGGAACCCTAGAGGTTGCAGTACAAAGTAAGGGACTACGTCCCTCAAAATCATTCACACGAAAAATCACAGTAACTAAACTAGGAACTCAACATAGTTCAAGAAATTTAATGTCGAAACCTCTTGCTCAAAGAAGAAGAAACCACAGGTTGCCCTCACAAGCGGCTAAAACTCAGCTATAATCAGTCTCTTGATTAAAGACTCTACTGAACCTAACTCTAGGTTCCTCTTTCTTGTAAAACTGTATAACAAACCTATCTTCACAACTCTACCAAGAAAACATGTTGATATTAATAAACCCTAACCAATATCCACCTTAGGTAACTGTAACTAAGCTTTCTCAAAGAAAGAAGAAAATGATACTAATTTTATAATATGAGTAATTAAATTAGAATTCAGGACTCAATTAAATAACACTTGCTTTTTTTATACATAAGAAACAAAACTTGAGTTATACTTAAGTAATGAAGCTAGACTGATAATTAATTTAATTGTGAATTTTACAAAATCTTCTTGATAGAAAAGCATATATTTTTTATATTTGAGTGACGATTAGTGTTGAGAAATAATTTGACAAGGCATCCCAAATAGTACGAGCAACACCTGCACAGTCTGTTATACAAGAGGACAAAATTGTACATACGCGTGCCAGTTGTACTATAGCCTTGAACATCAAGAGTCCTAGTCCCTTCTAGTCAACTGCTAATCATCAAAATAAGATATAATAAGTCTCCCCTTCTTGAGAATAATAGAACAATCACAAAGTTTTTAGCATTAATTTATATTCATCATATTTAATAAGTGTAATTACCACTACTAAGGATGAATATTCACTCAATCATGCAACACCATGCTTCCATCATCATGCAACTTAGGAACTAGGTCTTATGTTGTGAATTCATTTACAAACTCAAACCATTGCTAAATAATTCAGTGTTTCCCCAATAAATATACACGATCACTTCTCCCCTTATAAATTGGGACTTGCACTATGAGAAAGTTGTGCGAAAAACTACTTTTTTTACCGAGTGATAGATTTCCCTCATAGAGAGTTTCTATACGTCAATCCATCTCAATCGTTAACATAAAGGAATAGGCAAGAGAAGAAGTGTTGTTTGCAAAAGAACACAATAATGCCACGAAGCGGAGAGCCTTCTGACTAAATCAAGGAGGAACATGAGTTTAAGGATTGCTTCCTAATGAAGCTAATTTAATGATTGTTGCTTAGCAGAGTAGCGTGGAGATTCTGGGCATGCCTTACGCACCCAGAACTTACCACGTGAAGTCAATTTCCCCTTTTGGTATTATTGTAAAGTGAAAATAGTAAACCAAGAGTAAAATAAGCTTAAGTTATTTAACTCATAACCGGTGGAGAAACACTAACATAAAGAATATCTTAACAAAAAGAGAAAATACATGCCACACACAAACTATAATTCATGCATAGGTAGAGGACAAGTATTACTGCAGTTTATAATTTAAATATCACAGAGAATAAGCCACAAAAATCAAGAAAGGTTAAATATGGGAGAGACTTGGAAGGATAATTTGAAGTAGTAGAGCCAACTTGTTATTTTTTGTAGCATGATACTGAAATAATTCCTCGGTTAAATGCCTTAAATCTGTATAAATATTGAGAGCCTCATTTATCAGTGTAGAGACCTTTTTCCTTGGGTCGGTATTATCATTTTTAAGCTCGTTAGTATCAATTGGACCCTCAATACTCAAATGTTGAATTTTCATGTTCAGTTTGCTGATCTCCACATCCTTAGCAGCTATACTGAGCTGTAACTCCTCTATATCTTTAGTGAATTCCATCTGGTAGTTTGTGCTTGATTTATTCTTCACACACCCAGTTTTAACCAGTGTCATCATTTCAAGAATTTGTAATACAATTCCAAGAGTTCTATTTTCATAAATAATACCAAAGTTATCAAACACTTTATTTAACCAATAACCATAAGTAAAGCCATGTTTGCCATTTTTCCAAAGAACCACTTCATGTAGGTGTTCCATTATCAATGTTGGTAGACTAATGAACTCAAAAATTCTAAAAATTCCATAAAATACAAGTCTGTAGCTGAAGTAATGTTCCTTTTTTCTAATATGGGCAAAACTACTTTGTATAAAAAATCAAAGACCAAGTGCAGATCACTGTTGAGTTATTTTCTATTCACTATAGACTATGATTTTTCTTTTACCTTTGATGCAATTGCCAAAAACTCTATTGATGGTTTTTTTATTGAGACAGTCCCCACACCACAAATAGGAACATCTAGAATTCTCCTAAGTAAAACAACATCAATATTCATCTTTTTCCCTTAAGCTACTGCTATCATCTGCATTTTATCTTTAGAAAACACTAATTTGGAATAGACTTACATGACTACATCCACTACGGTAGGATTTATTCTTCTATAGTGGTAGAAAGACCACTATAGTAGTGTGCTATCAGGAAAAATATCTACGTAAGTGGTGTTTCCCCCTTTTCTCCATTTGTTGACATAATAATGTGGGAGGTTCCAAAAACCCTAAGGGCTACCTCCCATGCATTGGAACCTTGGATAAGAGAAAAAGTCAGACTGCATGGGTCCTAATCCATCTATTTTAGTGATAATGCATCCATCAAATTGGAATATTCATTTCTCCTTTGTATAGTTGGTTGACATCTAAGTAAGCTAAGGGTAAATTTATTGCATTGACTAAGGTTAAAAAGTATAAATTTAACATATCTGGTTGGGAAACTTCATGTGTACGCCTTCTGGCATAGAGATTGTATGTATAAAAATTAATTAATAGAAGGGTAGTCTACATACTAGGGGGTTGTTTATATGATTATTTCACGTTATGTTTTACGGGACTATTTTTGAATGTTAATACTATTGCATGTTCATGGGTGTCATATTATAAGGGTGTTTATCATTTTTTAGCTAAACTTTAAATAATGAAATGGTACCCAGTATGTGTGAGGAAGGGCATTTCCTAAATAACCTTCGGTTAGGACTTTCAATACTAGTATTGGGAATACATCATGGCTAGGGACCTTCATGTTGCATAGTGATGGTATTATGGTTAATCCAACGTGTATTATAAGTGCATATTAACTAGTAATTTTCTTGGTTAATGTATGTTGTTTGGTATTGGTCAATAAAATACTTTACAAGCTTATTAAATTGACCGGGTCATTTCTGAATGTGAGATGTTTCAATATTTGGCATACTCTCAAAGAATATTTGTTAAATAATATTGGCAGACACTTGTGTTTGAAATTTAGTACATGTATGGTAATTATCTCAACACCCCCAAACTTAAACTATTGCTTGTCCTCAAGCAACCAAGAATAATTAAACAAGATAGGGCATTTAACTCAAATCTACCTAAATGGAAAATATACTAGAGGAATAAGCTAACAATACTCGTTTTTCAATCATGTCATGGCAACAAGTAAACCAAAATTTTCTAATAAGCACATTTGTTGAAGCAAGGATGCAAGTTTGTATCAAATGAATCCTCCAAATCAACAAAGAATGTTAAGAGGAAACACTAAATTTTCAAGAAATTTCTGAATCTTCACAATGAAACTTATTTAACCCATTTACTTAAATCTAGAGTAAGACATCACCCTATACACTAGAGTATCGATGCCGCTCACAAACAAGAGTTAGCTACACACACACAAAATACATTTAAATTTCTAAAGAAACTCAAATAATAAAATAATTCACACTCACTCTCACAAAGAAATTCAAGTACAATGAGTAGAACCCTAGTCTTGCCCTTCATTTTTTCCCCACTAATGTAGACTTACCTAGTTTGGAATCACCAAGGTCTTGCAGGACAAAATGAAGGTTTGAGGTGTGGGAAGGAATATACATGGATCAAGAAAATAAAGACCTCCTTCACTGCAATTACTCAATCCTTTCTACACCTAAAATTTTACAACTCTCCACCTTATTCCCCTCTAATTTTTTAACGCCCCAGAAAATGGGTACCGGAGCATCACACGGTTCTTGGGGCTATGACTAGCCCCAAGCTAACCCTTTGAGCCATTTTCATTCAGTTCAACACAAATCAATGGGGTTTCAATAAATAACTCTCAAATATCAACAGAGTAATCATCATCCAAGAATAAAAGAATTTCAGAAAGATAACAAAATACGATTTATTAGTCAACTCCCAACATCTATACTAGTCAGACAAGGCTCTAAGAAACTCAATAAAACCCGCGAGCCATTTGGACATGCCCCAACTGACTAATACTTAGTTATCAAATATAAATAATTCCATGAAACTAACATCAGACAGCACGTCCTCGGAACATGAGGAATCACCATAATAGAGGATATAGAACAGCGTGCCCGAAGAATGACTGTCAAACTTGGATCTAAGCACTTAAACCTACATTCCGAGAAAATGCAGTCCATTTCCGAAGATATGGGTCAGTACCATGGAAAGAAAACGAGTATGTAGTGGTGTATGCAGTTGTAGAAATATCATCATAATAAATATTTTTAAGAAATATGCAGGATGTATGAAAGCTCACATAGCCCGAAGAAAATCATCATAATCATGAGAGGATGAAATAACTACAATAACACATATGAGTCATCATATAATTTGTCAATCATATTTAGTTCATCAAGAATATCAATCTCATAATGAAAATATCATTTAAATCTTTGAAAAGAATAACTTTCACAATTCCACTTTCAAATCACTTCACCATTCACCATAGACATAAGGAAACACACATACACTGGGAGATCCTATAATCGACATAAACCATGTGAGCTACATGGAGTCCAACGTACAACGCACGTTGGGGAGAGCCATCCTATCCTTGCCATCGGAGTAAGAATATCAATATCAAATCCATACAAACTAGTGATCACTTTATAAATCAGCCTCAGGCTCACTCCTACGGGAAACGTAGTTCTAGGGTATTAAGGTCACTTTATACCTCCCTCTCGGTGCTAAAGATTTCTCCCATACTTAGATCAGATCATTTAAAAGACAATCCAGAATAAAACAATTTCAAAAATTGATAACGCCCAAATTACAGCTCTCGTAAGAGTGTAAGCGGTCGCTGTCAAATATAGTACCCAACTGGGTTGGGTGTCGAATCCAACAGGGAATACTTGGTCACTAAGTGTTGCAATTATTAGTATACTGTTGATCGAAAATTCCATGAAAAAATGGGGTATGGCTTAGGCGTAAATTAATGTAAACAAAGTAACGAATAAAACGATTTATGTAGTATGATTTAATAATAGAGAATAATAAGTTAGGGTTATGTCCACCTTATGAGTTCTACGTATCTATTAAATATGAGTAATGCAGAATTTAGACATGCATGCGCTTATATAGATTCGTATTCTAATGGTAAATCCTAGTATTTCTCAACCATCAAGGATTATCTTACTTTAGATCTCTCGAGCCTAAAGTGTATAACTAATGGTACAAATTCTCCAAGAAGGTTAATCCGGTTAACGCATTAACGTGTAAATAGGGGTTCGTAGCCCTATTTCCTTGTCATACTCTCTTTTCCATACATGTAACTTTTCTCTCGAACAAGTTAATGCTATACTGGCGTATTCTCAATATTTGCAACCACAAGAATGTAATTAAAATGAAGAGAGTAATGATATAAGTAGCATACACATCAAGAATTCACAGACTCATAGTAATAAATAGTATCTCACAAGGTTTCCATAACCCTAACAGAGAAGTTTAGCTACCCATGATTACAACGGAGATCACAATAAAAATCATCATAGTACCAAAGCTTGAATAATCTCACATTGGGGATGAGATTGGCGTCAAAAGGGATTGGCAATTTTGCTCTCCTCGTTGTTCACGTGTTTGTCGTGTTTCCCTGTCTTAAAGCTTACAGAAAATTGTAACGTGAATTGTCCAAAAGTGTCGAATGAATAATGATTGAATGAATCAATGCTGAAAAATTCAGCAAATAATGTTTTTATAAAATCCTTTTCCTAGTCCTACTAGGATACTGCTGCACCCCTAAGTATTAGGATATACTGATTTTGTCGTGGACAGATTCTCCATGCATCACATTCAGTCCACAAGCTTCCAAAAGCTGCCTTCCCTCTTATGCAAAGTTTCCCTTGCTACCGAAAGGTTCACAAAGTGCTGAAATCTTCCTCATTAATAACTGAAAACATGCTAATCACGTCGGTTAGCTCACTTATAGTAAAATTGACTAAAAGTGTAGGAATTATATATTTTATCCTCAAAACATAGATATAACATGGGTAAATTATGGTGTTTAGGCGTGTAAATACGCCCAACATCACCACCCCACACTTAAAGATTTGGCCGTCCTCAAACAAAATATTACGTCCATGCAATCATCTACTTAGAATTTCACAGTAACAACACAAAATATTCAACAAGACATGCACGACAATTATTAACAAAGAGTAGTTTTCTTGATCACTACTAGAAACAATTCAACCTCCAACATAGACTCGTGATGATGGTTAATTTGTATCCACAAGTTAACGCACAAAGAATCATACAAAACTACCCAACAATCATCAACCATGTGTGTCTCACACAAGATATCACCCATAATCACTCACAAGTTTTGCATTTTTCGAAACATGGGTACAAGATTCTCCTTGCTCTCACTCTCACAAAGAATTCATATGTTGCAACTGATGACCATAGGCTTGCCCTTAATGTCAGTGGAAAATAAATAAGTAAAACCTGATTAGTCGGACTCCTCCTCTATGTCTGGGGTCATACCCCCTACATCAGAATCATCATTAGAGTCTTCGTCATCGGAGTTCTCCTCCACGTCTGAGTCTGGCATTCGGCGATCATCATCGGTTGGCACATCATCATTAAGAGGCTTCTCAAAATGTACCCCCACTCCACACATGGCCCTTGCATGCTCATTCATTGGGTAGTCATAATCCAACTGCTGGAGCTCTGCATCAGTCAGAATACTACCCCTCATCATGGTAAACTGAGTTATGCCATATAGATGGCAAAAGAAACTTTCATCCCGATCATGCCTTTCTGCAGTGGTCAGGTTGATGCCATGCATAGTTTTAGAATCTTTCACCTTTGTGAGGTCAACCTTCTTTGGGTTGTGTGGAAGCTTATGATCTTCAGGTTCCTCTTCAATGTCCTCCTTCCTCAATATCACAGTCAACAAATTGCCAAAGCTGAAGTGGGACCTCTTGTGCAGCCTAGCCTTATGCATTGACTATCATATAACCGCACCAATGTTGATGGGAATATTAGTCATCAGAGCGTACACCAAGAATACTCAATCACGTGTGATCTTTATGTACTATATCCCTAGAATCAGGCAAGAGTTGACTATCCGCAACCATATCCGAGCTTCTCTGTACAAGGAAGCATACAGGAAGGTATTGTGCCGACTGGTATCCTTGTGATGACTCCAACGTGCCGTTGATCTTGTTATGCACAGTGTGTGTCTGATTGCCCTGTACGGAGGTCTTTGATAAAGCTCCTTCAGCGGTGATGGACCTACAGATGGAAGACCCAGAAAAGAGTTGAAGAACTCCGCATTGAGTTGCAAGACTTGGCCCCGAAACTTCACTTCACTTCCGGAAGTCTTTGGGGACCAATTGGCATAGAATTATCGCATTAGATCAAGATTGCATTCTCCCATATCTCAGAAAATGAAATCAAGATGTAGCGCTATAACTTTGGCCAAAATACGAGGTTCTCTCTTCGCTAGACTCTCCTTTAGTATCAACTCCACATGAACATATTTTTTCACTTTGTTGTACTTGTACCACTCCTTTCCTTCCTCCTCTAGGACCCATTTTATCCCGAACATGCAGCAAGGTATCTGCAGCGAGAAGGATTCAGCTTGCTCTTTTCTTCCACTTTTCTAACCTTTCTGTGAGGTGGACGCTTTTTCCTCCTGGTCGACCTTTTGGTGCCATTTATCCTAAGACTAAAATAAAGTCATGTTAGCTTATCTCGGAAAATTTGCTCGACAAACAAACAATAATTGCACCACCCCACACTTAATTTGTTGGCACCAACTAATTAAGTGAATGATATCGATTATTCAGACTTCATGAACATATATGTAGGCGATATGTTCCAACAACATGTTCAGCACAGTCATAATTTCATGGAATCTTAACAATTCTTTAAAACACTATTTCATGTAATCTTATCTACACTTTCATGTTTGGATCAATGCACCTTTTGAATAAGACTACTACATAGAGATCGGATCAAGTTATGGAATAAAAGTAATCACAACATCTCATGCTTGTATTTAGTCATAATCTTTATCTCGATGAACTAGTCATTCAAACATTGAAGCTTTTATCTTACACGATTATGTAATTAACTTAACCATTTCGATTTTTCAAAAAGATGACAGTGTATAACAATCAAATACAAATCGAAACAAAGTCAAGAACACGCATACGTATTCTTTCACTCAACTAGATTTATCATAACAAACTAATCACATTCAAATCACCAACACCACTTCAAGATTTAACAAATCTTTATAAGCGTAGTATTGTAACACTTAAAGAATATAAAAGAAGAACTTACTTGGTGATGGACTTGGAAGATGATCTTGCAAGGTTAGATGAGCAAAAAGAAAAATTTTGAGAGATTTGGGAAGGTTAGGCGGCGCCTAGTTTGAGCAAACAATGTGATTTTGTCTTAAGGTTGAAGTTCTATTTATAGACCAAGGCTTGGGTCGGGTTTCACCCATGAAAATCGGGTTAGGAGACAAAAAATCATAAGTAGGCAGTGCCTAATGCTTTGCCTATGATTAGCATAGGCGGAGCCTTTAGCAAAGCTTTGTTGAACATAGGCGGCGCCTATGCTATGGCCTAGTTAGGCATAGGCACCGCCTATGCTATGGCATTGTAGATTCAGAAAGCAAAGGCAATGGCATAGGGGGTGCCTTTAGGTTTGCCTAGTTGAGCATAGGCGGCGCCTATGCTATAGCATTGTCGATTCATAGAGCAAAGGCAATAGCATAGGCCTTGCCTTGTCCATTGCCTAGATTTGTATGGGCAATGCCTAACCGAAAGCCTTTTGCTCCTTCATTACTCACTTACCACCTTTAACATTGCTCACTTTTGAATCAAAATTTGAGACCAAGCTCCTCCTTTATACGTGTTGCACGTACACTTACCCAAAGACCACAAAAACAATTAGAACGATGGGTTGCCTCCCATCAAGCGGCTTAGTTTTGGTCATGGCTCGACACTTCTTTTTGAATGTTTATTTAACCAAAAAAAACTCCTAGTAAAACAAAACAATTAAAAATCATGGGTTGCCTCCCATGTAGTGCCTGATTTATTGTAGCAGCACGACATAGCTATCTCGATTACTTAGACTTTATCGAGATACATGGTACATAATTTTATGAATGGATTCAGACGATGCTGATGCTTAATTGTAGGTACACAATCTTCTTCGGGATGAATCTTGTGCATACATATCCCAGGAGGGATACCAATTATATAATCAATAGACCAACCAATAGCTCTCTTGTACCTTCTCAGAGCATAGATGAGAGCCTCTATGTGTTGTTCACAAAATCAGCTGGAACAATGACTGGAAGTGTATCACCACTTCCAAAAAATGCATACTTCAGATGACTGGGGAGCACTTTTGATTTTAGCACTAGTGACTCTGCAATGGAAGTCTTTGCTGTTGGTGACGGTCGATTCCTAAGATCAAGGTCCATATTTTTAGGAGCATTGGAATAGGACCCTATTCCTGTTAGAGAAAAGGCGGTTCCTTCATCTTCTTCAACCTCCTCATGCTCAAAATTCAACAGCACGGCAGACAATGGCTCAACAGTAAGCTGTTTTTATACAGATAATTCTTTCTCATCCTCATAATAAACATCATCTACAGAGAACACATTCATATCTCTGGGCTGCTTCATTGCTTTGCATACATCAAAATGGACCACTTCATCATTCATCCGAAATAAAAGCTCATTAGCTCTTGAGTCAATAAGCACATTTCTAGTTGTGAGGAAAGGGCGTCCCAAGATTATGGGAACTTCAGAATCCACCTCGCAATCCAAAATAACAAAGTCTGCAGGAAAGACGAAGGTGGAAACCTTCACCAACACATCATACAAGATACCCACATGTCATTTTACGACCTATCTGCCATCACGAGCCCCAGATTGATTGGTGTCGGATCGCTCAACCCCAACTTTTTGTAATCGGATAATGCCATCAAATTTATGCTAGCCCCCATATCGCACAATGCCTTAGAAAAATCCAATAATCCAATCATGCAAGGAATAGTGAAAGCACACGGATCTGCCTTCTTCTGTACTAGCGATCTTGTAGCGATTGTACTGCAATGATGAACATTATCTACCAGCTTATAGCTTACTGCCCGCTTCTTTGTCAATAGTTCCTTCATGAATTTAGCATACCCAGGCATCTATTCCAGCGCCTCCACCAAAGGAACATTAATAGTCAGCTTCTTCAACATGGTCATGAATTTACTGAACCTGGTGTCATCAGCTTTCTTCTTCAGTCTCTGAGGAAAAGGTAGTGGTGGAAGAGGAATCATTTTCTCCACCACTTCCTTTTTATCTTTCTTCCAATTATCAACCTTTTTAGGAGTGTCATCAGTCTTCTTCTTCTATGTCTGAGGAAAAGGTGGTGGTGGAAGGGAAATCATTTTCTCATGAACGCTCTCATTCTGATTTACAGCTTCTACAAAATCATCAAAATCTGCATCAATAACATTCTCCTCTATATTATCAACTACCTGCTTGCCTTTTGATGGATTTTCCAACACTTTACAACTTTAGGTAGTAATAGCCATGCATGATCCATCATTCCTTGGGTTTTGAACAGTATCCCTAGGTAGCGTGCCAGTTTTTCTTTGGTTGAATGCCGCTGATAATTGACTCAATTGTTGATCCAGCTATTTTATTGTAGTAGAATGCGAGTCAATCAATTGATTTATTGAAGACGAATCATTCTTCAGCTCAGTTACGCCCATATTGGTTGTCTCCACTCCTTTCAACATCTTAGCCATCATATCTTCCATGGACATTTTTTCAAAGCCAGATGCCATAGCCTCATGATTTCCAGGAGGAACATATAAACCACTTCTGTCAGTCTTATTCTTCCCATTGCCTTGATCACGATCCTTGTATCCATATTTATCATAATAGTTCTGACATTGGTTTCCTTGGGCATTGCCTCGAAAACCCCCCTGATTATTCAAGTAGTTCGCTTTCTCCTCAGAATTGAATTAATCTCTTCCCTACAACACAATAGCCTTGACTTTTTCGGTCTTCCCTAATAATAAATTCTTGGTAAGAAGATCCATCTGCGTTTTTATGTGAGCCATATCCTGGTCACGTTCCTCTTGTCTTCGCAGTTGTTCTGAAGTCATGCCAATAGATACAGTAGAGGTTGCTACCTCAGAATCCCTAGTATGCCAAGCTCTACTACACTTTGTCATACGATGCAACATATCACTAGCCTCAATAAAAGTAAGGTCCATGAATGAACCACCTGCAGCATTATCAACCATTGGCTTAGTTACCGAGTTCAAAGCCCTATATAATATTTCCATCAAGTGGATATTAGTCATCTAATGGTTTGGGAACCGCATAGGCTTCTTCTTGAACCTCTCCCATGTTTCATGGAGAGCCTCAGTTTGAAGCTGTCGAAAATTGCTAATCTCATCTCGTAATTGAGCTCTCTTGGATGGCGGAAAGAATCTTTCTAGGAAAGCGTCTTTTAGTTGCCTCCAATTAGTTATAGAGTCAGCAGTTATCCCGTTTAACCATAGAGTTGCCTCCCCAGATAGAGACAATAGAAATAAGCGCGGCCGAATTGCATTCTGTCCAACCCCTAGATTGTCAAACGCCTTGCATGTTGAGATAAAATTAATCAGATTCATATTCGGATCGTCTACTGCAAGTTCACCAAATAGCCCTTTTAGCTGGAATAACTGAATCATAATGCTAGTGATATTAAACTTGGCTCCAGGAGCCAAGGGCGGATGAATAATAGCCCCTGTGGCACCAGCTCCATCCAGATCGTCATCATCATCATCAAAAGGAACTTGCACAGCACGGTGGTTAGGTCTCATTCTAGCTTGACGATCTCTCCTATGCATAGGTGTCGCCACCTCATCAATACGCCTAGGATTCATAACTTATCATCACCTAGGTCCTCATCATCTGGATTTGTTGCCCGACCAGGGTTATCAATGTTCTGTTGATGCACTTGTGCGGCTGCCAATGCAGCTAATCTAACTTGCTCCTATTGGGCAACCATTCGTTCAAGGTCTCGTTGTGCATCCATTCTGCCAATAAGTTGTGGTTCAGGATTTATGAGTAATAATGGCTGACAAGATGTGCTTGTATTTGGCTTGCACTCTACCAAACCTTAACAAAACAAAAACAACATCAAAAAGTAAAATTCAAGAATTTTAGACGAAAGGGTCTATTAACTATCACAAACTTAGTGGACAACCATATTCCCCGGTAACGGCGCCAAAATTTGATAACGCCCAAACTACAGCTCTCGTAAGAGTGTTTGCGGTCGCTGTCAAATATAGAACACAACTGGTTTGGTTGTCGAATCCCACAGGGAATACTTGGTCACTAAGTGTTGCAATTATTAGTGGATTGTTGATCGAAAATTCCACGGAAAAAGGGGTATGGCTTAGGCATGAATTAATATAAATAAAGTAACGAATGAAACGATGTATGTAGTAAGATTTAATAACAGAGAATAATAAGTTAGGGTTATGTCCACCTTATGAGTTCTACGTATCTATTAACTATGAGTAATGCAGAATTTAGACATGCATGCACTTATAGAGATTCGTATTCTAATGGTAAATCCTAGTGTTTCTTAACCATCAAGGATTATTTCACTTTAGCTCTCTCGAGCCTAAAGTGTATAACTAACGGTACAAATTCTCCAAAAAGGTTAATCCGGTTAAGGCATTAACGTGTAAACAGGGGTTGGTAGCCCTATTTCCTTGTCATACTCTCTTTTCCAGACATTTAACTTTTCTCTCGAACAAGTTAATGCTATATGATAACGCTCAATCTACAACTCTCGTAGGAGTGTAAAGCGGTCGTTAGAGAATATAGAACCCAACCTGGGTTGGGTGTCGATCCCACAGGGAATAGTTTGACCAACAAGTAAGCAAAATTACTAAGCTTTTGGTGCAAGTCTCGTAAAAGGGGGGATTGTAATGTGTAACGAAAACAACAAAGTAAAAGCTGAAAATAGCAAAGTAAAGAGAGAAAGATTGTTACTTAAGTTATAAACAATGAGAATTGAAGCGTTGGGGTTATGTCCACCTTCTGAGGTATACGTCTCTATTGGCTATGAGTGTGTAGAATTCTGACATGCAATTGCTTATAGAGAATTGTAGTCGATGGTAAATCCAAGCGTCTCTCGACCTAAACAAGGACTATTTCACTTTAACTCTCTCGAGCTTAAAGCGTGTCTAACGGTACAAATTCTCCAAGAGGTTAGTCCAGTTACAGCACTAGCTTTTTAATAGGAAAGGGTGTCCTACTGCCTTGACACTATCTCTTTTCCAGACATATAACCTTTCTCTCGAACAAGTTAAATGTTAGACTGGCGTATTCTTGCGTTTGCAACCGCAAAGAATGTGGATTAAGAAGAAGAGAATAATGATATAAGCAATATACGTGTCATGAACTCACAAACTCACAGCAAAAGATAGTGTCTCATTCGGCTTCCATAACCCCAACAGAGAAGTTTAGTTACCCATGAATGCGAAGGAGATCACGATTGACATTGTTGTTATATCACGATATTGAGTAATGGTGTGTAGATCAAGTGATAGGCGTTAGGCGTGTTTCCTTGGCTTGGTAACGATTCTCTTGTTGTGGAATTTAAGAATAAAAGAAGAATAGAATTAATGAAAAGATTAGAAGAGTTGTAATTGAGAAGTAGAATGTGTCTCTCCACTAAGGGAGGACTTAATTAAAAATCTCTAGCATGATAGGGTATTTATAATACCCATATCCTACTCCTACTAAGCTAATGAAATAAATAACCAAATCCTACTAGGCTAATGAAATAAATAACCAAATCCTACTAGGCTAATGGAATACTTAACCCAAATGTACTAGGTTAATGTAACATTATCATAATCCAAATAAACTAATGAAATACATAACCCAATTGTACTAGGTTAATGTATCATTGTCCAAATCCAGCTTTGTGTCTGTAAGTCCCCAAAGTCTTCAGAAATGTTGGTTTAGCTCGGGATAGATTTTCCATGCAGCAGTTTTGGTCCTTAGGCGTGTAGACTTTCTTCCCTTCCTTTGTGAGCTTTCTTTTGCGTCAAGTAAGGCATAAAATGTTGTATTTTGAATCATTTATACCTGAAACTTTACTAATCATGTTCGTTAGCTCATTTATTGGAAAAAGGACTAAAAGTGCATGAAATATATAGTTTATTCTCAAAACTAGGCTTAAATATGGGCAAAATATATTGATATAGGCGTGTAAATTCGCCTATCATCAACACCCCACACTTGAAGATTTGTTCGTCCTCGAACGAAATATCATGTCCTTCTAAGCGTCGACTTAAGGTTTTTACAGCAACAACACAAAATATTTATCAAGACAAGCACAACGATTATCAACCAAGAGTAGCTTTCCGATTATAAGTAGAAACAATTTAATCTCTAGCATAGACTCGTGATGGTGATCAACTCTCATGCAAACATTAAGGTGCATAGAATCATATACAACTATCCAAAGCTCATCAACCATGTGTGTCTCACAATATAGTACCCATAATTACTCACAAATATAGCATATTTTTCAAACATGGGTATCAAAATATCCTTGCTCTCGCTCTCACAAAGAATTCATATGTAGAAACTGATGACCATAGGCTTGCCCTTAGTGTAGTACAGCACTAAATGTCAGAATGTTAAGATTAGGATCAAGTAGGTTTTTTGATGGTTGTAATGTAGGCTAAGGGACGGGTAGGATCAACTATTTTGGCCAGAAATAGTGACTAAGTTCCTAAGCACTTTAATACATCACATTGTATTATTGACACTTTTTTCTTTCAACCTTTCTTTCTTTTATTCTTCCACCCTTGTTCTCATCTTTTGTTTTTCAATTTTAAGCACAACTCACTTTTCAGCTTTCTTTTCCTTTTTCTTTTCACAACATACCTCTTATGATAGCACTTTCTTTTTCATAACACATTCAAGAACCATTACAATTTAATGAATCATACTCACCCAATTTCCTCTTATGTTGTGACATGACTTTTGTATTTTAAAGAACTTAGGAATTTGGATCAAATTACGGTCTTGAAAAAAAATAGATTAGGCTTACATACAAGGTTGTCAAAGAAATAGGCTAAAGGCTCAAAAGGGTTTAACTAGGATGATGTCCAAGGGTAGGTAAAACTGAAGGTAAACAAATATAGGTTGCCAAAGAAATGCCTAAATCATATCCTAAAGTTACACTCCTTATTTTCGCTTTGCATACATACCAGGCAAGTTCTAGCATCAGCCACATACATATAAGATACTATTAATCTCACACACACAAGACACATGGTCGACTTGATTGGAAGTAATATAGACTCTTGACCCAACAAGTGAAGGAATTGAACCACACAATATCACATAATGAGTCACAACTGGAGCCTAAACGTCTCAATAGTCACAATTGTAACACATGCTCTTGTTATAATCTCATGCTGCCTATCAAAATAATTTCATGCGAAGCTAAAAAAAATTTTAACTGCTAAAAAAACAAAACGAAACAAAAAAAAACAAAAATGAAACAAAAGCAAACAAACATAGATCCGAATAGAGAAGTATAGCATGCAATATAATCACCCCACACTTAGTCGGGACACTGTCCTCAGTGGAAAATAAATATGAGGAACCTGGTTGGTCGGACTTATCCTCTATGTCTGGGGTCATACCCCTTGCGTTGGGATCATCATAAGAGTCATCATCCTCATAAGTTCCGCATAAGTATCCCACTTAATTCCAAGCGTGTGTCGAGGTATTTACAGCGAGGAGGGTTCTCCTTGCTCCTTGCAGCCTCTTTTCTTGCTCTTTTGGGAAGTGGTATCCTTTTCCTTGCCTTGTCTTGCTTTCGGTTCCATTGTACCTGAGACTAGAAATAGTGTTAGTGGTAGCACAATCCTAATGGATACAATCTATACACAGGCAGTAGGGGTACCACCCCACACTTAGGTTGTTGGCACCAACTAGTGAGGTGAAAGTGATCGATTACTCAGAATTCATCGACATACATTTTAGGAACTATCTTCCGACAAGAAGATCAGTGATGTATCACTACTTGCAGCCATTGCACTACGTTCATGTTAAGTATAACAACACTACTACATAGGGGTTACATCATGGTATAGTTATTTTCAACAATCACAACCTCCTATGTCGGTAGGCAACTATAAGTCTTATCCCGATGAACGAGATAGTCTAACATGTAAGTATCCAAGTAACAAGATTAAGTAATGTTCATAGCCATGGCAATTCTGCAAATAGTATAACAATGCTTATTAAAACCAAATTCTAGTCGGAGACCGGTCAAGATTATCCTAACGTATATGTTCACTCACATGGTCGTGTATCAACAATCCAAACACATTAACATCACCAATGATCTTTGAAGATGTAGCAATTCATAATAGGCATAGGAACGTAGTACTTACTAGAAATAGATGAAGAATAAAAGAGTACTTACGTGATTGAAGCCTTTGGAGATGTTCTTGTGAATTAGAAGAGCAAAAAGAGAAGTTTTGAGATGATTTGAATGGATGTGCGGCGCCTTTGGGTCAATTTTTAGTGTGGTTATGTTTCAAGACTAAGTCCCCTTTATATAGGAAGAGAATGGGTCGGGTTATGACCCATTTACAATCGGTTTTGGAGACAAAAATGCTACATATGCGGCGCATAATGCTTGGCATAGTCATGACATATGCGGCGCATTGTATATAGCATAATGGGACATATGCGCCGCATAGTCTATGGCATTTGTAGACATATGCGCCACATAGTCTATGGCATATGAGATACTGAGACCAAATGCCATAGCATAGGCGGCGCATAGTCAAAAGCACACTTAGGAATAGGCGGCGCATAGTGTATAGCACACTAGCTTCCGGGACCTTAGGCTATAGGACAGGTTGTGCATCATTCGTGGCTTAGTTTTTCCAAGGCCTAGCCTTCCTCGAAGCCTATTTTGGTGTGAGAAATGCTCAATCCATAGCCTTGTGCATCACCATTTCTAACTTACCAACTTTACCATACAATGCGTCCAAATCGTCAATTGAAATTAATCTCCTCGTTGAATACTTCTTGCACCTATATTTGCTCAAAACAACTGAAAATGATTAGTACGATGGGTTGCCTCCCACCAAGCGCCTTAGTTTTGGTCGTGGCACGACACTTATTTTTGGATTTTTCATTTATCAAAAACAAAACAAGTATAAAAACGATAAAACAATAAAACGATGGGTTGCCTCCCATCTAGCGCTTTATTTATTGTCGTGGCTCGACATAGTTACCTCGAGTAGTCAGACTTCGTCGAGGTAAGTGATGGATCATTTTCTGAAAGGATTTAGACGACAATGAGGCTTACCCGTGGGCATGCGATCTTCTTCAAGATGGCTCTTACATTTTCCCGGAGAATCTCCAATTATATCATCAATAGTCCAACCCATAGCTCTCTTGTATCTCTTCAGAGCAGAGATGAGAGCTTCTACGTGCTGTTCACTTAAATCATCTGTACTCTCCGGAAGTATATTTCTACTTTCCAAGAACACATACCTTAGATAATCGGGAAGCTCTTGCGATTCTAGCATTGGTGGCTCGTCAAAGGGAGTCTTCGCTTTTGGTTGATTCTTGAGATCACAATCTGGTTGCTTAGGAGTATAAGGCTCTATTTCTGTTAGAGCACTCATAAGTTCTTCATAACCTTCATTATCTTCATGCTCAACTTTCAGTGGCGCAGCAGACAATGGCTCAACAGTAGGCTGTTTCTCTATAGATAATGCTTTCATATCCTCTTGATGAACATCAGCTACAGAAAACTCATTCATATCGTCGGGCTGCTGTATGGCTTTGCATATATCAAACTGTACTACTTCATCATTAATTCGGAACAAAAGTTCATTATCTTTCATGTCAATGAGCACACTTCCAGTTGCAAGGAAAGGACGTCCCAAGATGATGGGAACTTCAGAATCCTCCTTACAATCCAGAATAATGAAGTTTGCAGGAACGATGAATGAAGAAACTTTCACCAACACATCATTCAAGATACCCACAGGTCGTTTTACCGACCTATCAGCCATCACGAGCCTCATATTGGTTGGTGTCGGATCGCCTAGCCCCAACTTCTTGTAGATGGATAGTGGCATCAAATTGATGCTAGCACCTAGATCGCACAATGCCTTGGCAAAATCCAACGATCCAATTGTGCAAGGAATAGTGAAAGCTCCAGGATCTGCCTTCTTTTGAACTAACAACCTTGTAGCAATTGTACTACAATGATGAACACTATCTGCCAACTCATAACTTGCTGCCCGCTTCTTTGTCAATAGGTCCTTTATAAACTTCGCATATCCAGGCATTTGTTCAAATGCCTCCACCAATGGAACATTAATGGTCAGCTGCTTGAGCATAGTCATAAATTTGCTGAACTTAGTGTCATCCGCAACCTTCTTCAATCTTTGGGGAAAAGGTGGTGGTGGGTATGGAAGTGTTCTCTCCGCGGTTTACTTCTCCTCTTGATTCCGTTTTCCCAATTTTTCAGGCTGTACAGTGCTGGATGTGGCATTGTTGACGTCAGGAGTAGTAGCTGCGGCATCTTCTCCTTTTGCGTTGTCATCCATGTCCGCAACTTCGTCAATCACTTGTTTGCCTTTTTCTGGAGTTTCAAGCACCTTACCACTTCTGGTAGTGATGGCCATGCATGACCCATCATTCCTTGGGTTTTCCACAGTATCGCTAGGTAAAGTGTCAGCCTTTCTTTGGATGAGTGCTGCTGAAAGTTGACTGAATTGCTGCTCTAGTTGTCTAATTGAAGTGGAATGTGAATCTACTAATTGTTTCATGGCAGACAAAACATTAATTACCTCCATAACTCCCGCGCTCGTTGCTTCCACTCCTTTCAATAATTTAGCCATCATGTCTTCCATACTTCCAGAATTAGATATGGTGGTATCACTTCTACCAGGGGGAACGTACAAACCACTCTTTTCATTCTTGTTCTTCCAACTACCTTGGTCTTTGTTTCCAGATTTATCATAATAGTTCTGACCTTGGTTTCCTTGGGTATTCCCTCTGAAACCCCCCTGATTGTTCAAGTAGTTGGCCTCCTCTTCCGAATCAGATTCGTCTCTTCTTTTTGACGCAATCGCTTTCACTTTTTCAGTCTTCCCTAATAGATGCTTTGTAAGAAGATCCATTTGGGTTTTCATGTGCGCCATATCTTGATCAAATTCTTCTTCTCTTCTTCATTGGTCTGCAGTCATGCCAATATATAAAGTGGGGCTTGCTACCTCAGAATCCCTGGTATGCCAAGCACTACTTTGTTTCGTCATACGATCTAGAATATTGCTTGCTTGACCAAAGGTGAGGTCCATCAAAGAACCTCCAACTGCGTTGTCCACCACTGGTTTAGTTATTGAATTCAAGGCTCTATACAAGATCTCCATGAGGTGAACATTAGTCATGTGATGGTTTGGGCATCTCGCTAGCTTTGTCTTGAACCTCTCCCATGTTTCATGAAGAGCTTCAGAGGGAAGCTGTCGAAAATTTATGATCTCATCTCTCAATTGTGCTCTTTTGGATGGCGGAAAGAATCTTTCTAGGAAAGCGTCTTTCAATTGCCTCCAATTAGTAATAGAATTAGGAGTTAGCCAATTCAACCATAGATTTGCCTCCCCAGACAGAGACAATGGAAATAAACGTAATCGAATAACATTCTGATCAACACCAGGATTGTCAAAAGACTTGCATGTAGAAATAGAGTTGATGAGATGCATATTCGGATCATCGCCTGCTAGTCCACAAAATAATCTCTAGAGTTGCAATAACTGAATCATAGTGCTTGTGATGTTGATCTTGGCTCCGGGCGCTAATGGTGGTGGAATTATGGCCCCAGTGGCTCCGGTACCATCAAGATCATCATCATCATCGTCAAAAGCTGGCTGCATAGGTTGGTGATCATACCTAAACCGAGCTTGTCGACCTCTTCTGTTGGCAGGTGTTGCAGTTTCAGCGACATGCCTTGGTTGTATTAACTCGTCGTCACCTAAATCCTCATCGTCAGGGTTTGTTGCTCGCCCAGGATTATAAATATTTTGTTGTTGGACTTGAGCAGCAGCAAGGGCGGCTAATCTTGCTTGCTCGTGTTGAGCAGCCATCCTGTCGATTTCAACTTGTGCTTCCATTCTTCTAATTCGTTGTGGTTAAGGATTGATTGGTAATAATGGTTGACCAGAACTTTTAGTATGCAGCATGCACTAAAGTAAAAACCTGCAGTAAATAAAAACAAAAACTAAACGTAAAAGTACGAGAATCTTTGACCAAAGGGTCTAGTAATTATCACGAACTTGATTAACACTCGTATTCCCCGGCAACAACGCCAATTTTTGATAACGCTCAATCTACAGCTCTCGTAGGAGTGTAAAGCGGTCGTTAGCAAATATAGAACCCAACTTGGGTTGGGTGTCGATCCCACAGGGAATAGCTTGGCCAACAAGTAAGCAAAATTACTAAACTTTTGGTGCAAGTCTCGTAAAAGGGGGGATTGTAATGTGTAACGAAAACAATAAAGTAGAAGCTGAAAATAGCAAAGTAAAGAGAGAAAGAGTGTTACGTAAGTTGTAAACAATGAGAATTGAAGCGTTGGGGTTATGTCCACCTTCTGAGGTATACGTCTCTATTGGCTATGAGTGTGTAGAATTCTGACATGCAATTGCTTATAGAGAATTGTAGTCGATGGTAAATCCAAGGGTCTCTCGACCTAAACAAGGACTATTTCACTTTAACTCTCTCGAGCTTAAAGCGTGTCTAACGGTACAAATTCTCCAAGAGGTTAGTCCAGTTACAGCACTAGCTTTTTAATAGGAAAGGGTGTCCTACTGCCTTGACACTATCTATTTTCCAGACAAATAACCTTTCTCTCGAACAAGTTAAATGTTAGACTGGCGTATTATTGCGTTTGCAACCGCAAAGAATGTGGATTAAGATGAAGAGAATAATGATATAAGCAATATACGTGTCATGAACTCACAAACTCACAGCAATAGATAGTATCTCATTCGGCTTCCATAACCCCAACAGAGAAGTTTAGTTACCCATGAATACGAAGGAGATCACGATTGACATTGTTGTTATATCACGATATTGAGTAATGGCGTGTAGATCAAGTGATAGGCGTTAGGCGTGTTTCCTTGGCTTGGTAACGATTCTCTTGTTGTGGAATTTAAGAATAGAAGAAGAATAGAATTAATGGAAAGATTAGAAGAGTTGTAATTGAGAAGTAGAATGTGTCTCTCCACTAAGGGAGGACTTAATTAAAAATCTCTAGCATGATAGGGTATTTATAATACCCATATCCTACTCCTACTAAGCTAATGAAATAAATAACCAAATCCTACTAGGCTAATGAAATAAATAACCAAATCCTACTAGGCTAATGGAATACTTAACCCAAATGTACTAGGTTAATGTAACATTATCATAATCCAAATAAACTAATGAAATACATAACCCAATTGTACTAGGTTAATGTATCATTGTCCAAATCCAGCTTTGTGTCTGTAAGTCCCCAAAGTCTTCAGAAATGTTGTTTTAGCCCAGGACAGATTTTCCATGCAGCAGTTTTGGTCCTAAGGCGTGTAGACTTTCTTCCCTTCCTTTGTGAGCTTTCTTTTGCGTCAAGTAAGCCATAAAATGCTGTATTTTGCATCATTTATACCTGAAACTTTACTAATCATGTTCGTTAGCTCATTTATTGGAAAAAGGACTAAAAGTGCATGAAATATATAGTTTATTCTCAAAACTAGGCTAAAATATGGGCAAAATATATTGATATAGGCATGTAAATTCGCCTATCATCACTATACTGGTGTATTCTCAATGTTTGCAACCACAAGAATGTAATTAAAATGAAGAGAGTAATGATATAAGTATCATACACATCAAGAATTCACAGACTCATAGTAATAAATAGTATCTCACAAGGTTTCCAAAACCCTAACAGAGAAGTTTAGCTACCCATGATTACAACGGAGATCACAATAAACATCATCATCGTACTAAAGCTTGAATAATCTCACGTTGGGGATGAGATTGGCGCCAAAGGGGATTGACGATTTTGCTCTCCTCGTTGTTCACGTGTTTGCCGTGTTTCCCTATCTTAAAGCTTACAGAAAATTGTAACGTGAATTGTCCAAAAGTGTCGAATGAATAATGATTGAATGAATCAACGCTGAAAAATTCAACAAATAAAGTTTTTATTGGGAAGAAGATCAATCCTGAACTCTATCTCTCTATGAGGATGTATCCGTGGGAGATCATCTGGAAAGATATCAAAAAACTCATTGACGACGTTAACATACTGAAGAGTTAGAGTCTCAGACTTAGTGTCTTTGACTCTAACCAAATGGTAAATACACCCATTGGAAATAAGCTTTCTAGCTTTGAGGTTATTGATGAAATAACCCTTGGGTGACACAGAATTCCCAGGCCACTCAAACATGGATGCACCCAAAAACTGAAACTTGACAACTCGGGTCCGACAATCAATAGAGGCATAAGAAAAATACAGCCAGTCCATACATAGAATTACATCAAAATCAACCATGTCTAACTTAATTAGATCAGCCATCATGACTTTATGAAAAACGGTAACAGGACACTTTTTATACACATTCTGGGCAAGAATCAAATCACCCACTAGGGTAAAAAATAGGATAGGCTCGGGAATAATCTCAGGACTCATTTCAAAAATCACAGCAATCAAAGGGGTAATATATGAGAAACTGGATCCAGGATCCGACAAAGCATACACATAATTCTGAAATATACGAAGCATACCAGTAATAACATCGGGAGTGTCTTCCTATTCCTGGTGGGATGTTAAATCATAGAATCTATTATGGCACTACCTGCCAGCTTTTCTAGAAGAGGTGCCCTAAGCTGGGGCTGGGCGAGTACTAAAATTGGAGCATTAACAGTCTGAATCTGGGTCCGAGGGCGATAGTCACGATGCCTCTATCCATTCTATGGACATTATCTAACTCTGTGACCCATGTCACCATACTAGAAACAACCCCTCTTCTCACCCTAACACTTAACCGAATAAGACCTACCACACATAGGACACAGGGGACGATTTGTCTTATTGCTAGCACTGTACTGGGACCTGGATGCATATGACCTGTTACCTTACTTCTGCCTACCTCTAGGCATGGGATAACTAACAGATAACGGTGCTAGCATAGATGAACGATCCTGATACTGAGGGCGACTCCCTCCCAGCAACCCAGCTCTCTTATTCCTTCTCATTCTATCTCTCTCCTTAATCTTGTCTACATCAATCTATTGGGCATGAGTCATTATCCTAGAAAGATTCATCTCACTATTTAGCAAAGTAGACCTACACTCCATAACCACATAACTAGGCACTTCAATCACAAACTTACTCATAGTAGCCTGATTATCAGCCACTAAGTAAGGAGCATACTTGGCCAACTGATTAAACTTTAGACAGTACTCCCTAACAGTCATAGAGCCTTGTCGTAAGTTCATAAAATCTTCCACCATCACCTCCCTTATCCCCAAAGGGAAAAACTTATCTAGGAATACATTCTGGAACTCTTTCTATGTTGTAGGGAAAACTCCATCACCTCTACCTTTCCTCTAAGCAACAACCCAGTAATAAGTAAGGTCTTTCAACCTATACGTATCCAACTTCACACTATGTTCCTCAGATAAATGCATCACCTGAGTAATCCTCCGCACCTTCTCTTAAAAAAACCATGGATCCTCATCAGACTTGGACCCATAGAATTCCAGCGGATTCATCTGCATGAAGTCACAGATCCTGGCAGTAGCTGAATCACCTCCCTACTGCTGTGGAGCCGGGGCCGAGTCGGCCTAAACATTTGCAGTAACAACTTGAGCCAGCACCTGAAAGGCTACTCGAAATTCAGCAAGAGACACATTTTCATTCAATGGGTCAGCGAGTTGAGGTTGTTGACCATCATTATTTTTTCTCTGTCGATGTGGAGGCATATTTCAAAAAGAGGAGAGCACGAATCAATAGCAGATAGAGACACTTTAAGCATGATAGACTTCTGAAAGAAAGAATAATACTTTTTCGTAAAACATCTTGTAGCCTCTTGCTCATAGATATGGCACACTACACACCGATGATCAAGAATCTAATTAACGAGGATTGTCAGACTCCCTAGGAAACCTTAAAACCTTAGGCTCTGATACCAAGTTTGTAATGCCCTAGAAAATGGGTCCACGAGCATCACACAGTGCTTAAGGCAATGAGTAGCCGCAAGCTAACCCTTTGAGGCATTTTCATTAAGTTCAACACAAATCAATGGGATTTCCATAAATAACCCTTAAATATCAACAGAGTAATCATTATCTATTAATAAAAGAATTTCAGAAAGATAACAAAAAATGACTTATTAGTCAACTCCCAACATCTATACCAGTTTACAAGCCACTAAGAAAATCAATAAAACCAGCGAGTCATTGAGACATGCCCCAACTTACTCATACTCAGTTATCAAATATAAATAATTCTTTGAAACCAATATCAGACATCATGTCGTCGAAACATGAGGACTTACCACAACAGAGGATATAGATCAATGTGTATGAAGAATCACTATCGAACCTAGAACTGAGCACCTAACCTATATTCAAAGAAAATGCATCCCACATCCGAAGATATGGGTAAGTACCATGGAAAGGAATCGAGTATATGAGGTTGTATGCAATTGTATAAATATAATCATCATAAAAATTTATAACAAATATGCAGGATTTATGAAAGACTCACAAAGCCCGAAGAAAATCATCAAAATCATGAGAGGATGAAATAATTACAATAACACATGTGATTCATCATATAATTTGTCAATCACTTTTAGTTTATCAAGAATATCAATTCAATAATGTAAATATCATTTAAATCTTTTGAGAGAGTAACTTTCACAATTCCACTTTCAAATCACTTTACCATTTACCATTGACATAAGGAAACACACACATACTGGTAGATCCTATAACCGACATAAACATTGTGAGCAACACGAAGTTCAATGTACAACCCATATTGGGGAGAGCCATCCTATCTTTGCCATCAGAGTAGGACTATCAATATCAAATTCACACAAACTAGTGATCATAATATAAATCAGCCTTAGGCTCACTTCTACGGGGGTACGTAGTTCTATGGAAGTAATGTCGCTTTATACCTCTCACTCGGTGCTAAATATTTCTCCCAGACTTATCTCAGATCATTTCAAACCTAATCCACACTAAAACAATTTCTGTAATATATAAATATACATCGGTAGCCATCATGCTTCCCGTCTATCAAAATCAACCACGTTGTGGATTTCTTTCACACTCGAGTTCAAAATAACTCTATTAAGACCAAAAGGTCAAATAATTCAAAATATCTCAAATATTCAACATCAACATGCTTACAACACATACTTTCTAAAAAAACAATTTCCAATGGAAATTCATGACCCAAATAGCATAAACATGATAAATATCATTCAAGATTCATGCTTTATATCACCACACATGTAAATTCATCTTTCAAAATCATAAACATAAAGATTTCATAAAAATCATCATAAGATATGGGTTCATGCTTCAAATTCATACAAAAATCAAATAAAAATCATGCCTTTATAAAAAAAATTACTTTGGGGCACAAGAACGAAAGAGAGTTCTTGTTGAAAAACCCCACATACCTTGAATGGTTAAATTTAGATCGATACTCATTTTTGATATATTAATCGTGCCTTTAAATGATGGTTCTTAGAGTTCTTAAGCTACGAACTTGGAATCTTGAATAAATTTACAGAATTAATGGTGAACTTTGGAGGTTCTTCAAGTTGGATGTAGGAGCTTAGGATTTTCTCTTTGAGGGAATTTGTTGAAATATAACATATAATGCTTCTAATAGACTTTAATATACGGTTTGGATGGATTTTAGGTGAGGGGAAATAACCAAAACTCCTTAAAAATCAAATAATTCTCGAATCTGTCCTTTGGTGGACTATTTTGATAGTCTGAAGTAGATAAACTATAAGATTTTACTTTGCTATCCAAATTGGATGAAACCAATTTCATTGGAAAGAGGAATCTCATATCTTTCCGTTTATATATAGTATCTCACCCAGATTATTTTGTACGAGGAGTTATGATGATTTGAAGTTTACCCAAAAATTTGCTTTTGATTGGCTGATGTAGATCGATCATAACTTTTTGCCCTGATAGACAAATTGGATTGCACCAATATCATTAGAAAGAGGACTCTTATAGATTTTCATTCATATATAGTAGATCACCTAGATCATTATGTAAAAGGTTTTATGATCATTTAAAGTTGGAGCAAAAATACACCAGGACTCAGTACTTATTCCTGCATGTTTTACTGTTCACTACTATTCACGGTTCGATCTGAATGTTCATAACTCATCGTTCGGGCATCCATTTTGAATGATCCACATATCGTTGGAAAGATTATACAATAATATACGCAATGATGGATCATAATCTAAGACATTCCGCATGAAAAATTTATAATTTAAAATTTCAATGAAAAATTTCTTGGGGTATTTAACTTTTTCAAGAGACTTTCTAACTTTAAGCCTTTCTTAACCCTTTATTTATCCAATTTCTCTTCAAATTCTATGGGCTAGGCTATTCAACCTTATTATTAAGCAAATTTCTTGTCTTTTAAGCACATGAGTTGCCAACCTGACGTACACCTTTCTTGGCTCATCTTAGCACATCACATTCATCCCCTCCAAATTTAGGAGTTTGAACCACCTTAACATTATTTTCCAATCTACACTAACCCCCCCCCCTCCAAACTAAGGTTTTTGCCTATATTTCATTTCTTAGAATCACGCAATGCATCAAAGAAGGTTAAGTTCATAAAGAAAGATTTTAAAAAGAGCAAAGTATTTTAGAAATGTTATCATTAGACAAAGAAAGATAAATGTGTAAATGATCAAAGGGGTTAACTAGGAAAAAATGTTAAGGCGGGAATTTGGCTATTTAACGGGTAAAAAATGGCCTCAGGTCATTATCCAAACCTAAACTTTCTAGAATTTTTAAACACACTCGGGGCATATTGTAGACTACACATCTATATAAGAATTATACAAAAGTCTCACCGTACATGGCATCGTACGCATACAGAAAAAAGTTAATCTCCCAACCCATTTGAGCAATTTAAGCTAAATAAGTTACTCTTAGTCATGACTAATACTTGTAAAGAGAGAGATAAAATTTGAATTTAAAGGTGTAATACTCCAAATATTTCTAAGCTAGAAAATAAACCGTTGTTCCTAGTCATGAAACCTTCTATCCTGTGATTCATATTTGAGTACATGAAGTAGGATGAGTATCCTAGTGATAATAGAGCTTATGCTGTGTTAATCATGATCATAAGAGTCACTTAGAGTAAGACAAGCTAAGAACATTTGAATCCACCATGTTTTCGTGTGTGATTTCATATAGGTCATATTTGAAAGAGAATAATATTGTTTATAGGTGTTATTTTGGCATATTTATACCCTTCAAGCTGTATAGAATTTAATAAGAATTCTATCAATACCAAATTCTCCATAAACAGATACCCGGTTAAGAAGTTATGGTGATTTAAAGTTTTAGCAGTGTCATTTCAGTCAGTGGTGCGTCGCGCCATAAGAAAAAATGAAGTTTATCAATTTCCATTGTATCTCCATGATTCCACCGCATCACGGTGAGTTTTGACATCACAAATAGGTGGCAATGTAATATTTTTGCGTCACGCCTGGGGGCCTAAATTAGGTTATTTTTGGAGAAAATATATGACACATCTAGAGGCGTATTTAGGTCATCTTTCCAACCCTATATATTCTATAAAGACCGAATTTAGCCCCAATCCAACTACATTATACTCTCTTTTCTCAAAATTCTATCAAGAACCCCATAGGGTTTTCATAAGAGCTTCAAGATTCAAAGGATTTCACCTTTAATTTTCATGGATCTTCCATCTAAGGTATGTGTAGTGTTCATCTATGGGTCCATTTCATTTATAGAGTTGAAGAACCTTGTTTTAAATATTATTTTGTGATTGTCTTCTGATATGACCATGTAAATATTGATGATTTTTGTTTAAGTTTCAAGATAATATCTAAAGGTGTTTTGATGAAGTATATGTCATTGTCAGTTGAAATCCAAGAACTTTATGTAGTTTAAAATATGGAAATTTATGAAAACACATCTAAGCTAAAAGAATGCATGCAACGTGTTTGATAAAATGCTTAAGCTGATAACATTTGTGTCCCATGATTTAATAGTGCTTAAATGACAAGTCCATGCTCTATGCTTTATTATTTCACATGAATTCCATGTGATTGATATGTGTCATTGATGTGATATGGATTGAGCATGATATTGAAGCTATTCAAGTGTACACATGTTGTATGAATTTCCCTTCCATACGTAAGATATTGAGAACTATGCTTAGTGTGAAATCTCCTAATTATAATATGGTGAATTATGGGCATTTTTATGATCAAGCCTGTTATGTGTGTCAGTTTCTGTCCATCGAGTCCTAAGGGTACTTGTACCAAAAAAATATAGTTATATGCCTAGAGCCATGTTATGTTATTACGATAATCGCAGTCAAACCATGATCTATAGAACTCAATCAGTCATGTGACTCAGGAAATCATAGAAACCTTATGATCTTAATAAATTCTCAGATAGTAATACTATTCTATCAGTTGATAGAAGTCAGTTACTCAGTCCATGTATAGTTAGTTAAATCATGTTCAATCTCTTTAGATGGGAATAGAAGTTAGTACCAAGTGAACCCAATGATATGAACTCACCTTCCAGTTTAGGGTGTGATTCTTAGTAGTCATCCCTGTGTTACAAAACAATATAGCCAGCGTAAGTTGAGATATCTTAAACTGCAAGATTAGTGCTGATGAGGTGGCTAAACCTCTTAGTTTAGGGTTCCCACCATTCGCATTCCTGTACCTGCCTGCTAAGGGTCACTCACAGCTGCCCTTAATAGTTGTGTGGTATTGGCACCATTCCAGTCAGGTCAGAGATTGGACCCCAACCTAGCTATATGTGTTACTTGGGCATGTCGGTTAAACAACCACCTCCCACAGTTTCAGTCATAGTCTCAGTAAAAGAACTCAGATAGTTCTTCAGATTTCAGTATACAAAGAATGTCAGTTACAGTACAGAACTTAGATAGTTCCATTATATTCAGGACTTTCAGAGACATCTATCCATGTTATCAGAATTCTAGTATCAATTATGTTATATAACAATAAACAATGTATTAGCGTACAAATTAAGATATCAAGTATTCATTATCTCAGTTACTATGTATGATTGCTTGTACTCTCACATTCATATTAGTCAGTTAGTTAGCATTGCTCATGCATGTAAACCATTTTGTATTTAGCCTACCTCACTTGTATACTCGGTATTTTTAGTTGTACAAATGCATTTGTTCTATGGTGCTTTCTTATATGTTACACCATAGGCTTAGATTCACGAGTTCCTGATCAGCAGTAGCAGTAGCATTCCAGTACACAGAGTGGTAGTGAGTCCTCATCCATCCGAGGATGATATTATTTTATTTAATTCATTATTTCAGTTTAGACATAGGTAGTTGGAGATATGTTCCTTCGACTCCTTATTTCAGAAACTATTTAGAGACTTTCAGATTTAGATTAGATTTGATTCAGACTTCAGTTATTTATGGGACTTGTCACCCATGTGGATGTTATTTTTTGTTAGTCACTTTATTCAGTTTAACCTTATGCCCTATTGTTCATATTTTTTTGCATTTTACATGTATATTATGTAGTGTACAGGTACATAGACTAGTTATGGGTTAGCTTGTGGTCCTTCAGGGTTATAAGCACCATGTAGCATTCCGCTTTAGAAAATTGGGTTGTTACAAACTTGGTTTCAGAGCATAAGATTAAATAGAGTCATAGGAAGTCTTAAAGATGGCATTTAGTAGAGTCATGCGCATGGGTGTGTTGCACGCCTCATTTATGTACAAGAGGATATGAGATTTTTTAGGAATATTTTCCACTCTTTCAGTAATCATGTCGATCTAGTGAGCATAATCTCAAGTTAAACTGTCATTCTAATCTGTTCTTCTCTTATTTCAGAATATGTCTGCAAAGAGAAGAAACTACCCCGCTCTTCAGCCTGAAGATCCTTTGGGTGAAGATGTTTCCCATGTAGATTTTAGGGCCACATTCACCAGACTTTCTTAGTCTATGGATGCCCAAAATGAATGGTCACCAGTTATTCGAGCCAACCCAGTGGCCAAATCAGCCGCAACTAGGATTTGGGACTTCACGCGAATGAACACTCCATCTTTCTTCTGGTCTAAGTCTGATGAAGACCGTCAGGAATTCATTGACCAAGTACAGAAGGTCATAGACATCATGGGAGTTATTTTTTGTTAGTGTGACGAGTTATCCACATACCAGTTGCAAGATATGGCTCATACTTAGTACAACCAGTGGAAGTCTGAGAGGTTAGATTATGTAGGTCCCTTTGAGTGGGAGGAATTTTTCATGGCTTTCTTAGACAGATTCTGTTCCCAAGAGCTGAGGGATGCAAAAGTTCTTGAGTATATCAACCTCAAGAAGGGAAATATGATGGTTAAAGAGTATTCTCTAATATTTACTCAACTAGCCATATGTGCCCCTTATGTGGTTGCAGACAACAGGGCTAAGATGAGCAAGTTTGTGTGAGGAGTGAATAATAGCATGGAAAATAAGTGTAGGTCTGCGATGATTAACAGTGATATGACATTAGCTAAGGGAATGACCCATACTCAGCAAATAGAGAAGCAGAAGATTAGGACTAGAGAGAGATAAAATAAAAGAGTAAGATCAGGTAGTTTTAGTTTTGCTCAACCCACATCAGAAGAAGGAAACCGTTCGTAGTTTTATCCCAAGATAGCAGTTCCAGCTCCTTCCTATACCAGTGCCCCATTTTTAAAATTCAGAGATGGTAATAGAGATCGAGGACCAAGCTCTTAGTCTCAAGGCAGTGTTAGTAGTGTCTATTTTGGTTGTTGCAAGACAGGCCATAGGATTAGAGAGTTTTCACAGTCAGATCTGCAAGGTAAAGAGAATCGTTCTATAGCCCAGTCCGATCACCTAAATCAGCAGGGTGCCGCTTCCAGTGCTACTAGTGGGAAATGCCCAAACAAACTCTATACTATTCAGTCCCGACAGGATCAAGAAAATTCACCTGATGTCATTACTGGTACGTTGATATTTTCCATATTTATTTTTATGCTTTGATAGATCCAGGTGAATCCTTCTCTTTTGTTACTCCTTATATAGCAAGCAATTCCAAAATTAGTCCTGAAATTTTAGCAGATCCCTTTTTAGTCTCTACCCAAGTGGGTAAAACTATCATAGCTTTCAGGTATACAAGAACTGCCCGATTATGATATTTCAGAAAGCCACATCATCAGATTTAGTTGATTTAAAGATGAATTATGTTGATGTTATTCTCAGCATGGACTGGCTTCATTCCTCCTATGCTACAGTCGATTGCAGAAATATGATAGTTCAATTTCAGTTTCTGAATGAGCCCATTCTAGAGTGGAAGGGTAGTACTTCATCCTTCAGGGGTTAGATTGTTTTATACCTTCAGGCAAGCAAAATGATTTATAAGGGATGTGTTTACCATCTTGTTTATGTTAAAGACTCTAGTTTCGAATCACCTAGCATTGAATCAGTCCCAGTGGTTAACGAATATTCAGATGTCTTTCCCAAAAATCTTCCAGGCATTCCTTCCAAAAGGGAAATAGACTTTGGCATTGATTTAAATCCAAATACTCAGCCTATTTTTATTCTGCCCTATAGAATGGCACCAACAAAACTCAAAGAACTGAAAGATCAGTTAATGGATCTCTTAGATAAGGGATTCATTAGACCCAATATTTCCCCATGGGGGCACAAGTCTTATTCGTGTGCAAGAAAGATAGTTCTCTCAGAATGTGTATTGATTACCGTCATCTCAACAAAGTTATGCTCAAGAATAAGTATCCTTTTCCCAGAATAGATGACTTATTTGATCAACTTCTGGGTGCCTATTATTTCTCCAAGATAGACCTTAGAGCAGGCTATCATCAGCTCAGAGTTAGAGAATGTGACATCCCGAAGATAGCCTTCCATACTTAGTATGGTCACTTCAAGTTCCTAATTTTTTCCTTTGGTCATACCAATGCCCCCGCAACTTTCATTGACTTGATGAACCATGTGTCCAGGTAGTACTAGGAAATGTTTGTCATAGTGTTCATAGATGATATTCTAGTCTATTCCTGCATAGAGCGTGATCATTCAGACTATCTCAGAATTATTCTTCAGACCCTCAAAGTCTACTAGTTGTTTGCTAAATTTAGGAAGTGTGAATTTCGGCTAAGATAAGTAGCATTCCTTGGACATATTATTTCCAATGATGGCATTAGAGTAGATCCTCAGAAGACCGAAGCAGTAAAAAACTGGCCTTGCCCTGTCTATCTAACAAATATTAGGAATTTCTTAGGATTGGCTGTCTATTACAGATGGTTTGTTGAGGGATTTTCTTCTATTGCATCCACCATGTTTATTTAACTCAGTAGAAGTTCAAGTTTCAGTGGTCAGATTCTTACGAGAAGAGTTTTTAGGAGTTTAAGACTCGAGTCACCTCAACTCCAGTTCTAGCTCTTTTAGATAGTTCAAACGGTTTCATAGTCTATTATGATGTATCAAGAGTTCGTATAGGTTGTGTCCTCATGTAGTATGGTAAGGTCATAGCCTACACCTCCAGGCAGTTAAAGCCACATGAGAAGAATTATCGTGCTCATAATTTTAAGATAGCAGTCGTAGTATTTGCCTTAAAGATTTGGAGGCATTATCTCTATGGAGTTCATGTAGAATTATTCACAGATCACAAGAGCCTTCATTATGTCTTTTCTCAAAGAGATCTCAATCTTCGTTAGAGAAGGTGGTGATTTGTGCTCTTGGAAGATATTACATGACTGTCCTCTATCATCTGGGCAAGGCCAATGTGGTGGCCAACACTCTTAGTAGACTATCTATGGGTAGTATTTTTCACATTGATGATAGTAAGAATATATTAGTCTAGTAAGTCCACCAGCTTACCAGACTAGGCGTTCACTAAGTCGACTCTTCATAGGGAGGTGTATGTGTTCAGAATAGTTCTGAATCATGTCTAGTTTTTGAGGTAAAAGAAAAGCAAGAAAAGGATCCTAGCCTTGTCAAGCAAAAAGAGTCAGTTAAGAATAAAAAAATAGAGGTTTTCTCTTATGGGGGAGATAGTGTTCTTTGTTTTCAGGGTCTTCTTTGTGTTACAGACATAAATGACATAAGGTAGTGAATTTTTGTGGAAGTGCATGGTGCACGCTGCTCTATTCATCCAGGGGCCACAAAGATGTACCAGAACTTGCGGGAAATCTATTGGTGGAGTGGGATGAAAAAAGATGTTGCAAAGTTTGTGCCTAAGTGCTTTACATGTCTGCAACTTAGGATAGAGCATCAAAAACCTAGTGGTTCCATGCGGGTTTACCTCAGACTAGGACTCAGCATGATTCAGTTTGGGTCATTATAGATAGAATTACCAAGTCAGCTTATTTTCTTCCAGTAAATACCTGTTATTCCATCGAGGATTATGCCAAGCACTACAAAAGGGAGTTTGTCAGATTACATGGTATTTCGTTATCTATCATCTTAGATAGAGGTACCCATTTTTCCTCTCACTTTTGGAAAGCATTCCAAAAGAGTCTTTGTACATAAGTTCATCTCAGTATAGCTTTTAATCCTCAAATAGATGGTCAAGTATAAAGGACTATTCAGACTCTAAAAGATATGATAAGGGCATATGCAATTGATTTCAAGGGAATTTGGGATGATCACTTTCCTTTGATTGAGTTTACATACAACAATAGCTATAATTCCTATATTAAAATGGCTCCGTTTGAAGCTCTTTATGGTAGGAGGTGCAGATATCCAATCGGGTCGTTTGAAGTTAGTAAGGCCTTAGTCATAGGTCCAAACTTAGTATTCGACCCCTTAGAGAAAGTCCAGTTGATTAGAGAAATACTTTGGCCTGCTCATAGCTGACAGAAGACCTATGTAGATGTGCATAGAAAGGATCTCAAGTTCGTGATTAGTGACTATGTCTATCTAAAGATCTCTCCCATGAAGGAAGTGAAGTAGTTCCGTAAGAAGGGAAAGCTCAGTCCCCAATATGTCAGTCCCTTTCAGATTCTAAGTCGTTTAGGCAAGGTAGCTTATGAGCTTGAGTAGCCTTCAGATCTAGCCTCATTTCATCTAGTCTTTCATGTATCTTTTCTCAAGAAGTGTATAGGTGATCCATTAGTCGTAGTCCCTATTCATAGCATTGACGTTTAGAACAGTCTCTCCTATGATAAAATTTCAATCAAAATTCTAGACTATACAACTCGTAGACTTAGGAACAAAGAAGTCCTTCTAGTAAAAGTTATTTGGTGATATCAGTCCATTAAGGGAGCTACTTAGGAAACAAAAGCAGACATGCATACCAAGTGTCCTCACCTTTTCTCTGCTAATCCAAATCAAGCTCAAGGTAACAGTTCTCCTTAAGCTTATTCAATTTCCCATTCAGTATTCTATAAAACTTAGTATTCAGTCCATACTCATGTTTTATCACAAATCTAGTATCAAGTACCATTGCATATTCAGTGATGCATTCATGTAAAATTCCACTGTATAATCATGCATCAAATATGCATTCTCATTTGGAGAACTCAGTTATTAAAAATCTCAGTTATGCATTCATGAATCAGTTACTCATGCATCTGATATGCATGTCCATCATGATATGTTTAGCTTATCACTCATGTCCATCATGAGATCATGTTCCAGTAGTGTATGTCTTGTATATGTTCTAGTTTATCGTCTCTCCCCATTTTAGTTAGTCTCATTCGAAAATCAATGTTACCAAGGGGGAGATATTGTAATAACACGTATATTTCTAAGCTAAAAAATGAACCATTATTCCTACACATGAAACCTCCTATCCTGTAATTCATATTTGAGTACAAGAATTAGGATGAGTATACTAGCAGTAATACAACTTATGATGTGTTAAGCGTGATCATAAGGGTCACTTAGAGTAAGCCAAGATAAGAACTTTTGATTAGTCCAAGTTTTCGTATGTCATTTCATATATTCTATCTTTTAACCATAATAACTTCATTTATAGGTGGTATTTTGTAATATTTGTACCCTCCAAATTATAGAGAATTGGATAAGCTTTCCGTGATACTAAATTTGCAAAAAATGGACACCCAGTGAAGAAGTTATGGTGATTTTAAATTTTAGCAGTGTCATTTCAGTCAGTGGAGCATCGTGCAGTAAGACAAAATGATGTTTATAATTTTCCAGTGTTTCTCCCAATTGCAATGCATCACAGTGAGTTTCTAGGTCATAAAAAGGTGGCAACACTTTATCTACGCATCGCGTTGGAGGCCTAAATCTGGTAATTTTCACAGAAATTAAATGAAACATCTAGAGGGGTATTTGGGCAATCTTTCCATCCCTATATATTCCATAAACATAGAATTTAACCCCCTCAATCCAACCATATTGTACTCTCTTTTCTCAAAATTCTCTCAAGAACCGCATAGGGTTCTCTTAGGAGCTTCAAGATTTAAAGGATTTCACCGTTAATTTTCACGGATCTTCCATCTAAGGTATGTATAGTTTTTAAATAACAAATCCATGATCTATGCTTTAATAGTGCTTAAATGACAAGTCCATGATCTATGCCATATGATTTCAAAAGAATTCTATGTGATTGATATGTGTCATTGTTGTGATAGGGATTGTCCATGATATTGAAGCTATGCAAATGTACACATGTCATATGAATTTCCCTTCCATACGTAAGATGTTGAGAACTATACTTAGTGTGAAATCCCCTACTTATGATATGGTTAATTGTGGACTCCACTTTTATGATCAAGTCAGTTATGTGTGTCAGTTTCCTTCCATCGAGTCCTGGGGGTACTTGTACCTGAAAAATATAGTTGTGTGCCTTGAGCCTTGTCATTTTATCATGATTATCTCAGTCAAGGCATGATCTGTAGAACTCAGTTAGTCATGTGACTCAGTAAACTCATAATCTCAATAAATTCTCAGATAGTAGTACTATTCTATCAGTCAACGGAAGTCAGTTATTCAATCCATTTATTACCAGTTAAATCATGTTCAATATCTTAGATGGGAATAAAATTTAGTACTGAGTAAACCTTAGGATTGGAACTCACCTGCCAGTTTAGGGTGTGATTCTTAGTAGTAATCCTTGTGTTGCAAAACTACGTAGCCAGCGTAGGTTGAGACATCTTAACCTGCCAAATTATGGTTGATGAGGTGGCTTAACCTGTCAGTTTAGGGTTTCAACTGTCTCATTCGAGTACCTGCCAACTACGGGTCATTTATAACTATCCTTACCAGTGGTGCGGTATTGACACCCTTCTAGTTGGGGCAGGGATAAGACCTCAACTTAGCTATATGCGTTACTGGGGCATGTCAGTTAAATAACTCTCTCCCACAGTTTTAGTCCTAGTCTCAATAAAAAATCTCAGATAGTTCTTTATATTTCAGTATAACAGGACTGTTAGTTATAATCAATTCAATTACAGTACGAAACTCAGGTATTTCCATCAAATTTGGAACTGTCAGGCACAGTCATCCATGTTATCAGAATTCTAGTATCAGTCATGTTAGATAACAGTAAACCATGTATTAGCGTACAGATCTAGCTATTATGTATTTTCTATCTTAGTTACTATGTATTTATGCTTGAACTCTCACATTCGTATTAGTCAGTTACTTCACATTGCTCATGCATGTAAACCCTTTTGCATTTAGCCTACCTCACTAGTATACTCAGTACTTTCAGTTGTACTGACGCATTTGCGCTCTCGTTCTTTCTTATATGTTACACAATAGGCTTAGAGTCACGAGTTCCAGATCTACTATTGCAGTTGCATTCTAGTACACATAGTGTTAAAGAGTCCTCTTCCATCTGAGAATGATATTATTTTATTTCATTCGTTATTTCAATTGACACGGAGTTAGTTGGAGACATATTCCTTCGATTCCTTATTTCAGATAGTATTTAAAGGCTTTCAAAGTTAGTTTAGATTTGATTTAGACTACAGTTGTTTAGGTTATTTGTCACCTATATGGATGTTATGTTCTGTCAGACGCTTTATTCAGCTGAACCTTATGGCCTGTTGTTCATGTTTTCTGCATTTTACATATATATTATGAAGTATACAGGTACATATATTAGTTATGGGTTGTCTTGTGGTCCTTTGGGGTCATAAGCACCGTGTAACATTTTGATTCATAAAATTGGGGTGTTACAAATGGTCTCACTCAAAAGAATCTCAAAAACATCTTTGATCTCTCTTTTTTTCTAAAAGAAACTATCATTTCATTTCTTGCCAATGTTATTTTGAAATTATTTTTGATCTTTTTCCTCTTCCTAAACTATTAAACAAAAACTTGGGTAAATGTAAGATAGCACTATCATTACACTTTACAACTTCACATATCATCCATTTAGGTCATAAAACACTCAAGGCACCAATAGAAACACAAATGGCCCTTTACCCTTAAGAATGGTGACACCCAATCTATCATAGGGCAAGGCAACAACTCATGTCCCTCGGGTTACTTAGACTTTACTCGAAGATGCTATGAAAAGAACACTAATCGATCACACCATGGACATTACATTAATCCATAATTTTAACCAAAAAGCACCAATTATACAATTTTTAAGACCAATTGGACTCAAAACTATACTCCAAAAATGGTCGTACAATGCCCCAAGAAAGTTTACATTAACCTTTATAAGTATATAAGACATTTTTCTCTTATTGACTAACAAACATGTGGTGTGCATTTAAAGGAAGATCTTGAATAGGTAAAATAACAACAGATGTGATCAAGACCAATGCACCAATTCATCACCAAACACACCACTTGTAATCTTACTAACCCAATTAAATCACCCATCACTCAATTAAATAAACAAACCTCAAGTGGGTATTTCATCAAATACATGGTGTGCACTAGTGTGTGAAATAAAGAATTTTGCAATTTAACATTTAAAACAAGGCACACATTCAGAATTCTTCTTCCAAACAATAACGTTCTATAAAACTAAGCTCAAATAAATTAAATTCAAACCAAAAGAAACTATAAAATGTGATCATCATTCATATTTTATAGATCACACCTTATAGGCTTACTAAAGAGAGGAAAGTGTTTAAAAGAAATTCCAATATAGTTATCTGGGGTTTCATTATTGAGATACATATTCCAATATAGTTAGAAAACATCATTAAAACTTCGTTGGGTTGCCTTCTACGAAGCACCTTAGTTAAAGTCGTGGCATGAGATATTTTGCCTATCAAAAATTTATATCTCCATTTTGATGACTTTAAATGCCCGCCCAATTTTAGATCAATACATCTTTGAAGAAATTTGGGAAAATGTAAGGACACAATGAAATATTTTCTATCTGACTATTTTGATGATTTAAACATTTTACCCAACTTCACATCAAACTTTATAATAGGATCGTTAAGTATTGGTGAGAGCATAAAAAATTCACTTGTTTCACATTGAATTTTGTATTTAATTGACTTTATGTGAGGGGCTTCATTTTGCCCTTTTAGAATGACAAACTCCAAAATATAGGAATTTTCCTCCCTATTTCCAAAGTTGATCATTTTCTTAGGTGGTTCGATTTTCATCACATCCATCATGTATAATGTTGAAAACTAGTTCGAGTGAGGTCTTCTCCCTAATTTTGGTGTTGCATCCATTTTGACATTCTCACTTTGAAATGGACTAGAGTCTTCTCAAAGAAATTTCTTTGATTTTTATTTTGACTCTAGTACCATTTCGTCAATCTTGGCATCATTACTCATGTTTGGCTTGATTGGTTGGGAAATTACTGAGGATTCCTCAACATAGAGCTTATTCAAAATAGTGGGCAAACCCATGGTATTTGAAAAATTAGTCTCCATACTCAATTCCTCTATCCTTATGATTTCTTTTTTAAATGCCCCCATGGATTGATGCCTAAGATATATGTTATCCCTCATTGTTTCCACCCAATCCAAGATACATTGAAGTATTACTTCAACGCCATTGTATCTGGCACACCATTTTTTTCTCATTATAGGACCTATAAAAGAGATACGAAGAAGTAGAATTTGGGTATAACAAGGGAAAGGAAATTTGGACAATAGCTCCAATGTTTATCTCGACCACCACATAAGGACCAATCATACTCCCAAGAGGATCGAGATGGTTCACACTTCTCGTTCCGGAGAGCATATGTATAATTTTTTCAAAGGTAGGGTCCGCCATAATATGGACACAGATTATCAAGATAAGATTTCCAACCACCAAACTCATATTCATTCCAAGATGCCGTAGCATGAAATAAACAAAACTAAGAATCAACCTAATACAAGAAACAAAAGAAAAGAACAAACAAATATTTATAAGTTTGAACCAAAGCAATTAAGATAAAACTTCAAACTAACTGTATACGCCAAATTGTCCCAAACAACGGAGCTATATTTTATAATGCTCAACATACATATCAATTTATGTGCAAGACAATCATTTTCAATATAATAACCCAACAAGATTCAAGATCGAATCCACAAGGAACAATGTGAGTGGCGAATGAGTAAGTTTGAAATAAAAGCACTTACTAAATTTAAACTTATGATACAAAGACTTGGGGTTTTTAAAATATTAAAACATATGATAAATTTTGGGCTTCTAAACAACTAATCCAAGACTATGAATCATTAGAGTATAATGAATTAGGCATGAATCATGGGATTCCACTTTTCTAAGGGTTATGCATAGGAATATGATGATTCAGTGCAAATTCTAATCGTTAATGATGTGGTAGGGTAGGTTAAAAGTCCTTAAGGCTAGTTTAAAAACAAAGTCTCAAATATATCACTCATTGACCCTTTCGATTACCTAATAAGTTTGTCAATTAAAACAACCCAACACGTCAATCGGGCATCTCTATTTTTAGCTAGATGCCCAAAATATAACCTACGCTCTATATACACTTATTTCTAACATAGAAAAAAGATAGTATTCTACATTTATAATTGTCCAATATTCCCTTGTCCCCGATAGCCTTCTTTCAAGGATGTCATGGGTTCCAAAAGTTTACCCAAACCCCTCTTTCAAGGATAGTTTGAGCTTTAAATAGTTTGGAGTTTTCACCCACAAACTTATTTTGGGTATTTGGAGCTTTCACCGAGAAAAGAAAAATAATTTAACCAAGCAATTGTAGAACCCAGCATAAACAAATTAGAATCTATTCAAATACATCACAACTCACACACAAATTGCACCCTATTCTAACATAATCCAAAGTGGAAGAACGATCAACTCATAAAGATAATAAACAATAATATACCCAAATCTCCATCAATTTTATTCATAAAAAATAAAGAGAATGCAAACAAAACATTAAATTCCAACAAATCCCTAATGGGATTTACTGATTCTTCACTTTGGCTTGCTTCAAATTAATATAAATTCAATCTCCAACCACCAAGTGATAAATCTTAAACTGAGGATAGGATAATATTTAAGATAAAAGATAGGATGAAAAATGAGCTAAATATAACTATTTTAGCTCCAATTCCACAATTACCAAGTATTATAAAAATGTCTTTCAAATTTATTCTCTCTACCGCAATAGCCATCCCTTGACTACAACCGTGGTTGTCATATCATGACTTCCCTTTGGTTGAATAGTTGACCAACCGTGATCACAACCCTTAGCCTGCGACTGCGATAACTGAGGGTTAACTCCTGGGCCTATAATTTTAGCTTTTGTTCATTTTGCTCACATTTTTCTCTTTCACTTCCTCTTTAGATAATTTTTATCAAGTTTCTTAGCTCATCTTCTCTTTGTAATTTTACCTACACAAATGAGCATAAGTAAAAAAGTAATAACAAATCAATGAAAATGCATGATAATTTAGGCTTAAAAAATGCTAGTAAGTTATCAAATTGATGAATTATTAATGACACCTTAGTTTTATCAAAAGATTCAAATTGGATGTTGATAATATTCAAGGTAGGTTAATGGATATTAGTGAAGCCAAAAGAGTTCAAGACAAGCCCAGAAAGCTACTAAAAGTTGACATGTATACCATCTACTTTTGAGATGAACCCAAATTTCTCTAGATCTACTTGATTATGTCAAAATAACCCCTCCTGCTCTAGAGTTGCACCTTATGTGTGCCAAAGATTCTTAAGGGATACGAAGTGGGCTACCATGTTTTGTTCTTTCCAAATGGGTTAGGTCACTTTTGGGCTGAATTATGTAATAATTTTCCTTGGACTATAAATAGGAGGTTTTATTTTATTGTAGCTTAGTTTTTGTTATTATGAATATACACTCTTGTGAGAGTGTGAGGCAAGTTTGGATTAGGTTGGGTTGAATTCTTATTTAGATACGTGGGTTGCAAGGAAATTCAATTCCCTTGAGGTTTATGTAAGAGATTAGTTCTTTTTATGACATTAAATATAAGTTTTGGGGTTCAATATACCCTTTGTATGCTATTCATTCATTCATTGTTATTATCTATTTCTTGTTTATCTTCTATCCTTTATCTTTCTATTATTACATCATGGATTAGTTTTTGATTCTGTGATTTTGTTCCAATATGAAAACTCCTAGGACTATTTCTTGGACCTTGCTTTGTATATTAAGCAAGGGAAGTTAGATTTGGTGACAAGATTTTTTCTTCTTTGTGCTCGACAAGAGCTAGGTTATTTTGGATTGTCTGCTTTAGTATAGATCTCTTTATGCATATATTATCCAGGTCCTAGAATATGGCCTACCTGATGTAGCCAAATTATGGGATGATTATGGATTTGAAATTCATCCCGACAATCATTATTGTGTAGTCATCTAGCATCTTTGTCAATAGAATATGAAGACTAGCTATAGATTGGGATCCACCTCATCTCGTTATAGATATTTGTCATTTTATGGAAGTAGATATGACATATTTGTTAAAAGATAGACACTTCATCTCAAATATCTATCGGCGTAGATTCTCCTATTTGTGGCATGTATATCAATAGAAGACTTTTTGTAGGATTAGGATATTTAAGGTAAGTTCTTGACATCTCAAATAAGTGTTCTTACCAATGATCCCAAGTGCATTCAACCAATATTTGAGATTTTTCGAGAATCTAGAGGTGAACTCTAAAAGTATCATTTATTTCTCTCATTCAGCCAAATACTTCATCGCCATACAAGTATAAAAGTATTTAATTCTCTTTGGCCAAGCTAAAAGATTGATGTTAATAAGAGTGGATTGGTGGAATTTGGTTACAACAATTTTGTTTGTCATTTTTATTGTTTCAACTATCTACCTATGATAGTATCATCTATCATCCCATCCTGGTCATCAACTACATTAGAGACCTATGACTCCATAGAGTGGTTCATGAATATAGGTTGATAGTCCTCTTTGGGATTCTTACTTGAGGATTTAGGAGTTTCTAAAATTTTAATAAGAATCAACAAAATCTTTGTTATCCTCAATATATCCATCTAATGGAAAATTATAATCAGCGTCGGGGTATTCATATAAAGGTTCACCATTGGATGAACATTCTCTTTTTTAAATATCAGGGATAAGGGATCAGCATAATGAATTTCATGATTGCATTTACAATATTCTATAGGATCAGGATCGTCTGTGGCTTGTAAATCTTGAATAGTATTGTCATTGATATCCAAGTAATACAGATTAGGAACAACTCAACCCAAGAGGATCGAGTCAGTTTCTTGACAATGAGTAGATGATAACTAATTGTGATTAAAAAACAATCTTTTAGCAAAGCATTCCATTATTTGTCTTTATATGGGTCTCCCAATTTATGGATTATTAGTTTTTCATTTAGGTAGGTGATGTCATGGTCTGAGATCATTTTGTTTCCATCTTACTTTTGGACTTCTTTGGGTTTTCTTCGACTTTTATTTTAGCATTGATGGCATATTTTCTTTACCATTCAGGCTTAGCAATGTCAAACTCTTGCTTATCCTGAGACAATGAAGACAAAAACATAGGCATATGAGAACTAAAAGGGACAGTGGAAAAGTTGTGTCTTCTCTTTAGTACAAAGCATGTTTATTGCAACATAGGAATGAGGATGAATTTGGTACTGAGATTTGGGTTATATGAGATTTAAAACAATTGTATTTTAGTTGTTTAATTTTTTATTTCAGAGAAGCCATTTCTTTTTATTGTTGGTCAAATAATGTTACAAGGAGGGGTTTGTTGGACATACATCATACTTTATAGATTATATCCTATGCTCTAAATATCTCGGTAAGTCTATCATGTTGGGTAGATGCTTGTTCAGATTTTTTTGTCATTACATTGACTTTGTTCACCAACTTAATTAGTGTGTGAGAAATGCACTTAATGGATTCACTAATGTTTGAAAACATCTTATTTTGGCTCATGGCATTTTCAAATTATTAATGGATTTTTCTTCTATGTCGCAGAGGGGAATCTTTTCTACCATTGGTAGGATAAAAAAAATTTCTAGTATATTTGGAGTGTGGCTCAGTTTTTCCTTTTCAAATGGTTTATTTTGTGGGAAGACATCTGAATGACGTGCCTGTGGGGAACATCATTAACATATTGGTTAAAGGGTTATTTTTAGTTTGGGTAGTTTTGTTTTGTGATTTAGTAGGTCAGGTTAGCACATGATACAATCACAATTCATTCTCCATGGGCAGTGTTCTGAGAATGAATATTTGCACCATATATTGTTTGGACCTATATGATCAAAATTTTTAATCTAATTATTCATGAATCTTTGGAGGAACCAGAATAAGACAAATAGATAGGGACAATAGGGTACAGAGTGAAACCATAGGCAATATTAACTAGCCAACAACATAGCTCCAAACTTTCTAACTTGAAAGATAATTTAACGATCATGTAGGCAGCATGCCATATGAAATCAATGCTCTCATAAACACTATATACCACACATTCTATGCCTTCCAGTAAGATATATGATTTCATATACATATAGGCCGCACTTTGTATGAAATCAAAGCATTTATCAACCCACAATTACTTTCTTGCTACTGGGGTGGCACATTTATTAAACCATACAGGATAGTTTGCTCTGAATAAAGACTTCTCAAACCTCAAGGGGATGGCTTGTCTTTGCCAATCTTAGAACACTATAAATCCTTTGTAAGGTTATGACTCTTATATCGTGAGCGATATATTTATGGTGGTATAAGAGATAAGGTTGAATTTTTCCTAAAGTATTAAGTTTGATGTGTTTTGAGGATCCTATAATTTAGGTGTTTGATTTGTGATGTCATGGAAGTTGTTTATTTTTGATGTTGACTCAGGAAAGGAGATAGTGAGGTACCTAGTGGACTTATATCATAATGTAGTATTTTGAGTCAGCATTATAAGACTCTGATAAGTCCATCATGCTGAGCTGGTAGGATAACATTCTTATTTGGTAATTTTGGAGTGTATATTAGGTTATCCTTTGCAAGGTTATAGTTTGTATGAAAGAATATATGTGACTGGATCTAGGCGGGGATATCACGAGCATTTAATGATTGGGATCCTTTTTGGTATGTGGATCCATGAATTCAGATTGTGTATGCTATACATCATCCCTATTGCAGGTGTTACAATCACAGTTAGTCCTCCATGGGTAATGCCCAGAAGAGGGGTATCATCTCCATATCAGGCAATGACCCTCATGATTGAAGTGTCTTCATGAATCTAGTGAGGAACTAAAACATGGTTCTCAAGTCCTTTACATTTGAAAGATCATCACTTAGCTTGTACATAGAGATATTAATGGTTGTTCTATATGGTTTTTTATGATGGGAGTAGTCGAAATCATTCATGGAATGGAGAGAGTGACAATAAGGTATAAACTTCTCAAATTTGTAACCCATAAAGCCAAATTATGCTGACCAATTTATCTACTGAAACACCCAAGATCTTGGTGTTGCAAAATATTTTGTTTTGAGCATGATGAACAAGATACCATTGGACAAGCCAAGTGTACCCATTAGATATGGGTTATATAAAACCTCCAATTCCCCTCTCATACCTTAATTATCCTATGAAATACAGTATATTTTCCCTTAAATGAGTGGTCCTCCCCTCAATCATACCCTAGTTATACAAGTCATACCCAATATGATCATATGGGTTGAACTATAAACTCGAGTTAACTATTTTGTATACTGTTTGGGTATATGAGTTAGGGGTTGAGTCATATTATTTGTATATGACTCAAGGGTGTACACTCATACCCTTAATAATATGTGAGACCATGCCACTCATACCCTAGGGTACAATTCCCTTAACGAGTCGTATGGTGAGTCGTACCCCTAGATGGTCTAATTTTTAGCTTTTTACCATGGGCCTTGTGGTCATTTCCTATACCATAAACTCGAATCCCTCTCACTATATAAGTGTATATGGCATCCTTGAGCACATTTTTAGTGTATTTAACACCCTAAACTCTCTCTCTCTCTCACACTCTCAAAGTTCTTGGAACAAGTTTGGAAGCTAGGGTTTGGAGGGAGCTCATCTAGAATATAAACTGGAGTGAAGTTCTTGGTAAATCACCTTGTTTAAGGCATGTACTCTCCCTGTTGTTAGATAACTCTAAACACATGTATGTCACACTTGGATTAGTAAGTGTACATGGCTGTTTTGAAATCAAATAAAAAGGATTTTGTTTCCTAATAATGAATAATGCTAATTCTTTCTTAGACTGTGTTTATATATTTTATTAACGATGATTACCTATGTGGGTGCTTGTTGTATGTATTTTAACATGAGGGTATTGGGTAACCCAAATTTTGATGATTTTTACTATGAAAATAGCCGAGTTAAAGATATGTACATAGGGTGTTTTTGAAAATATCTAAGTGAAATGTCTAGTCACATGTTGGTGATGTTTTAAACAAGGGAAATGGCCCAATGAGCATTAATGATTGAAAAATGATATTGTAAAGGTATTGTGATCAATGTATTATATAATTGAAAAACTTTGTTGAGCTAACAATGAATAAAGGGGTTGAAGCCTCTAAATAAGAAAATGAACTTGATTTGTGTATTGAGCCTAAATATGGAGAGAAGGTGGTGAAAGCTTGCTAATGAAATGTGAATATTTTTGTGTGTCTTGACGACTGTAAATTTAATTAATTTAAGGCATTCTGTCTATTGAAGTGACTATTGGATAAATGGTTCTATGAGGGTAAAATATGAATCTATGGAATTAGTTTACTTAAAAAGAATGAGTCATGATAATAATTTAATGATTGTGAATACTTGTTAAATGGTTGATAAGAACCTATTTAATCTTTTAATGCATTAGCTTATGGCTTTAAATGGAGTGATGTCCCTATAAGCGTAAATGGTTGATAATTGGTATTGTGTTGATGTTGTTAGCCATGTAATTAGTTAAATTATGACCATGTTTGTTTGATGGCTAGAAAGAGGGTTCAATTTTGTAGGTTTGGACTTGAAATTTTGTGAGGAACTAATGTGTGGTAGGGAAATTGATACACCCAAATTACACCTCTCTTATGAGAGATTAAGCGGTCGTCATCAAATATATTACCCAACTAGGTTGGGGTTGAATCCCACAGAGAATATGGTGTTAATTAAGACTATTTGTTATTTAATCAACTAATATTCAATTTTTTTCTTTAAATTAGGTTTTTATATATTAATCTATCATTAACATTTAAACATGGTTTAGAAACTCAAAGTTAAAATGTTGCAGTATTTCAAATCAATAACATAGTAGAACTAGAGTTGTGGGCCCTATGACTATTAATCTTCATTAAATTATACTTGTGGTATTGGATTCTCGTGGCTTGCAGGAAACACCAAATTATCATTATCGACAACTTATTAAAGTATTTTTCAACCTACCAAGATGTTGAGTTCCCTAATTCTTTCAAACTTAGGAAAACCTTCTATTCCCACTAATTTTATCTGGAGTTGATCAATCCTGTTACAGCATTAACTATTTGATGGAAAATTATCTTTCCAACACCTCTTTGATAATTCACTACTTTTAGTTGATTTCTCAATTCGAGTGAAGCAATGTAAAGCAAGTTCTATTATTTGCAACCAATAGAAAACATGAAATACAATAGAATTATCAAGAGGAATCCTATCATCATTTGAATTTAGGCAATTATTAAATCAACAAAGTATAATCATACCTCTCACAACTCTAGTTGTAGGATTTAATTCCTTATGAAATAGTAAGTGAAATCATAGATTGAATCCATAATTCAAAGCAAATAATCTTACAGAATATTAAATCAAATGTTGTTCCCTTTTAAATTTCACCAGAAATTTCCCAAAATAAACCAAAAATTGAAAACTAAATTCTGAACTTAGGATCCTAAAAACATGTAAAATCGTCTTTGCAATAAGTTAATGTTCCTCCATGAAAACCCTAAAATTTTCAAGAAATGCCCGTAGCATTCAAAATTTGAAAATCAAAATCCAAATGTTTGCACCATAGTTGACGACAAAGTTTACTGCTTGTCTACTAAGTCATTAATTTATGTCTTCAATAGCTATAATCTATTTATAGGTGATGACTATTATGATGGCTTATCAACACACTGACAACTTGTCAACCAAGTCGTCAACTTTATTCTTCAATCTGTCTACATATGATGACTATAGTGATGTCTTATAAATATATTGATGACTTGTCACCCAAGTTATCAACTTTCTACTTCAACATCTAACATTCTATCTTAGGTTGACAACTACTATGATAGCTTGTCACTTTGATGACGATTTGTCACCCAAGTTTTCTACTAAAAATTCAACACCATGTTTCTTGATTTTTCATCTCTATTTTACTAAAAATGTCCTCATAGTCATTGTTTTCTTAGGTTTTCATACATCTTTACTTTTCTTGAAAAATCACATGAAATACAATAAAAAACAACAATAGTTACTTGAGAACTTGCAATTATTCCCAGTTAAAAGCCTCAAATATTCTAACACAAAGCTAGGACATCAACACTCTCAACTTAAAATATTTGCTTAACCTTAAGCAACTATCTAACACAATATTATGCACACAATTAGAACAACAATGAAAAACGTAACACTTTTATTTTTTAATTTGAATCCATTAGAAAAAAAGGGATCTTTTCTTGCCAATATATAACATGATTCCATACACATCTTTAAAGTTCAAACAGACAAACCACTACCTAAACTAAGAGTATTCAATCAAATATTCAGAAATAACAAGTACAATTCGTATACCCTGATATAAAGAAAGAAGTTCCTTACTCCTAATATTACTTGTTGCTCTTAGGAACAGGATATCAAATATCTCACTCTCAGAACAAAGTTTGAAATTGTACACCTCCAATATCATAGGCTTGCCCTTGCCATTCCTTTTGGGTCATCCAGTAGTCAATCTAAGATCATTGTAGGGCTTTCTTGACTTGAAATGAAGGCTTAAGTGCCTGAAAGATCAATTTAGTATTAGTGACTTAGCCTCTTTTTTTTTTTAATTTACACCATTTGTCTACAGCCTGTTATTCATTTGTATTCTTCCAACAAACCACTTTTATGAAGTGGTTTCATTCTAAGCACTCCCAATCAACACCATTTATTTATTTTTATTATTTTCTTTTTTTTACCTTTAAAACATCTTTTAAACCTTATAATTGTTATATTCTCTACTGTAGACACCCCTAACTTAGGCAAATTGCCTAAGGTGATGTGTGTAATGTCCAAAAGGAGAACTGGGGGCTAAAACAAGTAATGAAAGGTGATCAAATTGTGAAAAAAAGAAAATTTTCATATGGCTCTAAAGGGGATCAAAAAAGTATTTATTACAAGCTTAAGTGTTGTTTATTTTTGCTAACTCGTTTACTACCTTCAATCCTAACAAAATGACTTGCGTCCGTTCTAGATGCACACACGCAATAAGAAAATATTTACAAAACCTCACACTCTTATGGGTTGGAATTGTAATGTCATCACCAAACATTCTCCCAATACCCAAGCTTAATCAGGGATTTCCATATTTGTATACTTTCGTAGACATAAATGGTTTTCCCATGAACCTAGCATCAATCTTACAAGAAAAAATATTTGATGGATTCACAATTTCCAAACTTTCAAAATGTTTAACACTAAAGTTTCTACTCAGTCATACCTACTATTCTTGAATACATAACACATAAACGAAAAAAAAAAACATAAAATCCTAATATATAAACCATAGACAAAACATAAAAAACTAAACATATGGGTTCTCTAGATAGTGATCAAGGGCATAGAACGCAGGAAATACACCCTTGAGTTTGCAAGTACCCCCACGCCCACAAATAAAAGCATGCATTTTCCTCAATATATTATTATAGAAACTTAAGAACAAGGGTGAGGACCTACCTACAATGCCTTAAGAACTTGTGTCATCAGCTACTGATTGTGATACTTCATCATCAGCGGTAGGAAAATCAACAATAGAACCAAGTTCCACTAATGCATCCATAATAGTGTTCGGTGGAACAAAGTACTCCCTAACAGTCTCAGAAGGTCCACTTGTAGAGGCGCCCCCAAATCTAGATCGTAGTGCCTCTTCTCGTGGCTTACTAGTCTCTTTTGACTTTCCTAGTGCTTATTTCCTTTGTTTTCTCTCCTTCATCTTCTTTTTCCTTTCAATCCTCTTCCGCTCGTTAGTCTCACTTCTTTTCTCTTTTCTTTGCCTTTTTTATCAACTGGTTCATCTTTATAATTGTAATACGCCATATTTCTCAAGCTTCATTTAGGTCTAAGTACATGAGTATTCCTACCTAAAATTTTTAAAATACTCAGTATTTTTTAGTTTAGAGCTTACCAATATGTAGAAAAGTTAGTCAGCTTCCCAACTATATAAACTTCGCCCAAATCCAATACTCGAGTGAAGAGGTAGAGCCATTTTTGTAATACAGTGTGCCAAACTGGCACCCAGTGTATCATGGAGACCAACCAAGTAGCAATGGTTATTTTCCAGTAAGCCAATTCAATACCACTATATCACGCCACCAGCCAATTTTCCAATTGTCATTTTCACGTATTCCATCACGATCATGGTGCTTGCTCCAAGGGTAAAATTTACATACAAAAGGGTATCGCAATTCCATTTCTTTGCATCGAATAGCTAGTTTGTAGTTGTCAGTTTCCAGTGACACAATGTGATAGCACCGCATCGGGCCAAGTGCCCAAATGGAATTTTTAGTGACAATATTAAAATCTTTCCCAAGGGTAATTGTGTATTTTTCCATAACCTAAATTAGCCTTTAACACATGACTTACCCCTAATTAACCTAGTCATATCATTATTCAACCAATTTTCCCCCAAATTAAATAATTCTCTATCATTAGGCAAAACCCCTAGTTTCAAAAATCAAGGCTAACTTTCAATAATTTCTCCAAGAACCCTTAAGAAATTACATTCCAAGGTATTGTAGGCATTCATCTATGGGTTTTTTTCACCGATAGAGTCAAAAAATCCATTTTTTTAAAACAACAAGACTGTTGATTTATGATTTACATGCTTGAAATTGAATTATATTCATGTTCATGACATTAATTAATTTTCAATCTATGATTAATTGTTGTTTCCCTCATATTGAAATAGCATATATATTGAATTGTGTATTTTCCATGTTAAATCATTGAATTTGCAAGTTTGGACATTGTAGTTGAAATGTTTATATGATATTGATGATTATTTGCATTAAGTTGTGCCCCCCAAGTGTTTGATAGAATGTCCATGTGATTTAAATAGTGAAATCATGACATGCTAGTATATGTACAAGCTTATTCTCAACATGTGTTTGATAAAATATCACTATAAATGAATTATGGACAAATGTATAAAGGGTGTGATCCTTAGAAGTAGTGCTTGTATTCCAGAACTATGTAGACAACATAGGTTGAGAAATCAACCTGCCAATTGAGGGTTGATGAGGACTTTTAACCGGCCAGTTGAGGGTTCAACTATTCTAATTGAGTACTTTCCAGATGAGGGTAACTCTTCAACTTGTCTTTACCCGTGGTATGGTACTGATACCCCTCCAACTAGGATTATAGGTTGTACCCTTGTTACCTTATTTGGAGGGCCATGTAAATTACATGATTACTTTCTACAATTTTATTTTCAATCTCAGTATTGAACTCGGTTCAGTTCAACAAAATCAGGAATTTCAGACATACTCAATCAACATCAGTAACTCAGTTATCAGCAATCTCAGATATCAGTTATAAAGTTATCTAAAATCAGTACTCAGCTTCAGTAAAATCACAGATATAGTATACATACACATATATGCACAACATTGCATACCCTTTCTTTATGCTATGATGTCTTATATCATAGGTTCAGATGCTTAGTTTCCTGACCGCGCATAAGCATATTTAGTTATTAGAAACAGTTTTAGTAGTGAGTCCTCATCTATTGAGGGTATGCTTTTATTTCAGTATTTCAGTTTATTAGTATTACAATAGTCGAAGTTAGTTGGGGGCTTGTCCCATCAACTCCATATGCACCAGTTCATCTAGAGGCTTTTCAGACTAGATTATTAAACAATATTTAGTTCTACAAATTATTATTATAGTTGATATTCTCTATCAGTCTTTTTAGATTTGAACCTTATGGAAATTCAGCCCATTTTCTACATTATTTTTAGTATTATTATTCAGTGATCACAGCACATATGATTCATGGGTTAGCTTGTGGTCCTTCGGGATTATAATCACCGTGTAATGTCTGGGATACAGACTTGGGGCGTTACAGTAATCAACATCAATAACTGATAAAATACTCATTTCCCTTTGTTGTTTTAATGATAGACAAATATCAAAACTTAATTCTTCATCATTAAGCCTGAATTTTACCCCATTCATCTACAAATAAACTAAGACTCTCCCAGTTGCTAAAAATAGCCTACCTAAAATTATGGGCACTTTAAAGTCCACTTCACAATTAAGAATTACAAAGTCTGTAGAAAATATAAAACTAGCAACCTTTACAAGTACATCTTGTATAATCCCTAATGGTCTCTTCACCCACTGGTCTTTTATCATTAGTCCCAGGTAGTTGTTTTGGATTTCCTAAAGAAAATTTCTTGAAAACCTCCAAAGGCATAAGTTTAATGATTGGTCAAAGATTACACAACACCTTACCCAATCTAAACGCTCTGATTATGCATGAGATAGTAAATGATTTCGGGTAAGCATTCTTATACACTAATGAACTAGTAGCAAGAGCACTACAATAATAAAGCTTGTCCACAAGCTCATAGCAAACTATTCTTTACTTCATCACAAGTTCCTTCATAAATTTAGTGTATCCCGTCATTGGCTCTAATGCCTCGACTAAAGGCCCATTCACTATCTACTACTTGAGCATATCCATGAATTTGATAAACTTACCCTCATTTGCTGTCTTCTTTAATCCTTGTATAAATAGAGGTGGTGGCTTTGGGATACTAGGTGGAGCTACTTCTGCCACCTTTCCTACTCCTTGCTCCGTACCACTAACCTATTTTTGCATAGATGGTTTTTCCACTACTCCACTCTTGTTTTCTAAACCTCCCAACTCCTTTGACACCACTAGGAATTCATCAACTATCTACTAACCAAATACATATTTGGATCATTACCTGATAATCTGCTAAAAAGTTCTTTCAAGTTGAGCAGTTGAATCATAGTGCTAGTGATATTGGATTTCACACCAGGAGCTAGTGGTAGTGGAATGATTGCTCCAGTATCTTTTTCCCCATCCAAATCATCTTCATCCTCATCATCTAGGTCAAATTGCACCATAGGCTATTGATGCATTCTACCTCATGCTTGGCTATTTCAATTTGCTGGTATAATATTTTCACAACATCACCTATTTATAGGATCAACTAACTCATCATCTCTAAAATCCTCATCATCCAAATTGGGTACCCACCTTGGTAACCCAACATTTTGTTGGTTCACTTGAGAATTCAGTAAAGTGGCCAATTTTGCATCATCTTGTTGTTCCGCTATACTTCTAATTCTCTAAGTTTCTGGGTTTAAATGTAATGATAGTCCTCCTAATCTTCAAGTTTGCGACATGAACAATAACTATCTGTTAAATATCAAAAACAAAAAATTATAGTAAAATTGGGATACTTAATTAAGAGTCAACTGACACTAATATACTTAATTGACAACTATATTCCCTGGAAATGGCGCCAAAATTTGATACACCCAAATGACATCTCTCTTATAAGATAGTAACCGGTCGACATGAAATATATAACCAACTTAGTTGGGGTAGAATCCCATAGGGAATAGGGTGTTAATTAAGACTGTTTGTGATTTAACCAACTAATACTCGATAGTTTCCTTTAAAAGGAGGGGTTTTATCAATCAATCTATCATTAACATTTTAACTTTGTTTAGTAACTCAAAGTTAAAGTTGTAGTATTTAAAATCAAGGATGTAGTAGAACTAGAGTTGTGGTAACTATGACTATAATTCTTCATTGAATAATAGTTGTGGTATTGTATTCTCATGAATTATGGGAAACACCAAATTATCATTATCGACATCCTATCGAAGTAGTTTTCAACCTACCTAGATGTTGAGTTCCCTAATTTTTTCAAACTTAGGAAATTCTCTTTCAAAATCCTTTTTGATAATTCACTAATTTTAGTTGATTTCTCAGTTTGAGCAAAGCAACACACAACAAGTTCTATTGTTTGCAATAACAGAAAACATGTAACAAAACAGAATTATCAAGATGAATCCCATAATTATTTGAATTTACCCAGTTATTAAATCAACAAAGTATTGTCATATCTCCCACAACTCTAGTTGTGGGATTTAATTACTTATGAAATTAAAAGTGAAATCATGGATTAAATCCATAATTCAAATTAATTAAACTTACTGAATATGAAATCAAATGTAGTTCCTTTCAAAGTTTCACCAGGAATTTCCCAAAACTAATCCAAAATTCAAAACTTAAGAGCCTAAAAAGATGTAAACTCATCTTTGGAATATGTTCAAGATCACCCATGAAAACCATAAAGCCTGCTATAAATACCTATAGCTTTAAAAATTTGAAATTCAAAACCCAAATTTTTTGCAACATCATGGACGATAATTTTGATAGATTGTCAACTTGTTGACAACTTGTCAACCAAGTCATCAACTTGAGTCTTTAATAGCTATAATATATTTATAGGATATGACTATTTTGACATATTTTCAACACGTTGATGACTTGTCAACCAAGTCATCAACTTCATTCTTTAATCTATCTATAGATGACGACTAAGGTGACAACTTACCAAAATATTGATGACTTAGTATCCAAGTCATCAACTATCTTCTTCTGCAGCTAACATTCTATACTACACTTTTTCAGTTTGTTGAGAAATTGTCACATAAGTTGTCAATTGAAAACTTCAACACTTTGTTTTTGATTTGCAATCTCTATTACCCCAAAAATGTCTTCAGTGTCGTTATTTTCTTAGGTTTTCATACATCTTGAGTTTTCTTGCAAAATGACATAAAATACAATAAAAAACAATAATTGTACTTGAGAACATACAATTATTCCTATTAAAAAGCTTCAAATATGATATCATAAAGGTAGCATACCAGAAATGCCAATGAAAATTGAGTGAATTAGTAAAGGTCTTGATGGCCACCGATTGAATTGCATGGATGTTAATGTATGAACTAATAGGCCAAGAGTTCAAATGATGGAAAATAATTGTAGTGAAATAGCTAGTGGTTCGACTCCCTAGTTTAATGAAATGTCTTGTGATTCGAGTATCTCGCCCAATAAAATGACTAGTAGTTTAAGTCCCTAGTCCAATAAAATGGATTGTGGTTTGAGTCCCTCGCCCAATAAAATGCCTAGTATTTCGAGTCCCTATTCAAATGAAATGGATTATGGTTTGAATCCCTCGCCCAATGAAATTACTCTTGGTTCAAGTCCCTAGTCTAATGAAATGGCTTGTGGTTCGAGTCCATCACCCAATGAAATGACAAGTAGTTCGAGTCCTTAGTTCAATTAAATGGAATGTGATTTGAGTCCCTAACCTAAAGAGATGTATTGACTTTAAAATACCTCATCTAATGAAATTACTAGTGGTCTAAGTCCCTAGTCCAATAAGTTGACTAGTGGTTTGAGTCCCCAGTAAAGGTAATGAATAGTGGTTCGAGTCCTTAGTCTGACGATATTAATTTTGGTTGGAGTCCCTTAATTGATTGAATTTGTTAAATTAGTTAATTGGTTGACTTGTATAAATTGGTTAGATTGGTTGAGTTGTTTGGTGTTTGGATCTCTATTGACTAAGGTAATAGAGATGTTTAAGATTATGAAATTGGTAATATGGATGATTGAAAGTTCTTCACTCCATCATTTGAGAACGTATGTTATGACTTGTTCAATGGTTTGGAACGTTGTGTAACTATTTGTATATGTATCTTCATATATGCGTATACTTGTGTAGATATGATTATATATATTGATTTTACTTTGATTGAACAAATGTATTGTTTTATCCTTATCTTTAGGTGTCACGACCTGATATCCTCCGGTCATGATGGCGCCGACCATAACCCACCAGTAGACAAGCCAACTCGTATTTTGAAATGACTAGTAATGGACTTCTCAATAATATAAGGAAAAGAATGTGGAATATATGAAACAAAGACCAATACATAGAAGAATCCAAAAACCTGGTGGTACCAGTACAAGATCTTCTAATATAAGAAGAGTAAAAAAGTGAAATATCAAGAGAAATACACTAATACATCTTCTCTCTGAATATGACTTACAGACTAATATAATACATAAGAGAGATAAAAGTAATACTCCAAACGTTAGAAGCTTACTTTGTATCTCTAAACCAATGTTGCTCCGCACGATGCACACATCAATGGAGATAACCCATACTATAATCTGCAGGCTACAAAAGTGTAGTATAAGTAAAAAATAAGTGGTACTCAGTAGGCTACCACTAATTGAGCAATAAAGATAAATAAGATATATACAACATATAAAGATAATGAAAAATACACCCAAGAGTAAGAATCATATGAAAAGTCAATGAGATAATAAGGAACAATTATCCTATTTATGTCGAAGAGTCTAACATAGTAAAACTAAGGAAGTATTAGGGTGAACTATCTTATTCTAGCTATATTCAATTTTCATTGAAGCTATACCTTATATGTAATACCCCGATCATTTCTTAAGCCTAAGTCCATCTTTTTCATTATGTCCATTTTACTAAACGTTATTGGATCGCCCAGGCCTGAGGGTCAACCTGGTGGACCGTCAAGCGTCCCATCAGGCAAAGGTACTTACCCCTCTTCATGGTCACCATGTGAATTCCAAGATGGTGGACCATCAAAAAGTTGATGGACCATCAAGGGCTCCATCAGGTCAAGATAGAATGTCTAATTTCTAGCCCTCGTGTGATGGACGACTTGGTAGACCATCAGTTTCCTGATAGATCGTCACTTCGACTATCACGCTGATGGTAGAACGTTTCAGTTTTTTCACTTGAGTGACGGACAATCTGGTGGACCATAAGGAGACTTGACGGATGTTAGATTAACTGTCACAGGCCCTGATCAATGAATTTCATCTTTTTCAAAAAAGTCATTTTGGTCATTTCCACCTCATATGGTCTTATTTATATATTTTAGTAGATAATAGCCATTCATTTTTCTCCTTTACTCTTCCAAGATACATCTATAAATTAGGGTTTCTTCCAAAACCTAAAAAATTAATCTTCTTCCAAGAAATTCAAGGATCTTCCATAGATTTCTCCATGTTGTCCAAGAATTAAGCTCCTCTAGTCAAAGACATCAAGGATCCTATCTAAAAATTGTAAGGAAGAAGTTCCAAACAAGTTTTTACATCTTCAAAATTATAATCCAAGGTATGTGGGGCTTGAAGAAGAATACTTCTTTCGTTCTTATGCCTAAAGATTTACTTTCTGTTATTGATTTATAAGATATTACAAGTGGGTTTATACCCAAATTTCTTTATTTATGATATATGAGATTTGAGTTGAATAAGTTTGATATTTATGATTATTTCACCATCACGTTTCTTAAATTGAGAATTTATTCCATGAGTTGTATATTGTCGTTACGTATTGATGATTTCTAAGATATTTAAGACAAGTGTCATGAGTTATGTCTTTCCATGAGAAATTTTACTATTGAATATATATATCGATATTTGAGATTGCAAGTCAAGAATGAGTCCTATGATGTTTTCTTGAAGCTTTTGATATTTGAAAATGATTCGAAAAGCAAATGTACTTGATGTTGAGAAAGATTGTGTTGAGTTGAGTCGGGTTAGGAATCCACAAGATGCTTATGATTTGAAGATTATATATATATATATATATATGTTTTGGTCTTTAAAATAGATCCATGATTTGATGTTGATTAAGGTGGATTTCCTAACGCGTTTTGAGCTTAGTATGGGAGGTGTATTTAGCACCGAGCGGGAAATGTGGTATTTCCCCAAAACTATGTGCCATCACAGGATTGATGTTGATAATTGTGGGCCAGAGGCCGAGTATGGGATTGTGATAAGGAGATTGAGGTTATACTTCTTGGCAAGAGTACAACACCCCCTCCAATATTGGGTTCTCTCCTTAGAAGGGCAAAACGTTAGACTCCATGCGGCTCATTTGGTGTAGTTATGTCGGTTATAAGAAAATCCCATGTCCATAATTATCTAAGTACCATGAGTTACTGAGTCACTTTAATTCATAAGTCAAAGAGTTTGAGTTGAGTTAAATGATTTCTGAGATTTATGAAGCATATGTTATTACTGATGACTTTCGAAAATGATGTTTTATTTAATTCAAGCGAAGAGAGTTCTTATTGTCAACATGCATGATTTTCAAATACATTTATGATATTATTCAAAATGTTACATCCACCACCACATACTCAGTACATTCCTAAGTACTAACTCTCATACTCTTTTGTACTCTATATTTCTTCAAGATATAGGTTTAGGTGCTCAATCTCGGCAGCAACACTGATCTTTGAGTTCCTTCATCTACATTTCTACGGTTGGTGAGTCCTCATGGTTCAAGAACCTATGTCTCTGATTTTGTCTTATTTATATATGGTTGTTTACTTTCAGTTCAGTATGAGTCAGTTGGGGATATTTCCTAATGGGTCCTCAGTTCTATGTAGTAAAGGCTTTGTCAGACTAATGTACTAGTGTGTATAGATATTTCAGTATTTTGTCAGAACAGGATAGTATTACTTCGTGTTTCAGTATGTTCGTGACATAGTTAACCGATAATAACCTAGAAGATGTATGATGTAAAATTAGTGATCACTTTCTGCTGATGAATATATACGAGAAAATGAAAATTCATCTATTGATGCTCCATCATATGGCATAGATATCCCGAATATTAAGTAGAATATCCTGAGGAAGACTATACACTGATATTAATGAACTAAAAGTGCTAGAGATCTCTGAAGTAGTCGATGACAAAGATGTAATGCCTCATGATTCAGTTCCAAAAAAAAATCTAGAACTAGCAACAACAACAATGATAACTATTGGAACTAGATTCCATACCTTCACTTGAAAGATGTCATGGTTTCATCTAGGCCTCAAAAAATCCATGACTTCTACCCTTGGATGGAGATGAAGAATTTGGCTGAACGAGAAAAATACATGATACTATCAGAGTTCACCAATAGATTCTCAGGAATTCACAGAGATTGGTAGAACATGATTAGGATAATGGATAAAAAGACTTATATCACATATCAAGATTTTACCTTTAATATAAAGATACTGCAAGAAATTTTTTGTAGAGATACAGGCCACAAATTAGAGAAACTATGCAGGAAGCTCTTCTATATGAAGTTCTTATCATTTGATCAAGATGGTATTTATATCCACTGCCTAAAGATAGCGAAGATCCATTCTAGTCTAGGCAGAAATTCCATCCTCAAGTAAGCCTTCATATCATTACTAAAAAATTTCTAGTCGGCCACATAATGACGATTATAGAGGATAAGTTCAAATCTATAACCATCCCGCAAGTAGGATATATTAGGCAGGCCATCGTCCAATATATGGACAACGTATACATGAAGAGATATGTACTAAAGTAGACCATCCAGAAGAATCCTACTCTTGATCAAGCATGCAATAGGAACAATCTTATCACCAAATCTAAAGGCCCCTGCTTATGTCTTCAAGGAAGATCTGGGAAGTAAATATTCTTTAGGAGGTTAAAATTTACCCTGACCTTATGATGAAAATACCAAGGCAATCACTTGAACTAGGTACTTTATTAAAGAAGCTCGATGAACTATAAGAAGCATAACATTGTTTCATCTACAAAAAAACAAATCACTTTTCAACAAATTCTCCTCACGTTGAAAATTCAAAGGACTCAGTCTACCTCTTTGAAGAGATATCAAATCACAAAGGCATCTATCTTAGTTAAGACGATGATCTTGAATCGGTCTTCTAGCTAGAAGAATAATCTATAGAGGATGTCCTCTTCTCTATATAAGTACACAATGAGTTAGGAAATATCAATATAGATGAAATCTACCTGATATCCAGTACGAGAGAAGGCAATGAAAAAAAGGCTAGTCAGATTTTCATGTTCAGCACATTAAAAATTTTATCTTTCAAAATAGAAAACTCCCTTCGAATTTAGTCAATCAGTATGTGGATACTTTTAATATATCCATCCTCCAAGAAAGATGAACTTTCTATGAGATTAAATTGTTTAAAAAGGTTAGAGGATCCATCCAGAAACCTTTCAACATAGACTAGGAATATCATTTCCGTCATGTGTTCATAGCATTATTTATCCACTCTTGTAAAGGAGCTTACAAGCTGCTAATCCGTCTACTTGTATATTGAAAACAAGCTACTCAGTCACCTTCTTACACATGTTGTCACATGCAAAAACATGTTTATATTTTGTTTTATTAGTCCAATCATATGTTAGTAGGGTTCGACTTAGATAAAATAGGCTGTAAATATCTCAGAAAAGTATATGCAAGAATTGGGCGTTACAAATTTTAGAATAGTGGTCTAGGTAGGAGAATTTATTTAAATTTATCTATATTTTAAGCTTATCTGTAGTAGGGCTTTCTTCGCCAGAAAAAGGAAGCATAGGTCTTCAGATAGAGATCATCGTATTCTCTACTTATAGATTATCCTATCACTTTGATCATTTTCACCCCTAAAAAGAACTTAATAAAACTTTTATAATATTAATAAAATGTTGTTGGCCATGTTCTCTCTGTTACACCTCTCTTCCAAAGGGATTGGTACTCTGATCCTTAGGGTTGGAGTAGTAGGGCATGGAAGCATTTATGAAATCTACATGTTATGATTGCAACATTAAACTCTAAAGTACTTTCCATGAATATGACATGATATTGGCTTTGTCCCCATGACATGAATTTATATGTCCTTTTCATGTTTATGAAATGAAATTGGCTTTGTCTACATAATATCTTTCTAATTTCCATTCTTTTCTTTCTAAAAACAAATAAATCAAAGGTATGGTATAGTACACCTTTGCTCCGAGGATGCTTGAGGGTGATAAATTCCATGGGAGATCCATAAAAATCCCATTTATTTCATATATAGAATAATTATTTTTTAACTTAGTTACCAAAGATTTACTATGTTTTAAGAGTGGCAAAGTATAGCCATCCCATTAAGGGTTGAAAAGTCTTTGTTCATAGAAAACCATCCTATAGGGTTAGTGGATGCATAAAACAGTCATAAGAAAGCTATTAGGTCTTGATAAAATTTTTGATTTCATATGGTACCACTTATATGGACTTGAAACCACCTATCATTTTTGAAAGGTTTGAATCAGTGGTCTATGGTGTCGATGAGAGCTTTGATTTTGTATGGCATGCCACCTACATGGCTTTGAAACACTTTTTAGGTTTAAAAGTTCATTGCCTTATTGTTGTTTCCAAGTTAATATTGCATGTGGTGTCACTCTGTGTACATAATGCAGACCAAGCTAATTTTGTTTATTAAACATGTAAAAAACATAGAAATCAATGTCGTGTGGACAAAGTCAATTTCAATTCATGGTCAAAGTAAGTACTTTAGAGTTCTATGAAACATTAAAAACAAAAAAACTTTCCTAAGTATTTCTTTACCCTACTACTACCCATACCTTATGAAGAAAGGAGGAAGATAAAGAACTTATAAAAAAAATGTATTATTGATATTATGAGACTTTAAAAGAGTATTTTTAGGTGAAGAATTTGATCAATGTATAGAGATTAATCTCTAAGTGGAGAATCTGATGATCTCAAACTAAAGGACTATGCTTTATTTTATAGGAGAAGGAAACCCTGCTATATATAAACTTGAAATATAGATAAAATAAAATATCACACGTGGACCACTCTTCGAGAAATAGTAAAACCCCATCCTATTTACTATAAATAGTCTAGCATTACCCAATCACACACTTTTATGTATTTACAAAAGCTATTTTATCCAAGATAGGCCCCACTAACATGAGATAGGCCTAATAAAATAAAACAGAAAGATATCATTCACATATGATAGAATGTTCAAGCAGGTGACTAGGAAACTTCTTATCTACTTGTAAGAAAATGGATCAACAACTTATAAGCTCCTTGCCAACAAGTGGATAAGCATCTTGTAGGCTTTATTAAAGAATATTCATAAGCTCCTTATAGCCATCTACCATGTACCTAGATATGCAACTTGTAGGCAAACCCTTCTAAGATGGTAACCCATTTGAGAGGGTTTTGTGGAAAATTTGGGAATGTAATTCTGTGGATCTTGTAGTTAATGGTAATTTCTTACAAATGTGATCTATCATTGACTTTCAGTTAATGTAGGATATTTTAATGTTGATCTTGTATCCTTCTTCTTTTTACCATTTGAGATTGTTCTTCTACTTGAGGTAGTCTTGGTCTTCTAAGCTCAGCTTTAGTGATCTGGTGATGTAACACTTCTAGTTTGATAAATTTTTGAATTCCTTTATGGGAGATTTCAACTATATGATATTAATAGCATTGGTGACTGCATCTGTCATGATTTTTTATAATAGTTTATATTATTTCATTTCCTATCAGACCTCATCTTAGTTGGTAGATCATTGATGTAGTTCAACTATCCCTATTCTTTTGGCCAAATTTCTTTTGGAATGCATCTGCTCTACTAGAAGATAAAGTATTTGCTTTATAGTATTTATCTTCTTAGGAGAGTGTTGATACAAGAAATTCCATAGGACTAAAATTTAAGGCTGATCTTTGACGTTTAGGCTAATGATTCCCTTCGAGCGATAAAGCATAAAAATTAGTGCATCAAGGTAATCTTTGAAGCATAAAACCCAATATTGTTATGGCTTAAACCACAATATGAACCTTTTCATAGCTTGTTGGATTTTATCAAAATGACTGATGGTATCACACTTTTAACTCCATAAGAATATGGCACTAGTAATACTAGTACAAGAATAACTATAGGAGTTTTTGCTGGAAGTCATTGGCTAGTTCTATGAAAACATGATAAAAAGGATATTTTGGGTATAATCTAAATGGCTTTAGGATTGATCATTCATAGTTTGGAATATTTAAAGCTCATAGAATGTTCTTCTATCATTAAGGTTGGATGGACCGAAAGGATCCTAATAATGATTAAAAAGATCTAGAAAGAAGTCTACTATATTAGAAAATGAAATTAGTGATGTGTTGGGTATGTGAATTTAACTAGCCAGGTTGTTGTTGGCTTCTCTAGTATTAGATATCAAGTAGAGATCATCTGCATAGTTGTTGCTTGATTCATCATATTCATCGATGAAGAAGAGGTTGTGCTACATCGAATCTTCTTCCAGTAAGAACAATGATTTAAGTTCAACCTATTTGTGGAGATAGATGCTTCAATAATAAACTATTTCTTCAACGATGCAGATTGATTCATTTGACTTTTTGTCTTTAGGATAGTTTCTCAAAAAGTGACTAGGCGTTTTGCAGATGAAGAAGCCATTCTCCTTGTTGTAGTTTTTTTGGGATTCTTCATCTGAAGTACCCAGTTTTCCTTATCGCTATCGTCTTTTCATTTTGGTGCATAGGAAATTTAAACATCATGAACTACAATTATTGCTTAGACCTCGCCTTACAGCTCTAGTTGAGATTTTGGATTTGGTAACAAGATCACTCCTAATGTATGCTCAATCAATAATTGGGTTGTTCTCGATGATCTATTTTAATACAGATCTCTATAGGAATATATTGTGAAAGGCCTATAAAATGGCCTGCCTGATGTATCCTACTTGTGGAAAAATTAAAGATTTGAACTTCTCCTCTATAATTATCATTATGTGGTCAACTAGCATCTTTAGGTAAAAATGATATTAAGGCTTGCTTAAGGCTGTGATCTCCACCTAGCTCAAAGTATATGTTTTCCATATTCTAGAAATGGATGTCAATGACATTTGTATCGAATGATAGGCATTTCATCTCAATGAGTTGTCTATATAACTTCTCCTATTTGTCATTAATGTTTATGCAAAAGACCACTGTAGGATCCTAGTGTTGAAGTCAAAGTATTGAGATGTTAGATCAGTGTTCTTATCGATGATCCTAAGTGCATTCCACCAATCTTTGAGAATTCAAGAAAATTTCGTGGTGAACTAGTAGAGTATTATGTATTTTTCTCATTCAACCAAATTTGATGTCATTGAGTGTGAAGGTATGGAATACAGTTTTAATGGTTTGTGCCATTATTGCTGGTTCCAACCTTCTTTCCAGGATTGGATCATTTGTCATCCCATCTTAGTCATTAACTATCATAGAGACCTCTAGTTTCTTAGAGTGGTTCATGAATATTGGTATATTGTATTTTAAATTCAATTGAGGATTCAGGAGTTTCCTAAATATATTCTCAAGAATCAAAAGTCTTTGCCGTCCTTAATGTATCCATAAGTCAAAAAGTTATCATTGATGTCGAAGTATTCATCCTACGAGTCACCATCAGACAAACATTCTTATTTTCCCATATCAGGGTTAGTGGAATCAGTGTACTAAATATCTTAATTGCATTTTAGATATTGCTCTACCGAACCAGTATTGTATGTGGCTTATGGATTTAGAACTAGGTTGTCAATGATGTCCAAGCCATAAAGATTTAGAATAACTTGATTTGAGAGGACCCAGTCTCTGTCTGATCTTGATGTAATGATAACCACTTTTTATTAACAATACCATATGTTAGAAAGGTATTCCATTCTTTGTCTTTGTATGGCAGTTCTAATTGATGGATTCTCAAGTGGTCATCTAGGAAGGTGATGTCTTTGTCCGAGATCATCATGGTTTCTCTATTTGTGTCCTTTTCTCTAAATTAAATCTTTCTTCTGGATTGCTTGTAGGTTCTATAGAATTTCTTTCTTTCAATGATGGAATCTTTTCTTTCCCATGCAAGCTTAGCAATGTCAAACATTTTTTCATCCAGAAAATTTACAGAGAAAGACAGTGGCATATGAGAACTAGAAGGGATAGTTTAAAAACAGTGGCTCATTTTGGTTAAGAGTATATTTGAGGTAAAATAGGGAATGAAGTTATCTTTTGCAGTGCCCTTTGTGTTCTCTATTAATTGAAATCCCCATATCTTAGCTGCTAGATTAGTTTTTTAAGAGAAGCCATTTCATTATCTTATTGGTTGAAGAAATATAATAGTGAAGTATGTTGTGGACATATATCGAACTGGAGGGATTGGAGCTTGAGTCTAACGGTAGATAGGTCCATCATGTTGATTGGATGCTTGTCCGGCTTTTTTGGCCATTGTTTTTAATTTATGCACCAATGTAGCATATCTTTGTGCAATACTCTTGAGGAATTGGCTGATGCTAGACAACATTCTATTCTGGAACATGGCACTTCTAAATTACCAATTAAGGTTTATTTTATGTTATTTTGTGGAATCTTTTCTCCCATTAGTAAGATAATATTTTTTCTAGTATCTTTAGAGCATGGCTCATTTTATCCTATTCAAAAGGTTTATATTGTAGGGAAGTCATCTGAGTGACTGGTTCTTATGCATGCTTACTTTTAGTCTGGGTGTTTCTATTTGTTGATAGAGTGGATGAGGTAGCTTCTTGGAGCATGGTATCACAATTCATTCTCCATGGGTAGTGTCTTGAGAAAGGAAATTTGTGCCCTATTTTGTTGCAGCTTTAATAATGGAAATATTTAATCCAATCATGTTTGTTGATTAGGTTGTTGAGGAACTAGGATATAACTTCTGGGTTGTCTATGGAAGGTTGGTTCATGCAGATAGAGAATCTTTTCTTAAGAGGATTTTTTCGATGTGAGTGGTTGAAATTGATAGTGATTGTGCTGTTTCTTCTCTTTTCAAAGGTCGGTTCAATGGACTGGAGAGGTTGGAGATGGTTTCTTAACATCTCATAATTTTTGACCCATGAGTCTAGGAGTACTTTGACAAGTTCATCTCTAGGAATTTGTCTTGGGATATGGGTACACAAAATGGTTACATTAGTGGCATTAAAATTTAGGAACAAAGCATTTTTACCTATTAGAAGGGATAGATCCATATCATAGTTCTGGACTTGCCAGTCTATTTGGTAGTGTTGAGTTTCTTGGATGGCATATCTGGGTTCCAAAGCTCCAAGAATTTATTCCTAGATCTTCAACGCCTCCATTAGATATAGATTAAATCCATCCCCACTCCCAGAGGAGGGAGGAAGTAAGTAGTCATATAAGATCTACTACAGTTGCTTGTATGAGAGACAACTTTACATTGTTAGTCCTTACTTTATATTAACAATGTTGTTAGCCATAAAAAAAAATCCATAGTCTTTAGTTTTTTATTATTAGAACCAAATTCATGTAAACATTCGAGTCTTAGTCGTTTCACTACTATAGTCCTTACTTTTATGTTTTCATAACCAAATTCTTGTACATGTTTGTGTTATAGTCAGTTTCCATAGACATTAGAACAAATAGTTTGTGGATTTTTTTCCTTATATCTTTAAAACAAATATATCAAGTATTTATATTCTAGAAGACAACAAAAATATGTTTATTTTTGAGTTTTTACCGTCTTAATCATGTGTATCTTGTCAATGTATATCTCAAATAAGATTAAATTTGTCTCCAACCCTTAGTAAAACTATATCATTTAAATATGGCTTATTGTATGAAGTAGATGTGTTACCACCAGAACAGAACATATCCACATCGTATCTACGTCTACTGAACCACTAGTCAGCCTTTGTAAAGAGGGAATGTAATTTGTGGATGCAGATCCATTCTTTGGTATAGCAAAAACCAAAAGGATTTTTGCAATGTTAGTGTTGCATTGAAGAATCACGTAAGAAAAGGCTATAAAATAGTGGTAAATATTTCCCTTTATTATACCAAATACAATGAATACCATCTTGAAAATTTGGGTACCAAAGAAATGACCCTAAACATTAGGACAGTCTTTGTCACTATATTTGAAAGCATCAACATGTCCATCTCTAATCCGTATCTAACGGAAGTGTTGAAGATCCAGGTCTAAATTTTTGGAGTTCTACAATATAGTGATTCCATCCAGGCAAATCTACACTAACAAATAGCATGGAGAGTCCATACCTATTTATGGCTCTATTCCTTCCAAGATGGGAAAAATGTTTTGTACCTAAACATAGATGCCACTGCTGGAACCACTTAGTGTACCCAAATCCCAAGATAAATTGGCAAATTTGAAATTTTCAAAGTATTCCCACACTCATGGGTCATAAATTATGAGATACCGAGAGATCATCCTTAAATTCTCCAGACCACTAAACCAACCTTTGCTAAAAGAGAAAATAACACAATCACTATCAGTTTCAACCACTCACATATCTAAAAGCCCTGCAATATGAGCTTCTCTATCCATATATAGCAAACATTCAAGGACAACCCAAAATCTATTTCCTGGTTCCTTAGCATCTTCATGATGAAGCATGACTAGATTAAATATTTCAATCCTGTAGACTACAATAAAATATGGCTCAAATATCCTTTCTCAGGACACTGCCCATGGAGAATAAATTGTGATTATACCATATGCCAAGAGGATACCTCACCTACTTGTTCATAAAATAAGTCTATCTGAACTAAAAATAATCCTACAACAAATATTTTCGCGATGTACCTAAGGAACTAGACACATAGATAACTTCCCACCAAGTAAACCTTTCAAATAGCATAACTTAAGACACTCTCCAAAGAGACTAGCAGAAAATGTTCTCATACTAATTGAAGAAAAGATGACCGTTAGAAAAATTGAAGAAAGACTCAACTGGTAATTCGAAAATTTCATATGCAAGAAAATGATAAAATCCAGCATCAGCCAATCTCTCAACAGTGTTGCTCACACATAAATTAATTTTGGTGCACGGAGTCGAACTAATGTCCAAAAAATCAGAACAAATGTTGACTCAGAATGATGAACTTATCTGCCAATCAGTGCTCATGTTTCAATCCCAGTTGTATGATATATGTCTACGAGGAAACTCATTGTCATACTTCTTACACCAAAAGGAAAATAAATGGCTTCTGTTAAAGAACAAATCCAGCACCTGAAATATGATTGTTTCAAACATCATAGATCACAAAGGTCACTGCCATAGCCAATCTTATTCCCTAAGTCTCCCAAAGCATACTCTTCATAAAATATATGCCACAACATTACCATTATTGCTTCTGGTTGTCATTTTCCAATGTATTTCTCCCCAAAGTCTCAAGATGAATAAGAGTTCAACATTTCTAAGCTTGCATGGGAATGAAAAGTTGCCATTACTGTAAGAAACAAAGTTGATGCAATCTACAAGCATTCCTAAAGAAAGATAGTATTTGGTGAATAGGATAGAGACAGAGTAACAGTGATGATCTTAGACCATGACATCACCTTCCCATATAACAACCTAATAATCCATAAATTGGAAGTTTCTTACAAAGACAAATAATGAAACTCCTTGCTAAAAGCTAGTATTTTAAAACACAAGTGGTTATCATTACATCATGATCCAGATGCTAACTTGATACTATTGAATCAAGTTGTTCCAAATCTATATGGATGTGATATCAATGAAAACCCAATTCCAAATCTATAAGCCATAGACAAACCTGATCTTGTGGAAAAATATCTTAAATAATGAAATACTCAGGAGGAAGATTCCATTAACCCTTATATGGGAAAAATGTATGTTCATATGATGGTGACCCTTCAGATGAATACTCAAAAACCAGTGATAACTTTCTAGGTGATGGATACATTGAGGACATCGAAGACTATATTAATTTTCTTGAATAGATTGATGAAACACTTGAATACTCAATTGAATCTCTCAAAGAAGACTATCCACCTATATTAAAGAACCACTGCAAGGAATTACAAGTCTCTGAAGTTGTAAATGACTAAGATGACATGACAAAGGAGCCAATATAAAAAAAAGCAGTCCAAACCAGTAATGACAGCATATAAAATTATTTGAACTGGATTCAACGCCATTAATGATGATGACATCAAGTTTTTTGACTTGTCTAAGAGGATCAAAAATGTCCAATCATTGATATCGATGAAAAACCTAGTTGAACAAGAATATGCATGGTACTCGTAGAGTTCACCTCTAGATTTTTCAAAATTCATAGAGATTAATAGAACATGCTTGGTATCATTGATAGAATACTTATTCAACATCTTAAGATGTTCCATTCAATACTGGGATACTACAATACTTCTTCTATATAGTCACTAAAAACAAACAAAAGAAGCTATGCAGTTCATCAAGATGAATGAATTATTATTCGACATAGATGTTATAGACATCCACTTCAATACCTTCAGATCATCATTGTTGAACATGCTAGCTGACCATATGATGATCATTCTAGATGAAAAGTCCAAATAAATAATCGTTACACAGGTACGATACATTAAGAGAGCCATCTTCCAGGACTTGGACATCACATGTACGAAGAGATTTGTATTAAAGTAGATCATCCTGAAAAAACCCAATTTTTGATCGAGCATGCAGCAGGAGTAATTTTTTCATCAAATACAACTGCTCCTACTTGATCTACAAAGAAAGGTCTAGGAAATAGTTGTAGTTCAGGAGGTTTGAATTATCTAGTCTCCAAATAACAGGACCAAGGCAATCAAGTAAAAAAGTCACTTAACACAAAAAAGATTAATTAACTACAAGAAGAAGAATGGTTGCTTCATCTACAAAATTCCTAGTTACTTTGTAAGAAATTATCATCAATCTAAAAAGTTGAAGGAAAATGCCATCTCTTTGAAGAAATAACTAATCACACAGACATCTACCTCAGCATAGAGTACCAACTTGAATATGTCTTCTCACTAGAAGAAGAATCAATAGAGGAAACCTTCTTCTCCATAGATGAAAAAGTAGGTAAAATCTATACAAAGGATTGTTACTTGATGTACAATACAAGAGAAGCCAACCATAAATTGGCTAGGCGAATTTCCATCATCAACATCGTAAGAATTCTATCTTTTGGAACAACAAACTACCCTCTGCATTTATTTAATTAGTATGTGGATCTATTTTATCCATCCATACTCTGAGAAATAAGAATTTTCTATAAGTTTCAAGTATTTAGAAAACATGAAGGATCTAAGAGTGCACCCAAAATATCCTTTCTATCATATGTTAATACTACTAGCGAACGACTACCCACAAGAACTACTATGGTTATTCTGGTACTTGTGCCACTGGTACTATACCCTCATGCGGTATAAGTGTGATGCCTTTGGGGATTGCAATTGAATCTATCCAGCTCTAAAATATTTCATGCTATGGTTCAAGCCACAACATTATTGGATTCAAATATTAAATGATTCCTATGATGTAATGGTATTTTTGCTACATTGTCCCTTAGGAATCATATGCCATAACATTTTAGCTAAAATGGAAATTTCCAATATCAATAATCTCTAAGAAATATCAATATTATGAAGAACAACGCTTTATCTTCAAGTAAAATAATTGAATTCCAAAAGATATATGGACAAAGGAATAGGGAAAGTGGAACTACATGGATAATCATCCCCCCAGATGAAGTTTAAAAGAAATTGAAGAGTATCAACCATCATATGAAATCATAATAGATGAAGTCACCAATGATATCAAAGGCATAAAATAGAAAGCTCCCCATAGAAATATAAAGGTTCGTCTAACAGGAAGCTTGGAAGGCAAAAAATTCCTTAGGCAAAAGCACAGTGTCTACTGGTGGGTAGAAGAAGGATATGCGAGCTCACCATCAACACTATCCAACAATACCTAAAAGATGATACCAGATGAAATGGGCAAGAAATTAACTTTCAATGCAAGCTTTATGGAATTACCTATCTAAGCTTACCCTGAAATCCTCTCAGATGGGTAACCCGGTCAGAAAGGTTTGCCTAAAATCTACTTACCCACATACTTAGTAGATGACTGCAAAGTGCTTATTACCCAAATACTTAGTAAAAACCTACAAAGTTCTTATCTACCTATATGAAAGAATCTCACAAGCTACTTATCTATTTTCTTGTAACCTAGAAACAAGCCACTCAGTCACCTGTTTGCATATGTTTTTATATGCCAATAATATGTTCATTCTACATTTTTTTAGGGCCTATCACATGTAAGTAAGGCTATGCTTGAATAAAGTAGTTTCTATATATGACATCAAAGTATGTGCCTTGATAGGTCTTAAAAGATAGGATAGGAATTTTCTATATTTTGAATAGTGGACCATGTGTGATATTTTATTTTATTTAAAGTTTATATGTAATAACACTTCCTTCTCATATGAAAGGAAGCATAGGCCTTTAGCTAAAGATCATCACATTATCCATTTAGAGATTAGCCTCTCAACCTGGATAACATTCTCCACCTAAAAATTTGTCTTGCAATGTTTAATAATATTAATAAAATATTATTGGCTAAGTTCTATATTTTTCTCCTCTATTCCAAAGGTATAGGTACTTCAACTCATTAGGTTGGAGTAGTGGGCTAAGAAAACACCTAGGAAAGTCTACTTATTATGCTTGAACATGTACTTCTAAAGTACATACCATGATTATGAAACTAAATTTGTGTTTACTATATGACATAATTTTTAAGTCCTTTCCATGTTTAAGAAACAAAATTTGCTTGATCTGTATGAGATCTTCTAATTTACTTACTTTTCTTTCTTTAATCATGTAAATCTAAGGAATGACTTAGTACTCCTTTGTTTTGCAAATGCTTTAGGGAGATAAAGTACATGGTACAGCCTCAAAAATCCTATTTATATCACATAAATTGTATTGGTTTGTAACACCCCAATTCGCTAACCCAAAATGCTACACGATGCTAATGACCCTGAGGGACCACAAGCTAACCTACGATTGATATTTTTACCTGTATACTACAAATCATGATATAATAATACGGAATACATAGAACTTGAAGGCCATAAGATTCAGCTGAATAAAACCATGTGGGTGAAAATACCCAAAACAACTCAATCTGAACGTAAATCTGAACATAAATCTGAAAGCCTCAAAACTATCTGATTGAGGAGTTGAAGGAACATGTCTCCAACTAACTTTGTAAAACTGAACTGAAGAAATAAATAAATGAATCAAATCATATTGTCCTCAAATCAATAAGGACTCATTGTGTCTCTGCAACTGGAATGCTACCGCTACTGCAGGGCTGGAGCTTGTGTCTCAAAACCTATGGTGTAATATGAAAAGAAAGCACCATAGTGAAAATGCATCATTACAACTGGAGTACTGAGTATACGATGAAGGTAGGCTAAACATAAAAGGTTTAATGCAAGAACAACATTGACTGACTAATATGAACATGGGAGTGCAAACACACATATATATAAACTAGGACCGTGAATACATGATCGCATAACCTGTAAGCTAATACATGGTTTACTGATAAATATCATGACAGATATGGAAAATGATAACACGAATGACTCTATCCGACAGTCTTATATATACTAAAATCTGAAGAATGCCCTGGGTTCTTTTACTGAAACTGATACTGAAACTGTGGGAAGTAGTGTTTAACCGACATGCCCTATGTATGCCATTATGGCTATTCTAGGGTCCAATATCTACATCGGATGAAGGGGTATCAATACCATGCCATGGGTAAGGACAGCTTATGAGTGACCCTTATCTGGCGTGTACTAAATAAGAATGGTGGGAATCCTAAACTGATAAGTTAAGACACCTCATCAACCCTAATCCGATGGGTTAAGATGTCTCCCGCTACGGTAGCTACGAAGTTCAGGAACACAAGGATGACTGTTAAGAATTATACCCTGAACTGTTAGGTGAGTGCCCATCCTTGGGTTCACTCGGTGCTAACCTCTACTCCCATCTGGAGTTACAGGACATGAATAACTGACTGTGTATGACTTAATCTAACTAAATTCCATTGACTGGAGGAATGTTACTGATATTTGACAACTGACTAAGATTATAAGGTTTTCCTGAGTCACATGACTGACTGAAGTGTATGGAATCATAGCTTGAGTTCAGATATCATGAAACATGGCATGGCTCTAGGAACACAGCTATAGTTTTCAGGTACAATTACCCCCAGGACTCGATGGAAGGAAACTGACACACATGACTGACTTGATGATAAGATTACAGTCTATAATTTATAATATCATAAGTAGGGATCTCATACAAAGCATGGTTATCAACAATGTATTTCATGGAAAGGAATTCATATCACATCGAAGTACTTGCACAATCTTAATATCATGTTCATTGCATAATCATATTGGCAACACGTACCAATAGCATGGAAGTTTATATGGATTGCATGGTTATGATGCATCTTGTTCTTAAGTAGGATTTGCAAGTAAACATAGCATAATTTCATTAGAATAGTTCATGAGTATTCCAACAACATTTACAAGGCACATTATCAACATAGAAGTCATTGGAACATAAGCGTATATCATGAATACTTCACTCAGTCACAATTTAGCTATATTGCATGATTTCTAGTTTCTTAGGAATTTTATTAAACATTTTACATGCATAGCTTGAGTATTGGTGAAATTATCAAATTATACGTCTTGAACAACTGAACTTACATGTTTCCAACTCATATGATATCATGAAATTCCAAAAACCATATAACGATTCCATCTTCGGAATCACCCAATATCAACAACATGATCATCAACACACAACAATATTGAAATCATACTTTATAATGAAAAAGAGGGGTTTTTTAGCTTTATTGATAAAAGGGATCCATAAATCAACTCACGCATACCTTAGAAGGACGATTCTTGATGATTGACGAAGGAATTTCCTTAACATCATATCTTCAAGTTTAATTATATGACCCTAGTTGTTTTCCTCTTTTCTTGCTCTTGGATGATGAGCTTTGAGATTATAATAGGGTTGTAATATGGGTTAAAGCTATATATTTTTTAGGGTTAAGTGTAGGGACGTGTAAGGAGTGTTTAAAGATATAATTACCTTTAAAACTCAAAACAGAGTGTTTTTGACACCTAGAATTGACATAGGTAGCGCCCAAGTGATTGCCTAGGCTAGGTTAGGTGGCGCCTAACTAATCGTCTATGCTTGGGTTTGGCGGCGCCTAACCAATCACCTATGCTTTCTGTGTCTCACAAAAATTGGCACAACTTTTCGCTCGGGTATTAGATTAATGCAAAATTGGTATCGTTGGAAAGATAATTAGATTCTCTATAATTTGGTGCATCTAAATAATCCAAAATAAACTCAATAAAATCGATTTATACTTGTTAAAAGATGACCCTTGAAAAATTGAACACTAAGACTTGATGGATTTAAAACCTCTTATCTTGTATTACCTTAAGTGACTCATATGAGCATGCTTAATGCATCATAAGCATGAATCACAATATAGTAGATTTCATACATATGAATACTTATTCACTTCCTATCTTAGAAACATGCGGGGTATTACATGTAATCAAGTATGAATCACTGTATAGGAGATTTCATATGTATGAATACTTATTCAGTTCCTAGCATAGAAACATGTGGGGTATTACAATATGTCCCCCTGGGGAATATTCGTCCTTTAATGAGAATTTACAGAGAAGGGATACAAGATAATAGAATCTAAACTAAACATGAAAAACTATAGCTTAATATCATGACTGACATGCTAAACATATTAAACTCGTGCATATCTGATGCACGGACAACTGACACATGAATACATGACTGAGTATGAAACGGTTAATAGGTACCAAGTTTATACTGGAAAAATGAACGTAAACTAAATAAGATTAAGGAGATCTGTTACCTTGAGCTTGGTACGCATATCTGCTTCTGCTTCCCAAGTAGCTCCTTCATGAAACTGATTTTGCCAAAGAACATTAAGTAGAGGGACTTATTTGTTCCTCAATCTACGAGTCAGATAATATAAGATTTCAACTGGAATCTCTTCATAAGAGAGGCTGTTCTGAATTTTGATGCTCTAAATAGGGACAACAACTACTGGGTCACCTACGTACTTCTTTAACAAAGAGACATGGAAGACTGGATGGACTGAGGCTAGAACTGAATTCAACTCAAGCTCATAAGCTACCTTGTTCAAGCAACAAAAAATTTAGAAGGGACCGACATAATGAGGATTGAGTTTTCCTTTCTTGCCGAACCTCTTCACTCCCTCCATGGGAGAGATCTTAAGATAGACATAGTCATTGACCTCAAACTTGAGATCCTTTCTACGAACATCTGCATAGGACTTCTGTCGGCTCTAAGAAGCCCAGATTCTCTCTCTGATGAACTAAACTTTCTCTAAGGCATCGAATACTAAGTTAGAACCTATGATTGAGGCCTCACTAACTTCGAACCAACCAATCCAAGATCTACATCTCCTACCATAGAGAGCTTCAAATGGAGCCATCTAAATACTAGAATGATAGCTATTGTAGTATGTAAACTCAATCAAAGGTAAGTGGTCATCCCAACTTACCTTGAAGTCAATTGCACACGCCCCTAGCATATCTTTAAGACTCTGAATGGTCCTCTCTGCTTGACCATCTGTCTGATGATGAAATGATGTACTGAGATGGACTTAGGTACTGAGACCCTTTTGGAATGCTTTCCAAAAGTGAGAAGTGAACTGGGTACCTCTTTCTAAGATAATAGATAGTGGAACACCGTGTAACCTAACTAACTCCCTAATATAATGTTTGTCATAATTATCGGTGGAATAAGAAGTAAGAACAGAAAGGAAATAAGCTGACTTTGTCATTTTATCTATAATGACCCAGACTAAATCATGCTGATGACGAGTTATAGGCAAACCTATCACGAAGTCCATGTTAACTTCTTCCCACTTCCAAGTAGGAATGGTGAACTCTTGTGTGGAACGACTAAGTTTCTGATGCTCTATCTTATCTTGCTGATATGAAGAGAACGTAGCCACAAACTCTGCAACATCTCACTTCATCCCACTCCACCAATAGATCTCCCGCATATCATAGTACATCTTAGTGGCCCCTGAATAAATAGATTATCGTGCACCATGCGCTTCTGCAAGTATTCTCTACCTCAATTCATCTACACTTGGAACACATAGAGGACCATGAAAATGAAAAACACCATCTCCTCCTTGGGAGAAAACCTAGACATTCTAATTTTGAACTGACTCTTTTGGAGCTTGACAACGCTAGGATCCCATTCTTGTTTCTCTTTCACCTAGGAAACTAAAGATAACTCTAAACTACTATGAACACATACGCCACCCTCTGAAGAATCGACTAAGCGAACTCCTAGTCTGGTAAATTTTTCTTATTATCCTCAATGTGAGAAATACTACACATGGAGAGTTGACTGAGAGCGTCGGCCACAATAGTGGCCTTGCCCGGATGATAAAGAACACTCATGTCGCAATCCTCCAAGAGCTCTAACCACCTTCTCTGGTGAAGATTGAGATATTTCTGGGAAAAGACATACTGGAGGCTTTTATGGTCTATGAAGATATCTACATAAACACCATAGAGATAATGCCTCCAAATTTTTCAGGTAAAAACTACCGCTGCTAATTCAAGATCATGAGTAGGATAATTCTTCTTATATGGCTTTAACTATCTGGAGGCGTAGGCTATGACCTTACCATGCTGCATGAGGAAAGAACCTAAACCCACTCTGGATGCATCACAATAGACTACAAAACCATCTGTACCATCTGAAATAGCTAGAACTAGAGCAGAGGTGAGCTGAGTCTTCAACTCTTGAAAGCTCTTCTCGTATAAATCTGACAACTGAAACTTAATCTTCTTTTGAGTGAATCTGGACATGGGAGATGCAATAAAAGAAAATCCATCGACAAACCATCTGTAATAAATAGCCAAACCTAAGAAACTCCTAATATCTAATGGAGATATGGGTCTAGGCCAGTTTCTTATTGCCTCAGTTTTTTGAGGATCTACTCTAATTTCATCATCAGAAATAATAAGGCAATGGAATGCTACAGATCTTAGCCAAAATTAACACTTGCTGAACTTAGTGAATAATTGATGATCCCTAAGAGTCTGAAGAACAATCTTGAAATGGTCTGCATGATCGTGCTCTATGCGAAAATAGACCAGAATATCATCTATGAAGACTATGACAAACATGTCCAAGTACTTCTTAAACACACGATTCATCGAATCCATAAAAGCTGTAGGGGCATTGGTAAGACTAAATTACATGACTAGAAATTCAAAGTGACCATAGAAAGTACAGAAAGCTGTCTTTGAAATATTGCCTTGTCTAACTCTGAGCTAATGATAGCCTGATCTAAGTTCTATCTTCGAGAAGTAACTAGAACCCTAAAGTTAATTGAATAGATCATCAATCCTGGGAAGAGGATATCTATTCTTGACCGTGACCTTGTTGAGTTGATGGTAATCAATACACATCCTGAGAGAATCATCTTTCTTGCGCACGAATAATACTGGATCACCCCATGGGGAAATGCTGTGTCTGATGAATCCCTTATCTATGACATCCTTCAACTTATCTTTCTGTTCCTTGAGTTCTTTTGGTGCCATTCTGTAATGCGGAATAGAAATAGGTTGAGTATCTAGAAGAGGATCTATGCCAAAGTCTATTTCCCTTTCGGGAGGAATGCCTAGTAGATCTTCAGGAAAGATATCTGAGTATTCATTAACAACAAGGACTGTTACGAGGTTGGGATATTCAAAACTATAATTTTTAACATACATGAGATGATACATACACCCCTTAGAAATCATTTTCCTTGCTCGAAGGAAGGAACCAAGTTGACCCCTAAACGCTGAAATGGTACCCATCCACTTTAGGATAGGCTCATTCGGGAACTGAAATTGAACTACCCTATTTTGGCAGTCGACTGTATCATAGAAGGAATAAATCCAATCCATGCTGAGAATGACATCCAAATCAGTCATCTCTAACTCTACTAAATCTGCTAATGTGGATTTCTGAGCTATCATAATTGGGCAGTTCCCTTATACCCGCCGAGCTATGATGGTTTTACCCACTGGGGTAGAGACTAAGAAGGGCTCTCCTAGGACTTCGGGACTAATTTCGAAATCGGCTGCTATGTATAGAGTATCAAAAGACAAAGATGCACCTGGGTCTAGTAAAACATAAATCTGAACTTGGAAAATCTATAACCTACCAATAAGGACATTAGGAGAATTGTCCTGATCCTGCCAGGACTAAAGAGCATAGAGTCTATTTGGGCATTACCAACTCATAGCACTGGAAATAGCACCCTGCTGGTTTAGCCGACTAGACTGATCTGTACAAAAATTTTGCTAACCCTAATGACTTGACTGCAAACACTCTCTAATCCTATGTCCTGGATTGACACAACCAAAATAGACATCACTACCGGCTCTGCAAATGCCCTTGTGGTTCTTACCACAAGTCTGAGAAAGGGGATTCATTCGGGCACTGCTAACACTGCCGTGAGATTTAGAGCTAGGTGCTTTGTTTTTATTACCATCTCTGAACTTTGGCACTGGAGTGCTAGGAGAGAAAGGAGATGGAACTATTGACTTAGAGAAAAACTGTGAACGGTTTTCTCCGTCTGACTTGGGGTGAGAGATGTTGAAATTACTGACCTTGCTCTCTTGTTCTGCCTCTCCCTAGTCTTAAACTTTTGGTCTTCTACTTGCTGGGCATAGGTCCTGAGTATTGCTAAGGTCATATTGCCAATCAGCATCGCAAATGTATACTCATTTACCATGCTATCATTGACACCTAACACGAACTTGCTCACCTTAGCTCTAGTGTCTACAACCACATGAAGAGCATACCAGGCTAGCTGAGTAAATCTAAGAGAATACTCCATAACCGTCATATTCCCCTTCCTGAGGTTGATGAACTTAATAACTTTGGCTTCCCTTCGATCTTGGGGAAAGAATCTATATAAGAAGGCCGTGACAAATTCATCCCACTCAATAGGGCCTGTATCATCTAACCTCTCAGACATTAACTACTTGTACCAATCATGAGCAACATTCTGTAACTGGTAGGTGTCTTAACTCAGCACTATCAATAGAAGTAACACCCATGATGTTGATGACCTTCTGGACTTGATCAATGAACTCCTGAGGGACCTTTTCAGACGTAGACCCATGGTAAGATGGAGGGTTCATTCGAGTGAAGTCCCGAACCGTAGCTGCTTTTGGATTGGCCATTGGATTGGCCTGAATGACTAGTTTCTGCTCATTCTATGCAGCCATGGACTGAGCAAGTGTGGTAAATGCAGCTCTAAACTCCGCATGGGAAACATGTTTGGCTAAAGGATCTTCGGACTGAGGAGCTGGCTAGTTTTTTCTATTTGGGGCCATGGTCTGGAATAAGAAAGGAAAGGATTAGACTGAGAGTTTAAATTGTCATTATGCTCACTAGTATGACATGAATAGTAAAGACAGAGGACTATTCCTAAAATATTTTATAGCCTCCCGCACATAAATGTGGCGCGCAACACACCCATGTACAAGACTCTACTAGATGCAGCTTTCAAACTTCCTATGACTCTACTGAACCTTATGCTCTGATACAAAGTTTGTAACTCCCTGATTCACTGAACCTGAATGCTACACGGTGCTCATCATCCCGAGGAACTAGAAGCTAATGCATAACTGATATTTATGCCTGTATACTGCAACTCATGATATAATAATGCAAAATACATAGAACTATAAGGCGATAAGGTTCAAATGAATAAAACCATGGGGGTGAAAATACCCAAAACAACATAATCTGAACCTGAACATAAATCTAAAAGCCTCTAAACTATTTGAATAAGTAGTTGAAGGAATGTTTCTCCAACTAATTCCGTAAAACTTAACTAAAGAAATAAATAAATGAATGAAATCATATTTTCCTTGAATCAATAAGGATATACTGTGTCACTGCGATTGGAATGCTACCGCTACTGCTAGGCTGGTGCTCCTGTCTCGGAACCTATGGTGTAATATGAAAAGAAAGCAGCATAGCGGAAATGCATCAGTACAACTAGAGTACTGAGTATATGAGAAAGGTAGGCTGAACATAAAGGGTTTCATGCATGAACAACACTGACTGAATAATATGAACATGGGAGTACAAACACACATATATAGAAACAAGAACCATGAATACGTAATAGCGTGATCTGTAAGCTAATACATGGTGTACTGATAACTGTCATGACTGATAATAAAACTGATAACATGGACGACTAGATCTTACAGTCCTGTATATACTAAAATCTGAAGAATACCCTGAGTTCTTTTACTGAAACTGATACTAAAACTGTGGGAAGTAGTGTGTAACCGACATGCCCCATGTATGCCGTTATGGCTAATCTGGGGTTTAATAGATAACTCGACTGGAGGGGTCTCAATACCGTGCCATGGGTAAGTAAAGTCTGTGAGTTACCCTTATCTAGAGGGTACTCAATGAGAATAGTGGGAGCCTTAAAATGATAGTTTAAGCCACCTCATAAACCCTAATCTGACGGGTTAAGATGTCTCAACTTGCGCTGGCTATGTAGTTCTGGAACACAAGGATAAATACTAACAATCATACCCTGAACTGGAGGGTGAGTTTCCATCCTTGGGTTCACTCAGTGTTAACCTTTACTACCCTCTGGAGGGACTGGACATGAATAATTGACTGTGCATGACTTAATCTTACTAAATTTCGTTGACTAGCGGAATGTTACTGATATCTAACAATTGACAAAAATTAGGAGGTTTTTCTGAGTCACATGACTGACTGAAGTCTATGGAATCATAGCTTGAGTTCGGATATCACGAAACATGATATGGCTCTAGGCACACATCTAAAGTTTTCGGGTACAAGTACCCTCAGGACTCGATGGAAGGAAACTGACACCATGACTTACTTGATTATAAAAGTAGCATCCATAATTTATAATATCATTAGTATGTATCTCATACTAAGCATGGTTATCAACAATGTACTTCATGGAAAGGATTTCATATCACATGGAAGTACTTTCACAATCTTAATATCATGTTCATTGCATAATCATATTGGCAACACATACCAATAGCATGAAAGTTCATGTGAATTGCATGGTTATCATACATCTGGTTCATAAGTAGGATTTGCAAGTAATCATAGCACAATTTCATAAGAATAGTTCATGAGTATTTCAACAACATTTATAAGGCACATTATCAACATAGAAGTCATTGGAACGTAAGGGCAAATCATGAATCCTTCACTTTTAGCTATATTGCATGATTTTTAGTTTCTTAGGCATTTTATCAAACACCTTACATGCACATCTTGAGAATAGGTGAAATCATCCAATTATACATCATGAACAACAAAATTTACATGTTTCCAACTCATATGATATCATGAAATTAAAAAAAAAACATATAAAAATTCCATATTGGGAATCTCCCAATATAAAGAATATGATCCTCAACACCCAACAATATAGAAATCATACTTTATAATGAAAAAGAGGGTTTTTGAGCTTTATGGATGAAATGGATCCATAAATCAACTCATACGTACCTTAGAAGGAAGATTCTTGATGATTGACGAAGGAATTTCCTTGAAATCAAATCTTCAAGCTTAATTATGCAGCCCTAGTAGTTTTTCTCTTTTAGTGCTCTTGGATGATGAGCTTTAAGAGGATAATAGGGTTGTAATTTGCTTAGAAGCTATATATTTTGTAGGGTTAAGTTTAGGGACGTGTATGGAGTGTTTAAAGACAAAATGAACTTTATACTAACTCAAAACCGAGTGTTTTTGACAACACCAATTGACTTAGGCAGCGCCCAAGAGATTTCCTAAGCTAGGTTAGGCGGCACCTAACCGATCGCCTATGCTTGGGTGAGGCGTTGCCTAACCTATCGCCTATGCAAATGGGTATAACGTTTTGATCGAGTATTGGATTAAGGTAAAATTGATATCGTTGAAAAGATAAGTCAATTCTCTACAATTTGGTGGGTCTAAATCAGCCAAAGTACCACATTAACAATGAGTTATGATCATTAAAATATGACCCTTGCAAAATCAAACACTAAAACTTGATAGATTCAAAAAATCTTAGCTTGTATTACCTTAAGTAACTCATATGAACATTCTTAATGCATCATAAGATATCCTATCATTAGGATATTCATTGTAATTCATGTACTCAAGTATGATCACAAGATAGAAGATTTCATACGTTGGAATACTTCTACACTTCCTAGCTTAGAAACATGCGGGGTATTACATTGTACTAGATTACCATGGATTTACTGTGTCCAACAAATGGCAAAGTCAAGCCATTCTATTGAGGTGGAGAAGTGTTTATTCATTTCAAAACATCCTATGGGTATTGGAGGATGCGTATCCATAAGATATTTGGTGTTGATAAAAGCTTTGATTTAATATGGCGTTCCACCTATATAGATGTGAAACCATCTATCATGTTGAAAGGTTAGAATCAATGTTCTATGGTATGGACTGGAGGTTTGATTTCATATGTTGTGCCGCTACATGAACGTGAAACTATCTTTCATGTTGCAAAGGTTATAGCTTCACTGTTATTTCCTAGTTAATATTCCCTTATTGTCACTCTGTGCTATGTTGTCCTTTTATATTTGGTTTCTGAGTTATCTCCACACCAAGTGGGGTGGAGTAATCAAATATTCATATAAAATCTACTATCGTTGTTAGTACGATATCAACTTTATGTTTGAAGTCATTACCAAATTTGTACTAAGTTGTTAGCCTTAAAACTATCCATGGTCTTTATTTTTCATTATCAAAACCAAAGTCTTGTACATATTTGAGTCATAGTCACTTTCTATAGATTTTACAACAAATAGTTTTTTAGTCTTTCTCTTAGCTCTGTAGCACAAATACATCAAGTCTTCATTATCCAAAAAAATAATAAGAATATGTCAATCTCATTGCCTTTATTGTATTCTTCAAATATGTCTAGTCCATGTAAATTTCTAGCAAAATTAAATTTGTCTCCAAACCTTACTACAACTCTCTCATGTAAATATGACTACCTATACAAAGTAGATGTGCTATCACTAGGGCAGAAAATATCCAAAAATTTGTTCTCTACTATAGCAAATAGCAAAAGCAGTTAAAGAATGTATTGTTACATCAAAACTTGATTAATATCCCAATGAATGTAAGAGGTTTTTCCATGATAGTGGAAAACACAATGATTCACCCGTATATATTTTTGGTGATTTTAGGGTCGCATTGACTCACAAAAGAAAAGGCCAGAAAGTAGTGGCACATCTTACTCTTCTTGATACCAGATATGACAAAAACTAACATACTAATTTGGGTAACTTAAAAATCACATTGAATGTCGGGATAGACTTTGTTATTATATTCCTAAACTTCAATATGTAGCTCTCTAATTTGAATCTGATTGAAATATTAAAGATACAGGTTTATATTCTTCGAGCTTTGTAAGCCAGAAATGCCATCCAGGTAACACTACATGACTAGTTAGCTTAGTGGGTCCAGAAAAATTTTATGGATCAAAAAAATACTTTGTTACTAAACATATATGCCACTAATGGAACCACTTAGTGTGCCCAGATCCTAAGACAAATACCTTGAGATAAACTTTTCAAACTACTCCTAGACTCATGGGCCTCAAATTATGAGAAGCTAAGAGACAATCCCCAACCTTTCTGGAATAGAACTTCGCCAAACAATGTGACAATCCAGTCACAATTAGTTTCGACCACTCATATCTTAAAAGGCCTCCCAAAATTACCTTTTTGATCCATATATGCTTACCTTTTGAGAATCTTTCGAATATGGATAACCCAAAAAATATATTCTAGTTTCTTAACAGCTTCATGAGTAAGCATGACTAGATTAAATATTTCAATCAAAAGGGATGAAATAACATTTGGAACAAATGTCCTTTCTTAGGACACTGCCCATGGAAAAGAATCAAATTGTATCAAGTGCCGAGAGGATTTCTCACTGACTCCCAACTAAAATAAAACAACCCAAACAAAAAATACGAATGTAACTATTATGTTCATGATGACCCCTGCAGGTTCCATTCACTCCAGTTACATTCAACTAAATAAAGCCTTTGAAAAAGATAACCGTAGCAACACTCCAAATATACTAGAAAAAGTGTTATCCTACTAATAGGAGAAATGATTCCCCTGAGCGAAGTAGAATAAACTCTCAATTGGCAATCTAAAAATTTCGTGGGCCAAAATAGGATGTTGTCTAGCATCAACAAATCCCTTAATTATGTTTCTCACACAAAGACTAGAACAAAAAAGTTGAACAATGATAAAAAAGGTAGTATAAGCATCTACCAAGTATAATGGACACATCAGACTGTTAGAATTGAAGGCTCTAATCATTATAGTATGATATATATCCACTAGGTACCTCACTATCACATTTCTTTGACCAATAACAAAACAAAATGGCTTATCTAAATGAACAAATCAATCACCTAAAACACAATTATTTAGTATCATAGGGAACCAAAAGCTTACTACGAAAGCCAATATATTCTATATGTAGCCACAAACATACTCTCTACAAAAGATAAGCCACGTCTTTTCCATTATCCCTTCTGGTTCTCACATTCCTACGTATTTCTCTACAACATCTCAAGACGAATAAGAGCTTGACATTGCTAAGCTAGCATAGGAAAGAAAAGATACCATCACTACAAAAAAAAAAGTCTATTAAACCCACAAGTAGACCACAAGAAAGATGGAATTTGGAAAATAGACACAAATAGAGAAAATATAATAATCTCAGACTACGACATCACCTTCCTAGATGACATCATGATAAAGTGTCGTATAAAGATAAAGAATGGAAAACCTTTCTAAAAAATAGTCATATTAATGACAAGGGGTTATCCTGACATTATGATCTGTACTCAGCTCTAATCTAGTAGTATCCAAGTGTTAAGTTTAGTTCTTAGTAGTATTTGAGTAATCTATCCTAAGCTCAATGTCATTCAGTTCGATAACGAGATTCAGTTGTATTCTGTCAGATATGGAACCAAGTGAATTCAGCTTAACACAATCAGATCATTCAAGAAACATTATCAGTATTAGATTTATCTTAGTTTGTGTTCAGTTAAGAATTAGTTCAGATTCTTTTAGTTAGGAGTAGGATCTAGCACCGAGTGAGGGAAGGGATGACGGATCCCCATAAAATAGGTAGATCTGTTAAGAGCAATCCCTGAACTCCAAAATTGTGTAGCCAGTTCAGGATGCAGGAGTCACCCTTCATAAAAGCTAGTCACCCATCAGATATGCTTGACTATAAAATTGAGTGATGGTCACCCATCAAATAGGATTGACCAGATAGGTCTTTACCCATGGCACAGTATTGACACCATTTAAGATGGGGTTACTGGTTGGACCCCATCAGTTGAGATTCGAGGCATATCGATTAAGTGACTACTTCCCACAATTGCAGTTTCAGTATCAACCTTCAGAAATCTGAACTATCAGATACAACTATCTATATAAGTGAGGAACTCAAAAAGTACCATTGACTCATGGACGACTGATCAGATAGGCTTGGTCCCATAAAAAGTTATTCAGTATCAGATCTAGAGATAACCTGTTAGATAGGCTTGATCTTAGTCTCAAATTCAATTGTGTATTCTTGTTATCAGAACCTTAGATCACCCACTGATAGGCCTGATCTTAGTCTCATATTTAGTTAAGTAATCTTATTATCATATCCTGAGATCACCCATCAGATAGGCTTGATCTCAGTCTTATATTCAGTTGACTAATCTCATTATCAGATCTCGAGATCACCCGTCAGATAGGCTTCATCTCAGTGTTTGATTCAATTGAGTATTCTTGTTATCAGATCCTGAGATCATCCATAAAATAGCCTAGATCTTAGTCTCATATTTAGTTGAGTAATTTTATTATCAGATCCCGAGAGCACTCGTCAGATAGGCTTAACCTTAGTCTTATATGTAGTTGAGTAATATCATTATAATATCCCAATATCACCTATCATATAGGCTTGCTCTTATTCTCATATTTATTTGAGTAATCTCATTATTAGATCTCAAGATCACGCATCAGATTGTCTTGATCTTAGTCTCATATTTAGTTTAGTATTCTTGTTATCAGATTTGGAGATCACCCGTCAGATAGGCTTGATCTCAGTCTCATATTCAGTTGATTAATCTCATTATCAGATCCCGAGATCACCCTTTAGATAGGCTTGATCTCAGTCTCATATTCAGTTGAGTAATATTATTATCAGATCCCGAGTTCACCCATCAAATAGACTTAATATCACTCTCATATTCAATTGAATATTCTTGTTATCAGATCCTGAGATCACCCATTAGATAGGCTTGATATGAGTCTCATATTCAGTTGAGTAACTCATTATCAGATCCTTAGATCACCCATCAGATAGGATTGATCTCAGTCCCATATTCAGTTGAGTAATATAATTATCAGATCCAAAAATCACCATTAGATAGGCTTGATTTCAGTCTCATATTCAGTTGAGTATTCTTGTTATCAGATCATGAGATCACCTATAAGAAAGGCTTGATCTTAGTCTCATATTTAGTCGAGTAATCTAATTATCAGATCCTGAGATTGCCCATCAGATAGGCTTTATTTCTATATAATATTCAGTTGAGTAATCTCATTATCAGATCCCGAGACAAAAGTCAGATAGGCTAGATATCAGTCTCAGATTACTTTAAGTATTCTTGTTGTCAGATTCGGACATGATTATTTCTTATCATTGATAGTTGATTCCGAAATCATCCATTAGAGTGGTTTGATCTCCGATGAAGTCAGTTGAGAGTAAAAAACTCAGAATTTAGTCATTGATATGAGTAGATTCAATTAATCAGTTTCAGTAGCCTCAGTTTTTTAGATCACTCGCTTGATAAGACTGATCTCACCTCAGTACTCAGTTATTGGTATATGATAATTAAGTTTATTAGTATCTTGGTATCATTAGTGAGTTCATATGATTTTAATGAAGTATTCAAGTTTTAGTATTCAGATTCGCGATGGATGTAGTTATTATTTGTGCATTCATGCATGTGTTGTCATTCAGTAGAGCCATGATTATTTGGTTAAGTAATTGTTCATGTATAAGCCCTTGCATGTAGCCTTACCTCATCTTCATACTTAGTACAATCCCATACTAATGCATTTGTGCTATGGTTTTTTATTTTACCCCATAGGTTCAGAGTCACGAGATCCAAAGTACCCTTAGCAGCTCAGTCCTAGTCAGTCGTAGTAGACATAGTAGTAAGTCCTCTTCAGTTGAGGCTGATCCTTATTTTTATTATTATCGTATTAGATTTTATTTATATTCAGTAGAAGGAGTTAGTTGGGGATATTTCCTATCATTTCCATAGCTCAGACAGTTTAGAGGCTTTTCGAATAGGTGTAACAGTATTTAGTTTTCAATTTTGAGTAATTTTATATGTTTTGAACCTTATGGCCATGTTTCCACATTTATTATTTATATTATGCAGTCTTCAGGTACAATATTAGTAGAGGATTGGCTTGTGGTCCTTTGGGATCATGAGCACCATGTGACGTTCCAGTTGGAGAACATTGGGTCGTTACAAGAGCTTCTCATGGTGTCCCATACCGCCGGAGCGTTTATTAAATGATCGAATCATAAAAGTATATAGACATATGAGAAACTTCTCCATTTCCATGGTTTCCAAAATTCCTATCAACTATCATTTACAAAGATCCATAATCATCATCAATTACCGCAATTGAAATAACATACACTTAGGTAATCATAACTATAACCACACAAGAATTCAGATATCTATGACATAAATACACTGTAATATCTCATTATTTAACTAACCAAAACTTATTATCATTAAAATACTAATTCTGTACCTGTGATACTAAATTTCCAATCATAGCCTAGCCGATTCTTTACCAAATACTCATTCACGAGATAGCACAAACTATTCTTCACTAAATAGAGAATATCCACATCTAGTTAAGATGCACTACTAATCCATAGAGACCATTTGAGAAAAGCTTATTCATAGCTATCATTAGTGTAGTATTCATCATATTGGAAAAAGGTTACATATCATCAAATGCCCATATAAATCTACAAACCAATGACTCTTACTATCTATCATCATACATCTATAAATCATCATTTAAAACCAAACAACATTATAATCTAGCTTTAGTATCAATAATAGAAACAATGCTAAACCTATTATCATCATTATCCAAGTAACAACCGACATTTTCATTGACTACATATCAACCAAACAAGGTTCATTAACTAGCATTCTAGACTACATGTCATTATGTAGTATACTCTCTCAATAGACAATTTGAAATCATAACTCATATTACTAGGAAATATTCCTTAATTAATCAATTTACCCAAACCAAATAAATACACTTGGTGAATTCTTTTTCTTACCCAAGCCAAATATATCCCCTAGGTGAATTGTTATTTCTACACAAGATTGCACTTAACAATTATCCTTAACTGTTTACACAGCATATTCTAATTCTACTCACCAGTCATCACAATCAAGAACTACACTATTTATCAAGTAATTACTATTCAAGAATTATAACCGACATCCCAAGAATAATATCATTCCTTCAAGGAGCACATGGATGTAGTAATTTAAGGGCATATTCATATAAAAAATATATATATATACATGTTTACCCTATGTAATATAAATATATATATCCTTCAGACTTACCAGACATCATCAAATCATTAATAAACTTTTCATTGATAAGCTTTCCATCAATACCAAGTTTTCCTAAATTTGACACTCAGGAAAAGAGTTAGAGCCATTTTAATGAGACAATGTGTAACCTGACACTTTAGCGCATTGCAGAGCTAGCCAAAATGGCAATCACCAAAATCTTGTGGTCCTAAATAATTGTCGTGCATCGCGCCAAGGATTATTTTTCGAATTGACAATTTATAGTGCAGCAACGCAATTCCATCATGTCATGCAATCAATTAGTTTCCCTATTTTCTAATTTCCAGTGAGCTAGCGCGATTATGGCGTGTCGCGCTAGCACGTAAAATCAGGATTTTTTAGTTTAATTCCAAGGGTGAAAATTGTCATTTCCCTACCATTATATATACTTCTTAACACGGGATTTGGCCTCATTCTTTCCAAAATATCATTGTTTTCTCTCAAAGTTGTTCAAGAACAAGACCTAGGGTTTCAAGAAATCAAGAATCTCTCCAAGGGATTTCAAGAAATAGTTTCTTTAAGGTATGCAGATGCTGATTCTTGAGTTCCTTTCATCAAAGAAGCTCAAAAACCCTTTTCTAAATTTCAAATCTTTTATAGAGTTTTCATGATTCCTGTCAGTTGACATTGATGTTCATGCTATTATTGAGTTGTTATTCTTGATTATTTACAATGTTTTCAAGTTTTGACCTTAGTATGTGATATTCATATAATGTTAATGATAAACCCTCTTCAAGTTTGTTAAGTGATGTATTCATGTCAATTAGGTGTAGAAATTGTTGAATAAGCAAAGCATGTTCCCCCTATGTTGGATAAAATTCTTATGTGAAGGAATTAGAAAAATTCTAGCATGTCGATTATAAATCCCCAATTGTATGTAAGCCCATACATGCCAAATGTTTCTTCAAAAGCCTTAGTGAATGAATTGTGGCATGATAGCATGAAATTCCATAATTATGTGCTCTTTGATACATGCTAAGAATTTAATACATGCTAAGTGGTTGATGAATGAATTATAACATGATAGCATAAAGTTCCCCAATTATGTGGTCATTGGTAAATGGTAAGACTTAAATATGTGTGAAGTGCTTATTGCAAGGCCTTGTTGAGTGGAATATGATCCAATGGCATGTCCTCCTATGTTATTAAATATTTAGGATTCCTAAATGCTTGTAGTGATGCCTTAGTGATTGTCATGATGAATGATTGTCCATGGTCTTGATTATTTATGAATGGTTATGTTTTCCTTTTATGTTATCGAATCCTGGGGGTATTTATACACAACAATTTAGCTGTTTTCTAGAGCCCGTGTCAGTTTTCACGATAATTCCAGTTGAGCCATGATTCTTAGAACTCAGAGTATCATAAAACACTATATTCTCAGACAGATACATAACTTAAGAAATCTCAAAAATCTCTGTAATCGTCGTAATCTCAGAATTGCTAGTAATCTAGACTCAATACTATACTCAACTTAGATCTAGTAGTATTCAAGTGTTAAGTTCTGTCCTCAGTAGTATTTGAGTAATCTATCTTGAGCTAAGTGTCATTCAGTTAGATAACGAGATTTAGTTGTATTCCATCAGATATAGAACCAAGTAAATTTAGCTTAACTCAGTCAAATCATTCGAGAAACATGATCACTAGCAGATTTAGCTTAGTTTGTGTTCAGTTAAGAATCTGTTCAGAGTATTTAAGCTGGGAGTAAAAGCTAGTACCCAGCGATGGAAGGGAAGAAGGCTCCCCGTCATATAGTAAGAGTCATTAGGAACAATACTTGAACTCCAGAAATGCGTAGCCACCACAAGATGCAGAAGTCACTCATCAGGAAAGGCAAGTCACCCTTCAGATAGGCTTGACTATTTATTCCCTTAGGCTTAACTTCCTAGGAGGGTCACCTATCATATAGGATTAAACAGATAGGTATTTACCCGTGGCATGATATTGAAACCCTTCCAGCTAGCGTTACAGGTTGGACCCCATGAGTTGAGCTTCAGGGCATGTCAATAAAGTGACTACATACCACAGTTGTAGTTTTTGTATAAACCTTTAGGAATCAGGACTGTCAAATAGAGTCATCTATCTCAGTGAGGAACTCAGATCATACCATTGATTTATGGACAACCGGTCAGATAGGCTTGGTACCATATAAATTTATTCAGTACCCATCGGATAGGCTTGATCTAAGTCCTAGATTCAGTTGAGTATTCTTGTTATCAGATCCTCAGATCACCCATCAGATACGCTTGATCTGAGTCTCATATTTAGTAAAGTAATTTGATTATCATATCTCAAGATCACCTGTCAGATAGGATGGATCCCAGTCTCTTATTCAGTTGAGTAATCTTATTATCAGATCCTAGTATCATCGGTCAGATAGGCTTAATCTCAGTCTCACATTCAGTTGAGTATTTTTGTTATCAGATCTCGAGATCACCCTTTAGATAGGCTTGATATCTGTCTCACATTCAGTTGAGTAATCTTATTATCAGATCTCGAGATCACTCATAAGATTGACTTGATCTCAGTCCCATATTCAGTTGAGCAATCTCATTATTATATCCCGAGATCACCTGTCATATAGGCTTGATCTCAATCTCATATTTAGTTGAGTAATCTCATTATCTGATCCCCAGATCACTCATCAGATAGGCTTGATCTAAGTCTCATATTCAGTTGAGTATTATTGTTATGAAATCCTGAGATCACCTGTCAGATAGGCTTAATCCCGGTCTCATATTCAGTTGGGTAATCTCATCATCATATCCCAAGATTACTCGTCAGATAGGCTTGATCTCAGTGTCATATTCAGGTCAGTAATCTCATTATCAGATATCGAGATCACCCGTTAGACAAACTTGATCTCAATCTCATATTTATTTGACTATTCTCATTATCAGATCCCAAGATCACCCGTCAGATAGGATTGATCTCAGTATCATATTCAGTTGAGTAATCTTATTTTCAGATGCCGAGATCACCCGTCAAATAGACTTGATCTCAGTCTTATATTCAGTTGAGTAATCTCATTATAAGATCTCAAGATCACCATTAGATAGGCTTGATCTTAGTCTCATATTCAGTTGATTATTCTTGCTATCAGATCCTGAGACCACCCGTCAGATAGGCTTGATCACAATCTCATATTCAGTTGAGCAATGTCATTATCAGATCCCGATATCACCAGTCAAATAGAATTGATCTCAGTCTCATATTCAGTTGAGATACCAGATCTCGAGATCTCTCAAAAGATAGGCTTGATCTCAGAGAGAGATATTCAATTGATTAATCTCATTATTAGATCCCGATATCACCCGTCAGATAGGCTTTATCTCAATAATTGATTCAATTTAGTATTCTTATTGAGATATTCGTACATGATCATTTCTTATCATTGATTGTAGATTCCGAAATTATCTATTAGAGAGGTTTCATCTATGATGCAGTACGTCGAGAGTAGAAATGTCAAAATTCAGTCTTTGATATGAGTAGATTCATTTAATAAGTTTCAGTATCCCCAGTTTTAGAGATGACTTACTAGATAAGACTGATCTAAACTCAGTACTCAGTTATCGGTATATGATCATTCAGTTGTTCAGTATCTCATGATTAGTAGTAAGTTCACATGATAGTAATTCAGTATTTGAGTTTTAGTATTCAGAGTTGTGATGGTTGTAGTTATGGTTTATAAATTCATGCATGTGTTCTCATTCAGTACTCTCATGATTATTCAGTTAAGTAGTTGTTCATGCATAAGACCTTGTATTTATCCTTATCTCATCTTCATACTCCTTACATTCCCATACTGATGCATTTGTACTATGGTGTTTTATTTTACACTACTGGTTCAGAGGCACGAGATCCAGAGTACCCTTAGCAGCTCAGTCCTAGTCAGCACCAGTACACATAGCAGTGAGTTATCTTCAGTCCAGGATGATCCATATTTTTTTATTATTGTATCAAATTTTGTTTATGTTAAGTACACGGAGTTATTTGGGGACATATCCCATCAACTCCATAGCTCAGACTGTTTCGAGGCTTTTTTGACAGGTATATCAGTATTCAGTTGTCAATTTTGAGTATATTTAGATGTTTTCAACCTTATGCCCAGTTTCCGCATTTATTATCTATAGTATGTAGTGTTCAGGTACAGATATTAGTAGAGGGTTGGCTTGTGGTCCTTCGGGGTCATGAGCACCATGTGACATTCCGGTTCTAGAAAATCGTGTAGTTACAACAACTCATCACAGCGTCCCGTACCACCGGAGAGTTCATTAAAGGATCGAATCATAAAAGTATATAGACATATGACCATCTTCTCCATTTCCATGGTTTCCAAAATTCCCATCAACTTTCATTTACAAAGATTCATAATCATCATAAATTACCGCAATTGAAATAACATATGTTAAGGTTATCTTAACTATAACCAAACAAGAAGTCAGATATCTATGACATCAATACACTTAAATAGCTCATTATTTAACTAACCAACACTTATTATCATTGAAATACGAATTCACTACCCGTCATTTTGGATTTCCAACCATAGCCTAACCGGTTCTTTACCAAATCCTCATTCATGAGATAACACAAAATATTTTTCACAAAATATGCAACATCCACATCTAGTCAAGATGCACTACTAATCCATAGGCGCCATTTAAGAAAAGCTTATTTATAGCTAGCATAGGTGTAGTAGTTATCATATAGGGAAAAGGTTACATATCATCAAATTCTCATATCAATCGATCAACCAATGCCTCTTACTATCTAGCAGCATATGTATATAAATACTCATTTAAAACAAAACAACATTATACTCTAGGCTTTAGTATCACTAATATAAACAATGCTATACTTATTATCATCATTAGACAAGTAACAACCGACATTGCCATTAACCACATATCAACCAAACAAGGTTCATTAACTAGCATTCTAGACTACTATTCATCAAGTAGTATAGTTGATCATGAGACATTAAGAAATCATAACTCATTTTACTAGGCAATATTCCTTAATTAATCAATTTAGCCAAGCCAAATATATCCACTAGGTGAATTCTTTTTTTTTTTTACCAAAGCCATATATATTCCCTAGGTGAATTCTTATTTCTACACAAGATTGAACTTAACAATTAGTCTTTACAAGACATATTCTAAGTTACTCACCATTCATCACAATCAAGAACAACACTATTTACAAGTAATTAGTATTGAAGAATTATGACTTACTTCCCAAGAATAATATTATGCCTTCAAGGTGCACATGAATGTAGTCATTTAAGGGCATATTCATGCATAAATATATTTACACATGTTTGCCATATGTAACTTCAATATATATATATCCTCCAGACTTACCAGCCATCATCACATCATCAATATGTCCTCCGGACTTATCGCGCATCATCACATCATCAATATGTCCTCTGAACTTATTGAGCATCATAATATAGACATTATATCCTCCGGACCTACCGGGCATCATTATAACATCGATATGTCCTCTGGACATATTGACATCATAATATCATCAATATATCATCCAGACTTACCGGGTATCATAATATCATCATTATATCTGCTGGAATTACTGTGCATAATTATATTATAAATATGTCCTACAAGTATATTGGCTATCATTACATCATGAACATACCCTCCAGATGTACTGTGCATCATCATAACAATAATATATCCTCTGAATTCATCGGGCATCATCATAACATCAATATAGCCTCTGAATTCACTAGGCATCACCAATATTCATCTTAACATCAATATATATATATATATGCGTAGGCAAATAAATAATAGGTACAAGCCCTGAAAACAATAAAGTGTAGGAGAAATAAATAAAGACCTATCATGGTGCCTGGCCATTTAACGTCAACACACTATAATAGTAAGTGTATGAACATGCATATCCATATGTTATGAACACTCAATACATTAACATGGTTATTTTCATAGTCAATTACAAGCCATTGTTATACTTTCGATAATCTCTCTTATTAGGCATGATTCACAATACTAAGCACAAATGGGATTCTTCGGCACAAACATAAGTTTAGTTACTAGGCTTGAGCATAATATGTGTAATGACAAAATCAAATGCTCTCATAGTAAGTGAGCCAATAAGTTAAGTGATAACATAGTCATAGGTTCAATTTACAAGGCTTACCATTGATATATAAGTAATGACAATAAAACAACCATCAAATGTGCACCTTGTTTCCAAAATCAACATCATGAACTAACCATTTACAAGGTTTGTCCATCATTTTACCAAAAACATATTCTAGGAATTTTAACAAGTATCTCGACTAACTTTAATAGTTCAAGCTTAAGGCGGGTCAAGTTTTTCTTCTAATATCCTAAGTTATATCTTCAAGTCTAACTTATACCATGAACTAGATTAAGTCACCTAAATAATGTCTTAAAGTCTAATCAATCCATACTAGTTACATAGGACAGTTCTTCCTTATGTATTACTCTTAAATCAACCGAAGCATCCAAGGTCAGTTTCACAACTATGTATATCTAGGTCAATTTACTCTTAAGATGAGTGAAAATAGTCACTTCCAACTAACTATAACAACTAGAGAATTCATATGCTATCCATGATATAACAAGTCCAACTATCCAAGGTTCTAGACTATCAGTCAAACATCATAATTTATGAGTTCAATAACCTTAATGGTTCAACTAATCCCAAATATTACCATCTACCATTTCAATACCTAAGATCCCGCCCAATCTTATCAAGATATCAAAAATATACAACAATAAAGCTCAACATAACACAAATAAGTCTAACCTACAACGAATCCAAATATAGCTCACGAACAAACAATCTTCGCTTTCCCTTTCCTCAAAGATTCTTCAATGAGCCAAGCTACCAAAAATGCAATTTACGTATTATTAAGAGAATATCAACACCCATCTTACACTATTTTGCTTCGGGTACAAAAAGAACCAAAATTACCTGAAGTAGGTCCCACATATGGAAAATGAGTTTTCTAGACCAACCTAGTGTTCAAACACCATTATGGAGTCATAACTCTCAAGAAATTGGTGTCAATCAATCATAAGAGGGCTAAAATCAAGCTTCAATCCATTCAGAGTTTGGGATCAAATAATCAAGAATTCAATACTAAAATTAAAGGATTCATACCTTAGATTCAACGTTAAACATGATTAAGCATGTAATTCAATATCTCAATCAACACCTAAGACTCAATTTGAGGTCTACACTAACTATTAGGGTTTTGGAACTCAACACAATGGAGAAAAAGGCCAATTCTAAGCCAAAAAGAGTATTTAAACAACCCTTCCCAAGACCTAAAAAAGGGCGATCGTGCACCCACATAAGCCGTGATCACAGCATTGCGGTTGCAATAGGTAATTCACAATCATAGTACCTTGCTGTACTAGACAACAACTGAAACTTGGAATTTAATTCCATGTTTTGGCCAAGGCCTCGAGATTCATTCAGAGTCCAATATAATAAAACAAGATATGTAACCACACTAATTTTGACATTTTAAATACAGTGGCAAACTCAAATTTTCCATCCTAGGTCCTGTTGACCAATTATGGGACCTACACATAAATTTCTAATTCCTCAACTTTTCAACCATTAAGTTAAAATAAGTTTAGGTGCGGGGGGCCTGAACCAAAGGTCTAACTAACCTAAAATCAATATTTTAGAACTACTTGCATAGTCAAAATTTACATCTGATATTGTTTTGCCTAAGTTTTTGGTTGATGGACATTTGGAAATAGTGAAGACTTCAAAACAAAGAAATGGTTCGAAAAACCAAATAAACTGTTTGGTAAATGAACTATCAGTTCTAAAAAGTCTGAAATGACTTAGGGAATATATGGGGAAGGTCTAAAGGAAAAATCTAGTGGGATAATAAGAAAGGACCTCAAGGGTCATTACAACATTCACCATTAAAGTTAAAGAAAAAAATACCTGATGCCTCAAATAGGTGAGGATACAGGGCCTTTATCTCTGTCTCGATCTCTCAATTGTCTGCCTCCACTGGGCAATGTTTCTGCTGAACCTTAACTATGAGAATTTCTCTAGTATGCAACTTCCTCACATCACTAGCCAAAATAAGAATGAGCGCCTCCACAAAGGTCAACTGCTCGTCCAACTCGACTGATTCCCACCTAAGGATAGGAGATAGATCAGGAATATACTTCCATAGCACAGAGACATGAAAAATTAGATAGACAGTATAAAAATATGGAGGCAAGGCAAACTTATAGGCCACTTCGCCAACTGCACAGAGAATCTCAAAAGGATAAACATATCTTAGGATGATCTTACCCTTCTTTCAAAACCTCGTAACACCTCTTATGGGTGAAACACAAAGGAATACACGGTCACCATCTCTAAGTCTCAAGGCACAAAGCTACAGTTGTCCTAGGCCTTCTTCCTACATCTAGGCTGCTCATAGCCTAGCATGAATTACTCTGACTTTATCTAATGAGTCCAGAAGCAAATACATACCACAAGGTCTTACCTCCAAAGCCTCAAACCATCCTATCATAGAACGACATCTACTACCATATAAAGCCTTATAAGGTGCCATCTCAATACTCGAATGATATTTGTTATTATAGGTGAAATCTGCCAATGGTAAGTGTTGATCCCACTATCATTCAAAATCCATAGCATAGGCTCAAAGCATATCCTCAAGCACTTGAATAGTCCATTTGGACTGACCATCTTTTTGCAGATGAAAGTTACACTTAAATCCACTCAAGGACCAAACTTCTCCTAGAATGCTCTCTAAAATTGTAAAGTAAATACATAACTAAAGTCTGATATGATAGAAACAAGCACTCCATGCAAACGAACTATCTCCCAAACATAAATCTGAGCTAAATTCTTAACACTGAAGGTCATTTGAATAGGAATGAAGCATGTCGACTTAGTCAAATGATCCATAATAACCCAAATATCATCAAGAACATGGGAAGTATGAGACAAACCACTAATAAAATCTATAGTAATCCATTCATTTCCCCACATGAAAGGGAAACCTCTAAGCCAATCCTCCTGGATATTGATGGTCTACCTTAACCTACTGACAACATAGGTAATGTGCCACAAATTCTGTCATATCTCTCCTTCTATCATCCCACCAATATTGTTGACTCAAATCTCTATACATCTTAGTTGTATATGGATTAATAGGATATCTAGAGTTGTGAGCATCGTGAAGAATAAACTGAATTAAATCTTCTAGACAAGGAAAACAAATATGTCCATGGAATCTAAAAACTCCCTCGAAGTGAACATTGTGTCTCCCATACTCATCACTCACCACCTAATCATAGAGGAAGCACAACTTCCTTTCCACATAATAGAGATCATGAATCTACTCAAATCAGAAGGACCTCACCTTCACATAAGCCAAAAACCTTAGAGGATCCAAAATATCAAGGCGAACCATCAAATTGGCTAAAGACTGAATGTCCTATGCCATGGGACTCTGAGAAACTGATATGCATACCAAACTACCCATACTCGCTATTTTTGATCAAGGCATCAGATAGCATATTTATCATACTGGAATAATACAAGATGGAAATATCATAGTTCTTTAAAAACTCCATCCACCAACTCTAACAAGCATTAATCTCTCACTAGTCATTAGATGTTGAAGTTTGCAGTGATCAGTGAAAATCTCACAATGCACTCTATAGAAATAATGCCTCCAAATCTTGACACAAAAACTACTGCTTACAACTTCAAATCATGAGTGGGGTAGTGACACTCCTGCACTTTAAGATGTATATAAGAATAAAAAATCACACTACCCTGCTGCATCAAAATAAAACCAAGACTAACACCCAAATCCTCACAAAACACGGTGAATCCCTCACCCTTAATAGAAAGAGAGAAAACTGAAGTGGATGTAAGACAACTATTAAGCTTTCCAAAGGTCAACTCACAATCCTCGTACATTGGTCCTTTTTTCTTAGTCAGTCTAGTCATAAAGGTTTAAATAGTAGCAGAGCTCTCAATAAAGTGCTTGTTATAACCGACCAATCTAATAAAATTGTGAACTTCAATCAGAGACATAGGCCTAGCCCAATCATAAATCACAAAAATGATAGTCCGGCCCACCATAATACCAGTTTTAGATACCACATGACCAAGGAATGATATTGACTCAGGACAAAAATCATACTTAGAGAACATGGAAAAAAGCACATGGTCTCACAAAGTCTGAAGCACAATACTCAAATGTTGCACATGCTCCTCATACTTCTCGAACACACAAGAATTGTATCAATGAACACAATAGAAAAAATGTCAAGATAGGGTCAGAACACATGGTTCATTAAATCCATGAACGTTGCTAGGGCAATAGTAAGACCTAAAAACATCACTAATAACTCATAAGACCATCACACACCTTGAAATGTGTATTTGGGATCTCCTTTCCCAGAATCCTCAACTGATGACAACTAGACCTCAGATCAATCTTAGAAAACATAGTTGCACCAATAAGTTGGTCAAACAAATTATTAATATGAGATATAGGATAACGATTCGTCATCATCACCTATTTAAGCTACCTATAATTAATAAAAATACTCATGGAGCCATCTTTCTTCTTCATAAATAATACAAGAGCTCCCCACAAGGAAACACTAGATCTAATAAAACCATTACCTAGAGGATCCTTAAGCTGAGAATTCACCTCCTTAAGCTCAGCAGGAGCCCAATGGTAAGGTGTCATAGAAATAGGTGAAGTACTAGAATCAAGGTCAATAGCGAAATCAATCTCATTGTCAGGGGGAATACTAGGCAGGTTGGTAGGGAACACATCAGGAAACTCATAAACAATAGGAACAGAGTCAAGCAACTGACCCTCTACATGAGTATTACATACATAAACGAGATAAGACTCGAAAACTCTCTATATAAGTCTCCTAGCATAATCATAAGAAATAATCCCTATAGTCTCATGGATAATAGCTCTCTGCCATATGATTGTGGGTACATCGATCATGGATAAGGTATAGGTCATGGAAAAATAATCCATAACTACATGACAATAATATAACTAATGCATGCCAAAAATCACATTAAAATTTAGCATATCAAGAATAAAAATATCAACATAATTATCAAAATCATTATCACAAAACATGATCTAAATACTTGATCCACTACTAAAGAATCAATAATGGGTGTATATTCACAAAATAGAACAGATAATAAATCACTAGTCAAATCCAATCGTGGTGCATAATAAGTAGATATATCACAATAACTTGATCTGGTATCAAATAATGCAAGAGCTGACTACAGCCGCATATAACTAACCATGGTCGCCACCTGGCTGGGCACCTAACTGGCCTCTTATCTTGCCTTCTTGAGTACCACCTCAAGTACCCCGGTAACAACCCCTAAAACCTCGCAAACCACCTTTACCTGAGGATAAAATACCCTAATAGGGGTAACACCCTAGTTTGAAACAACTATTCCCTACGACTAGGGCAATCTTGCAAAAAATTACAAGGAAACCCACAAGTAAAACAAGAGTCACAGATAGAAACAAAACTCATAGAAAAAGCTAAATTGGATTAACCACCACATCTAGCATGGCCGGTAAATAAACCCTCATAAACTAATCTCTGCCCTTACTCGGGCGAGCACTGGTACCAAACTAACCTCTATCAGTAGTATGGCGAGCAGCCTAAATTTGTCAACTAGTATGACTTTGAGGATTAAAAGATAGTCACGAAGAATGCCAAACTTAAGAACTACCATATCTGAATGGGGAACTACTGTGGCTCCCACCAAATCTATCCTGGTACTTGGGCCTCTTAACATATCCCTCACGAGACATATCCTCTATCACTCTAGGATGATTTAAAACCTTGGCAATGGTCCTACCTGCAGCAAATAAACTACGAGTAGCCATCTAGATAGGGTGTATCATTCCTCTCATAAAGAAGCAAAATCTCTCATACTCTGTATGTAAAATTGAAGTTGCATGACTATCCAACTCATAGAAATGAGTCTCATACTCAGTGACTATTATAAAACCATACTACAATCTTGTGAATTGATCACTCAGTCCATCTCTAATGTTGTGCGGCACATACGTCTCTAAAAACATTTTGGAAAATTGAGTACATAATAGGGGAGAAGATTTAATTGGCCTGGAACTCATAAAATCTCTCCACTAGTGTTGAGTAGATAAATCTAATTTAAATATAGTGTAATCCACATAACAAGTTTCAACAAGGCCTAACCACAAAAACTATCCTTATAAGTAGTAAGAAACTCAAATTCATGTTCTCTAGGAGCACCAGAAACCCTAGGAAGAGCTAACCTCAAAAACCTACCCAACATCTTCTGTTACTTAGATGACATAGTAGGTTGGGTCACAACTAGTTGAGTAACTATTGGCTGAACAACTGCAGGTATGGGAGGAACATAAACGGCAAGCTACACTCCTACCTTAGTAGTCTGTGTACCACCAATAATACTTAATAGTTGAACTAAGGCATCTCTAAGCAAAGAAGAGAGAATAAAACCTAGTGGAGCCTAGACTGGTCCCTGGCCCATTGATGGCTATGCCAAATCTCTTGCTAAAGTGCACGAATGGTGTTTTTGGGAGGCCCATCCTGATCCCTAACTGGGGACACATCATAAGGCTAGCCTCTAACAGGAGTAAGATCTCTGGTCGTAATATTTAGACCGTCCTCATGCATAGTTGTAGCACGTGTCTTGGGCATCTGCGAAATAGTAAAGTCAACATAATATCCTATAATCTATCTTAGACTGTTAGCATAATATTAGTGAAAGAAGTGAATCACTACTAAGAATGTCCCAAAGCCTCCCAATGATAGGAAATAGATGTCAACTTTCTGATCTATAGGATTCTATTAGACACTTTCTCTTGTACCAACAAGACCGGTGAATCTAGGATCTGATACCAATTTATCATGACTTCATTCATGATCCATGATGGAACTGACTAAAACCCACCAGTAGGTAAGCCAATGCCATAACCTAGGGCTAAGGAAATGGGTTACTTTGGCAGAAATGCCCAATATGGGAAAATATACACAAACACAATGTATTCAATAGTCTTCCAATAAATAAGACAATAGAGATATTAAAAGCAATCCGACAACTAGGTAATATCTATAAAAAAGCATCTAATCATAATAATAGGAATTACAATCCAAAGTCTAAATAGTCTATCCATTCGTCTTGAATATAATAAATTGATTAAACATACGAGGGAAATAAGCAACTCAAATATCAAAGAGCTCACGAATCTTCGGATGATCAACACTGCATGAACTCAACTCAGCAGTGATAACTAGTACTCAGGTTCGCACCAAAAAGGTACAGAAGTATAGTATGAGTAGCAAGACAATGGGTACTCAGTAGTCATCATCCGTCGACTAAGCTAAATTATTATAAAAAAAATGATCTAAAGAATGAAAATATATCTAAGTCAAGGTAAAGAATCGAACATGAATCTTCTTAATAATCATAGTGCAAATAACTAAGCACCGAGAACAATAATATGAAATCTCATATTAATACATATCAATACGGCACCTATATAGTTATAACTGTGTAATTACCAAGTTTAACGCACATACATTCATTAGAACATAAAGGAAAGAACTCACCACGGTGTCCCATACCACCAAGGAGTACACCTAAATGACATAAAGAAAAGAACACATCACAGCATCCCACACAACCAAAGAGGGCATTAAAGGATCAGATTATCAAATTTATAGACATATGACTAATCATTTAATTTCCATGGTTTCCACAATTCCCATCAAAGATCATTTACCAAGATTAATAACCATAATAAATTACGAAAATTAAAATAACATATACTAAGGTAATCATAACCATAACGATATAACTATTTAGATATCAATGACATCAATACACTTTAATCACTTATTATTAACTAAATAACACTTATTTTCATGTAACTACTAATTCACTAGCTATTATTTTTTATTTAAAATTATAGACTAACAAGTTCTTTACCAAATCCCCATTCACGAGATAGCACAAACTATTCTTCATTAAATAGCCAACATCATTATCTAGTAAAGATTTGCAACTAATTCATAGATACCATTTGAGCAAAGCTTATTTCTAGTTATCATAGGTGCACTAGTAATCATATAGGAAAAAGGTTACATATCATCAAATGCACATATCTTTCTATCAACCAACGCCTCTTACTATCTAGCATCATACATCTACAAATCCTCATTTAACTACTAAACAACATTATACTCTAGGATTTAGTATCAGTAATCATCAACAATGCTAAATCTATTATCGTTATTAGCCATGTAAAAACTGACATTGTCATTGACCATATTTCAACTTAACAAGGTTCACCAACTCTTATGTTAGACTTTAAGTCATCAATTAGTATAGTCGCTCAAGATAGAGTTGATATCATAATAGATTTTACTAGGCAATAAACCTTAATTAATCCATTTACCCAAGCCAAATATATCTGGTAGGTGAATTCTTATTTTTACACAAGATTGCACTTACCAATTAATCTTAACTATTTATGTAGCATATTCTAAGTCTACAACCTATTCTTCATTATCAAGAACTATACCATTTATTACGTAATTAGTATTGTAGAATTATAATCGATATCCTAAGAATAACAACATGCCTTTAAGGCTTATACAAATGTAGTCATATAAAGGAATATTTACATATAAATATATATATACACACATTTTTACCATACAAAACATCAATATATAAATTCTTTGGAATTATCGGGTATCATAATATCATCTTTATGTCTTTCAACCTTATCGAGCATCATAATATCATCATTATATCCTCCGAATATACCGGGCATCATCATAATATCAATATATCCTATGGACTAACCATTCATCATAATATCATCAATATATCCTCCAAACATATAAGGCATCATTATATCACAAATATCCGTAAGATATATCGGACATTATCATATTATCACTATACCATCTGAATGTATCAAGAATTATCATAACATCAGTATATCCTCTGAATTCATCGAGCATCATCATAAAATTAATATATTCTATAGATTCATACGTCATTGAATCATCAATATTCATTATAAGATCAATATATATAGATATGTAGGCAAATCAATAACAAGTACAGGTCCTACAAATAATATAGTGTAAGAGAAACAAAGAAACACCTACCATGGTGCCTCACAATCTATTGTCAATACATTGTAATAGGAAGTTCATGTACATGCATATCCATATGGTATGAACATTCAATACATTAACATAATTATTAGCACTTTCAATTACAAGCCATAGTTATACAAAATAGATTCTTCAACATAAACATAAGTTTAGTCACTGGGCATAAGAATAATATAAGTAATGACATAATCCAAGGCTACTATAGTATTCTAGCCAACAAGTCATAGCATAGTCATGGGTTTAATTTATAGGACTTACCATTGCTAACCAAGTAATGTCAATAAGATAACAATTAAATATGCAGATTGTTTCAGAATTGAACATTATGAATAAACTATTTACTGGGTTTATTATATCACCAGAAGCATATTCTAGGCATGTAACCAGTATATAGGTCGCTAATAAAGTTACATAGTTAAATGTCAAGTTATATCTTCACATCTAACCTCTGCTCAAAACTAGACTAAGTCAGCTAAATCATGTTTTAAAGGTTTATCAATCCATACTAGTTCTATAGGTCAATCCTTTCTCAAGTACTACTCTTAAATCAACATAAGAATCTAAGGCCTATTTCACAACTATGTATATCTAGTAAAACTTAATCTTAAGATAAGTGAACAATGTCACTCCCAACTAACTAAAACAACTAGTAAATTCTCATGCTATCCATGAGATAACAATTCCAACTAGCTAAGGTTCTAATCTATAAGTCAAACATCTCATTTTATAAGTTAAATTGCCTAAATAGTTCTACTAATACCAAAAAACACCATCTACTATTTCAAGACCTAATACCCCACCCAAACATATCAAGATATCAAAATTATAAAACAATAAAGTTTATTCTAACATAAGTAAGCCTAACCTAACTCTAATTTAAATATAGATCACAAACCAAAAATATTTGAATTCCCTTTTCTCGAAGCTTCTTTAATGAGCCAAGCTATGAAAAATGCAATTTATGCATTATTATGAGAATATCAACACCCATATTGCACCATTGTTATTCGAGTCTAAAATGACACCAAATCCCTCCCCCCCCCCCCCAAGTAGGTCTCACATTTAAAAAATGATTTTTTGAGACCAACCCATTGTTCAAACACTATTGAGAAGTCACAACCCTCAAGAAATTGGTGTCAATTAATCATATTTGGGCTAAAATCAAGCCTCAAGTGATTTGGGTTTTTATGTCAAATAATCAAGAAATAAACATTAATATTAAAGAATCCATTCCTTATATTCGATGTTAATCATGATTAAGCAAGTTTTTCAAGCTTTATATCAATACCCAAGACTCAATTTGAGTTCTACACTCTCTATTAGGATTTTAGGACTCAAGAAAATAGAGAAAATGGCTAATTCTTGGCTAAAAAGAGTATTTAAAAAACCATTACTTGGACTTCATCTATGGAAATAGTGCACCACGCGATCATTAATCATGGCATCATGATCAAATCAATCCACAAGAATTGTGGTACCTTGCCACACTAGACTACGGTTAAAACTTGGAATTTGATTCCAACTTTGGCCAAGGCCTCAGGTTGTATCCAGAATCCAATATAAGAAAATGAAATATGTAACCACATCGATTTCAATATTTCAGAAACATTGGAAAACTTGTTTTTTCCATTCAAGCTAGATTCGACCAAATATGGGCACTACACCTAAATTTCTAATTTATCAACTTCCTGACTAATAGACTGAAATGACTTCAGGTGCAGCGGGACCCAAATCAAAGGTCTAACCAACCTAAAATCTATTTTCCAAAACTACTGCACAGTCAAAATTTGCATTCGGTAATACTATACTAAAGCTTTCGCTCGATGGCTATTTGGAAATATCAAAGACTTCTATATAGGAAAATGGTTCTAAAACCCAAATAAACTGACTAATATATGAACTATCATTTCTAGAAAGTCAAAATTTACTTGGGCAGCTATAGGAAATCTGTAATGACAAAAATTAGAGGAATCATGAGAAATGATCTGAAGGGTCATTATAATGGTACTCTAGTTTCCATCTTATCTAATTGGGGTATTCGATTCTCATCTCACTTTAGGTGGTAATTTTAGAGAGGTTTAGGAACTAAGGTAACCTTTTGTACTTTTTTTAACCCACAGATGGATGTGCAGGAAAAAAAGGATGATCCAATTTTTGGATGATATGTTTTGGGATTATATAGTTGACTATGGTGGTAGTTGGGTTGACCAGTTGCCACTCATAGAGTTTTCTTACAACAACAATAATCACTCTAGTATCAGTATATGATGTTCGGGCTTTTGATGGAACATTTTTTATCTTTTTCTTGGGAAAATTGTATGTTTTCAACAAACCAAGATTGCATTTAATACTGGTTTTTAGTGTTTTAGAGTAAGGAAATGACTAAAGGAAAGGAATCACAAAATTAGTAGAAAACACTTCTGACTATCAAAATGGTTGACCATCAGTTTTGCAAAGGAATACCAACTCAACCTTCAGATCGAGGAGGAACCCATAAACTCTGAAGACCTAGCAATGGTCTATGTAGTGGACCGTCAGTCCTGTGATGGACTACCATTTTATCCGTCAGCACTAAACTGAACCAGGCCTTTTGGAAAGCTCATGATGGCCAACTTAGTGGACCATCAATATATCAACAGACCATCACTCTATCCATCTGGATTATCAAGAACCTGACTCTCCAGCTCCATCAATGATGGTCAAGATGATGGACCGTCAACTTTATGATGGACCACCATGTGAACAGTTAGTTTTAGCAATAAAGTGACCATCCAGGATCAACTGCAATGGACCAAATGGTGCACCATTAGTCTTGCGATGGACCATCACATTGACTGTCACTTTGGACGTAGATTTTATATTAGTTGAATTTTAAATTATTTTTATAGGGGAACATATAAATACCTAGTTTTAGGTTCTATTAGAAATCTTTTATCTTTTACTAGGGTTTTTCTAGGACTTGAAACGTATTGCTTCATAGTTTTTCTCTGATATTTATTCTACTGAATATTGAAGAATAACAACTGTGACTTTTGTATGTGAATTATGAATTACTTTATGAATATCACAATGATTTCTTCTCTTTGTTTAATGGAAATGTGTGGTTAAGCTCCCATAACTAGGGTTTTGGGAACCTTGATATTAATAACTAATTTGGGGTTTTGAATTTAGCAAATTCCCATAATAAATTGATAGTGCATAAACCCTTCTTCACATTAATGACTTTTCTTGGTTGCAAACTTGAAAAGTGAACCCAAGAACAACACTTGCTAGAATATGAAAGTGTTTGTTGAGCAAAAAAAGGGTTTACACAAATCTAAAGACTTTAACCTTTAGATAAAGGGTAGATTCCTTAACCGGATCAACTCATGTGAGAATATAGTTGGATAAATAGTATGTTCCTTAATTTTGAAAGAATTAATAGTTAAGTTACTCATTTTTGGTTGAGAAACTAATAAGTTAGTCATTGAATTCAATTAATCTTGTAATTAAATTTATTCATTGGGAATTCAAAGTAGTTCACAACCCTAGCTGCTTAAGCATCTTTGTAACCATAATCCTAGTTCCAATACTCTTATTGAATTACTATTTGTAATACAATCAATATTTGGATTACTCTTTGTGAAAAGCATTTAAGTACAATTGATAAATCGAAACCCCATTCCATTTTGTAACCTTCGGTAAATAGTCTAATAACAACTACAACATTTAGTAAAAATAGTATTCTATGTGGGATACAACACCCAACCTAGTTGGGTTCTATATTTGACAGTGATCGCTAACACTTTCTAACAAGAGTTGTAATTTAGGTGTATCAAATTTTGATGTCATTGCTAGTGTATACAATTGTCAATTAAGTTTGTCTTTGATAATTGACCTTTGGTCAAGTTTCTCAAATTTTACTTTTGTTTCATTGTTTTTATTCTGTGAAGGTAGTTATTTTGTATGCCAAGTACATGGAGATCGGGTGTACCATTATTACCAATAAATCTAGAACCATAGTTAATTAGTAGAATGGTAGACCCCTAAGAGGCTGAAAGACTAGCCGTTTTAGCTAGAGCTCAACTAAATTAGCAGAATGATAGCTACCAGGCACGCCATCCTAATCCTAATGATGATGATTTGGGAGATCATAATTTGTTAGATCCTATTAACCCAAGGTGTGTAGAGAATATAGCTGCATTAGTTAATTGGAATGTAAACAGGAATCGGCCTTTTAGGGCAAGGCAAGAGCATCAAATAGTATAGTTTGATCTAAATAATGATGAAGATAGAATGGATGCAGTAGGGGCAATTGAATTTAAAATTCCTCCACCTCTAGCACCAGGAGCTAAATTTAATATTACCAGTACAATGATTCAACTCCTTCATCTTAAGAGGTTGTTCGGTGGTCTTCCCAGAGATTATCCAAACATGCATTTAGTGAATTTTTTCACCATTTGCAAGTCTTTTGATAATCTAGGACTGGGTTAGAATGCTATTTGTCTGCATTTATTTCTGTTGTATTTGTCTTGGAATGTGACACTATGGCTAAATAAATCGACTCCTGACTTTATAACCAACTGAAGGCAGTTGAAAGAGGCTTTTGTAGAAATGTTCTTTCCACTTTCCAGAAGGGTACAGTTAAGGGATTAAATCAGTAACTTCTGATAGTTTCCCACTGAAGATGTTCATGAGTCCTCGGGGAGATTTAAAAATAGGATGATGCAATGCTCAAACCATAACATGATGGATGTTTATTTGATAGACACTCCTTATTGGGCTTTGAACTCTATCATAAAGCTAGACATGGAAAATATTGTAAGAGGGTAATTTGTTGACCTTACTTATATAAGGGCCTCGGAGATACTTGATTAGATGACCAAACAGAGTAGAGCATGGCATACCAGGGATTCTATAGTAGCAAGCCTTATTGTGTCTAGTAGTATGACTGTAGAGCAACATAAGAAGGAAGAAGAACATAACCAAGATATGGCACATATAAAAATACAGATGGATTTGATAACTAAGCATCTATTAGCCAGAAAATATAGAAGTTGAAATATGTTGCTTCCCAAGAAATAGCTAATTTGGATTCAAAAGAAGAGGCGATCCATCTAAATAATTAGGTGGGTTTCCATGGCAATGACCAAGGAAATCAATGTCGGAACTATTACGATAAAGATGGTTACAAGGATACAGATCAAGGGAACTAGAAGAGCTAATATTATAGAAGTGGACTATATGTACCTCTTAGAAGTAGAGATAATGCTGCAACTAACTCTCGTTAGATATCCATGGAGGACATAATGGAGAAATTATTAAAGTGTGTTGGGACTACCATCTCTGGGGTGGCCACTATGAAGAGTGATTTGTCTTCCATGTGTCACCTGGAAAACTCACACTCTACTTCTATCAAGCAGTTAGAGCAGTAACTGAGCCAACTCTTAGCAGTATTGAATTAATGAAAGATTTTAACTTTTCCAAGTAATACAGTTTAGAATCCATGAATTATTGGCTCCTACATGGCAATCCCACGTAGACTGGTAAGGTATTACCAGGCCTATTTGTGGTCAAATCTGTGATTGTAAAGGATATTGAGAATAAAGAAACGTATCTAGTGGAGTCTACAAAACTAGATAAAGTTATTTATAATAAACCATCAAACCATTAACATGGTGATGATTTGGATAAGAGCAAGGGAAAAGAGACCGAAGTGGTAGTTACTACAATCTTAAAACCACCTCCTTCATTTACCCATCGGTTTAAAAAGAAGGGAGACGACATAAATTTTGGCAACTTTATGGCCATATTAAAGCAGTTGACAATCAAATTACCATTGGTGAATGCATTTTAGCAAATTCTCGGGTATGCAAAGTTAATAAAAGACGTTGGTATGAAGAAATGAACATTTAGCTAGATATGGTGGACAATCTCCGTCATGTAGGTGTTATTTGCACAAGGTCATTAGTGTAGAAGAAGGCCAACCCAGGAGATTTTACTATCCCATGCACTATTGCGCCTTTCCAAAAGCTTTATGTGACTTAGGAATCGGTATAAACTTGATGTCGCTTGATGTGTATAAAAAACTGAGTTTGGGGATCTTAATCCAATAAACATGAGATTAGTTATGGCAGATAGGTCTATGAAGTGGCCCATGGGGATTTTGCAAAATATTTAGGCAAAACTTCAGATTACTAGAGGAGGTAAATCTATTCCTAGAAATTACCCTGGTAAGGGTAGTTGTCAATCTTTAAAAGGTTCATCTTTTGTTTGTTCTAGTCATGGTTGTTACTTTATATAACACCCCGCATGTTTCTAAGCTGGGAAGTGAATAAGTATTCCTACGTATGAAATCTCCTATCTTGTGATTCATACTTGAGTACATGTCTTACAATGAATATCCTAGTGATAGTTTAGCTTATGATGCAGTAATCATGTTCATATGAGTCACTTAAGGTAATACAAGCTAAGAGTTTTTGAATCCATAAAGTTTTAGTGTTTGATTTTGCAAGGTTCATCTTTGAACGAATATAACTCAATGTTAATGTGGTAATTTGGCTGATTTAGACCCACCAAATTGTAGAGAATCGAATTAGCTTTCCATCGATACCAATTTCGCCTTAATCCAATACCCAAGCAACAAGTTATGCCCATTTTTGTGAGGGACAGTAAGGACAGGCGATTGGTTAGGTGCCACCCAACCAAACATAGGCGATTGGTTAGGTGCCACCCAACTTAGCTTAATCAATCACTTGGGTGCCACCTAAGTCAGTTCCAGGTGCCAAAAACACCGTTTTGTGTTATTTTAAGGGTAATTAAGTCTTTTAACACTCCTTACATGTCCCTAAACTTAACCCTACAAAATATATAGCTTCTAAACATATTACAACCCCAATAACTAGGGTTGTGTAACTAAGCTTGAAGATCCTATTTCAAGAAAATTCCTCCATCAATCATTAAGAATCTTCCTTCTAAGGTATACGTGAGTTGATTCATGGACTCCTTTCATCTATGAAGCTGAAGAACCATCTTCTAAATTTTGTATTATGATGTTTATGTTTTTGGTGGTTGATGTTCATGTGGTTGGAGTTTGATGTTATCCAATATGGGATCTTTGTATGTTTATTGTTAGGATATGGTGGTATTTAACGTAATAATATGTTAAATTGGTGGTTGAATATTTGTAATCTTGATGAATCCATTTATGCCTAAGATGTGCATGTAAGGTGTTTGTGAAAATACCTAAGGGAATAGAAATCATTCTTTTATGAAATAATAAGTCCTAAATAACTATTCCATGTTCTAAGTTTATGTTCAACGTGATCCCCATGCTATTTTCTTGAATTGAAGAAGTTGTATGAGATACTCATGATATTTTTATGATATGGAATGACCATGTTATTAAAGACATGCAAGTATATACATATTGTGTGCGTTCTCGATCATGTGATAGTTTGTTGACAATCATTCTTATTATGAAAGCCTTACTTATAATATTATGAATTGTGGACTCAAATCTTGTGATAGAGTCATGTCATGTGTGTTAGTTTCCTACTATCAAGTCCTGGGGGTACCCGAAAACTATAGTTGTGTGCCTAGATCCATGTCATGTTTCATGATATTTGAACTCAAGCTATGATTTCATAGACTTCAGTCAGTCATGTGACTCAGGAAAACCTCATGATCTTTGTCAGTTGTCAGATATCAGTAACATTTTGCCAGTCAATAGAATTTTGTAAGATTAAGTCATGCACAATCAGTTATTCATTTCCAATCCCTCCATATGGGAGTAGAGGTTAGCACTGAGTGAACCCAGGGATGGGAACTCACCCGCTAGTTAAGGGTGTGATTCATAGTAGTCATTCTTGTGTTCTAGAACTACATAGCCAGCGTAGGTTGACACATCTTAACCTATCAGATTAGGGTTGATGAGGTGGATTATCCTGTTAGTTTAGGGTCCCATCGTTCTCATTGAGTACCGATAAGATAAGGGTCACTTATAGGCTGTCCTTACTCTTTGCACAGTATTGACACCCCTCTAATCGGGGCGGAGATTGGACCCCAGCTTAGCCATAACAGCATACATAGGGTATTGTGGTTAAACACTACTTCCCACAATTTCAGTATCAGTCTCAATAAAAGAACTCACGGTGTTCTTCAGATTTCAGTATATATAGGACTGTCAGATATAGTTTCCCATGTTATTAGTTTTAGTATCAGTTATGATAGTTATCAGTAAACCATGTATTAGCTTACAGGTCATGCTATCACGTATTCATGGTCCCATTTCTATATATGTGTGTTTGCACTCCCACGTTCATATTAGTCAGTCAGTGTTGTTCATGCATGAAACCTTTTATGTTTAGCCTACCTTTCTTGTATACTCAGTACTCCAGTTGTGCTGATGCATTTGCTCTATGGTGCTTTCTTTTCATGTTACACCATAGGTTTTGAGACACGAACTCCTGTCCAGCAGTAGTGGTAGCATTCCTGAGACACAGTGAGTCCTCATTGATTTGAGGACAATATGATTGGATACATTTATTTATTTCTTTAGTTCAATTTTATGGAGTTATTTCGAGTCATGTTCCTTCAACTCCTTATTCAGATAGGTTAGAGGCTTTCAGATTTACATTCAAACTTAGCTTTTAGATTGAGTAATTTTGGGTATTTTCACCCATATTATTCTATTCAATTGAACCTTATGGCCTTACAATTCTATGTTTTCCACTTTATTATATCACCACTTGCAGTATACAGGTACAGATATAAGTCATAGGTTAGCTTGTGGTCCCTCGGGGTCATGAGCACCGTGTAGCATTCCAGTTCAGCGAATCGGGGTGTTACACTTTAGTTCAGCCAAATCTATTAGTTCATGTTTATCTCATCTATCCTGTTTTACTTGTAGACTTCCTAGTCAATATTTTAGAGATTGCCCTAGTCATGGAGTAATTATTTCTTTGGCTTAGAGTGTTCTCCCTTTTTGATTAGTACATCCCTCAGATAGAGGTGGTTCTCATGGTTGTAGAAGTTGTTTCCAAGGTAATCAAAGAGGTTCTTAGGTAGGTAAGATAGGGTGTCAATCAGGTATCCATCCAGGTGGTGAGTGTGGCAAGTTATATGTAGTAACTTGTACACCCGAGGATGAGACTTCTGATGTTGTATTTAAAGGCATGATTTAGGTGTGCATCCAGTCATTCCTTCCTTTATTTGAGTTGGGACACACTTATTCATATATATCTTTTTATTATGCACTATAGTTGGAGTTGTCCTATCATTAATTATCTGTGCCGTTGAACTATCTACTCCCAAGGGTGTTTCTTTGGTAGTAGATTGAGTTTTTTGATTATATGTTGTGATTATTAGATATGTTGATATTGGTTTTGATCTTATTATTTTGTACATAGTGGATTTTGATGTTATTTTTGGCATGGACTGGTTATAGCAGTATCATGTGGTCATGGATTATTTTTCATAGATTGTTACCTTAGCCATACTCCGCACAGTTCAATTCTGTGGCAGGGAGATATTATCCATGAGCCGATGGGAATTATTTCTTATGTTCATTCTAAGATGCTTATTTTAAAGGATTACGAGTCTTATCTCACTTTTATTTGTGATACAAGTGTCGATTGTCCATTGCCTGACTCTGTACTTTTTGTTTATGACTTTACTGATGTCTTTCATATCAAATTGTTTGGTATTCCCCCTATTTGTGAGATTGAGTTGGTGATTAATTTTGAGCCTATTACCCATCCTATTTCTATGGAACCTTATCGTATGGCTCCTACCGAGCTTAAAAAGCTTAACTCTTGGCTTCAAGACCTCTTTGGTAAGGGTTTCATTTGACCACATATGTCCCATTGGAGAGCTCTGGTGTTGGTAATGATGAAGAAAAATGGCTCCATGTGTATGTGTTTTTATTATAGGTAGCTTAGTAAGTTAACAATGAATAACTATTATCTTATGCCTCATATTGATGATTGTTTGATCAATTTCAGGGAGCTGTAGTGTTTTCTAAGATTGATTTGAGATTTGGTTACCATCAGTTGTGGATTTAGGATGAGAAAATCTCAAAGACAGACTTTAGGACCTGTTATGGTAATTATGAGTTCTTAGTAATGTTATTAGGATTGTCAAATCCCCCAAACGCATTTATGGATTTTATGAACTAAGTATTAAGGCCTTATTTAGACTCCTTTTTGAATGTGTTCATCGGTGACATCCTCGTGCATTTGAGGAGTAGAGAAAAGCATGCATAGTATTTGAGGATTCTTTTCCAGACCTTGAGAGATCATATTTTTTGTACCAAGTTCTCCAAGTGTGAGTATTGTCTTGAGTCAGTGACATTCTATGGACATGTGGTGTCTAAGAATTTTACTATGGTAGACCCAGCTAATATTAAGGAGATTTGTGATTGGTCTAGACCAACTTCTTCGATGGAGGTTCGTAGCTTTATTGGATTTGCCGGTTATTTTTTATTCTTTGTTGAGTGTTTTCTACTGTTTTAGCCCCTACAACATGATTGACTCAAAAGGAGATTCTTTTTTTATAGTCTAAAGAGTATGATTAAATCTATAGAAATCTCAAGGATTTTCTCACATCAAAATTATTTTAGCTCTTTCTTTTGAGGGAGAGAGATTCACCATGTTTTGTAACACTTCTAGTGTCGGTTTGGGTTAAGTATTGATGCAGCAGGGTCTTGTTATTGCTTATGCTTCTAGACATCTTAAGGTGCACAAGTGCAATTACCCCACTATTGATTTAGAGTTGGCAATGGTAGTTTTCGCATTTAAGATTTGGAGGCATTTTCTTTATGGTATGCGTTGTGAGATTTTAACCAGTCATCACAGTCTTAGCATCTTATGACCTAGAGGGAGCTTAATTCTACACAGTGTAGAATAATGGAGTTGCTAAAGGATTTTGATATTTCCATATTGTATCATCCGAGCAAGGCAAATATGGTAGCAGATGCCTTGAGCCATAATGCAGTGAGTATGGGTAGCTTCACTTGTATTTTAGTTTCTAAGAGCCTATTAGCCTGGCACATTCGGTCCTTAGAAAACGTAATGGTTTCCCTTGCTATTTGAGCAGATTCGAGATCGTTATTTTGAGGATACTAAGTTTCTCTTCCTTCATTATCAAGTGTTGAGTGGTGAATCAAAGTGGAAAACCATAGATTCTGCGGTGTATTGAGATTTTATGGTTGTATTTGTGTTCATAAATTGATTACTAAATTAGTTGATTTTGCATATAGCTCATAGCTCTAGATATTCCATCTATCCCGGTGCAGCGAAGATGTATAGTTATTTGAGATAGCACTATTAGTGAAGTGGTATGAAAAGAGATTTAGCAAACTTTGTTACTCGTTGCCTATGCTGTCAGCAGGTAAAGGCTAAGCATAAATAACCTGGGGGTTTAACTCAAAGGTTGCCTATTCCCCAGTGGAAATCAGAATTGATTACCATGTATTTTTTTGTGGATTGCCTCGCACTTCCCATAGATTAAATTTTATTTAGGTCATTGTGGATCATTTGACCAAGTCAACACATTTTATTTATATTCAGATGTCCTTCAGTGTTGAGAAATTGGCCAATATTTATATTCGGTAGATAGTTTATTTGCATGGTATGCCCATTTGGTTCATTTCAAACCATGGCTTTGTTTTCACTTTATGATTTTTTAGGGATTTTTAGGAGGAGTTCATCACTCAGGTGGATCTTAGTAGAGCGTTTTATCCATAGGTAAATGGTCAGTCCGAGCAAACTATTTAGGTTGTCAATGATATGGTTTGAGCCTGTGTTATAGATTTTGGGGTCCAATAAAAGTAGTACTTAGCCTTGGTAGATTTTGCATATGATAACAATTATCATTTGAATATTGATATTGTACCTTTTGAGGATTTATATGGTAGGCCATATCATTCTCCAGTTGGATGATTTAAGACATTCTAGATTATGCCTCGTGGTACTAATTTGCTCCAAGAGTCATTGGATAGAGTCAAGGTGATTCAGGTTAGATTGTGAGTACTCACAATAGTAAGAAGGCCTATGTAGACTGTAGTCTTCATGCCTTGATATTTGGAATCAGTGATCATTTATTCCTCTATATATCTCCTATGAAAGGTGTGATGAAGTCTGGAGAAAGGGCAAGCTTAGACCTAGATAAATTGTACTTTCTGAGATTCTCCGTGCAGATTGTGAGGTAGCGTATGATTTAACTTTACCTCTAGATTTTGCCATTGTTCATCTAGTTTTTCATGTCTCTATGTTGCGGCGATTCATTTTAATCCTTATTGTGTTCTTTGATAGGACTCAGTCCAATTAGAAAAGCGTTTTGACCTTTGTAGAGTAGCCAATGCTCATTTTGCCTAGTGATGTGAGGCTATTTTTCTCTAGAAAGAGTCGTATAGTTAAGGTTTAGTGGAGGCACCTCCCAGTGAAGGAGGCCTTTTGGGAGATACATAGTGAGATACTAACTCTGTATCCTCACTTATTCGAGACTTCAGCTATATTCTAATCTGTAACTTTTGAAATGAAAGTTTATTTATTAGTGGATATTGTAAGGACCCATCAGTTCATCTTTCATATTTCCACTTATTTTAATCGTTAGAGATGTTCCATAGTTTCCCCAAGTCATTTATGACCTATTTGGACTAATAGTTTTGTTACGAGGTAGTTAATTTGATTTTTAGAGCCAAGTCAAAATTTTGAAGTCTTTGCTATTTCCATATAGCCATCGGGCAAAAACTTTAGCAAAATGATCTCGTATAAAAAATTAGACTATACTAGCAGCTCCGAAATATCAATTTTGGACTAAGAAGACCTTTGGTTCAGTCTCAAGGCACTCAAACTCATATAAACCTTTTGGTCGAAAAGTTGAGAGATTGGAAATATTAGTGTGCGACCTATATTTGGTACAAACAACCTCAGACAAAAAATTCAAGTTTTACATTGAGTCCGTATCGTCAAATTTTCTATGGTTATATGGATCATATGTGTAAATCTAAATCTCAACAAAACTCAAATCCCCCTGTTTAGACCATTTTTTGCCTTGTGAAATTTGGTGCATCAGCAAAATTGGTGCCATTGTAACCGTACCACTTTAGGTTGTGATCACGATTCCCTGTGTAGAGGAGAAAGTGTTATCACACAAGGCAGGTTGCGATCTTGACTGGTCTGTGCAGGCCATTGGTAGTGTGATCGCACAGCTATAGGAGGTAATAGCAACTGCCAATGCCCTTGGATTGGTTTTGGAAATATGATTTTCATAAGTGGGACCCATATGGGGCTTTGATGTCATTGTTTGGCTCGGAGAAATAATGGTACAATAATGGTATCAATAATTGCATATGGATTAGTAATATATATTTTTTATAGCTTGGCATCTTGAGGAGGCTTCTAAAAAAGAAAAAGTGAAGGTTTAGTGGTTTTCTGAGATTTCTTCAGTGTCGATAGGCTAGGTTTATCAATTATTACATCGAGTTTTGTCATAGTATATTTATGATATCTCATTAGATTGTGATAGTTTTTAGGTGTTTGGATTGATGATATGCAAGACTTGGGATTAGTTGAACAGTCTAAGTCATTTGAAACTATAGAGTTAAAATACTTAGCTCATGGCCTTGAACCTTAGTGAATTAGGCTTCATGTCTTGTATTTATCATGGGAATGCCTTAGATCACTCAAGTTAGATAAAATGCTTTGGACACCAATGTTCGGCGTAAGTTTGGCATTAGTTTTTTACACTAATGAAGGTTACCTTAGTACCATTGGACTTAGTTATAATGCTTGAGTAGAATCTCTACCACGGGGCTAATTATGGCTTGTTATACATCTAAGTATTGATTTAGATACCTTAGCCTAGTCTGGGGTAGAATTGAACTTAGAATGTATTTTGGGGATTAAGATGTGGGATCTTGACCCACCTTAAGCCAAGATTAATGTGCTTTTTTGGAAACCCTGATACACTTATTAAGAGCCTAGGAAATGGCCTTTTAGGCAATATTGAGGAACCTTGATACTTTTTGGTTATGATTAATGACATTAGAAGTAATGCCTAAAAATTATGACATACGTATAATTTATTGGTTAGGATTATGATGAGCTATTGATTATGCTATTGTTGTGGCTACTAATTGGGCTACCCAGTATACTATGAATGAGTCATTAACTATAATAATACCTAAGCCATAAATTTGTTATTTACCATGCTATGAATAAGCTCTAGATTATTCCATGGATTAGTTGTTGATAAACTATGTTTTATGTTATTGATAGCACATTAATTATGCCATCAATGAGTCATTACTAATCATATTACTAGTGATTATGATCATGCTAAGAAATGATGCTACGAAACATTCCTAATAATGATATTAGAAATTGTGCCATGAGTTATGTTATACGTCATGCTTATTGAATATATAGGAAATTATGCTATTAGTGGTTCTTAAAATCATGATGTTTGATTACATGAATACTCATGCTATTGATTTTTTCCACCGATTATGAATATATATATATATATATAAATACCTGCCAAAATTAAATGATATTAGGATGATATGATGATACTTAGCAAGGCTATGAGATATTATAATGATATGATAATACCTGAAAAAGTTCGGGGTATTATGATTATATGATAATAATCAATAAAGTTAGATGATATTATGATGATATGATGACACCCGTTAAGGTCGGAGGATATTATGATGATATAATGATACCTAACAAGGATGAAGAATATTATGATTATATAATGATATCCAGCAAGGTCAGAGGATATTATGATGATATATTGATACCCTGCAAGGTCAGAGAATAATTATGATGACGCATTGATACCCGACAAGGATGAAAGATGATTTTATTGATGTGTCTATATGTACATATACCGGTTTGAGTTCTTTTATTCCTATGTGTGGAAATTATATTCATATATATACTTAAGTTTAATTATGGGTGACTTTGATATTAGGGTGCTGGGTGTAGCCAGAAAGTGATAAATATTTATAATGGGGTATAGTCGGTGATTAGTGCTAAATAAGGATTAGTGGTAGATATTTGTTTAAGTGGCTAATAATGACTAGTTGATAAATGAGGTTTATTTGGTCATGATGATTAGTAATAATTGATGTTTGGTTATAAATGATGCTAGTGATAATTGATGGTTACCTAACAAATGATAATTAGTGGCTATGTCGTATATAGTTGTTGAATGATGCGTTGATGTTATATGATGACTAGTAGTCAAAGGAATTAGTTAATAAGAGATGGTTAAATAGTAAATTTTTGACTACTGTCTATTGATGCTAAGATTGTTAAATGATGATAATATTATGGAGTGTGACAACATTGTCCAATGTTGGTGAATTATGAAATATTGGTAAATGATTGGTTGATGATAATTGTGGACTGATGGTTATATGGCAATGAAAGTTAGTTTTGATGTCATTTGAGTGCTTTATTCTTCTCTTGACTATACTCTCCAGTCGTATAAGAAGTTGTGATATGTTTTTTACTTTTCTTCACCAATTGGCATATGGTATCCAATTTTGTAGTTATGTTTGCTTGTGTTTATGCTTTATGATATGTTATTATTCCAAATTGTTCATTGTTACACCCGAAGATATTAGCAATTGTTGATTCCTTATGTTATATTGGTATTTCGAATTAATTATTTATTATGTATAGCAGTATTAGAGATGATTCGGGTTCATTTATGTACCTTGACTTAGTTTATAATTATCTTGCATTTTATCATACTTATGGAATGATTTAGCTCAGTCGGTTGATGATGCCTACCAAGTACCAGTTGTTTTGTTACTCGTACTACACTTCTATACTATTTTGTGTAGATTTGAGTACTAGTTGTCATCGTTGATCATTATTCATATGGTGACTTATTTACGGAGATAAGGTGAGCGCTTGCAGTTCGAGTCACCCACTCTATCTTTATTTTTAGTCTTTGTTTCGAGACATTTGTATTAGCTATTCTAGCTTTTTGAGTTGTATTGATACCATTAGATACTCTTGTATTTTCCATACCAGGTCTTGGGATTGGTATCTGTTTTGACATCTTTATCTATCTATAACCTTGGTTTCTTGTAAATTATGTTCTTGAAATTTGCCTATTTTGGCTATTTCCTTCCGAAATTAACGCATTGCATTAGCTCTGGGTTATGGTTTGGCTTACCTACTAGCTCAATTTAGTAGGTGCCATCATGACTCCTATATTGGGTTATGATATTAACTATCACCTGTCTTCAGCTATTAGACCAGGGTTGATAGCCTCGAATCACTATTTTAATCTTCTTTTTCCAGTCACGAACTCCCTTGTGAGGATGATCGCGAATACATAAAAGTCTTTAGCTTCTACAGTAGCTAAGGAAGAAATCAATACGATGAACATCACAATACTTACAACGATAATGATCTAAATGAATATCGGACTTCCCCTACTTTGTTAATCCACCAAGGTTCCCACGACCCTGACTAAGGAAATTTTCCATTCATGATTGTGCAACAATCGATGGAATTTAATATAGAAAGCATATAATTAATTGCACAAGAATGAATGAATAAAATCTAAAGTATCAAATTAATTAGGTAGCGAAATAACAAGAACAAGAGTATAAAAGTGTATGAAAATATGACGTAGTATGTAAACTACATAAAAAGTATACCAGAGGTATTAATAGAGTCTTAAAATAATAAAGAAAACCTAACCAAAACAAAATAGGAAAACTAGGTCAACACTGGCCAGGCCTCTGGAAATGAGTCATTAGGACCAACAATGACTCATTGCCTGCTACATTGCTCTCCTTTGGGTTCAGTAGTGATGAATCATTATCATACATAACAAGTAATTGGTTCGGACTCCTTGTCACTCTACTAAACTTACCACCCTCCGACAATTGTCTTCTACTCTTATAACGACTACTTAGCACAAGTCATTGTCAGACACAACGATTCATGGTCTTCCTCCATTGACACTACTGTACCAACTTGGCATTTTTCAAAAATTTTCTCTAATGCCCAAACTTAATTCATACCATTTCTTTTTGTCACTCATAACGATTCGTGGAAAGTCTTTTACTTCACTCCTAGAACGAGGAATCTTTACTCTTCTCGTAATGACTTGGGGCATAAGTCATTAGGTGACTAAACGACTCATTGTCCAGTTAAAAATTTGATTTCACTAAACCTTTTTCATACTTTTCTGATCCATGTCACTTCTAACCTAATTTACCTGCAACATACATAAAACACACATCACATCTGATAAAATGACCCAAGTAAATGCATATTTTCATTGTTTTAGCCATCAAGGGTGCCATGAAACCATAGTAGATCATGTATATTTAGTTTAATTTTTATTATGTAATCAGTTACCCAATAGTATTTAGGTTGATTAACCTAACTACCCTTTCCTTGTGTTAAATTGATAGCTTAGAAATCATTGAGTCTTTCTTAGTTTCTTTAGAAATCTTTTGGGGCCTTAGCTTTGTTTGGGGTAGAAATTGCCTTAAAATGGAATTTTGGGATCCGAAGTGAGCCCTTCAAGTCGTTTTTAGGTCTAAATGATTATTAGTTGCTTCTATACTTAGGAGACCTTCTTCCATAATGCTATTTACATTTTAAGCCTAAGGGGGATTTAGACATTTTCTTACCTTAAATAGGCTAGGACCATGGGATGATATTAATACCAGTTCATGTCTATGAATGATGATATTATATTGGTTCGAGTCTGGAATCTCTCATGATATTTTTTCTAGTTTGAGTTTGGTATTCATGATATTATTTTTTATTCAAGTCTAACATATGAGGTAATAGTTATGATTTAAGTTTTGCATTGAGGGGTTACTTATCATGGTTTGAAACCGGTTCAAGTCCAGCATTTATGGTATGAGGGTATCTATGGTAATAGTTTTGAGGTATGGATTTCTTATGAGTGTTATTGTAGTATATAATTATTGATTATATCCATTGGGGTTATGGCATCCCGATTGGGTTACTTATTTTTGTTTGTCTTTTGGGCTTATGGAGGCCCCATTATGCTCTAATTAGTCATGTTCTAATTGATATTATATACTAGGTTGTTTAATTTTAGTATTTCGATCACAATTCCAAGTTTGTGATATTCCATAACTTTAGTTATTATCTCATATCTTAGTTTACTTATATTATGATTTAGCTTAATCGATCAATGAGGCCTACTAACTAATTATTGTTTGGGTACCATAATACACTTTTACAACTTTCTAATGCAGATCCGAGCACCATATATTGTCGTTAATATTAGTACTAGTGTTGGTCAGAGTCTGGAGATTGGGTGATATTTTAAAGTCAGAGCTAACTTGCTCTCCTTATTCTATTTTGGATGGTTTTTCATTTGAGACATTATACATTTGATACAAATAATACTCTTATTCTCTTTATAGAGGCTTGGGTACCAACCTTACTAGGTCATGGGATATGCTACAATTTCTCTTATTTATCTTCAGTTGTGCTATTATCCATATATGTTATGGCTTGTAATCTAATTACTATACATTTTAGTATATACCTTACTATCCACCAACTATCCCATCACTAGGCATTCGAGCCAATCGTTTGCATTACCTACTGGCAGGCAAAGTAGGTTCCATCATGATTTATTAAATTTGTTTCATGACAAATTGGAATTAGAGCCCAGGATCACTAGTATCATTTGTACAAGAGTGAGTATCTAGTAAAGCTGCGCGGATAAAAATGATGAGGATCATTTCTTATCTTTAGAAGGCTATAATACATGCTTATGAGATAATCTATTTCATTATTTATTTCAGGCTACAAATCATATTTCATTCTAGAATTCATCTTATTTCACTATTATATTAAAGACTAGGACATGAGCTCCCGCTAAGGAGATGAGGACCTCGAGTTTGTGACTAGGAATCTTATCGAAGATTGTGGCTGATCTAGAGGTCAAGGGTATGGAAGATTTATAGCCCCATCAAAGTGTCTTGAAAGGTAGCCTTCACCATACCTTATTTTAACTCCCACAGTAGAGATTCCTCTACCCCAGTAATGGTGGGCCAGGGGAAGCCCAAGCTCCAACAGGATTTCTTTCCTTGTCACTGAAAAAATTATTTAGTTTAGTTGATGGGATTGGTTGGTGGTTTACCTGCTGATAGTGAACAATCTATGGAGCAGAGTTGTATAGAGGCAGGGGTACAACCTATGACTACAGGCCCCATAAATGAGATTTGAAACACCTTGGGTTTTGTCCTTAAAAATTTCCTAGGTTTTGAACTCTCTGGACATCATACAACTTAGGCTTACTTGTCGAATGATGTGGGTATGATTTTAGGGTCTTGGTCTATGTTACTCAGTATGGATTTTATTGGTTACTATCCAAGATACGAATGGACATGATGCAAAATTTATGGAGATGGTACGACTGATAAAACGTACTCATATATTAATCAGTGTGTCATGCTCTTGGTAGGCTGCATAGGGTAAAATTCTAAGGTACTATTAATATATGATGGATATGAGTTATCCCTTGTGGTCGTACATTGGATAGTTTTAGATTCCAAGTTGTTCCCTAGGGTATGAATGGTGGGTACGACTCATATGTTGTGGCTACTATTTGGGTGATGTAATCGTACCCTCCCGCACATAATTTTCACCATTTAAGATGAGGACATTTTAGACATTTCTCACCCCAAAACCCTTAAGACCTATGTCCTATAACATTAATTGGTCCCTCATTCTTGACTTGGAAAGATCAAAAACTCTTTAAAACACTCTTAAATCTCTCTCAAGGCTCTTGGTTCTAGAAAGGATAGGGTTTTCTTCAAAGCAATCAATTAACGCTCTAAGGGGTGATTTATCTCTGTACTCTTTAGTATCTCAGGCATCTTACTCCTCCCTCATTGTTAGTTCAACTAAATTCATGTTTTATGGAATGGTTTTCATGATTTAATCATGGGAATTGTTTGGTTTTTTATTATATGATGGGGGTTTTGGTTGTAAATTGTTGGATATTGTTTTCCCATTCTTTACTTATGGTTTTTCATATTATAATTATGGTTTGAACTAGTGGTTTCGTCTGAATTGTCAATTGGTTCTTGGTTTTGCTTTTGGAAACTATATACCCTCAACATATCTGTTAAAATGCCTATAAGAATGGTTTTGTCATATAGTTTGACTTCTATTGAAACTATTACATTGCATAATATGGAACCTAAATTGATTTAAGTGGTTTAAATTATTTTCTAAAGCCTTGGTGGCCATGGTTCTTGATTAATTGGTTATCAAATGGGGCACACAAGAATCCTCTAAGTGTTGTCTAATGACATTGCTTGCAAGCTATAGTCGGTATGATGATACCATTTCATAAACCCTTGGTTAAAACTTCTGGAATTGTTAGTTGGTTATGTGCTAATGATTTTAATTGTGAAAGGATGGTGGGTTATGATAGCTAACCGTGAAGGTGTGAGTCCAATGGACAGACACTGGAAATGCATGTTTACCTACTTGAAGGTTGGTCACGGTGACCATATACTTATGGGGTATACGGACATTCCCTAAATTATACTTGTATACATATATCATGGAGGGTGAAGGGTACACGGGAATCCCCAGGCCCTATGATATCTCCAATTCATGCGGCTACATGCATTGGTCCTATTTAGGGGGTAACACTGGACTTATGTAACCTGTGGGTGGTTTTATGATAATTAATCTATACAACCCAGATTATTACTTTAAATCCATGCTAAAACTGGTTTACTTTCCCGCAATATATTATATTTATATGTATGAATGTGATGGCATATGGTTATTTACTTGGTTTTAGCTATTGATATTATTTTATCCTTACGCCTTAGTACATGAAAGCATTCAACTGCTAATCTATCTTTGGGCGTTATATCCCAAACGAATGCAGGTACCGGACAAACTAATCCTTCTGCTTAGTGATTGGATTCGAGGACAACTTTGTGTTGGATTAAAGTGGTGAGGTTCCATACTACAGAAGCCTCTATTTCATGTTATGGACTTCCCTACATACATTTGTTATGTCTTAGACTTTGGTTTTTTGCTATGGTCGGGGGCATGTCCCGATAAATGTTGTTTTGATTTTTGATAGAGGTTGTATGAGACTACTTTAGTTTGGCATGAGCGGTGCTAGTATTGGTGTCACCCTTGGCATTGGTATTTGTATTGTGGATGATACCATCTAACTATATTTGATTTATGATTGTTAAATCTTGTTATGTTATATAGTTAGAATTCATCCGACATCGAGTGTAGGGTAATTATGATTGAGAATAAGGGGTGGTCTTCGATCCCGATTGGGGTTGAGGTACCCGACACGAACAGGCCCTGGTTTAGATCATGTTAGATTGGAAGCAGACACCTAGGTTCATGGTCAATTGGTCATCCACAAAGTCATGCCATGAATTGTCTATTTTAAGGGTGTGTTGCACACCACAATCATTAGGGAGAGGCTACAAGGAATTTAGGAATATTTCTCTTTCTTGTGTTCTTTTATTAAGCTGTAAATTTTAAGTCCTAAAATTTTCTCTAACTCTCATTTTTTTACTTTTCTGATCATGCCTCGATGATCTGAAGTTAACAGAAACTCCTCTATCCTTACTGGGGACAATGTTTATGGGACACGTGCTACTCATGGGATGCATACCCTGTCTAAGGGTCCAGTTCTGGATTGTTCTGGAGTTCCACCTATTCCTCCTTGTCCATCTCAAACTCCTTAGGCTGAAGTGATGTAGGATGAATTTTATCAGTCCATTCATATGTTGGCACCTTTGGTAGCTAATATGTCTGAGTGTGGTGTTCTTGTTACTTCATCTTTTGAGGCCACAAGGGTTGGTTAGTTCATGAGGTTAAACCCTCCAACTTTTACGGGTGTTAAGGTGGAGAAGGATCCTCAAGGTTTTCCGGAAGAAATGTAAAAGATTTTCTGAGTCATCCATACCATTAATAAGGAGGGTGTGGAGTTTGTGATAACGCTCAACTTACTCCTATATTTTGAGTGGTAAGATGGTCGTTGTCAATATCCCAACTCACGTTGGGGTCGAATCCACAAGGAGAGGAATTTAAAGTTCAAGACCTATGGGTGCTTTAGATACTAAAAAGTGTAGCCAAAGTGAATGCATTAAGAAACATGTAATGTAAATTGGGGGGTTTGATTAGGAATTAGTTGTATCAATCTTGAGTCACACTACAAGCCACAATAACACTTTTGATTTAAAATCACATTTGGAGAAAATCTTTGGATTATGTCTACCTAAAGGTAAAAAGTTTGTAGGTTAGAGATGGTTCAACATAACATCTAGTTGTTGAGCTGGAGATAGGCTAGAAAGAAAGTCTTTGCCACTAGTTTGTCAACCAAACCTCAAAGATTTCACCTGTTGGCTCTTTTAAGAACCTAGCAAGTATGTCGTTCGTAGTTACTCAAAACCACAATCAGTCATCCCTATCTCTAGGAAAATGCCCATGACATGACTTAAACTCCATCTATACTTATTTCTAAGATTAAAAAAGGTAGTAAACCACATACTTAACTATCCACCATTGCCTTGTCCCCCTATATCCCTTTTTCATGGATGATATGGGTTCCCATAGGTTCACCTTCATCCATTTTTTCAAGGATGATAAAGGATTTTTTGAGTTTGGGGTTTTCATCCATCAAACCCATTTGGAGATTAGGGGTTTTCACCCATAAATTCCAACCATTAAGATCAGGCAATAGTGGAATTCATAATCAACAACTAAGAATCATGTAAACACTCCAACACCCACACATAAATATACTTTATTTCAACATAATCCCAAGACTAAAATATTTAGCTACTCATGAAGAGAGTAGAGAAAGATATACCATCATATGGGTTTTTCAAAGCATTCATCCTTCACAAATACTAAAGATTCAAGTCCCCAAAGTTAGTTACAAAACTCTCCCAATTTAGGGTTTTAAAATTCTAAACTGTCCATCTAGTTATAAATACCCAAAAATGAAAGGTGATTCTGTGATCATATTTTGTTGACCCTCTTGTTTGACCGCGACTGTAGCCTATGGCCCACGGTCGTGGTAACTGAGGCTGATGACTACTCCAGGTATTTAGCTGCATTCTTTTGCTTCTATTTTATCTCATTTAGCTCCAATCCACATCATTCCATCTCACCAACTCTATTCCTACAAAGTATGGATATTAGTGCATTTAATCACACTTATGCCTCGTTTATTTATACAAAACATGGTAGTTTTCACGAATGTTGAGTGCAAATGAATGGTAAAATCACTACTCATCAACAACCCCAAATTAAAACCTTTCTTTTCCTTAAGAAACACCACCCATTATCTTGAGGCAATTTCACATGTATGCCCATATTCTATTAGCCAATGATCATGATGACTTTAACTTAATTACTACCACAAAAATCTCTTCACACATGGGAAAAATAATTTTAACGACACCCCCCAACATCAAACAAAATATTGAAGGATGCCATAGACTTTAAGAATCAACCATGGGACAACTTCTAATGCTCTAGAAATAACTCACTTTTTGACCTCAACCATATTATACAACCCAGAATCTCATTTTTTGAAAGATGAAAAAATCACCCACCTCAACTTGATCACATGCCTCCTTAAGAAAAAGAAAATTTCACACACCAAGTTATCAACCATGCAAAAAGTAATTTAAGTGCACATACACTCTCTCCTAAGAACTCTCAGTGCTAACAATTATCATACCATAGGCTTGCCCCTATTTTTAATTGCCTATACAATGATCATATTTTTTTGGAATCACGAAGGAATTTTTGAGATATTAATGCAGGTTTAGGGTAGGGTAGTACATCTTACCCTTCCACGACCCCACTATATGGGAATACACTAGGTTTGTTGTTGTTGTTGTTATTAAGGGTAAACCCTCCTTGAAGTCCAACATCACACTCTTTTCACTTTTGATATTAGGGTATTTCTTTTCTTTCACTATTGTGCCTACTTTTCCTTTCTTGGTTCACCCACTTTCTTTTCATTTCTATCTTTTTTTATGCATAATTCATGCATTTATTTCGTTTAGTGGATCTTTTCTTGCTTCTAATCATTTTGCTTTATTTGCTTAAGCTCGTTGGCATTTTCTAATAACTTTGTGGCTGAACAAAAGCTCTTTCAATTTCCACCACCCCTAACTTAGGATTTTAGTTTCAATTAGTATTATTAAGTTCAAGAAGGATAGGTTTAAAGAGAGGAATAATAAAAGGGTCACGGCTTGCAACGTGTTTGCCAAAGAAAAGTACAAAGGCTCAAAATAGGTTACTAGGGGCAACTCTTATGTATTAGTAGGCATTTTTAGCTAAAGTGGGTTTCCAATGTCACAAATATAGCCTAGAATCCTTTTACCAATCAAATAAAATCAAAACTTAGACTTGAGAGACTAATGGGGAAAGTTCTAGATGGTACAAGTACACATGAGATATAGACTAATAAGCTCCCTCACAAGGTATGTGAATCTCGTTTATGGAGTTCCATTATTCCTCCTGCTTGAGATGAAAAATGAAGTACCAACTAATTTTCTCTAAGTCAGTTTCTAGAGTCATAAAAAAAGAGAAAAAGGTTTGTTGCAATGTTGCTTATGTCCATACCCTTGAATTGTGCAAATATTTTAGATGGAGGGGGTGTTTGCTTTATATCCACACTATGAATAATTTGCTAACCATGGAAACAACCCAAGCTCTTATCTCACTGCCGCTTTAATATGGGTCAACCACCCATATAACTACTAAAACTTTGCACATTGGTATAAATGTTAGCCTAAATCAATAATGCCACAGGTACTCAAACTTGACCTGTATTTGTGACCTTGATGCCATGGGTACTCAAAATTCTTATGCATATATGGTTAAAACTCAATCATGACACTTTCCCCTTAGGAATGTCATCACTCAGTCTATTATAGGGAAAAGATCATCAAATAAAACAATTAAAGCAAAATCTAGGAACAACGTAACTAATCTATGCAAATATGGGCAGCATCAGAGTGCCTGAATATTACAACATAAATAAAAAATAAGAATCATTCAAAAGAGCAAAAAATATGTAGAAGTATCAATAGTATAAGCCTAAATCAAAGGAATATGGAGACAGGCACCCCCAACTAAAAAGGTAGCAGTATCCCCACCGCATAATTAATCAAGGATAAAACAGAAAAGGGTGCTTCCTAAAACTTCACCAAGGGTTGATCTCAATCTCCGACTCTGAATCATCATCAGCCTTCTTAGGATCAGACCACTCGGTAGGGGCCTTATCATCACTCTCTATCCAAGAGGAAGGAAGTCCATCTCAAGGTTGTAGGATCTTTCATAAACCCTTCACCCCCTTCCATATCTCGTTAAAGAACTCATCTCTCTTTTTCTCCCTTGTAACCATCTTTTCATATGCAATCCAGAGATCATAATATGAATCTACGAAAGATGAGTAGGCTTTATCAAGCCTAGTAATGGTAGATTCCCACTTCTTTTGGTCCTCTCTATACTTGTCATAGTTGGACTATGATATATATGAATAATGAGTGGTGGAGGGATCTCCCGATCCTAGGGGCAAACTTGACACAAGCCCATGATAGATGAATATCAACACCAATATCCTTAATAGGACTGGTGGTGGACTACCTATGAAACTCAGCCTCAATTCATGTCAACTTATCCAAGTAGATCTTTCTTTTCTTACCTTTCTCATGTGTGATATCTCCTCGAATCATCAAAGGGTAGATGGGGGTACTAGGGCATACCTAAGTATCTCCAGTATACTTCTTAACTCCTACTCTCCTATAAAGCTCAGTAATCAAAGAGGAAAAGAGGAGATGTGTACCAACTTGGTCCTTGAAGTGGTCAATTTCATTAACCACGAGCTGACAAACATCTCAAGGAGTTTCATCTAGAATGAAACCATCTGAAAACATGGATCTGAGACTGCTTTCATATGGGTGCAAAGGTAAACTCGGCTACATATAATGTGTAACCAAATCAGAGCCTCGAAAGTAAATTCATTCATGTAGATGGTTCTTTTCATTTTTTTTTCCAAAAGACTTCCTTTTCAAAACAAAGTCTTTCTGCCAACCAAATACTCGGATTACACTGTTTTTCTTCAAATTCCCCCATTTTTGCATGTAGAATCCCATAAACATCATGCTTTGCTCTACCCTAAAGAAAATCATTTTCCCTGTATCTTAATAGTAATTTTGGATAGATTAGAGAAAAAAATTTGCTAATGTTGGCATAGAATTCATGGACCCATTATTCATTTGCATTGCATGGATTTGGGGCAAAACACCACCACCCTGTAGATTTAAGATTGTCATGAAATGATAGAAGCTTTTTTGGAACATTGTCCAACCAATTTCCTTTCTTCAAGATCATCTTTATCCTCAAAATTTCACTATAGTAGTGAGTGAGGCACTCGAGTGCCACGAATCAAATGTGATCATACTTGTCTATGAGATTGTCCTGAAAGTACTAGGACACATGACATTAATCAATGACAATTTTACTCACAAACTATGCCACATTGTTCACTGAAGCTCATTAGATGGGCAATTGGTGCTGTTTGGCTAACAATTGGAAGTGCTGGATTTTTCGCATGGTAGGGAACTAGCATCAGTTACCGCGATCGTAGTCCATGACCATATTCGCATTACTGTAATCGCAGTTCCATGACCATAAATGTGATAACTGAGGTTGATCTCATACCAACTTTCTATGTTCAAAATTTCAAAATTTTTAGTCCACAGGTATGTTCTACAATATGGATTCACATTAAGACCAATGAACAATACTATTAGGTGCTTGATTATGCCCTTCAAATTAAAAAACCATTATTCAATACGCATTTTGCTAATATATTGAACACTTGGTGTGCACACTCCATTTGTGTCCATTTTGCACACATTTTTGGGTACTCAAGATTTTCCACTTATGTCCACACCATATTCTAGCAGCTAAACACCATATAAGTACGAAGTATGAAAATATGGAATCATGAGAATCAAATATTTAGTACCTCTCTAAATTATGCATTCTATGGCCTATTTTTAAAAAACAAAGCATAGATTCATGGAACAAACAGATTTGTGATGCAACAGGGATGAAAAGATGATTTTGGAAAGCTCAGAAACTTGGCCAAAATTTAATCCAATTAAAGAGTAAAAGTTAAAAAAGGAGTGTAAGGGAAATTGGGGAAATTATCTAGTCATATAACTGAAGTGACTGTAGTCACGATCAAGTACCTGCAATTGCAGAAAATTAGGTGGCCACGATTGTAACCAAGGGGCCGTGATCATGGTAACTAAGAACATTTTCGCTCCCCTATATTCCCTTATTCAGCTTAAGTCACAACTTGACAAACTTTCCCTTGTTCATTTTTCAAAGTAAAAATTTCACATATTCCCCTTTTTTAATCTCATCCAATTCACTCTATAGTGCCATAAATGCATGGGTTATTTAAATGCCAAAACTAAAATCTACACTACAGCATCATAAATAAAGGACATGAGCCACTTTCATAGAATTTATGGGTTTCCTCCCATATATCACCTTAATTAATATCATGGCATGCTGTTTTCCTTCTTCTATTCTCTAGGTGGGTCTTCAAGATCCCTTTTATTCACCTTCTCAATCAAAACATCGACCACAGACACAACTTGAAGCTCCGTGGATTGCTTCTTCTTCTTGCAAACCTTAAAAGAGACTTCATCCTCTTTCTACCTAACCTTTTTTCCCCCATTTCTAAGTCTACAATGGCCATTGTTCTTTCTAAGAATAGATTACAAAGGACGATGGGTACCTCCTCGTCTATTTTATATTCCAAAACCATAAAATCTACTAAAAGTATAAACTTGTCCACTTTGTCTAGGACATCCGACAATATCCCCATCGATCTCTTTGTAGACTGATCCGCCATTAGGAGTTGCATAGATGTCTGGGTTGGGAAATCCAATCCAAGCTTCTTGTAGATGAAAAATGAGGTGAGGTTAATGTTCGCACCAAGGTCGTATAGATCTTTCACAAACATACATGTCCTGATGGTACAAGTATTAGTGAAAGCTTCAGGGTCATATTTCTTTTCCGTCAGCTTACTGTCAATAATAGGACTACAACCGTGGGTGACTTTAATTGTGTCACCTTTGATGAGCTTTTTCTTTGACATAAAATTTTTCATTAGCTTAGCATATCCCAGGATCTCTTGTATTGCTTCAAGCAATGGGATATTGATCGATAGATTGATAAGCTTGGCCATGAATTTCTTTAGTTTGTCAGCCTTCTCTTTTCTTTTAATCATTAAGGGAAAAGGGGAGGAACTTAAATTGTAGGCCTTGCTTCATTTTGTAGCTTTTCAACCTCAACCACTTCTTCATCACCTACCTCGATCTCTTTCTTATCTTCTTCTTCTTGATTTGGAGGTGACACCTCCTAGGACTTAGCCTTAAGCACCTCTTCACTTAAATCTCCTTTTAAGTGCTCCTAAAGTGTCTTCCCACTCAGAGCAGTGATTACTAGGACTTGAGCATAATTCTTTGGATTAGAAATTGTGTCGCTAGGGATACTACTTCTAGGTATACAACTAATTTGAGTGGAGATTGGAACAATTTGGGTCTCAAATTGCTTAATAGATGCGGAGTGGGACACTACAATTTGAGAGAGTTGAAATAAATATCCTTTTTAATTCATGGACACTCTTGTTTGTAATTTTCACACTATTCAAAATAATTCCTAGGACATCCTCGATTTTAAATTACTCTGGGTCAATGGGGGTTGACTCTTTTTTTAGTCCTATCATGGGGAGGGGCATAGCAGTCATAATAAAGCTCTGTATCTCACTAATCCCTATCATGCTCATATTCCATCCAACCTTAATTCCTACCTTGCTATTGATAAGTGGGGCAGAAACCCCCCAAGTAGTTTGCTAATATCAGATCTCCTCATCTAATTTTTTCCCCTCCTTATTATCCTCATAGGATTTTGATGCCACATCATTTACCACTTTTACGGGTGAACCCATAACATGTTTTGTCAAGAGTTTGAGTTGGGTCATCATCTGTGCTATGCTCTTCTTCTTTTTTCCTCTCTTTCTTTGCTATTTGTCAACCACAAATGTAGAGGGAGTGTTGTTGGGTAATTCGTAATCTCGGGTATGCTGACCCTAATTTTTCTTTGTTACCTCTATAAGCAACTCCATTTTTGCGTTATAGTGAAATTTCACTAGGGAACCTCCCATTGTATTATCCACCATAGTTTTGTTGAGAGGATCAAGGGATTGGTAGAAGACTTGAGAAAAAATATCTTAAGGACCTCATGATTCATCAATTATGCTATTTTTCCATTAAACCTCTCCCATGCTTCATACAATTTCTCCCCATTCAATTTACAAAAGTTTATGATCTTGGCCTTTTTTGGAGCATTTTAGATGGTAGGAAGTATCGATCAAGAAAAATCACTCTAAGCTCTTCCAAAGAAGTTATTGATCCTAGTGGGAGTAAATGGAGCTATAACAGCACCTTACCCATTAGTGAAAATGGGGAGAGGCAAAGATAGATATATTCTTAAGTAATGTGTACTATATTGAATAGTGCACACACTTCAAAGAAATTCTTCAAGTGAAGATTTAGTTCATCATAAAGTTTACCCCTATATAGCCCTTTCATTTGTAACATATGTATCATAATACTTGCTACGTGGAAAACAAAGTTCCTAGGAGTTGGTGGGAACAGATTGCACTTTTTTGGCCCACATCATTGAGTGGGCCCTCATTAATAAGAAGGGCATCAAAATCTCCCACATCACTAGAAATGTCACTCATTTCCCCATTTATTCTTTGATCACCTATACGAAATCAAAAGCAACAAATAAATTAAATTAAAATCACCTCGGGTACCCCCAAGTAAAAATCACACCGCACAAGAGAAATCTAAATTCCAGTTCCCGACAATGGCACCATTTTGAAAAATGTCAACTCACTCTCATATTTTGAGGGGTAAAGTGGTCATTGTCAATATCCTAACTCGCATTGAGGACGAATCCACAGGGACTATAATTTAAAGTTCAAGACCTACGAGTGCTCTAGTTACTAAAAAGGTACCCAAAGTGAATGTAAAAACGAAATATATAATATAAATTGGGGGTTTGATTAGGAATTTGGTTGTATTAATCTTCCCTCACACTACAAGACACATAAGACTTTTGATTTAAAATCAAGTCTGGAGCAAATATTGGGATTATTTCTACCTAAAGGTAAAAATGTGTAGGTTTGAGATGGTTTAACATGACATCTAGTTTTTGAGAAAAAGATAGGCTAGGTAGAAAGTCTTGGAGATTAGCTTGTCAACCAAACCTCAAAGATTTCACCCTTTGGCTCTTTCGAGCACCTAGAGGTTTTTCCATTCATAGTAACCCAATTCCTCAATCAGGCATTCCTAGTTCTAGGAAAATGCCCGTGACATGACTTACACTGTATTTACACTTATTTCGAAGATTGTAAAGGTTAGTAAACCATATTCTTAATTCTGCATCATTGCTTTGTCCCCTTATAGCCCTATTTCAAGGTGCTATGGGTTCCTATAGGTTCACCGATGATAAAGCTTTTTTAGATTTTAGGGTTTTCACCCATCAAACCCATTTGTAAATTTGGGGTTTCACCTACAAATTCAAACTACTAAACTCAAGCAATAGTGGAATCTATAACTAACAACTAAGAATTAGGTAAATACATCAATACCCACACACAAATATACTTTATTTCAACATAATCCCCTGAATTAAATCTTTACAAACTAATGAAGAAAGTAAAGAAATATATACCATCATATGGGTTGTTCAAAGCATTAATCCTTTAAAAATAATAAAGATTCACGTTTCCAAAGTTAGTTACAAAACTTGTCCAATTTAGGATTCTTTTTCAAAATTCTAAAATGACTATGGAGTAAGAAATACCCAAAGAATAAAGGGTTTTAAACTATCAAAGGACTAGGATTCGGCCAAGTGAATTTACAAAACATCCCTGGACAATATTCTTGCTTAGCCATAATTGTATGAGGTTGTCTGAAATTATGGCTAATGAGACCATAGTGGTGCTTCTATGATCATATTTTATTAAACATCTTGACTAACTGTGACTGCGACCTATGGCCTGCAGTCGCGGTAACTGAGGATGATGACTGTTCCAGGTGTTCAGCTGCACTTATTTGCTTCTATTTGATCTCTTTTAGCCCCATTCAATATCTTTCAAACTCACCAAATCTATTCCTACAAAATATAGATATTAGAGCATTTAATAATGGTTATACCTCATTTATTTATAAAAAACATAGTAGTATGCATGAATGTTAAGTGAATATGAGTGGTAAAATCACAACTTATCAATTTGCCACTTACTAATTAAAGAACATGGCGTGCTAATTATACAAGGAATAGGAACATTCAAGGGGTTATGGTGATAAGTCATCCTAGTTGGAGGAATTTTCTAATGCTTTCTTGGACTGTTTCTATCCTTAGGAGTTGAAAGAAGTGAAAGCGTAAGAGTTTTTTAATTTGAAGTAAGGTAAGATATCAGTTAAGAAGTATGCCTTAAATCTTCACTCTGGAGTTACTTTCTAGTATAAGGGCCTAGATGAGAAAGTTTACTTTAGAATTATCTCATGGTTTAATCCTTTAAATTAAGGATGCTTTGCTAATAAAGGACATAGATATCTCTAAGTTGGTTGTGTACATGTAGTAGGTAGAGGAAGAGTAAAAAAAGCAGCCTAATTTTAGGAAAGTGGTAGGAAAATAAGTTTAGATTTTCTAAGTAGGGTGGTTGCCAATAGTAGAGTAGCATGGATGGTGGTAATTGGCCTAAGAAGAAGTGGGCCAATTCTGGGTATTACTCGACATCTAGTGCTTCTTACCTAAATCCATCTTGTGATAGGTGTTTCCATGGTGGTGATAACTTTAGGGATTAGGGAACCTAATCTCATTTTGGTGGGGCTCAAATATCTCCTTAATATTCTCCTTATAGATTTTATGGTTGTTTGTATTTGGATTTCTAAGATGAAGGTAGGGGAAAGTTCTTTTATTGTCGTTAGCTAGATCATATGCTTAGAAACTGTCCTATTGTTAAGGTTGTCTCTAGGGAAAAGAAGGTTCTTGTTTCATCTTTTTCAGCTCCAGCACCAAAGGGTGCACCATCTGGCCTCGTCACTAGTCGAAACCATCTGTATATTCTTACTACATGATAAGATTTTGAGGAATTACTTGATGTCAGGACAAGTACATTCAAACTTATCTCTCATGATGTGTACTATTTACTTGATTTGGGGTCCACTCTCTCTTATGTAACCCTATTTATGGCTATGTATTTTATTTTTTGTCCTGAATGTATTTTGGATCCTTTTTCTATTTCTACCCTAGTAGGTGACTCCATGATTGCTAAAAGCGTCTATATGGGGTTTGTGGTATGTGTTGGTAGTAAAGAAACTTTGGTGTGTTTATTTCAATTAGATATAGTGGATTTTGATGTCATATTTGGGATAGATTGGTTGAACTCTTGCTATGTATCTCTAGACTGTCGGACCAGTACAGTTTTCTTAAGTTTCCCTAATGATCCAGTTATTAAGTGGGAGGGTGATTCCCAAGCTCCTTAGTGTGGGTTTATATCATATCTTAGAAATTAAAGATTAATATTCAAGGGGTTTCTCTAATATCTAGTCCGGGTTAAAGATTCTAACTCGGAGGGTCCTTCTTTGAATTCCATCTCAATTATTAATGAATTTCATGAGGTCTTCCTTGATGACCTTCCTAGTGTTCCTCTAAATAGGGAGATTAAGTTTGGTATTTATTTTGTTCTAGAAACTCTTCTAGTTTCTATTCCTCCATATACAATAGCTTCGGCTGATTTGAAGGAGCTTAAGAAACAATTGAAGGACCTTTTAGATAAGGGTTTCATGTATCCTACTATGTCTCTATGGGGTGTATCCATGTTATTCATGCATAAGAAGGATGTTCCTATAAATATGTATTGATTATTAGGAGTTTCATAAAGCGGTAGTAAAGAACAAGTATCCTCATCCAAGGAGAGATGACTCATTTGATTAGTTGTAGGGTGATAAGTTTTTCTCCAGGATAGATCTTCAATCTGTGTATCATCAGTTAAAGATTAGGGAGACGGATTTCCCTAAGACTACTTTTCATAATTGATATGGTCATTATGAGTTTTTAGTTATGTCTTTTGGGTTGACCAATGCCCCAGCGGCATTAATGGATTTGATGATTAGGGTCCTTTGTTAGATTCTAGATTTATTCATCATTGTGTTCATAGATTATATTTTGGTGTACTCTAATAGTGAGGTGGATCATGAAAATCACTTGCGTATTGTGTTGCAGGCCTTGAAGGAGTAGTAGTTGCATGCTAAATTTTTTAAATGTTAATTCTGGCCGAATGTTGTCACTTTTTAGGGTCATATCATTTCTAATGAGGAGATCATGGTGGATCCGCAAAATTTTGCAATGGTTTAGAAGTGGCCTATATTCGAAACTCCAATCGATATTCGGACCTTCTTAGGTTTAGCTGGCTACTACAAGAGATTTGTAGAGAGTTTTTCTTCTATTATTTCCCTGTTGACTAAGTTGATTCAGAAGAAGGTAAAGTTCTTGTGGTCAAATGCTTATGAGGGTAGTTTTGAAAAACTAAAGGATAAGCTAATTTAGGCTCCAATTTTGACATTTTCTGAAGGCACTGATGGGTATGTGGTCTATGTTGATTCTTTTCGTGTTGGGCTTGGTTGTGTTATTATGCAGCATAGGAAGGTGATAGCTTATGCTTATAGGCAGTTAAATTTTCATGAGAGGAATTATCCGATTCATGATTTGGAATTGTTGTGGTATTCCCATTGAAAATATTCCATCACTATATATATGAAGTGCATGTGGATATCTTTTCTTACCATAAAATCCTATAGTATATGTTTACTCAGAAAGAGGTTATCCTCTGGCAAAGGAGATCGCTTGAGATGCTCAATAATTATGACATGAGTCTTCACTACTATCCAGGTAAAGCTAATATGGCTATTTATGCTCTTAGCATATTATCTATTGGAAGTCAAGCTCATATGGATAAGCAGAAGAGGGAGTTAGTAAAGTACATTCACCGTTTAGCTAACCTTAGAATTCATCTCATGGACTGAGGATGTTGAAGCATTCATTAAAAATGTGGTGTAGTCATTTTTGGGTGCTGAAGTCAAGGAGAAGCAAATATTAGATCCTGTCTATATAAAGATCAAGGGTGATGTTGGTGGATAGAGGGAGATATCCTTCGAGGTTAGTGTTGAAGGTACTTTGCCGTAACAAGAGAGATTTTATGTTCTCGAGGTCTATGGTTTATGAGAAAGGATCATAGCTAATGGGCATGAGTCATGCTATTTCGTTCATCCTAGTTCAATAAAAATATGTCATGACCTCAAGGAGATGTATTAGTGGAACAATATGAAGAAGGACATGGCTAATTTTATGGCTAAGTGTATGGTGTGTCAACAAGTGAAAGTTGAGCATATGGGGCCTGAGAGATTTTATGAAGAAATTGAGCTGCCAGAGTGGAAGTGGTTAGTGATCAACATGGACTTCATTACCATTTTTGGGTCATCATGGATAGGAAGAAAAAGTCTGGTCACTTCATGACAGTGAGGACTAACTTCTCAGCTGGAGATTATGCAAGGTTGTATCTTTTTAAGATTGTGATGTTGAACGAGGTAAATATTTCTATCATATCTTATCTTGGTACGCTATTTATATCCCCCTTTTAGCAGTTATTTTAGAATGGTTTGGGGACCAAGATGATTTTATGTACTTCTTTTCACCCGCAGTCAAATGGGCAAACAAAAAAGACTATTCAGATATTAAATGATATGATTAGTGCCTGTGTGATTTACTATAGTGGTAGTTGGATTGAGAATTTACCTCTTGTAAAGTTTTCTTATAACAATAGATAGCATTGGGATATCTTTACTTGAGGCCTTGTATGGTAGGAGGTGTATGTCTCCTATTGGTTGGTCCAAGGTTTGTGAGGCGGGACGGCTTGGCACCAATTTGGTCACCAAGCCATGGAGAAGGTAAAGGTGATTTGTTATGGGATTAAGGCTTCCCAAAGTCAAAAAAATTCTATGTAGACGTATGGAGAAGGGACATAGAGTTTTAGGTTGGGGATAGGGTGTTCTAAAAGGTATCTCCTATGAAGGGAGTGATGCGGTATGGTAAGAAGGAAAAGCTTAGTCCCCGGTATATTGGTTCGTACTCGGTTTTGAGAAGGGTTGGCAATGTTACGTATGATTTGGAGTTGCCTTCTACTTTGAGCTCCATTCATCTTGTATTCCATGTTTTTATGTATAGAAAGTGTAAGGGTGATTCATCTCGAATTGTGCCTATGAAGGATATTGGTATTTTGAATTCTTTATCTTATGAAGAGGTCCCGATTGAGATCTTGGATCGGTAGGTTTGTCAATTGCAGACCAAAGATGTAGCATTGGTCAAGGTTCTTTGGAGGAACCAGAAGGTTGAATAAGCTACTTGGGAAGCAAAATAGGACATGAAATCCAAGTATCCATTCTTATTTTCTTCTTCAGAAATTTATGTAGAAGGTATGTGTTCTTTATCATACTTTTATTTTCAAACTTAGTTAAACGAAAGATTGACTTTCTTACATCTTTGTTTCTAACTTAGTTAAAGGTTAAAGTTTATATAGTGGAGCATAAATCAACCTATTTATGCCTTGTCCCATATTTGAGGATGAATGATCTAAGTGGGGGAAAATTGAAACACCCGAGGTTCTGATCCTTAGAAATTTCATTGGTTTTAAACTCTTTAGATATCATATGACTTTGGCTTACTTATCGTATGATGTAGGTATTATTTACGTGTCTTGGTCATATGTTAATAAGTATGGTTTTGATAGGTTATTTTCTAAGATACAAATGGATACCATACAAGTGGTATGGAGGAAAGCCACCCGAATGTTGATTACTATGTCATGCTCTTGGTAGGTTCCCTAGGATATGATTCTAAGTTACTAGTCGTATATAATGGATGATAGTTGGCCCTTGTATTAACATATTTGATAGTGTTGAAGTCAAAGTTGTTTCCTAAGGTACGAGTGGTTGGTACCACTTGTATGTTATGGGTACGATTTGGGTGGTGTGGTCGTACCATCCTGCGTAGAATTTTTATTTTTTATGTTTTGGACATTTTAAATATTTCCAACCCCAAAACCCTTAAGACTCACATCCTATAACATTAATTGGTCCCTCATTCTTCACTTAGAAAACCCAAAATACTTTAAAACACTCTTAAATTACTCTCAAGGCTCATTGTTCAAGAAAGGCTAGGGTTTTCTTCAAAGTAATCAATTAAGGCTCTAAGGGGTGGTTTGTCTCCATACTCTTTGGTATCTAAGGCATTTTATTCCTCCCTCATTGATAGCTCAACTAAATTCATATTTTAATAAATGCTTTTATGATTTAATTATAGGTATTGTTTGGTTTTGAATTATATGTTAGAGGTTTTAGTTGTAAATTGTTGAATATTATTTTCCCATGATTTACTTATGGTTTTTCATATTATGATTCTTGTTTGAACATCTGGTTTCATGGGAATGGTCAATTGATTCTTTGTTTTGTCTTTAGAAACTATATACCCTTGACATGTTTGTTAAAATGCCTATAAGAATGGTTTTGTCATATAGTTTTACTTTTATTGAAACTATTGCATTGCATAATATGGTTATGGAACCCAAATTGGTTTAAATGGTTTAAATGATTTGGTATGTCCTTGGTTGTCTTGGTTTTAGATTAATTGGTAATCATATGGGGTACATAGGAATCCCCTAAGTGTTGGATAATCACATTTCTTGCAAGCTACAATTGGTATAACAATACCACTTCATAAAGCCTTTGTTAATAATTCTGGAATTGGTGGTCGTTATGTGCTAATAGTTTTAATTGGGAAATAATGGTAGGTTTTGATAGCTAATCGTGAAGGTGTGAGTCCATTGGACAGACACTTGAAGCTCATGTTTTTCAACATGAGGGTTGGTCATTGTAACCATATACTTGTGTGGTACACAAGAATCCCCTAAGTTATAATTTTATATATGGATAATAGAGGGCGATGAGTACACGGGAATCCCCACCCCCTTTGATATCTCCAGTTTGTGCAGCTACACGCACTGGGGCCTATTCATGGTGTATCACAGAACCCATATAATCCATGGGTGGTTTTATGATGGTCAAGCTACACTACCCAAGATAAAGTTTTAACTGAACGCTAAACCCAATTCCTTTTCCTAGCATGGATATATAAATATATATATATATGTATGGATGTGATTGCATATAGTTATTTACTTGGTTATAAATGTTGGCATTATTTTATCCTTACTCCTGAGTACATGCTAGCATTCACCCGCTATCCCATCTTCGGGCATTGTATCCCCACGCGATATAGGAACCTGCCATACTACTTCTCCTGCTCAGTGATTGGATTTGGGGACATCTTTGTATTGGATTAATGCAGTGAGCTTCCATACTCCAGAAGTATCCATTTCTTATTATGGACTTTCCTATATACTCTTGTTATTTCTTAGACTTTGTTTTTTGTCTATGGTCAGGGGCATGTCCCGACCAGATGTTTTGATTTTTGATAGAGGATTGATGAGACTACTTTAAGTTGGCATGGGCGGTATCGGTATTGGTATCATTCATGGCATTTGTATTGGAATTGGGGATGACATGGTTTGTTGTATTTGATTTATGATTGTTCCATCTTGTTATGTTATATAATCATAATTAATCTGACATCCGGTTTAGGGTGGTTACGGTTGGACACTATGGGTAGTCACTGGTACCGATTGGGATTGAAGCACCCGACAGGACAAGGCCTTGGTTCGGATTGTGTAAATATTCCTCTAGCACCGATATTTAGTCAGTAGGTAGCGGCATAGCTTGCTCTCATTTGAGGAGAAGAAGATATTGGGAATATTCTTACGATTGACTCCGCCTAGGTTTTCTAGGTCACTAGGTGAGGCTGCATATGAGTTCATTACTACTTAAGAAGAAAGATTTCATCATTTGGGGCTAGTTAAGACTAGGGAGTTAACTACACTACCTTTTAATTAGAGCTAGTGGCTAGACACTTGTCAAGACGTTAACTTGATTCCATGCTAAATAGGCCTCCTTTTACATGCACTCAGTTCTCTGAGTTTTCCATAGAGAAGTATATACCTTGTAGCCGTAGAAAGCACTTGAGAGATAAATTCTCAAGATTAGATAAGATTTCTATGACCACCTTGGAGTATGAGTCTCAATTTTATGAGTTTTCCAGATATGCTACAACTATCTTACCAATTGAGCAAGAGCAGATTTGGTGTTTTGTGTAGGGAATGAGACTTTCTCTATAATGGCTACACAGAGTTTAGCTTTCATTGGTTGTTCTTTTATTGAGGTCTCTGATTATTCTCATACCATGGATAAGATTCATCATGAATCCCTAGGGACAAGAGATAAGATGGCATATTACTAGGGTAGTTTGAATCAGAGTTGGAATGGCTCATGGTTCAGAGGTAGAGGTTCTTAGGGTCGGTACCCTCTATGAAAGTTATATAAGAATCAATGTCAATATATTAGGCTTGCTCATGCCTCACTTCAGATTACTAATGGGGGGCAATCCTTCGACATTGACTATCTTAGACCAAGTAGTAGTCATCCTTGTAGAGATGTATTTTTCGAATTTAAAGTCGAAGTTGATATAATTGGGCAGACCTATCTTCTAGGCGTAGTGTAGCACCTGGGATGTATTATGAATGTGGGGGACTTAAACCATTATTCAAGAGAGTGTCCCAGATGTGGGGAAGTTGTACGTACTGCATAGAGTGTTTTGTCGCCAATTAAGGTAGTGCTACCCAGAACTAGGGGTGGTATGTAGTGATGTTGTGGTGGTCCCCAAGCTTCTCAATGAAGTCCTTAATAAGGTAACAGATTTTTTCAGTTAGATGCACTACCATCTGGTGGTAGAGCTTATTTATTTATTATTCCTAATAGACCAGATTTAAAGTCTTTGGTTGTCGTTATTCCAAATACGATCTCAGTATGCCATCAACCAACTTTAACTTCTTTTATAAGGGATCCACTTTTTCATATGTATCTTCTTATTATGCCCCATGAATATAGTTGTCATCGGATTCTTTATTTTATCCATTACATGTATGTACTTCTATAGGTGATTTTTTTTGTAGTGGATTGGGTTTATAGATCATGTGTTGTGATCATTCGATAGTTTGATACTCAGGTTGATCTTATTGTGCTAAATATGGTAGTAACGCCCCAGAAAATGGGTCCCAAAGCGTCACACGGTGCTTGAGGCTATGAGTAGCCCCAACTAACCCTTTAAGCCATTTTCTTTCAGTTCAACACAAATCAATGGGGTTTCCATAAATAACCCTTAAATATCAACCAAGTAATCATCATCCAAGAATAAAAGAATTTTAGAAAGATAAGAAAATACGACTTATTAGTTAACTCCCTACATCTATACTAGTCTGACAAGCCTCTAAGAAAATGAATAAAACCAGCGAGCCATTGAGACATGCCCCAACTGACTCGTACACAGTTATCAAATGTAAACAATTCCATGAAACCAACATAAGACATCACGTCCTCGGAACATGAGGACTCACCACAACAAAGGATGTAGAACAACATGCCCAAAGAATCACTGCCGAACCTGGAACTGAGCACCCGAACCTACATTCCGAGAAAATGCAGCCCACATCCAAAGATGTGGGTCAGTACCATGGAAAGGAACTAACTATATGGAGGTGTATGCAGTTGTATAAACATCATCATCATAAGCATTTATAAGAAATATGCAAGATGTATGAAAGACTCACATAGCCCGAAGAAAATCATCATAATCATGAGAGGATGAAATAAATACAATAACACATGTGAGTCATCATATAATTTGTCAATCACTATCAGTTCATCAAGAATATCAATTATCATAATGTAAATGTCATTTAAATCTTTCGAAAGAATAACTTTCACAATTCCACATTCAAATCACTTCACCATACGCCATCGACATAAGGAAACAAACACACACTAGGAGATCCTATAACCGACATAAACCATGTGAGGTACATGGAGTCAAATGTACAACCCACGTTGGGGAGAGCCGACCTATCCTTGCCATCGGAGTAGGACTATCGATATCAAATCCACACAAACTAGTGATCACTATATAAATCAGCCTCATGCTCACTCCTACGGGGGCACGTAGTTCTATTGAAGTAAGGTCGCTTTATACCTCTCACTCAGTGCTAAAGATTTCTTTCGGACCTAGCTCAGATCATTTCAAAGACAATCCACAACAAAATAATTTTAGTAATATATAAATATACATCGGGAGCCATCATACTTTCCATCTATCAAAATCAACCACGTTGTGGATTTGTTTCACACTCGAGTTCAAAACAACTCCATTAAGACCAAAAGGTCAAATTATTCAAAATATCTCAAATATTCAACGTAAACGTGCTTATAACACACACTTTCTCAAAAAAAACACAATTTCCAATGGGGATTCACAACCCAAATATCAAAATTATGTTTAATATCATTAAAGATTCATGCTTTATATCTCCACACATATAAATTCATCTTTCAAAATCATAAACGTCAAGATTTCATAATAATAATCATTAGATATGGGTTCATGCTTCAAATTCATAAAAAAATCAAATAAAAATCATGTATTTGTAAAGAAAATTACTTTTTGGGCACAAGAACAAAAAAGAGTTCTTGTTGAAAAACCCCACACACCTTGAATGATGAACTTTAGATCGATACTCGTTTTTGAGATGTTAATCATGCCTTTGAATGATGGTTCTTGGAGTTCTTGAACTAGGAACTTGGAATCTTGAACAAATTTGCAGAATTAATGGTAAACTGTGGAGGTCCTTGAAGTTCTTGAACTAGGAACTTGGAATGTTGAATATATTTGCTGAATTAATGGTGAACTTTGGAGGTTCGGAATGCTCATAACTTGTCGCTCGGGTGTCCATTTTGGATGATCCACATACTGTTGGAAAGCTTATCAGATAATATACATAATGGTGGGTGGTAATCTAACACATTCTACACTGAAAAATTTATAATTCATTCTAGAAGATACAACCCAACATGTTTAGTCACAAAATTTCAACAAAAAATTTCTTGGGGTATTACATCATCCTCCCTTGGAAATATTCATCCTCGAATGACTCTAGACATGACAAGATTAGATAGGGAATAGAGCATACATCTGAAACCATTCGTTAGACTCATCACCAGATCGTTTTCCACTGCGAATACAACATAGAATGCATAAATTCAAGAAACTACAGCTGAACACATAATAAGTGATAGCTGAACTGCTGTAACTTTTATCAAAAGTGCATGATTTACGAAAGAATGGTACCTTTGCTAGATCGGAGTTCGTAAAAAATAGGAGCGGGTACTTGGATCACATATCCACCTCAGCTTCCCAAGTTCCACCCTCAACAGATTGGTTTCGCCACAACATCTTGACCTAGGGAACTTCTTTGTTCCATAGTCTTCGGACAGTGAAATCAAGAATCTCAACAGGAATCTCATCAAAAGAATGATTTTCTTGAATGTTAGCACTCACAGAGGAATCCACTACCACACCATCACTAATATGCTTTCTAACCATGAAGACATGGAATATTGGATGAACAGAGGACAACTCGGAAGGAAACTCGACCTCATAAGCTACCTTACAAATACCTCTAAGAATTTTGTAAGGGCCAACGTAATGGGGACTAAGCTTCCCCTTCTTTTCGAATCTCTTCACCACCCTCATGAGTAAAATTTTCAGATACACTAGGTCACCAACTTCAAACTCAAGGTCTCTCCTTCTAACATTTGCATATGACTTTTGATGACTCTGTGCAGTTTTCAACCTTTCCCTGATCCACTTAACTTTTTCCAAAGCCTCAAATACTGATCAGGACCACTTACAGTTTCTTCACCCACCTCTAACCAGCCTATGGGTGATCTACACTTCCTCCCATATAAGGCTTTAAATGGAGCCATGCCAATACTATAGAAGAAACTGTTACTGTAAGAAAACTTTATCAACGGTAAGTGATCATCCCAACTTCCCTTAAAGTTAAGTACACAAGCTCTCAACATAACTTCTAAGGTCTGGATGGTCCACTCAGCCTGACCATCGGTCTTTGGATGAAAAGCAAAACTCAAAAGCACTTGGGTGCCAAGACCTTTCTAAAAATCTTTCCAAAATTGCGATGTGAACTGAGTACCCCTATCCAAAATTATAGACAAGGGAACTCCATCAAGTCTGACTAGCTCTCGAATATACAATCTAGCGTAATCTTTGGTAGTATATGAAGTATGAACAGGCAAGAAATGAGCAGACTTAGTCAACCTTTAAACCAGAACCCAAATGACACCATGATGGTGTTGGGAAGGAGGTAAACCAATCACAAAGTCCATATTTATCTCTTCCCACTTCCAGGTAGGAACACAAAACTCTTGCATCATACCACCAGGTCTTTGGTGGTCAACCTTAACCTGTTGGCATGTTGCACACTTAGCTACAAATGCTGCTATATCTTTCTTCATGCCACTCCACTAAGAGATTTCCCGTAAGTCTCAGTACATCTTGGTGGCACCTAGATAAATAGGATATCACGCCCTACACGCTTCAGCCATAATTCTCTGTCTTAGATCATCAACATTTGGGACACACAATCTACCTTGTAATCTCAACACACCATCTCCCCCTTGGGAGAAAACCTCTACTTTTTGGTCCTTGACTGACTCCTTCAGTCTGACCAAACTAGCATCTAAGTATTTCTTTTCCTTCACTTCTGAAACCAAAGAGGATTCGGAACTACTCTGAAACCCTATTATACCTTCAGTAGAGTCAAACAACTTAAGCCTCAATCTAGACAAATGATGTACATCACGAGCCAACTCTTTCTTACCTTCTACCACATGCAAAACACTACCAATGGACACTCTACTTAGGGCATCCGCCACAACATTGGCCTTTCCCGGATGGTACAGTACACTCATATCATAGTATTTTAATAATTCTAACTATTGTCTCTACGTAAGATTCAATTATCTATGGGTAAACAAATACAGCAGACTCTTATGATCAGTGAAAACATCAACATGGACAAGGAAATCCTGAGTGGTATTCTGACTTGAAAAGTGCTACAAACAAGGTTGCAGGTGTGTTGGAGATAGACCAGTTTACTACTATATCTACTCAGATTATTTCATTACATAATCAGTTAACATCTCAATTTAGCAATATGAAGTTGGGGGTTAAACAGCCTGCTGCAATAGTGACTGAAATTCAATAGACAAGTACTTGGTGCGTGGTTTATAGCAATAGTGGTCATCTGCAGATATATGTGCTGCCAATCCTAAGTTAGTGATGTTTATAGGAAATGTTCAAAGGATGAATTATGGGCATTTATACAATCTAAAGTGACAGAATCAACCACCAAATCAACCATGGAACACCCAACAACAGCAGTTTCGGCAACCATAGGCATAAGAAAATCAGGACACTAGCAATATGAAAGATATATTAAAACAAATTTTAGCTGCTCAAGAACAATTGGCTACAGATATAAAGAGCCAGCAAGAAGACATTAAGAGCCAGTAAGCTGCTATAAGAATCTTGGAGATACAGATAGGTCAGATAGCAGTAGTGCAGAACACCACGCATCAAGGTGGTTTCCCAAGTGATACAGAAAATCGTAATCAAGTAATGGCAATCACTTTAAGGAGTGGTAAGGATATCAATGAAAAAGCTCCAAAGAATATTAAAAAGGTAGTTGCAGATTTGGTTCCAAAATAGGTAGATAACTAAGCGACTAAAAATTCAAGAAAGTTTGAGTAATCGAAAACAAAAGTGGTTCAACGGGTATAGGAGAGACCTCTATTACCTTTCCCAGAAAGTCATATAAAACCTAAGGAGGATGCATTCTTCAATAAATTCTTTGACACATTCATAGAGATGCACATTAAATTACCTTTTTTAGATATTTTACAGGGAATGCACAAGTACGCAAAGTACTTAAAGGAAGTGGTCACTATAAAAGTCCAGTTTTGAGATGTTGAAATAGTAGCACTCACTAAGGAGTGTAGTTCTGTGGTGATGCATAAGATGCCCAAAAAGCACAAATACCCTAGAGATTTTCTCTCCCCATTCAAATTGGCAATAATAAAGTGATTCATGCACTTAGAGATTAAGGGGCAAGCATCAACGTGATTCCCCTATCCTTGTTCAACACATTAGATTTGGGAAAGTTGAGACTGAGCTCTGTGATACTCTAATTGGAAAACCAGACCATAGCTCATCCCAAAGGAATCAAAGAGAATGTTCTCATCAATGCTGGTAAGTTTATTATTATTGTTGATTTTAATGTTTTAGATTTTAAGTCAGATAAAAAAGTGTAATTCATCATGGGGCGTCCATTCTTGGTGACGACAGGAGTGCTGATAGATATAAAAAAGGGCACACTCATAATGAGGTTAGATAATGAAGAAGTGGTCTTCAAAGTGTACAAATTGCTCAACACACTATCCCACTACAAAGATTTATGCATGATTACTGTGAATGAAGAGGATAAGTGTGGGGTGGTGGAGTTTAGTCCACAAAATACCTCTTTAGACTTCATCATTGAGCAGCCCAAGCCATAACCACTACCACCTAAAAGGATACATATTGATGAGCCTAAAAAGGATATTTTTGATAGAGTTATTAACCTTGAAAGTTGACACTTATGATGTATAAAATAGATAATAAGATAGCATCCGAGTGTGAGAAAGAGAATGACGGAAAATAAATGAGTAATGGATTGGGTCGTGCCGCGACGATAAATCATGCGTTGCATGGGAGTCAACCCAAGTTAAGGTATGTTTTTAGTTTAAGTATTTTTAGTTTGACTTCACAAGTTTTAGTTTTTGTTGAGTCACAATTTGATGGAAAGTTTGAGTACCGAAAAACCTAAGCTAAAGAGCATGGCAAAGACTAAGTATGGGGTCCCCCTTAATGTATAAAGTTCCTACTAGCTAGGCCTAGAGACATCAGGGAGTATTTCTATCTCTAAAGTAAATTTTTAAGTGTGGGGCAGGGAAATTCCCATTATTAGGGTAATTTTCAATTTTTTGTTAGGAATAAGGGTGGTATGCTCTTTTTGGTGCTATATTGACTATATTATGCAAGTGTTTTGGTTGTATAAATCATGTTGATTTTGTGAATTACTATGTTTGAGACTCTTAGGATCATGATTATGATTCTTATAATTATTGGATCACTGATTGAATTAATGTAATTGTTTGGTTAAGAGTCTATGATGATCGCTCTTGAGTTGAGCATGTGCCATGTGTGTGCGAGATGTTTGTATAATCCTTGTTGTCTTTTATGCTATCAATTGGTTAGGATGTGTGCAAAGAGACATAAAAAGTTTGGGTTTTGGAGATGATGTAGGCATTTCATTGATAGAGATGTTTCATACCTTTTTTTGACCTACCATGGTGCATAATCTTAGATAACCCATTTGAACCTTTAGTTTATACTTTGGTAGCCTAATATATAGCCTAATCCTTTCTTTGATTGACCTTAATTTTATTCAAAGATCCTATGAGCTTTAGTGTAAAATTAATTGAGTGAGGAATTTTGAAAAATAAGAGTAAAGAAGGTAAAAGTAAAGCCCCAAAGTAGTGGTTATTGTTGTGAAAAATTAATATATTGTGGTTGTGAGTGAAAAGAAAATTTTTCCTAAAAGAATTGAATCATGAATAATTAGAGAACACTCTCACCATATTGTATGTGAATTAGCTTAATGAGATGGGGTAAAACAAAGGATGTGTAAAGGATGTAGAGGTAAAAGTTGGTTGTTAAAGATTAATCTTAATTGTATAATATGATGTATTAATGTGCTAAAGGAAGATATTCACTATTACTGGCTTAGCCTACATAACAACCCATAAATACCTATTTTATACTAAGATTAACATTATAATATTATTTGAATACTACACTAGGGGAAAGCATATGCTTCATCATTTTTAACTTATTAATTTTTTGTGAGAGTGAGATCAATTTGATTGTTGTAACCATTGTGCTATAAACTACATTTATGAGAGTTATTAAGGGTAACTCTCTTGTTGTGATGGAACATGTTTGATGAATGTTGGGTAATTTATATGATGTATTAGATTGATAAATGTGCATCAGTTTTCCAACTAGGTGATTCGATTCTTGAGGCTAGGATGTTTTGAATTAGTATTATTGAATTGTCAATTGTGCACGTAACATGTGTAGTGTAGAAACATGCATTCTGTGCAGTCATTATATTACTAGCTTGAATGTCTTCCTTGTAGTAGAAATGTAGAGTATCCTCTTCTAATGATTCTTAGATTAAAGTTTTGTTCTAGGTAGAATAAGGCCTTAACTGTGGGGTGATGATAGAAGGTGGATTTATGCACATTATTGTAGTAATCCTAGCTTATTTAGCCTTATTTTGAGGACAACTTCTCTACTTAATGTGTTAAGTATTATATAAGTAATAATCTAACTATATAAGTATGTGATTATAATTTTAAAGGTGTCTTTCCAACAAGTTTGTACTTAATTTGGTCACTTAGAATTAAAACGAGAAAACTAGTGTTACTAGGTTGAGCTAGCTATTATTCTAGTTGATCACAATGGATTCTAATGTGTATAATGAGTTTATAATGGTATTTTTGTGTAATTGTGTGTGTAAAAACTTTTATATAGTGTTTAAAGTGAAATTTAATCAATCAAAGAGTCAATACTAAGTGACAGATAAAAAGGGGAAAAACTAGTATTCTTAGCTTAAGTTTCTAGTTTGTCGTCTTAGATGTTGTGTTGTTTTGAGCTCTAATTAGTTGTGTTTAATACTATGGGATGATTGGTGATTTGATTTTGATGATATATGAAGTATATAAAAGCTTCAAATAAATTGGAAAAAACACAAAAAACCTAGGAATCGTTCAACGATAGAAAAAGAGAAGACTTGATATCAAACAGGCCTCTTAGAAGTCCATGGCGTATTGCGGACCAAAGCAAGGTATAAATGGAACGTTCCATACATAGGGATATGAATAAGGGATCCAAAACATTTGTTATCCATGATAATTGTGCGTCACACAGCTATATATGGAAAGTTAACACCACGACGCTGCCTAGTGCAAAAATCAGCAGTTTAGTCCTATAAATAGGACACTTGTACTTGATGTTAGACACCTTAGACGGCTTTGAAAATTGGAGAGGGGATGGAAAAAACTTCAATTATGTTTCCATATTTTAATATATCTTTTTAATGTATTTTATCATGTATTTATTCGGCTTGATTATGACTATGTCCATAAGTGTCTAAACGTCCCTTTTCCAAGGTTAAGGCCAAGAACATGTTTACTTTCACTTTGAATTGAGTTTGTTTGGATTGATTATCATATTTTATTGATTTTTTATCCTTATTATAACTATTTTATGAATTTTATAACCTTAGAATACATATCTATGTGACCTTGTGATCTCGGGAGGGGGAATAGAAAGCTATAATGTGGGGGAAAATAATGCAAGGTTTTTACTCTTTTATGAAATACGAAATTTGACTTACAATCTAGGACAGGGATATACCTAGAATCCTTTCTTGATTCACATGTAGGGTGATATCTAAATGTATCGACATGGATTATTACATCCCCGCTCAATGATGTAGTTGTAATGTTAAGTTAGGTAGAAGGTTAGAGGTCAACAAACCATGATCATGTGATAAACACTAGGAATCAACAACCAAGATAAGCAGTCTAACGAATGAGGTTCAATAGTGTAGTATGATTATTCGTAGTGCTTTAACCCCGGGCTTTCATCCATTGGTTGTCCAATGTCTTTAATTTTCCTTATAACTTTAGTTTACTTTCAATTATAAGCTTTCAAAACTCTATTGGTTACAATTGCACTAGTTAATCTCAATTGTTAAACTAGAATTGGATAGTTGCGTAACACATGTTTGAGGAATCGATATTCGAATTTATTTAAGGCCACTGTATTACTTAGTGAGACCACGTACACTTGCGTGTTCACTTGGGATTAATTCTAACCAACATATCCAAGTCAACATTCATCAACAAAGCCTCTACAAATCAAACATCTATAACATGTTCGGACAAGCCCCCGACAATAGCCGAATTCCATATCTAAAATAAGTCTATAACATTGATAAAGAGGATATGAAATGTAAGCCTTTCAAAGGATGATAGCTCACCACTTCAATGTCAACACGTGAATTGCTAAAATGCCTGTCATGGAGCAAGAAGAGAAGAGAAAGCTCTAATCCCTATGTTGCGTGGGGACATAGCGTTTAGAAAAGGTTAGCAGTTAGAACGCTAGCATGTAACACAAGGATAAGCATAAAATAGTGGTGTTTTTCAAAACCAAGTCAAACCATCATATGCAACCACATTTATATTTATACAGGTATATATAAAGATAAATATATAGGTACATAAAGGGCCAAATCAAGGAAAAAGTCATGAAATGTGTTCTATAAGTACTTAATCATAAAACATAGAGTGAAGGAATCCAACCTTCCACCCTTTTATTTTAGAACAATGAATTTCCCCATTACTTTAGACAAGAGGATCCTAACCTCTATCCATCAAATTTTATGTGACAAGTGGACCTTAACCACAAGCTGTCACATCTTATTTGGTAAGTGGACCCTAAACACAAAGCATCTCATCTTATATAGTAAGTGGACACTTACCGCAAACCTTCTCATATGGCAAGTGGACCTTAACCTCAAGTAATGTTATATTGAAAGTGGACACTAACAATAAGCCACCTTGTATGGTGAGTGGAAACTAAATACAGGTTGTCTCATAAATATGAAAGGTGGACACTAACCACGAGCCCTTATGACCATTACTAGTAGAAAAGTTGGATTCTAACACTTTATCCCTGCATTAACACCCATTCAATTCTACACATAAGGACTCTAACCTTTTACCCAGACATTAACACCCATCCAATTCAACACGTAAATTCAAGACACCCAGGCAACAATTGAATATTTCATATATAACTAAACGGTCATTATAAAACCATTTAATATCCAATCATTTAACTAGCCTAATGCCTTAGTTCATACTATAATGAAAATCCATTTATGGTCATCAAGAGTATTTTCGCTGTTTGATCCACTCAAAGTGTGTTTTAGGAGACCATATACACTTATATAGTGAGGGGACTTAAGGTGTTTGGCATAGAAAATGACCACAAGGCCCTTAGTTATAATTTGGAAAATGGACCCATCCAAGGGTATGACTCACTAAGGAACCATACCTATAGGTACGAGTTAGTAGTACCCTAACTCATACCCTAGGCCTCTCTTAGGTCACCTACACTGTTAAAGGTACGAACACACACCTTTGTGTCATATCCAAAGGGTATGGCTCAACCCCTAACTCGTATGGTTCAACCATATCAAAAATAGTCCACTCAAAGTTCAAGTCAAAACTCCATATGACTTACTTAGTATGACACGTACCTTAAGGTATGATTGAGGGAAGCTTAACTTGTATAGTGGATAGAATTCTACCCCCTTAGGCTTTTTAAGGTATGAGGGGAGGAAAGAGTGGGTATGAGTGGCTTGCCAAATCATAATTTGGACAGCATGCTCAAAACCAAAAAATATCTTGCAAGCCATGATCTTGGGTGTTTCATTCTCCCCCTTTTATGATTATTCGTCCTCAAATGATGGGTAAGGAAATGTATTCTCAAGTTAACACATTACCACGCATCAAAACAACAATTTACCATGTTTAGAGCATAAGGAATACGATAAGGATACAACACATGCCATGATCATAATCGATCGACTATTCATTTCATTGGCTTTGGGATTCAAACCCATCATTTATCAAAAACATTTGATCAATTCAAAGCTTAGGGTCTTGAAACTATTACCTATCAAAGACATACATCAAATCAAGAAGATTCACACATATCTTGATCACGAGTTATTAGAACAAAAGATGAGTATAGACATATGGACTTTATGTCCTCCTCAGCCTCCCAAGTAGCTTTATTGGACTATTGGTCCCTCTATAGTACCTTCACCAATGCCACTTCTTTCATTCGCAACTGGCAAACTTCCCAATCCAAGATCCTCAGAAGATCCTCCTTATAGGACAAGAAGTCTGAAATACCAATGTCCTTCAAGGGAATAACCAAGGAAGGGTTACCCACACATCTTCGAAACATAAAGACATGGAAAACCGAGGAGATAGAGTTCAATCAAAAGGCAATCCAACTCATAGGCAACATTTCCAATCCCTTTAAGACAAAATAAGGAACATAATAACATGGACTAAGCTTCCTCTTTTTACCTAACTGCATCAGTCTCTTCATGGGAGACATCTTTAATAATACCCAATCTCCAATGTTAAACCCTAAAACTTTTCACCTTACGTCTGCATAGGAATTTAGGTGACTTTAAGTGGTTTTGAACATATTATGAATCACCTTTACCTTCTCTAAGGCTTAGCGAACTAAATCAGAGCTAAGCAAATTACCCTTACCTACTTTGCACCACCCAATAAGAGATCGCCACCTCCTTCCATACAATGCCTCAAATAGGGCCATGCTAATACTAGAGAGCAAGTTTGATTCAACTTATAGCTTCCTAGAGAAACCCCACTATGAGTCTGAGTCTAGCCACACAACTTTTATATTCAAGCCTATCCAAAACTTAAAAGGAGTTAGCTTAAGTCACTGGGCTATATTCCTTACATTCATCCCAAACATTACTCTGCTCTATTACCAATACCATATGAAAATCACAAGTGGACGACACAGGAAAACTCTAACCAACTATTATATCCAAAATCACCAACACTGGATTGAAAATCCAAAACCATAACACAACTATGCCATAAAACAATTCATACAAATGCCTACCTAAACCTCTAAAGCACCCAACACGACATTTGTATATCTACCAACTGCAACACTCAAGCCTACCACTATTATACCCACACTATAATCTATCCTTCCTAAGATCTAGCACCCTCTATTATTTTCCCAAAGGTTTTCACCATCTACTCCTTTCCAAAAACTTTGTTCTAGAAGTCACCCTAGAATCTCCCCCACTTAGGGACTTCTATATTTCCCCATTTCAAAATATCCCCAAGTTCCCCAAGCCACTATCACCCCCAACATAAGATGGGTCACAGAGGACCTAAAGATCAAGAACTACTTATGCTACTTAAGGAAAGATCCCCAAAAGTGACACGGCACCATATCCACAAAGGGTTTCATAGCAGCCGCATAGGTCATAAGTGAGACCCATCCCAACTCAACAAGACAAAGAAAGAGTCCTTAGGACTGGACACCAAATGACACACTAGTAGAGCGCCCTCTCAATAGAATAAATTTCACACCAGTAAAGCGCCCTCTCGATAGAATATATTTAACACTAGTAGAGCACCCTCTCAATTTAGATAAAAGAGAATCACTAGAGTACGCAACCGACCTTCCCTTAGGGACCACTACTAGAAAAAAATTTAAGTTCAACCTTTAACCTTTCTCCTATTATGCCAATGAGCACAACACTCTACTCTAATAGATATCACCAGAAAGGTACACTAGGAATACTTGTTCTTGTTATAACTAAAACAATTCTATAAATAAGGGCATTGGTCAACCAAATGACATGACTTGAAACTTATTGTGACCATACCAATTTCTAAAGGCAGTCTCAAGGATATCCTCTTCCCTAACCTTAATTTGATGATAACCTAAACTAAGATTAATTTTAGAGGAACACTTTGCACTTTGAATTTGATCAAACAAATCATTGATTCTAGGGAGAGGATACTTATTACTTATGTTTACTTTGTCCCATGAATAATGATATGTGCACATACAAAGGAAGCCATCCTTCTTGTGCATGAAAAACACTGGAGCACTTCAAGGAGACACACCAGGATGAGGGTCCAAAAAAAGATCAACCCCAAAATTGATTTCCCTATTGGGAGTAATATCGGAAGGATCATTGGGAAAAATATTGGGAAAATTATTAACCAATGGAATAGGCTCTAGGGAAGAACCTTCTAAGTTATAACCTTTAACTCGGACCAAACAAAACAAATTCCCTTTTGAGATTAACTTATGGACTCTAAGATACAAAATAAATCTCCACTTATTCACCATTGAACCATCTTTCCATGCAATGACTAACTCATTAGGAAATATGAACATGAACCTATGGGTTCGACAATCTAAGGAATCATAACATGAATGTAACCAATCCATCCCCAAGACAATATCAAAATCCACCACGCCCAACTCTATCAAGTCTACAAGAGTTTTTCTACCACTAAGAGATACCATACGCCCCCTATAGACCCTTTTAACAACCACAGTGCCTCCTACTAGGGTAGAAACAAAAAAGGGAGCTAACAAACTCTCAGTACCAAAAACCAAAATATATATCCACATACGAGGTCATATAATAAAGAGTAGACTCCGGGTCAAGAAAATATTAGACATCATGAGAAAAATGTTTTCAACATACTTGTGTCAACATCAAAAGGTGCCTCAAGCTCCCAACAGATAGTGAGAGCACTGATATGGTCCCAACAAATGTCGGAGCTAGAAGCAGCACCCCTAGGCGCAAGAGCTAGAGAAGTAGAAACTGGTACTTTTTTTTCCAAGAAGCAATCATTTTTTCCTTTCTCGCAACAACCATAGTGTGATCGACTAAAAAACCGATAAAGAGGATAAGTGAGTATGGAATGGTCCCCTTTGACCTGATGTTGGGAACCTAGTACCCCGTAAGTATTACTAATTTAAAAATATTTCCCTCCTAATAGGTTTGGGTAGGGAGCACTAGCCATAAAATAGAGGCTAGGATCACCTAATACTTTTTCTTAGAATACTTTCCATCAACCTAAGTAAATAGAGCAAAGGAGCAATGGAACCCAGCACCTTGAGGTGATTGAGGAGAAGTGTCACCCCCATAAGTGAGGTTAGTGGGAACATATGAAACCCCTCAAGGATAGTTAGATGTCAAGACCCTTGACCAGGTCTGAATCCCAAAGATTAGAAAAGTTGTATCCATGTTTCCCTCAGTCAGGATAGAAGAGCTCACCTAAACATTAGATCTTGTTGGATCTATGATCTACAAGATGAGCAAGAAAAATCAGAGGAATCCAAGACCTTAGACGCTTTGTAGCTTAAGATTGTAACATACGAAAGGAAAATATTTTTTAATTTCTCATAGCCCCTCTTTTATAAGTGTGGTGCGCTACACACTAATAAAAGAGACTCAACTTGGCATGGCTTTGTGGAATCCCAAATGATTATGAACTTAGACTCAAATGCTAAATTGACATGCCCATACCTACCTTGGATTGGAGATCCCCCCTTCAACTAAACCTAACCCTTCATTCAATTTACAAGTGTCAGATGAACTCCAACCAAATATCAAAGTAGCAGAAAATACAGCTAATAGTAAATAAATAAATAATACCTAACATTTCGTTAATGACAACAATCCAGAAAATATACCCAAGTCCACAGTCATCCATAAAACCTCTAAAAATTAGATGTCTAAAACATTTCGAGGCATGTCCCCGACAATAGCCAACACTAAGTGAAAATAAATCAAGTCTATGACTTAAATTAAAATACTTTGAAATGTATGTCTTCCAGAGAATGAAAGATCAAGTGTTTTTCTATGTAGTGACCAAGTGTGTCTTTCATAGAAAAATATCCTTATCCTTATTCTCTGGAATGCTCCAACATAGCGTCCGAAGACGGTTAAAGGTTGGAGCATTAGCATGAATCTTGCGGATAAGAATAAAATAGTGCATTAGTTCAATTCAAGTCAAACTATCATATGAAATCACATTTCAATTATCATAGGCACATATGAAGAGGCACATACACATGTTTAAATATATAGCATACCAAGTCATGGAAAGAGTCATAGCAATCATTCGTAAAGCATGCATTCATGAGACATAGAGTGAAGAACTTTCAACCTTTCACATTCCCAATTTGACAACCTTAAAATTTTCTATTACATTAGTTAAGGGTATCCGATCCTCAAACCAACACAACCAATTTGATCTGAGGTGATTTTATGCACTTCAGTATCACCATTCTAGCTTATTTTGCCTCGTTTTCAGAGCAATTCGTGTGGTTTATGTGTTAATATGTATATAAATAAGCATTTGAATGTCCAAGTAAATGATTACAATGTTTAAAGTATTTTTCAAATAAGTTTTTACTTAATTGAGTCATTTAGTGTTCAATCCAGAAAACTAGTTTTACTAGATTGAGCTAGGTCTGTGTCTAGTTGGTTTTGTTGAATTCTAATGTGTTTAATTTTTTCCAAATAGTTTAAATGTATAATTATGATAGTAATAACTTGTTTTCAAGGTACAAATATTATTTTGAATAAGTCAAGAGTCGAAACATAAAGTTGAAGATCATTGTGAATTAGCCTTATATTAGCTTTTATTTTGATTCATCATTGAGAATATTGTATTTTTTTTTTAATCTCTAATTTATGATTTGATATTGTAGGAGGCTTTGTGAGCTGAATATGGTGATATATTGATGCTAAATAGGCTGGAAATCCATGAAAAATATACCAGGAGACAGGGAATGAAAGATGGGACGATAAAATCTTAACCAAAATTTAAGATGCAATTTCCAGTTTGTTCATGCGAGTTGCCCGCGACGCATACTCCAAAATGATGCTACGTTGCCTTAGAGAAATTTTAAAAGATGAATATAAGTTTCTACATTCGATTTACATGCAAACCATGCTTCGTTTCGGAGCAGCCATGCGTGCGTCGCTCGCTTCATTCCACAGCTCCAATACGTCTGACGCATTATGCTATCCACCACTACACATTGTGGCAAATTCCTAATTTCTACACGTCTTAGTCATTGTCCCAATGTGAATGTAATATAAATTGCACACTTATTCAAAGGCTGGTGGGGAATCTACCTGGATTACGTGCCATTTTTAATTACACTAAGAATAGGAATAGAACATTATATATATTTATACACTTTGAACACAATTCTTAAGGAGGTGGAAATAGTTTTATACAGAATTGAGGCGACTGCACTCTTCTTTAGTTTTTTTTTTTTATTTTTGTATTTAGCTTTTAATTTTTCATACCATGTATTCAATTAATTAAATCAAAATTATGAATATTATCGGCTGAACACCCTCTTTCCAGGTTAAAGCCAAGAATATGATTACTATTATTTTGGTTTAATTTTAATTAATTTTGCTTATCATATTTGATTGTCTGTTTATTCTTAATTTAATTATTTTATGGATTGATCACCCATAAAATACATATATTGTCGACCTTTTGATCTCGGGAAAGGGAATAGGAAGATAGAACATGGGAATAAACAAAGTTTGAGTTTTTATTATTTTATAAAATAAAGAATTAAACTTAGCATCTATGACAGGATGTGCTTAGATACCTTATTTGATTAAAATGTAGGATGATAGCTTTAATTAACTTAATTGGATTATTACATCCCCACTCAATGATGTAGTTGTAATGTCCATATTAGGTAAAATATTAGAGGTTAGAAAACAATGATCAAGCAATTAACCCTACAAATCAATAACAAAGATAAGTGAGTTAACGAATGAAATTCAACAACCTAGTATGATTGTTCAGAGTGCTTTAACCCTGGGTTTTTCTCTTATTGATTTTTCCAAGACTTTATTATTGCATTGTCTACTTTTGTTTTTACTTACAATTTACAAAATCTCTTTTTAGTTACTCTCGCGTCCATTAAATCTGAATTGTGAACTAAAATAAAATAATTGCCGAATCAAATCTCGGTGGGATCGATAACTCATTTTTCTTAAAGTCCACCATATTGCTTAGTAGACCACATTCACTTGCGTGTGTGCTTGGGCACATTCAAGTTTTTGGCGCCACTGCTGGGGACTTGTATTTTGGAAATTCTTTATTTTAGTTTTACTTATAGATTTATTTGGTGTTTTTATGCTTGGTATTATTTTTGTTTTTGCAGGTAATAGGTTCTTAAGTTTATAAGATGGCAAAGGATCGAGAGATGGTAGAACCAAGGTCGAAACCCGAGAAACTTTACCATCAATACAGGAGAGATGAAATCTTCCTCGTTAGAATTCCTCAAATCCAAGAAGGCCAAGAGAATACTGTTTCTATGGCTCAACAACTAGCAGCTAGTAGAAAGGTTAAGGAAGTGGCAGTCCCACTTCCAATGAACTTGACTTCTCCAATTCATAGACCGACTGCTGGGGTAATTTTGAGTTTTAATACCATATGGTGCAGCTTCTTACTAGCAGTGGACATTTTGTAGGGCTTTCATATGAGGATCCACAAGTCCACTTACAAACCTTCATTGATCTTACTGATACATTCACTTCTACTGGGGTGACTCCAGATTCTGTGAGGCTGACACTATTTCCGCATTCACTTTTGGGGGATTCAAAAGGTGGTTGAATGTGGAGCCGACCAATTCAATCACATCATGTGATGACTTAGCCAGAAAGTTCCTCATCAAATTCTTTTCATCAGGCAAGACTGTGAGACTTTACAGTGAGATAGTGAGATAGTGAGCTTCAAATAGAAGCCTATAAAAACCTCTATCATTCTTGGGAATACTTCAAGGCTCTTCTTCAGGATTGTCCACATCACCAACAGTCGAATAAGGTACTTCCTCATACTTTTGTAGAAAATCTTGATCATAATATGAATATTTTACTAGATTCAGCCGCAGGTGGTCAAGTACTGGAATTGACTTATGATGAGCTATACATATTCTTTAACCATATAGCACAAGGAAATCTAGATTGGCATTCAGATTCTAGAAGTTCCACAAAAATAATTGTGGTTATTTTGGAGATGGAAAAATTCCTAGCCTTATCAGCACAGGTTTTTGCACTAAAGAATTTGATCAACACAATATTTAGTAGCATAAAGTTGGGAGCAGCACAACCTACATCCACAGTCAATGTCGTCCAACAACCTGAAGCTTGGTGTGAGGTATGAAAAAATAGTGGTCATGCATGGCCATGTGTGCATCAAATATGGAATCTGTGATGTATGTTCGTAATGCTCAAAGGCCAAGTTACAATAATGCCTACAACATGAAGTGATAGACTCAACAATCATATCATTTATGGAATGCCCCATAGCCACAGACCCAATAAAATTAGTGAACGAGTAACATGGAAGAGATGATAAAACAACTCTTAGCTGGTCAAGAACAATTATTTGCAGATCTAAAAAGTCAAAAGGTAGAATTACAGAAATAGCAAGTGGCCACAAGAAGCTTAGAGTTGCAAGTAGGGAAATTATAACAGGAAATAAATACTAGACCACAAAGTGGGCTGCCAGCAGATACAAAAAATCCAAAGAAAGTTATGGCAATCACCTTGATAAGTGGTAAAGATCTTTTAGGAGAACCTTCTGAGTACTTGAAAGAAAAGTTGTTGATCCAAAAGTGAATAAGACACTGCCATTTCCCTTCCCTCTAACCCATATGAAAGCGAAGGAGGATGCCTTGTTCAAAAAGTGCATTCATATATTTAAAGAACTTCATATTAGCTTACCTTTGCTAGATATTTTGCAGAGTATGCCGAAGTATAAAAATTACTTGAGGTATATGGTGGAAAATATGGTAAAATTGTAGGATATGGGAGCGATAACACTCACTAAAGAGTGTAGTACAATGATGTCCAAGAAAATTCTTAAGAAGTTGAGAGATCAGGGAAGTTTACTATCCTTATTTAAATTAGGAGCAAAAAGGTCCATTCACTGAGTGAATTGGGGGCGAGCATTAATTTGATGCCCTTAACATTGTTTAAGATATTAGGATTAGGAGAGTCGAATTCGACCAGCATAGTGTTGCAGTTGGCAGATGGGACATTTAGACATTCAGATGAAAAATTAAGGATGTCCTCATTAAGGTTGGTAAATTTATTATACCAGCTAATTTTGTTGTTCTTGATTTTGAGGTAGATGAACAGGTGCCAATCATCTTGGGGCATCCATTTTTAGCAACCAAAGAAGTGTTAATTGATGTTAGAGAAGGCATGCTCAAAATGAGGGTAGAGGATGAAGAGATGGTGTTTGATGTATACAAAGCACTCATAATTATGTCCTAAGTTAAGGATTTATATAAGATCAATGTTATTAAAGAGGGTAAGTGTGGGGTGGATAGTCCTCAAAAGACTTCTCAAATCTACCTGATTAAGCATCCTAAGACTCTATCTCCTAAGCCTGATATGGTGAATGTTAATGAGCCTGAAAAGGCTAAAGTTGAAAAACCTGCTGCTCTTGAGAATTTACACCCAAAAGAGGTAAAAAAAGATAAGATGATGGCCTTCAAGTTTGAGGAAAAATATGATGGAATATGGTTGAGTTGAGATGGGTCATGCCACGACAATAAATCAGGTGTTTCTTGGGAGGCAATCCAAGTTAATTAGGTATGTTTTCTTTTCAGTTTTTAGCTTTTAGTTCACATAGTTTCTATTTTTGGTTGAGTCACTGGTTAATGGGATGTCTGAGTACAATAAACTTGATCTTGAAGCATATCAAAGACTAAGTGCGGGGTCCCACAAATCTCTTTTTTATGTAAAGATGCTACTAGCTAGGCCTATAGACCTCAAGGAGTATTTTTATCTCTTATTTTTAAATTCACTTTGGGGACATAGTAGATTTTTAAGTGTGGGGTGGGGAAATTCCCAAATTTTAGCTCAACTTAAAAAATTTAGGATTGGAATAAGTGAGATGTTCTTGTTGTTACTAGTTTTGATTACATTATGCAAGTGGGTTCATTTGTAAAATCATGTTAATTGAGTGAATTACTATTTTTCAACCTCTTAGGCTCATATTTATAACTCTTGTACTTGTTGGCTTAATTTTTAATTTGTGCTATTGTTGGGTTGGAAGTCTATAATGATCCTATTAAGTTGAGCATGTGCCATGTGAGTGTGAGATTTTTGTATATTCCTTGTTGCATGTGATGTCTAAAACTTGGTCGGTGTGTGTGTGACCTAATTCCATCAGTACCATGAAAGGTGAACGTCAAAAAACTAACAAATTCCATAGTGATTCATTCCCAGTTCTACTTGAGAATGAGCAATCCCTAAATTAGGCCTCTAGGCCTCTGATGCTTGGGCCCCACCTGCTGACAACATAGGCAACAAGCTACAAAGTCCACTTGATATCTTGTTAAGCCACACCACCAATTGTGTTTCCTCAAATCCCTGTACATCTTAGTTTTCCCAGGGTAAATAGAGTATCCTAAGCTACGAGCCTCACATAATATCAATTGAATCAAGTCTTCAACCCCCAAAACAAAAATTCAACCATAATATCTTAGAATCTATGATATCCCTCTTGGAATTATTTCTCAACACCTAATCATAGATGTTACAAAGTCCCCTATTTTAAATCAAAAATTCTGAATCTGCTTAAATAAAGTAGTCCTAGCCTCAACTCTCGTAAGGATTATTCTAGAGACTAAAGTATTGAGCTAAACCATTAAGTTGGATAAGGACTAGATGTCCCAAGCTAATGACTACTGAAAAATTGATATATAAGCCAAGCTACCCATACTCACCATTTTTTGGCTCAAGGAATCTTCTACTACGATCGCCTTACTCGAATGGTAAAAATAAAGATATTATTATCATTCTGCAACTCTATCTACCTGCACTGACTTGAATGAAGCACTCTTTGAGTCATAAGGTGCTGAAGTCTATGGTGATCAATGTAGATCTCACAATAAAAGCTACCGCTGCTAACTCCAAATCATGAGTGGGGTAGTTGAGCTCATGAACCACAAGCTGTCGTAATGCATAAGTAATAAATGAGACTTACTATATCAAAATACACCCTAAACCAATATTAAAAGCATCACAATATATGTTAAACTACTCACCCTCAATAAAAAGAGTCAATATCATAGCTAAAGTAAGAAAATCGTTGAACATCTGAAAGCCCAACTCAGACTCCTCATACCAATGAAAAGAAACCTCTTTCTGGTTCAATCTAGTCATTAATGCTACAATAGTGGCATAAACCTCAATATATCACATATAATAACTATCAAAACCAATTAATCAATGAACCGCAAATAGAGATATAGGCCTGATGCAATCTCGAATATTCTTAATTTTTGCTGGATCTCTAATAATCCCATTGTTAGACACCACAACTACTAGGAATACAATAGACTCAATACAAAACTCACACTTTGAGAATTTGGCAAAAAGATTATGATCTCTCAAAGTATAGAGTATAATCCTCAAATGTTGCATATCTTCTTCCTAATCTGCAAATACATAAGAATGTCATCGATGAATACAATTATGAAGGAGTCCAAATAATGTTTGAACATATGGTTTATAAAATCCATGAAAGAAGCTAGGGCATTGGTAGACCTAAAAAACATTACAAGGAACTCATAATGTCCATAGCGAGTCCTAAAGGTTGTCTTTGGGATACTCTCATCTTGAATCATCAACTGATGGTAACTATAACTCAATTCAATCTTATAGAATACCACCTCTTCCAATAGATAGTCAAAAAAATCATCAAATACGAGGCATATGATACCTATTATTCATCGTCATATTATTCAACATTTTATAATTTATACAGATACATAGAGAACTATTTTTTCTCTTTACAAATAAGATAGGACCACCCCAAGGTGTTCACCCTCAACTTAATGAAGCCCTTAACCTATAAGATCCTAAATATGAAAATTCAACTCCTTAAGCACAATAGGAATCATATAGTAAAGTAACATAGAACTAGGCTTAGGTCCCAACTAATGATCAATATTAAACTAAAGATCACTCTTAGGAGGAAGGCCAAGCAGGTTGGTATGAAAGAAACTAGGAAATTCATGAACTATAGGCATAGAATCAATCCAACGACTCTCTACACAAACATTATGAATGTAAGAAAGACAAGACTCGAAACCCCTCGATGTAAGTCTCCTATCCTAAATATTAGAAATAATCCATGTCAATATATAGCTAAATAAAACACCTAGACTTTGTGATGATAGGCGAATCTACGCGCCTATATCAATATATTTTGCCCATATTTTAGCCTAGTTTTGAGAACTAATTATCTATTTCATGCACTTTTAGTCCTTTTTCCTGTAAATGAGATAACAAACATGATTAGGAAAGTTTCAGGTATAAATGATGCAAAATACAGCAATTTATGGCTTACTTGACGCAAAAGAAAGCTCACGAACGAGATGGAAAGGAGCTGGACGCCTAAAGGACCAAATCTGCTGCATGGAAAATCTGTCCCGGGCTAAAACAGCATTTCTGAAGACTTTGGGGACTTACAGACACAAAGCTGGATTTTTACCAAGATACATTAACCTAGTATAATTAGGTTATGTGTTTTATTATTCTATTTGGATTATGATATTGTAACCTTACCCTAGTACATTTGGGTCAAGGATTTCATTAGTATATTAGGATTTGGTTATTTATTTCATTAGCTTAGTAGGAGTAGGATAGGAGTATTATAAATACCCTATCATGCTAGAGATTTTTATTCATTCATAGATACATCAATCTTCCGACAATTAATTCTTCAACTATCAATTCAACAATCAATTTTCTTCCATCCTTCTCATCTTCCACTACAAACACTTCTAATCTATTCTTCTATTCTTAAATTCCACAACAAGAGAATCGTTACTTGCTAAGGAATCACCAAAACCACACGCCAAACACCTACTATTCACGCCATTCACCATGCAAAACGTGATATCCTTCGCATTCATGGGTAACTAAACCTCTTAGTTGGGGTTATGGAAGCCGAATGAGTTACTATCTAAAGCTGTGAGTTTATGAGTTCAAGACAAGTATATTGCTTATATCATTACGCTCTTCATCTTAAATCTACATTCTTTGCGGTTACAAACACAAGAACACGCCATTCTAACATCTAACCTGTTCGAGAGAAAGGTTACTTGTCTAGAAAAGAAGACGCATAGAATAACGCCAGTCTAACATTTAACTTGTTCGAGAGAAAGCTTATTTGTCTGGAAAAGAGATAATGTCAAGGTAGTAGGACACCCTTTCCTATTAAAAAGCTAGTGCCGTAACTGGACTAACCTCTTGGAGAATTCGTACCGTTAGACACGCTTTAAGCTCGAGAGAGTTAAAGTGAAATAGTCCTTGTTTAGGTCGAGAGACGCTTGGAGTTACCATCGACTACAATTCTCTATAAGCAATTGCATGTCAAGACTCTACACACTCATAGCCAATAGAGACGTATACCTCTGAAGGTGGACATAACCCCAACGCTTCAATTCTCATTGTTTCACAACCTACGAAATACTCTTTTTTTACTTTATTATTTTCAGCTTTTATTTCATTACTTTGGTTACTTATTACAATCCCCCCTTCTTACGAGACTTGCACCAAAAGTCTATTAATTTTGCTTACTTGTTGACCAAGCTATTCCCTGTGGGATCGATACCCAACCCAGGTTGGGTTCTATATTTGCTAACGACCGCTTTACACTCCTACGAGAGCTATAGATTGAGCGTTATCAAAAATTGGCGCCGTTGCCGGGGAATACGAGTGTCAATCAAGTTCGTGATAATTACTAGACCCTTTGGTCAAAGATTCTCGAACTTTTACGTTTAGTTTTTGTTTTTGTTTACTGCAGGTTTTTCTTTTAGTGCATGCCCCATACTAGAAGTTCTGGTCAACCGTTATTACCAATCAATCCTGAACCGCAACGAATTAGAAGAATGGAAGCACAAGCTGAAATCGACAGGATGGCTACTCAACACGAGCAAGCAAGATTAGCTGCTCTTGCCGCTGCTCAAGTCCAACAACAAAACATTGATAATCCTGGACGAGCAACAAATCCTGACGATGAAGAATTAGGAGATGATGAGTTGATAAACCCAAGGCATGGCGCTGAAGTTGCAATACCTGCCAATCGAAGAGGTCGACAAGCTCGGTACAGATATGATCGCCAACCTTTGCAACCAGCTTTCGACGATGATGATGATGATCTTGATGGTGCTGGAGCCACTGGAGCTATAATTCCACCACCATTAGCGCCCGGAGCCAAATTCAATATCACAAGCACCATGATTCAGTTATTGCAACTCAAGGGATTATTTGGTGGACTAGCAGGCGATGATCCGAATATGCACCTCATCAACTTTATCTCTACATGCAAGTCTTTTGACAATCCTGGTGTTGGTCAGAATGCTATTCGATTACGTCTATTTCCATTGTCTCTGTCTGGGGAGGCAACATTATGGTTGAATGGGGTGACTCCTGATTCTATTACAAATTGGAGGCAATTGAGAGATGCTTTCCTAGAAAGATTCTTTCCGCCATCCAAGAGGGCTCAGTTAAGAGATGAAATCAGCAACTTTCGTCAGCTTCCCTCTGAAGCTCTTCACGAAACATGGGAGAGGTTCAAGACAAAGCTAGCGAGATGCCCAAACCATCACATGACTAATGTTCACCTCATGGAGATCTTGTATAGAGCCTTGAATTCAGTAACTAAACCAGTGGTGGACAACGCAGCTGGAGGTTCTTTTATGGACCTCACCTTTGGTCAAGCAAGCAACATGCTAGATCGTATGACGAAACAAAGTAGAGCTTGGCATACCAGGGATTCTGAGGTAGCAAGCCCCACTTTATCTATTGGCATGTCTGCAGACCAAAGAAGAAGAGAAGAAGAACGTGATCAAGATATGGCGCACATGAAAACCCAAATGGATCTTCTTACAAAGCATCTATTAGGGAAGACTGAAAAAGTGAAAGCTATTGCGTCAAAAGGAAGAGACGAATCTGATTCGGAAGAGGAGGCCAACTACTTGAACAATCAGGGGGGTTTCCGTGGGAATGCCCAAGGAAACCAATGTCGGAACTATTATGACAAATCTGGAGGTAAAGACCAAGGTAGTTGGAAGAAAAATAATGAAAATAGTGGTTTGTACGTTCCCCCTGGTAGACGTGATACCACCACATCTAATTCTATGGAAGACATGATGGCTAAGTTATTGAAAGGAGTGGAAGCGACGAGCGCGGGAGTTAAGGAGGTGATTGACGATTTGGCCTCCATGAAGCAATTAGTTGATTCTCATTCCACTTCTATCAAGAAAATAGAGCAGCAATTAAGCCAACTTTCAGCAGCATTCAATCAAAGAAAGGCTGGCACCTTACCGAGCGATACTGTGCAAAACCCTAGGAATGATGGGTCATGCATGGCCATCACTACGAGGAGTGGTAAGGTGCTGGAAACTTCAGCAACAGGCAAGCAAGTAGTTGACAGAACAGCAGACATGGACGCCACACCTAGTGACGCCACTAGAGAAGACGCCGCAATATCTACTTCCAACGTCAAGGACGTTTTACCTAGTGACGTGCAGCCTGAAAAAAATAAATGGAAGCAAGAGGAGAAGAAAGCCATGGAGAGAACACTTCCATACCCACCACCACCTTTTCCACAAAGATTGAAGAAGGTGGCCGATGACACTAAGTTCAGCAAATTTATGACCATGTTGAAGCAGCTGACTATTAATGTCCCATTGGTAGAGGCACTTGAACAAATGCCTGGGTATGCGAAGTTTATGAAAGATCTTTTGACTAAAAAGAGGGCAGCAAGTTATGAGCTGAAAGATGATGTCCATCATTGTAGCGCAATTGCTACCCGATCCATAGTTCAGAAGAAGGCCGACCCCGGATCTTTCACGATTCCTTGCACCGTCGGATCTTTGGACTTTGCTAAAGCATTGTGTGACTTAGGAGCCAGCATCAACTTGATGCCATTATCAATCTACAAGAAGTTGGGGATAGGAGATCCTACACCAACTAATATGAGGCTTGTTATGGCAGATAGGTCGGTAAAACGACCGGTTGGTATTCTATGCGATGTCTTGGTGAAGGTATCTTCATTCATATTTCCAGCAGACTTTGTCATCTTGGATTGTGAAGCAGATTCAGAGGTTCCCATAATCTTGGGACACCCCTTCCTTGCTACGGGAAGTGTGCTCATAGATTTGAGAGCTAATGAGCTTTCATTCCGAATAAATGATGAAGTGGTGCGCTTTGATGTTTGCAAATCAATGAAGCAACCTAAAGATCTAAGTGTATTTTCTGTGGCTGATGTTGTCGTTGATAATGAGGATGAGTTACTTGCTGAAGATCAAATTCTTAATGATCCTTTGGAGGTTTTGCTCATGGAAGAAGAGGATGATGATGCTGAAATTTCTGAAGATGATATTTGTGCTCTATCGGGATTAGGAGCATATCGCTATACTCCTAAGAAGCTGGATCTTGATCTCAAGAATCGACCCACACCACCAGCTAAGCCATCTATTGAAGAACCACCCACGTTAGAATTGAAGGAGCTGCCAAGCCATTTGAAGTACGCATTCTTAGGAAGCGGAAACACTCTTCCAGTCATAGTGGCAGCCGATTTAGGTGAGCAACAAGTTGCAGCTCTTATTGTAATCTTACGCAAGTATATTAGAGCTATTGGATGGACCATTGCGGATATCATTGGTATTCCACCGGGGATTTGCACTCATAAAATTCAGCTTCAAGAAAAGTGTACACCCACCATTGAACATCAAAGACGTCTAAACCCACCAATGCAAGAAGTGGTGAAGAAGGAGATTATCAAGTGGTTAGACGCTGGAGTTGTGTATCCTATTTCTGACAGTACATGGGTAAGCCCAGTACAATGTGTTCCCAAGAAAGGAGGTATGACGGTGGTTGCGAATGCAAAGAATGAGCTTATTCCACTCAGGCCCGTTACTGGATGGAGAGTATGCATGGACTACCGCAAGCTGAATTCTTGGACTCTCAAGGATCACTTCCCCATGCCATTTATGGACCAAATGCTAGATCGATTAGCGGGGAAAGGATGGTTTTGCTTTCTTGATGGTTATTCGGGTTATAATCAGATTTGTATTTCCCCCGAAGACCAAGAGAAGACAACGTTTACATGCCCATATGGTACTTTTGCCTTCAAACGCATGCCATTTGGGTTGTGCAACGCACCAGCCACCTTTCAACGTTGTATGATGTCTATTTTCTCTGATATGGTAGAGGACACTTTGGAGGTATTTATGGATGACTTTTCAGTTATTGGTGAGTCTTTCGAAGCATGTTTGGTGAACTTGAGCATGGCATTACAAAGATGTGTAGAGTTCAACCTTGTGCTGAATTGGGAGAAGTGCCACTTCATGGTAAAAGAAGGAATTGTTCTAGGGCACAAAATCTCCGAAAGAGGAATAGAGGTTGATCGCGCCAAAATAGAGGTAATTGAGAAGCTACCACCTCCAATTTCGGTGAAGGGAGTTCGTAGTTTTCTTGGCCATGCTGGGTTTTATCGTAGATTCATCAAAGACTTCTCCAAAATTTCTAGTCCATTGTGCAAGCTATTGGAGAAAGATGTGAAGTTTGACATTAATGATGATTGCTTAAAGGCATTCGAATGCCTTAAAGAAAAACTCATTGAAGCCCCTATCATGGTAGCACCAGATTGGACGCTCCCGTTTGAAATCATGTGTGATGCTAGTGGCGTAGCCGTTGGTGCTGTTCTTGGACAGACAAAGGAGAAATTATTTCATCCTATCTACTATGCGAGTAAGGTCCTCAATGAAGCCCAAAGGAACTACACAGTCACTGAACAAGAGCTCTTAGCGGTTGTGTATGCGTTTGAGAAGTTCCGTGCCTATCTACTGGGTACTAAAGTGATCGTTCATACAGACCATGCAGCTCTTAGGTATCTAATGACAAAGAAGGATGCAAAACCAAGGCTGATTCGATGGGTATTGCTGCTGCAAGAGTTTGATTTCGAAGTCAAAGATAGAAGAGTTTGCGAGAACCAAGTGGCTGATCACCTATCTAGACTTGAGAATGAGTATGTGGTGCAACCAGAAAATCAGATTGATGATGCATTCCCTGACGAGGAGATACTAGCGACAACAATGGAGAACTTACCATGGTATGCCGACTTTGCAAATTTCGTAGTGAGTAATGTGTTACCTTCCAATTTATCTTACCACCAGAGGAGGAAGTTTATGCATGACGTTCAGCACTACTATTGGGATGAGCCTTATTTGTTTCGAAGATGCGCGGATGGTATCATTCGACGATGTATATCCCATGAAGAAGTGCCTACTATATTGGAAGCATGCCACACTTCGCAAGTCGGAGGACATCATGCAGGGAATCGAACGGCAAGGAAAGTCTTGCAAAGTGGTTATTATTGGCCTACAATATTCAGAGATGCACACGACTATGTGAGAAGGTGTGACCAATGCCAACGTCAAGGTGCTATTTCAAAACACCATGAAATGCCCATGTCCAAAGTTTTGGAGGTAGAACTCTTTGATGTGTGGGGTATTGACTTCATGGGACCATTCGTGAATTCGTTTGGAATGAAGTACATCTTGGTTGCTGTGGATTATGTGTCGAAATGGGTTAAGGCTGTAGCATTGGCCGATAACGAAGGAAAGCGTGTTGTAGCGTTTTTAAAGAAGAATATCTTCTCTCGCTTTGGAGTACCTCGTACTATCATAAGTGATGGAGGATCTCACTTTTGCAACAAGCTATTCAAATCTGTATTGGCCAAATATGGAGTCAAACAACACAAGGTAGCTACGCCTTATCATCCTCAAACTAGTGGACAAGTAGAGGTTTCCAATCGTGAGATCAAGCAAATCCTTGCCAAGACGGTCAATGCGAATCGGAAGGATTGGTCTCGAAAGCTAGATGATGCACTATGGGCGTATAGGACTGCATTCAAGACAACCATTGGCATGTCACCTTATCAGCTAGTTTACGGGAAGGCTTGTCATCTACCCATCGAGCTTGAGTACAAGGCATTGTGGGCATTGAAGCACTTGAATCTGAATTGGGATGATGTGAAGAACCTGAGGTTAGATCAGCTGAACGAACTAGATGAATTCCGTCTCCATGCATATGAAAGATCACATTTATACAAGGAGCGGATGAAGAAGTATCATGATCAGCGGATTATTCGACGAAACTTCCAAAAAGGTGACATGGTACTACTCTGTAATTCCAGATTCAAGCTCTTCCCAGGTAAGTTATAATCAAAGTGGTCTGGTCCATTTAAAGTCACCCAAGTCTACTCGTCTGGAGTAGTCGAATTGGAAAATAATGAGGGTGTTATCTTCAAAGTGAATGGCCAACGTGTTAAGCCATATATCGGTCCTCTTGACTCGATAAATGACATGGCCATCACTTATCTCGACGAAGTCTAAGTACTCGAGATTACTACGTCGAGCCACGACAATAAAAAAGGCGCTAGATGGGAGGCAACCCATCGTTTTATTGTTTTATCGTTTTGTCGTTTTATTGTTTTATTGTTTTATCGTTTTAGTATTTTTTTCTTTTTGATAAATGAAAATCCAAATATAAGAGTCGTGCCACGACCAAAACTAAGGCGCTTGGTGGGAGGCAACCCATCTTACTAATCGTTTTCATTGTGTTTTGAGCAAATATAGGTGCAAGAAGTATGCAACGAGGAGATTGATTTCAATTGACGATTTGGTCGCATTGTATGATAAAGTCGGTAAGTTAGGAATGGTGATGCATAAGGCTATGAATTGAGCCTTTCTCACGTCATAATAGGCTTCGAGGAAGGCTAGGCCTTGGTAAAAATAGGCCACGAACGATGCACAACCTATTCTATAGCCTAAGGACTCGGAATCTAGTGTGCTATACACTATGCACCGCCTATTCCTAGGTGTGCTTTTGACTATGCGCCGCCTATGCTATGGCATTTGAGATACTGAGACCAAATGCCATAGACTATGCGGCGCATATGTCTAGAAATGCCATAGGATATGCGGCGCATATGTCCCATTATGCCATGGACAATGCGCCGCATATGTAAGTGATATGCCGAGGGATATGCGCCGCATATGTGGTGATTTTGTCCCCAAATCCGATTGTAAATGGGTCATAACCCGACCCATACTCCTCCTATATAAAGGGGACTTGTTTTTATGTCACAAACACATTAGAAGCAACCCTAAAGGCGCCGCATATCATCCCAACTCCTCTCAAATTTTTCTTCCTTTGTTCTTCCAATCCACAACAACTTCTCCACAATCTTCAAAGCAAGTAAGTGCTCTTTTATTCTTCATCTATTTATAGTAAGTACTACGTTACTATGCTTAGTATAATTTGCTAAATCATAAGAAATTGGTGGTGATGTTCATGTGATTGGATAATTGTTGCAAAATCGTGTGATTGAATGTATACGTATGGAATTCTTGACTTGTTTTCGACTTGAATTTTGTTTCAATGGCATTGTTATGATACTTTCTGAACATATGTGACTATGAATATTACTTGAGAGTGTGGTTTGGATGCTTGCATGATTAACCATCCCGGCCATCGGGATAAGGTTATAGTGACTATCGACTTAGGAGGTGGTGTTTGTTGTTCGAATAACAATTCCATGTGGTAACCCCTATGTTGTAGTGTTGCTATATGCACCATGAAAGTCGTCCAAATGGCTGCACATAAGTGATGTAATGCTGATTTTCTTGTCGGAATACAATCCTAAGACGTATGTCGACGAAGTCTGAGTACTCGACCACTTTCACTCCACTGATTTGTGCTAACAAGATTAAGTGTGGGGTGGTACTCCTAGTGCTTGCATGTAGATTGTATAAAGTGAGATTGTGCTGCAACTAACATTATTTCTAGTCTCAGTTACAATGGCACCCAAAGCAAAGCAAGGCAAGGAGAAGGCTACCACGACCCGAAAGGATAAAAAGAGAAGCCGAAAAGACCAAGGCGAATCATCTTCAGCACACCTACCACGCAGAATGTTCGGAATCAAATGGGTTCTTGAGGAAGAAGCCAAGGCATGGTACAGCAGCAACAAAGAAAAGAAATATGTGCACGTTGACTTAAATAACAAGGAGACCTTAGCAAAGAAGGAGCCGCGGATGTTGGCGAAAATAATGTCTTTGAAGCTGGATTTCATCTTCCGTGACATGGGAGAGTGCAATCTTGACTTGACAAGAGAGTTTTATGCCAACTGGTCGCCAAACACAACAGGCAACGAAGTCAAAATTCGGGGCCAAGTGTTACAGCTTACAGCGGATTGGATCAACTCTTTTCTAGGCCTACCTTCGGTCGACACTGCACCATACAAAGAGCTGTACAGCAGGCCTCCTTACAGAGCAATAAGACACATGCTTTGTGGAAGCAGATCAATGGCAAGATGGGGCAGACATAAGGAAACAGGCCGTCACAACACATTCCCCTATGCTCCACTAAATAGGGAAGCAAGAATCTGGATGCGCATTGTCAACTCATGCCTTATTCCTGGGACACAATACACAAAGATATCGAGAGATAGAGTGTGTTTGGTTTATGCGTTGATGACGAATGTCCCTATCAACTTTGGGGCAATCATTCGATCTACCATGAGAAAAGCCAGACTCCACCGAAGGTCCCATTTCACATTCGGCAATTTGTTGACAGCAATGTTGCGGAAGGAAGATATAGAAGAGGAACCAGCTGACCACAAACTCCCACATAACCCAAAGAAGGTTGACCTCACCAAGGTCAAAGATGCTGAAACAACGCATGGAGTCAACCTTACCACTGCAGAGAGACATGCTCGTGACGAGAGTTTCTTCCGTCATCTCTATGGCATGACGAGATTCACTATGATGAGTGGGGGACGTATTCCAACTGCTGAAGAGCTCCAACAGCTGGACCACGACTACCCTATGAACAGACATGCCCGGGAGATGTGTGGAGTGGGCGTATATTTTGAGGAACCTCTTGATGATGACGTGCCAACTGATGATGATAGACGCTTGCCTGATTCTTATGCTGAGGAGAACTCTGACGATGACTCTTATGATGATTCTGACGAAGGGGGTATGACCCCCGACATTGATGAGGAGTCCGACTAATCAGGTTCTTCGACTTTATTTTCCACTGAGGGCAGTGTCTAGTCTAAGTGTGGGGTGGCAGAATCTGCATGCTATACTTCTTTGTTTGCACCGATGTTTGTATGTTTGCTTGTTTTACTTTGTTTATTTTAGTCCATTTTTTTTTGTTTATTTTAGTCCATTTTAGGAGTAAAATTTTTCTAGCTACGCATGAAATTATTTTGATAGGCAGCATGAAAATAGAACAAGAGTATGTGCTACAATTGTGACTATTGAGACATTTAGGCACTAGTTGTGACTCATTATGTGCTAGTGTGTCATTCAATTCCTTCACTTGTTGGGACGAGAGTCTATATTACTACCAATCAAGTAGACCATGTGCCTTGTGTGTGTGAGATAATTGTATATTCTATGTATGTGGCTGATGCTAGAACTTGCCTGGTATGTGATGATAGGCGAATTTACGCGCCTATATCAATATATTTTGCCCATATTTTAGCCTAGTTTTGAGAACTAATTATCTATTTCATACACTTTTAGTCCTTTTTCCTGTAAATGAGCTAACAAATGTGATTAGGAAAGTTTCAGGTATAAATGATGCAAAATACAGCAATTTATGGCTTACTTGACGCAAAAGAAAGCTCACAAACGAGATGGAAAGGAGCTGGACGCATAAAGGACTAAATCTGCTGCATGGAAAATCTGTCCCGGGCTAAAACAGCATTTCTGAAGACTTTGGGGACTTACAGACACAAAGCTGGATTTTTGCCATAATACATTAACCTAGTGCAATTAGGTTATGTGTTTCATTATTCTAGTTGGATTATAATTTTGTAACCTTACCCTAGTACATTTGGGTCAAGGATTTCATTAGTATATTAGGATTTGGTTATTTATTTCATTAGCTTAGTAGGAGTAGGATAGGAGTATTATAAATACCCTATCATGTTAGAGATTTTTTATCACATTCTTACAATTCAATTAACTCTTAACTTAAGACATCTTCCTACAATACATTCTTAATTCTTCATTCTTCTATTCTTAAATTCCACAACAAGAGAATCGTTACTTGCTACGGAATCACCAAAATCACACGCCAAACACCTACTATTCACGCCATTCACCATGCAAAATGTGATATCCTTCGCATTCATGGGTAACTAAACCTCTTAGTTGGGGTTATGGAAGCCGAATGAGTTACTATCTAAAGCTGTGAGTTTATGAGTTCAAGACAAGTATATTGCTTATATCATTACGTTCTTCATCTTAAATCTACATCCTTTGCGGTTACAAACACAAGAACACGCCATTCTAACATCTAACCTGTTCGAGAGAAAGGTTACTTGTCTAGAAAAGAAGACGCATAGAATAACGCCAGTCTAACATTTAACTTGTTCGAGAGAAAGCTTATTTGTCTGGAAAAGAGATAATGTCAAGGTAGTAGGACACCCTTTCCTATTAAAAAGCTAGTGCCGTAACTGGACTAACCTCTTGGAGAATTCGTACCGTTAGACACGCTTTAAGCTCGAGAGAGTTAAAGTGAAATAGTCCTTGTTTAGGTCGAGAGACGCTTGGATTTACCATCGACTACAATTCTCTATAAGCAATTGCATGTCAAGACTCTACACACTCATAGCCAATAGAGACGTATACTTCTGAAGGTGGACATAACCCCAACGCTTCAATTCTCATTGTTTACAACCAACGTGACAATCTTTCTCTTTTTACTTTATTATTTTCAGCTTTTATTTCATTACTTTGGTTACTTATTACAATCCCCCCTTCTTACGAGACTTGCACCAAAAGTCTATTAATTTTACTTACTTGTTGACCAAGCTATTCTCTGTGGGATCGATACCCAACCCAGTTGGGTTCTATATTTGCTAACGACCGCTTTACACTCCCACGAGAGTTGTAGATTGAGCGTTATCAACAATTGGCGCCGTTGCCGGGGAATACAAGTGTCAATCAAGTTCGTGAAAATTACTAGACCCTTTGGTCAAAGATTCTCGTACTTTTACGTTTAGTTTTTGTTTTTGTTTATTGCAGGTTTTTCTTTTAGTGCATGCCCCATACTAGAAGTTCTGGTCAACCGTTATTACCAATCAATCCGGAACCGCAACGAATTAGAAGAATGGAAGCACAAGCGGAAATCGACAGGATGGCTGCTCAACACGAGCAAGCAAGATTAGCTGCTCTTGCCGCTGCTCAAGTCCAACAACAAAACATTGATAATCCTGGACGAGCAACAAATCCTGACGATGAAGATTTAGGAGATGACGAGTTGATCAACCCAAGGCATGGCGCTGAAATGGCAACACCTGCCAACAGACGAGGTCGACAAGCTCGGTACAGATATGATCGCCAACCTTTGCAACCAGCTTTCGACGATGATGATGATGATCTTGATGGTGCCGGAGCCACTGGAGCTATAATTCCACCACCATTAGCGCCCGGAGCCAAGTTCAACATCACTAGCACCATGATTCAGTTATTGCAACTCAAGGGATTATTTGGTGGACTAGCAGGCGATGATCCGAATATGCATCTCATCAACTTTATTTCTACATGCAAGTCTTTTGACAATCCTGGAGTTGGTCAGAATGCTATTCGATTACGTCTATTTCCATTGTCTCTGTCTGGGGAGGCAACATTATGGTTGAATGGGCTGACTCCTGATTCTATTACAAATTGGAGGCAATTGAGAGACGCTTTCCTAGAAAGATTCTTTCCGCCATCCAAGAGGGCTCAATTGAGAGATGAAATCAGCAACTTTCGTCAGCTTCCCTCTGAAGCTCTTCACGAAACATGGGAGAGGTTCAAGACAAAGCTAGCGAGATGCCCAAACCATCACATGACTAATGTTCACCTCATGGAGATCTTGTATAGAGCCTTGAATTCAGTAACTAAACCAGTGGTGGACAACGCAGCTGGAGGTTCTTTTATGGACCTCACCTTTGGTCAAGCAAGCAACATGCTAGATCGTATGACGAAACAAAGTAGAGCTTGGCATACCAGGGATTCTAAGGTAGCAAGCCCCACTTTATCTATTGGCATGTCTGCAGATCAAAGAAGGAGAGAAGAAGAACGTGATCAAGATATGGCGCACATGAAAACCCAAATGGATCTTCTTACAAAGCATCTATTAGGGAAGACTGAAAAAGTGAAATTTATTGCGTCAAAAGGAAGAGACGAATCTGATTCAGAAGAGGAGGCCAACTACTTGAACAATCAGGGGGGTTTCCGTGGGAATGCCCAAGGAAACCAAGGTCGGAACTATTATGATAAATCTGGAGGTAAAGACCAAGGTAGTTGGAAGAAAAATAATGAAAATAGTGGTTTGTACGTTCCCCCTGGTAGACGTGATACCACCACATCTAATTCTATGGAAGACATGATGGCTAAGTTATTGAAAGGAGTGGAAGCGACGAGCGCGGGAGTTAAGGAGGTGATTGACGATTTGGCCTCCATGAAGCAATTAGTTGATTCTCATTCCACTTCTATCAAGCAACTAGAGCAGCAATTCAGTCAACTTTCAGCAGCACTCAACCAAAGAAAAGCCGGCACCTTGCCTAGCGATACTGTGCAAAATCCAAGGACTGATGGGTCATGCATGGCCATCACTACGAGGAGTGGTAAGGTGCTGGAAACTTCAGCAGAAGGCAAGCAAGTAGTTGACAGAACAGCAGACATGGACGCCACGCCTAGTGACGCCACTAGGGAAGACGCCGCAATATCCACTTCCAACGTCAAGGACGTGTTGCCTAGTGACGTGCAGCCTGAAAAAAATAATAAACGGAAGCAAGAGGAGAAGAAAGCCATGGAAAGAACACTTCCATACCCACCACCACCTTTTCCACAAAGATTGAAGAAGGTGGCCGATGACACTAAGTTCAGCAAATTTATGACCATGTTGAAGCAGCTAACTATTAATGTCCCATTGGTAGAGGCACTTGAACAAATGCCTGGGTATGCGAAGTTTATGAAAGATCTTTTGACTAAAAAGAGGGCAGCAAGCTATGAGCTGAAAGAAGATGTGCATCATTGTAGTGCAATAGCTACCCGATCCATAGTTCAGAAGAAGGCCGACCCCGGAGCTTTCACTATTCCTTGCACCGTCGGATCTTTGGACTTTGCTAAAGCATTATGTGACTTAGGAGCCAGCATCAACTTGATGCCATTATCAATCTACAAGAAGTTGGGGTTAGGAGATCCTACACAAACTAATATGAAGCTTGTTATGGCGGATAGGTCGGTGAAACGACCGGTTGGTATTCTATGCGATGTCTTGGTGAAGGTATCTTCATTCATATTTCCAGCAGACTTTGTCATCTTGGATTGCGAAGCAGATTCAGAGGTTCCCATAATCTTGGGACGCCCTTTCCTTGCTACGGGAAGTGTGCTCATAGATTTGAGAGCTAATGAGCTTTCATTCCGAATAAATGATGAAGTGGTGCGCTTTGATGTTTGCAAATTAATGAAGCAACCCAAAGATCTAAGTGTATTTTCTGTGGCTGATGTTGTCGTTGATGACGAGGATGAGTTACTTGCTGAAGAGCAAATTCTTAATGATCCTTTGGAGGTTTTGCTCATAGAAGAAGATGATGATGATGCTGAAATTTCTGAAGATGATATTTGTGCTCTATCGGGATTAGGAGCATATCGCTATACTCCTAAGAAGCTGGATCTTGATCTCAAGAATCGACCCACACCACCAGCTAAGCCATCTATTGAAGAACCACCCACATTAGAATTAAAGGAGCTGCCAAGCCATTTGAAGTACGCATTCTTAGGAAGCGGAAACACTCTTCCAGTCATAGTGGCAGCCGATTTAGGTGAGCAACAAGTTGCAGCTCTTATTGCAATTTTACGCAAGTATATTAGAGCTATTGGATGGACCATTGCGGATATCCTTGGTACTCCACCTGGGATTTGCACTCATAAAATTCAGCTCCAAGAAAAGTGCACACCCACCATCGAACACCAAAGACGTCTAAACCCACCAATGCAAGAGGTGGTGAAGAAGGAGATTATCAAGTGGTTAGACGCAGGAGTTGTGTATCCTATTTCTGATAGTACTTGGGTAAGCCCAGTACAATGTGTTCCCAAGAAAGGAGGTATGACGGTGGTTGCGAATGCAAAGAATGAGCTTATTCCACTCAGGCCCGTCACTGGATGGAGAGTATGCATGGACTACCGCAAGCTGAATTCTTGGACTCTCAAGGATCACTTCCCCATGCCATTTATGGACCAAATGCTAGATCGATTAGCGGGAAAAGGATGGTTTTGCTTTCTTGATGGTTATTCAGGTTATAATCAGATTTTTATTGCACCAGAAGACCAAGAGAAGACAACGTTTACATGCCCATATGGTACGTTTGCCTTCAAACGTATGCCATTCGGGTTATGTAATGCACCAGCCACCTTTCAGCGATGTATGATGTCTATTTTCTCTGATATGGTAGAAGACACTTTGGAGGTATTTATGGACGACTTTTCAGTTGTTGGGGAGTCTTTCGAAGCATGTTTGGTGAATTTAAGCATGGCATTACAAAGATGTGTAGAGTTCAACCTTGTGCTGAATTGGGAGAAGTGCCACTTCATGGTAAAAGAAGGAATTGTTCTTGGGCACAAGATCTCCGAAAGAGGAATAGAGGTTGATCGCGCCAAAATAGAGGTAATTGAGAAGCTACCACCTCCAATTTCGGTGAAGGGAGTTCGTAGTTTTCTTGGTCATGCTGGGTTTTATCGTAGATTCATCAAAGACTTCTCCAAAATTTCTAGTCCATTATGCAAGCTATTGGAGAAAGATGCGAAGTTTGACTTTAATGATGATTGCTTAAAGGCATTTGAATGCCTTAAAGAAAAACTCATTGAAGCCCCTATCATGGTAACACCAGATTGGACGCTCCCGTTCGAAGTCATGTGTGATGCTAGTGGTGTAGCCGTTGGTGCTGTTCTTGGACAGAGAAAGGAGAAATTATTTCATCCTATCTACTATGCGAGTAAGGTCCTCAATGAAGCCCAAAGGAACTACACCGTCACTGAACAAGAGCTATTAGCGGTTGTGTATGCGTTTGAGAAGTTCTGCGCCTACCTATTAGGTACTAAAGTGATCTTTCATACAGACCATGCAGCTCTTAGGTATCTAATGACAAAGAAGGATGCAAAACCAAGGCTGATTCGATGGGTGTTGCTGCTGCAAGAGTTTGATTTCGAAGTTAAAGATAGAAGAGGTTGCGAGAACCAAGTGGCTGATCACCTATCTAGACTTGAGAATGAGTATGTGGCGCAATCAGAAAATCAGATTGGCGATGCATTCCCTGACGAGGAGATACTAGCGACAACAATGGAGAACTTACCATGGTATGCCGACTTTGCAAATTTCGTGGTGAGTAATGTGTTACCTTCCAATTTATCTTACCACCAGAGGAGGAAGTTTATGCATGACGTTCAGCACTATTATTGGGATGAGCCTTATATGTTTCGAAGATGCGCGGATGGTATCATTCGACGATGTATATCCCATGAAGAAGTGCCCACTATATTAGAAGCATGCCACACTTCGCAAGTTGGAGGCCATCATGAAGGGAATCGAACAGCAAGAAAAGTCTTGCAAAGTGGTTATTATTGGCCTACAATATTCAGAGATGCACACGACTATGTGAGAAGGTGTGACCAATGCCAACGTCAAGGTGCTATTTCAAAACACCATGAAATGCCCATGTCCAAAATTCTGGAGGTAGAACTCTTTGATGTATGGGGTATTGATTTCATGGGACCATTCGTGAATTCGTTTGGAATGAAGTACATCTTGGTTGCTGTGGATTATGTGTCGAAATGGGTTGAAGCTGTAGCATTGGCCGATAATGAAGGAAAGCGTGTTGTAGCGTTTTTAAAGAAGAATATCTTCTCTCGCTTTGGGGTACCTCGTACTATCATAAGTGATGGAGGATCTCACTTCTGCAACAAGCTATTCAAATCTGTATTGGCCAAGTATGGAGTCAAGCAACACAAGGTAGCTACGCCTTATCATCCCCAAACTAGTGGACAAGTAGAGGTTTCCAATCGTGAGATCAAGCAAATCCTGGCCAAGACGGTCAATGCGAATCGGAAGGATTGGTCTCGGAAGCTAGATGATGCACTATGGGCGTATAGGACTGCATTCAAGACACCCATTGGCATGTCACCTTATCAGCTAGTTTATGGGAAGGCTTGTCATCTACCCATCGAGCTTGAATACAAGGCATTATGGGCATTGAAGCACTTGAATCTGAATTGGGATGATGTGAAGAACCTGAGGTTGGAGCAGCTGAACGAGCTAGATGAATTCCGTCTCCATGCATATGAAAGATCAGATTTATACAAGGAGCGGATGAAGAAGTATCACGATCAGCGGATTGTTCGACGACACTTCCAAAAAGGTGACATGGTACTACTCTTTAACTCCAGATTCAAGCTCTTCCCAGGTAAGTTAAAATCAAAGTGGTCTGGTCCATTTAAAGTCACCCACGTCTACTCGTCTGGAGTAGTCGAACTGGAAAATAATGAGGGTGTTATCTTCAAGGTGAATGGCCAACGTGTTAAGCCATATATCGGTCCTCTTGACTCGATGAATGACATGGCCATCACTTATCTCGACGAAGTCTAAGTACTCGAGATTACTACGTCGAGCCACGACAATAAATAAGGCGCTAGATGGGAGGCAACCCTTCGTTTTATTGTTTTATCATTTTGTCGTTTTAGTATTTTTTCTTTTTGATAAATGAAAATCCAAAAATAAGAGTCGTGCCACGACCAAAACTAAGGCGCTTGGTGGGAGGCAACCCATCGTACTAATCGTTTTCATTTGTTTGAGCAAATATAGGTGTAAGAAGTATGCAACGAGGAGATTGATTTCAATTGACGATTTGGTCGCATGGTATGGTAAAGTCGGTAAGTTAGGAATGGTGATGCATAAGGCTATGGATTGAGCCTTTCTCACGTCATAATAGGCTTCGAGAAAGGCTAGGCCTTGGTAAAAATAGGTCACGAACGATGCACAACCTATTCTATAGCCTAAGGACTCGGAATCTAGTGTGCAATACACTATGCGCCGCCTATTCCTAGGTGTGCTTTTGACTATGCGCCGCCTATGCTATGGCATTTGAGATACTGAGACCAAATGCCATACCATATGCGCCGCATATGCCTAGATATGCCATACTATGTGCGGCGCATATGTCCCATTATGCCATGGACAATGCGCCGCATATACATGTGATATGCCGAGGGATATGCACCGCATATAGGGTGATTTTGTCCCCAAATCCGATTGTAAATGGGTCATAACCCGACCCATACTCCTCCTATATAAAGGGGACTTGGTTTTTTATCACAAACACATTAGAAGTAACCCTAAAGGCGCCGCATATCATCCCAAATCCTCTCAAATTTTGCTTCCTTTGTTCTTCCAATCCACAACAACTTCTCCACAATCTTCAAGCAAGTAAGTGCTCTCTTATTCTTCATCTATTTATCGTAAGTACTACTTTACTATGCTTATTATAAAATGCTAACTCATGAGAGATTGGTGGTGATGTTCATGTGTGTGGATAATTGTTGCAAAATCGTGTGATTGATTATATACGTATGGAATTCATGACTTGTTTCCGACTTGAATTTTGTTTCAATGGCATTGTTGTGATACTTGCTGAACATATGTGGCCATGAATATTGATTGAGAGTGTTGTTTGGATGCTTGCATGATTAACCATCCCGGCCATCGGGATAAGGTTATAGTGACTATCGACTTAGGTGGTGGTGTTTGTTGTTTGAATAGCAATTCCATGTGGTAACCCCTATGTTGTAACGTTGCTATATTCCCCATGCACGTCGTCCAAATGGCTGCTCATGAGTGATGTAATACTGATTTTATTGTCGGAATACAATCCTAAGACGTATGTCGACGACGTCTGAGTACTCGACCACGTTCACTTCACCAATTTGTGCCAACAAGATTAAGTGTGGGGTGGTACCCCTAATGCTTGCATATAGATTGTCTAAAGTGCGATTGTCCTGCATCTAACATTATTTCTAGTCTCAGGTTCAATGGCACCGAAAGCAAGGCAAGGCAAGGAGAAGGCTACCACGACCCGCAAGGACAAAAAGAGAAGCCGAAAAGACCAAGGCGAATCATCTTCCGCACACCTACCACGCAGAATGTTCGGAATCAAATGGGTTCTTGAGGAAGAAGCCAAGGCATGGTACAGCAGCAACAAAGAAAAGAAATATGTGCACGTCGACTTAATCAACAAGGAGACCTTAGCAAAGAAGGAGCCGCAACTGTTGGCTAAGATAATGGCTTTGAAGCTGGATTTCATCTTCCGTGACATGGGAGAGTGCAATCTTGACTTGACAAGAGAGTTTTATGCCAACTGGTCGCCAAACACAACAGGCAACGAAGTCAAAATTCGGGGCCAAGTGTTACAGCTTACAGCGGATTGGATCAACTCGTTTCTAGGCCTACCTTCGGTCGACACTGTACAATACAAAGAGCTGTACAGCAGGCCTCCTTACAGAGCTATAAGACACACGCTTTGTGGAAACAGATCGATGGCAAGATGGGGCAGACATAAGGAAACAGGCCGTCACAACACATTCCCCTATGCTCCACTAAATAGGGAAGCAAGAATCTGGATGCGCATTGTCAACTCATGCCTCATTCCTGGGACGCAATACACAAAGATATCGAGAGATAGAGTGTGTCTGGTTTATGCATTGATGACAAATGTCCCTATCAACTTTGGGGCAATCATTCGATCCACCATGAGGAAAGCCAGACTCAACAGCAGGTCCCATTTCACATTCGACAATTTGTTGACAGCAATGTCGCGGAAGGAGGATATAGAAGAGGAACCAGCTGACCACAAACTCCCACATACCCCAAAGAAGGTTGACCTCACCAAGGTCAAAGATGCTGAAACAACGCATGGAGTCAACCTTACCACTGCGGAGAGACATGCTCGTGACGAGTGTTTCTTCCGTCATCTCTATGGCATGACGAGATTCACTATGATGAGTGGTGGACGTATTCCAACTGTTGTAGAGCTCCAACAGCTGGACCACGACTACCCAATGAACAGACATGCCCGGGAGATGTGTGGAGTGGGAGTCTATTTCGAGGAACCTCTTGATGATGACGTGCCAACTGATGATGATAGACGCTTGCCTGATTCTGATGCTGAGGAGAACTCTGACGACGACTCTTACGATGACTCGGACGAAGGGGGTATGACCCCCGACATTGAGGAAGGGTCCGACTAATCAGGTTCTTCGACTTTATTTTCCACTGAGGGCAGTGTCTAGTCTAAGTGTGGGGTGTCGGCAGAATCTGCATGCTATGTTTGTATGTTTGCTCTTGTTTATTTTGTTTTGAGTCCAAATTTTTTATTTTTTTGTGATTTTTTTTCGTGTGACGTTTTTTTTATTTTTTAGGAGTAAAATTTTTTCTAGCTACGCATGAAATTATTTGGATAGGCAGCATGAGATTAGAACAGGAGTATGTGCTACAATTGTGACTATTGAGACATTTAGGCTCTAGTTGTGACTCATTATGTGATATTGTGTGATTCAATTCCTTCACTTGTTGGGTTGAGAGTCTATATTACTTCCAATCAAGTCAACCATGTGCCTTGTGTGTGTGAGATAATAGTATATTCTATGTTTGTGGCTGATGCTAGAACTTGCCTGGTATGTATGCAAAGCGAAAATAAGGAATGTAAGTTTAGGATATGATTTAGGCATTTCTTTGGCAACCTATATTTGTTTACCATCAGTTTTACCTACCCATGTAAATCATCCTAGTTAAACCCTTTTGAGCCTTTAGCCTATTTCTTTGACAACCTTGTATGTAAGCCTAATCTATTTCTTTCAAGACCATAATTTGATCCAAATTCCTAAGTGCTTTAAAGTGAATAAGTCATGTGACAACATAAGAGGAAATTGGGTGAGTATGATGCTTTAAATTGTAAAGGTTCTTGAAGGTGTTATGAAAAAGAAAAAAAATGCTATCATAGGAGGTACGTTGTGAAAAGAAAAAGGACAAGAAAGCTGAAAAGTGAAGTTGTGCTTAAAATTGAAAAACAAAAGATGATAACAAGGGTGGAAAAATAAAATAAAGAAAGGTTGAAAGAAAAAAGTGTCAATGATACAATGTGATGTATTAAAGTGCTTAGGAACTTAGTCACTATTTCTGGCCAAAATAGTTGATCCTACCCGTCCCTTAGCTTACGTTACAACCATCAAAAGACCTACTTGATCCTAATCTTAACATTCCGACATTTAGTGGAGTACTACATTAAGGGCAAGCCTATGGTCATTAGATGCTACATATGAATTCTTTGTGAGAGTGAGAGCAAGGACACTTTGATACCCATGTTTGAAAAATATGCTATATTTGTGAGTAATTATGGGTACTATATTGTGAGACACACATGGTTGATGAGTCTTGGATAGTTGTATATGATTCTATGCACCTTAACGTTTGCATGCGAGTTGATCACCATCACGAGTCTATGCTTGATGTTAAATTGTTTCTACTTATAATCGGAAAGCTACTCTTTGTTGCTAATTGTTGTGCTTGTCTTGAAGAATGTTTTGTGTTGTTGCTGTAAAAACCTTAAGTCGATGCTTAGAAGGACATGATATGTTGTTCGAGGACGAACAAAGCTCTAAGTGTGGGGTGTTGATGATAGGCGAATTTACGCGCCTATATCAATATATTTTGCCCATATTTTAGCCTAGTTTTGAGAACTAATTATCTATTTCATACACTTTTAGTCCTTTTTCCTGTAAATGAGCTAACAAATGTGATTAGGAAAGTTTCAGGTATAAATGATGCAAAATACAGCAATTTATGGCTTACTTGACGCAAAAGAAAGCTCACAAACGAGATGGAAAGGAGCTGGACGCATAAAGGACTAAATCTGCTGCATGGAAAATCTGTCCCGGGCTAAAACAGCATTTCTGAAGACTTTGGGGACTTACAGACACAAAGCTGGATTTTTGCCATAATACATTAACCTAGTGCAATTAGGTTATGTGTTTCATTATTCTAGTTGGATTATAATTTTGTAACCTTACCCTAGTACATTTGGGTCAAGGATTTCATTAGTATATTAGGATTTGGTTATTTATTTCATTAGCTTAGTAGGAGTAGGATAGGAGTATTATAAATACCCTATCATGTTAGAGATTTTTTATCACATTCTTACAATTCAATTAACTCTTAACTTAAGACATCTTCCTACAATACATTCTTAATTCTTCATTCTTCTATTCTTAAATTCCACAACAAGAGAATCGTTACTTGCTACGGAATCACCAAAATCACACGCCAAACACCTACTATTCACGCCATTCACCATGCAAAACGTGATATCCTTCGCATTCATGGGTAACTAAACCTCTTAGTTGGGGTTATGGAAGCCGAATGAGTTACTATCTATTGCTATGAGCTTGTGAGTTCAAGACACGTATATTGCTTATATCATTATTCTCTTCATCTTAAATCTACATCCTTTGTGGTTCAAACACAAGAACACGCCATTCTAACATCTAACCTGTTCGAGAGAAAGGTTATTTGTCTAGAAAAGAAGACGCATAGACCAACGCCAGTCTAACATTTAACTTGTTCGAGAGAAAGGTTATTTGTCTGGAAAAGAGATAATGTCAAGGTAGTAGGACACCCTTTCCTATTAAAAAGCTAGTGCCGTACCTGGACTAACCTCTTGGAGAATTCGTACCGTTAGACATGCTTTAAGCTCGAGAGAGTTAAAGTGAAATAGTCCTTGTTTAGGTCGAGAGACGCTTGGATTTACCATCGACTACAATTCTCTATAAGCAATTGCATGTCAAGACTCTACACACTCATAGCCAATAGAGACGTATACTTCTGAAGGTGGACATAACCCCAACGCTTCAATTCTCATTGTTTACAACCAACGTGACAATCTTTCTCTTTTTACTTTATTATTTTCAGCTTTTATTTCATTACTTTGGTTACTTATTACAATCCCCCCTTCTTACGAGACTTGCACCAAAAGTCTATTAATTTTACTTACTTGTTGACCAAGCTATTCTCTGTGGGATCGATACCCAACCCAGTTGGGTTCTATATTTGCTAACGACCGCTTTACACTCCCACGAGAGCTGTAGATTGAGCGTTATCAGTATGTATGCAAAGCGAAAATAAGAAATGTAAGTTTAGGATATGATTTAGGCATTTCTTTGGCAACCTATACATGTTTACCTTCAGTTTTACCTACCCATGAACATCATCCTAGTTAACCCTTTTTGAGCCTTTAGCCTATTTCTTTGACAACCTTGTATGTAAGCCTAATCCATTTCTTTTTAAGACCGTAATTTGATCCAAATTCCTAAGTGCTTTAAAGTGAAAAAGTCATGTGACAACATAAGAGGAAATTGGGTGAGTATGATGCTTTAAATTGTAAGGGTGCTTGAATATGTTATAGAAAGGGCTATCATAAGAGGTATGTTGTGAAAAGAAAAAGGACAAGAAAGCTGAAAAGTGAGTTGTGCTTAAAATTGAAAAACAAAAGATGATAACAAGGGTGGAAAAATAAAATAAAGAAAGGTTGAAAGAAAAAAGTGTCAATGATACAATGTGATGTATTAAAGTGCTTAGGAACCTAGTCACTATTCTTGGCCAAAATAGTCCTACCCATCCCTTAGCTTACGTTACAACTATCAAAAGACCTACTTGATCCTAATCTTAACATTCCGACATTTAGTGGAGTACTACATTAAGGGCAAGCCTATGGTTATCAGTTGCTACATATGAATTCTTTGCGAGAGTGAGAGCAAGGATATTTTGATACCCATGTTTGAAAAAAATATGCTATATTTGTGAGTGATTATGGGTACTATATTGTGAGACACGCATGGTTGATGAGTTTTGGATAGTTGTATATGATTCTATGTACCTTAACGTTTTCATGCGAGTTGATCACCATCACGAGTCTATGCTTGAGGTTAAATTGTTTCTACTTAATCGGAAAGCTACTCTTTGTTGCTAATTGTTGTGCTTGTCTTGAAGGATATTTTGTGTTGTTGATGTAAAAACCTTAAGTCGATGCTTAGAAGGACATGATATGTTCGAGGACGAACAAAGCTCTAAGTGTGGGGTGTTGATGATAGGCGAATCTACGCGCCTATATCAATATATTTTGCCCATATTTTAGCCTAGTTTTGAGATCTAATTATCTATTTCATGCACTTTTAGTCCTTTTTCCTGTAAATGAGCTAACAAACATGATTAGGAAAGTTTCAGGTATAAATGATGCAAAATACAGCAATTTATGGCTTACTTGACGCAAAAGAAAGCTCACGAACGAGATGGAAAGGAGCTGGACGCCTAAAGGAACAAATCTGCTGCATGGAAAATCTGTCCCGGGCTAAAACAGCATTTCTGAAGACTTTGGGGACTTACAGACACAAAGCTGGATTTTTACCAAGATACATTAACCTAGTATAATTAGGTTATGTGTTTTATTATTCTATTTGGATTATGATATTGTAACCTTACCCTAGTACATTTGGGTCAAGGATTTCATTAGTATATTAGGATTTGGTTATTTATTTCATTAGCTTAGTAGGAGTAGGATAGGAGTATTATAAATACCCTATCATGCTAGAGATTTTTATTCATTCATAGATACATCAATCTTCAGACAATTAATTCTTCAACTATCAATTCAACAATCAATTTTCTTCCATCCTTCTCATCTTCCACTACAAACACTTCTAATCTATTCTTCTATTCTTAAATTCCACAACAAGAGAATCGTTACTTGCTAAGGAATCACCAAAACCACACGCCAAACACCTACTATTCACGCCATTCACCATGCAAAGCGTGATATCCTTCGCATTCATGGGTAACTAAACCTCTTAGTTGGGGTTATGGAAGCCGAATGAGTTACTATCTAAAGCTGTGAGTTTGTGAGTTCAAGACAAGTATATTGCTTATATCATTACGCTCTTCATCTTAAATCTACATTCTTTGCGGTTACAAACACAAGAACACGCCATTCTAACATCTAACCTGTTCGAGAGAAAGGTTACTTGTCTAGAAAAGAAGACGCATAGAATAACGCCAGTCTAACATTTAACTTGTTCGAGAGAAAGGTTATTTGTCTGGAAAAGAGATAATGTCAAGGTAGTAGGACACCCTTTCCTATTAAAAAGCTAGTGCCGTAACTGGACTAACCTCTTGGAGAATTCGTACCGTTAGACACGCTTTAAGCTCGAGAGAGTTAAAGTGAAATTGTCCTTGTTTAGGTCGAGAGACGCTTGGAGTTACCATCGACTACAATTCTCTATAAGCAATTGCATGTCAAGACTCTACACACTCATAGCCAATAGAGACGTATACCTCTGAAGGTGGACATAACCCCAACGCTTCAATTCTCATTGTTTCACAACCTACGAAATACTCTCTTTTTACTTTATTATTTTCAGCTTTTATTTCATTACTTTGGTTACTTATTACAATCCCCCCTTCTTACGAGACTTGCACCAAAAGTCTATTAATTTTGCTTACTTGTTGACCAAGCTATTCCCTGTGGGATCGATACCCAACCCAGGTTGGGTTCTATATTTGCTAACGACCGCTTTACACTCCTACGAGAGCTGTAGATTGAGCGTTATCACTTTGGACCCTTAAAAGAATTTTCTTGGTTGAGGTTTCAGGGCAGGGTGTGACTCATGTAAATTAGTTGTAACCTAGGATATGACCTAAGGTCCTCTCTTTCAAATATTTATCTGTGTTTAGTAGGTAAATTTTTTCTAATAAATAATTTAGCCTCTCCCTATTCATATGTTAGGGTGCAGGTCGTATACTACCTACTTGTATGAAGTGTTGGTTTTGATATAATGGATATTGACTTAGGTATGCGTTGCATGGTACCACTCGTAACTTTAGGTATGATTCATGTATGAATTATTATATGATGGGTAGATTAGGGTTCCATGGTAAATCCTACAGTATGATTTAGCGTACCATTCATACCCTAGGGTAAGGTTTGGTGTGGGAGTCATACCCTCTTATGGGCTAGTTTCCAACTTTTAATCTGAGGGCTTTATGGATATTTTTCACCCCAAAAACCTTAATTCCCCTCACAAATACCATGTTTAGTCCCCTCATAACATAATTTGGAAGATTTAAACTCACCAAAAATACTGTCTAACTCACTCTTGAAAATTGGAGGCTAGGGTTTCTCAAGTTCTCATCTAGGAGCTAAGAGGGGTCCAGTTTCTTTCGTGAATCTCCATGTATAAGGCATGTATCTATTCCCTCATTGTTAGATCAAAATATAATAAGTCTTAAACATTGATTTTGACTTGTATATGGTGGTTTTGAAATCAAATATTTAGGATTTTGATGCTAGTGATGGGCATTATTTACTATTGCTTAAACTTGTGTTTTGTACATGTTTTTGGTGATAGTTTATGCATGTGGGTCCTTGTTGAATGTGTTTTAACAAATGGGTAATTATAAAACCTAAATTGAATGATTAATACCTTGGTTTTGGTCTTGATAAAAGCATGCGCTTAAGATGTTTTTGAAAATGTCTAAGAGAAATACTAGTCACTTGTTAATGGTGTATTGAACTATGATATTTGTCTAATGAATATGAATGGAATATGACATCTACTTAATGAGTATGAATTATTGGTAAATGACTATGTAAAGTCCTTGATGTCCATGTGATGAGTTAATTTAGTGACTTGCAAGGTATGATGGTTAAAGGGGTTGAAGTTGAAGCACCCAAGATCTTGTCCTTGCAAATTTGTTTTTGGTTTTTGAGCATAGTATCCAAGATATGGTTGGGCAAGCCACTCGTACCCTTCTGTATGAGTTGTAACCACTCTTCCCTCCCCTATCGTATCTTAAAAAGCCTAGGAGGGTAGGATTCTATCCACTATATGAGTTAGGATCCCCTCAATCATACATTAAGGTACGAGTCATACCAAGTGAGTCATATGGAGTTTGGACTTGAAATTTTAGTGGACTGTTTTTGATATGGTTCAAGAATATGAGTTAGGGGTTGAGTAGTACCCTTTGGATACGAATAAAGGGTGTGTGGTAATACCCTTAATAGAGTATGTGACCTAGGAGAGACCTAGTGTAGGAGTTAGGGTACCACTCATACCCTAGGGTATGGTTCCTTAGTGAGTCATACCCTTTGATAGGTCCATTTTATAGCTTTTAACTAAGGGCCTTGTGGTCATTTCGTATGCCTAATACCCCAGGTTCCCTTACTATATTAGTGTATATGACCTCTTAAAATATATTTTGAGTGGATAAAACATAAAAAATACTCTCTTAAACACTTTGGAAGATTCATAGGCTAGGGTTTCAAGGGAGTTCATCTTAGGGACAAGAGAAGACATATTTTTCTTGGTGGATCATATTTTTTATGGAATGTATCTCTCTCCCTTGTTAAATAGCTCTAAACCTATGTTTTTACACTTGGATTATTAAGTGTACGTGGTAATTTTGTAATCAAATGAAAAGGGTTTTGTTGACTAATGATGAATAATGTTGACTTTTGCTTAGACTTGTGTTTATACATGTTATTGATGATGATTCACACATGTGGATGATTTTTGTATATGGTATAACATGTTGGTATTGATTAACCCTAATATTAATGAATTCTACAATGATATTGGCTTTGATAAAGGTATGCACACAAGGCGTTTGTGAAAATGTCTAAATAGAGTATCTAGTTACATATTAATGGTGTATTGAATTATGGTATTGGTCTAGTGAACATGATTGGGATATGACATGGTTATAATGAATGCGAACACTTGGTAAGTGGTTGGTAAAGGAAATGTTGTCCATGTGTTGAGTCATAATAAATATGAATGCTTGGTAAATAGGTGGTAAGAACCTTGTTGATCATGTAACGGATCAATATATGACTTTAGATGTGAGATAGACCAATAAGTATGAAAGTTTGATAAATGGTTTTGTAATGATATTTTTAGCCATGTAATTAGTTAAATTATGACCATGATTGTTGATGGCTAAGAAAAGGGTCCATTTCCCTAAACATAAACTTGAATTATGTGTGGAACCAAAGTATGGTATAGAAAGGATAATGAAGCTTGTATGGCTTGTAAGGGTATTAATAATTATAATTTAATTTAAATGATTATTTGAATAAAGGAATTGGCCTAATGAAGTTGTTAATTGATGACTACTTCCATGAATACATTATGGCCCCACACAGTGTTGATATGTGTAAACGGTTCAAGTCCTTAAAAATTGAAGTGAACTGTATGAATGTTAATGGATGGACTAGAAGAGATTGAGAGTCTAAATGTCAACTAATAATGGAAATGAAATGGCTTATGGATAAAGTCCCTCACCCGATGAAATGGCTTGTGGTTTAACTCCCTAACCTAATAAAATGGCTTATGGTTTGAGTCCATCGCCCAATGAAATGGCTTATGGTTGAAGTCCCGCGCCTAATAAAATAGTTTATGGTTGAAGTCACTCGCCCTATGAAATGACTTGTGGTTAAAGTCCCTCACAATATGAAATAGCTTGTGGTTAAAATCCCTCCCCAATGAAATGGCTTGTGGTTGAATTCCTCATCCAATGAAATGGCTTAAGGTTGTAGTCCCTCACCCAATGAAATGGCTTGTGGTTGAAGTCCCTCGCCCAATGAAATGGATTGTGGTTAGAGTCCCTTGCCTAATGAATTTGGTTGAATTGTGACAGCACCCAAGGGAACACGCAAATGTACGTGGTCTACCAAGTCATCTAGTGGTTTTCAAGAAATTCGAGTTACCGATCCCACTAAGACTTGATTTTGCAATTATTTTATTTCAGTTCACAATTCAGATTCAATTAATACGAGAGTAACCAAAAAGAGATTTTATAAATAGTAAATTAAAACTAAAGTAGACAATGAAATAATAAAATCTTGGAAAAATAAATAAGAGAAAAGACCAGGGTTAAAGCACTCCGAACAATCATGCTACAACAACAACAAACCAAGTGTATTCCGACAAAGTGGGGTCTAGGGAGAGTAAAATGTACACAGACCATACCACTACCTCGAAGAAGTAGAGAGGCTATTTATGATAGACCCACGGCTCAAGATAGAGCTTAGTAAATGAGGATTTGGATGACATAAGAGAAAATAATAAAAATAAAAATCAGCGAAATATAAAAAATATGAGAAATAAGGGCAACATTAAAAGAGAAAAAAAGGAGCTAGGAAAAAAGGAATAGGACACCCACATAGTAGCAACGTACACTCACATACCAAATATACCTATGCACACAGTCCTAGGATAACTAACCTAGATACACGCACTCACACTAGCCTTCTACCCTTAATCGTGACTTCCACATCTTCCTATCTAGAGTCATGTCCTCAGAAGGATAAAGATACTCCATGTCATGTCTAATAACCTTCCTCCTGTGTTTCTTTGACCTACCTCTACTCCTCCTGAAGCCATCCAAAGCTAGAAGCTCACACCTATGAACTAGAGCTTTCGCGCCCCTTCTCATCATATGTCAAAACCCTCTCAGCCTTCCTTCCCTCATTTTGTCCTTCACCAATGTCACTCTTACCTTCTCCCGAATAATCTTATTCCTAACTCTGTCCCCTCTAGTAAGGCCACACATCAAATGCAACATTCTTATTTTTGCCACCTTAAATTTTTAGACGTGGGAGTGCTTGACCGGCTAACACTCTACTCCATACAACATGGCCGGATGTACGTCCACTCTATAGAATTTGCCTTTTAAGATTAACGGGCACATTCTTATCACCCAAAACTCCCAAGGCGAGCCTCCACTTCATCCACCCTTCTCAAATATGTTTAGAAACATCCTCATAAATCTCATCATTCCTCTAAATCACAGACCTAAGATACTTAAAACTATCCGTCTTACAAAAATCCTGGGAGTCCAACTTCACCACCACCTCATCCTTATACCTCAAGTGACTAAACTTGCATTCTATATACTCTGTCTTTGACCTTCTCAACCTAAACCCCTTAGACTCAATGGTTTGCCTCCAAATCACAAATTATTCATTTGCACCTCCCATGTCTCATAAATCAGCACTAGACCATCTGCAAATAACATAAACCAAGGCACCTCACCTTGAATACTCTGTGTCTATATGTCCATTAATAATGCAAAAAGGAATGGACTAAGTGTCGATTCTTGATGGAATCCAGTCTTGGCTGGAAAATGCTTTGAGTCTTCTCTCGTCATCCTCGCCCGTATCTTCCTTTTATCGTACATCTCCCTAATAACTTTGATATATGCCATTGGGACACCTCTCACCCCCAAGCATCTCCAAACAATCTCTTAAAAGACTCTATCATACATCTTTTCCAGGTCGATGAACACCACATGTATTGATTTCCTCTGTCGTCGAGCGACCAAGCATAAATCCAATCTGATTCTCCAAAATGGATATAACCCTCCTCAACCTTTGCTCCAACACTCTCTCCCAAATCTTTATTGTGTGACTCAACAGTTTAATACCCCTATAGTTTTTGCAACTCTGAACGTCACCATTGTTTTTATATAACAAAATCATCGTAATCCATTACCATTCCTCAGGCATTCTCGCATTCTTGAATATGCCATTGAACAAATAAGTCAACCACCTTAAACCTTCCTACTTGTATACTTCCAATCAACCGGGATCTTATTGGGCCCTATTTTCCCACCCGTTCACATCTTACGAATCACCTCTTTAACCTCCTGAACGTTATAATGCCTATAGTAACTGAAATCATGGCTCTCCTCTAAGTGCTCTAGCTCCCTTAAATCAATTCCTTTATATCCCTCCTCATTCAAAAGCCGATGGAAGTATTTCTGCCATCTCCTCTTGATATGAACGTCCTTCACCAAAATACTACCATCCGCCCCCTTATTGCACTTTACCTGGTCGAGGTCATGACCCTTCCTCTCCTTAGCCTTAACAAGCCTATACAACTTTTTATCCCCGCCTTTCTACTCTAGCCCCGCATACAAGCTCTCAAATGCTTCTATCTTAGTAGAAATAATTGCTAAATTAGCCTTTTTCCTTGATACTTTGTAGACCTATATATTCACTAATTCTTGTCTTCATCTTTACTTTCTATAAAAATAACATATGCCCCCTTATTTACTGCCACTTTCTTTCTCACTTCTTTATTTCACCATTAGTCCCCCTTATGACAACTTGCCTGACCCCTCGAAACACCCAACACTTCTCTAGCAATCTTCGTGATGTAGTAGGCCACCCTATCCCACATAATATCTACGTCCCCCCCTATATTCCTATAACCATATTCCCGAGCAATCATACTATATTGTTGAATTTCATTCGTTAACTCCCTTATCTTGGTTGTTAATTCTTAGAGGTAATTGCATGATCGTAGTTTCCCAACCTCTAATCTTTTAACTAATACAGACATTGCAACTACATCGTTGAGAGGAGATGTAATAATCCAATTAAGTGAATTAAAGATATCATCATACGTTTGAATCAATTAAGGCATCTAAGTTCACTCCTATCCTAGATGCTAAGCTTAATTCTTTATTTTATAAAAGAATAAAAATCCAAACTTTGTATATTCCCATGTTCTATCTCTCTATTCCCTCTCCCGAGATCAAAAGGTCGACAATATATATATTTTATAGATGATCAATCCATAAAATAATTAAATTAAGAATAAACAAACAACCAAATATGATAAGCAAAATTAATCGAAATTAAACCAAAATAATAGTAATTATGTTCTTGGCTTTAACCCCAAAAAGAGGGTGTTTAGAAGATAATATTCATAATATCGATCCAATTAATTGAATCCATGGTATGAAAAATTAAAAGCTAAATACAAAATTAACAAAAAACCTAGAGAAGATTGTAGCCACCTCAATTCTGTCCAAAACTATTTCCACTTCCTTAAGAATTGTGTGCTAAGTGTATATATATAATGTTCTATTCCTAATTTTAGTGGGGAAAAAAATGGCATGTAATCCAATAAGATTCCCCACCACCTTCTGAATAAGTGTGAAATTTATATTATATTCACATTGGGACAGTGCCCAAGTAGTGTAGAAATTGGAAATTTGACACAAAGTGGAGCAGTGGACTACATGATTGTCTCACGTATTGGAGCTGTGGAATGAAGCGAGCGACACAGGCATGGATTCTCCAAAATGAAGCATGCGTCACATGTAAATCTCATGCAGCTACTGAAATTCATCTTTCCAAATTTCTCTAAGTCAAAGGATTACAATTTTGGAGTATGCGTCGCACGCAAATCGCATGAATACGCTGGAAATTGTGTCCAAAGTTTTGGTTAAGTCTTTATCGTCCCATCTTTCTTTCCTTGTCTCGTGGTGTATTTTCCACAGATTTCAAGCCTTTTTATCATCAATATATCACCATATTCAGCTCAGAAATCCTTCTTCAATATCACGCGACAAATTAGCGATCAAAGCAACACAACATTCTTAATGACGAATCAAAATAGAAGCTAAGATAAGGCTAATTCGCAATGATCTTCAACTTTATGTTTCGACTATTGACTTATTCAAATTAAAATTTGTGCCTTGATAACAAGTTATTACACTCATAATTACACATTTTTACCATTTAGAATAAATTAAACATATTAGAATCTAACGAAACCAACTAGACACACACCTAGCTCAAGCTAGTAAAACTTGTTTTTCGGGTTGAACTCTAAATGACTCAATTAAGTTCAAACTTATTTAAAAAAAATACAATGAACATTGTAATCACGTCCTTGGACACTAAAATGCCTATTTATATCAATATTAACGCATAAATCACACGAATTTCTCTCAAAACAAGGAGAAATAAGCTAGAATAATGAAACAGAAGTGCATAAAATTACCTCAGATCATCACCAAACACTTGAACTCTTTTTCTTCCTCAAACAAATCCTTACTCTATTCATCAAAATAGTGACTAACCTCTCAAAGTGCTTGAATACACTACATTTTATATATAAAATCGCTTTCCAAAAACCAAATTACACTTATTCATTCATCCATACCTTTTGTTTTATCTCCATCTATTTCAAGAATTTTCACAAACACTTGGTGGATGCATAGTTTATTACTATAGAAATCAATTTTTCTCTATTTTCACAATCATGTAAATAGTTTTGGCATAAATTATATCACAACCATCCACCACACATCAATTATACACCAATAAGTATTACCTTGAGGCATTAATTTTACCTTTTTCTTCTTCAATTTCTCAAACTCCTTATTATTTCAAAAATTCATGAAAGCACATAGGAGTTTTTTGGATCAAATTACGGTCTATCAAAAGAGGGATTAGGCTACTTATAAGGTCACCAAAGAAAAAGCTAAAGGCTCAATGGGGGTTAACTAGGATAATGCATACAGATAGAAAAAATAAAAGGTATAAAATAAGGCTATCAAAGATATGCCTAAATCATCTCCTAAACCCACATTTTTTATTTCACTTCACAAACTTTAAGACCTCACAAAATACTAAGCTTGATTCAATCCTATAAAAGCTAGTAAAGGGTCCTAGACTTAGAAAAAATTCTGCTAAGTGTTCATACTTATAGTCATTTTAGCCTTGGTAAGTTGGAAATCCTTTTTCACAACCCTTATGACCTTTAAATATTGATTTTTAGGTTAATTCATGATCAGGAATGTCGGTAGGTGTTCTAAGACATGTTTTGTCTTTTTTGGACTTTGTTTGAAACATATTTGAAAGCTTAAACCATTTGATAGATGCGATCTCGGTGCGCCGCATTGCCCATTGCATCGATGAGTATTTTTCCCCAGCTCCCAATGTAAATTATAGTGAACCAACATGGAGAATTTTCTATTGCATCGATACCAACAACACGGTGTGTCAGTCTGCGCGTTGCTATATCTATTTTTAGTCATTAAAAAGTTGCATTCTTAGGGGTAATTGGGTATTTTCTCACCTTATATCTGCCCCCAAAACAAGAGATTAAGCCCCTTTAGGGGCAAAATCCATTCATCTTTCTCAAAATTTCTCAAGAAGCAAACCTTAGTATCTCCAATTCAAGATTCAACCTTCAAGAACACTCCATCATTCTTCGCAAATTTGAGTACCAAGGTATGTGAAGTGTCATCAGAGGGTTTCCTTCCACCCTTGGAGTTCAAAAAACTCTTTTAAAATACAAGTTAATTGATTTCATGGATCTTATGTTGGATCTTGAATATATTAGGATTATGATGTTAATGGTGATCTAATTCCATGATTTGTCCCAAGTTTCATGCAAACTAGTTAATTGTAAATTGAATTTAATGAACTACATGTCGAACTCTTGAATTTTCAAGTTGAAGGTAGAATCCATGATATTACTAATGTTTATTGATATGTGAAATACCCATGCTACCCATGTTTTTGTCAAAATACTTATGTGATTTGACTAGTCCAAGGATAATATGTTATATTTTGGATTTCAATCACGCACAAGCTCATGCATATCAAGTGTTTGACAAAAATGTGTAAGTAAATGTATCATCATCTAGCTAGTACCATTATGCTACTAAAGTTATGCAATGATTTAATTTTCATGCTATTGAGTCCTGGGGTATTTAATACCCAACAATTTAGTTGTATTTCTTGAGCCAATGTCAGTTACAAAATAGTATCAGTCATACACAATTAGCAGTTCAGTTATCAGTTTAGAACTCAGTTAGTTATTAGTTCAGAACCCACCAAACTCAGTTTAGTTTAGTCAGACGGTATAAATTAGTAAACACGATCAGTCACAGTTCAGTCCAGTCTGGTACAATTTAGAAATTAGTTCACTGTCTATTCAGTGTGGAGTAGGATTCAGCACTGAGTGAACCCAAGTATGGTGACTCACTTGCCAGTACAGAGTGTGATCCTTTTGAAACAGTCCTTGTGTTCCTAAACTATGTAGCTTGTGTAGGTTGAGATATCAACCTGCCAATTGAGGGTTGATGAGGTATCCTACCTGCCATTTTAGGGTACCACCATTCTCATTCCGATCACCTACCAGATAAGGGTGACCCAACTTATTCTTACCTATGGCACAGTATTGATACCCTTCTAACTGGGGTTACAGGTTGGACCCCAATCTATTCAGAAGGGGGTATGTCATTTAGATGATTACCTCCCATAGTGCCAGTTTTAGTCTCTAGAATAGAACTCAGTTCAGTTTTACAAAAATCATGATTTTCAGACATAGTCACCCATTTTAGTATGGAACTCAAAATAGTTCCACAGAATTAGGACTGTCAGATAAAGTTTCTCAGTTAACAGTAACATAGTATCAGTGAACTTAGATATCAACAAACTAGAGATTCAAAACTTAGTATTCAATGTTACCATGACCTCAGTTATAGTTTAAGCATTCATGATTGTACTTTCTTTCAGTTATGATCATGTCATTCAGTCAGTTATTGTTCATGCATATGAACCAATGTATATCAGACTACCTTACATAGCATACCAGTACATTCAAAGTACTAACACATACCTTCTTTTTTTCACTATAATGTCTTATATCATAGGTTCAGACGCATGGGCACCCGACCATACTTAAAACCCCAATCCATCAGCAGCATACTAGTGGTGAGTCCTCATTTTTCGAGGATAGATTTATTATTCCATTATTTTAGTACTCAGTTTATTTTAGTAGTCAAAGTTATTTAGGGACTTGTCCCATTAACTCCTTGTTCAGACAGTAGAGGCTTTTTAGAATAGAGTATTTGTAGAGAGATGTTCAATTTTTGTATTGATGTACTGTACTTAATATTTATTTTTAGATTTGAAATTTATGGAAAGTTTCCACCTAATTTCCATATAATTACAGTATTATTATTTAGTTATTACAGTAGGTACCAGTCATGGGTTAGTTTCTGGTCCCTCGAGATTATGAGCATCGTGTAGTGTCCAAGGTATAGACTAAGGGCGTTACAAACTAGGTATCAGAGCCTAAGGTTCAATAGAGTCCTAGGAAGTCTGAAAGACGTATCTAGTAGAGTCTAATGCATGGGTGTATAGCTCACCACACTTATGGACAGGATGTAATTAGATTTCAAGGAAAAAGTTTCCCTTCTTTCAGTATTCATTTCATGTGAGTGAGCATGAGCTCTATTTAAACTTTTAATCTAATTCATCCCTTCCTTATGCTTCCAGAACATGCCTCCTAGAAAAGCTAATAGAAGAAGAGATGAAAACTGGCTAGCTTCTCCACTTCTTCAGGAAAATTCACTAAGTGAGCATTTCTTTCACGCTAATTTCATAGCTACTTTCACTATATTGGCTTATTCTGTAGATTCTCAGAATAATTTTAAAACTGTTATCCAATCTAGGTTATTAACTTTCCCTCATCAGGGTGAGGGAGGGGAACAAATTAAGAATAAGATAGCTAGAACAAATAATTTTAAGCCAAAATCAGGGGGTAGTAACCGCTTGCAATTTTGTTAGGGATTATCAGCCCCAGTTGTGCCTTCAGTTAGGATGCCGGTGCTTTAGTTTAAGAATGACAATTGAAATGGGGCATCAGTCTCTAAGTCGTAAGGTAGGGTAAAGGGTGTTCATACTAATACGCTTTGCGAAGAATATGGTAAGAACTATAAGGGACTGTATATAGTAGGCAGTTATGTATGTTTTGGATATGGGAAGCTAGGACACAGAATATGGGAGTGTAGAGTAATGGCTCAGAGGGGAAAGGATTTACGCCAATAGGGTCAGTCCAACCATTCTTCATATTAGTCTGGTCACCCAAATTAGTAGGGTGCCACTTCCAGTACAACTTGTGGGCAGCGCTTAAATAGGTTTCATGCACTTCCATCCCGATAAAATTAGGAAAGTTCTCCTGATATGGTCACTGGTACATTACAGATCTTCTATTTACATATATATACCTTTTTAGATCTAGGAGTTTCTATGTTTTGTAACTTCTTAAATAGCAGTCAACTTTCAAGTCAGATTAAAAATCTTAATAGAACTTTTCTTAGTGCCTCCCCCAGTAGGTAGATCTATTCCAGCCTGATGAGTATATTGGATCCCTTCAGTTAATTTAAGTAATAGAGTCATCCCATTTCAGTTTCCTGAGAGACCAATCCTTAGATGAAGGGGTAGTACCTCAGTTTCAGTTGATCTAAATTTGAATCTCTCGATTAAACTAGTAGAAAGAAGAGTAGAGAATTCTAAGTTATTCAGTATTGAACTTGATACATGATGATTTTTGCAGCAATAGAAAGATAATAATTATATATCAAAAGAAAGTACTAGTAGTGGACCTTACATTATTAGGTGTAGTCCTTCAGAATGAGTTTAGTGTTTATGAGTATTGTTATATCTCAGACTCAAGAGTAAAGTGATTTAAGTTTGGCTTAGAGTTTATTAAGTTATTCACAGACTTAGAATAATGACTTTAAGCTAAGAGGTAGATGGTTGAATAAGTAACCAAGTCAGGCTTTCAAATTTTAATAGTAATACCTGTATGTGTTGAAAAGCAGTGGGAAGGAATGATGCCTAACCCATCCTTACCTCAGTGCAAAGTTTTGTACTTTAGGTATCATGATATCTACTCATGAATTATATGTCATCTCTATGATTATAGATTGTATTTTTGCACATTATCAAAAATCATACATGCTTATAGTTCCTAGTATAAAGAGTTCTAGATCACGTAGTTTTACGTATCATGTTCCATGAACAAAGAAACTCCAAGATCAGGTCATGTAGCTCTTGACTCATGTACTCATGTCATGCCTTACAATATGCTCAGTTCCCATGACTCATGTTACACTCCTATTGATCAACTAAATTTATACTATGTCATGTATATGCTAAACTTAGATCTCTTGATAAATTGATGGTGTTTATATTTTACTCCTCAGGACTCAGTTGAGTGTCGAGTTTGGCATAGTATTCATTCACGCTTCAGGTCCTCATGTTTTATCCCTTTAGTGAACTCTCTATATGAAATAATATAGTGATGAGCGATTGCTTCTATAAGAAAGAGTAAGTGTTAATGATAAATGAAAATTTTTGCATTCTTTACACGAGAATGTAGTTATGAAAATAGGTCTGAAAGTTAGGTTAGTGTACTAAGTAAATTTCTAGCAAAAAGTTGTATTTAGCTATTAAAGTGAGGGAAATTTGACAAAATGTCGTATTAAGATCCTCAGTTGATACCAGTCTCCATCATGTAATTATCTGAACCTAGTATTCAGTACCAGTTACAATCTCAGTTATAGTCTCAGTTACCGTCTTAGTTATAGTCTCAGTCATAGTCTCAGTCGAGTAATCAAATCTGTATCTTAGTTCAATTTCATGTTTGTTTGACCATAGCGAAAAATTATTAGTTATTCAGTTATCTATATTTCCAAACCTCAATTTACAGACTAATTTAGAATCATATTATACTCTTGGTCTTGCATTCTCAAATAATATAGTTTTCACAAAGTCATGCTCACTTATCTCATGTTACTTTGTCAGTCCTTACCCTATATGCATAATACTATGTAGTTTCAGTCAAGGCTAAGTATAGTTCAATCCCACATGACTAGTATTCAGCTATTAACCACTCAGTTAATCAGATAAGTTAGTAGGATTATGCATTCGTGCTCAGTTCCCATGTGAATATTTTTAGTAGCCCCAAGTAAATACATGCAGTGTTGAAGTGCGCATATTCACCAGGGATGTATGGCAGTTGCGCTCTAGAGAGATTATATTAGTTAAAGCTTCAGTTAGACACCATTCAATTGAGAAGTCTACCTGAGAGATCGAGAGTGAGATGTGGTTGTTGCATCCCCACCTGTTTGAGCCTTCACGTGCACCTACATCCTTACTTTTGCACATGAAAGTCTTTTTAGTAATGGATATTGTAATTACCCTCTAGGTTACTTCCTGTATTTCCACACTAATTCACTATTTAAAGATTTTCCACAGTTTCTCTAAGTCATTTATAACTTTCTAGAGCTAATAGTTTGATTATCGGGCAGTTCATTTGGTCTTTAGATCCAATTCTGTATTTTGATGTTTTTGCCATTAAGGATTGGGTATCGGGACTAAAATTTATGTTAATGATCTCGTACGCTAATTTTGATAGTTCCATTAGCTCTGAAATGTCAATTTTAAGCTAGGGAGACCTTTGATTCGAGTCCTAAGGCTTTCAAACTCATTTGGGCTATTGGATGGATTTTGGATAAAATGGTTGTTGGTTGTGGAACCCACATTTCATCGAAACAACCTTGAATGAAAATTTTGATGGTGATGTTGAGTCAAAAATATTAAACTTAGTAGGGTATCATAGTTTGTTTGCATTCACGAAATTCCAAACAAATTTTGAGGGTTCGATCGGAGACTTGGCAAATCCCAAGTTTACTGGTGCGTGGACTCCATTGGTGCATCCACTTGAGAAGAACTTTGGTTGCTTAAATGGCCAAGGGGATACTTTAGCGATCAGCATTGGTACTTGCTTATCCTCTTTAGAAGAGGCTTACCACTAAAGTTAAGGTCGCTAAAGCGACAATTATCTGCTTTAGCGGAGGTCGGCCTTTGGAACATGGGTCATTTTAGCGACTATCTACCTCTTTAGAGATGACCTCTTAAGTGGTCAAATGAATGATAATGTTGTCATCGATGAGCAAATTTACCTTATTTTCTGATTTTAAGCCCTAAGACACCATTAAACCCTAGATAATTTAAAAAATCATGGAGCTTGATCTTTGGGTGATTGGGGTGAGTTGGTGAGTTTATGAGAGTCCTTTTCTCATCTAAATTTTTATAAGTTACCTTTTATTTCATAACTAATTCTCTATTTCAAACTTAAACCCCTAATCATTTGTGGGTTGATTAGATGGTATAATTGCGCTAGGATTTCACTAAGATGATTTTTACTCAATTTTGGGTCCAAAGAATTTATATGCATTATAGGTATCATTATTCACGTATTAATGTATATATTATTATTTTTTTTTATAGCGTGGCATCGAGAGCAGGCTTCTCATAAGGGAAAATCTCTAATTTAGTGGACAATCTTGGGAATTCATCGGCGTCCAGGTTGGCTAGGCTTACTTTTCTCATAGATTAAGCTTTATTATGTTACTAGAATGTTATCTTGCTAGATTTGGGTTGTAAATTACAACTTGGTTACATGTTTGGTGAGAAATTTAGAATATTTAGTCGATTAGAGAGTCATTTTAGGTGGAGATTCACTCCTCCTTCCCTTGAGTTAAATTGACACTTTAGGACTTATTTAGATTTGTTTTACACCTAGCAGTATAAACTAAAAGCCTTATTTAAGTTTTAGGTAGAAATTCTCTTAGTATGAACTTCAGGGTTAGTAGCGGGCCTCGACGGTCCTTTTTAGGTTAAATATCCTAATTATCTCCATGTAGACCTAGGAAGCCTTCTTTTGAAGACTTGCAAGTATTCTTGATTTCTAATATGATTTAGATGCTTTTTGACTCTTTATTAGGCTTATTACCTTATTCTAACTTTAAAGACATGTTCAAGTTCGGCAACTACTATTCATTTATGATATTTAAAAATCAGTTCGAGTCCAGTATTAAATAATCACTTGTGATATTTAAAGACCAATTCAAATTTAATATTTTCCATTCACTTATGATATTCAAGTCTGGTTTGAGTTCGACATTTATGGTCCACTTATGAGTGTTAATGATCCGATTTGAGTCCGGTGGTTATAATACAATAGGGATTCATAGATATAGTTTTGATAGTAAGTTGCTTTATGATCATTATTATTGTCAGTGGTTCTCACTTGATTGTACCAATACGGTTTCTCGACCCAATTTATGAGTCAGGATAGACCTACTCTATCCCACCAGTGGTACGCCAATAGTAACTCGGAGTTAAACACAATGGGTTAGCTTGGTGGAAAATGCTCAATATACGCGGAAATCAACAAGTACAACTTATAAATAAGCATAGTTTTTGAAATAGCTAAAATAGTCAACTTAGATACCACCCTACGACCTGGTAAAGCCAGTATAAGATCATCTAGAAATTATAATACTATAACCTAAGTATCTAGAGTAGTCAATAACATTTGTCTCAAACAAAAGACTGAACATAGAAAGATAGAAGAAAATTTGTCCGACTGCAAGAGCTCACCATATCTCTGGATATCAATACAGCATGAATGTCGATCATCGACGGTAACTAGTTACTTGGATCTGAATCAAAAAGGTACATAAGTGAACTATGAGTACCAAAACCATGGGTACTCAGTAGACATCATCGGTCGACTGAGTTGCATCATGATATAAGTATGATAAAATGCAAGATAAGATAACTAAGTCTAAGTATAGATAAACCTAAACTAACTCGCACATCACTGTGTATAAATAAATAAACCATAATAAAAGCATAATATAATATAAATCATCAACACATGCAATTATAACTACAAAATTGGCTCCCATACACCAATTAGTGTGGAAAAGTAAATAATGTATTGCAAATCCCCATAAGCCTGGAAAATACAAACAAGATAGAATAACTCATCATAATCATTTAACCACTCTCATACCACAATAGGAATTCATCCACGTCATGCCATAATATAACCATTGATTGTCCATATTCATCATTTTTAAATAAGTCAATATTTATCATTTATCCATCATGTAGCAACTAATCCTTATATATAGATAAATTATCCTTTATCAACTAAACATCACTTATCAACTAATCCTCATATAATTTCTAATCATCACTTGTCAATTAATCATTATTTATCAAGTAACTAATATTTATCAACCAATCAACGTTTATCAACTAATCAACATTTATCACCAAATCATTATATCTCTATAATCTTTTCATATTATACCACATTATACTCATTTCCTCATTTTTATACTTAGGTAGAATCACCATTATCAATCTCACACCCCAATGTCATCATATCATAATAAGTATGACATCGTAGTATAATATATGTGTATATAGAGTGAGAGAGACTCGAACCGATATGGATATTTAATAATATTCTCACTAATATCATCCTCCATATTAATACCACAATATCGTCAATATTATATCCATCCTCCAAACTTCTACTAGGTATAGATAACAAATATAAACATAAGTATGAATCATTATTGTCAATCACATATCCCAATGTCATCATATCATAATAAGTATGACATCATAGTATAATATATGTGTGTGTGTGTATATATATATATATAGAGAGAGAGAGAGAGAAAGAAAGAGACTCGAACTAATATGGATATTCAACAATATCCTTATCAATATCATGCTTCATATCAATATCGGAATATCATCAATATCATATCCATCCTCTGGACTTCTATTAGATATAGATTATAGATATCAATATCATTATTATAGCCATCCTCCAAACTTCTATCGGGTATAAATAATAGATCACAATCATTATCATAGCCATCCTCCAAATTTCTATCTAGTATAAATAATAGATATGATCATCATTATCCGAACTTGAAATGGTATCTATATAATTCGTAGCATAATAATATCTAAACTTGAGTTGGTAGTCATATCATTATTTCCATGGCCAACAACATAATCATTAGAGTATTTAATAGCATAATCATTAACATAGTATTTTAAAATGATCATTAATCATAATATAAATCGTGAACTCTAGCATAATCAAAGGCTTGATTATCAATATAGTAAATAAGTACGATCTTTAGTATAATCCAAAACATATTCAACAATATAGTCAATAAATATCATCACTAACACAATCAATATGTATTATCAAGAGAATAGGCAATAACTCATCAATTGTGCAATTAATGGCTAATCATTACAATAATAGATAGCTTATAATTTGCTTGATCAACAGTTAATCCGTGGCATAATCTATACCTTATTCATAGCATAGTCAATATCTTAATCGCTTGTAATAACCCTCCCGGTCATTTTCCATAATTCCATTTATTTTTACTATTTTAGATTCTCCAAAGCTATACTAAGTCATTTATGACTTGCCAAGATTGACCATTTGGTTACCTGGTAGTTATTTTAATTCTTAGAACCAATTCCCATTAGAAGTCTTCGCTGGTTTCAAATGGTCACCGGGCAAAAAATATATTAACAAGATCTTAGATACAAATTTTGACTGTTCCAGTAGCTTTAGAATATCAATTTTAGGCTAGGTAGACCTTTGGTTTGAGTCCCAATGCACGTATCCTCATTTCGACCTATTGGTCAAAAAGTTAGAAATTTAAAAAATATAGGTATGAGACAAATATTTTGTTGAAACAACCTCAAATTAAAAATAACTTCTCTAACATGTCCAAAATATCTAATTTAGTATGATTGCACAGTTCATTTGTGAAAATTTTATTCCGATTAAATCCCAAGGCATCATTAGAAACTTGGAAGATTTCTAAGTTTTGTTGGTTTTGGCGCAATGGAGATCACACAAGCTGGATAATCACTATGGAAATCATGGTGAGCCTTATGGAAATCGCACTAACATGATAGCGATTCCTTGACGGTGATCGTAGCATCTCTTTGCCTGAGAAGTCTATAAATAGACTAAGTTTCATGATTTTAGCTATTTTCTTTTCATTCTTAAGAGCCAAAAACCTTAAATGGGTATGATGACTCAAAATTGAGTTATGTGGGTGACTTAGGAGATTGATTTTCATCTTTAAACATGATTATCATCTAAATTAAGGTAAGATTTCATAAATTTCTTGGTGAATTTCTTGGTTCTTGACTCAATACCCCAAATTCACTTAGGGCTTGATTTTAGCCCAAAATTTACTTAGTTTTCACCTATTTCTTGAGGTTTATGATTCTTTGTTCATGAATGTGAACATTGGGTTGACCTCAAAAATGTGATTTCTGATTGTGGGACCTACTTGGGGTTTTTGGTATTATTTTTAGACGTGAAGAACAATAGTGTAATATGGGTGTCGTTAGACTTATATTGATGAGTAGATTACAATTTTGATAGTGTATTGGCATTTTGGGGATTGTCTAAAAAGAATACTGAATCATATAAAACTACTAAGTTGCAGAATCTGAAAGAATAAGTCTTTGTACTATGAGGACTCATCAACTGTAGATGTAGATGGAGATGCTCGAACTACTCACATTGTAGATACTGAGCACTTGAACCTACATTATTATACAATGTAGCACATATACATATATGTGGATCAGTACTTTGAGGATGTACTCAGTACATAGGGGTGAAATGCATAAGTAAAACATCATATCATCATTATAATTTATAAAATAATGCATGCTAAATGTAAATGACTCACATAAGATGGAATATCTGAAATACTAAAATCATTAATAATAAATCAATCATACTTTATAAATCTAGTAAATCATAACATTTTGTTCTAAAAGCTATACATATATTCTGCTAGTAAATCATACTGTCTAAGTGTAGAAAGAACTCACTTCTTAAATCTAAAATCTAAAAGCTGAAGTCTGTAACTATTATCTTTCTGTAAAGCATGATCTAAGTAAACTTTGTGAGCCTTTACACTTAGTTTTTTAAAATCTTTCTGTTATATTTTCTGAGAAATATTTTGAAAATCTTTACTATTAAGATGTACGGAAAACACTTTATCTTAAGGGAATTCTTTCAAAGCTTTTCTTTACTAGTAGGGAAAACCATTCTACAAGAGAAAATACTTTATCTGAAGCTTATCTATAAGGGAGGCTCCTCTAACTAACACAAACCATGCAAGATACATGGAGTCCAACGTATCATCCTCCTAAGGAAGAAACCTCACGTTGAGGAGAGGTATGATACTCTTGCTAGGAAGTATAATCTCAGCTTAAGTGATCACTATCTATGCCTACTATGGGCCCTTTAATCTAAAATCGAATATGGCACGTAGTTTTGGGGTATGAGACCATGGAATCATACCCAAATCGATGATAAATACTACTACCTTTAATTTGTTATGCTCATCTCGTTATAAATCCACTTTAAAACTTGCATAAGGGTTTATTATAAAACCAGTTATGCACTTATCTTAATCAATCTATAAATGAAGCTATTTTGCTTTTTGTAATCTATAATAAATCTTTAAAGTGGATTTCAAAACTCATTTGGTTATCGAAAGATCAAAGCTTTACTAGAAATCTGTAAATAATCTGATAATAGGATGCCTAAAGCATCATCTTTCATGAAATATTAATATTCAATCTTGGGGTAATAACTCATGCTTCAATCTAATGTCAAAACATCATAATATTCATTCTTGATATTGAAAACAATGATAATTCATCTCAAAATCTGTAAATTACTGCAATAGGCATAAAAATATGAAAATAGACATGCAATTCATATTCTAAAACATTGGAAATATCATAATCTCGCAATTAGAAATAATGGGTATGAATCCTAATTCAAATATCATGTATAATCATTAAATATCATATTAATTTTAAATAAAATCTTGGTCTTGGGGTACAAGGATGGAAGAAGATCTTTGTTCATAAACCCCACATGCCTTGAAAGACGATTAGATAAAGAAACTTGAATTATTGATTCCTAATTAAATTCTTGGAGATGGATTCTTGATTATCTTGTCTTGGGAATCCTAAATATTATGTTTTTTTAGTGAATCAATAGAGGATTTTGATTTCTTGAAGAAGAGGTTTTAGAGCTATAGGGTTTTGTTTTTGAAGAGAATGATGAATAATGAGCACAAAGTGCTTCGAATATGACTAATCTTGTGTTTTGGATGGATTGGGGCCTTGGGAATTGATCAAAATACCCTTTTTAAACTTTTAAATGGAACTAAAAAAGTGTAATATTTTTTCGATTAGGCTAGCCACCGTGACGTCACACTATCATGGTGGCTCACTGAAAAATGATGATTGGGAAGTGGGTTTTCTACGCGATGTGGAGCTATCGCGGTGCCCTATAATTTGGCTAGTTTGGCCACTGGCACGACGCACCAACATCGCATTTGTTTACTGGATTTCGAAAAAAGGGAAATTGGTCCTCTCCGCAATGTGATGCTATCGCAGAGGGCCACTGGAATTTGACGATTATGAATTTGCTCGTCTCTGCAACGCACCAAGTGCTCAGGTGGCATGCTGTCTTGCTAAAAATTCTCTAACTTCTTCACCGAGTGTCAGAATTTGGCGAATTTGGTATCGATGGAAAGCTTATTCAATTTCACACACAATGGGAGGTCTAAATTAGGAAAATTCCACACGAAATAAATATTCTTCAATTTGGAAGATATTTTTTAATATTCTAGGAATGAATTTAAGCTAGGAAAAGTGCGGGACATTGCAATATCTCCCCCTTAGAAACATTCGTCCTCGAATGTGTCTAATTTAACCTAAAAAATACTAAGGAATTTGAGTCAATAATCTATCATGCACAACTAAAATAAGATATATGACTAAATCTCAAATATAAGTAGCTATTGAACTGATCTATGAGTGCATGAATTCTCATGAAGATATTTATATAGCTAAATCTGAAACTGGAAAAGAACTGAATAAAGGAAAATTGTTACCTTCGGTTGAATCTGTGTTTGTGGAGAAGAGATGTGGATACTTAATATGCATATCTACCTCTGCTTACAAAGTAGCACCCTCAACGGACTAATTTTTCAATAGAACTTTAACCAATGGAACTTCTTTGTTCCTTGGTCTACAAATCTAATGCTCAAGAATCTCTACTGGGAATTCTTTGTAAGAAAGGCTATTATGAATATCTATGCTTTCTAGAGGAACTATAACAGCTGAATCATCCATGAACTTCTTTAACAATGACACATGGAATACTGGATGAACTAAGGATAAGTCTACGGGTAGATCAAGCTCATATGCTACCTTACTAACACGGCTCAAAATACGGAAGGGACCAACATAACGGGGACTAAGTTTCTCCTTCTTGACAAATCTCTTCACCCCTTTCATGGGTTAAACTTTTAAATACACAAGACCATCAACCTCAAACTCAAGATCTCTTCTTTTTACGTCTGTATAAGATTTATTATGACTCTGGCTGCTTTCATCTTTCTTTAATCAACTAAACTTTCTCCATAGCCTCAAACACTATGTCTGGCCCAATCAAAGTAGCCTCACCCACTTTGAACCAACAAATTGGCGATCTACATCTTTACCTAAATAGAGCCTTAAATAGAGCAATCTGAATACTAGCATGATAACTGTTATTATAAGCAAACTCAATCAATGTCAAATGATCATCCCAAATACCTTTGAAATCAAGAACATATGACCTCAACATATCCTCCAAAGTCTGAATTTTCCACCTTGCCTGACCATCTATCTGTGGATGAAAAGCTGAACTAAGGTGAACTTAGGTACCATGATCCTTCTGAAAGGCTCTCTAAAATTTAAAGGTAAACTATATACCCTTATCTGAGATGATGGAATAAGGAACTCCATGCAATCTAACTATCTCTTAGATATACAACTTAGCACAATCTTCAGTCGTGTAAGACATGTGAACTGGCAAGAAATGCACTGACTTGGTTAATCTGTCTACTATCACCCAATTCAAGTCATGCTGACTACGCAAATAGGGTAAACTAATCACAAAATCCATATTCACCCCTTCCTACTTCCAAGTGGGGATACTAAGCTCTTGCAATGCACCACCGGGTCTTTGGTGCTCTACCTTAACCTATTGACAAGTTTCACACTTAGCTACGAACTCTATTATATCTCTTTTCATACCACTCCACCAATAGATTTCCCGTAAGTCACAGTATATCTTGGTAACTCCAGTATTGATTAAATAATGCACACCATGCACTTCAACCATAATTCGCTGCCTCAAACAATCAACACATGGCATACACAACCTACTCTAGTATCTCAACACACCATCTCCCCTTTGGGAGAAAACCTCTACCTTTTAGTCTTTAACTGACTCCTTCAGTTTGACCAAACTAGGATCCTTATCTTGCTTCTCCTTTACTTTAGAAACTAGGGAAGATTCAGAACTAATTTGAACCCAAACATTCCCTTCAGCGGAGTCAACCATACTAAAACCTAATTTATCTAATCAATGCACTTCTCACACTAACTCCTTCTTATTATTCTCCACATAGGCAACACTGCCCATAGATAGTCTACTAAGGTTGTCTGCCTACATTGGCCTTGGCCAGATGATACAACACACTCATATCATAATCCTTCAATAATTTTAACCACCTTCTATGACGGAGATTCAACTCTCTCTTAGTAAATACATATTGCAAGATTTTGTGGTTCATGAACACATCAACATGCACACCATACAAATAATGGCTCCAGATTTTCAAAGTAAACACAACAACAACTAACTCAAAATCATGGGTTGGGTAATTCTTTTTATGGGGCTTAAGTAGTCTAAAGTCATAGGCTATGAATTTACCTCTCTGCATCAAAAAAAAACCTAAAACAACTCTGGAGGCATCACAATAAATGACAAAACTATCTGTATCATCAGGCAATGCTAAAACTGGGGTTGAAGTAAGTCGAGTCTTCAACTCCTGAAAACCCTTCTTGCAAGAATCTAGACACTAAAACTTAACTTTATTTTAGGTCAATCTAGACATAGGAGATACAATAGATGAGAAACCCTCAACAAAATATCGTTAATAACCAGCTAGACCAAGAAACTCCTAATATCTAATAGGGAAATACGTCTAGGCCAATTTCTTATAGCTTCTATCTTTAGGGATCAACTCTAATACCTTCACTGGAAATGGTATGACCAAGGAAAGCTACTGACCTTAGCCAAGATTAACACTTGCTAAACTTAGCGAACCACTAGTGATCTCTAATAGTTTGTAACACAATTCTAAGGTGGTCTGCATGATCATCCTCACTACAAGAGTAGACGAAGATGTCGTCAGTGAACACTATGACAAACATATCCAAATAATGTTTGAACACTCTATTTATCATGTCCATGAAAGCTGTTAGGGCATTTTTAGTCCGAATTGATGACTTGACTAGAAACTCAAAATGACCACAACTGGTTCTGAAAGCTGTCTTTGGAAAATCACATTCCCTACTTTAAGCTGATGCTAACCAGATCTAAGGTCTATCTTTGAGAAATAACTGGCACCTTGGATTTGATCAAATAAGTAATCAATTCTAGAAAGAGGATATTTGTTTTTTACTATAACATTATTCAACTCATAATAGTCAATGAACATATGCAAAGAACTATCTTTCTTTTGCATGAATAAGACAGGAGCGCCCCATGGAAAAAAACTTTATCTAAAAGATATTTTAGTTGCTATTTCAAATCCTTAAGCTTGGTGGGATCCATATGAAATAGAGGTATAGAAATAGGCTGAGTGTCTGAAAGAAGGTCAATACCGAATTCTATTTCCCTATTGGGAGGTACCCCTAGCAAATCTTCTAGAAAGATATCAGGAAACTTATTAACTATATTGACTGACTGAATTATTAGAGTCTCAGACTTGGTGTCCTTGAATCGAACAATAAAATAGATACACCCTTTGGAGATCAAATTCTAGGCTTTAAGATAATATATGAAATGACTTTTGGGAGACACTAAATTACCTGACCACTCAAAAACTGGCTCATCTGGAAACTGAACCTTCACTACATGGGTGTGACAATCTATAGAGGCATAAAAATAGTGAAGCTAATCCAAACCAATAGTAAGATCAAAGTCAACATATCTAACTCTATTAGGTCTGCTAAAATGACTTTATGAAGAAAAGTGATAGAATATTTTCTATAGATCTGTTTAGCAATAACTGACTTGCCTACTGGGGTAGATAGCAAGAAAGTCTAGGGATCTATTCAGAACTTATTTCAAAATTTACTACAACTAATAGGGTTACATAAGAGAAACTCGACCCATGGTCTAATAATACATAAATATCAAGGTCAAAGACACAAAGCATACTAGTTATAATATCTGGTGAATCCTCCTACTCCTGATGGGATTATAAAGCATAGAATTAATTGTGGCACTACCCACCATCGATACTGGATGATGCGCCCTGAGGAGGAACTAGGAGACCTAAAGAAGCTAGGGTACTAGCAGCCTGATTCTGGGGATGATCATCTTTATTTCCTTGCTTAGCATGCGAGCATGCTTTAATTCTATGACCCGAATTACCATAATCAAAACAACCCTACTATCTAGCCAAACACTCACCGAGGTAATTCCTACCATACTAAGCATGAGGAGGATAATAAGGTCTTCTACTTACACTATTCTAAGATCTGGACATAAAAGACTTACCCCACTACTCCTGTCTACCTCTGGGAGCGGGAGCGGGAGCACTAGCTGAAGATGTGCTGGTATGGATGAATGATTCTGAAACTATGAATAATTTCCTCCTTGAGACCTATTCTGACCATACACAAACTGTCCTATTCTAGCCCTCTTATTATTTCTATCTATCCCCTTCAACTTCTCTACCTTAATCTGCTGAGCATGCATTATCAATCTCGGAAGATCCATATCTACAATAAGCATGGCAGTCCTACACCCTTTAACTACCAATCTTGACACTCTAGTAACAAACTTACTCATACTAGCCCTAGAATCAGCCATCATATCAGGGGCATACTTAGACAGTGGATTGAACTTAAGGTAGTACTTCTTCACTGTCATCGAGCCCTGCCTCAAATTAACAAACTCTTCTATCTTAGCTTTCCTCATCTCACATGGGAATAACCTATCTAGAAAAGCATCCTAAAATACCTGCCAACTAATAGGAACAATATTGTCACCTCTACCATTCCTTTACATTATTACCTAATTATATGCTACATCTCTCAATCTATAGGATGCAAACTCTACACTCTTCTCCTGAAAAATAGGCATAATTTGGGTGATCTTCTTCACCTCATCTAGATAAAGTTATAGCTCCACACCTACCTTTGACCCAAAGAACTCTGGAGAATTTATTCTCATAAAGTCTCTGATTCTAGCTACTGCTAAATCCCCATTCTGCGAAAGTAGGATTGTAGCCTAATTCTGATGGTCTCCCTAAATATTAGCGGTCATATCTTAGGCTAACGCTTGAAAGGCAACCCTAAACTCAGCATGGGATACATTCTTATTCAAAGGATCTATGGGCTAGGGTGGCTGGTTATTATTTTTATGGGTGTTAGATCAATGAGGATGCATATTCAACTGTCATATAAGAGCACGAGTTAAAATTAGATAGAGATACTGTAAGCACGACAGATCATGAAAGAAAGAGATAATTTCCTAAGAATGTTTCATAGTCTCTTGCTCATAAATGTGATGTGCTTCACACCCATGATCAATAATCTATATAACATGGCTTGTTTGACTCCCTAAAACTCATAAAAACCTTAGGCTTTGATACTAAGTTTGTAATGCCCCAAAATCTGATCCCGAGATATCATATAGTGCTCAAGACTACGAGTAGCCTTAAGATAACCTTGGCTGCCTTCTACTAGGTATAAATCTCATAATCAACATAATATAGACATGAAAGTCATACTGAATATGGAAACTGTCTGAAATAACTGAGAATAATCTGAAAGAAATATCTGACAATTAAATACTATAAGTCTGAATCAAATCTAGCAGTATGACAAGCCTCTACTACTAATACTAGAGAGTCACTGGGATAGACCCCCAGCTAACTTAAACTATCTAAAAAGAATACTGAATCATATAAAACTACTAAGCTGTAGAATCTGAATGAATAAGTCCCCAAACTATGAGTACTCACCAACTGTAGGATGTAGATAGAGATGTTCGGATTACTCACGCTATTGACACTGAGCACTTAAACCTACATTATGAGATAATGTATCATATAGACATATATATGGATACGTACTTTGAGGATGTACTGAGTATATAGGGTGAAATGCATAAGTAAAACATTATCTCATCATTATAATTTATAAAAGAATGTATGCTAAATGTAAATGACTCACATAAGCTAGAATATCTTAAATACTAAAATCATGAATAATAAATCAATCTTACTTTATAAATTTAGTGAGTCATAACATTTTATTCTAAAATCAATACTTATATTATGTTTGTAAATCATACTGTCTAAGTGTAGAAAGAACTCACTTCTAAAATTTGAAATCTAAAAGTTGAAGTTTGTAACTGTTATGTTTCTGTAAAACATGATCTAAGTAAACTTTGTTACCCTATACACTTGGTTTTCTAAAATCTTTTGGTTATTATTTTCTGAGAACTACTATGAAAATCATTACTATTAAGTTATAAGGAAAACACTTTATCTTAAGTGAATTCTTTCAAAGCTTTTTTTACTAGTAGAGAAAACTATTCTGTAAGGGAAAATACTTTATTTAAACCTTATCTGTAAGGGAAGTTCTTCTAACCGATACAAATCATGCGAGCTACATGGAGTCCAATGTCTCATCCTCCTAAGAAAGAAATCTCACATTGAGGAGAGGTGTCATACTCTTGCCAAGGAGTATAACCTCAGCTTAAGTGATAACTATCTTAGCCCACTATAGGCCTGTTAATCTCAAATCTAAGGTGGCATGTAGTTCTGGGGTATGAGACCTTGGAATCATACCCAACTCGGTGCGAAATACTACTCCCTTTAATTTTCTACGCTCATCTCATTAGAAATCCACTTTAAAACTTGCAGAAGGGTTTATTATGAAACCAGTTATGCACTTATCTGAATTAATCTATAAATGAAGATATTTTGCTTTTTGTAATCTTTAATAAATTTGTAAAGTGGATTTTAAAACTCATCTAGTGATAAAAAGATTAAATCTTTACTAAAAATCTATAAATAATATGATAATAGTATGCTTAAAACATCATCTTTCTTGAAATAATAGTATTTAATCTTGGGGTAATAACTTCATGTCAAAAAATCATAATAATCATGTTTGATAATGAAAACAATGATAATTTATCTCAAAATATGTAAATTACTGTAATAGGCATGAAAATACAAAAATAGACATGCAATTCATCTTCTAAAACATTGGAAATCTCAAAATCTCACAATTAGAAATAATGGGTATGAACCCTAATTCAAATTTCATGTATAATTATTCAAAATCATATCAACTTTATATAAAAGCTTGGTTTTTGGACACAAGGATTGAAGAAGATCGTTGTTCATAAACCCCACATACCTTGATAGATGATTTGATAAAGAAACTTGAATTATTGATTCCTAATTGAGTTCTTGGAGATGGATTCTTAATTATCTTGTCTTGGGAATCCTCAATCTTAAGCTTTCTTGGAAAATCAATGGACGATTTTGATTTCTTGGAGAAGTGGTTTTAGAGCTCTAGGCTATTTCTTTTGAAGAGAATAATGAATAATGAGCAAAAAGTTCTTTGAATATAACTAATCTTGTATTTTGGATGGATTAGGGCCTTTGGAATTGGCCAAAATAACCTTTTTAAACTTCTAAATGAAACTGGAAAAGAGCAATATTTTTTCAATTTGGTTGACCACCACAACGCTCCACTATCGCGGTGGATCACTAGAAAATAACGAGTGGGAATTGGGCTTTCTCCATGATATGAAGCTAACTCGGTGCCCTATAGTTTTTCCATTTTGTCTACTTGCGCGATGCACCAACATCGCGTTGGGTTATTGGATTTTGACAAATAGGAAATTGGCCCTTACTGCGATGTTGTTCTATCGCGAAGGGCAACTAGAATTTGATGATTATGATTTTGCTCGCCTCCGCAACGCGCTAAGTGCTCAGGTGGCACGTTGTCTTGCTAAAAATGCTATAAATTCTTCACCGAGTGTTGAAATTGGACAAATTTGGTATAGATGGAAATCTTATTCAATTTTCCTCACAATGGGAGGTCTAAATTTGGAAAATTCCACATGAAATAAATATTCTTCATTTTGAAATCTATTTCTTAACATTTTGGGAATGAATTTAAGCTAGGTAAAGTGAGGGATATTACAGTCTTCTCCCTTAGATTGGACTATTTCATAGTACGAATATGATAGGATGCTAGGTTTGAGATGTGGTTTACTTATTGGAATTATGGTTAGTGTGATTAACCTTAGTTAGGCTAGCCTAGTGATTTTGAAACTGTAATTTGGGTAGAGTTGGCTAAAATGCCCATGTTTATAATCGAAGTTCCTATCTAAGTATTGGATATGGATTACTTGACATCTAGAAATTGTACTAGATACCTTATCCTAGTTTGGTCATAGATTGCCTAAATATGGAAATTTAGGATTAAAAGTGGGGTCCGGCCTACCTTAGGCCAAGGCTTGTGTTAGACTTCGTGGAATTATTTATAGATGTTAGGCATAGTTGAGACTAGTAAACCTTAGTGTATGGTTACTTGATCATTTTGGGAAATGGATTTACGAACTTACACTCTTTAATCTATAGCTTGAATCCGTGCACCTATTTTATACATATTCTTAGTAATAATGTGATATTGATGATGAACAATGAATTATGGAAATATAATATAGCTTGCTTCTCTTTCATGGTTATTTATTTTAGCCCTCGTAGGGCTTGCACCTTACTTTAGCCCTCGTTGGGCTCACACTTTATTATTCATATTGATTTGGATATTATGATGATGTGATGGTGTCCGACAAGGCCAAAGGATATTAAAATGATGTGATGATGCCCGACCAGGTCGGAGGATATTATGATGATATAATGATACTCAAAAAGGTCGGAGGATGTTATGATAATGATATCAATACCCAACAAGGGCAGAGGATGATTTTGATGAGTATGATAATAATGATTATGGTTATGGTATTGTGAATTCTGTTGCATTTATATTTGTATGTGCATCGTCTATCACCAGTATACGTCAATGTCTATCACTAGTATAGGATGCTTGCGTATATATGAGTGAAGATTATGCCTTGTATTGTTGTATGCTGATTGAACCTTCTAAGCTTAGGGTGGTAGGGTTACTCATAGCTCAGTTAGGTATTTGGTTGTCTGAGACAGCCGATTACTCATATTGTTATTGATATTATTATTATCATCCTTACCACCATTATTATGTCTAGCTTATAACAGATTAATCATTATTTTGGTATCAAGATTTGAGGTATGATTCTATCCTCTTCTATATTATGATTTCATTATTATGTATGATTAAATTCATGATGGGGTGTATGGATTAAAAACCCTGAGCATGTTAGTACTAGATCATAATATGATCATAAGGAGGCCTTAAAATAGAGATGTAATGATCTAGGTTGTGCTTTGAGTTGACCTTAAGTCTATATATATATATATATATATATATATATATATATATATATATATATATATGTAAATTTAGCTATATGTAGCTATGATATTATTTATTCCTTGGCCTTGTATATTGACATATATATAATCTCCATTCATCTTTTATTCGTATATTAGCTAGGGATATATGGTATAATGTTGAGATTTATGATTATGGCTAGAATAGGGTAGTTCATCCTTGATACCTTCTTAGCCTTTTTAAGTTATTCTATTAGACATGAATAAGATATATTATCCTTATCATCCCATTGGCTATTTTGTGGTTGTTGAAAATTGGATATAGTTTCCATTCTATTTATATGTTATATACACCTGCCTAATCTTTAGAGCTCAGTCAGTAGTTGCCTACTGAGTACTATTTATTTGGTACTCATACTACACTTTTCCAGCCTACAGATCATAGTATAGGTTATCATAGTTTATGTGTACATCATACGGAGCAGCCATAGTTTGACTACTTAAAGTGAGCTTTTGATGTTTGGAGTATTACTTATCTTTCTTTTATGTATTAGACTAGTCTTCATGTTGTATTTAGAGATAAGTTGTATTGGTGTAATCTATTTCATCTTTTCTACTTTTGTACTCTTATACTATATTAGAAGCTCTTATACTGATATCACCGGGTTTTAAGATTATATTATGTAATTGTTTTTTTTCCATATATTTCATAATCTTTTTCTTTATATATTTTGAGTAGTCCGTTACTAACCATTTCAAACTACGGGTTTGGCTTGCCTACTGATGGGTTATAGTAGGCTCTATCATGACCTAAAAAATTTGATTGTAACAAATTGGTATCAGAGCCTAGGTTTCACCAGTGTATTAGTATAAGAGCAAATTGTTAGTAGAGTCCTGCGGATCGATATGGAGATATCTATAACCTATCTTCGGGAGGCTCTAGGGATATTTTTGGAAATTTACTTCTTTACTTTTTATTATGTGTTTGTATTGCTATGAATCTCAAACATATTGTTTGACTCTATTATATCCCTCAAAAACGATGCATATTATCGATAGATGTGGATGAGACTTTGATAGATGAGACTTTGATACGCGTTCTAAAGTTTTAGAGCAGTACTGGACTAGAGAGTCAATGATGGATATCGAAGACCTACAATGTCAGCCAAAAAGATTTGGGGTCAGTTTAGGCTCCAGTAGAGCTCGTGACTACTTCAACCCTATGAGGTCTAGCATTGGGGGTCTGAATCGTGATTCTAGATCCCTCATAGCTATGGATGATATTTAATACTCAAGCAGTTCTCAAACCACAGTTGGGTCTATTGGTGTTCATCAAGGTTCTTTACTAGTTTCTAAGTACAAGATCGAATTTCTTAAGTGGGCCAGGAATTTTCCTATGCTATATCCTATTTGAGCAGTGCATCTTGTGTGGATTTATTAAAGGATTAATAGTTCCACTCCGTTTTATGTTGGAGCACTTGATAGCGGCTTAGTCTTCCTTTCCTCAGATTGTTGATTATGTAAGGGTGATAGAGAGAGGATGTATTATGACTTATGAAGGTGGCAACAAGAGGAAATTCCATTAATATAGTGTCATTGCTATTTCATTTGGTTTTTGTTTGTGACGAGATGAGACATGGGTTCAGAGAGCACCCTATATATGAGTTAGTGATCGAACAAAGTTAGCATGTATTCCCTACCAGCCTAGAGTTTTTGAGACAGGCTATGATTACAAGAAGGATGGATATTCTATTAGATTTTGTTGTCAGTGTTATTTGGCCAGTCATTTAGGATTAAATCACATTGCACGCCAGGATTAGAACCTCAGGAGTTTTTTATAACTGTATAGAGATCAATTACTATTCTAGAGAGTGTCCCCGATATCTAATTTCTAGTCACTTTGTCTCATTCAGATCAGCCTCGTGATATTGTGGCATCTTAAGTTAGAGATAGTGTACTTAGCATCTCAGTTGATGACTTAGTCAGTCGATTCGAGTCTAGACCTATTTAGATTTATTCTCCACATGCCTGTCAGGCATATGATTGGGAGTTTCACCATGATAGATTTGTTTTTATTTCCCTCTTTTGCCTTTTTATATGTGTATTCGGGTATTCATACCTATTGATAATTACACATCTTGATGATTTCATATTAGTTATCGTGTGCCTTGTTATTGCATTTATGATTATGTAATTACTCTGTGGTTTATTTCTTTTAGTAGTAGATAGAGTATATCTGTATTGATATTTTCTCACTATGGGTGTATCATTTGTGTTCGAGTCCCATTTATCTTGGCATATTATCCTTATTGTGGCCCTTGAGTGGTACATGATATTGATATTGATATTGATGTTGATATTTTTATTACTATTGTTATAACCGCTTGAGGCTATTGATATTATTGGTATTATTACTCGATGTAATTGCTCCTCGATGGGTAGCTATTTAGACTAATGTTATCTAATTAAAATTTTATTTCTTTATGATCTTAATCGGTGGCTTGAGTAGATATAGCTCGATTTGTTAATTTCTTTCCCATAGCGAGGCGAGGTTGATTGTTTTCCCTCTTGGTTTGCTATGTTAGATTGATTTGAGAAGGTATTGTGGTATCTAAGGTACGTTGACCTTCTGTGGATCTGTGTGATTCTTAAGTTGGCAATTTAGTTATATAGCTCATTTTTTTTAGTTTGACTAGTTTGAGGTTCGCTCTTTATTTGTGGCTAATGCATCGCTCGATAATTGTTTTGATATTGAGATTGAAAGGTCTTGTGCTTATATCTTTGACTTGATGGGTTCGTTCCCTTGTGATGGTTTGCCCATATTATTAGTGTGGAGATTGGATACTCCTTTCTTACTGTGATATGGTTTTATCTTAAGTGGAGTTGAAAAGTTAGAGGCAGGTGGCTTTTCTTGTGAACAATTCTTGAGTTGGCAAATTAGAAGTTCGTTATCTTGAGTTGTGGATTTTCTGTTGGTGGTCTTGAATTTGATCTTGGTTTCAAGATTGGTATATTTCTTCTTCGATGATGTGATTCTTTAGTGGATTCAAGAAATACCCATTCTGGAGTTTGTTCAGCCTAATGAAGTTTGGTGGAGTGTTCCTCCTTGATGATATGAGCCTTTGGCTATGCTTCAATATTTTCTTTAATAAGCTTGACCAAATACCCTACTTTTTTCAAAGAAAACACTTTTGAGAAAAAAAACAAGTTCAGCAAAGAAACAGACCATATATTCAAGGTCATACCGGTCTGTGACTTTACAAGAATGCAAATCATGATTTAGTTCCATACTATTTCAAAGAAGTAAATAGAGGGATTTGGGAATTTTCTTTATTGGCTAATTGTTGAAAGTATGATAGCCAAATGGCTAACTAGAGTAATAAGGGCCTCTTTGGAAAGTCACCCTAATAATTAGATTTGGAGTAACTGGGTGTAACTACACAATTTTACATGGTTGGTTTGCTAGGTAATTACTTGATCTGTAGGTAATTACTTTCTCAAATTTACAGGGAGTGGGAGTGGGGTGGGGGGGAGTTGTGAATTATTGGTAATTACGTGGTGTAATCACAAGTTGGTTGCTTTTTAATTTCTTTCTTAATATGTATTTTTGTTTTAATTTATTTTTTATTTCTATTATTTAAAATTCTTTTATATTTTTACTATTCTAATATTTAAAAAAAATCTTGTTTTATATTATTTATATTCTGTTTTCTTCTCATTTTTAAAGCTTTACTACTTGTGATTTCATGTGATTGTTCATATTATCTATTTCTTATTTATTTTATGTTTTTTCACTAAGTATAATTTTGTTAATGTCTAATTTATAAATTAAAAGTAAAATTTATTATTGAATAAAGTTATAGACTACATTTTCCTTTTTTTTATAATCATATTTATGAGCGATATGTTGAAATTTGACATAAGAGTATTATGTTAATCTTTTTGTTTTGAATTATGAACTTATGTTTTATTTTCAATTCCAATTTATTTGTTTTCCTAGTATTGACTTGATACTTCACATTGCAAGCCATTCATTTTTTAGATAGAATTGATAGATTACCTTTTCGTTAAATGTTTTAATAATTTTATGACATTGTATTTGTAATATTAATTTTGTTTAATCAATTCCTGATGTCCTTAAAAATCACATACTTTTAATTTGTATGATTAATTTAATTAAACTATACTAATTTAAAAAAGAAGTGACTGATGTGACTAATTTAAAGTTAAAGGTTTGAAAGCAATTTGCACTAAACCAATATGCATAAAATTATACTGATTTTTAAACGTATCAATATTTTTTTTATTCATTAATTTTATAGTTTGCTCGTCAGCATTTAAAGCAATAGATTGTTCAATGATTTTTATTATCTTCTTATACTTTAATTTATCAAGAAAGTCATATCCATATCTTAAATATTTAATTTAATATCATTTATAAATTTTTGTATTTGTCTAATATTAATTTTTAGCTTTTGATAATTTTAAATTTAAACATTTAATATAACCATATAATTAAACTTGCAACCAAATAGTATATTTGTAATTACATGTGGTAAACAAATAGGTCATTCTAATTATTAGGTTGTGTAATTACTTTGTTGGTAATTAGATTATCCTAGTAATAACACCAATTCCAATTAATCAGATAATTCCAAATAGACACTTAGAGAAATTGAGTTGATTTTGCTTAGTAAAAGCGACCGAGTTGACATCATATTGGGAAAATTACATGAAAGACAATCCTCAAGACTTAAGTACGTAAATAATAGTACTTTTTCAGTATTACAAAAATCAACATTTTTGTTTTACATATATAGTCGTTTTTTAAAAAAAATCAGAAAAGATAACTATAATTTATAATCTAATGCTTTAACTAACTATCAATTCACCTTAATTTAACAGATTTTTTTTTACCTTCAAATTAAAATCGGTGTAAAAGATTATCCCAGAAACTAATTTCAAATCTTTTTCTCTCTAGTGTTCAAAATTCAAAATATTCATAAAAAAATTGAATACATTTTACTTTTTTATATTATATATAAAAAAAAAATTAAAATCGGTGTAAAGGATAATTCCAGTAACTGATTTCAAATCTTTGTCTCTCTAGTATTCAAAATTCAAAATATTCTTAAATAAACTAAATATGTATAATTATTTACACTCTCTCCCACTTTTTTATTTAGTTTACTCTCTCTCCCGATTCATATACATAAGATAGTCGACATATACATAGGTTGGTTATATGCGAATTTTTTATCATGTTTGAAAAATAGAAATAACGGATTTCCCTGCCATTAGGACGTAATTAAATCAACTAATTTAATAAGTGGATTATTGCATCCCCTAAATTATGTAACAACTACTGAAAGTTAAATTTTGAAAACAACAAATATATAAAAATCAAATCAGACAAAAATATAAACTAAAAATAAATTTGAGCACTGATTTTTGATCTTTTTGAAGAAAAAAATTAATTGGAATTCAAGAAGATCAATATTGTTATTCTTTTGAGAAACTCTGGTCAATGAAGAACTGAAACAGAATATGTTAATTATAAAAGTGAAGGAATTATTTTTGTGGAATGAATAACGTATTCGATTTTGATTTCGTCAATTGTTATCGAATTAAACATTGACGAAGCTCGAAAAACTGTTGATGTACATTATGTTGTTGACAGAAATAGATTGTTATCGCTCTGGTGAATAAAGAATAGAAACAAATTATGTTAAGTACAAAAGTGAAGGCATTGTTGTCGCGGGATTGATGACTTTTTCTAGATTAATTTCATTATTTTTTTCAGACAAAACGGGGTATTATTTTTAGTTCTGTCAAAAAATTTATTTACTTAAATTTGCGTGAATATTAGTATAATGTTAAATCTTGTTTTAAGGAGATTTTTTTCATGTTGAGCACATGTAATTGTCTATTTTTTTATTGGATTAATTGATGTCCTAAATTTGAAAATTGCAGGGAAACAAGTTTATGTTATATACATAGCAATGTCATCTATTATTTACATATACATTCACTGTGCTTTGTATATGTGTAGAATAACATTTTGATATTGTGTTGTTTGTATTCATAAATTGATAATAGGCATAAACATATATACTTTATTGAGTTGTAATGTATATTTTATATCTTATGTTGTATATAAAAAAAAATTCTATGTATAATCGATTTGTAACACCCCAAATGAAAAAATTATAAATTGTTATTACTACTAATCATACTATGATTGTCTATTTCAGCTATGTCCTCTGATGTTACAATGAGGATTGTAAATGAATGTTGGAAGCATCTAGTTAAAAAAAAACTGAATCTTTTTTATTCAGTTCAAGGCTTCCTCAACCTATATCTACTCAGTTTATGATTCTTGAAGAAGATACATCGTCGACCTCGAAAGTGGATCGTGCAACTATGGGAGGTTTCAAATAGATGAGATTCTTTGTCCTCATGCTATTACAGTCTTAAAGTCAAAATATGTGAAAGAATTTAGGTTATACTGTTGCGTTAATAAGTGTATTCAATGTATAACCAAAGTATAGTATCATCTACATAATTTACTATTGAAAATGACGTTAATATGTATTTATATGCATATCTGTTATGCATTTTTGCAACTACAAAATATTGTTATAAAAATACATGTTCATTATTGAAATTTTACATACAATTGAGCTCACAAAATAATTGTCTGTAAAACTTATGTATATTATAATATTTAGTTATGTATATTTTATTTGTGGTTAAATCTGTGGTTGCTAATGTGTATTCTATATGAATTTGTCATTCATTCACGTATGTTACCATGTATTAATTATGATACGTTAATTCTGACAAAAAAATAGTAGTCAACCTTCCTTATAATATATATGTACATTTATTCATAAACTTTATGTATATGTAGACATATACATATGTTCAGTTTGTATTATTGCAAATTAACGATGAAAGTATTTTCTATGTATATGTAAATTTATACATGCATATAAAATTATTAGTGTATTTGAAGGTAAAAACATTATATATGATTAAGAACAAATAAGTGAATTTAATTAACCATCTCCAAGTGAATAAACGTGTTTCGTTATTTTTATGTATATGAATATATATATACATCTTATAAAACACTAATATGTAGTCCCTCCGTTTCATAATAAATGAATTGTTGGATTTTGGCACAAAGATTAAGGAAAAAGCATTAAAGACATAAATTTAACACAACTTTCCATTTTTACCCCAAAAAAGAAAAATTTGACATTGTAATACATTTTCAAAAGTTAATTGATTGTCAAATCATAAGGGTAAATTTGGAAAAAAATTCAATGATTCACTTATTTTGAAACACCAATAAATACCCCCAAGAATTCACTTATTCTGAAACGGAGAGAGTATGTATTATCTTCAAAATGAATTTATGTACATAATTGTTATGCATTTGTCTAATTCAGAAAGTTTGTTATGGACAGATTTACTTTTTATGAACATATTTGTTGTTAGACTACGTCGACTTTTAATACTTATGTATATTGTATTAGTAGCTTATTAATATAAGATTTGTGGTTGACTTTGTGGTCTTTGATGTGTATTCTATATGAATTTTCTATTCATTAATGTATGTACTTATGTGTTGATAAGCATACATTAATTATGACAAAAAATAAATAGTTAACATTCCTTAAAAAAAAATCTATGTATATGTAATCAACTATTCTATGTATATGTAGACATATGCATGATAATACAAATGTGCACAATACACAATATAATGCGGAAAACAGATTTAACTATAATCCAAAAACATATGTCAAATGTATTTCACAACTAACAACTAATATTAGTTTCAAATTCTAGATTCCGAAAACATCAACTAAAATATAAAGTTTTCACCATAATGATCTTAAAAATCTACTGAATGCTAACTATTCCAGTTTCATCGGGTAGGAAGACAGTTTTTGTCCTTGGTCTTAGAGGAGGGTCATTGTCACTGACATAACCTTTCTTTGCTTTCTGAAGACCGTAATTCCAAAGGAGTGCCATGTATCACATACGATGGTACTTTGTTTCAAAACCCACTGAAGGTATATCCATTCCTTCACTTAAGTATTCTGCATACCCAACAACGAACACTCCACAGTCCCTGACATGCATACAAAGAACAACGTTAATTAACATAATACATCGTTAGTAATACTTGATAAAAAAATAAAAGATTACTTACAAGCTGTCACATTATTGTTGCGTAATATTTTGTATATTATTAACACATACATAACAATATGATGCATATTAAACTGGGCATTTCATTACAAACCAAACAACATATCAAAACTTATCTATATGTCTAACATATACATATGTAATTTGCATTTCCTCAAGCACACATAACAATACATAATTGAAACCTATTCATATATATGTTCAACAACATATAAACAGTAATGTATGTTCATAACAATATATAATAAAATTAGGTATTTCATTGCACATCAAATGACATATCAAAATTTATGTATATGTCTAATATATATATATGTAATGTCCATTGCCTCAAACACACATAAACAAACATAATTCAAAACCCACTTATGTATATGTTCAACAACATATAATCAGTAATGTATATTGTTAATACATACATAGATACTAATATATAAACATACAGGCATAACATATGTATATGAACTATAGATATAACTGTATTTCAAATTTAAAAAGCAACATGTATTTATATGCCTGTCATTTACAAATAATTGTTACGTATATACATGAAAAAAATTCTAAAAGATAGACCAAATGGAAAAAAATCAAATGGAAAAAAAAATTCAAAATCTACAACAGAAGTAACAACCATCTACAACTAATTAAAATTTTGAAAACTTCACATTATCGAAAATAACATAAATATCCCGGTATAAATTAACAATAAAATTACAAATAAAAATATAGAAAAACCTTTGGTAGGCATGACAATGCAGTATCATCTTTTTTTACTTTTGTTGAAGATTCTCCAATTTATTTTTCGACCTTCCATTTCATGACGATTCTTCAATTTATTTTTCGACCTTCCATCAACAACTTTCTTGAGTTTTTTCATCTTGATGGGATCGTTACAATGTTTTGATCTGTTTTTATCAAAATTAGGTTTCTCGTAATCAAATTCACCGAGAAGAAACCCAACAACCCGATTTGTTGGTTCCTTAGTTAGAATTACAAGAAATATACACCTCATAACTAAATATATATTTAGAATTACATGATATTTATATATACATGGTATAATTTAATTTATACATAAAATAAGTTTATAGACAATCTAATCAGATAAATACATACACACATACATACATATGTCTGTATGTATGTGTGTGTATATATATATATATATATACATATATATATATATATATATATAAAATAATTATACAAATGATACTATAATAATGAATAAATATTATATGGAAGATAATTTTGTACCTTAAAAAAGAAATGTATTTCAAATGAAAGCCAATCATGTACCTTAAAAATAGAAACAAAAACGTTTTTGTGCCTTAATATATGTACACACACGCCCACACACACATATATATACACACAAATGTAAAATAATAAAATAAATGGTATTATACTAATGAACAATTATTATGTGGAAGATAATTTTGTAGCTTAAAAAAGGGATGTATTTCAAGTGGAAGCTAATCATGTGCCTTAAAAATAGGAACAAAAATATTTTTGTGCCTTAAATCTTTTCGTTTTTTACCACTATATATTGACCTAATAAAAACTGGCTATTGAAGTAAATATTATTTATACCATAACTGTAATTCACTAAATACGATCATATATATGCAATTATTTTTATAAAAGTGACTAATTATATTTTTTGAAAAATGTTAATTATATATAAAAATGTAAATAGTTTTAAAAAAAGTAGTCAAGTTTTTGTTTACAACAGAAATAGTTGTTAGGCTATTTCTTCCCTTTTCTTTTTTTCTTTTTTTAGCAGTTGTTATATATATATATATATATATATATATATATATATATATATATATATATAAAATAATTATATAAATGGTATTATAGTAATGAATAATTATTACATGGAAGATAATTTTGTACCTTAAAAATGGGATGCATTTCAGGTGAAAGCTAATCATACAACAACAACAATAACAAGTCCACTATATTCCAACCTAGTGGGTATGGGGAGGGTAGAATGTACTCAGTCCTTATCACTACCTCTAAAGAAGTAGAAAGACTATTTCCGATAGACCCCCGACTCAAGACACAGAACAATATACAAAATTATTCAAAGCATAAAATATGATAAAACTAACATAGATACAACATCCACAAAAGAAATGAAAGATAATCATGTACCTTAAAATTAGGAACAAAAACATTTTTGTGCCTTAAATCTCTCCATTGTTTTACCACTATATATTGAGCTAATAAAAAATGGTTGTTGAAGTAAATATTTTTTATGCCATAATTGAAATTTACTGAATACAGTCATATATATATGTAATTATTTTTATAACAGAGGCTAATTATGTTTTTGGAAAAAATTTAACTATATATAAAAAAGTAAATAGTTTACACCAAAAGTAGTCAAGTTTTTGTTTACACTAAAAATAACTATTAGGCCATGTTTCCTTTTCCTTTTGTTTTAAAAAAAATTGTTGTTGTTTTTTTGCTGCGTTTTTCTTTATTTATTTTTTTCAAACTTTTTTCGTACAATTTTTTTCATATATCAATATTGTTTAAATGATGTAAACATGTATATATAATGCACAAATAGCTATGTAGTTTATATGAAATGTATTGATATTGCATAAATAATGTATAAACATATATATATATGATGAACAAATAGTTATGTAATGTATATGTAATATACGGATATTTTGTAAATATAATTGATATTGTATAAATAGTTATATAATGTATGAACATTGTATAAATAGTATACAAGCGTGTATAGATATTGTACAAGTAATATTTAGATATGTATTGATATTACATAAATAGATATGTAATGCATTGACATTGTATTGATGGTGTATAATCATGTACAATATTATGTAAATAATTATATAATCATCGATATCAATATTTATTTGACTATCATGCATTCTCACCATAATAAATAAAAATATAAATTAAAAATAATAAAACAACGTAATTATTCACTTTTTATTCACTTTTTTTTTCAAAAAGTGAACAATTAGAAAAGAAAAAATATTTTTAAAAATAGAAACAAAAAAAATTTTGAAATAATTTTTTTTTTTAGAAAATAACATATCAAAAAAATATTTTATTTTAATTAAAAATAAAATGTTTGAACGGCTGAATGGCCAAACATTCAGGTAAATGACGACTAACAAAGGTTTGGTATCAATTGGCCAACTGCATTTTAAACATATATATTAATTTTAAAAAAGTGTTGCTATTTATTGTAATTATAGTGTTAAATATGCTATTTTCTATAATTTTTCATGGTCAATTGACCAAAGTTATAGTAACTAAAAGAAAAAATTACAGAAAGTAGGATACTTAAAACTATAATTACAATAAATAGTAACACTTTTGCAAAATTAAAGTTTATAGCAAGAGTAAGATAATTTTGCCCATTAACTTACTCCCACTAATTTACTTTTTTTTTTTTATTTTCACTTTACTATTTCATTTTCCTCCAATATTGTTGTATCTTCTACCTTTTTTTTTCATCTTATTTTTTTATTTTATTTTTATTTTTTTCTTTTCATTTTATTTTCTTTCTTCTATTTCTCTTCTTTTTTTTACTTATTCATTTTTTTTACTTATTTTTTTATTTTTAGATTTTTTCTTTTCTTTTCTCATATTTGAAGATAATTATCTTAATGATCTTCAAACTTTAGAAATAAAACAGCATTACTGTTTTTTTCTCTTTCACTCTCTTATATATAACTTTTTTCCTTGTTATTTTTTTTCATTTTATTTTTTATTTTAATTTTTTTCTCTTTTCATTTTTTCTTTCTACTTTATTTTCTCTCTCCGATTTCGCTTTTGTTTCCTTTTTTTGTTTTTTTTGTTTTTCACTTTTTTCCTTTCTCATAACTTTTTCCTTTTCCTATTTTCGTTTTTTCATTTTTTATTTTTTCTTTTCTTTTTTTTTCATTTCCTTCTTCTTTTTTCTATATTAATAAAAAGGGTTTTGAAAGATCGTCTTGAATAGCGAAACTATGAACCTATTTCAATGATATAATATTTTGATATTTAGGCTTATTTTTATGAATTGAATTATGTTCACACACACACACACACACACACACACACACATATATATATATATATATATATATGTATGTATGTATATATGTATGTATTTTTAGTTTTGCAATTTGAATTGAGAGCATGAATAATGAAACTCCCCCTCTTCCTTTGATACCTCTTGATTTAACATATTATGGGTTATTCAATTGCTTATTTAGAAGCATGAGTTAAATGTTTTAATATTTTTTATGAACTTGATATTGGTTATGAATTGAAGAGAAGGTGTTTTCTTGTTTATAAATATTCAATGTGACAACTGAAAGAATTGCATAGGTTGTTATCAAGAAGTTGACCATTATTTGTTAAGGTGTTGAAAAGGGAAAATCTTTGCATATGTTTTCACATATTTTGAAGTACGAATTCTCTTGCATTGTTTAAATGTTTTGATGGTCATTGATATATTTTGAAACAAGAAGGGCAGTAGAGATGTTATGGTATGAATGAAGGACTTGCAAGTTTGGGTATGACAATACTCTATTATGATGTGCCCTAAACTGAATAAAAAGAATTGATTATAAGAAGAAGACATGATTTTAAGATTCTAAAATTGGGCATAAGAGAAAAGATTACCCAAAGAAGGCATGTGTTTAGATAACTCATTAACTAAAATTATGATTTGTCGACATGGGTTCATGTTGCCCTGAAATAGGGATTTTACGCTGGCGACGACCCTATGACATAGTGAAGATGCAAATACTCCAACCCTTGGGTAAACTTGAGTTGGGGGTTTGACCACCGAGTCTAAAGCAAATTTCATATTGCCGGTAAAATTACAGATTATAGGGTGTACCATCTAGCTCAGAAGAGAAACAAAAAGTAGTCATGATTCCAAGAAAGTCTTTTGAGATTTATCAAATTATACCCATGTGTTTTCGAGTGTTTTATTCCGACATGTTTTTATGAAATGCTCTCAACTATATTGAATAAAAGTATATTTTGTTTTTGAATTGTTCTACGTACAAGTACTTTGTGTATTGACGCCTTATATTTCAGGTTCTGAGGCCCAATCCCGTGGCCCCGCTAATCAGTATATCATTTTCATACATTTGGAGTTGAGCCTCCCTTTTTTTGGAAGGACTTTTTCCATGTATTGATTTTATTTACTTTTAGCTCATGGTCCGATCGGGGGCCTTGTCCCAGGCTTAGACAGATTATTATTTTCAATTCAATAGTGTCTTCATAGAGTGTTTTAGATTGGATTTGGATTTTTCCTTTTGATACGATATTATGAAGTTTTAAGTTTTATTTTGGGATCATCATGTTTTCAGTTATCTTTCGCATTTTTTTCATATGAGTTATGTTTATGATTACAAGTGGAGGGGTCTCTCGGGCATCTATGGTTCAGGATGTCCATTGCATCCAGGGCCTAGCCTGGATCGTGATAAACTTGCTATCAAAGTACGGTTCATGGTCCCAAGGTATTTACGAAGTCGTGTCTAGCAGTGTCTTGCTTATAGGTGTGTTGTTGACCACACTTATAACCAGGAGGCTGCTAGTCATTTAGGAGTTGTTTCTCATTATTTCATACTCCAGTTCGTGCTATAGCATCGTTCATACGAATGTTATCCAAAATCCTTTCTTTCCTTAATTTTATGGGTCATACCTCATTATCGAGGGATACAAGTTCAAGACTTTAGATTTCCTAACAATGTGGCCTTTTTGATTGAGTTATCCATGAAGTTATAAGATATCACAAGGACTTGAGAGGAGTCCATTAGTGATTCAAAGTTATTGATTCGAATGTATATCTCTATCTTAATAAAATTGTGCTTTTCAGCTTGAGGTATGAAGGGTATTCAGTCTCCTTTAAAAATTAATGTTACAGATGTCATTCTTAAGGGTAATGAGATATAGAAGAATATTGGAACAATATTTTTACCCTAGTAGTAGTATATGCTAATGTGTCGTGATATATTAGTAGTAAAATAGCCAAGAAGTTAGTGATATGGAGTCTCAATTTTAGAAGTCAAAGTGAGAATGACTTTTGTATAAATAAGTAGTTTTAATTATATAACCCTTAACTGAGGGGTGGTTCTCTCTTTTATGGTGATTGGCTAATATTGTAGATATTTTTTTAGAGTGTATGGTAGTCTTTGTAGGAAGTGATTGGCTATAATTATTATTTATACAAAATAAGGAAGGATCCCAGATTAGATAATTCTGGTGGTTGTTGAAATCATTTATAGGTGGTAAGTGGACTAGTTAATAAGTTATGGGTAGAGACCTATTGGTGTATATTGAACATGAAAGTAGTGGGGATATATGCATAGGTAAGTAAATATGATGTGAGAAAGTAGAATATGTTGATAAGACCATAATGGGTTATATTATAAGATTAAGATCAACGATCCTTGTTATGTGATTTTACCCCCCCCCCCCCCTTGATTGTCTTTTTGCTAGTAGTTGTAAACTAGTATGGTATGTGAGAAGGTGTGTGGGAGGTTCTAACGTGTAGTAGTAGTGTTGGGGAGAGAATGAACTATGGACCATAATCAAGTGAAATAAGAGAGTTAGGTTGATATTTTTATTCGATCGATTAGTATAATATATGTCATGCTTCATATGATTGTTATTATTAGACAATAGGCTTGAACTTTAGATGTAGAGCGGAGTTATAAGAATAATAGCTTAGGATTAATGATGCATGTTTGTCGGAGTAAGTAGTAGGCTTGATTTTATGTGTGCAGTAGCCTAGATTGCCAACTTATGGAATAATGAGTGGACAATTGTAATGTATATGTATACATGAAACAAGCATAAAACAATGAATTATGGTTGAATCATTAAGTGGATAAGAGTGTGGGTATATAAGAATAAGTTAAACCCCCCAGGTAACATGTCGTTAGTTAAGGTTTGTGTATGTATAAGTGCCATGTGTACCTAGTTCACATTCTTGAATTTCGGTAGTATGGAGAAGTTTGGAGAGTTGTTGTATGGTGTTCTTTAGAGTTGAATTGAGGAAATATAGGTAGGTAATATGCATCTTTGGTATAGTTTTACAAATTTTGTTAAGTTGTAAGTTATATGATTAGAGATCTATAGTAGTGGGTTGAGTAGTAGAGAATGGATCATTATATGATAAGGATGTAGGTATGTATGCTCGCGTGTGTATGAATTGTAGGGTAATGGCTATAGAGGCTAGCGAAAGTTAAGAGTAGCACTCTCGAAAAGCAATTCCTTCAAAGTATAGTTTATTAGGGGATGTTTAGATTTTATGTGTATGGTGATACCCCATTGTGCTGAGTGTTGTTCTTGTAGATTTAATAATAGGTCATGTACTCAATTCTAGGCTTTTGACTTTGATCTAAGGGGGAGATGATGAACAAAGGTAGTTCCTGAATTTCCTTGTGGTTTCAAGTTTCAGGTTAGAATCGTGATAAATCAATTTCTATTCAAGAAAACTCCTCTTACTTCAAATTAAATTGGCATCTACCAATGTCTTATGTATTCAAGTCCTGCATATATCTAAGGTTTGAGTTCTCTATATAAGTCATGTCATGTTTCGACCTCCAAACTAGAAGCAATGATGTCTCAGTAAATCTAGTGTTTCAGGTATTCAAGCTCTATTTTATGATGCTCATGATCCATAAAAATTCATGTCTTATATCATGTTTAGTTCTAAGAAATTATGCTTTCTATATATGTTACCGATTCATGTTACGTCAAGATTAGCCAAAGTGGTAAGTTTCATGCAAAATCATGACTATCTCATCTCAGAAAATGAGAAGCAATAGCTTCAAGTGTCAATCTTTATCTCAATCGTTGACTTCATGAATTCCACATTTATGTCATACAACTCATGTTATATGCTCACATGTTTCTCACTGTACCAGTCCTAAGAACTTATGTTGTGTATGTTTGCATCTAAATAACTTTGTCTTTATGATCCAGACACTTGATATATGGACCACTTCATATCTATTAATTGTATCTTTATCTCATGTCCTACCTTGAGTAGTGAAATAAGTATATGGTATAATCAAATAGGTTACTCTCTTTCTTGATGCATATGTTCGGGTCCCTCAGTGACCCTTCGAATGATAGTATGATAGTAGTTATGAAAGAGTAGTAGTGACTTAGGAAGGGGGAGTAGATGTTCTTAAATGTGAAAATTTTGATGTAATTTCTTTATCTAAGGTTATAGGTTATGGGGGAAAGAAGAAGATGGACTTTTGTTATGTGAAATAGTTGGGAAGGAGGTATGCAACGAAAAATATTTATGAGAGTGATTGAAATTGTTGGTCTTAGTAAGAGATTCATAAAGTTGGCGTAGTAATGATAGGCTTCAATGTTGTGATTGATGAGAAGTGTACTATATGGTTAGTATTTTTGAAATTAAAACTCGAGGCTGGTTGATGGTAGTGATACAGAAAAGTAACCTTCTTAAAGAGATGTAGAATATGGGTTCCCATAGCTTTGAGTTAACACCTCTTTTCTCCGAACTAGGCTTCAATATCGGAGTATTATACAGTGGGACTAAAACTTTTATGGTTAGATATGTAATGGGATAATTGTAAGAGGGAAATGATAAGGTATATAATTTATTATTTGGGGAATAGCCGAGTAGTGTCTCTAAGTTTAAGTTTATTCGTTGTATCATGTAAAGCATAGAATGCTTCTATTCCTATCTTTTGTGAAATCTCATTTCATGATTGTACTGATGTAAATCATGCCTATTATGACTAAATTAACTTGCTTTATTTTGTGATGATTATGATTCATAGAACTTAGGTGCAAGATCATCCCTATGTAAATTCTCGATACCTCATGCTTTATGCTTACACATTTCACTAAGGGTTATCATGAAGCTCTTTTGATTCCTTTGCATAGCTTCTTGAGGAAAAATATTCAATGCGAGTTTACGTTCTTTATTCCATACTTTTATATCTTCAACAAGTTCCTACCCATCATTCAGGGAGGAATGATCCCAAGGGGGAGTAGTGTAACACCCCGTACTTTTGGGCTAAAGTTAAACCGTCTTTCCTACGGTTATGAACCTGAACTATAATACTCCGTACTATTCTTAGCTTAATTAAGCTTTTAGTTGCATGCTTAAGGGGATTAAGACTCAAGATTTTTACTATGTGTTGGGGGCTTAGTCATTATTAAGATCCCTAAACTTTGAGGATTTTTATTTTAACCTTCCCGACCCCGCGAGGATAGTTTTTGAGTTAATTCATGTTAGGGGATGTAAGAAGTATTTCTAAGGGGAGTTTTAGATTTTTTGGACAAGGTTTGGGTAACGTTTAGATCAAGAATCTAGTAACTCACCACGATAGTGCCGCGTTGCAGTGATATTTCCATTGGCACGTACATCTCGTCGCAGTAAAGATGTTTTCATCTATTTATTGATTTATAATTTAAATGCATGTGTCATGATCTTTATACTAGTGTGTGAAGTACTATTTAGTTGAAAAATGTTCATAGAAATCACTTAGAGAAAAGTTGATCTAAGAGCCTTTGATTCGTTCAAAGTTTGGTATACGATTCTACAAGTGTCAAATTTCAATGTGTATAACTTTTGATATAATTGAAATTTTTCAGCTCAAAATCTATCAAATTGTAGATAATTGAATTAGGTTTTCAAAGATACCGATTTCACTTTAATCCGATACCCGAGTGAAAAGTTATGACCATTTTCGTCTCAATTAGTAAGCCACCACGCTAAGATTGCGTTGTGGTGGGCATTCAAAATGCAGTTACGAATTTAAAAATATCATAAGGGAAATTGTGTCTTTTTTCCTCAACCCAATCGCTCATAACATGACTTAGGGTATCAGTTAGGGTATTATTTGCTCTTTTTCTCCAATTAACTCTCAAGAAAAACCCTCCCTCTTCCCAAGAACAAATTCAATCCTTTTTCCCCAAGTAATCTAGAATTCAAGCTTTCCAAGATCAAGATCCTTTTAGAAAGAATCAAGAACCCAAGTTAAGAAACTTAAAGTAGGTGGGGCTAGCCTAAATTTCATGGGCGTAAATTCATTCTTTTACTAAACTTTTGAATTATGTTATTATATTTATAAAACGAGTTTTGAAAGGTCTTCTTGAATAGCCAAACTATGAACCCATTTCAATTATATAATATTGTGGTATTGAGGCTCCTTTCATGGATTGAATTATGCTCGCATATATATATATATATATATATATATATATATATATATATATATATACATGTATATATGTATATGTATTTTCAGTTTTACAATTTGAATTGAGAGCATGAATAAAGAAACTCCCTCTCTTGTTATGATACCTCTTAACTATACATGTTATGGGTTATTCAATTGCATGTTTAGAAACATGAGTTAAATGTTTTAATGATATTTATGGACTTGATATTGGTTATGAATTGAAGAGCGGGTGTTTTCTTGTTTATAAATATTCAATATGACAATTGAAAGAATTGCATGGCCATCATTTGTTAAGGTGATGAATAGAGAAAATCTTTGCTTAAGTTTTCACATATTTTGAAGTACGAATACTCTTGTATTGTTTAAATATTTTGATGGTCATTAATATGTTTTGAAACAAGAAGGGCAGTAGAGATGTTGTGGTATTAATGAAGGACTTGCAAGTCTGGGTATGACGATACCCTATTACGATGTGCCCTAAATTGAATAAGGAAGAAACGAATTATAAAAGAAACCATGTTTTAAGAGTCTAAAATTAAGCGTAAGAGAGTTAGATGGTTGGTTATCCGAAGAAGGCACGAGTTTAGATAACTCATTTTCCAAAATCGTGATTTACCGGCACGGGTTCATGTTGCCCTAAAATTCGGGATTGTACGCTAGCGATGGCCCTGTGACGTAGTAGAGATGCAGAAACCCTTGCGGCAAACTTGGGTTGGGGGATTGGCCGTCGAGTCAAGGGTGGATTTCATATATCCCGTAGAATTACAGATTGTAGGGTGTACCATCTAGCCCAGAAGAGAAATAAAGAGTAGAGTCACGATTCCAAGAAAGTGTTTTGAAATTTATCAAATTATGCCCTTGTGTTTACGAATGTTTTATGTCGACATGTTTTTATGAAATGCTCTCACCTATGTTGTATAAAAATGTATTTATTTTGTTGGATTGTTCTATGTACCAGTACCTTGTGTATTGACCCCCGATATTTCAGGTTCTTAGGTCAAGTCTCGTGGCCCTGCTAATTAGTAGATCGTTGTCAGACATTTGGAGTTGGTGAGCCTCGCTTATTTCAGATGGCCTTTTTCCATGTGTTGATTTCATTTACTTTTTGTTCATGGACCGACCGGGGGCCTTGTTCTGGGTTTAGACAGATTATTGTTTTCAATTCAGTAGAGGCTTCGTAGAGTGTTTTAGATTGGATTTGGGTTTTCCCTTTTGATACAATATTATGAAGTTTTATTTTGGGACCACCATGTTTTCAGTTATCTTCCGCATTTTTTTTTCATATGAGTTATGCTTAATATTACAAGCTGAGGTGCCTCTCGGGCCTCTATGGTTCGGGATATCCGTCACGGCCAGAGCCTTGGTATGGATCGTGACATCATGGTCTGGCAACCTCATCCTACATCAATCCCCAGAAACATTCAACGATTTACTATGAGTATATATTTTTTCAAAAATTCCCACATGCTACTTGTCTGGTTCTTTTTATGCTTCACAACCCTTGTGTCACTCTTTTCTGTAATTAACATTTAACCATTCATCGTCTCCTTCTTTAGATACAAGATACAGGTACGATATTAATGCCCATGACATGTATTGCAAAATAAAAAGAATATTGATCAACCTAAAAAATTATGATATATCACAGCAAAAAGACTCAACCGTGAATGTTCCAACCATTACACGCATAAATTTTCTTTTGTCCACGAAATAAACTCGAGGTGATCATCGTCTGATAGGAGTTTCAAGAAAATGGACCATCTCTAGCAAGTGGCACAACAGGAAAAACTTTAGTATTATCATTGGAAAACCTTTAAAATTGTTTAGGTGAAATGTCAATTCTTTTGAAAGGAATGGTAGAACATGATAAGGATCCTGAAGTGGGCTCATCAGTAAGATTGTTTTCGAAAACCAAGTCGTGTGCTTTCTTTTAAATTGTGACAGCTCTATTCTTCCGCTATACTGACAAGTCTAATATGTGATGAAGTCATTTGACAAATGGATTCAACTTATTTACATTTTTCTTTTTCTTGCGTCATTAATTAGCGTGTTTCACTTAGTGAACAAGATTCTATGGTTGGTCAGTGATCCTTATATTCCAAACAAATGATCTTTTAGAATCAATTTTAAATCGTATGCTAGATGTTGTTACAGTTCAAAGGATTAGGACCCTTAGATGTTACACAAAAGACATTCTTGTCTTCTTTGAATTCCGAGCTTTAGTCATAACTAGCCTTCATCAATTTTGCCAATTTTGACTGTAGAAAACTGACCAATAACGTCTCTTATTTTTCTTTGCCAGGAAGATTTGTTTCTAGTGGAGATTAGTAAAATTGCTAATCCTGATTAGTTCACACAAATTTTGACATGTGAAGCAGTGCGAAATTCCAAGTCAATTACAATCAATGACAAATAAGAACACGCAGCTGGTGAGAGCTGCAGGCGTACATGTGTATGACTTGTAATGGAATGACTCATCTTCTTGGTTACATGAATTCATAAGTAGTAATTATTAGAACATCCCAGAACAAGACATAGGTGTGAAATACTCATCTGGTTCTTGTGGAGTTGAAAGGTGGAATAGGTCCTAGCTATCAAGAACCTATCGTTTCAATTAGAAATGACTCTGTTTCACTGTTTATAAGTCTTACCATTCACAATAATGGGCATTTAATCCCTTTGTTTAAGTATCCAATGACATTGAAAAGAAACCAGTAATTCTTTTGAATATAGACATACTTAGGAAGTGCTTTTCTCAACTGATTAGACAAGATTAAAATGACGGGTATAATTTAATTCTATTTATCCGAAACAGAATTGGAGATTCAATCTATCTTCATAAGAGACTAAAAAAGAATAGCAGTAAATTCATGACTAAAACATTGCGACACCGTGACGATATGGCAATAATGTACTTAAATGGAGTAAAACAAGAAAGGTGTCTTCCACTATGCATCATATTTTATTTGTATGTAGAATGAGAATTCCCAAATAGATTAAAGGCTAATGTTATTATATTTTATGAAGGATCGACTTAGTTGGGGCAGACTTCAGGTTATTTAGTCCTTTAAACGGGAGAAGTAAAATAAATATCCAATCATAATCTCAGAAATGTTCAATTTCAGTGTTGATTCCCACAGTATTTACTCATCAGTCTGTTGCATCGATACAAATTATGCTATGCTTTATGGCCTAAATAAGTTAAACGACAGAGATGCATCTGTCTTCTTAGCATGAGTTGCTATAAAATTGTCAAATAATTCGTAATTGACTAGCCGAGCTTCGATTTTTCCACTTTCCACGCATCAAAAAAATATAAAGATAGCTTAGAGAACTATCGAGCTGCTAGAGTCTTTGATGCTTTCGGAATTTTCTCCCTCCATCTTTTACTATCCAACATTAAGCTTGAGCATGAAATGGGTACCCTTTCTGATCCTTTTGTATTGGGAAAAGGGCCTCTCTCAATGTTCTAATGCCCACGTTAGTTATGATCCATCATCTTTTCTTAAACACATTTACATTTTCCTTTTTACATTCTCATAATAATACATAATAAAATAATGATGTCCAATGTTATTATTATTTTTTTTTTTTGCAAACGGTACTGATTTTGAACTAAATGTTTGTTTACATGTTCATCGGTTATTCAATAAAATGAGAATTAACAATCAGTATTGTTGGCACTATGCAATTAAATCAATGCAATTATTTTACTTATTCACCTATTCGATATAAAACTATTTCTCTGTCCTATTAGGGGTCGTTTGGTGTAAGGTACCGAAGCATATAATTTCGGGATAAAATAATTTTTCTGGGATAAAATATTTTATGCGTCGTTTGGTTGTCAATATTCGGGATAACTTATTCCGGGACTATTTATTAGTCCCGGAATAAGTTATCCCACACATATGGTGGTATAACAACTACAACACAATTTATTCTTGGGATAAAACTATAAAATGACAAAATTACCCCCAAATTCTTTGATTATCGCTTTTCATTATATACATACTAGATGACCCAAGCCCGTGCGAGGCACGGACGGATTTTTAATGGCGACGAAAGTAATATTAGTAAGAGAAATAGTAAGTCATGTTACGTTATAGTTACATGTACAATATTATGCTTCATATTATATGGAACAGAGAGTATATTATTACATTGATAAGACTTACTCTAAAAGTATTACATCAATATGATATTTTTTGATACCAAAAGTGCCAAAGCTTAAAATGTGAATTATATAACTGTAGTTGGTAGTGAAGTTGCATCCTGTAGAGCTATGTCCTAAATTCCAAAAGACAACCATCTAAATATGCAAGGAAGGATAAAAGAAAGATTAATTCTGATGTTAGCCACAAGAAGACCAAAAGTAGGTATACTTTAGATTTTGTAGAAATGTTTATTAATCTTTAGATTTTCATTTTCCATGACAAATTTATTATGGAAAAATATTTAATATAGTGAGATTTCCTTTCTAACTTCGTACATGCTTAATTATTAAATTAAAAATTATTTTTTATATATAGCTAAAACTGTTTGAAAAATTTATTTTTTTTAAAAAGTACAATTTAACTCCCAAATACGATACTAAATAATGAAAAATGAGAGTAATTATTTTTCACACTTTTAATGATAATTTTTTTTAATAAAAAATGGGATAATCAATATTTTATAGAATTTAGGACAAAATAAGTAATTTAACAAGAAATATTAAAGATTCATACACGTTTAAGAAATATCAATATAAATTTCTTAACATGTATTTTTAGGAGAAAAAAAATTACTACAAAAGTTAAAAAAAATAAGTAACTTTTCAATTTTTTTTGTATGGTTTAATATGAAGGAAAATAATTAAACTAAATAAGATAAAGGGTATTTTTGTAAACAAACTAGCAATTCATAAAAAGAATGAAATGCACATTATTTTTAGTACCACAAATCAAACAACAACTAAAAGATAATTAATTTCAGAACAACTAATCACAGTATAACTTGTTTTCCAACCAAACGACCCTTAGAGTTAATTGAACGGATACAAAGAGGATTTAGACTCAAGTCTTAATCAACAAATCTCTGCATCTTCTATGTTGATAGTCTGGCTGTTTACCGTGGCTTTAGGTTTAATTAATGGTAATTGATTATACGTGATGTGTCCATTATACTAAGATTGTCCAGTGGCTTTTAACTATTATATTCCCTGTCTCCTCCTTTTTCCTTAATCTGTGGGAGCATCCCATTAACCACTAACGCTAACTTTTCCTCTCTAATGACAATCATTTCTTTTAGATTTCACTGATGTCAACTATCAAGTATAGTTTAGAAGTTGACAGTTCTGAATATTGTTTTATTAGATTATAATTTTCGTGCTTAGGCACCCTGCAGTGTATTATTTGTGGCTTTTTGCTTGTCAATCATGATTATTTTATCATTATTATCAACATGGTATCCTACTTATATCTCTATCAGTGGAAAGCCAGGTCTAAATCATATTTATTTACTACACAACTACTGAAATTGGAATTCGGCAATCACATTGGAAGTTACAATCACCTTTTTATAAAATTAATATTCTCTAGTCTTCCTGTAAATCATAAAGCGCAGCTTGGCGCATGCACTAAGTTCTTGTTGTATGCGAGTTTATAGATAGCTCGGACTCTTGAATTCATTGTGAGTAGCTTTAGATTACATTTTTGCAAGATATTATCTTCACATCTGGTCATACGATGACATCTTATCTTTGTCTCCTTTTATTGCCTGATAATGAGAAGGTACTTAAATTTTCTATACAATAAACATCAATAAGATCCGGCTCTCGTACTTTAGGTAGAACTAAAAAGGTTAAGGTATGAAGATACTACAGGAATGGTGTTTAGAACTTTTAAGCGTGGAATTAATTAGCATTCTTTGGCTCTCAAAAAAGTATTGCACCATTGTAGAACTCAAAAAGTAAAAGAGGTGAAGTAGGACAAATGTTACGAGGGCCTAGTGAGCACAAAAAGGTGGTTTCAATCTACATCCACTATCCAACTTTTGGCCTCTCGTTTTGTCTCATTCTTGAACCAGATATATTGGTATAGGTTGGATGTTGGTTCTAGTCTTTACCTCATAGGCTGCTCAAGATTTTCAAAATCCTTCTCTGCACAACATGGAATGTCTAATCACAAAGTAACTTTTTATCTAGATTAAACTTTCGCACATAGATGAACTTGCAAAACAACCGTGTAAAAGAGAATGCAAAAGTAGATGAATAGAAGTGAGACTTTTTGTCCTCTTACAATTGAGTAGAAGTAAATGACCTTTTCAGAAATCTTAAGTATAAAAGTGAAAATTTCTTATAAGTATGGAAAAATGAAGATCCCTTATTAAAAAAACATAACACTAAAAGAATTTGTAAGGGCTATAAAATTATTTCTTCCTAAAATCAGTAGGTTAGGATGGATGTATTATTACAATATTTGTACATTTAACTTTTTTTTTTCTTTTTTTGTATACATATACGTATACAGTTTGAGCTAGATCCAACTTTGACAAGTAATATATTCAAGCCGAAACTCAAAATTACAAGAATTGTTAGTGCAATGACCTACACCTTTTTCGAGAGGCGAGATAAGGCGTTCCATTCGTGATAATGATGCACTTAATTTGGACACACATTCTCTTTACTAGTCCTTTGTTGATGCTTATTCTGAGGAATATTTTGTTTGTTAATTTGAAGCAAACTTTTGTACACTCAATAATGGTCCATGCTTGCACATTTGTAGTAATTGAAAGTACGAAGCAATCATGACAACTTATATTAAAATCTGCAAAAGAACAAAAAATTAAAGAGCATTTAAAAGAGAAGGAACATAACAATTACAGCTGAAAAGAGTTTCAAAAGCTATTGTGCCTCATCTTCCCACTATTGTTGTACTTTTGGTAGAAAATGTAACTCAACATGTCAACCATTATAACATCTTCAACAGTAGTTTAAGAATTGTTAATGTGTTTTTTACCTATTAGTATGTAGTATTTGACTGGTGTTTTCCAGAGAAAATGACCTTCTGGGCATAAACTTTTTATTTACCAAGGCGGTCCACAAGTACTTTTAGATGATTCAAAGGAATGTCAAAGGGTTGGATTCCATGCAATGTCATATATATAACAGTCGTGGCTCTAGTATTCGACTGTTAAATGAATTGAAGAGATCGAGTGAATTCCAGAAGTCAGAAGCTGTTCAGGAGCTCTACTGAAGAAGCTCGAGAATGATAGCTCAAAAATGGAGGGGAAGAAGATGAAGAAGAATAGTACAACTGTAACACTTCAACTAATAATGTAAATCAAATACAGTGATTTGTAGCAGTCAAATAGAATGAGAAATGAATATTCAATTCTATTATTCAGCTAACTCACTCTAATATACTATAAGAGAATTTAACGACTTCAACAAGTTTGTAACTAACTCTAGTTGATGAGGCCTCATTTAAGTGAATTGTGAATTATGTACATCAATGCTCCTATCTACAAAAGATTCTTTGCTGCAAAAATCAAAGTAGGAGAATCTTTTCTTCAAAACATTAAAGTACTTCCAAGGATATGATACGACAGTAATCACAAAAATAAAATTATGTGGGTGTGCATTGAAAGCAACCAAGTTTATGTGCAAGAGAAGTGTAACTAAAGGTCCAAATACATACCAAAACCGCCCACTCCATACACTAGAGGGGCATCCCATTCTTAAAGAGCCTTTTTGGTCATTTTAACTTCTATTTATTTTGTAATATATAAGGAACATGTTAGGGTTTATTCACTTAGTTTATGAATATTGAAAATGTTAGAACACACTTGAAACCCTCAATTTCTCTCTCTTGTGAGGCATGGCCGAAACTATGTTACAACATTAGGGTGGAATCTCTTTTGTTGTTTGTTTGCTTAGAACTTGGGGTGCTTGAAGGATTGAGGTCCCCTCTTGTGTCTATTTGATAAGTGTAGGTGTTTCTACTATCATAATTAAGGGTCTTTGTATGTCATCTACACTTAGTTTCTTAGTCATTATAGTAGTTTATGTCTTACTATCTATCCCTTTGTCTTTTGTAATCTTGTAACATTACATCTTGTTGTTGTGGAACCCGAATCTGATTATTCTTATTGTCATCTTGTTCATCTCGTTATTGTTGTGCTGTTGGCTATTTTTGGGTATCAAATACACCCTTGTTTCTTGTATTCTTGTAATACTTGTCGAATCCTAGTGAGGTCCCCTTTTGGTCCATGATTTTGCTTGAATTTGTGTACTGTTTGGGGTATTTTTTGTGCTTTTCCTTGTTTGTCTTGTATCATTTGGTATCAAAGCCATCTTTGGTGTTGTTCTTACAATACCAATCTTGGTCTTTCTTGCTAAGAAAAAAAAAAGTTGGTGTTCTTGTTGTTCTTGGCCTTGAAAGTGTTGTTCTTGTTGTTCATCTTGACCAAGGTTGCTTGTAGCGTTTAGATCTAGTAGTCCTTTGGTGTGTATTGTTGTTTCTTATGTTAGTTTTGTGATTCACGAGCACTAAAAGGTTTCTAGATCTATATTTGAGCTTGAACTTATTAAAGTTGTGTTGTGAACAAGGACCTAGGGTGAGAATTTATGACTTGTTGTGGACGGTTGGGTCTTGAATTCGTAAATATTGTTATTGCTATTGAAGTATTGTTGTGGTGTTTATCTTGTTTTTCATCTCATCTTACAACTTAGGACAACCAAAAGTGTAATATTGATTCAAAAAGGTGAACCTACAAGTTGTAAAGTTGTTTGTGAGAAGACTAGAGCCATCACTTCCTTGACTTAACATCTACTTTTCAACTACTTTTCCTTGTTTCAAGGGACCTTATTTTGTGGAAATTGTACAAAGTCAAGTCTTGACTTTTGAAGATTAGACTTAAAGAGATCCAAGACATCTACTTTCCCTCCAAAACCAATTGTTTCCATTATATAGTAATTAAAGTTTGTAAACTTCAACTAGAGACTAATTGTGGGGCCGTGACCAATGGTGTTCTGCCACGTCACCCAAGTTATTGTTCACACAAAAATTTTAAGCTCAAATTGTGATCTTTTAGTTTCATTTTGTTATCTCATTAGTTTCGTTTGTTGATTCCAATACTAACTTACAAACTAGTGACAATTTACTAGATTGTGAGTTGGTTTTGAAACCATTTTTTTCATGTTTATGTTCCTTTGTGTGTTTTTATTCTTTTGATTCATTGTACACACTCGGTTCACATCTCAACGTCTCAGGTATTACAAGCAAACTTACAATAATTGTGAGATCAAAAGAGAGAAAATGCGAGGGACAAAGGATTAAAGAGAGAGTGTGAGGACCATTCTATGAACAACTAACTTGTTTATTGTTTTATAGGTAACTTTTTGGCTACAATGGACAATAATTCTCTTGGTTCTATCTTAGAAAGACTTGAAACTATCAACCGAGGAATGGAAAGTATGCTCACGACTATGTCCTCAATCCGAGAAGAGATGTCTACTATAAATGAGAGGTTGGATCTAATAGAGAGTTGAAGGAACTCTTATGCTTCTACCCCTCGACTCCATGTTTCCTTAAGTGGTAATGACCAAAACCCTTCCATCACCATTTTCCCCGATACTTTGCCTACAAAAGTCAACCCTCAAAGTTCACCATAAAATGCCATGAGCCAAGTTACTAATTACCCTCAAAATTGAGAAAAAGGTAGATCACTTCTCCCATAGGTTGATCTAGTCCCATAAGAAGGACTTGGAGGCCCATTATCTCCCATCAAAGCTCTAAAACCGAAGCCCCACATTACCAAAATGTCCCCCTCAACTGAAACTCCTCTTTCCCAAAATTGATATATCCATATAAAGGAGTATAGAAGAAAGGGACATGAAATATATGGAGTCTACGATGATGCTTATATGATGGAAGGAGACTTGAGTTAGATAAGATTGAAGCCAAGTCTCAATATGGAGAGAAATCCAAGGTTCAAAATAAAGATGTTGTCCAAGATTTGTTCATATTAAGATCTCAGGTTCTTCATGTTTTGCGAACTATTTTGAGTGCTTTTTTTGAACTGGCCAATTAAACGAAGTGAAGCTGTGAATTTGTAGGCAAATTCTTATCAATATGGAGAGGATTATATGAGAATAATCATGAAAATAGACTTATGTGGGTGTGAATTGAAAGAAACCAAGTGTATGTGCAAGAGAAGTGTAATTAAAGGCCCAAATACACACCAAAATCGTCCACTCCATACACTAGAAGGGCAGTCCATTCTTGAAGGGTATTTTTGGTTATTTTAACTTCTATTTATTTTGTAATACATAATGAACATGTTAGGGTTTATTCACTTAGTTTTTGAATGTTAAAAATGGTAGAACACATTTGAAACCCTTAAGTTCTCTCTCTTGTAAGGCATGGCCGACACTAGGTTACAACATTATGGTGGAATCTCTACTGTTGTTTGTTTTCTTGGAACTTAGGGTGCTTGAAGGATTGAGGTCCTCTCTTGTGTCTCTTTGAAGAGTGTATGTGTTCTACTATCATCATTAAGGGTCTTTATCTGTCATTGACACTTAGGTTCATAGTCATTATAGTATTTTATGTCTCACTATCTGTCCCTTTGTCTTTTGTAATCTTGTAATGTTATATCTTGTTGTTGTGGAATCCAAATCTGATTATTCTTATTGTCATCTTTTTCATCTCGTTATTGTTGTGTTGTTGGCTATTTTTGGGTGTCAAATACATCCCCGTTTCTTGTATTCTTGCTATACTTGTTCAATCCTAGTGAGGTCCCATTTTGGACCATGGGTTTTCTTAAATTTGTGGACTGTTTAGGGTATGTTTTATGCTTTCCCTTGTTTGTCTTGGATCAATATATCTATAATCCATTATATATTTACTAACATCTTTACAACAACATGTAATGACCCTCAACATTGTTTTGTGATTGTCGCTTCTTTTCTCTACGTTTGATCCTCCCCATAATTCTGAATTATGTTTGTGACTTGCGAAGATGGGTGATATAATTTATAAGGTGTACAATATGTTTTGGTGATTTTGTGGGCTTTTGGATGTCTAGAACTTATGAGGATAAATCAATATTTTGGTTTAGGGAGGTAGTTTTTGGCTTTTGGTTATCCCAAGTCCAGAAGGTATTTTATGACTTAAGTGGATGGTACACAAGGGGCCTGAGGAACTCAAGAGTGATTTGGATACTTGGTTGGATGTATTGATTTTTACTTAAGTTTGGAGTTGACTGTGCTCAACATTTGGTTTAGAAGACCTTGTATTTGTGTTTCAACTATTCCAATAGGTATGGAATGTGTTTTATGATTGATTCGCACTATCATTTTATGTATTGGACTTCGGTTCTGGATAAATTTCAGGTGTTGACACCATGTTTCTATCTTAGCCAATTTTTTTTGATATCTGATGCAAGCGCAATCGTGTACTTGGAGTGCCATAGCATTGAAGTAGGAGTTTTGTTCAATGCCATTATCATAGGAGGGTGTCGATCACATAGACGGATTGGTAGATGGACATTGCTATCAGTGACTTAGGTGTGCATTGTGCAAGATGGAGAAAAGTCATTCTGCACTATATGAGCGCGATCATACCGCACAAGCTTCATGTGTTAATTGGTGAATGTTTTGGTGTATTGTCACTTTTTCCCAACATTTTGGGACTCTAGAGCTTGGATTTGGTTGATATTTCATTTGATTTCTTTGTTATTGAAGTGTTCCTGATATCTAATTTAACGATTCCCCACTATTTTATGTTATATTTTAGGCTTAAATTATTGTTTGAGGATTTGAAATTTGTGTTCTCATTCTCATTGTTTTGGAAAAATTATGGACGTATAGTCCTTTTTATTTATAAATAAAAAACGTTTAGCTGGGATCTAAATAGCCCAACAAAAAAAGGAAAAACAAAAACAACGAAACGAACTTGGCCCAAAAGTGATCAGGTTCATGAGTTATAATCAAAGCCCAAAAAAATAGGGCTTCCCAATTTGATTATCTTTATTTCCACAACTTCCACTTCTATTCAAAGCATGTCATTGTTGTCTCTTCCAAACTTATGTTTGAGGCTTATCACACTCTTGGTGGTCAACATTCTTGTCCATGGATCTGTCAGCTTGCCGAAGTAAGTATCTTGTGTTTTTACCTATCTTTTTCAAGAATATTATTAACTAGATCTTTCTAGTCTCTTTAACTCTCTCTAGGTGTGTAATTTGGTGGAGATCAAAGAGTTTAGGTGGGAATTAAAAGAGGATTAAAACCTTGTATTCTGCTATATAGCTTGTTGAAAGTTTTTGTGTCTTCTCTCTTTCTCTATAGATCCACTTCTTTTTTCTTATTTCTCTCATTTTTTAAATTGAAGTAGACAAGGAGAAAGCCAAGTTGCTCCTAGTCTCTTTTCTGTTGAGCTCTCGACTTGATACATGCTTTGGCTTGTAGATCTTGTTCTAGGATCCTCTCTTTTTTATGGTGAACCTTTTTATTTGTTGTCGTAGCTTAGTCTTGGTATCATTCTCATAACTATTTTTCCATGAAGTGGCCTAATTTTTATATATAAATATGATAGCTATAAGACATTATTTATGTTAATTTCCAATTTAACATGCTTGGTTATTGTTTCAATGGTTGGTATTTGCATTTCTTCAACTTAATATGCTTGGTTTCTGTAAATATTAATCCTTTTATTTTTAATCTTGATGGTTGGTATTTACATCTTCTCCATTATTATAATCCTTTTCCCCTTGCTCGGTAGCTGCCTAAATAAATGAAACTGTTGTATGTATGTGTGATTGAATGTTGTGTTTGTGATGTAATCTACCAGCTGAATTGCTTCCCTAAAATTATGCTTGATTTGTTTGTTGAAATCTCTCAGTAGTTCTATAACTTAATCCACCCTCTCAATAAGTTACTAAGGAATCTTCAATTCTCCCAAAGTCATATTCTTGATGTCTAAAAAGTTTGTCTAAAGTATGATGATATTCAGTTTTTGTTGTCCGCAATACAATAAGGCCTTCCAAATAGTTATAGATGTTGTTTCCATGTTAGTAATATATCCTATGTATTTTGCTTATGCATACATGAGATATCCATTGTATCCTAACAAAAAAAATCATAAGAACCTTGACATAGTTACCTTTACTTGCTCTATATGTGTTACATTTAACCCATCTAATCTTTGGCCTACTCCATCTCACTTTATGATATTAAAAATATGGGTTTGTATTAGTGCAACATATCAAACATCCTTACCATTGCAAAGGAACATTTTTCAACTAAGGTTAGATGATCCTTATGACATGATAAACCGTCCTTTGACACTGATTGTGCATTCGATTGATAGAAACTTTCTTTCAATGGCTAATAACATTGTTTCTCTTCCATAATTCCTATATTAGTATTGTTGGTAGTGCCCTTATGTTTTGTTGAAGTTTAAGATTTTCCCTATACTCCCACCATGCATAAATGAGTTATTGAAGTTACAACCCTTCAACATTGATACCTGCACAAGAAGCAAACTTCTCCCGTAACTTTTTAGCTATAGGAGTTGTTAATAATAAATGTGTCATAGTATCCACTTCTCTTTTCTCACAATAATAATATCTAGACAATAGTTTCATCTTCAATCTTTTTAAATTATCATCAGTAGCAGTTTTTCTCTTCCAGACTCTCCATAAGAAGAATGCAATTTAAAAGGAAATTCTTTTATCCAGATGTTCTTATTCCTTTCCACTTCCTCCTTTTTGTTCATTAAATTTTGATAGGCTGACTTAACTATGAATTCTCAACTATGTGAGCAGTCATTTCTAGAGAAATATACCCCTATAGTTTGTCTACATCCCAACCTTCATTAACTGTAAACTTTCTCAAATCTATTTCATTTTCCCCTACTTCTTCTCCTATAATGAAATATAGAGCTCCTTTACTTTACCAATTGTTAAACCATAAGTTTTAGTTACCTGACTTAAAATTTTCCACTAGATTTCATGTTCTACATCCTTATATTTACCATTTTCCTTCATACATGTGATGCCCCTGAATTATTGGTAATAATTTATGTAACTTTTTCTCAATGCTTATTCCACATATATGTACTCCATAGAGATGAAGTAGTGTTGCGCCCAAGCGCACACACAAGCGTACGTGGTCTCATCAAGTAATATAGTGGCATCGATCCCACAGGGACTAGTGTTAAGAAAATATCAAATTCTAGTTCACTATTAAGATTAACTTAGTGCAAGCATAACCAAAAGAGTTTCGAAATTGATAAACTAAAAGTAAAGTAAACAGTTCATAAAGTAAAGACTTGAGAGAATCAATGGATTAAATCCAGGGTTAAGGCACTCCAAATAATCGTACTATGATATTGAGCTTCATTCATTAGATTTCTTATCTTAGTTATTGATTTGTAGGGTTTATCACATGATCATGGTCTCCTGACCTCTAATTATCTACCTAAGACGGACATTAAAACTACATCGTTGTGCGGGGATGTTATAATCAAATTAGATGCATGAAGCTACCATCCTACATATGAAGCAAGCATGGATTCTAGTTACATCTCTGTCCTAGATGCTAATTGAAATTCCTTATTTTTAAGAGACTAAGAACCTTACTCTATTCATCCCTACGATCTATCTTCCTATTCCCCCTCCTGAGATTACAAGGTCGACAATGTATATATTCTAAGGGTAGAAAATTATCAAAATATTTAAAACAAGGATGAACAAACAACCAAATATGATGATAAATCCAAGAAAATTCAAATCATAATGATAGCAAACATGCTCTTGGACTTAACCTAGGAAAGGAGGCGTTTAGCTACTAATTGACATAATTGTAATCCAAATACTTGAATACATGATTAATTCTATTAAAAATCTAAATTTAAAGTATATGAACCCTAAAAAACGTGTGTAACCTCCTCCTATCCAGTCCCAAGACATCCAAAAGAACCTAGAATAAGTGCAAGAAGTCCTATTTATAAGAGACAAATTTGGCCGTGTATGGGAAATAGTTCGCATCGCGTTGGTGGATGCCTATGGGATAATCCACGTGATTCCTTGGATATATCATGTATATATCCATTCAGGGCATTGGATATATCATGAAGGGAGTGGATGGCACATCGCGTACCAAACGCGTAGGCTTACTGGAAATTGCCTCTTGACGCCTATATTCTTCTAAGTCTTTCTCCTTCCATCCCTTGCCTTGTGGTATAGTTTACACTAAATTTTAAGCTTGTATTTCATCAATATATCACCATAATCAACTCATCAATCATCCTAAATGATCAAACATCGAATATTAGAGCTCAAAACAACACAATATTCCCAACGATTAACTAAAAACACGAGCTAAGACTAGGCTTGCCCACATTGATCTTTAACTCATGTTTTGACTCCTGGCTTATTTCAACTGCACTTTGAACATTATAAACAATGTTTTCCACCTATAATTACACATTAAAACAATTATAAACTCATTTAACACCTCATAATCCATTGCGATTAACTAGACAAACACCTAGCATAAGCTAGTAACACTAGTTTTCTCATATAGACTCTAAATGATCAATTTGAATCCAAACTTGTTTAAAAAGACCTTTAAATAATGTAATCACATACTTGTACACTTATATTATTACTTATTTCATTATTTACTCATTAAGAACATTAGTTGTCCTCTAAACAAGGCTAAATAAGCTAGGATAGCAACACTAAGATGCATAAAACCACCTCAGATGACCACCCTACACTTAAAGCCTTGTTCGTCCTTGAAGAACACTTTACTCTAAGCATCATAAGATGAGGTGACTCCAACATTCTACTACAAGCAATACACTGTGACTCCAACATTCTACTACAAGCAATACACTCAAAATAGTACTACAATGACTACATACAATGTAAGTTTCTACATAAAGCATGTTACGTACACAATTGAAAGTTCAAGAACACTTCTCTAAAACATCCTAGCCTCAAGAATTGACTCATCTAGTTAGAAAACTAATGCATATTGTTCAATCAAAGTCATCATACAATTCACCCAACTATCATCAAACATGTTCCCTCATAATACAAGAGTTACCCATAATCACTCACAATAATGTAATTTATAAAGCAATGGGTACAAGAATCAACTTTCACTCACTCTCACAAGGAATTCATAAGTTACACATAATGAACTATAAGCTTGCCCTTAGTGTAGTACTTCACTAATATCAAAATGTTGAAGCTTAGGATCAATTAGGTCTTAAAGTTTGTAATATAGACTAAGGACTGGGTAGAAACTATTCTGGCCTGTAATAGTGACTATCATCCCCAAGCACTTTGATACATCATATTATAAAATTAAGACACCTTTAACAATAAAATTACACCACTTTTGTATACCCATTTCTTTTGTTTCTCACCCCATCTTATTAAGCTCATTCACAAACACTATGGAGGGAGTATTCTATGCATAATATATTCAATTTGAATAAATTTTTATTATTTTCATTACTTAATTCCCAACCATAACACATAATGACATTTTTAAAATACCTATAGCTATTACTTAGCAACTTCAATTTCACCTTTTCCTTCTTGAATTTCCAACTCCTTAACTTAATTAATCTTTAAATTAAAGTGTTTAGGAGATTTTTAGATCAAATCAAGGTCTATTAAGAAAAGGGATTAGGTTGCATATGAGGCTGTCAAAGAAAAAACTAAAGGCTCAATAGGGGTTTAACTAAGATTATGCTTAAGGATTGGTAAAAGGGAGTATAAAACATGGCTATCAAAGAAATCCCTATACCATTTCCTAAACCCAGATTCTTTATTTCGCTTTGCATACACACACTAGGTAAGTTCTAGACATCACATACAATAAGGAATACACAAATACCTCACACACATGGTACATGCTCAACTCAAGCAGGATCATCATAGACTCTTAATCGAATAATAGTATGAATTCAACATTAAGCCAACAAGTACAAGAGTCATAATCAAGAGCCTAGGAGTCTCAACTGTAGTAATTCACAAAATCAATATGCTTTTTACATCCAAAACACTAGCATCATGCAATCGCACATAACACCAATAAAAATATCTTATTTATTCTTAATAATTTTTTTTTAAAATTACCTTGAAAATAGGAATACCCTACACTTAAAAATCTTCATTATCCCCAAATTATATTTTAAAGTAGAGATAGAAATACTCTATGAGGCCTCTAATCCTAGATTTTAGCATCTTTACATATATAGGGGGTCCGGGGACCCCACAGACTTCGTCATGCTTCTTAGCTTAGGTTTTTTGGTATTAAGGCTTGCCATCAATCTACAACTCAACAAAAACAAAAACTAATTAAGTACAAACTAAAAATACTAAAAATAAAACGTACTTACTTAACTTGGGTTGCCTCCCAAGCAACACCTAATTTAGTATCGCGACACGAACCAATATCTAACTCAACATTTTCTTTATCCTCTTTCTCACACTAGGACACTGTTTTTTTATTTGTTTCTGACCTCTTGAGTGTGAACTTTCAAGGTCAACAACTTATTCAACTTTAGCCTTTTCAAGTTCATCAATTTGCATCATATCGGGCTTAGGTATTGGAGGCTTAACCTACTTAATGAGGAAGTCCAAAGATGTCTTTGGTGGAGCAGACCCTACTGCTCCACAGTTATCCCCTTCAAAAATGATAATTAGGCATAAATCTTTGTAGTGGGAAAGTGTCTTGAGCGGTTTGTACACTTTAAAAATTGCCTCTTCATCATCTCTCCTTATTGTGAGTGTGCCCTTTCTTACATCAATCAATTCTCATTCTATCACTAAAAATAGACGTTATGAGATTACTAGTACTCTTTTTTCTTCCTGAAAATCTAAAACAATAAAGTCAACAAAAATAATAAAATTACCAACCTTGATTATGACATCCTCTATGATTCCTTTGGGATGAGCTAGGGTCTGGTCTGCCAGCTGGAGTATTGCTTTCCTAAGAAAAAGGTCTTGAGCAAAGATAGGGGCATCAAATTGACACTTGCCCCTAAATTTCTACGTTCATACATCACATCACTACTACCAATTTGAATAGGAAGAGTGAAACTCCTTGGATCTTTGAGTTTTTTTGGCATATTCTGTATTACTACTGAAGTACACTCCTTAATAAGTGCTACTGTCACAACATCCTACAACTTAACTTTGTTAGTGACCACATCCTTCAAGTACTTAGTGTAATTTGGAATTCTTTACAAAACATCTAAAAAAGGTAAACTAATGTACAACTCTCTAAATGTGTCAAAGAATTTCTTGAAGAATTCAACCTCCTTTACCTTTATATGCTTCTGTGGGAAAGGTAGTGGTGGGATCCTTTTATGTTTTCAACAACTTTTGATTTTGAGTACTCAGACGTTCTTGAATTTTCAATAACTTGGTTAGATACCAGTGGAGGAATCTCTTCTGTATTTACCTCCTTGGTTTTTTTTGGTGGTCCTTCGTTAAGCTCTTTACCACTCCTCAAAGTGATTGACATTACTTGTTTAGGATTTTATGTATCCCTTGGCAAACTACCTTGAGGCCTGGTGTTTTGTGCCTTAGCTAACTAACCAATTTGCAACTCCAAGCTCCTTGTAGCTGCTTATTGTCTCTTTATATTTGCTGCCAATTATGCTTGGGTAGCCATGATTTGTTTCAGCATCTCTTCTACATTGTTGTTCTGAGTTGTGGCTTGATTATTCTAAACTTGCTGCTACTAAAATTACCGTTGTTGGGTGTTCTATAGGGTATTTAGTGGCTGAGTTTGCCATTTTTTTCACTGTAGGCATTCCCATAATTCAGACTTTGAGCATTGCCCATAAATATCACAAACTTAGGATTTTAAACACATATAGCCACTGAATGCCCACTATTACCACAAACCTCACACAAACTTGCAGTCTTTTGGATTAGATTAACTGTGGCTGCACGTGATGCAACCCCCAACTTCTTATTGCTTATTTGATTCTTTAGAGCAACCAGCTGAGTGGATAAAGCATTAAAATGGTCCACCTCTAATACACTAACAACCTTCTTTGTAGCACTCCTTAAGTACGAATACCATTGAGGATTACCTTATGCAATTCAATTTAACAAGGTATACAACTCATCATACATTATGTCAGAGCTTGACTACCTCCTGCTAAATCTAACAAAATTTTTGTGTTATGGTCAAGTGCCTCAACAAAAGTATGAGCTAATACCTCATTGGACTACTGATGGTGTGGACAGTCCCAAAGAAGATCTTTGAACTTCTCCTAAGTATGGTATAAATTCTCCTCTAGATTTTATTTGAAGCATGCAATCTCACTACGAAGTCTCATAGTCTTTCTAGATGGGAAGGATCGGATGTGGAATCTCTGATCTAAGTCATCCCAAGGTTTGGTTTAATTTGCTGACTCAGCATTCTACCACTTATTCACTTCCCCCAACAGTGAAAGGGGAATAGTGTCACCTAACATAGTTAGTTGACAGACCCATAAGGATGAATGTCTCACTGATCTCCAGAAAGTTTCATAAGTGGACTTGTGGGTCTTTATGTGAAAGCCCTATAAACTATCCACTGCTAATCAGAAGCTGCACCATATTCCGCTTTAACTCAAGATTACCTCCAGCAGCCGGTTTCTAAAAAAATGAGGTCAAATTTGTTGGAAGAGGGATTGCCATTTATCTAACTGTCCTGCGGGACGTTTGTTCTATAGCTATGAGAGAAGGATTGTCTTGACCTTCTTCAATTAATCGAATACAGGGGATAAGGATTGCTTCTCTCCATTGTTGATGGAAGTGTTTCTCGGGTTTGTGGCTTGGTTCAACCAAATTTCTATCCCTTGCGAGCTTACTAGCTTGAAAACCTATTTCCTATAAATAAAAAACCAAAGACCAAGCATATAGCACCAAAGAAATCTAAAAACTGAAACGAAAATAAAAATAGTTTCCAATTTACAAGTCCCCAACAATGGCGCCAAAAATTTGTTGCGCCCAAGTGCACACGCAAGTGTACATGGTTTCACCAAGTAATATAGTGGCCCTTTCACAATCCAAGTATCGATCCCACAGGGATTAGTGTTATGAAACTATACAATTCTATTTCACTATTAACATTAACTTAGTACAAGCGTAACTAAAAGAGTGTTGAAATTGATAAACAAATGTAAAGTAAATAGTTTTTAAAGTAAAGACTTGAGACCATCAATGGATTAAAGCCCAACGTTAAGACACTCTGAACAAATGTACTATGCTATTGAACTTCATTCTTTAGATTGCTTATCTTAGTTATTGATTCATAGGGTTTATCGCATGATCATGGTCTCCTAACCTCTAATCGTCTACTAACTTGGACATTACAACTACATCATTGAGCGGGGATGTAATAATGCAATTGGATGCATGAAGCTATCATCCTACATGTGAAGCAAGCATGTCTTTTAGGTATATCTCTTTCCTAGATGCTAATTGAAATCCCTTATTTTATAAAAGAATAAGAACCTTTCTCTATTCATCCCCACGTTCTATCTTTCTATCCCCCCTCCTATGATCACAAGGTTGATAATATATATATTCTAAGGGTCGCAAATCCTCAACATAGTTAAAACAAGGATGAACCAACAACCAAATATGATAAGCAATCAAAAAAAATTCAACTTATAACGATAACAAACATGCTCTTGGACTTAACCCCGGAAAGAGGGATTTTAGCCACTAATAGACATAATTGTTTGTTGGGTTCCCTTTCACCCATTGAGTCCTAAAGTTAACCCTACTCTACAGTTTAGTTCTCTTTTATAATTTAGGATTTAGGGATATTGGTAATTTCATTGATATCTCAATCTTTTGGTGCCATTGAGTTATAATTATTGATTAGCATAAATTCTAGTATTATTATTTAACCATGATCCTAACTCTAGTTACATTGTGAAATTCATGACTATTGGACCTGACTCATTGAATTCTATTAATTCGACCAAGTTAAAAATTTGATACTATAGTTGCATTCTTTAGAGATGGCGGGTTATAAACACCCGATGACTTAGTATTCAATGCATATATTATTAAATATTATATTCCCTAATTTATCTATTTGAATTCTTTCAAAAAATACATTTATTTCTGTTATCAGATTATTACCATTAGTGAACATTACAGTTTTTAGAGTCATTCACATAGAAGTAGTATTTATCATAGAGTGAATGTAGGGATGAAGGCTCATCAGTCAATAAGGCTAGGCTGAGACCTTTAATAGAAGACCATGCGTGACGTGACCCGAACTAGGTCCTAGTCGTGTCGGGCATCTCAAGTTCGACCGAGAACGGACACCACCCCCAATACCCAATCGTAACTGCCCTGTACTTATGTCGGATGAATTCAGAATATATAACAACATAAAAAGACAATAATTTACAGATATTTTATAAATTCCATAACCATAACCAACCAAATATCCAATAGGGGTCAGCCCTAATGCCAATACCAATACCAATACCAAGGCTGACCCCATAGTAGTCCCACAAAGTTTCTATCCGAAATCAAAGAACATCCGATCCGGACATTCCCTCGACCATAGCCAAAACAAAAGTCTAATAAACAAAGATACATGAAAGAAGTCCCTAGCATGAAATGTAGTCTTCTAGAGTATGGAAGTTTACCACTTTAGTCTGACTCAAAGTTGTCCCTGAATCTAAGTAACTTAAAAGGAGGAGTAGCATGTCCGGTTCTTGTATCGTGTGGGGATATAGCGCCCTAAAAGGTTAGAAAAATGAACGCTAGCATGTACTCAGGAATATGGATAAAATAATGCCATTATTCAAAACCAAAGTAAATAACCATATGCAATCACATACATACGTATATATATATGTCGTGTCGGGAAAAGGAAACGAGTTTAGCATGCATTTAAAACCTTTAACCTGGGTTGTACAGCTCTGCCATATAGAGTTTAGCTCCCTGCTGAAAGGGCCCTGATGCATGTTAGCCGTACGATCCAGAGAAAAACCTGAGATGACTAGTACCTCACCCAAAATATAAGTGTCACATTATCCACATGATCACCAATACCAAACCTCACATCGGCAAACAAGAGTTTTCAGTTTGGTCCCCCTGGGACCTCTATCTTCCATGGCTTTGCTAAAATGACCCCCTTTAAGCCTATATTAAAACCATTCACACATAACCAACAATTTACCAATAAGTCATTTTAATTAGGCATTAACCACTGTACCATCATACAAAAATTAGAGCTTGCAAGTAAATCCATTTATGCCATAAAAAAGCCATTAAACCCAGTTGACTCCAAGGTTTCCAATTAAACCAATACTATGGCCACCAAGGACTTTCCAATCCATTTAAAACCAAATAAACAAATTTAAGTTCCATTACTATATTATTGATGATAGGCAAATTTACACGCCTAAAGTGCTATATTCTACCCATATTTTATCTATGTTTTGAGAAAAAAATATATAATTCATGCACTTTTAGTCCTTTTTCCTGTAAGTGAGCTAACGAACATGATTAGCACGTTTTCAGGTATAAATGATGCAGAATTCAGCATTTTATGGATAACTTGACGCCAAAGAAAGCTTCACAAAAGGAGGAAAGCAAAGCTTGGACGCCAAGGACCAAAAGTGGCGCATGGAAAATATGTCCCGGGCAAAAACAACAATTCTAAAGACTTTGGGGACTAGCAGTAATCTATTAAGATTAGGATAATGATTGCAGTAATTTATTAGGATTAGGATAATGATGCAGTAACTCAGTAGGAATGGGTTAAGTAATGCAGTAGCTTAGTAGGAGTAGGATATGGGTGTTATAAATACCCTATTCTGCTAGAGATTTTTATTCATCTTCTAACAATCTTTCTATTCTACAATTCATACATTCTCCATTCTTACAATTAATTCTACTTTTTATTCTACTTTTATTCATCTATTTGATTCTTAATTTCCACAACAAGAGAAACGTTAATCAATAAGGAATTCACGCCATTCTTACCCCTATTCCCAACGTGAGATCTTTATTGTGGTACAATAATAATGTCTATTGTGATTTCCTTCGCACTCATGGGTAACTAAACTTCTCTGTTGGGGTTATGGAAGCCGTATGAGATACTATCTATTGCTATGAGTTTGTGAGTTCGTGACATGTATGCTGCTTATATCATTATTCTCTTCATCTTAATGCAAATTCTTGTGGCTGCAGACACATAGAATATGCCAGTATAGCATTAACTAGTTTGAAAGAAAAGTTATATGTCTGGAAAAGAGATAATGTCAAGGTAATAGGGTCCTATCCCCTATTAAAAAGTTAGTGCCGTAACTGGATTAACCTCTTGGAGAATTTGTACCGTTAGATACGCTTTAAGCTCGAAAGAGTTAAAGTGAAATAGTCCTTGTTTAGGTCGAAAGACTCTTGGATTTACCATAGAATACAATTCTCTATAAGCACATGCATGTCTGAATTCCGCATAACTCATAGCCAATAGAGACGTATAACTCATAAGGTGGACATAACCCCAACTTCTCAATTCTTATTGCTTAAACTCTTACGAAACATTCTGTCTTTTTACTTTGCTATTTTCCATTTTTACTCTATTATTTCGGTTACAATACTTGCACGTCAAAATACCCCCTTTTTACGAGAGTTGGACCAAAAGTCTATTAATCGTTGCTTACTTATTGACCAAGCCATTCCCTGTGGGATCGATACCCAACCCAGTTGGGTTCTATATTTGACAACGACCGCTTTACACTCCTACGAGATCTGTAGATTGAGCGTTACCAAAAATTGGCGCCATTGCCATGGAATACGATTTTCTACTAAGTTCGTTATAATTACTAGACCCTTTGGTCAAAGATTTTTGTACTTTTACTTTTAGTTGTTTTTTTTGTTTTCTGCAGGTTTCTATTCAGTGCATGCCCCAGACTCGAAGTTTTGGTCAACCGTTATTACCTATCAATCCTAAACCACAACGTATTAGCAGAATGGAGGCACAAACGAAAATCAAAAGAATGGATGCTCAACAGGAACAAGCTAGACTAGCTGCTCTAGCCACCGCTCAAGTGCATCAACAAAATATTGATAACCCTAGGCGAGCAATAAATCCTAACAACGAGGACCTAGGTGATGACAAGTTACTAAACCCTAGGCATGCTGCTGAGATCGCAACACCTACCAACAGAAGAGATCGTCAAGCTAGGTTTAGGCTTGAACGCCGAGTCATGCAACCAGCATTCGACGATGATGATGATGATCTTGATGGATCCGGAGCCACAGGAGCTATTATTCTACTGCAATTAGCACCCGGAGCCAAGTTCAACATTACTAGCACCATGATTCAGTTATTGCAACTCAAGGGATTATTTGGTCGACTAGCAGGTGATGATCCAAATATGCATCTGGTCAATTTTATCTCTACATGTAAGTCATTCGACAATCCAGGCGTTGGACAGAATGCAATTCGACTTTGCTTATTTCTATTATCTCTATCTGGGGAGGCAACTCTATGGTTAAATGGGCTGACTCCTGATTCTATCACTAATTAGAGGCAATTGAAAGACGCTTTCCTAGAAAGATTCTTTCCGCCATCCAAGAAAGCACAGTTGAGAGATGATATCACCAATTTTCGACAGCTTCCAACTAAAGCTCTTCATTAAACATGAGAGAGGTTCAAGACGAAGCTAATGTGGTGCCCAAACCATCCTATGACAAATGTCCACCTGATGGAGATATTATACACAACTTTGAATTTGGTGACTAAACCAGTGGTGGATAATGCGGCTGGAGGATCATTTATGGACCTCACCTTTGATCAGGCAAGCAATTTGCTAGATCGGATGACGAAGCAAAGTAGAACTTGACATACCAGCGATTCTGAAGTAGTAAGCCTCACTTTATCTATTGGCATGACCGCAGACCAAAGAAGAAGAGAAGAAGAACATGATCAAGATATGGCACACATGAAAACACAAGTGGATCTTATTACGAAGCATCTATTATCAGGGAAGACCAAAAAAGTCAAAGCTGTTGCATTGAAAGGAAGAGACGTATCTGATTCGGAAGAAGAGGCCAACTACTTGAACAATTAGGGGGTTTTCGAGGTAATACCCAAGGAAACCAAGGTCGGAACTATTATGATAAATCTGGAAACAAGGACCAAGGTAGTTGGAAGAACAAGAATGAAAAGAGTGGTTTGTACGTCCCCCCAGGAAGACGTGACGCCACTGCATCTAGTTCTGGAAATATGGAAGATATGATGGCTAAACTATTGAAAGAAGTGGAAGCAACCAGCGCGGGAGTAACAGAGGTAATAAATGACTTGTCCTCAATGAAGCAATTGGTTGACTCACACTCCACATCAATAAAGCAAATAGAGCAGCAATTGAGCCAACTTTTAGCAGCACTCAACCAAAGAAAGGCTGGCACTTTACCTAGCAACACTGTGCAAAATCCAAGGAACGAAGGATCATGCATGGCTATTACTACCAGGAGTGGTAAGGTGCTGGAAAATTCATCCCAAAGCAAGCAAGTGGCCAAAAAATAAGGAAGATAATAACGCCATAGAAGCTGCCAAGACATCCATGACGTTACCCCTAGTAGGTTGCAGCCTGAAACTACCAAAATTTGGAAGCAAGAGGAGAAGAAAGCCGTGGAGAGAACAATTCCATATCCACCACCACCTTTTCCTCAAAGATTGAAGAAGCAGACAGATGATACAAGGTTCAGCAAATTCATGACGATGTTAAAGCAGCTGACCATTAAAGTTTCGTTGGTAGAGGCACTAGAACAAATACCTGGGTATGCAAAATTTATGAAGGTTCTGTTGACAAAGAAGCGGGCAGAAAGCTATGAGTTGAAAGATACTGTTCATCATTGCAGCGTAATTGCTACCCGATCACTAGTTCAGAAGAAGGCTGACCCCGGTGCTTTTACTATTTCTTGCACCGTTGGATCTTTGAATTTTGCCAAGGCATTGTGTGATCTGGGTGCTAGAATCAATTTGATGCCACTATCCGTCTACAGGAAGTTGGGGTTAGGCGATCCAACACCAACCAATATGAGGCTCGTGATGGCTGATAGGTCGGTAAAACGACCTGTGGGTATCTTGAATGATGTATTGGTGAAGGTCTCTTCATTCATCTTTCCTGCAGACTTCATTATTCTGGATTGTGAGGTGGATTCTGAAGTTCCCATAATCTTGGGACGTCCTTTCCTTACAACTGGAAGTGTGCTTATTGACATGAGAGATAATGAGCTTTTATTTCGAATGAATGACGAAGTGATTCATTTTGATTTGTGCAAATCAATAAAGCAACCTAAAGATCTGAACATGTTATCTGTAGCTGATATTCATTATGAGGATAAGAAAGCATTATCTGTAGAGAAACAGCTTACTTTCGAGCCGTTATCTGCCGCGCTACTGAATGTTGAGTATGAGGATAATGAAGTTTATGAAGAAAATATGTGTGCTCTAACAGAAATAGGGTCCTATTCTCATACTCCTAAATAGCCAGACCTTGATCTTAAGAATCAACTATCCCCAACAGTGAAGACTTCCATCGAAGAGCCACCAATGCTAGTATCGAAAGAGGTCCCCGATTATCTAAGGTATGTGTTCTTGGAAAGGGGAAATATACTTTCGATAAGTATGGCGGATGATTTAAGTGAACTGCAAGTAGAGGCTCTCATCTCTGCTCTGAAGAGATACAAGATAGTTATGGGTTGGTCTATTGATGATATAATTGGTATCCCACCTGGGATATGTATGCACAAGAGTCATATTGAAGACGATTACATGCTTACAAGTAAGTATCATTATCGTCTGAATCCATTTAGAAAACGATGCACCATTTATCTCGATGAAGTCTAAGTAATCGAGATAGCTATATCGTGCTGCGACAATAAATCAAGCGCTAGATAGGAGGCAACCCATCGTTTTTCATTTTTTTCTTTCTTTCGTTCTACTAAGTGTTTTGCTTTTGATAAATAAAAATCCAAAAAGAAGAGTCGTGCCACGACCAAAACTAAGGCTCTTGATGAGAGACAACCCATTGTTCTAATCGTTTTTATTGTTTTTGAGCAAGTGTAGGTACAAGAGGTATAAAGGAGAAGATTGGTTTCAAATTTTGATTTGGAAGTATTGCATGTTGAAGGTGGTAAGTTAGGAATGAAAAAGCAAAAGGCTATGGATTGGGCATTGCTTATGAAAATATAGGCAACGAATAAGGTTAGGCCTATGTAAAACTAGGCCACGAACAAGGCAAGGCCTATGCTATGGCCTAAGCTCTCGGATTCTAGTGTGCCATAGCATAGGCGCCGCCCATGCCCAAGTATGCCATAGCATAGGCGCCGCCTATGCCAATTCCTTTTGTCTCTGAATCTCATATGCCATGGCATAGGAGACGCCTATGCCTAACAATGCCATGGCATAGGCGCCGCCTATTCTCAACAATGCCTTGCAAAAGGCGCCGCCTATGCCTAGCATAGGCAAAGCAAAAGGCGCCGCCTATGGTCACTTTTGGTCTCCAAATCCAATTCTAATCACTTCACTAGTTTGTGCCAACAACATAAGTGTGGGGTGGTACCACTACTACTTGTTTATTGATCTAACTCAGGTACAATGGCCCCAAAAGTAAGACAAGGTAAAGAAAAAGCGCTCACCTCACAGAAAGGAAAGAAAAGAGCAAGTTGAATCCTCCGTGCTGCAAATACCTCGACGCATTCTTGGAATCATGTGGGGTACTTATGAGGAACTTCTAAGGATGAAGACTCTGATGATGATTCCGACGCAGGGGGTAATACCCCAGACATAGAGGATGAGTCCGACCAACCAGGTTCTTCTTATTTATTTTCCACTAAGGGCAGTGTGTCCCGTCTAAGTGTGGGGTGCTGGTATTTGCATACTATACTTCTTTATCTGCATTTGTATTTATTTATGTTTGTTTGCTTAGTTTTTTTAGTTAATCATTTTTCATTTTTTTTAGTAGTAAATTTTTTTTACTTTGCATGAAATGATTCTAATAGGCAGCATGGGATTATAACAAGAGTTTGTGCTTAAATCATGACTATTGAGACGTTTCGGCTCTAATTGTGACTCACTATGTAATAATCATATGGTTTGATTCATTCATCGTTGGGTCAAGAGTCTATACTGCTCCCAATAAAGTCGACCATGTGCCTTGTGTGTGTAAGATAATAGTATATTCCGTGCTTGTGGCTGATGCTAGAACTTGCCCGGTATGTATGTAAAGCGAAAATAAAGAGTGCAAGTCTAGGAAATGATTTAGGCATTTCTTTGGCAACCTATACTTGTTTACCTTTTTTTTACCTATCCATGGATATCATCCTAGTTAACCCCTTTGAGCCTTTAGCCTATTTTCTTTGACAGCCTCATATGTAAGCCTAATCCATTTTTTTTCAAGACCATAATTTGATCCAAATTCCTAAGTGCTTTAAAGTGTAAATTCATGTGACAAAATAAGAGGAAATTGGGTGAGTATGATGCTTTAGAATGTATTGGTGCTTGAAAATTTTATGAAAAAAAAGTGCTATCATAAGAGGTGTGTTATGAAAAGAAAAAGGAAAGGAAAACTGAAAAGTTAGTTATGTTTAAAATTGAAAAAACAAAAGAGGAGAAAAGGGGTGTTAGAATAAGAGAAAGCAGAAAGGTTGTTTGAAAGAAAAGTGTTAATGACATAATGTGATGTATTAAAGCGCTTAGGAACATAGTCACTATTTCTGGCCAAAATAGTCCTACCCGTCCCTTAGCCTACATTACAACCAGCAAAAGACCTAGTTGATCCTATGCTTAGCATTCTGACATTTAGTGGAGCATTACACTAAGGGCAAGCCTATGGTCATCAGTTGCAGCATATGAATTCTTTGTGAGAGCGAGAGCAAGGATACTCGTATACCCATGTTTCGATAAAAATGCTACACTTGTGAGTAATTATGGGTAATATATTGTGAGACACATATGGTTGATGAGTTTTGGGTAGTTGTGTATGATTCTTTGTGCCTAAACTTGTGAACCCGAGTTGACCACCGTCACGAGTCTATGTTGGAGGTTGAATTGTTTCTACTAATGATCAGAAAACTACTTTTTGTTGATAATTGTTGTGCTTGTCTTGATGAATATTTTGTGTTGTTACTGTGAAACCCTAAGTAGATGTTTAAATGGACATGATAGTTTGTTCGAGGACGAACAAAGCTTTAAGTGTGGGGTGTTGATGATAGGCAAATTTACAAGCCTAAAGTGCTATATTCTACCCATATTTTAGCTAATTTTTGAGAACAAAATATATAATTCATGCATTTTTAGTCCTTTTTCCTGTAAGTGAGCTAACGAACATGATTACCAAGTTTTCAAGTATAAATGATGCATAATTCAGCATTTTATGGATAACTTGACGCCAAAGAAAGATTGACAAAAGGAGGAAAGAAAAGCTTGGACGCCAAGGACCAAAAGTGGCGCATGGAAAATATATCCTGGGCAAAAACAACAATTCTAAAGACTTTAGGGACTAGCAGTAATCTATTAGGATTAGGATAATGATTGCAGTAATTTATTAGGATTAGGATAATGATGCAGTAACCCAGTAGGAATGGGTTAAGTAATGCAGTACCTTAGTAGGAGTAGGATATGGGTGTTATAAATACCCTATTCTGCTAGAGATTTTTATTCATCTTCTAACAATCTATCTATTCTACAATTCATACATTCTCCATTCTTACAATTAATTCTACTTTTTATTCTGCTTCTATTCATTTGTTCGATTCTTAATTTCCACAACAAGAGACACGTTAATCAACAAGGAATTCACGCCATTCTTACCCCTATTCCCAACGTGAGATCTTTATTGTGGTACAATAATAATGTCTATTGTGATTTCCTTCGCACTCATGGGTAACTAAACTTCTCTATTGGGGTTATGGAAGCCGTATGAGATACTATCTATTGCTATAAGTTTGTGAGTTCGTGACACGTATGCTGCTTATATCATTATTCTCTTCATCTTAATACAAATTTTTGTGGCTGCAGACACATAGAATGCGCCAGTATAGCATTAACTTGTTCGAAAGAAAAGTTATATGTCTGGAAAAGAGATAATATCAAGGTAATAGGGTCCCATCCCCTATTAAAAAGTTAGTGCCGTAATTGGATTAACCTCTTGGAGAATTTGTACTGTTAGATACACTTTAAGCTCGAAAGAGTTAAAGTGAAATAGTCCTTGTTTCGGTCGAAAGACGCTTGGATTTACCATCGAATACAATTCTCTATAAGCACATGCATGTCTGAATTCCGCATAACTCATAGCCAATAGAGACGTATAACTAATAAGGTGGACATAAACCCAACTTCTCGATTCTCATTGGTTAAACTCTTATGAAATATTCTGTCTTTTTACTTTGCTATTTTTCATTTTTACTCTGTTATTTCGGTTACAATACTTGCACGTCAAAATCCCCCCTTTTTACGAGACTTGCACCAAAAGTCTAGTATTCGTTGCTTACTTATTGACCAAGCTATTCCCTGTGGGATCTATACCAAACCCAGTTGGATTCTATATTTGACAACGACCGCTTTACACTCCTACGAGAGCTGTAGATTGAGCGTTATCAATTATGCATTGCAAAGGTTTCAAGAATAGTCAAACTATGTGATAAAATCATTTTCATTGGCATTTTAACAAACATGTTAAGGGCATATAGTTTCCAAAACCTAAACCAAGTATCAGTTGACCATTCCCATGTAACCACATGTTCAAACCATAATAATAACATGAAAAATCATTAGTAAAACATGGAAAACACTATCCAACCTTAAACAACCAAAACCCCTAACATCTATTTCAAAACAAAAACAATAGCACAATAATACCACAAAAACCATTTAATAAAACATGCTTTTATTTGAACTAACAATGAGGGAGGATAAACATTCCTTAGACACTAAGGAAGACGGAGAGATTCACTCTTGAAATCCCCTAACTGACTGCCTTGTAAAAATCCTAGCCATTTGTTAAACCAAGAGCTTGAGAGAGATTTTAATAGATTTTTAAGAGTGTTTGATTTAGAATAATAGGTTAATGAAGTCCCAAAAGATATTTTGTGCCAGAGGGTCAAAAGGAGTTAAGAGGTGAAATGTCCAAAATACCCCCAACTTAAAACTGTAAAATCACCTTAGGTGGGAATGTGTTAACCCACAACCTATCACCTCAACTTATGTTTGGTACCATCCAATCGTAACCTAAACAGAAGGTTTGACAGCCATACACTGTCCACTATATGACTCTATTGCCCCAATTTGTGACCAAACCATACGACTCGTATGGTTTAGTCCTACCCAAGACATAATATAAAGGGGTTGACAGTTGACAACAAATGACCAGACTGTACCACTCATACCCTATCATCACGGCTCTTAGTGAGCCATTTGTACTCAGAGCCAAGTAAATTTACTAAGTTTCATATTAAGTGAAGGATCAATTCAACCACCCGTTACTAAACCATACAACCCATACCCACAACAAAAACCCTACCACCAATCAATAGAAAGTTCATAAGTTAGGTCACCTGACCCGTGCCCATATTATACAACTCGTATGATGAGTCATTACAAGACAAGTAATCTCAAAGTTCTGGAAATTTCTAAGGGACAAAATTCAGGGTGTTTCAATTCTCCCCCACTTGGATTAGTCATCCTCAAATTATGGAACAAGGCAGTACAAGAATGATTTGGAATCCACACACCTCTACTCTTACCTTTAAATAAGTTAGAAAACAAAGATGTTAAGAATAACTCATAGCTTACGGATGAATATCTGGAGCAGAAAGAAGAAATGGATATTTGGACTTCATTTCAACTTCAGTCTCCCAAATAGCCTCTTCGACCTTGTGGTTTTTCAATAGAACCTTTATCAAGGCTACGTTCTTGGTCCGCAATCGGTGAACCTACCAATCGAAGATCTGAATTGGTATAACATGACTCAAACTAGGGCCTTATCATAATGGGCATCCCAAGTTCATTCAGGACCCGGAACCACCTCTGTTACCCAACCCAACCTCTTAATACGCATACCTTAAGTCAAATAAATTTTGAATGTATAACAAGATAGCGTTTGTTACCATTCCAGACTCTGGGATAGGTCTATAATCGTGACCAATCCAAATAAGTCCAACCATCCATTACCAACCATAAACCATAACAAAACAAATATAGTAACTAAGTTCCTATCCATAACATAACATAAAAGGATGGAACAATCATAAATTCAGTCCAATAGTATCAACCGTAATATCAATGCCAATACTAAGGATGACACCAATACCGACACCACCCATTCCAACCCATAGTAGTCACACAAAGCCTGTAACCAACATAAAAAGAATATCCGGTTGGGACATGCCCCTAACCATAACCAAAGCCAATATCCATAAAATAACCAAAGTATGTAAGGACATCCATGATATGAAATAGAGCCTTTCGAAATATGGAAGCTCACTATTTTAATCTAATATATGATCCCAAATTCGATCACTAAGCATGAGAAATAGAATGGCTGGTTTTTGTTTCGCGTGGGGAAACAACCGCCCAAAAATGGGTTAGTAAGTGAACACTAGCATGAACTCGGGATAAGGATAAAAAATAATGCCATCCAGTAAAACCAAGTAAACCAACCATATGAATATAACCATACATACATTTATACATATATATATATGTGTGTGTGTGTATATATATACATATATATATGTAAGTATGTGTATATACATATATATATATATATATGTACGTATATATATATACATATATAACCATGCCGGGAAAAGGAGCTGGGTTTAGCATGCCTTTCAAACCACTAACATGGGTATGTGTAGCTGAACCATACTAAAATCACCTACGGGCTATATGGGTCCAGTGTAACACCCTAAATGGGCCCCGATACGTGTAGTTGCATCAATCGAAGATGCCATAAGAGTAGAGAATTCCCAAGTACCATTCGCATTCCATGATACATATGTACAGGGAACTTAGAGGATTCCCATGTACCTCATAGTATCATAAATGGTTGCTATGACCAACCCTTATGTTGGAAAACATGACTTTTCAGTGTCCATCCATTAGAAATGCACCATCACAGTTAGCAATCACACTCCACCATTATTACCAAATAAAAACAATTACCATCCGACCAAATCATTTTGCCATTATTATTAACCAAGGCTATGAATAATGGTATTGCCATACCAACTATAGCTTGCATGCAATGTCTTTAGCCAACCTTTTTATGTTAAGAGATTCCTATGTACCCATAGATTACATTTGCAAGTTAACTTGGGGGAATCTTGTGTACCCCATAAGTGCTCTATTATTAAGTTTTCTTAGGAGAATCTCACGTACCCCATAAGTTGTTCATTAATAAGTTCACTTAGGGGATTCCACTGTACCCTTCAAGGTTTTTTAGTTAACCATAACCATGACCACCAAACCTTACCATTTATCTATCTCAAACCATTTAAACTATTTCTACCATTTAGGGTTCCATTACCAAACCATACCATTTAATAGTTTCATTAAAAGTCCAATAGTATAGTAAAAGCATTCTCATAGACATTTTATCAAATATATTGGGGTCATAGTGTTTCCAAAACCAAATCCAATTACCAATTAACCATTCCCATGCAACAAATTGCACAAACCCCCATTAAATCATGTAATTACATAATTAAAACATGGGGAAACTATAACCAAACATTAAATACCAAAACCCCAACGTATATTTGAAAACCCCAAAACTATACAATAATCATCCCATTAAAACATTATATAAAACATGCCTTTAGTTGGAACTAACTATGAGGTAGGAATACATGGCTTAGATTACGAAGATAATAGAGAGAAATCACCCATATAAGCCCCTAATTGATCCTCTATGAAACCCTAGCCTTTCTTTACCCAAGATCCTTAGAAAAAATTAGAGAGAGTTTATAAGTGTTTTAGATTCAAATAATAGAGTACATGATGTCCATATAGTGATATAAGTCGTGGCCCTTAAGAGGTTAAGTGGGAAAATGTCTAGATTACCTCTAACTTAAACTGCTTAAAATTCACGTCAGACAATACAACTCCTCCATACTAGTAGTACCCTCCAATGTGAGTGGTATCCACCACTTAAACCCTAGAACTCCCCCTTAGACCCAACACTACCCAAACAAAAACTTACCCAAACCATACGATTAGTACCTAAAAACCGTATCGCTAGCAGAATAAAATCAAATAAAGTTGAAACATTGCCTACCATGCTTGACACGCCTCAAAATTGGGCCATGTCGTATGGGCACCTCAAGCCCACATAAACCAAAGGTCACACCTATAACCCATCATAATCATTACATCAATCATATGGGTCGGGTAAATCCCGAACTTATAATAAGATAGCAAAACTTACACAAGACGTCATAACTTAAACATGGCTAATCACTTTATTAGATTTATCACACTAACCAACATTCCCAAGTCCATTGCCATCCATAAAAACTCAATAGAAACCGATGTTTAGAAATGTATATGTTTGGATAAGCCCTGAATAATAGCCAAACCAAGTTAAACTAAGACTTAGTCTAAGGACAGGGGACCAAGAATGAATGCTTTCCAAAATATGGAATCTCACCAATCCGTAGTCAATGCACGATCCAATTCAATCACCTAATAACTGGACTAAAAGAGAAGATGATTCTTTGACCCCTATGTCATATTGGAAATAGCATTTGGAGATGGTTAGCGGTTGGAACACTAGCATATGCCTCAAGGATATGGATAAAATTGAATCATCTTTCAACAACAAGTCAATATATATAATATCCAATCACATTCATAAACTTATTCTTACATATAAACATATCACATGCTAAAAAAGAGGGCGAGTCTTATCCAAACTTTGGGAACACTCATTCATCATACACACAATGGAGGACTCCAACCTTCCACGCTTATAGATTCAAGCATTTCTCCTTAGGCATAGGACTTTAACCATATTTACAAATCATCAAGTAAGGGATTCTAAACACATACACATCCATTCAAGTGAGGGACTCTAATCACTCACACATATTTATTCAAGCAAAGGTCTCTAAGAACATACTCGCACATCAGGAAAAGGGACTCTAATCTCATGCCATATTAAATAGGGGACCCTAAACCCAAGCCAATTCATTTGGCGAGGCACTTTGGCCTTATGAGATCTCATACACCCATGAGTCGTATCGAAAGGGTACAACTCTCCCCTAACTCATATGCTCCACTCATAATAAAATTAGTCCACTCCAAGCTAAGACCTCACCCCGTACGACTAACCTAGGTATAAATCAAACCCTTAGGTAAGATTGAAGAGAGGTTCACTGGTACCTAGGATATTTAGTGACCCTCAACACACTGCCTATGATATAAGAGGGGAGGATAAAAAAGATATGGCTCGTATCCAAGGGGTAAAACTCAAGCCCCTAGCCATACCCAACTCTGTGACACCAAAATATAAAGTTTTACAATGGTTTTAAGTCTTGGTGTTTCAATTTTCCCACACTCAAATCATTCCTCTTCGAATGAAGGGTAAGGCTAGCAATAAACACAAGCCAACACATTATCACCTATCAAAACATCCTTTAAACAAGTTAGAACAAACACACAACAAGGATATAACACATATCATGCTCATTATCAATTAATTATTGACGTCATCATCTTTGGGACTCAACCTCATTATTTATCAAGACACTTGTTTATTTCAAAGCTTAGGGACTTAAACCCTCGCTTATCAACGCTAACACATTTCACAACTTGGGGACTTCAAATCATAAACTTATCAAGGATACTTACTCAATTCAAGGATTAGGGACTTGAACTGATTATTTACCAAAGACATGAATTAACACAAGATACTATGGACTTAAACCCATCAGAATAGGGACACATATAGTTTCAAAGCATTAGGGACTTGAACCCATGGTCTAACAAGATACAAATCAACTTAACCCATCGGGGAATTTAACCTATTGTCTATCAAAGATATAAATCAAAGCACGGAGATCAACATATACTTCAATCCAAGTTTCCAAAATAGGAAACAAATGTGGATACGTAGACTTCATGTCCTCTTTCGCTTTCCATGTAGCTTCCTCTGACTTTTGGTTCCTCTATAAAACCTTCACTGACGTCACTTTTTCATTCGTAACTGGTGAACTTACTAATCAAAGATCCTCATTGGGATCTCCTCATAGGGCAAAGAGTATGAAATATCAACACCCTCAAGGGAACAACCAACGAAGGATAACCCACATATTTTTCCAACATAGAGACATGAAAATACATGGGTTTAGAGTTATTTAGCAAGGGGAAGAGTTACATGCCTTAGAAAACTTGAATCACCAAGAATATTGACTTTACTTTGCCTCTTGAAGATCACTCTTAAAACCCTAGTCTCCAATTCTTTAAAGATGAGTTTGAGAGAGTGTTTAAGGTGTATGATCTAGAAAAATGGATATTTTGGAGGCTACACAGACTTATATAGTGAGAGTTATTAGGGTTATAGACATAGGAAATGACCACAAGGCCCTTTGTTAAAAGCTGAAAATTAAACCCATCTAGGGGTACGATCACTTAAGTAGTCATACCCTAGGGTACGAGTTGTACCCTGACTGATACACTAGGCTTCTCCTAAGTGACATACACTATTAAGGATACAACCATATACACATGAGTCATATCCATAGGGTGGGACACACCCCAAACTCATATGCTCCGCTCTTAATATAATTAGTCCACTCAAATCTAAAACCTCACCTCATACGACTCACCTAGGTAAGACTAGTACCTTTAGGTACTATTGGGGGAAGGGTCACTTGTATCTAGGAAAATAAGTGACCCTCAACACACTTCCTAAGATAGGAGAGGGGTGGAGAAGAAGGATATGAATCATATCCAAGGGGTACGACTCAAGACCCTAGTCGCACCCACCCTAGTGACCCCCAAAAATAAAGTTTTTCAATGGTTCTAAGTCTAGCTGCTTCAATGCGAGTTAATGGTATGACTCGTACCCTAACTTATGGATCATGGTGAGCCACTCGTACTTATATCCAAGTTAAGTTACCAAGTCTTAGATTAAGTGAAGGAAAAATCCAAACCATACGAGCTATCACCAACCATATGACTCGTACCCACCAAGTATACACATTCCAAAAACTAATCCAACCTACACACAAACACTGGATAGCATACGATAAACCTATCCCAACTGTGCCTCATCATACAACTGGTACATGAGTCGTACTTGTTTAGAAACCAGAAATCAAAAAAATTTTCTAAGATTCCAAAACCTAGGGTGTTTCAGTCTCCCCCACTAGGATCATTTATCCTCAAATAATGGAAAAGGTATACAAAACAAAATCAAGATTTATTTGCATTATCAATTATCAATACAACCTTTAACCAAGTTAGAAAATAAAGATGCGATCAAGAAAACATAACTTTCGTAGAATATCTGGAGCAGAAAACAACTGAGGATATTTGAACTTCATGTCGGCTTTCTCTTCCCATATAGCCTCTTCCACCTTGGGGTTCTGCTATAGAACATTAGCCAAGGCCACAGCCTTGATCCTTAGCCAATGAACCTACTGATCAAATGCCTTAATCAGGAACTCTTCATAAGATAAAGAATCAAAGATACCTAATCCTTCTAGAGGAACCATTGAAGAAGGATCACCAAGACACTTCCTCACATAGAGACATGAAATACCGGATGAATGGAGCTCAAACTAGAAGGCAACTCTAATTCATACGCCACGTTACCAACCCTTTGCAAAATCATATAAGGACTAAAATACTGGGAATGAGATTCCCCTTTTTGCCAAACCATATCACTCCCATTGTTAGAGATACCCTTAGGAACACCTTATCCCTTACCTCAAACTCCATGTCTCTATGTCTTATATCTACAAAGGGCTTTTGGCGAGTTTGGTTAGCCTTAAACCTATCCCAAATCACTTTCACCTTTTCCATACCACCTTTTTTGGAGTCCAAGAGATGAACTCTAAGATTAGCCAAGCAGTGAAAATCCTTCAGCTATACCTGCTTCTCCTGATCCACATGAGCTAAACTCCCCATGGACAACCTGCTAAAAGCATTATCAACCACGTTAGCATTACCTGGGGGTAGTGACGACTCATATCATAGTCCTTGAGAAGCTTCAACTATCACCTCTTCCAGAGATTTAGCTCTTTCTAAGTGAACACATACTATCGATTTTGATGATCAGAAGAGATGTCCACATTCGCTCCATATAAATAATACTCCCAAATTTTTAAAGAAAAATCACCGCTATAAGCTTCAAATCATGAGTAGGATAATTTTTTTCATGCACCTTCAGTTGCCTTAGAGCAAAGGCAATCACCCAAGATGCATCATGATAAAAAACAAACTCCCTATTGCCTTTACGCTATGTCAAAATTGGAGTTGAAGTTAGCCACAAATATCCGACCAAGAAAACTTCAAATTTTTCTGAGTCAAATTAGTCAATGGGGCAGCTATCGTCAAGAAACATTCCATAAACCTCCTATAATACCCAACCAAACCCAAGAAGCTTTGGATGTCGATTGGAGTCATGGGTCTAGACCATTTTTTAACCATAACCACTTTTTTGGATCGACAATGATACCCTTACTAGAAATAATATGACTAAGAAAAGTTGCAACATTCAACTAAAACTCACATTTGGAGAATTTGGCATACAACTGCTATTTCTTTATGGTTTGTAACACCACATTGAGGTAATTGGCATGATTTATCTCTCTCTTAGAATACAATAGAATGTCATCAATGACCACAATGACATAAAGATCTAGAAACTTCCAGAAAACCCTATTCATCAAGTCCATAAATGCTGTTGTGGCATGCCAAACTAAATGACATCACCAAGAACTTAAAGTTCCCATACCGAGTACGAAAAGCCATCTTAAAGATATCCGCCTCCCTAATCTTAAGCTGATGATACCCAAATTGAAGATCTCTCTAAGAAAAGAATTTGGCACCTTGAAAATGATCAAACAAGTCATCTATCCTTGTAAGAGGATACTTGTTCTTAACCATTACCTTATTCAACTTCTGATAGTCAATGCACATCTGAAGGGAACAGTTCTTTTTATGCATGAATAATATCGATGCACCCCACAGAGATATACTAGGATAGATGAATCCCATATCCAAAAGATCCTTAAGTTTCTCCTTCAGTTGCCTCAACTCAGATGGAGCCATTCTATAAGTAGAAATATATATTGTATGAGTGTCTGGAACCAAATCAATACCAAACTCAATTTTCCTATTCGGAGAAATATAGGAAGATCATCTGAAAAGACCTTAGGAAACTCATTTACGACCAGAACCAAATGTAAAAGAGGACCTTCCAAGTAAGAATCTTTAACCGGACCAAATGATATAGAAACCCTTTGGAGGTTAATCTCTAAGATATAAGATAAGAATAAACCTTCTCGTTGGAGCTAGGGAACCTTCCTCCCACTCAATATCAGTTCACCAGGTAGCCTTAAGACAACCTTATAGGTCTAGAAATCTAGGGTTATGTAATAAGACTATAACTAATCCATTTCTAGAATAATATCAAAATCTACCATATCAAGTTTAAATAGATCCACCGAAGTCTGTCTACTACCAACAGCTACCACACACCTCTTATAGACTCTTTTAGTAAAATAGAGTCACCTAATGGGGTAGAAATAGAAAAAGGATCCAAAATAACCTGAAGATCAAAACCAAAATACACAGCCAGAAATGGGGTCACGTAAGTGATAGTGGATCCTTGATCGAGCAAATATACATGTCATAAGAAAGAGTTGTAATGTACCAGTTATGACATCAGCTGATGCCTTAGATTTCTTCTGAGTACCAAGAACATATAAGCTATACCATTCTGTACTAGTACAAAAAGTAAAAACACATGCAGAAGCAACACCATTTGGTATGAGATCATAAGATAAAGCAATCGAAGCTTACTCGGTCCTGAAACACCTTTAACGACTGGATAGTTTTTGAGCATATGGACTGGACCACACTAAAAGAACCTGTCCTTTTCCTCATCACAGAATCCCCAATATAACTGATCATAGAACCATCAAAGAAGGCAGGATGAGGACGACGGAGACCTACTCACCTGATATTAGGCACCCTTTGCCTAAAAATTATCGCCACCCTATTGACGCCTATCACCTGTCTCTTTCGAGTATGGATTACTAGTTGTAGAGAAGGAACCAGAACTCCCTCACTTCTTCTTAGGCCACTTATTGTCATCCTGACCACCTTGCTATTTCCCACCACCTTGTTTAGATGACTTGAACTTTATACCCTTCCTTTGCCCAAACACAACTTGTTCCCTCTTTTCTCCTCCTTTTGGTGTATATAATGACCAACCTAGAAATATCTCTATCATTGATCAAAAGTGTAGTCTTTCTTGGAAGGATCAAATCTTGAGACATTCTAAAAGTGAAATTTCTCATCTTAGGCCTTATGTCAGACACCAATTCTGGAGCATACCTAGACAACTGATGAAATTTCAAGGCATATTCCTTGACAGACATTTTTCTTATCTCAGATTGAAAAATTCCCCTGCCTTCACTTCTCTTATCTCTTGAGGAAAGAAGTAATCTAGAAACGCATCAGAGAAAGTCTCCGACATAGTCGACTCCTCAAAATAACCTTTTACCCTATCCCATTCCTCGTACCATTAGTACACCACATGCTTAAGATGGTAAGTAGCAATATTCACCCTTTCCATATTCGTGGCCTGCATCACCCTGAAGATTTTATCCATTTCATCCAAGAAACCTTGAGGATCCTCCTCCACCTTTACACTGGTAAAAGTAGGAGGATTCATCTTCATAAACATGCCAACCCTTGTGGCCTAAGAAGATGAAATACTAGATGCATCTCGCTTAGCCTGAGCAGCAACCAACTGAGCAATAACATGAATCGATTGATGAAATTTTTTTTTGTCACCTTATTCTGAGGAGGACTAGTAGTAACTGATGGAATTCAAGAAATATCACGAACGATACCCCTAGACCAAGTATGGATCCCTTAAGTAGTATGTGTCCCTTCAATATTGTCCACAATTGGAACAGAAAAGTTACCTTGCATCTCAGATCATCGAGGTATGATCTAAAAAACAAGCAAATTAGGATGAGAGAAGATTTTAGGACTTAGACTCCCATATTGAAAATATAATACCAAGAAAGTGAAACATTTCTAAATGCCTTATAGACTCTCTCTAATGAATGTGGCGTGCTATATATTCTTAAAGGAAAATCTACTTGACATAAATTTGTGGACTCCCAATTGACCATGAATCTAAAGCCGTGATACCAAATTAAAACTACCTAATTAGGGCCTTATCTTAATGGTCATCCCAAGTCCATCCAGGATCGGGGAATATGCATACCCTGAATCAAATAAATTCCCAACCTATAACAAGATATCATTTATTTATATTCTAGACTCTAGGATAGGTCTATAACCATGACCAACCCAAATATGACCAACTATCCACTACCAACCATAAACCATAACCAAACCAATATAGTAACCAAGTTCCTATCTATAACATAACATTAAAGAATGGAATAATCATAAATTCAGTTCAATGGTATCATCCTCAGTACCAAAGCCAAAACTAAGGATGCCACCAATACCGACATTGCCTATTCCAACTCATACACAAAAAGCCTCAAACCAGAAAAAAACAATTTCTAATTGGCACATGCCCCCAATCATAGCCAAAACCAATATCTATAAAATGACTAAAGTATGTAAAGACATCCTGGATATGAAATGGAGCCTTCCACAGTATGTAATTTCACCATTTCAATCCAATAGGTGATCTCAATCCACAGTATACAATCGCTTGAAGATGGGTTAGCGGGTGAATGGTAGGATAAACTCAAGTAAAAGATAAAATAATTACATTTAGTAAAACCAAGTAAATCAACCATATGAACAAAACCATACATATATATATATATATACATAAATATATATATATCCTTGCCGAAAAAGGGAGCTGGGTTTAGCATGCCTTTAAATCTATTTACCTGAGTATGTGTAGATTAACAATCCTAGAACCATCCACTGGCTATATGAGTCCATCGTAACCCTCTGAGTGGGACCGATATGTGTAGCCGCACTACCTAGAGATACCATAAGAGCAGAGGAATCCTAAGTACCCTTCTCTCTCAATGATACATATGTTTAGTGTACTTAGAGGATTTTAATGTACCTCAAAGTATAATATATGGTCGCTATGAACAACCCTTATGTTGACAAACATTAGTTTCCAGTGTTTGTCCATTGGACTCGTACCTTCATGATTAGCTATCATACCCTTACATTATTGCCTAATAAAAACCATTACCATCCACCCAAGCCATTATGCCATTATTATTAACCAAGCATATGAATAGTGGTATCATCATACCGACTATAGCTTGCAATAAATGTCCTTAGCAAACCTTTTTATGTAAAGGGATTTCCATGTTCCGATAGATTACATTATCAAGTTTACTTTGGGGAATTCCGTGTACCCCACAAGTGTTCCATTATAAAGTTTACTCTGGGGAATCCCATGTACCCCACAGGTTGTTCATTAACATGTTTACTTAGGGGATTTTACTGTACTTTGCAAGGATGATTAGTTGAAGATAACCATGACCACAAAACCTTACCATTTAGCCATTCCAAACTATTTAAACCATTTACACCACTTAGAGTTCCATTACCAAACCGTACCATGTAATAGTTTCATTAAAAGTCCAATAATATAGTAAAAACATTCTCATAGGCACTTTATCAAACATGTTGGGGGCATAGTGTTTCCAAAAAGTAAATAAAATTACCAATTAACCATTCTCATGCAACTAATTGTCCAAACCACCATTAAAGAATGTAATTTCTTAATTAAAACATGGGAAAACGATAACGAAACATTTAATACCACCAACATATATTTGAAAACCCTAAAGTCATACAATAATCATGCCATGAAAGTTTGTATAAAACATGCCTTTAGTTGTAACTAACAATGAGGGAGGAGTACCTGCCTTAGAGTACGAAGATGATGGAAAGAAATAACCCATACAAGTCCCAAATTGATCCTCCTAATGAAACCTTAGCCTTTCTTTACCCAAGAGCCTTAGATAGAATTAGAGAGATTTTCTATGTATTTTTAATTAGAATAATAGAGTAAATGATGTCCCAATTGTGATATAAGTCATGGGGCCTTTAGAGGTTAAGTGGGAAAATATAATGATTATCCCCAACTTAAACTGCTTAAAATTCCTATCAGATGGTATGACTCTTCCATACCAGTCGTACCCTCTAATACAATTGGTACCCACTACTCATACCCTATACCTCCCTCTAGACCAAACACTATAAAGTATACGACTTATAAAAACCAAGTCGTACCCAAACCATATAATCAGTACCTCTAAACCATATCACTTGCAAAATAGAATCAAAGAATATTTGAACACTGCCTACCATGCGAGTCAATGGTACGAGTTGTACCCAGTCTTACCGCTCATGGTAGGCCCCTCGTACTTAGATCCAAGTTAAGTTACCAAGTCTCAGATTAACTGAAGGAGAAACCCTGGTTAGCATACGATCAACACATACCAATCGTACCCCATCATATGACTGGTACCCACAAGTCGTATGTTGTTCAAAAAAGACAAATCCTAGAAATTTTCTAAGGCTACAAAACCCAGGGTTTTTTCATGAGATTTCCTTATAAGATAGGGAATCTGAAATACCAATCCTTGATAGGTAGAATTTATGATAGATCACCCGTACGCTTCCTAAACATCGAAAGATGGAATACCGGGTGAATGGAGCTCAAACTACAATGCAACTCCAACTCATATGCAACATTGCCAACCCTCTTCAAAATAAAGTACAGACCAACATAATTGAGACTAAGCTTTTCTTTCTACCTAAACCACATCACTCCCTTCAGGGGAGACACCTTTAAGAACACCCTATAACCAATCTCAAACTCCAACTTCCTACTCCGCAAATTTGCATAGAACTTTTAGATACTTTGGGTAACCTTAAGTCTATCCCGAATCACATTCACCTTCTCCATGGCTTGGTGAACCACATCTGGGCCAAACATCTACGCCTCACCAATAATGAACCACCGGATAGGAGATCTATACCTGCTACTATACAAGGTTTGAAATAAAGCTATTCCAATGCTAGAGTGGTAGATAATATTATAGAAAAACTCTATAAGAGGCAAATTCTCCACCCAACTACCACCATAGTCAATTATGAAAGCTTGAAGCATATCCTATAAAGTTTGGATAGTCCTTTCTACTTGCCCATTCGATTGTGGGTGAAAACCTATACTAAGACTCACCTTGGTCTCTAAACCTTTCTGAAACAACCAAAAAAAGTGAGATGAAAACTACATACCACAATCAGAGATTGTGAAAATAGGTATCTATGCAACTGCACAATCTCTTGGAGGTACAACATTGCATAATCTTCTGTCAAAAATTTAGTCCTCACTGGAAAAAGGTGAGTCAACTTTGTCATCCTATCCATGATGACCCAAACTGGATCAAATTTATTTCAAGAAGGAGGAAGACTAGTAATTAAATATATGTTGATCACTTCCCACTTGCACACAGGCAACTCAATCTCTTGATATAGTCCTCCGGGCTTCATATGCTTCATTTTACTTGTTGCATATTATGCACTTAGCCACAAAACTAGCCACACCCGCTTCATATTATTCCACCAATACATCTCTTTAAGGTCATGGTACATTTTTTTCAAACTAGGGTGAACAAAATAACGCAACTTATGTGCCTCAGCCAAGATTTTCTCTCACAAACCATCAACATCGGGAATTCATTACCTTTCTTGGTATTGCAACGTACCATCACCCCTAATATCGAAGGCCGTCACCTTTTTCCCACCTAAATCAACCTTGATCCTCAGCAAGAAAAGATATAACATCTGGTTCTCCTTGGTTTCAACACCAAGAGATGACTGCGCCGCCTCCTGTACAAACACGCCACCATCCTCAGAGTGTAAGAGGCAAACTACAAGGTTAGCCGAATGTGAATATCCTTGACCAACTCCCACTTCGCTTTATCCACATAAGCCAAACTTCAAAGGGATAACATGCTAAGAGAATCAACAACCACATTATCGTTACTTGGGTGGTAGTGAAGATTCATGTCATAATCCTTAAGTTGCTCAAGCCATCTCCTTTGTGTAAGGTTAAGATATTTCTGAGTAAACACATATTGTAAGCTCTTATGATCAGAAAAGATATCCATATGCACTCCATACAAATAGTTATGCTAGATTTTCAATGCAAATACAACAACTAATAATTCCAAGTTCTGGGTAGGATAATATTTCTCATTCACCTTTAACTGTCTAGAGGCATAAGCTATCACCTTCCCATTTGTGCCTTCCGATAATTTAAAACTAGAGCCAAAGTTATCTTATCATTCAACTTCTCGATATTACCCTCACAAGCATTTGACCATAAGAACTTTACCTTTTTTGAGTTAACTTAGTCAACAGGGCATCTATAGAAGAAAAACTTTCCACCAACCTTCTATGGTAACTAGGTAAACCTAAGAAGCTCCGAATGTCTATTTGAGTCATGGGTCTAGGCCACATCTTAATTGCTGTGACTTTCTGTGGATCCACCCTAATCCCTTCACTCAAAATGACATGACCCAAAAAAGTGACAACATTCAACTAGAATTCACATTTCAAAAATTTATCATACAACTGATGCTTATTCATTGTATGCAATACAATACGGAGGTGATCAACATGATACACCTAGAACTTAGAGTACACCAAAATGTCGTCTATGAGTACAATGATAAATAGCTTCAAAAACTGATGAAAGACCATATTTATCTAACCTATGAATTCTAATTGGGCATTAGTCAACCCAAAAGACATAACCAAAAACACAAAATGCCTATACGGAGTACAATAAGCAGTCTTAGGGATACCTACTTCCTTAATCTTTAACTGATGATACCCGAACCGAAGATAATCTTGGAGAAAAATTTTGCACCCTAAAACTGATCAAGTAAATTATCTATCCTAGGAAGAGGATACTAACTCTTTATCATCACTTTATTAAACTGTCAGTAATTAATTCACATCCGAAGGGAACCATCCTACTTATGTACGAAAAATACCAGTGCACTCTACAAGGACACACTAGGATGAATGAAACCCTTGTCCAAAAAATCCTTTAGTTGCTTTTTAAGCTCCTTCAACTAAGATAGAGCCATTCTATAAAGAGGAATAGAAATCAGATGAGTGTCCGGAGCAAGATCAATCCCAAACTCAATCTCCCCATCAGAAGGGATACCAGAAAGGTCATCAGAGAAGACCTCAAGAAATTCATTCACCACTGGGATGAAATGTAAAGAAGGACCCTCCGAGTTAAAATCTTTAACCTAGACTAGATAATAGAGTCACATTAATCTCCGAGCTCTAAGATATCAAATAAACTTCTTCATAGGAGCTAGGGAACTACCCTTCCACTTAACAACCAACTCATAAGGTAATTTAAAGAAAACCCTACAGGTTCGACAGTCTAGTGAAGTATTGCACGAGTGCAAGTATCCTTCTCCAATATGACATCAAAATCAATCATGTCTAATTGAAAAAAATCCACCAGAGTCTCCTGACCACTTACAGATACCACACAACCCTAATAGACTCTTGTAGCCACCATAGAGTCACCCACCAGGGTAGAAATAATAAAAGGGTTCAAAACATACTCAAGACCAAAACCAAAATGTATAGACACACAAATGGGTCACATAAGAGAGAGTGAACCCTAAGTCAAGTAAGTAGTATATATCATAGGAAAAGAGTTTCAATATACAAGTAATGATATAAGGCGATCCCTTGGAAACTTGGTGGGTCGTGATAGCATAGAGATAATTTCAACTAGTGCCAAAATTAGATAGATCACCCTTTGGTTCTGGAGTTGATAAAGAGGCAGCTAGAACCTTGTTCACCATCGAAGCAACCTTGGCCACTGGAAAGTTCTTAATCATATGCCCTGGCTTACCACAGCTGAAACACTTATCCCTTCCTTCTTCATAGTAAACCTAATGAATTCTACCATAAAACCTAGAGAAAAGATATGATGGAGATAATTGGACCTCACTAGCTTAAGATTGGGCACCCTATGCCCTGAAGTTGTTGCCCCCTTGGAAATTCCTGTCACTTGATGGCTTTGGGTAGGGAGCACTAGCCATCGAGTAAAACCTAGAATTTACCCACTTCTTCTTCGGCCACTTACTACCATCCCTTCCACTTTACTATTGGCCACTACCCTTCTATAAAAATCTTAAGTTGTTGTTTTGCCTTTCTACTATCTCAGGCTTCTTTTTCTTCCCTTCTTTCATGTGTTGTATGTACACAACCAACCTAGAAATATCCATGTCCTTCAGCACCAAGGAAATATTAGTTTCCAATATCAAGTCTTTATATAACCCAAAACCAAACTTTCTAATTTAGCCCTCATGCTAGAAATTAACTCCAAAGCATGCCGAGATAACGGGTGGAACTTTAAGGCATACTCCTTGACTGACATCTTTCCTTACTTTAGATTTATGATTTTTTTTTCTTTGCTTCTCTTAACTTCTAATGAAATAAGCAGTCCAAAAAAGTATTAGAGAAATCATCCCATAGATCTGACTCAATATCACCACCCCTTAATTGCTTCCATTCTTCATAACACTGGTATGCCATATCTTTCAACTAATAGGTGAAAAAATCAACTTTATTCATATTTGTGTCATGCATAGCATGGAAGATATTTTCTATCTCATCCCAAAAACCCTGAGGATCCTCCTCTACCTTAATATTGGTAAAGATTAGAGGATTTAACCTGATGAATTAGCCAACCCTTGTGGCCTCAGAAAATAGAGTAACAAAAGTACCATGCTGAGTCTGGGAAGATACCAATTGATACAACATGAGAACAGACTAACAAAATTTAGCATTTGTCATATCATCTTAAGGAGCTCAAGAAGGACTGGAGAGAATTAGGGGAACTCTAGGAGGGTAATTAGGAATGGACCCCTAGACCGAGTATGGACCCCATAAGTAGAACAGGTCCTATCAAAATTTTCCTCAGGTAGGATAGAAGAGTTTCCATGAACTTTAGATCGTTGAGGAGGTATGATCTGAAAAGCAAACAAATAGAAAATTAGAGGAGAATTCAGGACCTTAGACTCTACAGCTTGAAAATAGAACTCAAGAAAGAGAAATATTCATAAATGCCTTGTAGCCTCTCCCTTATGAATGTGGTATGGAAAAAAACCTTAAAAGAGACTTTACTCAACATGGCTTTGTGGATTCCCAATTTACCATGAAGCTAGGGCTCTGATACCAATTTGTCACATCCCAAACTAGAGCCTAATCATGTAGGGCATCTCAAGTTTGATGGGGATCAGAGATTGCCCCAAATACCCAACCCTAACCACCTTGTACCTTATGTTGGATAAATTCTAAATATATAACCAGATAAAGCAAAAAAAATTGAAAGACATTCAATAAAGTTTATAAATATAACCAACGAAATATCAAACCAAATATCCAACACATGTCAACCCCAATGCCAATACCAATACCAAAGGCTAACACCAATACCGCCATAAGCCATGCCAATAATAGTCCTGCAAAGCCTCTATCAAAAATCAAAGAACATTCAATTGGGACATACCCCTGACTATAGCCAAAACCATAGTCCAAGAAATAAAGATAGATGAAAGATGTCCAAAGCATGAAATAGAGTCATTCGAAGTATAGATGCTTTTCACTTCAGTCTGACATAAAGTTGTCCATGAATCGAAGTCACTAAACAGAAGGATTAGTATGGACGGTTCCTACATGCTTGGGGATATAACACCTGAAGACGGTTAGCAAAATAAAAACTTGCGTGTACTCAGGAATAAGGATAAAATAATTCCATTATTCAAAACCAAAGTAAATAATTATATGAAATCACATACATACATAAATATCATGCTGGGAAAGGGAACTCAGTTAAGCATACATTTAAAGCCATTAACCTGGGTTGTGTAGCTCTACCATCATAAGTCCACCCATGGGCTATAAGGGTTTAGCTCCCCGTACTGAAAGGGCCCCAATGTGTGTTAGTCATATGATCTAGAGAAAAACTTGAGGTTACTTGTACATCTCCCAAAATAAAAGTGTAACATCATGCGCACGATCACCAGGACCAAATCTCACATCGGCAAACATGAGATTCTAATTTTGGTCCCCCTGAGACTTCCTCCTTCCATGACTTTGCTAAAATGACAACCTTAAAGCCCATACTAAAACTATTCACACACAGTCAACTATTTACCAAGGAGTCATATTAATTAGGCATTAACCATTATATCATCATAACAAAGTAGAGCTTGCAAGTCTATCCATTTATGCCATACCAAAGCTATTAAATCAAGTTGACTCCTAAGTTTCCAATTAAACTAATACCATGGCAACCAATTTAAGTTCCATTACCATATTATGCAATGCAAAGTTTTTAATAAAAGTCAAAATTTATGACAAAATCATTCTCATTGGCATTTTAATGAACATATTGAGCGTATGTAGTTTCCAAAACCTAAACAAAGTATCAATTGACCATTCCCATGCAACCACATGTTCAAACCATAATTATAACATAAATAACCATTAGTAAAACATGGGAAATCATTATCCAAACATAAGCAACAATAACCCCCAATATCTATTTCAAAACCAAAATAATACCACAATAATACCATGAAAACATTCATTAAAATATTTTATTTGAACTGATAATGAGGGAGAAGTAACATGCCTTAGACTCTAAGGAAGACAAAGCGATTCACTCATGAAAGCCCCTAATTGATTGACTCATAGAAACCTTACCTTTTTCTTGATACAAGAGTCTGAGAGAGATTTTAAAGAGTGTTTGATTTAGAATAATATGTTAATAAAGTCCCAAAAGATGTTTTGTATCGTGGGGTCAAAAGGAGTTAAGAGAGGAGATGTCTAGAATGCTCCCAAATTAAAACTGTAAAATCACCGCAGATGGGTATGATTTGACTATACAACCCATCACCATAACTTACGACTGGTACCATCTAGTTCTAACCAGAATAGAAGGTTGGACACCAACACACTATCCACCATACATCTCTATTGCCCCAACTTATGACCAGACCATAGACTCATATGGTCCATTCATACCTAAGACAGAATATAAATATGTTGACATTGGAAAATATACGACTAGACTATACCACTCATACCCTATCCTTATCGATATTAGGGATCCACTCTTACTCAGATCCATGTTGAGTTACAAAGTTATAGATTTAGTAAAGGATCAACCGAACAACACTTCACCAAACCATATGACCCATACCACAAAACTATACCCACAATAGAAACCCAACCACCAATCACTGGACACCTCATGAGTTAGGTTACCTGACCTCTACTCACATTATACAACTCATATGATAATTCATTTTAAGACCAGTGAACTCAAAGCTCAAGATATTTCCAAGGTCTAAAATCTAGGGTGTTTCAATACGTCATAGAACTATGACACCTTTATAGGTTGTAAAGGGTTACTCCTCAGATTAGCCTTGGCACATTAGTCCCTTTGACATCAGTTTAGTTGATCCACATCAGTTAGTGTTTACACCTTTTAAAAGGTATTAAATACCATTCTAGCTAGGGTTATAGGTTGGACCCAAGTAAGATCACATTGGGGTATGTTGGTTATTAGTTTCTCCCTTATTTCATACCTATAATTTAGATTTTAGATCTTTGCATTATCCTGTATTTCAGTTATTTAATTAATTTGACAATATGTGTTTATTACTTGGTTTTACACTAGTTAACATGTTAAATATTCTATGTTTAACTTATTTTAGTTATTTTCCTATCTCACATACTTAGTACATTCAAAGTACTAATCACATGCTTTCTTTACGCAATATTGTCTTATAATATAGGTCTAGACACTCAATATCTTGATCATACTTAGGATAATATCATTCCATATTACCTATAGTAATTTTTATGAGTCCTCATTATGTGAGAAATAGAGTCAAATTTTTATTTCATTTTGTTTTTTTGTTCCCAATTCTCCAATAGTTAGAGTTAGATGGGGTCCTGTCCCAATAACTTATCATAGTAGATGCTTTTCAGACATAAAATTGTTCAATTTGATCTCAAAATTATTTAGTGATGATTTGATTTTCCTTGTATATTTATTATATTGTTCAAGTAAAACTCCCACATAATTTTAGTTTTACTTGCTATTGTCTATATTTCTTAGTTTTTTGCTAGACTAAGGATTAGCTTAGAAACACTTGATCCTAAGCACCGTGTTAGAATAGGGGGCTGTCTCATGTGGTAACAAGCTTGTATACGAGCAACATGTTAAAATTGTCCTAGGGTGTTTGAACACCATGTTGAATAGCATTTTAGTTATACTTTAGAAGGATGCACACTAATGACTGAAAGGCTATGAGATATTTTAGGAAATATTTCCCTTCTTTCATGTTCATGTCGTGCGATAGAATATGGCCACCATTGAAACCTTCTTATATATCATTCTCAATATGTTTACAGAATATTACTCCAAATATTAATAATAAAAGAAGTAATGGAATGAGAGCAGAGTGGATAATGAACCAGTACCCCCAGCTCCAAAAAAATCCTCTCATTGAACGAGTCTCCTATGCCAAATTTGGTGTTGCTCTTACATCCTTAGCCTAGTCTGTGACTGCCTAGAGTAAAAACCATTATGTGGCACCAGTAAATGTGACAACAAAAAGATTCTGATACTTTACTTTGATAAATTCCTAGTGTTCTTTCGGTTTAAGTCAAAGGAGGATCTACATGAGTTTGTGGATAGTATCTAGAAGGTTTCAAAGACTATGGGTGTTACCCTAACTGTGAATGCTGACTTAGTTTTCTAAAAAGTAAGAGGAGTAGCTCACACTTAGTATTAGTAGTGGAAAGAGAATAATGGTATTAATGTAGAACTAGTAGAATGGGACGAGTTTGTAGTTACATTCTTGGACAGGTTCTTCCTACTTGAATTGATTAAGGCCTAGGTGCACGAGTTTATAAAGTTGAAGGAGGGTAGAATTAGTGTGAAAGAGTATTATCTTAAATTTACTCATTGGCAAAGTATGCTCTAGCTATAGTTACTGATCCTAGGGCCTGGATAAGAAAGTTTATATCTGGTGTTTTTGAGGATGTGTTCAAGATATGTAGGACCACCATATTGGTGAAAAATGTAGACATATCTATACTGTTGGTTCATGCACAACAGATAAAGGAAGGGAAAGTTAACAAGAAGGAAATGGATAATAAGAGGACCAAAATAGGAAGTTTTAATTTCTTTTAGCAAAGGTCAGACGGTGGAAACCATCCTTAATTCTTCTAGAAATCTATAGCTCCATCTCCATCATCATCTAGTTCCCCAGTACCCATGTCTAGGAAGGATAATCGTGATAAGGCACTAGGTTTAAAGTTTTAGGGTAGTGTACTTTATACTTAGAACTTGGCTCTTCATAGAGGTTATATGGGGAGTCCTGCTTAGAGCATGTCGACCCAACCTATCTCAGCTAGCCCACATGGAATTTGGAGTTTGATGGGCTAGGAAGCAAGTGCAACCCATCAGACTATGGGGCTGTAGGCCTCTACAGGCCATCTCGCTTTATAAACTATATTATTTTTATAATCTTAATTAAATTTTAAAATGTTAATTACATAAATATTTACAATATAATATTTCATAAAGTTACTACTTGTTAATCAAGTCTCAAATTTACAAAAAAATCCTAATAATCTATGAAATTAAATAATTGTTGACATAAACAAAAAGGAGATGTTGAAAATCAAACAAAACAGTTAATGAGTAATAACATAACCAGCTAAGTAGCAATATTAACCTAATTTTGTTTTAATTGATCACAATAAAACACAAAGAAATGTCAATATTTAGTCCAACTAAAGTGAAAATGAACTCCTATAAAAGAAATCTCATGGCACTTGTGGTGTGTTCAACTTCGCCGTGTCATCATCATAAAATATATTGATTCCTTATAAAATTTAGCATTTTTTATTTTAATAATTTATATACTTTATAAACATAACAAATAGTTAAATACCTATGATAGTCCAAGTATACTTTGAGTTTGGACTCCTTTTTTTAATTCGTAGTACTCTATTCTATTTTTAATTATTTTTTATTTGGGCCATGGGGAAACCTATCCCATATTGCTCAAGACTCATGGGCCAATAGGCTTATTTAGGTGGGACAAAAATCCCTTTTCTTAAATGATCTGTAAAAATCATAGTCTAGCCCTATTAAATTTGAGGCTGGATCAGACTAACCCAACGACTTGGCCTATATTGATGGCTCTAGGATAATGTAATGACCCCCAGGACATTTTCTTTATTTGCATGAATTTTTGGTATTTCTATCCCAGGGCATTTTCTTTATTTGCATGAATTTTTGGTATTTCAATCCTTCCCTCAGTGTCTATAAGTTATTTATGACTTTTCAAAACTATTTTTTTGGTTATCGGATAATCCTTTTGGATTTTAGGCTCATTTTCCTATTTTGGAGTTTTTGTTGTATAGGATTCGGTCTTGGACTAAAACTCCTAGTAGATGATCTTAGATAAGAATTTCAAAAGCTCCATAAACTCTAGAGCATTGACTTTGGGATAAGAGGACATTTGGTTTAGGTCTCGAAGCTTTCAAACTCATTTTGGTCTTTTGGCCATATTACATCAAAAATAGAATTATAGGTGTGAGCCCCACATTTAGTTAAAACAATCTTAGATGAAAGTTTTGATGGTTCCATTGAATCCGAAATGTCGAATTTTGTATGGCATCATATTTTATTTGTGCATGCGAGATTTTGAATGAATGTCGACCACTCGATCGAAGTGTATTTTGCACTTAGCAAAATCTAGCACATCAAGTTACCGATGCAACATCTTAAGCGAACATAGTGTCACTTAAGAAAACTTTGTGCAGGTGACATGTTGATACTTAAGATACACTGACTATTTGGTCAATGTCCGCTTAAGTGATCACTGAGCTTACTTAAATAAGTATTGACTGAGTGCTTGGAAATCTCTCAAGAGATACCCAACCACAAAGCTAGATCACGTAAGACATATCAATGTTGCCTAAGCAAATGTCGCTTAATCGATAGGGTGATTTCTTAAGTGAAACTTAGAACTATTAAACCTCTTTCTATACCTAATTTTCTATCGCTTCTTCCATTATTTTTACATAAAATTGAGAGCTCAAATAGAGGAAAAAGTGGGAAATCATCCACATAGGTTAAGGTAAGCCAAACTAACCCATCTCGGTCATTTCCCATTAATTTTACATTTAATTTCCACTCTAATTCTTGCTAAATTCTTAGAAATTAGGGCTTGAATTTCTAAATTTTAAGGGTTGATTTGAGAATCTATTTCTTCTCAACTTTTGAGGACAACTTTCTTGTCCTTTGAGGGACCTTATGATGAGTTCAATTTTGGATTCTATTTACAGGCCCTATATCATGACCCAAACCAAGGCCCTGGATGTAACAGGAATCCTAAACCATCAAGGCTCGAGAGCCTTTCAACTGGCGACCATATGCATAATTCATATATGATAAAGATCTGGAAAAATACAAAATGGAAACATGGTCATCTGACTTCGTCAACTAAATAATACAATATGAGTTCATAGACATTCAAAGATATTTAACACCAGCCTACGAAATCTCTATCAATACTAGAAATAACATCTATCTAAAATTGGGACAAGGCCCCCGATAGGACCATGAACTAAAATCAAATGGAAATGTAACATTATACAAGGCCTTTCAAAACAAGGGAGGCTTATCAACTTCAAATGTCCGACAAAACAATGTACTGTATAGCGGGACCCAAGGACTGAGCCTCAGATCTTGAAATATAGGGGGTCAATACAAATGTACTGGTACATAGAACAATCCAAAAATGAAATATAGTTTTATATAACATAGGTGACAACATTTCATAAAATGTATCAACATAAAATATTTGAAAACTCATGGGAATACTTTGATAATTTTCAAAACAACTTGGAATCATGTCTCTAATTTTTATTTCCCTTCTATTATAGATGGTACACCTTACAATCTATAATTCCATGGGATATATGGAATATGGCCTTGACTCGGTGGCCAAGTACCCAACCTAAGTTTACTACAAGGGTCGGAGTCTCTGTATCTCTACTATGCCACAGGGACTTCGCCAGCATACAATCCCCCTTTTGGGGCAACGTGAACCTGTGTTGGCAAATCACAGTATTGGGCAATGAGATGTTTGAACTCATGCCTTCGTTGGGTAACCATCTAACTCTCTTAAGCCAATTTTATACTCTTTAAAACATATCTTCTTCGAAAAGTTATTTCTTTCATATTCTGCTTTGGGCAAATCATAATAGGGTATCGTCATACCCAGACTTACAAGACATATTATAACCTCTCTACTACTCTTTTTCTTATTTCAAAAGGTATTTATTGACCACCTGAAGGATCTACTAGTTAGACAAAAGTTTATATTTAAAAACTATTGAACACCAACCAAATCTCTATTCAATACTTTATCTACGGTGGTCACCCTTTTTAATCAATCTAAAGCCATCCCTAATGGTGAAAAAGATAACTTATAAAAACAAGTAAAATACCATTTCATTTTTCTCATAAAAACAATGTAATTTGTACATAACAATCCATCAACTGACTCAAGCATTTAACAATTCGTATAATTAATTCATAACATGTAAACTCAATGAATTTCATAGCAAAGGAGGTAATTACATATCCGTGCTCTCATTTAACTTCAAAAATCTTGATATTTCATGGTCACAAAAAAATAATTTGAGTTTAAAACACCACATTATAATTTATACAATACTTTATCAAATCATAGGGTTTTAATGCATTTTAATCAGCAACCTTGAAATCAATAAATTTTTATGAATACACATATAATTTTTAAAATAAGTTTAAATGTAGTAAATTCATGCTCATGAGGTTTAGGATAGTCCAAAGTACCTTAAGCTCCTTAATTTAGAGATTGAAACCCACAACTTGACTCTTTTCTTCAAAATATTAAACTTTGAGGTCGAATGCTTGATCTTTGGGAAAGAGTTAAGGTTTTGTTGGGAGTAAATTTGAGTAATCTTTGGCATATAATGCCTAATAACGACATAATAACATATTATTATGATTAGGGCTACTGGGAAAATATGAGATTTTCCTTCAAAATTAAATTCGTAACTGAATCCTTGTTTGGAGGCCCACTGCGATGATCTAGAGGGCTTATGCTATTGGCACTATAATGCTGTACAATTGCGATGACTTACTTTATCGTGATCCACACATGGCTTAAACCTCATCTAAAAAATTCAAAACTTTCTCGAGACATGCCCTTTACACTCTTGAACAAGAAATAACTTATAAATCTATGTCTCAGGGTTGGGAAGACAAATTTAGAAATCATTGAAGTTAGGGGCCTAAAATATGACTAAATCTTTCAAATCTTAGAGAAATTTTAGGCTTTAAATTGCCTTTGCATGCTACTGTGAGTGGTATCAAGTCAACAATGCTATTGGGTGTTACATTATCCCCCTCTAGGATCATTCATCCCCGAATGATGACTCGGGACACAATAAGCCCGATTTTAAGTACTACTTAAAAATAAGAGAGGGTAGTATAGTGTTTGTACCTTCTATGACATCATCCACGGTCTTTAAGAGATTTAGGTATCTCGCATGCATGTCATTCTTCTACTCCCAAGCATCTTCCTTAGCTTTTTAATTCTTCCACAACACCTTGACTGAAACTATCTCCTTACTTCTAAACTTCCAAACTTGGCGATACATTATAACAATGGTTTTTCTTCATAAGTCAATGCGTCTTTCATATTGATCTCCTCTACAGGAAACACAAGATAATGATCTCCAATACATTTTTTTAACATAGATACATGAAAAATAGGTTGTACAGATACCAAACTTGATGGAAAATCTAACTCATATGCAACCCCACCAATGCACTTCATAATTTTAAAATGGCCCGAGGACTAAGCTTTCTTTTCTTTCCAAATCACATGACTCCCTTCATAGGGGAGACTTTTAGAAATACCGAATCATCAACCTCAAGCTCCAACCCCTTTTTTCTAATAATATCATAAGACTTTTGGAAACTATGAGCTGTCTTAAGTTGCTCCCTAATGATTTTCACTTTCTCCATTGCCAGATGAACAAGGTCAGGCCCAAACAATTAGGTTTAACCCACTTTATACCACCCAATCGGGAAACTACATCTCCTCCCATAAAGGGCTTCAAAAGAAGCTATCTAAATCCTAGAATAATAGCTATTATTATAGCTGAACGCTATCAACGACAAATGAAAAATCCAACTGCCCTTAAAGTCAATCATGAAACCCGCAAAATATCTTCTAAGGTATGAATGGTGCATTCTACTTGGCCATCCATTTGAGGGTGAAAGTAGTACTAATGTTTACCTAGGTTGCTAAACCCCTATAATAAGATCGCCAAAACTGCAAAGAGAATTGCGTTCCTAGGTCCGATATAATAGACACAGGAGCCCCATACAAATGAACTATCTCCCAAATATACCGCTTAGCATAATAATCTCCCGAATAATTGGTTCATACTGGATGAAAATGAGGGGACTTGGTCATCTTGTCCACAATAACCTAAATAGAGTCATATTGGTTAGGATCTCGGAAGTCCCTTAATGAAGTCCATGTTAATTATCTCCAACTTCCACATAGGCAAAGCTATATCAAGGGAAGTTCCCCCTGTCCTCAAATGTTCCACTTTATCTTGTTGACAATTCAAACACTTAGACAAAAAGTTAGCAACATCCCTTTTCATATTATTACAAAAAGTTAGCAACATCCACCAGTAAATTGCCTTAATATTATGATATGTTTTAGTAGAGATGGGATGAACAACATACTAGGATGAGTGATCTTAAAAAATAATTATTTCTCATAACCCATCCACATTCGACACACAAAGCCTACCTTGATACCTCAAAATCCCATAACCACCAATTTCAAGCCCCATTACCTTTTGTTGACCAACATCTTTCTTAATCTACATTAAGATGGGGTCCTCAACCTATTTCTCCTTAAATTCTACATAGAAAGAGGATTTACCTACCTCTTGAACAATTACTCCTTTATCTTCAAAATTTAGGTGTCGAACTCCTAAATTTTCAAGCTAGTGAATATCTTTCACTATATTCCTCTTTCCTTTCTCTACATGAGAAAGACTACCCATTGACAATCTGGTGAGAGTGTGAGACACCATATTGGAATTTCCTAAATGATAATGCAAGCTTATGTCATAATCCTTCAATAAATTCAACCACCGTCTCTGCCTGAGATTCAGTTCTTTCTACGTGAAAACATACTACACACTTTTGTGATCAGTAAAAATATCAACATGCACCCTATATAGATAATGCCACTAAATTTTTAGTATGAATATCACCACCGCTAATTCTAAGTCTTGGATGGGACAGTTCTTTTCATTCACCTTCACTTATCTAGATGTGTAAGCCACTACCTTACCATGTTGCATAAGCACAAACCCAAGTCACACTCGGGACACATCACATTACAAGATAAAGCCCTATGTACACTAAGAAAGGGTAAAAATGGTACGGTAGTCAACTTATTTTTTAGTTTCTCAAAACTATTCTCAAGATTCAGACTATAAGAATTTTACCTTTTTCTAAGTCAATTTAGTAAGTGGAGAAACTATGGTGGAAGAACTTTCTACAAACCTTCTATAATACCCTGCCAAACCCAAGAAGCTCTGGATATCGATTGGAGTCATGGGTTTGGGCCATTTTCTTACTACATCAATGTTTTGGGGTCAACCCTTATCCCCTCACTAGAAATAATATGACCTAGGAAAGCAATAGCACTAAGCTAGAATTCACACTTTGAAAACTTTGCATAACTTAAATTTTTTTCTCCATTTCATCAATGAATCCTTGGAGGTCTTCCTCAACCTTTGTTCCTATAAAGTTGGGTGGGTTTATCCTTATGAATTGTCCGACCCAAGTAAGTTCAGATGAACCAAACACAAGACCTACATCTTTAGACCAATGGATCTGAGAGGCCACCAACTGAGCAATTATATAGATTGGCTATCAGAAGTCAGCATTCCAAACTTCTCTGTGAAGAGGCTGGGGATGGTTAACACTATTCCATTGAGCCTGAGGTGGATTGGTTAGGGTTGGAGAAAATCCTTGAGTAGCAACAAACTCTCAAGTACATGCTCTATTATGGGTTTGCATCCCATGAGTAGGGCAGACATCCTTATCTTGGGCATTTTGTTTGTTGGATCTATGGAGATGCATGATCAATCTGTGAAATATAGGATATCATTGATTAGAGGACATTCAAACTTTATAGAATGAACTAGATCATGAAGAAAATGATATATTCCTAAACGCCTTGTAGTTTTCTTCTTATAAGTATGATGCACTACATACCCATAAATAGGACTCTACTCGATGCAATTTCACAAATATCATGGGACCATAAACCATGCTCTGATACAAGCTTTGTCACAACCCAAATTGAGTCCCTAATCACAACGAGTATACCAAACCATGAAGGCTCGAGAACCTTTAAAACTGGCGATTATGTGCATAATTCATATATGATAAACATATGGAAAAATATAAAATAGAAACATGGTCATTTGACTTCATCAACTAAACAATACAGTATGATTTCATAAACATTCAAAGACATTTAACACCAGCCTGTGAAATCTCAATCAATACAGGAAATAACCTCTGTCTGAAATTAGCACAAGTTCCTCGAAGACCATAAACTAAAATCAAACGGAAATGTAACATGACACAAGGCCTTTCATAACAATAGAGAATCACCAACTTCAAATGTCCAACAAACTAATCTATTGGTTAGAGGGACCACGAGATTGATCCTCAGATCCTGAAATGTAGGGGGTCGATAAAAATGTACTAGTACATAGAACAATTAAAAAGTAAAATACATTTGTAAACAACATAGGTGAGAGAATTTCATAAAAAGGTATTAGCATTAAATATTTTAAAACACATGGGAATAATCTGATAAATTTCAAAAAAATTTCTTGAAATCATGACTCTACTCTTTATTTCTTTTCTAAGCTAGATGACACACCCTATAATCCATAAATCTATGTGATATATGGAAACTTCCCTTGACTCAGTGGCCAAGCCCCCAACCTGAGTTTGGCGCAATGGTTGGAGTCTTTTCATCTCTTCTATGCCATAGGGCCATAACCGATATACAATCCCTCTTTTGGGGCAATATGAACCTGTGTCGGTAAGTCACAGTTTTGGGCAATGAGTTGTTTAAACTCATGCTTTCTTCGGGTAACCACTTAACTCTCTTATGCCCAATCTTAGACTCTTTAAATTATATCTTCTTTGAAAATTTATTTCTTTCTTATTCTACTTTGGGCACATCATAATAGCGTGTTGTCATACCCAGACTTGCAATCCGTATCACAACTTCTGTACTACCCTTTTTCGTATTTCAAAAGGTATTTACTGACCACCCAAAGGATCTACTAGTTAGAAAAAAGTTTATATTTTAAAATAGTTGAAAACCAACCAAATATCTTTTCAACACTTCATTTATGGTGGTCACCCTTCTAATTAATCTAAAGCCATCCCTAATGGAGAACATGATCACTTATTAAAACACGTAAAAATACCATTTCATTATCTCATAAAAGTAATGGAATTTGTACATAATAGTCCATCAACAGACTCAAGCTTTTAACAATTCATATAATCAATTCAGAATATGCAAACTAAATAAATTTCATAGCAAAAGACGGAATTACATATTCTATGCTGTTATTTAACTTCAAAAATCTTGATATTTCATGGTCACACAAAAATAATTCAAGTTTAAAATACCACATCACAATTTCTATAATACTTCATCAAATTATTAAGTTTCAATGCATGATCGTCAGTAACCTTGAAATCAATTTTGTATGAATACACATATACTCTTTAAAACTAGTTTAAAAATAGTAAATTCATACCTACGAGGTTTAGGATAGTCCGACACACCTTGAAATCCTTAGTTTGGAGATTGAAACCCTAATATTTATTATTTTCTTGAAAATCTTGAACTTAGAGTTTGAATTCTTGATCTTTGAGGAAGAGTTAGGGTTTAGTTTGGAGAAAATTTAAGTAATCTTTGGAACATAATGCCCTATTGATGACTTAATTTCATTTTATTATGATTTGAATGGTGCAATAGCGATGATTTACTATTTTCATGATTCAAACACGGCTTAAACCTCATTCAAAAAATTCAAAACTTTCTTGAGAGATCCCCTTTACATCCCTAAATATGAAATAACTCATAAACCTACATATCTGGGTTGGGAATACCAATATAGAAATGATTGAAGTTAGGGTCTTAAAATATGACTAAGTATTTCAAAATGTTGAAAAATTGAAGGCATAAAATTCCTTATGCATGATACGTTGAGTAGTAGCAAGTCCAGAATGCTACAGGGTGTTACACTCTATGGGCCCGTTCTTAACCCAAATTTTGACCCAATACTTTATATAGAAATATAGGTCTCATTTGTGACATGATCCAAAATTGGGCCATGTCGTATGAAAATCTCAAGCCTAACATGGATCAAGGATTGCCTCATTAGCCTGATCTAATCAACATATATAATACCCAAGAAAATTTTTCATTGAAATTTTGTGCGTAAACGTGTTGGGTCTATCTTCTAGAAGGAATTATAAATTTTTTCGTACAAAATGTATTAGATTATAACCCACCGTTGCATATAGTATTGAATAAGCTTTCCAACTATATATGGATCTTCCAAAATAGACACCCGAGCGACGAGTTATGAACATTTCGATCATAACTCCGTGTACATAATGATCTGGGTGATCTACTATATATAAACTGAAAGCTCTACGAGTCCTCTTTCCAATTAAATTGGTTTCATCCTATTTGTCTATCGGATCAAAAGTTAGTCGATCTACTTCAGCCTATTAAAAGTGAACTTTTGGATCATCTTCAAATGATCATAACCCCTCGTACATAATGATCTTGGTAAAATACTATATATCAATGGAAACATATGAGAGTCCTATTTCTAATGAAATTTGTTCAATACAATTTGGATATCAGAGTAAAATATTCTGGTTGATCTAATTCAGACTATCAAAATAGTCCACGAAAGGATAGATTTGAGAATTATTTGATTTTTTAGGGGCATTTTGGTCAATCTCCCTCACCCAAAATCCATCCAAACCCTATATTAAAGCCTATTAGAAGCATTATATATTATGTTTCATCAAATTCCCTCAAAAATAAAACCATAAGTTCCTACATCCAACTTCAAGAACCTCCATAGTTCACCATTAATTCTGCAAATTTATTCTAGATTCCAAGTTCCTAGTTCAAGAACTTCAAGAACCTACAAAGTTCACCATTAATTTCGCAAATTCATTCAAGATTCTAAGTTCCTAGTTTAATAACTCCAAGAACCATCATTCAAAGGAACAATTAACATATCAAAAATGAGTATCGATCTAAAGTTCATCATTCAAGGTATGTAGGGTTTTTCAACAAGAACTCTCTTTCATTCTTGTTCGCAAAAGTAATTTTCTTTACAAAGGCATGATTTTTATTTGATTCTTATGAATTTGAAGCATGAACCCATATATTATGATGATTATTATAAAATCATGATATTTATGATTCTGAAAGATGAATTTACATGTTTAGAGATATAAAGTAGGAATCTTGAATGATATTTATCATGATTTTGATATTTGGGTCATGAATATCCATTGAAAATTGTGTTTTTTTGAGAAAGTGTGTGTTATAAGCATGTTGATGTTGAATATTTGAGATATTTTGATTGATTTAATCTTTTGGTCTTAATGGAGTTGTTTTGAACTCGAGTGCGAAAGAAATCCACAACGTGATTGATTTTGATAGATGGGAAGCATGATGGCTCCCGATGTATATTTATATATATATATGAAATTATTTTGTTGTAGATTTTCTTTGAAATGATCTGAGCTAAGTCCAGGAGAAATCTTTAGCATCGAGTAAGAGGTATAAAGCGACCTTACTTTCCTAGAACTATATGCCCCCATAGGAGTAAGCCTGAGGCTAATTTATATAGTGATCACTAGTTTGTGTGGATTTGATATCGATAGTCCTTTTCCAATGGAAAGGATAGGATGGCTCTCCCCAACGTGGGTTGTATTTTGGACTCCATGTAGCTCACATGGTTTATGTCGGTTATAGGATCTCCCAGTGTATATGTGTTTTCTTGTGTCTATGGTGAACAATGAAGTGATTTGAAAGTGGAATTATGAAAGTTATTCTTTTGAAATATTTAAGTGATATTTACATTATGAGAATTGATATTCTTGATGAACTGAAAGTGATTGACAAATTATATGATGACTCATATGTGTTGTTATACTTATTTCATCCTCTCATAATTATGATGGTTTTCTTCGGGCTATGTGAGTCTTTCATATTTCCTGCATATTTATTATAAATATTTATGATGATGATGTATATAAAACTATATACACCCCTATATACTCAGTTCCTTTCCATGGTAGTGACCCACATCTTTGGATGCGGGCTGTATTTTCTCAGAATGTAGGTTCAGGTGCTCAGTTCCAGGTTCGACAATGAATCTTTGGGCATGCTATTCTACATTCTCTATTTTGGTAAGTCCTCATGTTTTGAGGACGTGATGTCTGATATTGGTTTCACGAAATTGTTTACATTTGATAACTGAGTATGCGTCAGTTAGGGCATGTATCAATGGCTTGCTAGTTTTATTGATTTTCTTAGAGGCTTGTCAGACTAGTATCAATGTTGGGAGTTGACTAATAAGTCGTATTTTGTTATCTTTCTGAAATTCTTTTATTTTTGGATGATGATTACTCTAATGATAGTTGAGGGTTATTTATGGAAACCCCGTTGATTTATGTTGAACTGAATGAAAATAGATCAAAGGGTTAGCTTGGGTCTACTCGTAGCCTCAAGAACTGTGTGACGCTCTGGGACCCATTTTTAGAGTGTTACAAGCTTGGTATCAGAGCTTAATGTTTTAACGTGTTCTAGGGAGTCTAACAAGCCGCGTTAAGTAGAGTTTTGATCATCAGTGTGTAGCGCGCCATATCTATGCGAAAGAGGCTATAAGATATTTTAAGAAAAAGTATGATTCTTTCTTTCAGAAGTCTATCGTGCTTAAAGTGTCCCTCTCTGCTATTGATTTATGCTCTCATCTTTCAGAAATATGCCTCCACATCGAGCGAGAAGAAATAATGATGGTCAGCAACCTCAACCTGCTGACCTATTGAATGAAAATGTGTCTTATACTAGAGAGATAGAGTTTGAGATTGATCTTCTTCCTGATACTCAACCCATTTCTATTCCTCCTTACCGTATGGCCCCTGCAGAACTTAAGGAGTTGAAAAAACAACTAAAAGATCTACTAGTTAAGGGTTCCACAAGGCCCAGTGTTTCTCCTTAGGGTGCTCTTGTTTTGTTTGTGAGAAAGAAAGATGGCTCTTTATGTATGTGCATAGATTACCACCAACTGAATAAAGTCACCATAAAAAATAAGTACCCTCTTCCGAGAATAGCTAATTTGTTTGACCAATTGTGAGGTGTAAGTTATTTCTTAAAGATAGACCTTCATTTTGGCTATCATCAACTCAAAGTTACGGAGTGTGACATCCCAAAAACCACTTACCAAACTTGTTATGGCCATTTTGAGTTTCTTGTTATGTCTTTAGGGTTAAATAATGCCCCAACAACTTTTATGGACCTCATGAATTGAGTGTTCAGACCATATCTAGATATGTTTGTCATAGTGTTCATCGATGATATACTGGTTTACACCTGTAATGAGGATGAACATTCTGATCATCTCTGAACTATCTTGCAAACCCTTAAAAATCACAAGTTGTTTCCCAATTTTAGTAAGTGTGAGTTTTGCCTAAGGTCAGTTACTTTTCTTGGTCATATCATTTCTTCCGAGGGTATTAGAGTTGATCCCCAAAAGACTAAAGCTATTATAAATTGGCCTAGACCTATTTCTCCAATTGATATCTGAAGTTTCTTGGGTTTATCTAGCTATTAACTCCATTTTGTTGAGGGTTCTCCTCTATAGCGTCTCCTATGACTTAGTTGACCCAAAATAAAGTAAAGTTCTTATGGTCCGAATATTTTGAGAAGAGTTTTCAGGAGTTGAAGACTCGACTCACTTCAACCCCTATTTTGACTTTGCCTGATGGTGTTGATTGTTTTGTGGTGTACTGTGATGCTTCGAGAGTTGTGTTGGGTTGCATATTGACGCAGACGGGTAAGGTGATAGCTTATGCTTCTAGGCAGTTGAAACCCCATGAGAAAAATTGCTCTACCCATGACCTTGAGTTGGCTGCTGTTGCGTTTGGTTTGAAAATTTGGAGACACTATTTGTATGGTGTCCATGTTGATGTTTTCACTGATCATAAGAGTCTGCAGTATGTGTTTACCTAGAGAGAATTGAATCTTAGGCAGAGACGATGGTTATAATTGTTAAAGGACTATGATATGAGTGTGTTGTACCATCCGAGCAAGGCCAATGTTGTGGCGGATGCCCTAAGTATAGTGTCCATGGGTAGTGTTTCGCATGTGGTAGAAGTTAAGAAAGAGTTGGCTCATGATATACATCATTTGGCTAGATTGGGGGTTAGGTTGTTTGACTCTGCTGAAGGTAGTATAGGGGTTTAGAGTAGTTTCGAATCCTCCTTGGGTTGTGGTTGATAGGTTGACAAAGTATGCTTATTTCTTGCCTCTTCATACTTCATATACTGCTGAGGATTGCGCTAGATTGTATATCCGAGAGCTAGTCCAACTGCATGGAGTTCCCTTATTTATCATTTCAGATAGGGGTACTCAGTTCACTTTGCAATTTTAGAAATCTTTTCAGAAGGGTCTTGGTACCCAAGTGCTTTTGAGTTTTTCTTTTCATCCGTAGACCGATGGTTAGGCTGAGCGGACCATCTAGATCTTAAAGGATATGTTGAGAGCTTGTGCACTTGACTTTAAAGGAAGTTGGGATGATCACTTACCGTTGATAGAGTTTGCTTACAATAACAGTTTCCACTCTAGTATTGGCATGGCTCAGTTTGAAGCCTTATATGAGAGGAAGTATAGATCATTCATTGGTTGGTTCGAGGTGGGTGAAACGGCTGTGAGTGGTCCTGATTCAGTATTTAAGGCTATGGGAAAGGATAAGTTGATTTGGGAAGGGTTGAAAACTGTGCAGAATCATCAGAATTCATATGCGGATGTTAGAAGGAGAGACCTTGAGTTTCAAGTTGGTGACCTAGTGTATCTGAAAATTTCACCTTGAGGTGGGTGAAGAGATTCAGAAAGAAGGGGAAGCTTAGTCCCCGTTATGTTGGTCCGTACAAAATTCTTAGCCGTATTGGTCTGGTAGCTTATGAGGTCGAGTTTCCTTCCGTGTTGTCCTCTGTTCGTCTAATATTCCATGTCTCCATGCTTAGAAAGCATATTAGCGATGTTGTGGTAGTGGATTCCTCTGTGAGTGCTAACATTCAAGAAAATCTTTTTTTTTGATGAGATTTCTTTTTAGATTATTGATTTCAGTGTCTGAAGACTAAGGAACAAAGAAGTTCCCTTAGTCAAGGTGTTGTGGCGAAACCAATCTATTGAGGGTGCAACTTGGGAAGAAGAGGCAGATATGCGATCCAAGTACCTACACCTATTTTCCACGAACTTAGATCAAGCCGAAGGTACCGTTCTTTCCTAAATCATGCACGTTTGATAAAAGTTGCAGCAGTTCAACTGTTATTTATTATGTGTTCAGCTGTAGTTTCTTGAATTTATACATTCTATGTTGCATTCGGAGTGAGAAACGGTGTGGTGATGAGTCTAATGAATGGTTTCAGTTCTATGCTCTATTCTCTATCTAATCTTGGCATATCTAACGTCATTCGAGGATGAATGTTTTGAGGAGGAGTATGATGTAATACCCCAGGAAATTTTTCATTGAAATTTTGTGCATAAACATGTTGGGTTCAATCTTCTAGAATTAATTATAAATTTTTTCGTGCAGAATGTATTAGATTATGACCCACCATTGCGTAGAGTATTAAATAAGATTTCCAACGACATATGTATCATCCAAAATGGAAACCCGAGCGATGAGTTATGCACATTACGATATAACTGTGAATAGTAGTGAACAATACAACGTGCATGAAAAAATACTGAGGCCTGGCGTATTTTTGCTCCAACTTTAAACGATCATAATTCCTTGAACATAATGACCTAGGTGATCTACTATATATCAATGGAAATATCGGTAAGTCCTCTTTCCAATGAAATTGGTTTCATCCAATTTATCTATCGGAGCAAAATATTATGGTCGATCTACTTCAGCCTATCATAAGTGAATTTTTGGGTCAACTTCCAATGATCATAATTCCTTGTACACAGTGATCTGGGTGAGATACTATCTATAAATGAAAAGATATGAGATTCCTATTTCTAATGAAATTTATTTCATCCAATTTGGATATCGAAGTATAACGTTAAGTTTGATCTACTTTAGACTATAAAAACAGTCCACCAAAGGACAGATTCGACAATTACTTGATTATTTAGGGGCGTTTTGGTCATTACTCCTCACCCTAAATTCGTCCCAACCCTATATTAAAGCCTATTAGAAGTATTATATGTTATATTTCATCAAATTTCCTCAAAATGAAAACCCTAAGCTACTACATCCAACTTCAAGAACCTCAAAAGTTCAGCATTAATTCTGCAAATTTATTTAAGATTCCAAGTTCCTAGTTTAAGAACTTCAAGAACCTCCTAAGTTCACCATTAATTCTGCAAATTTATTCAAGAATTAAAGTTCCTAGGTCAAGAACTCCAAGAACCATCATTCAAAGGAACGATTAACATCTTAAAAATGAGTATCGATCTAAAGTAGATCATTCAAGGTATGTGGGGTTTTCCAATAAGAACTCTCTTTCGTTCTTGTGCCGAAGAGTAATTTTCTTTACAATGGCATGATTTTTATTTGATTTTTACGAATTTGAAGCATGAACCCATATCTTATGATGATTATTATGAAATCTTGATGTTTATGATTTTGAAAGACGAATTTACATGTGTGGAGATATGAAGCATAAATCTTGAACGATATTTATCATGATTTTGATATTTGAGTCATGAATGCCCATTGGAAATTGTGTTTTTTTAAAAACGTGTGTGTTATAAGCATATTGATGTTGAATATTTGAGATATTTTGCATGACTTGACCTTTTGGTCTTAATGGAGTTGTTTTCAACTCCACTGTGAAAGAAATCCACAACATGGTTGATTTTGATAGAAGGGAAACATGATGGCCCCCGATGTATATTTATATATTACTGAAATTTTTTTTGTTGTGGATTGTCTTTGAAATAATCTTATCTAAGTCCAGGAGAAATCTTTAGCCCCGAGTGGGAGGTATAAAGTGACCTTACTTCCCTAGAACTACATGCCCCTGTAAGAGTAATCCTGATGCTGATTTATATAGTGATCACTAGATTGTGTGGATTTGATATCGATAGTCCTACTCCGATGGAAAGGATAGGATGGCTTTTCCCAACGTGGGTTGTACGTTGGAATCCATGTAGCTCATATGGTTTATGTTGGTTATAGGATCTCCCTGTGTGTGTGTGTTTCCTTATGTCTATGGTGAACGGTGAAGTGATTTGAAAGTGGAATTGTGAAAGTTATTCTTTCGTAAGATTTAAATGATATTTACATTGTGAGAACTGATATTCTTGATTAACTGAAAGTGATTGACAAATTATAAGATAGCTCACATGTGTTATTATACTTATTTCATCCTCTCATGATTATGATGATTTTCTTTGGGCTATGTGAGTCTTTCATACATCCTGTATATTGCTTATAAATATTTATGATGATGATGTTCATAAAACTACTTACATCCCCTTATACTTGGATCCTTTCCATGGTACTGACCCACATCTTTAGATATGGGCTGTATTTTCTCGGAATGTAGGTTTAGGTGCTCAGTTAAAGGTTTGACAGTGATTCTTCGGGCACACTGTTCTACATCCTCTGTCATGGTGAGTCCTCATGTTCTGAGGATGTGATGTCTAATGTTCGTTTCACGAAATTGTTTACATTTGATAACAGAGTATGAGTTAGTTGGGGCATGTCTCAATGGCTCGCTAGTTTTATTGATTTTCTTAGAGGCTTGTCCGACTAGTATAGATGTTGGGAGTTGACTAATAAGTCATATTTTGTTATCTTTCAAAAATTCTTTTATTTTTGGATGATGATTACTCTGTTAATATTTGAGGGTTATTTATGGAAACCCCATTGATTCGTGTTGAAGTGAATGAAAATGGATCAAAGGGTTGGCGCTCCGGGACCTAAATTTTAGGGCGTTACATCATATCAAATCACGAGGGTCAGATGAAATCCAACCGTAAATCAAAGTAGTGAAAAGTTAGACCTATGTTCATAACATAAACAATATCTAAAAATTTCATTAATATCAATATTCTAACCAACACATCCAAGTCAATAGTCGTTTAGAATGCGTCATCATAAATCCAAAGTCTAAATAAGTATATGTCGGGACATACCCCCAACAATAGACAAAACTGAATCCATGGCAATTGTATACTCATAAGCTAAAGATTGTGAATGTATGACACCCAAAGTATGGAAGCTCACCACTTTAATGTTAATCACCAAATTCGCTCGAACACCTGTCACCATGCAGGAAGAGAAGAAAATGCTCTAGCCTCTATGTTGTGTGAGAACACAGCATTCGGAGATGGTTAACAGTTAGAGCGCTAGCATTTAATTCAAGGATAGTGATAAAAATACATCATCATTCAATAATAAGTCAATATATCACATTCTTCCACATTTATACACCTAATCCATACATATAGGTATATCACATGCCAAACAAGGGAACAAGTCTTATCAACACGCTTGAAGCACTCATTCATTAGACATGAAGTGGAGGACTCAAACTTTCCACACTTATAGATTCAAACAATTCTTATTACACAAAGGAATTTTAGCACATTCACTTATTTTCAAATAAGAGACTCTAACCATATACACACTCATTTAGTAAGGTAATCTAACCTCATGCTATTCTATTAGGCTAGGGACTCTAACCTCAAGCCTTATTAGATAAGGGACTCTAACCAAAGCTGGCATCTTAGATTAAGCAAAGGACTTTAACCATAAGCAATTTAATTAAATAAAGGGACTTTAATCACAAGCTGTTTTAGTAGGCAAAGGACTATAACTACAAGCCATTGCGACTACCAAAGTCGACATTAGGACTTTAACACTTTGTCTATATGTCGATATTCATTCAGTTCACACCAAAAGACATTAACCCTTTAACTAAGTCAACCCTATAAATCACCACAACATCTTCATGGGAGCATGTTACTTAAAGATTTTAATAGGCTAATTCCTTATTTCAATTCATCATAAGAATCAATTTATGGTCATCAAGACCCTTACAATCCATTCATTCCTTATTAGAAATCTTATACTATTCTTTAACTCTAACATAATTCAAGTTCAATATTATGTTTAGGGGGTTTAACCCACTATATTAGTATCAATCAACAAGGTCATCAATTTCACAATACATGGCTCACAGTAACTTTACAATATCCTTACCATTCACTCTTACTTATTAGGCCCTTGCCCTAGTTCCAAACATCATCAACATATGACCAGGTAATTTACTTGACATTTTCACAAACACCTTGTGTGTATGCCTTTATCAAGGGAAAATTCAAAGTAAAAATCATCGCTATTAATTTTACTCAAGACTCATATGTTAAAATTCAAAAAACAAGCACCTATATGTTTAAATCATCACCAATATCTTGTATAAACATAATTCCAAGTAAGAACACACATTAGTCATCACTAGGCATCAAAACCAATTATATTTGAATTCAAAACATTAATTTATAAGTCATAATCCATTCCTAAAACATATGGTATTTGAGTTAAAAACGACAGATAGAGTAACATGACTTAGACCACTTGATTGACCAAAGGAGCTTGACTTTACTTTACCTTTAGAAAAATACCCTTAGAACCCTATCCTCCAATTCTTCAAAAATGTCTTTGATAAAGTATATAGGATATTTGATCCACTCAAAATATGTTATAGGAAGCCACACATAGTTATATAGTGAGGGGACTTAGGATTTTGAGGTTAGGAAATAACCATAGGATCCTCAGATAAAAGCTGGAAAATAACCATCCAGGTGGGTACGACTTACTTAAGTCAATTGTACTATAAGGTACCAGTGGCAACCTAAATTATACCCTAGTATTGACCTTGTAGTCATACACTGGTTAGCGTACAACGACACCACCTAGACATGTATCCAAAGGGTATATCTTGCACCCTAAACTGTAACCCTAACTCGTACCGAAAGTAATCCACTTACGTTTAAGACAAAACTCTACATGACTAGGTTTGGTATGGATCATACCCTAATATATGATTGACGGGAGGCTAACTCATACCTAGAAAAGTGAGTAACCCCCACTACACTGCCTAGGGTATAAAAGGGGTTACCAAAGTTATTTATAAGAGTAGGACTGGTACCCCTAGTCTTACCTAGTCTAGTGACTTTAAACATGAAAAATTTGTAAGGGTATAAAGTCTAGATATTTCAATTTGACTCCTAATGATGTGTAGATTATGAGTTTAATAGCGTGCTGGTATTTCGTAATCATATAGTGAAGAAAAATAATTTACAGATGATTCAAGTATTGTAATTTGACTCCTAATGATATGTTTTGTATTAGATTGGGATGTTAGAAGGTGATTGTGGGTAGACCACTATCACTTAGCCTAAGTTATAAGTTTGTGGGCTAAAAGAGGTATTTAACCCTTAAGTTGAAATACTTATAATACTTGTTACAATCCTATTAAGTTATTTATAGATATGGATATTTTATAGTATGGTTATGATATTATTCTAGATACGGGATGGGATTTAGGTATTGGAAGCATGATTTATCTTATTTGGATTGTTTAGCCTATCTTGGAATAGTAATTTAGGTAGAATTGACTTAGTTGCTCATGTTCTAGAAGGAATTTCTATCTTAGGTATATTCATTACTTATTTATCATCTAGAGGTGAATGTGGATACCTTAGCCTATTTCAAGGTAGGAATTGTCCAAATATAGAGTTTAGGGATTAGAAGTGGGACCTTTTATCTTACCTTAGGCTAAGAATTATGGTAGCTCTTTTAGACTTATATGTAGGTTAGCGTGTTAGGTATAGTTTAGACAAATCATCTTTTAGTATATTTTTTAATATATTACTCGATGGATTGTGATATTTTTTCCTCAAATTATCATGTTATGGTAATGCTAAATATATTTATTTGGGCCTAAGGTTGTGATTATGATGTTGTAGTTATTTCAGACATATTATTGGGCCCTAGGCCATTTTTATGATAATGGTTGGATTTTAGGAAACGCATTTATGATCAGTGATGCTCTTAATGGTATTTTGTGGATACTGGTGATATAATTCAATGATTCAATACATTCATGATCATTTAAATAGTAAATGGTATTATTCCAACTAAAAATATGATTTTACTATTCTTTTCCTAAAAGGAATTTTGTTCCCACTTTTCACTTTAAAATGATTTTCTTTATAATGGGAATCGTACCATCTTAATGAATAACTTATGCGGCTTCAAGACTAATGATAATTAGCTTTGAGATCTGATTGAGAGAAATTCGAATCCATAATTTCACTATTACTATTTACCCCCATCGAGAGAGATTCTGACCCTTTTTATGTTCCCATGATAATTTAGTAATAGAGTTTACCTTGGTTAATAGATTTATGGGTCTACATTCTTTTAACCACGATTCTAGATATGCACTTATATACCTATATATATATATATCTAGTCTTGAACAAATAGGCAATTGATGATATTAATGGCAATATGTATTCCTGTTCAAGTCTGGCGATTGATGATGTTATTACTGATATAATTTTTGATTCAAGTCCAGCGATTGATGAAGATACTGATGATATGAATTTAGGTACACGTTTGTGGATTGATGATGATATTGCTGATATGAGTATATACATTGGGTTACTTTAAGTCATTCAGATCGATTATGGAACTATGGATTATATCTTGGTATTCATTCTTGCATATGCATTGCCTATTACTTATATTCCCACCAGTATTCCTTATAGCTATAAGCCTTATGGGATGTTACATAGGTATATGTATGAGTGCTGCCCCAGTATATTATGTGGAGTTTGTATCTATTAGTCTTATGGGGTGTTTCATATGTATAGGCTTGAACTATTATTTGTTGAGTGTTGATTGAAACTTGTAAGCCTATGATAGTAGTATTTTAAGTAAGGACGAGTTAGGTATTATTTGCATAGACTATGGATTACCTTGTATTATTATTTTTATTGTTATTATAGTTATTTAAAGATTGATTGATTATTGGACTGGTATTGAGATTTGGCGTACGATTCAGATTCTCTTTTTTTATGATTATGTTATTACACATGATTATTCCATAGTAAGGAATTATGTCTTCAGACCTTGATATTCTAATTCATATTATTATGGTTTTTTATTTATGAATAATAATAACATGTTTAAACGAATGAATTAGAGACCTTGATTATATTAGAACTAGTTCCTACTATGATTAAGTGGTTGGGAGATGCTAGTGTTATTACTTAGCTTGTAGCCTTGAGTTAGCCTTGTTACTTATATGTATCTATCGATAGTATTTCTGGTATTATCATATATCCCTCCCTTATTTCATTTATTCTTGTTGAATATTTATTACTTGGACTTGTGTACTACTAAATATATATATATATATATATATATATATATATATATATATTTCTTCCGTTATTTATTCGTATATTAGCCAGTGATATATGGTATAGTGCTAGACTCTCAGAGTATAGTTGGAATAGGATAACATATCCTTATTGTTCCATTATCTTATTATGTTAGTTTCTTGGATATGAATTAAATAGTTATTCTTATTGTCATCTTAGCTTTGCTATGTAGTTTGCAGGATATTTTAGTGTAGTTACATTTTTACCTGCATGCTATTTATATTTGCCTTATCTTTGGAGCTTAGTCGGCATTTGTCTATTGAGTACCATATATTTGGTACTCATATAACAATTTTGCTGCCTATAGATCATAATATGAGTTCTCATCATTGTTGTGTGCATCCTGTAGAGTAACTATAGTTCAGAGACATAGGGTGAGATCGTAGCATTTAGAGTATTGCTATTCTCTCTCCCATGTATTGGATTGATCTCTATGTTGTATTTAGATATAGGTTGTATCAGTACATTCATTTAGCACTTTATTTTGTAATTTTATTACATTAGAAGCTTTTGTATTGTTTCCACCAGGTGTTGTGACAATCTTATGTATTTTAGTATTTTGTTTTATTTATTTTGCATTCTTTGTCCATTTCTCTTTGTAGTCCATTACTAGTATTTTTAAACTATAGGGTGGCTTGCCTACTGGTGCATTATAGTCAGCGCCATCATGACCTAAGAAATTGGGTCATGACAGACAGTGGTTGTACCAACCCAGTATGTAAAAACTATGGTAGGAACCCTAAGGGTGAGTGTATGGATAGTAGGGATGGGTGCTTTGGGTGTGGAAAGTCAATACATATTTTTAGGGAATGTCTAATGGCTTCCCAGAAGGGTAGGGATGCCCGTAAACAAGACTAGTCAAATTCTTTAGCAGCTACCACAGGTCACCCTACTTAGTAAGGTACCTCATCTAATGCGGTTGGAAAGCTACATATGAATAGGTTCTATTCCCTTCAGACTCAACTGTATCAATAGGGTTCTCCTAATATAGTGACAAGTACATTACAGGTTTTCCATATTCATAATTATGCATTATTATATTTGGAGCTACACTTTCTTTTGTAACTCCCTATATAGTATTAAGATTTGATGTTAGACCTAAAATTAGTTTAGGTTACTTCAAAGTCTCTACTCCCGTTGGTGATTCAATTATATCTAAATGGGTATACAAAAATTTCCCAATTACAGTTTCCCATAAAGTAACCTCAGTTGATTTTATGGAGTTAGACATGGTTGAATTCAATTCTTGTAGGTATGGTTTGGCTTCATGTTTTCCATGACTTAGTTGATTGTAAGAATAAAGTAGTTTAATTTCAATTTCCAAACAAGCCAATCATGAAGTAAAAGGGTAGTACCTTAGTGCCTATAGGTTAGTTTATCTATTACCTTAAGGTGAGAAAGTTGATCTCTAAAAGGTGTATCTATCATCTTGTCTGGGTTAAGGATTCAAAGTTTTCACCCTAACTTTTGGGTCAGTTATAGTGGTAAGTGAATTTCTAGAAATATTTCTAGAAGACCTACTTAGAGTTCCTACTAAAATGGTAATTAACTTTGGAATATATCTCTTTTTAGATAACCAACCTATTTCTGTTCCATCCTACAAAATGGCTCTAGCCGAGCTCAATGAGTTGAAGAAGCAATTATAGGACTTCCTAGATAGGGGTTTTATCATGCCTAACATCTCTCCTTAGGGTGCTCTATTTTTTGTGCATAAGAAAGATGATTGTCTTTGAAAGTGCATCGACTATCGTCAGTTGAACCAGACCATAATAAAAAATAAGTATCCTATCTCTACGTTTGATGACTTATTCTACTAACTTCATGGTTAAGTTGTTTCTCTAAGATAGATCTCAGACCAAGCTATCATAATCTTTGAGTCAGCGAATGTGATATTTCAAAGACAACCTTTAGAACTTGGTATGTTCACTTTGAATTAGTTGTTATGTATTTTGGACTAACTAATGCTCCTACAACTTTTATTGACTTGATGAACAGAGTGTTCAAGTTTTACTTGGAAATATTTGATATAGATTTGATAGATGACATTCCCGTTTATTCCTGAAGTGAGGATGAACATACAAATAATCTAAGAATTATCTTGTAGATACTTCAGGATCGCTACATATTCACCAAATTCAATAACTGTGAATTTTGGTTAAAATCCATAACATTCCTTAGTCATATTATCTAGCGAAGGCATTTAAGTTGATCCTCAAAAGACTGAAGTAGCAAGAAACTTGCCGACACCTGATAACGCTCAAACTACAGATCTCGTAAGAGTGTAAGCGGTCGCTGTCAAATATAGAACCCAACTCGGTTGGGTGTCGAATCCCACAGGGAATACTCGGTCACTAAGTGTTGAAACTATTAATAGACTGTGGGTCGAAAATTCTGCAAAAAGGGGGAATGGTTTAGGCGTAAATTAAAAGTATTAAAATAGCAAAGTAAAAACAAAATGTTTTGTTTAGTAAGATTTTAATCAATGAGAATTGTAAGTTAGGGTTATGTCCACCTTATGAGTTCTATGTATCTATTAACTATGAGTAATGCGGAATTCAGACATGTATGCTCTTATAGAGATTCGTATTCTAATGGTAAATCCTAGTGTCTCTCGACCATCAAGGATTATCTCACTTTAAGTCTCTCGAGCTCAAAGCATATAACTAATGGTACGAACTCTCCAAGAGGTTAATCTAGTTACGACACTAACGTGTAAACATGGGTTGGTAGCCCTATTTTCTTGTCATACTCTCTTTTCCAAACATGTAACTTTTCTCTCGAACAAGTTAATGCTATAATGGCGTATTCTATATGTTTGCAACAACAAGAATGTAATTAAGATGAAGAGAGTAATGATATAAGTAGCATACGTATCAAGAATTCACAAAATCATAGCAATAGGTAGTATATCATAAGGCTTCCATAACCCTAACAGAGAAGTTTAGCTACTCATGAGTGTAATGAAAAATCACAATAGATATAATCATCATACCACAACCTAGAATAACCTTGGCGATGGAGATGGTTTAGGCATCAACTAGGGTTTGACGTTTGCCCTAATGCCGTTCCTCAAGAGAGTAGCGTGTTTTCTCTGTCTGAAAGTTACTTGAATAATCCAAAAGTGGCGTATGAATTATGACAATGAAAAATGAACTTCTGGCTGAAAAGAATCGAATGAATGCTGAAAAATTCAGAAAACAGGGTTTTTATAACATCCTTGTCCTAGTCCTACTAGGTTACTGCTGCACCTCTAAGTATTAAGAAATACTGATTTTGCCCGGGACAAGTTCTCCATGCATCACATCTAGTCCACAAGCTTCCAAAATCTGTCTTCGCTCTTAGGCTAAGTTTCCTTTGCTACCAAAAGGCCCACAAAGTGCTGAAATCCTCATCATTAATACCCGAAAACATGCTAATCACATTGGTTAGCTCACTTACAGGAAAATGGACTAAAAGTGCAGGAATTATATATTTTGTCCTTAAAACTTAGCTAAAATATGGGTAAATTATGGTGCTTTAGGCGTGTAAATACGTCCATCATCAACACCCACCTCTCCTGTAGATGTCAGGAGTTTCTTTGGTTTAGCCAGTTACTATAGATGATTTATTGGTGGATTTTCTTCTATTTATTATGCCAAGTATAGGTTGACTCAGAAGAAAGTTAAATTCCAGTTGTCCTATTTCTCTAAGAAGAGTTTCAAGAGTTGAAGACTCAACTAACTACCGTTCTGACTTTAACTCTTTTTGAGGGCTCAAATTATATTATGGTTTATTGTGACACTTCTAGAGTTGGTCTTTGTTATGTATTAGTGCAACAAGGAAATTTATAGCATATGTCTCTAAGTAGATCAAGCCTCATGATAATAACTACTTGACTCATGATCTAGGATTTGCAACAATGGTTCTTACCTTAAATATATGGATACACTACCTCTATAGGGTTCTTGTCAATGTGTTCTCCAATCACATAATCTTTAGTATGTGTTCAACCAGAATGATTTAAGTCTCCATTAGACAAGATGGGTAGCATATTAAAGGATTATGATATGAGTGTTTTGTACAATTCAAGAAAGGCCAATATGGTGGCCAGTGCCTTAGCATATTATCTTTAGGTAGTGTTGTTCATATAGAGGATGACAAGAAAAAACTAGCTTATGAGGTTTATATGTTTACCAAACTAGGAGATCGCTGGGTTGACTCAGTCGAAGGTAGTATTTTGGATTAAAATGATTCAGAATAATTATTGGTAGATAAGGTTTAGAAAAATAAGGATTGTGATCCTAGTTTTATTAAATTAAGAGTAGTAGTCAGAGTCAGAAGGTTGATGATTTTTTCTAAGAGGGAGATATTTTTCTTCACTATTATGGAGGACTTTATATTCTAAATGTAGATGAATTGATATAGAGAATGCTTAGGTAGGCTCATGGTACTCGGTATCCTATCCACTCGTTAGCCACTAGGATGTTTTGTTATTTGTGAGAAGTCTTTTGGTGGAGTGGTAGGAAAAAGAATATAATAGAATTTGTGTCTAAGTGCCCAAATTGCCTGCAGGTTAAGGTTGAGCATTAGAGACCTTGTGGCATGATTCAGGACATTAGTATTCTGACATGGAAGTGGGAGTTAGTGAACATGGCCTTTGTTACAGGGTTCCCTTATACTATGAACAACATGATTCTATTTGGGTTATTATGGAAAGGATTACTAAGTTTGCTCATTTTCTTCTAGTTAACCCTCAGATTCATCCAAGGACCATGCCAACTACTTGAAAGAGTTGGTGATATTGCATGGAGTCCCATTGACTATTATTTCAAATAGATGTTTTTAATTTTCCTCTTAATTTTGGAAGGCATTTAAGAAGGGTCTAGGTACGAAAGTTTATCTTTATACATCCTTTCACCTATAGACATATGGTCAGGCTAAGAGGACCATTCATACCATAGAGGATATGTTGAGAGAATGTGTGATTTATTTCAAGGGTAGTTAGGATGACCATCTACCTCTGATCGAGTTTATGTATAATAACATTTGTCACTCTACTATTTATATGGAACTATTTGAGGCACTATACGGAAGGAGGTGTAGATAACCTATTGGTTGGTTCAAAGTTTGTGAAGTCATATTGATAGGAATGGACTTGGTACATGAGGCTATGGAGAAATTTTAGCTTATTAGAGAGAGGTTAAAAATGGATCCAAGTCATCAGTAATCCTATATAGATGTGAGGATTAGGGTTCTTGAGTTTGCCGTTAGTGATTTGATCTAAATAAATGGTTCACCTATGAATGGGGTGTAAAGGTTCGGGAAGCATGGAATGATCATTCCCTACTTTGTTGGTCCTTTTAAGATTGTAGGTTGTTTTGGCAAGGTGGCCTATGAGTTAGATTTTCCACTGGATTTAGTAGTAGTGTGAAATACCCCATAAGATCCTAGACAAGTTTTCAGCTATGTGTCTCTTGTTTATAAGTCCCAAAGGAATTTACTTCAAACTAAGTACAAGAAACTTAGTATTTTTAAGATACCAAGATTTCAAACATTTCATGTTGAGTTTGAAATGTTGATTTATGAGTTAAAATATGTTATGAATCTTAAAAGGGTCATCCGGGAGAGTTTTAAAATTTTCAAAAGAGGTTTAGGGCATTTTGGACCACAAAAACAGTAAGCCTCCATGATTTGGGTGTGTCATGGAGGCTGGACCTCCATGACACAGAATATTTCATAGAGGTTAGTCTCTGAGTTACACACCATGTCACGGAGGCTAGTCGCAGTGATAGCCTCCGTGCCATGGAGGCTATGCTTTCCTATATTATTTTAAAAGATTCAAGGGGCATTTTTGTCCTTTACATCAGTACAAACACCCAATTTATGACTTAAAACCCAATAGAGGCATTATTTTACCCATTCCTCATCAGTTGACAATGTGAAATCATTCTTCATTCCCAAGAACACTAAATTTCAAGTTTCTTCAAAGAATTCAACCATTTAAGGTCCCAATTCCAAGTCTTCAGCTAGAATTCAAGAAACTCAGGTATTTGGGGCATTTATCAATGGGTTCCTTTTTCCATTAAGTCCCAAGAGCTCTTGTATTTCATGTATAAACCCTTTTCCCTCCTTTTATAAAATTCAATGTTAAGTATGAATTAACTCAATGTTCTTATAGTAGTTTTAAATTCAATCCATGCCAATATGTATCCCCAAGTGAATTTCATTATTATTTACTTTAAATTACTATCACCCATATCATGTTCAGTTGACACAAGTATAACTTACCAATTCACGAATTAAACCATACTAGCATGTTGTCCTCATAAGTTTAACATATTCCCATACTCATAATCATGGATTCTATCAGTTAGGGATATATTCTATGTATTGGGTCTTTGAATAATGAATTGCCTTATAGTGTTCATAAATGATGTTATTGTATTTAAAGTATTATTCAGTGCTTTAGGGTTATGAACACCAAATACTTAAATGTTTATACATAAATACATGTTTCCATTTTCAAGTAACGAGTCAGTCAGATCACGATTTTATTTTCATATTCAGAGTATCATGTTTATGCTGAGCACTTATCAATTCCATATCATATTAAACAAATAATATTACTAGTGTCATTTAGTTGGGTGTAACACTTAGCACCGAGTAAACACAAGGATGGTGGATCCCCTATTAGTTAGGCATGAGCCATTATTAGCAGTCCTTTCAGACACATTGGTATTTGTTTCATTATTACATCATGATAGAATTTTATTAGTTTAGATTTCACACATGATATTTCATTATCATCTTATTCAACGCTCACAACAGGTGACAGATTATGGGTTAGCTTAGGGTCACTTATGGTCTTAAGCATTGAGTTATGACTAGGGGTACACTTGGGTCATGACACAGTGCATTTAATCTTTCATGTTTCCTTACTGAACAAGTGAATCAACAATCATGCATCAGTTTTTAACTTAGTGAAAGGTTGGCATGAAAGATAGACTTCTTTATAAAGAAGTTACTATGGAAATTCTTAATCATTAGGATTGGATGTTAAGGAATAAGTAAGTCACTTCGATAAAAGGTTCATTGGCATAATTGGTCAATTGAGGGAGCTACTTGTGAAGTTGACGAATACATTATGACCAAGTACCCCCATTTTCCCTTCAAATTTTGTCCCATATCGAGGTAATAGATTCCATTAATTAATTAATTTTGTCCATTTTATGTCACCCAACAATTCCCTTGCCATAACTTGAATTTTTGAGTCCATATCAAACTTTGTTTCAGTTACCAATCCAGTATTGTGTCAGCACAAAATACATAGAAACTCAGTGTAAGAATTTTATATATAAATAGTGTAGAAGGGCTCCTATAATAGTAGGAGAAATACTAAAGAAAATATGGGTATTGCAGCTATTTCCCCTAATCTTCCATCTTATTAAGTTCTCATTCAACAATGAATGACCCCAATAGGGAGATATTGTAATGCCCCAAAAAATCCAAGCCTAGACTAGAACCATACTTTAGGTATAGGGTAAATCATTAAGTTTTAATAGAATAAGAGGGGAATTGGCTGTGTGAAAAAGCTCACAACCCCTCTAGCATTTAACAAATCCAAAACCACTCATACCTTTCTATTCCTAAAGAAGTGATTAGCTTTAAATGAGGATAACTTCTAGATATTAATGTATTTTTGAGTCCTAGAACCAACAATTGATGGGTATTTGAATTACTTTTTCCATCATATCCAATTTATCCTTAATTTACTATCAAAGTAAGAAGTGATGATATTTTAATTAAAGCATTACTCTCTAGCGAGAAACCACGAGACCAACCATGACCGTCGTTATATTTAGGCCCATACAAAGGTCTTGTCAGAATGAGGTAAACCCGACTTCTAAAAGGTGAAAAAATGTTCCCTCATTCCATGAGAGGGAAACATGATTGTGCTTTAAAACTATGTTCCCCAAGAATTATTGTGAGTCCCACAGATGCTTGAAATGAGACCAAAAAATATAAAAATGAAGGTACGATCGTAGGTCAATCCCAAGATCATACAAAGGCTCATCTGATAATGTTTAAAGAGTTCTTATCCAGATCCAAACATGAGCTCAATCTATTTTTTTTAGTTGTTACCTGAATCACGGGAAGGTCTCATGCATTTCTTCTTGCCATTTCCAATTATAAAATTTTAAGTAGAAAATACATTTTGTCCCATCTTTTTATTATCAAAGTAGTGTAATTTTGGGTATTTTAAGGATCATTATTGGGGTTAATATGACCCTAAGCCCTCATTACTAAGAATTTTATGTCACACATAACTTTAAAAAAGAAAAGAAGGCAATTCCTTTCCCATAGGCTAGTTAGGGTTTATCTTCCTCAGGCATCCAACTCTAAATAATTCTACAAATTTCTTATCTCTAGGTATGTTGGATTTATCAGTGGGTCCCCTTTAACCCATTGAGTCCCGAAGCTAATCCTATTCTTTATTTTATTTCTCTTTCACGATTTAGGATTTCGGTATATTGGTAATTTTTTGGATATCTCATTATTTTAGTGCTATTCAGTTATAAATCTCATTTAGCATGATTTCTAGTGTTATTATATGACCATAATCCTAACCCTATTTACATTGTTAAATCCATGATTGTTGGACCCGAGTTATTAAATTCTGTTAATTCGATTTGTTTATAAATTTAACACAGTAGTTCCATTGCTTAGAGTTGGTAGGTTTTGGACACCCAATGACCTAGGATTTCATACATATACTATTGAATGTTATATTCCCTAATTTATCTATTTGAATTCTTTTAGAAAATATATTTATTTTAGTTATAGGATTATTACAATCAGTGAGCATAATAGTTATTGGTGTCATTTAGTTTGGAGTAGTACATCACACCGAGTGGATGTAAGGATAAAGACTCATATGCCGATTAGAGTGAGACCTCTAGTAAAAGTTCCCACGTCCTAGTACTATGGTTCTACTATAGGTTCTAAAGGGTCAATCCTCAAATCAAACTTGCCACTTTAGTCCTTTTGGGAATTAGTTTAGTGGATCATTGCTAGTTAGTGTTCGTACCCTTGGAAAGGTACTAAAACCCTTCCAACTGGGGTTATAGGTTGGACCCTGGTTAGGTTAAATTGGGGTATTTTAGTTGTTAGTAGCTCTTATAGTCCACAGTTACACTTTAGATTTTAGATTTTTTCATGACTTTATATTTTAGTTATAAATTCAATTTACAACATGTTTTTATTACTTGGTCTTGCACTACTTATCACGTTAAATATTCCATGTTCAACTCATTTTAGTTATTTCCCTCTCTCAAATACTCAGTACATTCAAAGTACTAATCATATACTTTTGTTGTGCTATATTGTCTTATAATATGGGTTCAGACACTCCACATCCTGATTGCACTTAGGCGAATTTTATCTTTTATCAACATCAGTAGTTTTAGAGAGTACATGTGAGGATCAAAGTCAACTTTTCCTTTCATTTGTCTTTTTCATTCACAGTTCTTGAATAATTAGAGTTAACTGGGAGCCTATGCCAACAACTCATTATAGTAGAGGCTTTTTAGACATACAATTAGCTAACCATTTTTGATCTTAGACTTCTTTAACAATGATTTGATTTCCTTTGCATATTTATTACATTATTCAAATTCAATATTTGCATAAGTGTTGTTTTAATGTTGTTGTCTACATTTTTTTGTGTTTTGCCAGACTATGGGTTAGATTGGGGTCACTTGCGGTTCTAAGCACGTGTTACAACTAGGTGATAGTCGTAGGTTGTAATATAAATCCTCCTATGCCACCGAATTCATACCCTTTAGACTACCATTACCTTCGCAAAGTTAAGTAAAAATATGGTGTATTTAGTGAATGAACTTATTAGGAGGATTAATTACTAAAAGCATATATACAGGAATAGATTGTAAAACACGATTAAAAAGGTATGTTTACATCTAAAAGAGATAAACATATTTCTCCGTAAGAACATTCTTCTTACGACTTTCCTTAACAACTCCTCAAAATGCCCCTTACCCAACTAAATAAAAGGCAAATTCTCTTGCTTAATCCCTGTGAGTCATCTCATTCTTAAATCTACAATTAAAAGAGTTTTATCATTTAAATAAATAAAACTCTTTGACTTATTAATAAGTAGTCAAGATATGTTTGCATAGTCTCTCAAGACCATTATCATTTAAATCACTGATTCTCTCCTATACAGAATAAAATACTGTCATCAACATAGGATGAATGGTTATATATCTAGATTCCACTTGGTATGATCTTATCTCTTAAACTTCTCATCCCTAAGTAAATAGCTAAGAAATCTAGACAAAACTTCTATTGTAATTATAAAAGGGTTGGTGATAAAGGATCACCCTATTTTTGTCCCTAGATGACTGGTAAATTCATGTGATTTACCATTAATTAGTACTAAATACCAATTATTAGGCATCAACCTCTAATCTATGTCAATAGTCACCTTAGATAAACCAAATCTTTTAAGGACCCCAGGAAGAAATATCTAAGAGACCCTGTCATATGCTTTTGCCATATCCCATTTTACCTCCACATTGGTTTCCTTACTTCTAAAGTTGATCTTTTTTATTATTTCCTGTACCAATAATATATTTTCTATTATACTTCTTCCTTTAAGAAATCCATCCTAATTCTTATAAGAACCTTTGAAATTTTTCATGTACCTTTCTTCAAATGATTTTGTTAATAAAAGGTCTAAGAATAATAGACCACAAATCAATAAAGTTATGGGCATTCTCCTTATTAGGTAGTATATTAGGTTGGTGTGGGTGATAATTTGGCAGTCCATAACCACAAAAAAAGCTGTTACCAATATAGTGATATCGTAACCCACTATGTCTCAGCATATCTAAAAATGGATCTAAAGAAACAATTATGTCCATTGGGACAGTACTTGTACAAATCAAAAACAACTTATTTGACTTCCTCAATGCTAGGTAATCCAATCATCTCCTTATTTTTTTCCTCTTGTCACGACCCATGGGGTGTGATGTAGCTTGGTAAATCTTAATTGAATCTTTCCTCTTTTTATTGGTCTACATAGAACGGCACACTTCCTCATTTATTTGTTGATTTATTCATACTATTTCTCCTTGATCATTCTGAATCTCTTCTAGGTGAAACTTCTGTATTATCCCTTTCATATATGCAACGAAGAATTTAGTATTTGTATCTCCTTCACTATATAACTTCATGATCGCCTTCTTCTAAAATTCTTCCTCAATCTTTAGGAATTTCTCTAGTTTTTCTTTTACACTACTGGGTTTTTTTTTGTTGAAGGTTGTATCTCTAGTTGAGTAGCTCTTACCTTTATGCCATCAAACATTGCCATTTGCTGAAAAATATTACCAACAACCTCTTTATTCTAGATTGATAAAGCCCTTTTCACCTCTTTTAATTTAGCTTGAAACTCCATAAATGGACTTCTTACAAAATCAATTATCTAGTTCTGCTGAAATCTTCCTTTAAATTGATTGTGTTAAGTCCAAAATTTTATAAATCTAAATGCTTTACTGCAGGCTCATCCTCGATCTTACAAATTATGTGTAAAAGGTCATGGTTTGGGTCTCACCTGTTATGATGTTAAACTTGACTGGAAGAACAATCTCTATAAAAGCTTGATTGATTAAGATTATATCTAGCCTATTCATGATGCAATCTTCTTCTATTCTGATATTGTACCAGGTATAATTTTGTCCAGAAAACATTACTTTAGTTAGGATAAATTAATTGATGCAAATAGAAAAATTAGTTGCCCATGTTGTGTAAATGCCAGACCTGCTAATTTCACCTATCTATTCAATATCACATTAAAATCCCCCACCTAATACATGGATCTTGTCCCATCTCTTCAATTTGCTCAATTTTCTCCCAAAATTCCAGTTTTTCCAAAGCGTTTCACATTGCATAGGTACAAAAAATAGGAAAATTTTGTTATTCTTACAAAACTTCATGGTGGTTTGTTCTAGATTTTATAACATGATCTAGCATTTCCATTTTTCTATCTGAGAAATCCGAATCTTGGTAGAGCAATATTCAAATGCATACTTATGTCTGAACTACCTTTTATATTCTTCTAGCTACCATGGGCCATGAAAAGGTCCATCAGGGGTAGGAATAAATAATGATGTCTTATATTTAGCTCCATTAATCTCTTAAAATTGTTTTGAGAGTTAATAGACCAAATATTCCCTAATAATATTTGTCCCATCATTAATAATTCGATGTCAATTTGTCCCTACTGCTTCTTATTCTAACTAAAAGTGGAAATATAAAACTACCTTTGTTGTTCCCTTTCTTGAAGCTTTATATGTTCCCTTTCACATTGTACATTAACTTTTTGAACTTTTTTGTTGCCAAAAGTTTCCTCCACTCTTTCCTTTGATATTTTCCCTTGTTTCCCCAGAGTATTTTTAAGATCCTCTATTTTATCCATTTGCTCTCCCCCCAATGCATCAAATTGATTATTGATAAAAAGGCCTACTCTATTCCAGACTTGGTCTTATTTCCACCTTCCCTACTATCTTCTTTTGTCTACACCTATTTTATTTCTTTGCTACTTGAATTCCTTTTTATTATTTTTTCCCATTGTTATGCTCCTCCTCTTTTCCTTGTGGCTTTTTTCCTTTGTCTTCCTTGATCTTTTCTTTTTCTTTTTGGTTTTTGTCAAACCTAATTTACAACTCATGATTGCATGATAGCACCTACTTTGACTCGCCAATAGGTACGCCAAACCTTATCTCGGTGCTACATGAAATGGGATAACTTAGTGCAAATTGGATTTAAAGAGGGAAATCAATATTTTAAGGGTAAAAAAAAAGAATAACGAAGTCAGAACAGTCTAATAAATAGATCAAGGAGCAACCACCATCCAAAGACTCAGTAATGTTGGTACAAGAGCTGCTCAATGATCCATAAGTAATAAATAGTGAAATACAATCTGTCAAAAATGAAGACTAGTCATAGATAAGTAGAAGAAAAAGTGTAATTTCGACTCCAAAGAGCTCACCCAATCTCTAAAATCAACCCTGCACAAGCATCACATCAATGATGGAAATTAGTATATTGATTTTCACCAAAATGGCACTGAAGTGTAGTATGAGAACCAAAACAATGATTACTTAGTAGGCATCATCGTCTGACTGAGCTAATTCATGATATAAGTGTGATTAGACACAAGATAAAATAAGTTATGTCAAGGTAAAAGGGGAAAACCTAGAAATACACTCCAACACTATTGTGAACATGTAAATAAATAAATATAGGGAAGTAAATATCATATAATTATTACTACTAAATTATCCCTTATAAGCAAAGAAGTGCAGAAAAGTAAATAACCCAATGCAGGCCCCCATAAGCATGAAGGGTACACTAAAGAGAATTAAACAATAGATGATCCATAACTCTACTAAATATCATATATAACAATAAACTATCCATACTAAATCATATCATTCCCAACTCCTAATGCCGAACTCAAATCAAAACTCATTTCATCATCATCATAACATCCTCAATAATATTAACATTATAACATCATTTGTCGGACTTGAACCAGAACTGATATTAAAAATATCATCATCAGATTTCAAAATTGAACCAGAACTCATAGTATCAATATCATCATCAATTGATGAAATTCAACCAAAACTCAGACTAACAATATTCCAGATATATAAACAATAGAAGTAAGCTTTGCCAGCAAACCCCCCAGATATTTTACTCTAAATTAGAATAAACTCCCAATACCAAACTAGAACACTCATTAAATATTAAATCTCATCAAAATCCCAAAAGTATCACTAACAAGGGTGCAACACGAAAAAATAACTGTACAAAAGCTAACACAAGTCTTGGCCTAAGGTGGGCCAGAGGGCTCACTTCTAGTCCCTGAAATCCATTTTTAGGAAAATTCTTTAGAGGACTAGCGTAAGCTATCCAAATTCATTTCCAGTTGTTAAATAAGTCCTAATTAGCCCTAAGATAAAAATTTATCCAAAACCTTGAGCAACTAAGTAAATTACGCCACAGATTATAGTCTAATTATACCCTAAACAATCGAACTAACCCAAAGGTTATAAATCATACCTCCGACACCTAAATCCCATCCCATATGTAGCATATTATCATAATCATACAAGGAAATTACTTAATCTATGAAGAGTGTAATCCTAGCCTACGTGGATGCTGATGAAAATCCTAAAAAATTTGTTAAACCACCAATTTAACTTTTAAAGAAGCTTTTGTAAGATTTCACAATATCAATCTCATAATTTACTCATTAAAATGAGAACAATGATACCCATATTGCACTATTATGATTTGGGTCCAAAATTACATAAAAATCTCGTATGAGGCCTGTTTGCAGAATTACACTTTAAAGACCAATGCAACATCCCTCAATACTCAAGGAATATTTACCCTATAGGTAAATTCCAAGCTGTAATGGTGCTACAATAAACCACCAATACTTTAGGAATCATTGAAAAAATATGGGGGAATCAATCATGAAATTAATGGAATCTTACCACAAATTCAAAGAAGAACTTCACAAATTAACTATACCAAAGCTCCACAATAATCAACAAATGATTCTCCCAAGAACTACCACCTTTTTGGGTTAAATATTAAAGTGAATGGATCAAAAATGGTTCAAGTCGGGCTAAGTTAGGATATTTATATCATATCTAGGCCTATAAGTGTTGCTTAGGCAACATCAGGGTGCTTAAGTGACACTCGCTGTCTTAGGATATCTCGTGTAAGCTACCTCGATATTGCTTAATAGGCGTTATCTTATACAAAATGCACCTTACTTATGCGATACCAGTAGGCCCAACTAGGGCACATAATAAACCGGCTAGTCATGTACGCAATACACTAGTGCCATTTGAGACTTGTGGTGTAAACACCTTAAATTTATTCAGAATATCATATACTATAAATCAGCTATGATACCCTATAAAATTTGATGTTCTAGACTCAATGGTGTATTTGAGAATTTCATCAGAGGTAATTTCGATGAAAAATAGGCCCCACACCCATGTGCCATTTTTCTTAACTTCTAGTCAATAGCCCATAATGAGTTTGAGAGCCCGGAGCCTTCAAACTAAGGGTCCATATAACCTAAAATCAATGTTTCGGTGGTGTTGAAATAGTCAGAATTTTCATACAAGGTTGTTTGTCTAAAGTGTTTTCATAGTAGGCCATTTGAACTAGCAAAAACTTCTAAATAGGGAATTGGTTCTAAAAACCACACAAATTTCTTGGTAATCAAATTGTCAGTTCCAGTAAGTTATAAATGACTTGGGGCAGCTATAGAAAAGTTCTAAATTATAAATATATGCAGAAATACAAAAAATGACCTAGAGGGTAATTATAATATCCATTACGAAAGGAAGCTTCATTCATGAAAATAAAGGATTAGGATGTACCTAAAGCCTCAATCAAGTGAGGATACTAGGCCTCTATCTAGATCTCAATCTCCTAAGTACCCTACTCTACTAGGGAGTGCCTCTACTAAACCTTAACTACTAAAATCTCTCTAGTGCGCAGTCGCCTAACATCATTATCCAAACTGAGCACAGTCTCCTCTATGAAGGTCAACCGCTCATCCAACTGAATTAAGTCGCATTTAGGAACGTAAGAAGGGCCAGGAATATATTGCCACAACATAGAAACATGGAAAATTTGATGGACAAAAATAAAATCTGGGGGTAAGACTAACTAATAAGCCACCTCACCGACTGTTTAAAGAATCTCAAAGGGTGTAATATATCTAGGGATGAGCTTGCTTTTTCTCTTGAACCTTATCACACTCTTCATAGGTGATATATGGTGGAATACCCTATCACTAACTCCAAATCACAAGGTACAGAGTTTATGATCTATATAAGACTTCTGCCTACACTGAGATTCCCTCAACCTATTCTAAATTACCATGCCTCAAGCCAATGAGTCTTAAAGCAAGTCAGTACTATAGGGCCTAATGTCAAAAGTCTCAAACCATTCAATTAGTGAATGGAATCGTCTACCATATAAATCCTTAAAAGGTTCTATCTCAATACTGGAATGGTAGATATTATTATAAACAAACTCTACCAAAGATAAGTGTTGCTCCTATTGACCTAAAAAATTCATAATACAGACTCAAAGCATATCCTCGAGAACTTAAGTAGTTTGGTACGAATTCTTCTCAGTCTTTGGGTGGAAGATAAAATCCACCTGAGTAGACAACTCCTCATAAAAAGCTCCCTAAAATCTAGAAGTGAACACTAAACCTTGGTCTAAAATGATAGATATAGGAATACTATGCAAACAAACAATCTTACTAACATAGATATGGGCTAACCTCTCGATACCGAAGAACATCTGAATTAGAATGAAATATGCCAACTTGGTCAACCAATACACAATAACATAAATACTATTGGAACCATAAGAAGTATGAGGCAAACCACTAACAAAGTCTATGGTAATTTGTTTCTTTTTTCAGTCAGGAATGGGCAACCACTGAATCAAGCCATCAGGTCTCTGGTGCTCGACCTTTACTTATTGACAACATAGGCAATGTGATACGAAGTCTACCATATTTATTTTCATATCACTCCACTAATAATGCTTTGTGAAATCTCTATACATTTTGGCTATACCCATGTAAATAGAATTTCTGGAGCTGTGAGCCTCATTCAAAATTTACTAGATTAGGTCATTAACCCCAAGAACACAAATACAGTTATCAAATCTCAAAACACCCTCAACATCTATGGTATCCCTCTAGGAATTATCAGTCAACACTCGATTCCAGAAGATGCAAAGTCTCTTATCCTAAAACTAACAACCTTGAATCTATTCAAATAGAAAAAAACTTACCTCAACACTTGCAAAAATCCTCTTACGGTATAAAATGTCAAGTCACACCATTAAGTTGGCGAAGGATTGAATGTCCCATAAAGATAGCCTCTGAGAAGCTAAAATGAATACCGAACTACCATACTCACCGCCTTACAGCTCAAGGCATCTGCTACCATATTTTCCTTGTCCAGATGCTACAAGATAGAGATGTCATAATTCTTAAGAAGCTCTATTCATCTACACTGCCTAGAATTTAGCTTTCTCTAGGTTATACGATGTAGAAGACTATGATGATTCATAAGAATCTCATAATACATAAAATAAAGATAATGCATTTGAATCTTAAGTATAAAAACTACCTCTGTTAATTCCAGGTCATAAGTGGGGTTGTTGCACTTGTACACCTTCAGTTGCCTTAATGCACAATTAATAACTTGAACCTACTACATAAAAACACAACCCAAACCGACACTAATAGTATACAAATACTAGGTAAATAACTCACCCTAAATTGGAAGAGCCAAGATAATAGTTAAAATAAGAAACCCCTTGAGATTTTTAAACTTGACTCACACTTCTCAGTCTACTGCAGTCGTAGAAAAAGTCTTAGTAAACCATCTATAATAACCAGCCAAACAAATGAATTTATGAACCTTAAGTGAAGATGTAGGTTTGGTCCAATAATAAATAATTACAATCTTTATTGTGTCTACCCTAATCCCATGCTTAGACACAATATGCCTAAGGAATATAACTGACTCAAGCCAAAAATTGCACCTAGAGAATTTGGCAAAAAGTACATGATCTGACAAAGTCTAGAGCATAATTCTAAGATGTTGCATGTGCTTCTCTCTACTTCTTAAAAATAAAAGGATGTCGCCGATGAACAAAATTACAAAGGAATCAAAACAAGGTCTGAACACAAGTTCATCAAATCCATAAATGTAGTTGGGGTATTAGTCAACCTAAAAGACATCATTAGAAACTCATAATGATCATAATGAGTCCTAAAGGCTATCTTTGGGATATCTTCATCCCAAAACCTCAACTTGTGGTAACTTGACCTCAAATCAATCTTAGAGTACATTATTGCTCCCTAAAGTTGGTGAAACAAATCATCAATGCGAGGCATAGTTTATATATTCTTCACTGTCACCTTATTAAAGTGCCTATAATTCATACACATATGCATGGAACCATATTTTATGTTCACAAATAACATAAAAGCTCCTCAAGCTTGGTCTCATGAAACCCTTACTAAGAAGATCCTAGAGTTAAGAATTTATCTACTTTAGCTTGGTAGAAGCCATACATTATGGTGCAATAGAAATAGGTTTGGTGCATAACTCAAGATCAACAACAAACTCAATAGCGCAATCAGGATGAAAAGATGGTAGATTGATAGGGAAAATATTAGAAAACTCATGAACTACTAGAATAGAGTCAAGTGATCAACTCTCCACAATAAAATCATGAATATAAGTGAGATAAGACTCACAACCCTTTGAAATAAGACAACTACGATGAATATAAGATGTAATCACCATCAGCTAGTAACTTGTCACTCCCTGCCACTTCACCTGGGGTACGCAGGTCATGGCAAAGGTAATAGTCCTAGCAAAATAATCTACTATATAATAGTATGATAACCAATCAATGACCAGAATCATATCAAAATCTGGCATGTATAAAATAATAAGATCAAAATGAGTGTCAAGATCTCAAAAAATCACACCACATGATTTGAAAACCTGATCCATTGCTAAAGAATCACCTACGAGGGTAGATACATAAAATAGTATTGATAATAAATCCAAGAATCACTATAACCACAGGCATAATAAGTAGGAACATAAGAATAATTGGATCTTGAATAAAATAAAGAAAAATCCAAATAATGGCATACCAAAATCATACTTTTGAAAGCAGCATCTGATGACCTAGCCTTGGGTCAATTAGGTTTGGAATACAACTGACCATGCCTGGACTTGGCTAGGCTCCTGACTGATCCTCTATCCTACCAGCCCGAGAACCTCCACGAACACCTTAGAGACCACTATTACAATAATGCATACCACATCTAGTTCAGGATGGAACTTCTTGAATCCATGGAACACTCAGAACTAAAGGAACCATCACCCTACAGCTTGGTCACTCTCCCAAGAAATAGCTAAAATCTCTACAACCATAACACACCCTAGGAATAGTACTGAAACTTGAAGATCCAACGAACCCAAAATATCTATAAAGACTAAAATAACTAGAAGACGAACCTCTAAAAGATAAACCACTACCTTGGATAGAATAATCGCTAAAACTAGACTAGCCTGTATCAATAATCTAAAGTACAGCCTGAACGGGCCTTCTAGGATGACCTTGTTACTGATACAGATGATATGGAGGGTACCTACCCTAAGAAGCAAAACCTCTAAATTGAGCTACTATGGTTCCCACTAAAACTACCCTAATAATACAACCTCTTATCGCTGCCCTCTTGAGCCTCACAATGCAACTCCTCCATAACCTAATCATGATTAGAAACCTCAATAAAATACCTACCCAAAACAACCAAACACTATGTCAACACAGATAGAGGAATTCTCAACCCCTAACAAAGAAACAAGCCCTCTCATACTCAAAAGTTAGAATATAAATTACATTCCTATAAACTAATTAAATCGAGCCTCATACTCTACAATAGTCATAGAGCCTTTCTTTAACCTCAAGAATTGACACTTCAATAATCCCTAAGACTGTAAGACATGTACTTCTCCAACAAGATCTAGAAAAATGAATCCATATTAGTAGGGACATCCAGATGGCCTGAAATCAAGATGATCTCCCGACCAATGTTGAGCTGCCAAGTCTAATTAAAAACTAGTATAATCCAGACCATAAGTCTAAACAAGGCCAAATTATAAAGCCTATCCTTATAAGTGATCAATAATTAGTATACATCCTAGCTAGGTGTACTAGAAAACTTAGGTGATGCCAATCTCAAGAACCTACCCAACATCTTCTCCTCCTCAATAGACATAGCAGGCTGGGAAACTACCAGTTGAGAAGATACTGACTGGGAAACTGCTATCACAAAAATGACCTCAACTTTAGAAGTCACAACTGGAGATTGCACCCCCATTTTAGTACTAGATTGATTCATAGATTATGCTCTATTATAAGATTCACAATCAAACAATCCCAAAATATAAACCAAATACTCCCTAAGTACTGAAGAAAAAATAACTCTGATAGAGCCCAGGCTCGTCCTTGGTCCACTATCGTCTGGGCAAAAAGAATCTCTAGCTCAAAGGTAGGAATAGAGTTTGGTGAAGTCCCTTTATCATGGAACCTAGTTGGTGTAATGCCCCAAATCTGCTACCCAGAATGCTATACAATGCTCATGACCTCAAAGGACCACAAGATAATCCATGATTGATATCTATAACTGGGTACTAGATAATATATTATATAAATGCAAAAATAGTCTGAAAGGCCATAAGGTTCAAATATCTGGTAAAACATAACATCTGGAAATATAGTATATCAATACCAAAACAAAACTAAAATAACTATCTGAACATGCTATTGTCTAAAAACCTCCAAAATATCTGAATAATGAGTTGATTAAACATATCCCCAACTAACTCGAACTGCTAAAATAAACTAAGTACTAAAAGAATATAATAATCAAATAATAATATCCTCGAATGATGAGGACTCACAGATAGTCTATTTGATGAATGTCTAATCTACTAATTATACTCTGGATCTCATACTTCTAAACCTATGGTATAAAACACCATAGCATAAATGCATCAGTATGATTAAATGTACTGGTATACTAGTGATGTAGGCTGAATAGAAGGGGTTTATATCCATGAACAATACTAACTGACTGAATAACATGAATGTAAGAATACATGGATGAATACATGAACTGCAACTAAGATCATAAAATCACAGAATTTGAATACTGATAACATAAGTTTCGTATAGATAATATACTATTATCTGAATCACTGTGTCTAACAGTCCTATTTCTAAGGGAACTAGCTGAGTTTCGTACTGAGCTGGGTGACTGTATCTGACAGTCCTAAATTTGATAGAACTATTTGAGTTATAGTACTATGATCGAGACTAGACTATGACTGTGGGAAGTAGTCATCTAACAGACATGATCTAAATAAGATAATATAATTGAGTTAGGGTCCAATCTATAACTCTAATTAGAAGGGTGTCAATACCGCGCCATGGTAAGATAAGCTGTGAGCAATCCCTCATCTAATAGGTACTCTAACAAAAATGGTGGGACCCTCATCTAACAGGTTAAGTCACCTAATCAACCTTCATCTAACAGGTTAGATGTCTTAACCTATGCTGATACATAGTTATAGAGTGTAAGGATTGCTTCTATGAATAACACCCTCTACTCGTAGGTGAATTCCCATTCTTAGGCTCACTAGCAACTGAATTCTACTCCTATCTAATTAGATACTGAATTAATTATATTGAGCTGATTGGAGTGAGTTTACTGAGTTCTATTAACTGATGAAATATTACTGAGATTTGATAACTGACTAAGATTATTGAGATTACTGATATTACTGAGATTACTGAGTTTTCCTAAGTAATGAGACTGACTAAATTCTACTTAACATGGCTTGAATGAGAGTATCTTGAAAACTAACACTGGCTCTAGGCACACAGCTAAATTGTCGGGTATAAATACCCCCAGGACTCTATAGCATAAAAGTAATTCCTAACACAAGTTTGAAAACACAATGATGGCTATACATATATCCATAATTCATTGACTAAGACATTTTATAAAACACTTGATCTGTATTAACTTGTACATGAATGAAGATTTTATTTTATCACACCATAATGGCACTTTTTCATCCACATAGACATTTAATCAAACACACGAGGAGCATACTATGGTTATACAATCATTAATGCATCTAATTATCATGGTTGCATAGTGAAATTTGCGATTTGAATGGTTTATCATAAATATTATGCAAATCATCACATACTAGGATCAATCATTTGAACATGTAATTCAAAACATGAATCAAAACCCCACAATAATATGGACATGGATTTCAATTCAACTAAATCATGAACAATCATTAATAGACAAATCTTTGATTTTGAAAAGAGATTCTTGAGCTCCACGGGTTAAAAGGACCTGTAACTTAACACTTGACATACCTGGGTGGATGATTTCTTCAAGATTGATCTTAGAGCGAAACCCTAATTTGATATTATGGATGAATAATGAGGTTATGAGCTTTGGTCTGGTAGAATTAAGGTTTAAAATGGGTGGAAAAAGATCCAAATACCTTTTAAAATTTGGTTAAAATTGCTAATCGGAAGTGGTGACCATTTGGGCGATGGTTTTTTGTTGGCTTGATGGTCCGTCGGTCTATCTCGTCGTACTTGGCCAGAACCTAAACTTCCTACCTCATCTGTGATGGTTTTGGCAATGATCCATTGCTAGCCTGATGGTCCACTGGTCCTGACCATCGCATTTCACAAAAAATGAGTTCACTACCTTTGTCGCAATAGGTTGGGCAACGGTCCATCGGCCTAACAGTCGCTTCTGGGCGGTTTCTACAGTTCTTTATAAAACGTCCATAACTTTTTACTTTGATACCAGATTTGGACGAAATTGGTATCGTTGGAAAGTAATGAATTCCCATATGATAAAAATTCTAAATTAGGGAAATTTTATCTAATTTAAACATTAATCATTTAGAAAGTCATCACTAACTCTTCTGGAGACTAGATTTGACTTAAAAAAGTTTCGGGGTATTACAGTTGGTGACATATCCCTGGACTTTCTATTCCTCTAGGTTGTCCATAAACAACAATAGGATCCCTAGGCTCCATTTTAGGACCGTCATATCATGCAACAATAGCGTGTGTCATTGCTATGTTTAAATGAGTGAAACCAAAGGAATTCCTTAGAAATAACTCTGACTCTTAGCATGAAATAAGTGAAAGAAGTGAATAACACCTAAGAATGTCCTATAGTATGCTAAAGATAAGAAATAGATGTCATCATTTCGATCCATAGGACTCAACTAGACTCTTTATCGTGTACCAACAATATCGATGAAACCTAGTTTTGATACGAATTTGTCGTGACTCGATTTACAACAAGATGGAAACTATTTTATCCTAATAGCAGGTAAGACAAATTATAGCACGAAGCTACACACAATGGGATAATTAGTTGGAAATACCCCAAAATCCAAAAATTAACATTTAAAGAAATAAAACACTAATAAAGTTGTCATATCAGTCTAATAGATTGATAAAAGAGCAAGAACCATAAGTAGACTCAATAATGTTGGTACAAGAGCTACTCTAAATAATCCATAGGTCCTGAAAAGTCAAATACAATCTATCTAAAAAATAAAAGACTAAAAATAGATAATTTGAAGGGAAAAGGGTAACTCTGAATTTAAGATCTCACACAATCTCCAAAATCAACCTTGCATGAGTGTCATTTCAACAATGACAACTAGTACTTGAATCTTAACAAAAAGTTAAAGAACTGTAGTATGAGTACCAACACCCGAAGCACTCAGCAGGCATCATAGGTTAACTATAATAATTCATGATATAAGTACAATAAGACACAAGATATAATAAGCTAAGTAAAGGTTAAAGGGGCAAACCTTAAATATGCTCGAACATTACTGTGCATAAGTAAAGAAATAAATACATAAAAGTAATTTAAATATCACACAATTATAACTATTAAATTTAACCTGATAAGTCAATAAGTGTGGAAAAATAAAGAACCCAACACAAGCCCCCATAATTCTAGAGGGTATAATCATGATAAATAAACAACCCATGACCTATAACTCTATTGAATATTAGCTATAACCATCAACTATACATACTAAATCATATCATTCCCAACACCCAATACTAGACTTCAATAAAAAATTATATCATCATCATCATCTTCATAGGATCCTCAATAGTATCATAATTCTAATATCATTTGCCAAACTTGAACTGAACTCATTTTATAAATATAATCATCAAATTTCAGGCTTCAAAAAAAAGTCATAGTATCAATATATTCATCAATTTTTGGACTTGAGACAAAACTTGTATAAATAAACCATAACATATGCCATATCAATAAACCATAGATGAAAGTTATACCAATAAAGCCATTTAATTTTATAAAAAAATACCATCAACTCCTAATACCAAACTATTAAGCTTATTAAATATTAAATATCGTCAAATTCATAAAAAGATCACTAATAAGGGTACAACATGCAAATTAGGTCTACAAAAGCTAACATAAGTCTTGCGTAAGGTGGGACAAATCGGCCCACTTCTAGACCTCGAAATATATTTTTAGGAAAGCTCTACCCCATACTAAGATGAGGTATCTAAATTTATATCTAGATGTTAAATAAGTCCTAATTATAACCATATAGAAATATAACCTAAAACATGAAAAATTAAGTCAATTATGTCTAAAATTATGGTTTCAAGATATCCTTAACAGTCCAACTAACCAAACCATCATCAATCATACCTCTAACACATAAACAAAATCCTATACATAGCATATTATCATAAACATTCTTTAAAATAGCTAAATATATGAAGAGGGTAAACCTAGCCTACCTAGATGCCGAAAAAAAGCATAAAGAATCTATTAAACCATCAATTTACCATTTCGAGAATAATCCATAATCAACTACATAATCAAAATCATAATCTAATCATCAAAAGAGAGAACAAAGATGCACATATTTCACTATTGTGCTTTGGGTCTAAAATTATGTATAAATTCCATATGGGACAGAAATCATAGTTTCAAAACCAACACAACACCCCTCTATGGTCAAGGAATATTTACCTCAAAAAATGGGTATATTTTGAGATCTAATGGTGCTACAATAAATACACCATTACTTTTTGGATTTTATATAAAATATGGAGGAATTAACCATGGAAACAATGTAAAGATAACCCAAATTTGATGAAGAACCACATAAATTAACTATACCACAGCTCTATAACTGATTATCCCATGAATTCCCACTTTGTAGGGTTCACTATTATAGATAATAGATGAAAACTGATGCAAGTTGGGATAAGTGGAGTATTTATACCCTTAAAAGGCCCATGGGTGTCTCTTAAGTAATCATCCATCGACTTAAATGATCATCACTTAAGAAATCTAGTGTCGCTTAAGCGACACTCACGGTCTCGACACATGTCACATAATTGACCCATTTATTGCTTAATTTATGTACACTTATGTTATAAGAACCTCACTTTTGCAATACTAGGGGACTAAGCTAGACCACTTAAGCAATCGGCTAGTCGTGTGCATGATGCACCAATACCAGCTAAGACTTAAACTTTTCCAAGTCTCCGCCAACCATTTGAGATTCATCTAAAACTTGTATACACAAATGAACTATGATTTCTATCTAATTAAAAATTCTAGACTTAATAGCACAGTCTAGATTTGCATCAGAGGTTATTTAAAAGAAAAGTGGATCCCTCACCTATGTTCCATTTTTCTTATCTATCGGACAACAACCTAAAATGAGTTTGAAAGCCTCAAGACTCAAATCAAGGCTTTAACAAGGCTAAAAGCAATGCTATGGATCTTTTAAAACAATCTACATTTGCATATGAGGTTATTTTACTAAGGTTTTAACCTTCTAGACATTTTGAACCGATGAAGAGTTCAAAATAATGAATTGATTTTAAAAATAAAATGAACTATCTGTTTACCAAGCTGTTAGTTTCAACAAGTCATAAATTACTTGTGTCACCTGTAGGAAACTTATAAATGACACATATAATCATAAATATAGAAAATGACCTAGAAGGTCGTTACAGTTTCCTTTGTTAGATTTCTATTATGTGTTGTCTTATTTCTTGAATATTCTTTATTCTTCTTCAAACATAACATTGGATGTTCAACATAATACTAATCTTCATTGTGCCCATGAATTATGCAAGTTTTAATGTATTTTGGGACATACAACAACGACAAAAAACCCAGTGTATTACCACATAGTGAGGTCTGGGGAGGCTAAGATGTACGTAGTCCATACCTCTACCTCTAAATAATATTTAATTATAATACACTTCTCTACAATTTGTCCATTATATTTTCTCATGCTAATAGTAATAATATTTAGAAATTCTCCAAATAGATGTACTGCAACTTTAGCTCTAGTGCAACTAGACTATTTTAGTCTTTGGTTGCCATGACAACTTGTAAAGGTTTACCCACTTCTATTGATAATGAAAAAATACTCTCCCATCTAAAGAAGTTTGGAGAAAGAGACGAGAAAGATATACATAAAATAGCGATTGTGGTTTCCTCCTTCAAATTAAATAGTGGATCTTACATTATTATTATCATTGGGTAGATCCCACTCTATTTCTTAGAGACCTACATTGAACTCTCATCATCAATTCACATTGCTTAGGAATTAATCTTCATATATCTTGTTTCTCAGTCCATCGATAAGAAAACTTTTATATTATTGGATTTTAATAACCCTCTAGGTTATTTTCTTCCTTTTCATGAATTTTTGATATTTTGGGTTTCCCATAGCCGCTACAAGTCATTTATAACTTGCAGGGACCATTGGTTTGGTTTTTGAGAATTATTTTTGGATTATAAGCCACTTTTCTTTTTGTGGAGCTTTTAAAGTTGACAACTTTATCATTGGCCAAAACTTATAGCAAATGGTCCTTGAATAAGAATTTTGATGGTTTTGTTAGCTTTGGAATGTCAATTTTATATTAGGAGGACCCTTGTTATAGGATTCAAGGTTTCCAGGCTTATTTTTTACTATTGGATAGAAATTGGTGAAATTTGAACTGTGGGTGTGGGGCCCTTTTTTTTAAGAAACAACCTTTGGTGGAAATGTTGATGATTTTATTGATCTAGAATACTTAATTTCATAGGATAACATTTTTTTTTTCACTCATAAGGTTCTAAATAAATCTTGATGGAGCTTGGAATTTTGCGGATACAAACAGACCTGGTGCAGGTCAATGTTGCTCTTAACATTGACAAGGTTTTTGCCACATTAATAGAGGTTTAAGTTTCTTAACATAATATTCATGAGCCTCGTCTCATATTTGTGAAGTAATCCTAATCTGACCCAATCCATCATGTTCTTTGCTTTCATAATGGACTCCTTATATTTGCAAAAAGTCAGGCTAGTAAGGTCCCTCATTTACAGTAGGGGTCCTATATTTGTGGTGAAGGACTGGGTCCATCTATTTCTATCTTTACAAAATTTCATTTAGTTTCTAATTGCTTTTTCCCGTTAATGGACCAACAAGCTTTGAAAACTACTGGTATCATAAATTGAAACTAGGATAAGTAGAGGATGTTTAGTTGATCATTTTTTATTAGTTGCTTTATAAATTCTTGAACTATATCTCTATTTAATTCTTGATTTTAACTCTTGTTATCCTTATATTTGGATTGTTTTGAGCCCTAATTAAGACTCCACCTGTGCTTAATTTTTGAGCACTCATTCCTTATACTTCAAGAAGTTTCTTGATAGATTAAATTTAAAATTCTGTTAGCAAGCCCTGCGGGCCTATTTTTGACTTGATTTTTACTTTGAGTTTTATATTAAAATATGGGTCTCAATTAAATCTTGTTAATATGTAGATTATGATTTTGAATGATCAAAGCCATTAAGTGTTCGAGGAGCAGAGACAACAATCTTATGGATGGTTTGAGACTTTGTTCTATAATGAGGTGGGGTACATTCTACTCTTCTCTATGCTATTATGTATTATGTAGACTTTATGGTAGGTGTGCATTTAGGATAGGCTTATTTCTAGTTATGTCTTGAGATGACATATTAAGGGGATTTAGACTAGAAATGTAGTTTGAGATTTAGCCTAGTATACTCATTACAGTTATAGGGTTATGTTGACCTTGATTATGTAAGTGTTATGACCTTAAGTTCATTCTAAAATCATTATTGTAGGTATTGGGGTAGTAATTTTCCATTTTGATGATTTTCATCAGTTAAACTCTCTCGGTAGTACTATGCCTCTTGTTGTTTTTGTTGTTGAGTTCTTATTATATATACTCTTATTGTTTAGTATATGACTGGTCCAAAGGTTTTGGTTATGAAACTAGTTAGATACCAAGTAAGTTCTTTAATCCTTAAAAGAGTTGTGACTTTGGTTATAGACCCTTATTTTCTTACAATTGCCTTGTATGGATACTGGTGATGGTATGCATACACTATCCACATTCTCTGATTATTCTAGTGGGATGATTATAACTAAAATCTTACTTTTTCTATTATTTTTCATAAAGTAGTTTATTCCAAATTTTTCACTTTTAGAACTAATTTTACAATGGAATTCGTAACACCCTTATTGTTAGTTGATGACCTGTTAACCAAGCATACTAATGTGGACACTAATATCAAGATATTTTTTTTTCCATTCTTAAACCGCTCATCTATTACTATTCACTTACTTTTGTCAAGGGATATTCTGACATCTTATAAATAATTCAACCATTTTAGTCCTGGAATTGATTTTGGGCACTAAATTGTATGGATTTATACTTATTTAGCCTCAGGTCTATTCTGAGCACTTATTATACTCTTATTTCTCTCATCTACTATATAGAGTAGATTGGTGGTGTTACATTTTTGGAAGTCCTAATTTTGGTCTAGGCTATATATGTAGGTATCTTAAGTACCCTATGGTTCCCTTTGCCTAGGAACTATATGACATAAAAGGTGATACCTTATAGGTCCTTTCTTGCATGCCGAGTAGCCAAATGATGTGTATACACATGGTATGATATGAAACTCGTTGGTATGGTAGTTGTCATGACACAAGTCTACTCCCTAGTCATAAAATGGTGCTTAATGTCACAAGCTATTCCAAGCTAACCCATGGTCTGGCATGATACTAAGAATGCTTTAATAACTAATGTAAAATCATTGTGCGGAAGCTAAACTGAATGATGAAATAATAACTCAACCAATAATAATGTCTGAGTATAGAATCACAAAAAATAAACATCTAAATGTATGTCTGAAAGCCTCTACTATGATGAGTTGCTGGGAAAAATCCCAAGCTAACTCTAATTGTCTAAAGCTAAAATTAAATAGATCTAAATAATGATACTAGTCCTCGAATCATGAGGTATCACTAAAGTACTATTTCTAATATTCCTGGAGATCACATTAAGCGTAATTCGAATACTAAGTGTCAGAACCTATATTATGAGATAATATATCACAAAAAAGTATGCAATCAGTACTTTGAATGTATAAAGTATGTGAATAGTAACTAACTAATATAGGCTAAACATAATGTATGTAAAATGGTAAACTGATGTAAGACCATGTAATAAAAAAATATTGTATGATAAGATGAATAATTGAATACAAGGTCATATAATTATCTGAATTCAAACTATTAGATATGGACTGAAGGAGATAATAAATAAAATACCCCAATCAGAGTTAACCAATGTCTAACATGTCACTACAGCTGAAGGGTGTTAAGTACAATGCCAAGGGTACGAACACTGACTAATATGGATCTGCTAAACTGATGTCAAAAAGGACTAAGGTATCAAGACTAGTCTAATAGGTGAACGATTAGAACTATCGAACTTAGAGACTTTGACAAAAGGTCTCAACCTAACTTATGGGCGAGTTGTCACCCCTGCATCCGCTCGTTGCTAAGTATTACTCACAACTAAAATACACTGGTAACTGAATTTTGCAATCATAATTATCATTTTAAGAATAGAAGTATATGCATTATATGAAAACATTCAAAAACTTATAAGTTGGAGGACATAATACTAATAATTATATACATGAAATCTTATGTCATTGGGTGTTCATAACGCATTTATCTGAAGAATGCAACTATTATACCAATTTTATAAACTGAGTGAATTTATGGAATTTAATAACTCAATTCCAACATTCTAGATTTCATAAAATAATTAGGGTTCATAATTTGAAAATAAAATCATACTAAAATTCATGTTAAAGCATTGGTCTATAACTCAATGAGATCAAGGAACTGGAATAATAAGGATTTCACAACATTCATGAACCCTAAGCTCCGAGGAAGGAATTAAAGTAGGGAATTCAATTATCTTTGGGACTCAGTGGGTGAAAGGATACCTACTAATGAAATTCCACATACTTGAAGATGAAAACCATGAAGAAATCCTTGAGTTTGGAGCTTGAAAGGGATTAACCCTAGTTTACATTGGAGGAAGAATAATAACTTCTTTTATCTCTTAAGGCCATGTATTGAATGAATTTGGGTAATGAGGGACTTAGAATAATATTTAACTTTATATTAAGCCTTGTAGTACCATAAACAATGTTGTTTTGAGGTTAAAACAGTGGAAAAAACTGATGTGCCCTTTTAAATTTGGAATGAAAATCTGTTGGAAAGCTTATGAGACCTCCCTATTATCATGGGACAAACCAACCATTATGGGTAGTATTCATTGTTTGGAGTCTTAATTTAGGCTCTCTGAACTTCACCACACAAGCCTTAGTATGATTTAGTGACCCATCTATGGTTGGACCTTGGTTATTAGGTTGTAGGTTCCAATCAAATCAACTTTAGAAGTCTCAATCATACCAAAGATTGTGGTTTTTTTCCACACTCGTGCTTCCCTATCATGGGTGAAAGTTATAATTGTCAAATTTTTGATGTTTGGGACTATATTTATAAGACAGGAGCATTTACAAGTCTTACAATCTCACCATTATTGTACCTATGCTCGTTGGTTCTCACTACTAGATAGTATTCACTAAAATGGCCATAACTTTTCTCTAATATTGGATTAAGGCAAAGATGGATGTGTTAGAAATAAAATCAAACTATCTATCATTTGGTGAATATTGAGATAAAAAATACTCAAAAATAGAAGAGCTATAATTATTTGAATTTCACTATAATGAGATTTTTCTCAGGAAATCAATCTATAAGGAAGGTTTTGACTTAGACATGATCTAGGAGTCACATATGGCCTTAATACATATATAAATCACTTCACATATAACCCAAACATGATATTTGATTTTACATGTACTTGAATCATGATTCTAATGTTATCTTAGATTTTTGGGGTGTTACACTATCTCTCCCTTAGGATCATTTGTTCCCGAATAAGAACTAACTAAGTTGAAGTGTTAGGGAAAGAGTTGCTATCCAAATATTGAGTTTCTAAGAGATAAATACTAAAATGATTATTATGTCTATAATTTAACCATGGAATCAATAAAACTCATGAATGTATGTTATTACATGGGATTAACTAGGTGACATGAGACAAAAAGAATTAATTAATTAAAGGGAAACTATTAGCTCAAGTTGGAACTGAAGTCATAGGGAAATGATGGGGGTACTTGGTCATCATATTTTCTCTACTTTCCAAGGTGACCTCCTTATTTCTCAGCTTACAAACTTGACAGTCAAGGATCTCAACTAGAACCTCTTTATGAGAGAGACTATCTTTCACACCTACTATCTCTAAGGGCACAATCGATGTAGGATCAACAATTTATTTCTTTAACAAGGTTATATTGAAAATTTGATACAGTGATGCTAAGACTGTAGGAAAATTTGACTCACATGATACATAGCCAAAATGACCCACAACCTTATAAAGACCAACATAGCGGGGACTAAGCTTTCCATTCTTACCAAGTCACTTCCCCCTTTCATAGGTGAAACTTTTATATGGACAAAATCACCAACAACAATCTGAAGTTACATTCTCCTTACATCTACATAGGATGTCTAACAACCTTAGCTATTTTTTGCCTTCCTCTAATCAACTGAACTTTCTCCATAGACTCTTAAAACTAAATATGGTCCTATCAAGGTAGCTTAACCAACTTCAAACCACCCAATTATAGATATACACCTACTACTATAAGGTTCTTTGAATGGGTCAAAATGAATACCAGAGTGGTAGTTATTATAAAAAAGTTCAGTCAAAGAAAAATGACTATCCCAACTTCTCTTAAAATTAATCGTACTCTCTCTCAACATGTTTTTTAAGGTCTAATAATTCTCTCTGCCTGACTATATTTTGTGGGTAAAATATTGTACCAAGATGAAATTAGGTACTTAGACCTTTTAGAAAAGTCTTCCTAAATCGAGAGGTAAACTTAGTACCTCTATTTGAAGTCATAGTCAAAGGGAATACATGAAATTTCACAAAATTCCTAAGGTAAAGTCAAGTTTTAACTAGTATGAAGTGGGATGACTTAGTCATACAATCCAGAATAATCAAAATAGAATCATGCTATCAACAAATATGAGGCAACCCTATAGTGAAGTCCGTATTCACGACTTTCCACTTCCAAGTAGGAATGTAGATATCTTTAATCATAACAATAGGTATCTATTACTCAGTCTCAACTTTCTGTCAATTTAGATACTCTACCACAAATTCCACAATATACTATCTAATTCCATTCCACCAATACACGTCCCATGAATTATGGTACATCTTAGTGGCTCTAGGGTGAGTGGATATTGATGCCTAGGAGTTTTTGCTAGCATCTACTATCGTAAGTCATTTATATCCCAAATACGTAGTCTTCCCTGATAATGAAGATCACCATCTCACCCTAGGAGAAAACCTTAACGATCCGACTCTAGACAACTTTTTTCTACCTAAGACATATAGGATAACTATCTTTCTTTTCATTTACCTCACCTTTCAAGAAAGATTCAAAACTATTTTAATTTAAGATATTGCCATCGATTGAATCCACCAATTAAAAACCTAATCTAGCAAGATAAACCTCAATAACTAACACTTTTTTTCTAATCTTACAAATAAGCAACACTTACCATTGACAACGTACTAGTGTCATACACAACATTGTCTTATCTTGGATTGTAAAAGACACTCATATTAACTCTAGCTATTTCTTTTGACAAATATTAAGGTCCTTCTGAATGAACACATATTGAATGCTCTTATGATCAGTGAACATATCAGCATAAACCCTATAAAGGTAATTCCTCAAAATCTTTAAGTCAAAAAAACAACTGCCAGCTCAAGATCTTGAGTCAGATAGATTTTTTCGTGAGGCTTGAGTTGTATAGAGTCATATTTTATAATTTTTTCATCCTTCATCAACTCACAACCAAGTTCTTCTATAGGAATTAATAAACTATACAACTATCTGAATCCACTTGCGAAGTCAATACTGAAATAGTGGTGAATCGAGTCTTCAACCATTGAAAACTTTTCTTACATGAATCAGACCACTAAAATTTGTTTTTATTCTTAGTCAACATCAAAATGGGAGAAGGAATAAAGGAAATTCATTCAACCAACCATCTTTAGTAACCAACTAAACCAAAGAATCTTTTGTTATCTAATAGAAAGATATGTGTAGGCTAACTCCTCACTACTTTGGTCTTTTGAGGATAAACTTAAATATCGTTACTTGAAATGATATGGCCAAGGAATATTATTGATATTAACCAACTTAACACTTGTTTAACTTAGAGAATATTTGATAATCTTTAAGAGTCTTTAAAAAAAAATCCTCAATTGATTTTCATGTTTATCTCAATCCATGAATAAATGAGGATGTCATCTTTGAAGACTATAATGAACACCCCCATGTACTATTTGATAACCCCATTCATCAAGTTCTTAAAATCTGTAGGAGCATTAATTAGTCCAAAACTCAAAGCAATAAATCTAAACTAACCTTACAAAGTTCTAAAGGCTATATTCAGAATATCATGCTCTTTGATTCTAAGATGATAGGAGAATCTAAGGTCTATCTTAAAGAAATAATTAGCACCCTAAAGTTGGTCAAACATGTTATCTATATTATGAATGGATACTTATTTTGAATATGACTTTGTTCAACTAAAAATAGTCAATGAAAATTCTAAGAGAATTATCTTTGTTACACTAAAAAAGATCTAGAGCACCATATTGATAGATGGTCTAGGCCTGATGAAGCCTTTTTCTAGGAGATTTTTCAACTATTCCATAAACTCCTTTGTAGTGACCCTTCTGGCCATTTCTTGTGATTCTTCTTATTTTCACTACTAGAGTTATTCCATAGCTAACCCAAGTCATTTATAACTTACTAGAACTAATAGTTTGGTTTTTGGGTAGTTCATTTTGTTTTTAGAACCATTTCCTATTTAGAAGTCTTTGTTGGGTTCAAATAGCTGCCGAGCAAAAACTTTAGATAAACAATATCAAATACATATTTTGACTGTGCTAGCAGCTCCAAAATATCAAATATAGGTTACAAAGACCTTTTGTTTAGGTCTTGTTGCATCTAAACTTATTTTTACCCATTGGTTAGAAAGTTGATAAATTATAAATTAGGGTTGGGGTTCATATTTGTTTGAAATGACCTCAGATGTGAAATATGACTTTGCCAATGCATCTTAAATGTCAAAATTTATGCGGTGTAATTAATTTTCTCATATTGGATTTAGGATGCATCCCATGGTATTGGCTAAAACATGGAAAATATTCTAAGTTTCAGCTGTCATCTGGTGCCATAGATGGTACTGTGATCATGGAGGAATTATCGTAATTGTGATGCTACATAAGAACCAATGGTTTGGGGAGAGATACTTAAATGCAATTTTGGTCAAGAATTAGCCATTTCTACAATTGCTTTAAGTCCCCAAAACCCCAGGAGAGTATGTAGTCAACAAATTGAGTTTTGAGTGTTGATTGGGAGATTGAATAACTTGTGTATTCATAATTCACAACAATTTAAGGTATGAATACGTCATTTATAGTATTGAATTCTTGATAATTTAGCCCAAACCCCATTTAGCTTGAGGGCATGAATTAAGCCCAAATAATCTTGATATTCACTTGATTATTAAGAGATATAACTTCCCAATGGTAATTGAACAATGGGCTGTTATTAAAAACTCATTTTTCATATGTGGGACCCATTTGGAAGTTTTTGTTGTTGTCCTTGGAACCGAAGAACAATGGGGCAATATAGGAAATGAAATTTTCATAATGATGTATAAATTGTGTCTTTGATAGCTTAGCTCCTTGAAGAAGCTTTGCAAAAAGGAAAAGAGAAGGTTATTGTTTTGTGATCTATATTCAGATTTGAGGTAGGTTAGTCTTATTTCTTATTATATTGAGATGTATAGTATAATTATTATATCTTGTTAAGATTGGGAGGCATTTTATATATTGGAATGGTAGATGGTAATCTTTGGGATTAGTTGAACCACTTAGATAATTGAACTCATATTGTGGTATACTTTGCCTATAGTCTACAACATTAGCAAGTTGGAAATGTTACCTTATGAATAACATGAGAATATTCTATTTGTTCTAGTTAGATGGGAGTGACCTTGTCACTCATACTAAGAGGAAGTTGACTTTAGTTGTGTATAGCGGAAAACTTGGCCCTAGCCACTTTAGTTGAACTAAGGGTAGTGCTTGAGAAAGAATTGTACTATAGAACTAGTGTGATTTGATAAACCTCTAAGACATGATATAGATAACGTAGCTTAGTCTTGGGCAGAAGTTGGAATTGAAGAGAAACTTTGGATACCATAAGTGAAAATTGACCCGCCATAAGCATAGATTATATAGTTTCATTGGTGACCAAGATACTTGTTAAACACCTAGAATGTGCCCTTGGTAATATGATGGCTAACTCCTGCAAATGGTATATTCATGACGTTTGTATTAGAAATAATGTTCATGATTGTTACTTAAATTATTGTTAATACTTGGATAACAATGAAATATCTTATAAATGGAGCCCATGACTATGTTACAGCTTAAATCTTTGACTAACTTACTATGTGAGCCTTGGATTATGTTATTACTCATATTATGTTCAAGCCTAGTGACTAAACTAATGGTTTTTCTAAAAATTCTCTTGTACTAGTATTGGGAATCATGCTAACAATAAGGGGCTCTAGAAGGTATAACCATGGATTTGTAATTGACTATGCTAATGAGTATGTTAAACTTGATAATAGATTTAGTGTTCATACCATATATATGTACATGTCCTTGCAACTATTAATCTATTATAATGATAATGAATAATCAAGTACTATATATATATATATATTGATGCTACGATGGTGTATGGTATGTCTTGAGGATATATTAATATTATGATGATGCCCAATAAGTTTAGAGGATATATTGACATTATTATGAAGCCTGACAAGTTCGTAGGTTATATAGGCATTATGATGATGCCTGGTAAGTCTAGAGGATATATTGATGTTATGATCCCTGACAAATCTAAAGGATATGTTGATGTTAAGTTGATTCCCGGCAAACTCGAAGGATATATTGACGTTATGATGATGCTCAATAAGTTTGGAGGATATATTGAAATTATGATAATGCTCGACAAGTCTGGAGGATATACTCATATTATGATGATCCCCAGTGAGTTCGGAGGATGTATTGCCATTATGATGATGCCTGACAAGTCTATAGGATATATTAATATTATGATGACTAGTGAATTAGTGGTTATTTAATAATTATTGGTTACCTAATAATGAGTAGGTAGAGTATATTGATGACATAAATATCTATATGTTGAGATAACTATGGGTATGAGTGCTTTTGTATATGTTATTTAACTGCGGTAATGGTTGATGATTATAAATGTGGGCAAATGGCTGTTGATAGGAAATATGGAAAACCATGGAAAATGATGAGTTTGTTTTATGTCTATACACATTGATGGTTTGATCCTTGATGCACGTTCTGGTGGTATGGGGTGCCATGATAGGTTCTTAACTTTATGTTCTTTTGGGTGTACTCCCTAGCAGTATGGGATGTCGTGGTGAGTTCTTTTACTTTATACTCTATTATATGATTGTGCACCTAGTGTTTATGCGGTTGTAATTGTGTTAGTGTTGCTTTATTCTTCCAGAATATTACTCCTTATATAAGGTGGCATTGGTACATATTGATATTATATATCAAAATATCGTTATAGTTTGGTTATCTAATACTTATAGTTATGATGAAGATGATTCACATTTCATTTAATACCTTGACATAGAGTTATTATCTTACTTTATATCATGATTTAGCTCAGTCAGACTATGATGCCTACTGAGTACCCACTGTTTCGGTAATCATAATACACTTTTGTAGCTTTTTGGTTCAGACCCAAGTACTAGGGTCCATTGCTAATTTAAGATTGTACAGTGCTAATCTTCCAGAGATAGAGTGAGCTATTAGAGTTTTGAGTCAACCATTTCCCTCTATCTCTTTTCAAATTTTTGTATTCTAGATGAAAGTGTTCACTATTTTAAGCTTTTGAGTTGTATTCCTATTACATGCATAGATTTTCTTATACTAATATTACTAGGTTATGGGATTAGTATCTGTATTTTAATTTCCCTCTTTTAGTGGAACAGTATTGATTATAATTGTGATTGTATATTTAGGCCCAGTTGGGCATTTCTACCGAACTAACCCATTACTTTAGCTTCGGGTTATGGTAGTATCTTACCTACTAGTGGGTTTTAGTATGTTCCATCATAACTCGTGAATCGAGTTGTGACATCCTTATAATTGGATGGAGTCATTCTATAAGATGGAATTGAAATAGGCTCAGTATCTAGAAGTAAATCTATTCAAAAGTCAATTTCTCACTAGGGAGGAACTCCATGTAGATATTCAGGAAAAACTTTTGGTAATTTATCTACCATAGGATCTTAATTAAGAGTTGAGGTTTCAGAAATTTAATCCTAAACCTGAAAAATTTGATAGATTTACCTTTTGATAATTATTCTCCTATCCTTAAGGTAAGAGATAACCGACCAATACACACTGAATTTACTATTCTTGCACTCTATGACTGGCTCATTTTGAAACTAAAACTAGATTACTCCATTTCTTCAATAAATCGAGACACAAAAAGAGTGGAGCCAATCTATTTTAAGAATATCATTAAAATCTTTGATGTATAACTCTACAAGATTAACTTAGGAGACATTTTATAAAATTGTGACTAGGTAATTTCTATATACCCATCTGGAAATGACTGAATTAGTAATTAGAGTAGTGACTGAGAAAGGTTTGGAGAGAATATTAGGACTAATACCGTAGTCTACTGCTATATAAGGAATTACAAAGAAAAGTGCATCTTCGAGATGTAATAATGCATAAACATAATTATGAAAGACTTGTAATGTACCATTGACCATATCAGGAGAACCTACCTTATCATGTTGATTTTGAAAAACATATAGCCTACTTTGAAATTATTTGTTTGATGCATTAGATTAGGCACCTTACTGAGTTGGGTGACCTGATGGAGCTTCTAAAGGGTTAGACCAAATTTGCTAATGAGCATCCTTACATTCTTTGTGAATCCTCTATACATTCCCTCAATATTGGATTACCATAACAAAATAAAATATCACTACCAACCATATACCCAACCTTGTGGTTCTTACCATATTTTTTTCATATCGAGTTGGTACGAAGACTGCTAACATTAATCTAGGACTTAGAGCCTGGTTGTAATGACCCTCCAGGTCATTTTTCATGTTTCTACTTATTTTTGCTATTAAAGCTTTTTCATAGCTACCCCAACTCTTTTATGAGTTGTTGGGATTGACAACTCGGTTACCAGACATATCATTTGATTTTTGGAGAGAATTCTCTATTTAGAAGACTTTTCTAGATCCAAATAGCCACTAGGTAAAAAAAATCAATAGGTGATATGGGATGCAAATTCTGACTACACCAGCGACTCCAGAATATTTATTTTAGGCAAGGTAGATCTTTAATTTGTGTCCCAAAAGGCACCCGAGCTCATTTTGACCTATTGGTTGGAAAGTTGGAAAATTTAAAATATAGGTTTGGGACAATTGTTTGGTTGAAATAACCTTGTATGAAAAATCCAACTTTGCCATCACATCCAAATTATCAAATTTAGTATGGTTACATAGTTTAGTAGCATATATCACACTCTTAATGAATCCCAAGGCATTAGCATAAACTTGGAATATTTTTAAGTTTTAGCCAACAACTAGTGAGATCGCACCAATGAGTATAGCAACCACCATACCTACTCCTGTATCTAGGTAGTGTAATTGTGCATACGGTTGTGTGATTGACATACCTGAACACCTGGAATGGGTAGAAAAAGACACATTAGGCCTAATTTTTGCCATTTTCACTCATTATTGAGATCAAAAAACCCTAAAATAGTGTGCTAACCATAAATTGAGTCTTGAGGTTGACTTGGGAGCTTGAGAAACATCTATTTTCGCAAACATCTTCAGATTTAAGAGAAAATTTCCTCACTTTCTTGATAAATTTCTTCGTTCTTGACCCTAAACCCCAAATAGCTTGAGGGCTTGATTTTATCCCTAAATTAGCTTGGTTTTTACCTTTTTTTAGAGGGGTATGATTCCTTGATCATGTATGAATTTTGTCTTGGTCTTGTAATGCATTTTTCATAACCGAGACCCACATGGGGTTTTTGGTATCATGGTTGGACCTGAAGCATAATGGTCAATATGGGTATAATTATTCACTTATTGATGAGTAGATTATATTTTTGATAGTGTGATGACAATTTTGGGATTGTGAAATGAAGACGAGCATTTGGTAAATGATATAAGGATTTGTACTTTTGCTTTGAGGTAGTCTTCTTTTTACACTTCTTCATAAGATAATGAATGTCATGTATTTCATGTAAATGTGAATGTTAAGATGACTATGGATAGAATGAATTAGTCTAGATTATTAAAGTGTAGGAATTAGATAAGAGTTTTGACCCATAAGTTGAAATATTTATTACACTTCCAGAATCCAATTGCTTTCCCCCTAGATTAAACTAATTTTAGAATGGACATGATATGATGCTAGGTTTGGGATATGGTTTATGCAATGAAAGCTTGGTTATTATATCGAACCTTATCTATGCTATTGTGGTGATCTTGAAACTTTAATTTAGATGGAATTGACTTAATTGGCTGTAATACCTCGTATTTCCCTAGCTTCTTTTAAATCTCAAAATAAAGTATTCCAAAAAACCTTCTTCTAAATACTTAGAATTTTTCAGTTTAGAGCTCACCAATGAGTAGGAAATTAAGTCAGCTTTCTAATGATAAAAAATTTTCCCAAATCTGATACCCGGGTAAAGAGTTAGAGGAAATTTTCTAGAACAGTGTGCCAAATGGCACATCACTGCATTACGGAGGCTAGCACAATGACAATTGTTTGTTTCTAAACAGACAACATGATAAGCCTGCATCACGGAGTAGTGCCTGTTATCGATTGGCATGTTCTAGTGAAGCTCCGCGATAACGGCGTATCACGCCAAGGGCTATATTCAGAATTGTCCTTTTCCAGTGTGACTCCGCGATTATGGAGCGTTACGCCAAGGGTCATTTTTTATTTCATGCCTTTTTAAATAGTATCAACCACATTCTAGTGGTTCACCGCGATGCCACCACATCGCGGTGGAGGCTAATATCTGGACCCTTTAGTGACAAAATTTTTATTATTCCAAGGGGTAATTTGGTATTTTCCATGGCCCTAATCAATCTAACCATGAAATTAAACCCGTAATTAACCTAGTTATAGCATTTTTTCTCACTTTCTCTCAAGATTAAAATATTCTCTCTCAAAAGACAAAACCCTAGGTTAAAGAAATCAAGAAAAAACTCAAGAATTCCTCAAAGAAGCTTCAAGAACTAATCTTCTGAGTTATGTTAGGTGTTCATTCATGGTTCCCTTTCAACCATGAAATCCAAGAACCCTTTCAAACTTACAAGATCTCAGATTTATGAATTTCATGCTTGTAATTGATTGTGTTCATGTTCATGATTGTAATTGGGTTTCAATTCATGATTAATTATAAGTTTCCATGAAATTGAAATGGTTGATGTGATAAGTTATATGAATTGCATGCTAAACCCTTGAATTTGAAACTGATTATTGCATTCATGATGTTCATGTGTTAACCATTATTATGTGAAATAATCTATGCTTCCCAAGTATTTGCTAAAATGCTTGTGTGAAGTAAATAGTATAATCATGACTTGTCATTATGTTATCCTAATCATATATAAGCTTATGCCCTACAAGTGTTTGATAAAATGTCTCTATGAATGAATAATGAACAAGTGGACATTGTTATACTTCTCAAGATCTTGGTACTCTTTACTTTCATGCTATCGAGTCCTAGGGGTACCTAATACCCGACAATCTAGCTATTTACCTAGAGCTATAGTAGTTACAAAATAGTCTTAGTAATATCACGATTAGTAGTACTCAATCAGTTAAGAAACTTAGTAAAACTTAGTATCAGTCCAACTTTACGTAGTCTAATAATCAGTTCAACATCTATTCAGTTTGGAGTAGGATTCAACACCGAGTGAACCCAAGAATGGGGGCTCACCTTCCATTAGAAGGTGTTATCACCAGAAATAGTATTTTCATTCCAGAATTATATAGCCAGCATAGGTTGATACAGTAACCTACCAGTTGAGAGTTGATGAGGTATTTCTAATTAGAATACTTTCAAGCTGAGGGTAACTCTTTAGCTTGTCTTTACCCATGGCAAGGTACTGACACCCTTCAAATTGGGGTTACATCACTACAAAAAAACTGTGTTTGGCGACAAAATTTACTGACAGACAAAATTTCATCACTATATAGCGACGAATTAGCAACAGATATTTCAATTTGGTCGCAGACATAGCAATCCAATTTTTTTGACATGTTATTAGCAAAAAATCAGTGACATAATTGTCATTTCGTTATTAAATAATAGCGGGAAAAATTGGTGCCTAAATTTAGTGATGGATTAGCAACAAAATATTGATCACTATGTTAATTATTTCATAGCAACGAATTTAGCAATAAGCTTTCATCGGTGCCCTTCATTTTTTTTTAAAAAGTATTTTATTTAGTGACCAATGAAGCCGTCATAAAATATTAATTTTTATTTTCTAATTAATTATTTTCAGTATAGAAAAGGAGGGAATAGGGTTAGGGTATTAATATTATTCTTGATTTCTTTCACATTCATGCCTCTCACTCTCTCTTAGTCACATCTCCATCTCTGATCTCACCTCTTTATCTATGATCTCACGCCCTTTCATTGTTGAAGACCTCACATCTCTGATCCCCTATCTCCTATCTCACATCTCCATCTCCGATTGAAAATTAAAGGTTAAAGCTCAAAAAAATTCAGGTAACCCTTTTACTCCATCTCACTTACATGTTCAATTTCTGTTGTTATTTATAGTATTCTAGTTTTTATTTCATCTTCACTTTCTGTCTAATCTCGATCTTGTCAAATGTCACTGGTATTGCCTCTTAAAAGTTGAATATCTATTATTGGTCCATTGTTTGTTATCCTACGCATCAAAACTTATCCCATTTTGCCTCACCTACTCTCTTCCTTACAAAAACTGTGAATTAAGGAAGAGATCAGCCATTTTCATCACTTACAACTTTATTTTCTATTAGTCTTATTCTTTCTCTGAACAGTAGAAGGTTTTCACTTTTTAGGGTTCCTCTATAGCCTAAAGAAGAGATTTTTATTCTATTTTTTTGCGTGATTAAGTTAGCATGTGGCTCTAGTGTACAAATGATTCTGCTTTTTGAAATGTCAAAAATAAATAAAGAATCTGGTAATCAAAGATTTAGTCAATATACTTTTCTTTTCTTTCCCTTTTTAGCTTACTAGAGTGTACTGTAACTAATTCTAGCTGTTTTCCTGAATAGTAGTTCATTTCGTGTAAGTGGAAGACATTCTGGGTATTGTTTTTTGTGTTTTGTCTGAAATAATTTCTTTTGTTGCCTTCAAATTATACTGCTTGTTTGGTTTGTTTTGAGAGGATGGATTATCATGCTTGTAGTATAAGACTTGATTAGTAATTAGTATTATTACTATGTTTAAAATTTGTACTTAATTTTCAAATGTGTGACTGTTACTTTGGTTGGACTTTTCTATTTTATTTATGCTAGACCAGTAGTTGTTTGCAAGGCATACTTATACTTATATGCTTCTGTATAATTTTCTTATGTTTGGAAAATATTTGAATGTTAACGGCTTAACCCGAAAATCAAACCGATAACAATCAATAACAAATAAACCGATAACCAATAAGTCGATATCTTAATGGTTCTTAATGGTTTAGCTTTATTACAAATCGATAATAAATATGTCAAACCGATAAACTTCAAAACAAAATCGAACTGCCCCATATGCAGCCATGCCGGGTTGGTTAAATTTAGTATTCTATAATACTTCTATATCTCACGGAAGCTCTAAAATATATGAGAGAAATAGTTTTAAATTTTAGTAAATAGTAGTAATGATATAAAGATATTATGGTCAACGATCTATGGTTCCACGGTACATTTAAATGTATCACATAAATTGAATGAATTGACACTGATGGATCATATACTCATTTAATACTATCATTCTTTTTATTTATCATTTATCTGGAATAAAGATAAATGTATTTGAGCGTCTACGTCTATTGCATTGTTTATACTATATTGTTGACAATTTTCTTTTCAATTCTTTATCTTTTTGAGTGAAAATAGTTGAGTTTATAAAATTGGTACCACTTATTAATAAGGAACAATCCACATACTATAAACATGAAAAAGTAAGTAACTACACACGTAAAGAAAGACAACAATAATGTTGCTTTAATTTGAAATTAATGCTTCTCCTACACTTTGAGAAAATGTACCTTCAAACCTCAAGGGTCTTGACCAATATAAAATTTGGAGAATGAAACAAATCTAAGAAAGACCTTATGCCTAAGAACTTTAATGTTCAAGTTGAAATACTTATTTGAGTGACTTATCTTTCAGGTGTCTTTTTACTAGAATTGGTGCAGTGAAGTTGTAGATTGGTAGTAAAATAAGTGGATTATTATATTCAATCAGGTGTATTTTTAAACTTTGTTTCAACTTTTTCATTTTTCTTGTTAAGGTTGTTGGCTTCTCGATTATATTTGTAACTTATTTTTTATATTAACCATGTAGCAATAAATTTTTTGTTAAAATAGAAGTATGTATCATTTTTATCTTATTTTAAAGGTAAACTAGTTTTATTTTCTACTTTAAGAGCATAAGTTTGAATAATTTAGTGAAACTATTTAAGTGTCAATTGATCAACTTAATTGTGCTTTCTTTGTTAACTAGTTCTTTATATAGATCCTGATTATACATTATCACTAATTAAGATTTCCAACGAAGGTAATTATTAATTAATCTAATTGTTGTGTTTCTTGTTAAGCTGGTTAATTAGCACTGATTATCTTTTTTTTAATTTCAACCTTAATAGGAAGATGAATAATCTAGAGCGTCATTGGATGTATGAGAGGTTAGATGGCCGAGGGTGGTTTATACTCTATATTTGTAACCGAGGTGGATGAATTTATTCAATTTGCATGTTCTCAACCAAATTGTATGAGTGGTGACAAAGTTAGATGTCCATGTGCAAAATGTCAGAACTATAAATTCATGGATGTTGAAACTGTTAAATGTCACCTTTATTAATCTAAATTTATTGAGAACTATTTTATTTGGAAGCATCAAGGGGAAAGCAATGACATAAGTAGGACTTTGTATGGTAATGCATTGCATGGTTGTGGTCAACCTGCATTCGAGAGAATCCATACCGACAAATGATTTTGTATGCACTTGGTACAAACTTTTCTCAAGGTTCAAGTTGGAAATCTTATTGCAATAGTGAACCCGGGTCATCTCATCCTTCTCAACATTCAATGGAGGAAGATCCTAATCTCGTGTCCAAAAACATTTATGATTTTCTAGATGTTGCTGATATAGAATTATATCCCAGCTCATCCCTCTCTTAAATTCTAGTTTTCTCTTGAATGTTGAATATTAAAATGGAGAATAATATGTCACAAAGAGGCTATAACCAAATGATGCAATTGCTTAAAGAGTCTTTACCTGAATATAACATCATTCTTGATAGCTATTATTAGAAAAAGAAGTTAGTGTGTAGCTTGGGTTTGCCAGTTGAAAAGATTGATTGTTGTAAATATGAATATATGTTGTATTGGGGTGATGATGATGAATAACTTACATCTAGTAAATTTTGTAGCAAGCCTAGGTATAAGCATTGCGTTAGCTCTCGTAAGAAGAAATTGGTCCCATACAAGAGAATGATTATTTTTCTTTGATTCGGAGATTCCAAAAATTATATACATCCCATGCTACAGTTGCTGACATGAGATGGCATCATGAGCATAAAAAAAGGATGGTGTGATTTGCCATTCATCAGATTCTGAGGCTTGGAAGTACTTAAATAAAACTCATCCCTTTTTTTCTGTTGAACAAAGAAATGTTAGGTTACGGTTATGTACAAAAGGTTTTCAACCATTCAATTAGTCTGGAAGAAAATATTCTTCGTGGCCAGAGATTGTCACTCCGTACAATTTACCTCTAGCAATGTGCATAAAAGAGCTTATATGTTCTTAACAATCATTGTTCCATGTCCCAGTAATCCCAAACATAAAATTGATGTTTATCTGCAACCCCTAATAAAGGAATTGACCTTGTTGTGGGAGAATGGTGTGGAAGCATTTGACATCTCAAAAAGGGAAAACTTTCAATTAAGAGCAACTTTGATATGGATAGTTAGTGACTTTCCTGCATATTCTATGTTATCGAGATGGGGTACTACGACTAAATTAGCATGTCCTTATTATATGGAGGAAGCACAATCTTTTGGATTGCAGAATGGAAGAAAACAATCCTTGTTTGATTGCCACAAAATGTTCCTTGACCAATGTCATCCATCCAGGAGAGATCTAAAGAACTTTCTTAAAGGCCAGACTGTTAAAAGACCGCCCCCCCCCCCAAATAAAATAGTAGAGGAAATTTTGGACTAGATTTGTAATTTAGGAATAAGAAATGTTACAGAGTTAGATGCAAAACAAGTTAATAAAATAATATGTAAGACATGTGGGTAGAAAAAGCGAAGCATATTTTGGGATTTGCCATACTGGAGTTCTGACATGATCAACATAATCTTGATGTGATGCATATTGAGAAAAACTTCTTTGATAATGTACTTAGCACTGTTCTTAATTTTAATGACAAAACCAAAGATAATCCACAGTCACAGTTAGATATGCAAAGTATTATGATCGACCTCAATTAGGAAAGCAAAGTAATGGACAATATCTAAAAGTTGTCTATACATTAGACAAGAAATCTGGAGCGATCTTGTTGAATTTGGTGAAAGGCTTGAAGTTTCCAGATGGGTATGTTTCGAATTTGGGTAGGTTTCCAGACACAAATGCGAAAAGGTTATTTGGAATGAAGAGTCACGATTGTCATGTATTCATGCAACGACTAATTCGTATAGCTTTTCGTAAACTACTTCCTAGTAATGTATGGCAAACACTTATAGAATTGAGCTTATTTTTTAAAGATCTTACTTTGACCACTATATGAGTGGATGATATGGTGCGATTAGAGAGAGATATTCTATAAATTTTGTGCAAATTTGAACGTATATTTCCTCCAGGGTTCTTTGACTCAATGGAACATCTTCATGTGCACCTTCCATATAAAGCAAGGGTTGCTAGACCTATGTAATATCGATGGATGTATCCTTTTGATAGGTAAATATTTAACTCTATGTCAAACTTGTCACGGTTAATTAATACATAACCTTCCAAAACATAATTTTACATCTTTTTCTGTATATAGGTATTTGTGAACTCTTAAAAAGATGATTGGAAATAAATCTAGTGTTAAGGGTTCTATTTGTGAAGCGTACTTGATGATGGAGTCACTACAATTATTTTCTCATTAATTTGAACCTCATGTCATGTTGTGAAATCATAATATGGATCGTAATGACGATGGTGGTGTTGTGGAAGATCTTAAAGGAAATATTTAAATATTCTCTCTCATCCAGATCGACTTTGGGGAGAAGCAAAGAAATGAGATTTAACCTTAGATGAATTCAAGGTGGCTCAAACTTATATTTTACTAAATTGTTAAGAGGTTGAGCTATTTGTGAGGTAACCAAATTCTCTTAATAATAATAAAATTTATTCTTATATCATGACTTCTCATATTTAAATTAATTTATTGTAATGAAGTATGTACCTGCAATGTTTAGAAGAAGAATTTTCAAATCTCGCTCAAAGTGAAATAGACGAGAGCCTTGAAGAAATTTTTTCTATATGGTTCAAGGGATATGTAAGATTTAAATAAATATGAACTTTCATATAATGATGTATATACTTAAATTGGCTTCTCATGTTTAATTAGATCTTTGTTTTTTAAATAGGGTCGGTGCAATCCCATTGAAAATGAATACTTGTGTAGTCTGGCTCGTGGTCCATTAATAAGAGCTATATCCCATTCAGTTTATTTTGTTAATGGATATAAATTTCACATAGAATGTCATGGTAGTATGAGATCAACAATGAATAGTGGAATTTGTATCTTGGATCCAAATTTTATGGATTATTATGGGCGGATAAAAGAGATCATATAAGTGGAATACCGTGAAGATGCTGTAAAGTAAACTGTGTTATTCAAATGTGAATGGTTTGACCCAACAATAGATGATGGTGTTAATAAGCATGATCTGTACAAATTGGTTGAAATCAACCGTCATCGTCGGTATAAAAATTATGAGCCTTTTATTCTTAAAATGCAAGCAACGCAAGTATGTTATGTACCTTATCTAAGAAAAAAAAAGGACAACGAAAATTGGCTAGCTATCTTGAAGTTCAAACCTCGAAATGTTATTTAATTACCAATTGAGGAAATAGTGATAACTTCAGAACTGAATGTTCATTTTCAAATTGAAAAAGTTAAAGTCCATGGGATAGATATATCTATTTCTGTAGATGAAGACATTCTATTGAATGATCTAAATAGGGGTGTACTTGAAATTAGTGAACCTCTTAATGATGGTTTATTTGAAGAGCATCATGAAATTTAATATGGATCTACAAAAGAAGAATATGAAACTGAGGAAACTGAGGTGGAGGATGAAGAGGAAGAGTTTGAAGAAGTGATAGATACTGAATAAAGTTTGATAAATATCTGCTATTTTAGCTTTGTTGTATTTTTTTTTGTAAGAAACTACGAAATCTACTATTTTAGCTTTGTTGTTGTTTGTTTTTAGTTAGAAACATAGACTGTGCCAAGTGCTTTAAAAAATGTTGTATTTTAGCTTTGTTGTATTTTATTTTTACTGATTTTTCTGTAAAATATCATCATTTTATTATTTTTTGATTTCCTTTTAATAATTTGCTAATTTTTAGTATCGCATCATTTTAATTTAATTTTTAATAATGCTAATCTAATGCCACCGTTATTTTTCAGATATGACTCGAGGTGGATATCATGACGGCAAGTCCACAGGCAGGAGTAAGGCTACTAATCGTGCAAATATTCCTTCTATTCCATCTCCAGTGATTGAACAGGATGATACATGTTCCATTCCTACCATGCCACCCGATCAAACATCGGTTATTCCTGAGATATCTATTATTTCACCTTACCAAAGAATCCCACTAGGATAGAATATAAATGCTCAAAGAAACACAGTAGCTGAGGAAACATCTAGTCAGAGAAATATATCTTCTTCAGTTGATTCCAGTTGTAACAATGTCCGGACCCTTATTTTTCTGACTTCTTCAGTGTTAGTACCTACTACTTATATGTTTGTTGTTTTTGTGTTTACTGTTATTATACATAAATGTTGTGTAGTGTTATTGGTGTTGAATTGGATGTTGTGCAGGTTGGAACCATCTTCCAAATGCTCCAATTCCATTCCATTGTCATTTAAAAGTAAAGTTGATCCTAATGGTATCAACTGGAAAAGTGTCTCACAAGATGTTGAAGATGGTTATTTTGGAGAATTAAAGGTATGTTTTTTAAGATCATAATCAATAGAAATTGTTTGAGTTTGTAGATAACAATTAATTTTATTACTTTAAATTGAATTTCAGAAGAATTTCTATTGGGATGCTTCCATTAGTAAAGTTATACTGAAGCAACAATGGATGAAGAAGGCTGCATTATGCTACAAGCATTTCATTTCTGATATAAAGAAGCATAAAGCTACAGTTCAACCATAATTTGTAAATAACCATGTGTGGGAAAAGTGGATGGAACTTTGAAAATGTGATGACTGTGTTAAGAAGTCTGAGATAAATTCAAGAATCATTGTAGTGGATAGGAAGTAGCTGCTGGGACATACATAGGTCGCTCTATCACAGCGGGAGAGTACCAAAAAAAACTTGTACGTATATATTTCATGAAAATTGTCTGTTGTTATGTATCTTGAAATAGTTGATTATTTTTCAGTTATTTCATCTTCATTTTAGTATCTATGGTTGTGTCTAAAGTGCATAGCAAGCAGCTGGTTGTGTGGTGCTACTTTGTTTGGGTTGCTACTATACCCTTTTGGCTATTGACATGCTAGCTTTTCCTCTTTAATTTGGCACTATATGTGATGCTCTGGTCTTCTTCTATGTACCTTGAAATAGATGATTAGTTTTCAGTCGTTACTTCATCGTTTTAGTAGCTATGGTTATGTCGAAAGAACTTAGCAAGTAGCTGGTCATAGTACTACCTTGTTTGGGCTGCTGCTATGCTGTTTTAGGTGTTACTATGCTAGTGTTTCCGCTTTATTTTGGTCTTATTTGTCATGCTCTAGTCTGCTGCTACGTACCTTGTAATAGTTGATTATTTTTCAGTTATATCTTCGCCATTATAGTATCTACGGTTGTGTCTAAAGTGCATAGTAAGCAGTTGGTCATCATGCTACTTTGTTTGGGCTGCTGCTATTCCCTTTTGGCTGTTGATATAATCTATATGTTCATTTATTTGTCACAAGATACATATTTATTGAATTCATGTTTTATGCTTTAAGATATGACCAGAAGAAAAATCTTTGGACGTCATTCTTACCATTCTAAAAAACAAACAAATCTTTGGACTATTTGGTATTTGTCTAGATAATCAAGTTTACTACTCATTTTCTTTTTATTTACAACCCTTGAATTGTTGAATTACATGTTAAATGATTTATGATAAGAGCAAGCTTTATCTTACGTCAAGCAACTCTTATCAAGTTTACTCTCATCTTCTTATCGGTCTTTACCACTTGTCGATTATTGTTGACAGCTATGTTTGTTTTTCTTTTTGAAGACTGAAGGAGCTACGATTAGTTAGGATTTTACTTTTAAATAGAACCATAAGACTAAGTATCTTGTTTGTGTTGATTCTGATTTGTTACAATTATCATTGCTGGAAATTTTTGCTGCTGCTGAATATTTTCTTTTATTGGAGCTACTGCTAATTTTCAGCTATGTTTCTAGCAAGCAGATGCAATGATAGCTATGTTAGTTTTTATTTTTGGGGGCTAAAATATCCACACATATATTAATTATAGAAAATAACCAATCCATATATATTCTCAAATGAGAACTGTGAGTATTTCAACGTCAAGCATACAAGAAATTAAATCTTTACTTGTGTTGTTCAGATTCCAAGTTTGATGTTTCCTATTTCTATCTCCCTTTCTGTTGTCATACAAAACTCCAAAGAATGAATAATGTAGTTGAGACTCTATCATTCCTTATTGCAATATCCATCTTCTCATCTTTATTGAAAGGTGATGCATTATGTTGAATGTCTGAAGTTGAAATTCTGATTCTGTAATTTCTTTACTGTGATGTTTGGAATGTTGTTTTTATCCATTACGAGAAATGTCCTTGCCTTCCTTTAGCAGTGCCTGAAAGGAATGGAAAGTTAGTAGCGATGTACCTACAAAACAATGAATATGGTTAGCTAAAAACTCTGCCAGCAAGTTTCCTTCTCTGTAGGTATGAGCCACTTTGACTAAGTTATGAGCCATTAACATCTTTATTTTCTTTATCTCCATCGCAATGGTACATGTCACCTCCCAAACGCCATGAATTATTTTGTTGACAATGAGGGGATCTGTCTCAATCATCAGAGGTGTTAACCTATTATTAAGACATTGTTGTAGTGCATATCTTGTTTATTACTGTAGTTGTTGCTGCTAAATGTTTTATGTTATTGTAGGTGTTGCTAGTTTTATGCTATTTTTTCAGCAAGCAGCTACTGCTATTTTTCCTGCAAGAAGCTACTGCTATGCCATTTTATTTTGCAGCTATATTTCCTACTAGTTTCTCTATTTTTTTCTCTTTGTTTTGCTGCTTTGCTAAGATGTTTGCTGATATTTTTTTTGTTATAATAGGGCAAAGAAACTTGGTGGTGTGTCATGATTCTCTTTTGGTTTACTACTAATGTACGTTGGTCTCATTCTAAATACCTAAAAATTTTGTATAGGCTCTTAAAATAGGTTGAGATCCAACTCTAAGTGAGTTACATTTGCACGCCCATACACATAATTATGAAGGAAAATATTTTAATGGTGAGCGTTCCCAACTTCTACATGTATGTCCATAACTTACATCTAACTATATGATACTTATCTCTTATTTTTGTTTTGTGTTTACATGAACTTGAGTATATTTTAATAACTTCACTTGTTACAAGAAAGGTGTGAAGAAATTGTATGGGAAAAAGTACAATGTGAATCTGAATTGATTAATTGGAGACATATTATGAAGCTGTGGGAGGAGAAAACAAGAAAAGACTATTTGGTCTTGGATCTGAAGCTGCCAGTTACTTTGGAATAAAAATTTGTACCTGCAATGCTTCCACATCATCAGTACCACCTTCGATTTCTATATCGACAACAAATATGGAGGAATTTGTGAAGCAATTGATTCCGGCCCTTACAACTCATTTTCTTCCGATAGTTATTAAGCATGTTGGTGGTATTAGGGTACATGAAGTGTCCGTGCTTGATCCTCCTCCTACTAATGATGATGACGACGATGTTGATTCGTAGCTTCATAATATTCGTAGCCATGATAGTTGCACTAATTTTTTATAGACTATTTTGACATTAGTTTATGATTGACAATATACTTGAAAGTGTGGGTGTTGGAGACAATTGTTGTGAAATTTTCTATGTATTTGAATGTTGGATATTTAATCATTTTATAATTTATGTTTTTCAACTATTTTCTTATAAAATTATTAGCGACCAAAAATTAGTGACTAACTTTTCTCGTTGCTACTGAAAAACTTTAGGGACAGAGTAAATTAGTTGCCAAAGATGGATGGAATTAGCGACAAAGATTTTAGTGACTAACATCACCGTAGCTACTGAAAAACTTTAGCGATGGATAAATTTGGTTGCTAAATATGGTTACTCATTCGATCAAATTATGTTGCAACGGATCAATGACAAAATATTTTGTCGTAAATTAAGCCACAAACAAAATGAATTTTGGGAATAGCAACACTATAGCAATGGAAATGTACATTAGTAATATGAATAATAAACTATTTTGTCGCTAATTGGTCACAAATTTAACAACAGAATTCAAATTTTTGTCGCTATGAGGTTAGCAACGAGCAATATAGGGAAACAACATTTTCTGTTGCTATTCAGTCACTATTTCTATTTAGAGATAGATTTTCATATGATAGCAATGAATATGTTGTGTCGCTAAATGTTGTTTTCTTTGTAGTGCATGTTAGTCCCAGTTATGTTATTTGGGGTATGTCGGTTAGATGATTACCTCCCATAGTTTTAGTTTCAGTCTCAGTATAGAACTTAGTTTAGTTCTACAGAATGATGACTGCCAGACATAGTTAATCATTATCATTAACTCAGTTATCAGTAATCTCAGATATCAGTTATTCAGTTATCAGAACTCAGTACTCAGCTTTAGTATAACCTCAAACACAGTAAACACATATATGCACAGTATTGCATTCTTAGTATTTATAGCAGTTTCAATAATATGTATACTTTTACTCAGTTATTCACTATTACTCAATCAGTTACTGTTCATGCATATGAACACTTGCATTCAGCCTTACCTCATCTAGCATACTAGTACATTCTATGTAATGATTTATACACTTTCTTTGAGCAATGATGTCTCATACCAGAGGTTCAGACGCTCAAGTTCCTAACCGTGCTTAGACACATCCAATTAGCAGCAATAGTTTTAGTAATGAGCCCTTATCTATCTAGGATATGCTTTTATTTTAGCATTTTAGTTTATCAGTATTTTGATAGTCAAAGATAGTTATGCGATTTTCCCATCAAATCCACATTCAGACAGTTCAGTTAGAGGTTTTTTAGCATAGATTATTTTAGACAATATTTTAGACTTCAGATATTTTTATAAGATATTATTATTACAGTTGTTATTCTTTATCAGTATTTATATTATGAACCTTATGAAATTTTAGCCTACTTTTTCCATTATTACAGTATTATTATTTAGTGCTTACAATAGATATTAGTCATGGGTTAGCTTATGGTCCCTCAAGATCATAAGCACCATGTAGCATCCGGGATACAGACTCAAGGTGTTACATTGGCCATGTTTCTAGGCATTCCTATCTTAGTATTAGTTAGGGAATATTTGACATCTAGAAAATAAACTAGACACCTTAGCCTATTTTGGGGTATAAATTGCCTAAATATGGTAATTGAGGATTCGAAGTAGGTTCTTTCAGCCCACCGTAGGCTAAGACTTGATTTAGCCCTTGTGGACTTAGTTATGGATGTTAGGCATAGTTGGGACTAATTAGCCTTTAGAATAAGGTTACTTTGCGACTTGATAAATTATGATGACTTTCCTCAGATGAATTATGGCTTGTAGCTATCGTTTGGTATTTCAGACTTGATGTTGTCCATTGACATGCTTGATAACATATACAATAACACAGTTATGATATATGGAATATAGATACGATATGCCTTATGGCTATGATAAATGCCTCATAGATATGAGATGCCTCCTAATGAGAGATGCTTATTGAGATTATGTCTCCTAGATTAGAGATACTTATTGAAATTATGCCTCCTAGATGTGAGATGATTATAGATATGCTTCCTGACTTTTAAAGAAGTTATGTCTTATAAATACCTTATGTCTTATAAATATATAATGATGTATATATATGATTATTAATATGGGTTTTGAATATGTATAAGGATCAAAGGCTTTGATTATGATGTTATATTTATTTCAGACACATTATTGTGGAAAAAATGGTGTTATGATATGAGTTGACCATTCAAGAAGAATTTACCTTGTGCATGATGTGATCATAGTTTATTGATATGGTAGAGCTTATGGTTCCATTGTTTGAAAACTGGTGATGGCATGCATAGATTTGATAGATTTATGATTGTTGCATCGATGATTGATATGATACCAATTAGATTTTGATCTTATTATTATTGTGACTAAATGATGGTTAAAGACCACTTTCTACCTTAAAACGGACTTTTTCACAATAATAAATGTCTGTCTGAATGAAGAACTCATATGTAAAAGAGATTAATAGTGATGTTTAAAAGATGTGATAGAGACAAATTATGCACTAAGATTTGACTTTATAAGTTACTCTAGTCGTGCGAGATTTCAAACCTTTTACACTTTTATAATTATTTAGTCCCAAAGTTTACTCTGGCCAGCAAACTTACGAATTTACACTCTTTTAGCCACAACTTGAGTCCATAAACCTATCATATCCAGATACATATCTCTCTAGGTTGAAGATGATGGATAGATGATATAACATTGGCGTAAAACACAATGATAATATTTAGTAATGATGTTATGTATATATGTGCTACTGATGACTATGATCATATTCTTATTTACCCAAAAAGGCCAGAGGATATTATGATGATGATATTGATACTTGGCAAGGATGAATAATATTATTATAATGATATTTATACCCAACAAAGCCGGAGGATACTATGATGATGATATTGATACATGGAAAGGCCAGAGTATATTTTGATAATGACATTGATACCTGATAAGGTTGGAGGATTATTATATTGATATGCCTATGTGTACATCCACTAGTATGAGTCAGACTATCCTAATGTATGGCTATTATATATAAATATATACACAATAAAGTTGGAGAATAATTAGGATGACAATGGTTATGATGAATATGACTGTCATGATAATGTCTATGATGATGATGGTTAGGATAATGATTATAATGGTATTGTGGATTTTGTTGCATTTATTCTTGTATGTGCATCCCATATAACGTATATGTGCTTATATCTATCAGCCCATATGGTGTGATTAAATAGATATGGGTGATAACAATGACTTGTGGTGTGTTGTATGTTGATTACAACTTTTGTGCCTGGGGCGGTGGGGGTACGTGATAGGCTTAGCTAGTTATTTTTGTTTCCAGACTAGATGTAAATCAAATTACTATCGACAATGTTATTATCATTTCTATAACTATTGTTATGGTTAGTTTATGATAGATTGGTTATTTATTAGGTATCCAGATTCCAGGTATGATTTCGGGCTCTTATATCTTTCGATTATATTAGTATGCATTATTATCTGATTATTTGATATATGTACTAGAATCTTGAGTATTCTAGCAGTAGCACCTAGTTTTTTTAAGAAGTGTTAAATAGCTAGTTTGATAATTTAGGCTATAAATTGAGTATACATTATGATAAACAATTATATATGTCATACTTAGCTATATATAGTTATCGTATTACCGTATATCCCTCTCTTTAATTTATTCAGAGTGTATATGCATTCCTTGGCCTTATATACTTACATATATCTTCCTTCCACTCGTACTTTGTATATTGGAGAGTGATATACGGTATAGTATTGAGATTACTACATATGGATGGAATAGCATAGTAACTTCTTACTGCTTCCTTAAACTTACTATGTTAGTCTTTTAGACATGATTAGGATAGTTGATCCTTTTTCTCTCATTGGTGATATTATGTGTGTAATAACCCGAATTCTTAGATCTTAACTTATCTCTATGTAAGTGAGTTATCCTATATAAAATTTATCAAATACCCAGTATTTTTTAGTTTAGTACCTGTAAATGCATAGGAAATTCAGTTAGCTTTCCAAAGATATAAAATTAGCCCTAATCCATTACACAAGAGAAGAGTTAGGGCAGTTTATGTAAAAATAGTGGCTCACCGCGATAAGGCCGCATTACGGTAAGTATCACGATGAGAACTCCATCGCGTCATGCTGAAGTCCATTTCCGCATTTGTTAATTTCCAGAGAGTGACCGTGATTGCACCACATCGTGGTGATCCCCAAAATAAAAATAGTCACTATACAGAGAGTCACCGTGATTCCACCGCATCACAGTTGATATAGCGATGACCTATTCACTACGTCGCAGTAAGGCCTTAATCGACATTCCAGTTTTGGGATTTTAAATATCTAGGGAAACTTAGAATTTTCCCATGACCCAGATCAGCCTTAAACATGAAATTAATCCCCAAATGACCAAAATATATCATTATTCAATAAATTGTTTCCCCAAAGTACATCATTCTCTCTAAAAATCAAGAAACCCTAGTTTGAAAATTCAAGAACAAAGCTCAAGAATTTCTCAAAGAAACTTTAAGAATTAACATTCCAAGGTATGTTAGGTGTTCATCTATGGTTCCCTTCCACCCATAGAGTCCACGAATCTGTTTTGAAACTACAAGATTGTTGAGTTATGAACTTCCATGCTTGAATTGAATTGAAATTATCGCCATGTTATTGTTATGTTTTTGTCCATAGTTAAATTACAAACTTTCATGAAATTAATCAGTATATGTGTTTAATTAGACGATCCTCTTGATGAACCCCTTTAATTTACAAGTTAATTGATGTACCTATGATAATTAGGTGTGTTGATTGTTGTATAACGTAAGCATCCTCCTCATCTATTTGATAAAATGCTTATGTGGATGAATTAATGCCATTATAAACTAATAGCATGTGTTCTTCCTTCATTAATAAGTAGATGACTTACAAATGTTTGATATAAACTCTCTATGGATGAATTATGAACAAGTGAATAAAGTCATGTTATTCAAGATTATGCTATCCATTACTTTTCATGCCATCTATTCCTTGGGGTATTTAATAGCCGACAATTTAGCTATTTACCTAAAGCCAACGTTAGTTACAGAACCTCAGTCATATCATGATTCGTAGTACTCTTAGTCAGGTACAGAACATCGTAGAATTTAGTTAGTTTACCACACTCAAGAAAACTCAGTAAGCTCAGTATCAGTTTAGTCCAGTTTAGTATACTCAGTTCAGTGTCTTTCACTTGGGATTAGGATTCAGCACTGAGCGAACCCAAGGATGGGGTCTCACCTGCCAGTAGAGGGTATGAGCTCTAGAAGCAATCCTTGCATTCCAGAACTACATAGCCAATGTAGGTTGAGACATCATACATTCCAAACAAGGGTGGATGAGGTGTTTTAACCTTTTAGATAAAGGTTCGACCATTATAATTAGAGTACCTTCCAGATAAGGGTAACTCTCAGCTTGTCCTTACCCGTGGTACGATATTTACACCCTTCTAATTGGGGTTACATATTGGACCCCAACTTCTTTATATTATCTTATTTGAGGCATTCTGATTAGATTATTATATTCCAAAGTTTCAGTCCCAGTCTTTAGAATAGAACTCAGTTCAGTTCTACAAAATTAAGACTGTCATATACAGTCAAGTAGTATCAGTAAATCAGTTATTAGTAACTTTAGATATCTGTTACTCAATATCAAAATTTAGGACTTAACTTAAGATAAGCTTAGTCACAATATTTATCTATATGCACATGAGTGCATACTTAGTATTTACACTGCTATCAGTTATCCATGTACTCTCATGTTTAGTTACTCTATATCATATAGTTAGTTATTGTTAATGCATATGAACCCTTGCATTCATACTTACCCCATCTCGCATACCAGTATATTGCACGTACTGATGTAAACTCTTTCTTTGTGCTATGATGTATTATATCGTAGGTTCAGATGCTATGGTTTTCGACAACACATAGATAGGTTTAGATTCAGCCTGCAGCAGTAGATTCGGAGTGAATCCTCATCATTCAAGGATATTATTTTATTTTATTATTTCAGCAGACTAAGTATTTCAGTAGATGGAGTTAGTTGGGGGATTGTCCCATCAACTTCACATTCAGACAGTTTTTGTTAGAGGATTTTCAAACTAGTTTTCAGACAGTGTTTAATTTTACAAATTGTTATTTTAGTTGATATAATTTATTCATATTTAAAATTTTTTAACCTTACGGTATTTTAGCCTATTGTTTTGCATTTATTTAAGTATATTATTTAGTGCTCATAGGAGATATTAGTCATGGGTTAGCTTGTGGTCCTTTGAGGTCATAAGCACCGTGTAGTTTCTTTGGTACAGACTCAGGGTGTTACAAACTTTGTATCATATCCTAAGGTTAAACAGTGGCCTAGGAAGTCTGAGAGTCGTATCACATAGAGTTTTGTGCATGGATGTGTAGCATGCTACACTTATGGGCAGGAGGCTATAAGATGTTTTAGGAATAGTTTCCCTTCTTTCAGTATTCATATCGTGTGAGTGAGAATGAGATCATATTTAACTCTAAGTTTAATCCATTTTTCCCTTTTGTTTATAGAACATTCCTCCTAAAAAGACTAACAAAAAAAGAACTAGAAACTAGTCAGCACCTTATCCCATTCAAGCAGATCCCCTGGATGAACATGTTTCCTATGAAGAATACATAGATGCATTCACTACTCTAGCAAATTTAGTAGCAGCTCAGAATGAGTGTCCAAATACTATTCTGGGAAATCCAGTGGCCAATACTGCTACATACAAGATTTTGGACTTCACCAAAATGAATCCTCCCTATTTTAAGGATCTAAGTCAGAAGAGAATCCACAACAGTTGCTCGATCTAGTTTAGAAAGTCACAGACATCATAGAGTGACTTTTAGTGAGAGTGATAAGTTATCAACTTATTAGCTACAATATGTATCTCATATGTGGTTTAATAAGTGGAAGGTAGATAGGGGAAAAGATGCAGAGCCCATAGAGTAGGAAGAGTTTTCTACTGCTTTTCTAAATAGATTCTTTTCGTTAGAGCTGAGAGAGGCTAATGTGTTTGAGTTAATCAACCTCAAACAAGGTAGTATGAGCATGAAGGAGTATTCCCTCAAGTTTACTAAGTTATCCAGGTATGTTCCCCCTATTGTAGTAGACAGTAGATATAGAATTAGCAAGTTTGTATCTAGAGTGTCAGATAGTGTGGTTAAGAAGTGCAGAAAAGTGTTGTTGATTAAGAAGATGGACATATCTGGGATGATGGTACATGCTCAGAAAATAGATAAGGCTAAGAATAGTGAGTGAGAGGTATAACAATAGAGATAAAAAGGTAGCTTCAATTTCAATCAGCCTAAGTAAAAGGGTGGTAACCATTCCAATTTTGTCCAAAGTCTTCACTTCCAGCTCCGTTCTCTTCCAGTTCTCTAGTCCCTAACTTTAGAAATAGTAGCAAAGATAGGGCGCCAGGCTCTAAGTCTCAGGGTGGTGTCAGGAGTACTTGAGCAAATCTTCTTTGTCAGACTTGTGGCAAGAACCCTCAAGGTGTCTGTAGAGCTGGCAGTGATATTTGTTACAGATTTGGCAATCCAAGAAACACAGTTAGAGATTATCCTTAGTAAGGTTCTTAGGGTAAGTATAATCATTCTTCATCTCAGTAAGGTCGCCCAAATCTGTAGGGTGTCACTTCCAGTGCCACCAGTAGGCTAGGTCCAAATAGGCTTGATGCTTTTCAGTCCAGACATGATCCAAAAAATTATCCTGATGTGGTCACTGGTATGTCAGAGATCTTCTATTTACATGTTTATACATTGTTAGATTCAGGATATTCTTTGTCATTTGTAACTCTCCATATAGAAGATGAATTTAAAGTCAAACCAGAAATCTTAACAGAACTATTCTTAGTCTCTACCCTTGTAGGTCAGCCTGTCGTAGCCCGATGGGTATACAAGAACTGTCCGATTATGATATCTCAAAAAGTCACTTCATCAGGATTAACAGAATTAGAGATGGTAGATTTTGATGATATTCTCGCATAAATTGGCTCTATTCATGCTATGCCTTAGTTGATTGTAGACACAAACTTGTTTATCTTCAGTTTCCAAATGAACAATTCCTTGAATGGAAGGGTAGTACTATTATGCTTAAGGGTCAATTGATTTCATACCTTAGAGCAAGAAAAATGATATCCAAGGGATTTGTCTAACATTTTGTGCGAGTCAAGGACTCTAGTTCAGAAACTCCCAGTTTTGCGTCAGTTTTACTAGAAAATGAATTCTCAGATGTGTTTCCTGAAGATCTTCCTGGAGTTTCTCCCACTAGGGAAATAAACTTCAGAATAGACCTTCTTCTAGATACTCAGCCTATATCTATTCTACCAAACAAAATGGCAATAACAAAACTCAGAGAGCTAAAAGAACTATTAAATGATATTTTTGAAAAATGGTTCATCAGACACAACATTTCCTCATGGGGTGCAGCAGTCTTATTTGTGCATAAGAAAGACTGTTCTCTCAGAATGCATATATAATACCATCAATCGAACAAAGTTATAGTAGACAATAAGTACCCATTACCTTAAATTGATGAATTATTTGACCAACTTTAGGGTTCTTATTACTTTTCTAAGATAGATCTTAGATCAGGCTATAATTAGTTTAGAGTCCGAGAATGTGACATTTTGAAAACAGCTTTCCGAACCTTGTATGGTCAGTTTGAGTTTCTAATCATGTCTTTTGGTCTTACCAATGCCCCAACAACCCTCATAGACTTGATAAACTGAGTGTTCATGTAGTACCTGGACATGTTCGTTATAGTATTCATCGATGTCATTCTTGTCTATTCTTGTAGCGATAATGATTACGTAGATCACCTCAGAATCATACTTTAGACTCTAAGAACTCATTAGTTATTCACCAAATTCAGTAAGTGTGAATTTTGATGAATTTCTATATCTTTCCTTGGTTATATCATTTTTGGTGATGGCATTAGAATTGATCCTCAAAAGATTGGAGCAGTGAGAAACTATCTTAGATTTGTTTCTCGTTTAGATATCAGGAGTGTCTTGGGTTTAGGTGGCTATTACCAACAATTTTTTAAAGGGGTTTTGCCTATTTCATCCCCCATGTCTAGATTAACTTAGAAGAAATTAAAGTTTCAATGGTCAGATTCCTGTGAAAAGATTTTTTAGGAGTTGAAGACTCAACTCATGTTAGCCCTAGTTTTGACTCTTCCAGATGGTTCAGATAGGTTTGTTGTGTACTGTGATGCATCCAATGTATGTTTGGGTTGTATCATCATATAGAGAGGTAAGGTCATAACCTATGCCTCTAAACAGCTTAAACCCCTTGAGAGGAATTACCCTACCCATGATCTTGAGTTTGCAGCAGTAATATTTGCCTTAAAGATTTGTAGGAACTATTTGTATGGGGTTTATGTTGATATGTTCACAAATCATAAAATCCTTTAGTATGTCTTTTCTAAAAAAAATTGAATTTGCGTCAGAGAAGGTGGTTAGAGTTATTAAAAGATTATGACATGAGTGTTTTGTATCATCTGGGCAAAGCCAATATAGTGGCTAATGGTCTTACTAAACTATTTATAGGTAGTGTTGCTCATGTTCAGGATTATAAAAAGAAGTTAGCTCAGGAAGTTCATCAGCTTGCCCGACTAGGTGACCTATTAGTCATTTCATCAGAAGGCAATATGTGGGTTCAAAATAGTTCCAAATCCTCTATAGTTTATGAGGGGAAGGTAAAGTAGTATAAAGATCCTAGTTTGTTTAATTTGAAAGTGTCAGTCAAAGATCAAAAAATAGAGGTTTTGTCCTAAGGGGTAGCTGGTGTGTTGCATTTCTAGGGCCATTTATATATGGAAGGTGTAGATGATTTGAGGCAACAAATTCTTGCAGAAGTATATGGTACGAGTTACTTGATTCATCCAGGGGCCAATAAGGTGTATCATGATTTGTGGGAGATCTATTCATGGATTAGGATGAAGAGGGATATTACAGAGTTTATAGCTATGTGCTCTATATGTTAGCAAGTTAAAATTTAGCGCCAAATGCCTAGTGGATCTATATAGGAGTTTAGTATTCCCACATGGAAATGGGAAGAAGTGAACATGGACTTTATAATGGGTTTGCCTTGTACTAATCATCAACAAGATTCCATATGGGTTAACATAGACAGGATGACAAAATTAGCTTATTTCTTGCCAGTTCATACCCCTTATTCAGCCGAAGACTATGCCAAACTCTATATTAGAGAGTTGGTTAGGTTATATAGAGTCCTAATATCTATCATCTAACATAGAAGTACCTATTAATTTAGGAAAGTATTCCAAAACGATCTCGACACCTAAGTTCATATCAGTACAGCCTTCCACCATCAGACAGATGGTCAAGGAAAAAAGGACCATTCAGACTCAAGAAGATATGTTGAGAACATGCATTACTAATTTTAAGGGTAGTTGGGATGACCACTTACCTTTGATCGAATTCACATATAATAATAGCTATAATTCCAATATTCAGATGGCTCCATTCGAAGCCCTCTATAATAGGAGATGTAGATCTCTAATCGGTTGGTTCGAGGTAGGTGAGGTCGCAGTTGTAGGGCCTTTCTTAGTATTCGATGCCTTACAAAAGGTTTAGTTAATAAAAGAAATACTTAAGGCTTTTTATAGCCGATAGAAATCCTATGCAGATGTGAGGAGAAAAGATCTCGAGTTTGAGATCAGTGATTTTGTGTACTTTAAAATGTCTCCCAAGAAAGGAGCAAAGAGGTTCGGGAATAATGGAAAGCTCAGTCCCCTATATGTCAGTCCTTAAAGTGTTCTCAGCCATTTTTTAAAGGTGGCTTATGAGATCGAGTAGTATGCAGATCTAGCTTTAGTACATCCAGTATTCCACGTCTCCTTGCTAAAGAAAGGCATTAGTGACCTAGAATTTATAGTTCCTTTAGAGGATATAAATATTCAGAATGATATTTCTTTTGAAGAGGTTCCAGTCTAGATACTCGATCATCAGATTCACAGGCTGAGGAACAAAAAAGTTCCCTTAGTTAAAGCTATTTGGTGGAATCCATCCATTGAGGGAGCTACTTGGAAAGAAGAAGCAGATATGCAGACCAAGTATCCTTACCTCTTATCTACAAACTCAGATTTAGCTTAAAGTAACAGTCCTCCTTGGGTTTACTCAATTTCATATTCAGTTACAATTATAAACTTTGTATTCCTTACAATTTCTCATTTAGTCATACATTTCTTGATCAGTTCAAACCTGTACTCATACATTAGATATGCATGTTTAGTGCAATAATTGATCATACCAGTAGATTCAATCATTTATTCCATACATCAGATATGCATGTTCAGTATGAGAACTCAGTTTGTCAATAGTCCAGTCACGTAGTCATGTCTCAGTTATGCATGTTTAGTATTTTTAAGTTTAGCACCAGCTAATATGTAGGAAATTCAGTCTGCTTTCCAACAATATAAATTTTTCCCAAATTCGATACTCGGGTAAAGTGTTAGGGTAGTTTATGTAAAAATAGTGGCTCATCGTGATGAGGCTGTGATGCGGTGAGTATCGTAATGAGCACTCCATCGCGTTGTGCCGAAGGCCATTTAAACATTTGTCAATTTCTAGAGGATTACCGCAAATGCACCGTATCATGGTAAAACCCAAAACAACAATTTTCACGATCTAGAGAGTTACTATAATTCCCCTGCGTCATAGTGGATATAGCAATAACCAATTCACCGCATCGCAGTGAGGCATTAATCGACATTCCAATTGTGGGATTTTAAATCCCAAGGGAAACTTAGACTTTTCCATGAACCAAATCAGTCTTAAACACTAAATTAATCACTAGATGACCAAAATATATCATTATTCAATGAATTTTTCCCAAAGTACATCATTCTCTCTCAAAAGGAAGAAACCCTAGTGTCAAAATTCAAGAAATAAGATCATAATTTCTCTGAGAACCTTCAAAAATTAACATTCCAAGGTATGTTAGGTGTTCATCTATGGGTCCCTTCAACCCATAGAGTCCACGAATCCGTTTTAAAACTACAAGATTGTTGAGTTATGAACATGTATACTTGAATATAATTGAATTTATGTTCATGTTATTGTTGGGTTTTTGTAAATAATTAAATTACAAGATTTCATGAAATCATTCTTTATATGTGTTGAATTACAGAATCCTCTTGATGAACCCCTTCAATTTAGAAGTTGATTGATGTAGCTTTGATAACTATGTGTGTTGATTGTTGTATAACCTAAGTATGCTCCCCATGTGTTTGATAAAATGCTTATGTGAATGAATCAGTGCCATTATAACTTGATAGCATATGTTCCCCCTTCATGAATAAGTAGATGCCTCACAAGTGTTTGATAAAAAGTTTCTATGGATTAATTATGAACAAGTGAACAATGTCAGGTTATTCAAGATTATGCTCTCCTTTACTTTTCATACTATCGAGTCCTTAGCGTATTTAATATCCGACAATTTAGCTGTTTACCTAGAGCCAGAGTCAGTTACAGAACCTTAGTCATGTATTAGTTGTACTCTCAGTCAGTTATAGAACTCAGTAGAACTTTGTCAGTTTACCGAATAAGGAAAACCCAGTATGCTCAAAATCATTTTATTTTAGTTTGGTATACTCAGTTTAGTGTATTTCAGTTGAGAGTAGGATTCAACACCGAGTGAATCCAAGGATGGGGGCTTACCTACCAGAGGGTGTAATATCTAGAAGCAATCCTTGCATTCCAGAACTACATAGCCAACATATGTTGAGACATTAAAATTGCCAGATGAGGGTGGATAAGGTGTTTTAATCAGAAAAATGAGGCTTTCACTATTCTCATTAGAGTACCTGCGAGATGTGGGTAACTCTCAGTTTGTCCTTACTCGTGGCACCGTATTGACACCCTTCTAATTGGACCCTAAATCAGTTATATTACCTTATATAAGGCATGTTGGATTGATGATTGCCTTCCATATTTTTTGTGTCAGTCTTCAGAATAAAACTCGGTTCAATCGTACAGAATCAAGGCTATCATATACAGTCAAGAAGCATCAGAAAATCAGTTATTAGTAACTTCAAATGTCAGTTAATTAGTATCAAAATTCATGACTTAACTTAAGGCAAGATTAGTCACAGTATTTATATATATGCACATGAGTGCACACTCAGTATTTATAGTACTATCTGTTAACCATGCACTCTCATGTTCAGTTACTCTATATCATGCAGTCAGCTATTGTTCATGCATATGAACTGTTGCATTCTGCCTTACCCCATCTAGCATACCAGTATATTTCATATACTGATGTATACTCTTTCTTTATGTTGTGATGCCTTATAACATAGGTTTAAATGATCAGGTTCTGGACCGTGCATAGATAAATTCAGAATCATCCAAAAACAGTATATTAGCTGTGAGTCCTCATCATTTGAGGATATTTTTTAATTCTTTTATTTTAGTAGACTCAGAATTTCAGTAGATAGAGTTAGTTGGTGATTGTCCAATTAAATCCATATTCAGACAGTTTCAGTTAGAGGCTTTTCAGACTAGTTTTCAGATAGTGTTCAGTTTTTTAGATTGTTATTTCAGTTGATACACTTTATAAGTATTTACATATTTTGAACCTTATGTCATTTCATCCTATTATTCCTTATTTATGTTAGTTTATTTTTCAGTGCTCATAATAGATATCAGTTAAGGGTTAAGTTATGGTCCTTCGGGGTCGTAAGGACCGTGTAGCTATTGGGGTAGGGAATTGAGTTGTTACAATGTTGTTTATTAACATTCGGGTGTAGTTTCTTATTGTGTTTATATTATATATATATATATAATTTATCGTTGGAGCTTAGTTCGTAGTTGACTATTGAGTACCACGTGTTTGATACTCCTACTACACTTCTGCATCTTGTAGATCATAATATTAGTTATCGCTATTGATATGTATTTAATGAAGAGTATCGATATTTCAGAGACTTAGAGTGAGCTCTTAACATTCAAAATGTTACTTTCCTTCCTCTTATATACTAGACTAGTCCTTATGTTGCATTAGGAGATATGTTATATCAATATATTTATTTATACTTTATTTTGGATTCTTGTTATGTAGAAGCTCATATACTGATACCACCAAGTATTGGCTCTATATTATGTAATTGGTATTTTGATATATCTTTTCTACATTTTTATCTTTATCTATATGGGTAGTCCATTGCTAATTGTTATGGATTATGGATTTGGCTTGCCTACTTATGGGTTATAGTAGGTTTCATTATGACCGAAGAAATTAGCCCATGGAAAATTGGTATTAGATCATAGTCTTCGCCGGTGTATAAGTACAAGAACTAAGTGCTTAGTAGAGTCTTGAAAATTATTATGGAGACATTCCTAACCTATCATTGGGAAGCTATAAGGTCATTCATAAGAAATTCATTTCTTTAATCCCTGTTGTATGTCCATATTTTTATGAGACTTAAGCATATCCCTTAACTCTATTCGAACCCTAATGGATGATTTGAGGTGGTCGATAGATGCAGATGAGAATTTAGCACATATTTTGTTTCAACATTATATTAGAGTGGTAGAAATGGATATTAAAGATCTTCTTAGTCAGACTAAGGATTTAAGGCCAACTAAATCCAATAATGCTCGTGACTGCTTTAACCCATCGAGGTTCAACATGGAGAGTCTCTAGTCTATTGCAGACCCCTCACAATTTGGGATGACATCCATCTCATTGACCAATTCTCAATCTAGAGTTTGGTCTATTAGTGTTCATCAAGTTTCATTACCAATTTCTGAGTATGAGATTGTTTTTATTGAGTATGCTAGGCTTTTTTCAATGCTATATCCTTTAGGTAAGGACATGGTGCATGGATTTATAAGAGGATCAACATTGCTACTTTATTTGGTGTTGGAGCACTTGATTATAGATGGATATTTCTTCTCTCAGGTTATTGGTAATTCAAGGGACATAGAGAGAGTATGTATTAAGACTTATGAAGGTGGCAGCAAGAGGACATGCCCTTGGTATTTTTCTATAGGTATTTCATCCAGGAGTGAGGATCCTTCCAATAGAGGTCAGCTTCACTTGCAGAATATCGACTCGACGTTGTCCATATTTTGAATGATTCTTCAATTAGTCATGGTGATTATAGAGGGGAAACTTCTCACCGGACCTTGTTGAGTTTTGACATTGGGTCCTTAGGCCATAAAAACCATCTTAGATTTAGAGAGATAGTATCTTAAATTATTCTAAGATCTTGTTTTGATTGTGTTGGGATGAACACTCGTTAAGAGAGTGCCTCAGCAATGAGTTAGTCGATCAAACAGAGCTATCATATATCTCTTGCCAGCGTAGAGTTCCTGAGAATGGATATGATTATGAGAAGGATGATCATTGTAGTAGAGAGTGCTCATAGTGTTATTTGTCCAACCATTTGGGCCTAATTTATGTTTTTGCTAGGTTAAGGTCTCAGGAGTTTGCTACGACTGTAGATAGATCAGTTATTGGACTAGAGAGTATCCTTAATTTGTGAATTCTAGTCCTTTAACTTATGCAAATTAACCTCATGATATTGTGGCTCCTCAGTTAGCGATAGTGTACTTGGCGCCATGGTTGATGATTTAGTCAATCAGTTCGAGATTAGGCCTGTGCAGATTTACTCTTCCTTAGATCCATCAGGCATGTGGTTATGGATTTCATCATCACTGGTGTGCTATTATTTCCTAGAATTTATAATTTCATCACGTGTATTAGGGTCTTCATATCATTGATAATTATATGCCTTGATGAGTTCATATTGATTATTATGTGCCTTGTTATTAAATTCATGATTATTTGACTACCCTTATGGTTGATTTATTTTATTAGTGGATGGGGTTGATCTACGTTGATATTTACTCCCTATGGGTGTAGTATTTGGGTTTGAATCCCATTTACCTTAGCACATTGACTTTATTATGTCTCTTAAGTGGTAGTTGCTATTGATATTCATTTTCGTACCACCTACTAATTATATTGATGCTGATATTGCTATTGCTAGTACTGATATTGGTGTTGTTATTGATGTTATTTCTAGATGTAATTAATACTCGTTGGGTAGCTTTATAGATTAACATCATCTAGTTAGAATTCCATTTCTTGGCAATTCTTATTGGGCCGCTTAAGTAGCTATAGCCCAATATGGTGATTTTTATTCCATAGAGAAGCGAGGTTGATTGTTTTCCCTCTTGGTTTGCTGTTTTAAATTGATTTGGGATTGAATTATGATATTAAAGGTAAGTTGACCTTTCGTGGTGCTGTATGGTTCTAGAGTTGGTAATTTTTGTATATTTCCCTTTCTTAAGTTAAGATTCTTAGACATGTCTCTTGGGTTGCAAGGGTCTTTGCTTTGGCCATCGCATTCTACATAGCCTATTTATGTGATAGATCAGTATAGGGTCCATTTTTCATTATGGATATTTTATTGCTCGATAGCGGTTTGATATTAATATCAATATGTTATGAATTCATCTTTCTAATTTGTTGAATTCTTAATCAAGTGATGGTTTTCCCTTGTTAAGAGTATAGAATTGGATGCTCTATTTCCCTTATGATGTGATTCCTATTTTCCATGGAGTTAGGGAGTTTAAGGCAGGTGGCCTATCCTATAATCACTTCTTGAGTTGGCAACTCAAAAATTCTTTATCTTGCGTTGTTTGTTTTTTCTGGTAGTGCTTTTTGCTTTGAACTTGGTTTTGCGTTTGTTATTTTTCATCTTCAATGAAGAGATTCATGGATTGATTAAGTGATAATTGTCATACTTGGATGTATTAAGGAAATTTTCTTTTCAGAGTTTGTTGGGCCTAGTGATGCTTGGTAGAGTGATTATCCTGGATGATATATGTCTATGGCTATTCGTCATCGAGATGGAGTTTGGATTGTTTACTTTTTATCTTGAGTAGCATTTCTCTGAGTGTTACAGTTATTGCCCTTACTAGTCTAGTTTGTGGCCCTATGAGTTCTTGAGTATGATTTGATAGTCCGTTTCTTCCAGCAGATAAGGACAAGATTTCTTGTATTTTTAGTCGATGATTTATCCATTATTATAATTTTCTTCTTTAGCTAAGTTTCAATTTTTTCTTGGCATGATTTGGTACAAATATGTTTGATTCAAACAAAATGGTCGACATAAGTACTTCACCTTGGTTTGGATTTGTTAGCTCAATTTGAAATTTGGCGTTGTAGAATGGCGATTTGGAGGTTATGATAGATCTAAAGTAATAATGCCTACCTGCTTTTAGGTTTGGTTTAGGTAGTGGAGAATGAACAGTTCAAGCTTTATTTTGAGATTTCATCTTAGACTATAAAATGTGAGGGCAACATTTATTTTAGATTTTCTTAATTTAATTTTCATTTAGTGGCTCGTTGATCCCACTCTGTGGTTACCTATTTATCTTATAAACTTTGGATAGATTATTCTTGATGAGTGCTTAGATAATATCTCTTAAAATCGGTATTGGTTCTTTTTTGAGCTTGAGTCTGCGGTCTACTTGAGAATTTTGGATGATATACTTAGTGAGAGTAGTGTGATTGAGTTGGTTTTCTCTTGGTTTATTCTCTATTGATGGGACATCCTAGAGAGAATAATTCATTAATGAGTAGTTATGCTTTGATCTTCTAGATTTTAGTCTGGGTTGCTATCCGGACTAATTGTATCATGGGTATAGATTGTATTCTTTGATTATCTACATTTGTGTGTCCAGATAGTGACTCACTAGCTTATTCTCATGTTTTACTTATGGATTTTAAGTGGACCAACTTTAGTTCTTTCATTTCTCTGTTATGAGATTGTGCGGATAGGGCTCTGGTGATTTGCCTCCAGGTTTGGAGTGGATAACATGTATGGATTGTTAAAATAAGGTTATATCTTGGTTTAGAGTCAGTTATATAACTAATGCCTTGATAATACTTTGGCTTAGATAAGCCTTGGATTGATTTGTAAGGGTATCAAAATGGTATCAATGTGTTGTTGTTTAGATTTTCTTGAATCAACCCTTTTCGATTTAGTTAGAGGCCTGGTTGTAGTTGAAGTTGATTTTAACTGTTCGGAAGTGAAGTGATAGAGCTAGTGGAAAAATGGTACCTGCGGTAAAATCCCTTTGAAGTGTTCTCTCTCCGTGGAGTTTAATTAAGAAGTCATAGTCAGAGCTTGAAGGCCCAATATCTTGTCCTTTTGAGCTTTTGAGATCTTTCTATATGTTGACTATCGGGGAAGAAAGTCATTTTAGTAGTGGATATTGTAATGACCCTCCAAGTCATTTTAATATTTCTTTTTATTTTTTCCAATAGAGATCTCCTATAGCTACCCAAAGTCATTTATGACTTGTTGTGACTGACCATTTGGTTATGGGTAGATCATTTGGTTTGTGGAGCTAATTCTCTCTTTAGAAGTCTATGCTTCTTCTAAATGGCCCCTGGGTGTAAACTTTTGTAAAATTATCTTGTATGGAAATTCTAACAACACTAGCACCTCAAAAATATTGATTTTAGGCTTGGTAGACCATTGGTTTGGGTCCAGAGAAACCTGAGCTCATTTCGACTTATTGGTTGAAAAGTTGAAAAATTAGAAATATGAGCTTGGGTCCCATATTTAGTTGAAATGATCTTAGATGGAAAATCCACATTGCCATTGAATCTAGAATATCAAATTTAGTATAGTCACATAGTTCATTTGTGAATGTCATATACCGATTGAATCACAAGGCATTGGCAGAAATATTGATTTTTTCCAAGTTTTAGCTGTCAATTGTGTTGAATGCAAGTAGTGTGATTGCACCAAGGAGTATGGTGATCACCATACCTGCTCCTGCAAGCAGGTAGTGAGATTGCACATATGGTTGTTAGATAGGCATACCTGAATGATAAGTGGTAAATCTATCACTCATTAACGCCAAAATTTGTGCAGACTACTATGATTAAACTGTGTTAATGAGTTGAATATTTCATCTAAAAGCACTAATTCTTGTGTTTTTCATGTATATAGGTGATGGGAAGAAACAAAGTAAAATAAGCAGAGAAGAGATAAAAAAGGGAAGATTTAGTATAAAAGCTAAAAACGCAAGAGCACGAACTCACCCTCAGTTATCGTGATCGTGGTCTGAGGGTCGTGGTCACGATCAACCTAAATCAGTCAAGGAACACGGTCATGATGGGTTCACCACAAGTGCTCTATCATGATTGCCTTGACTGAACTTGGGCATTGGAGTTGTACCTTAACATAGATATGCATCTAAAGATTTTTGGCAGGATTAAAAATGATTACCATAATCTGATCTTTGCTAAGAGAAATTAAAGATACATGTGATAGCCTCTTTACTCTCCATTTTGTTATCCTCTTTATCCTGTTGAGAATGAACCATAAATTTTGATATGTCCATCTCCTTAAACAACATATCAATTATACTTTCTTTGACTAAATCCTCTAAAGCACCTAACACAAACTAATACATTTGATCCCTAGAGTTAGCACCCATAGCTGGAGCATACTTATCCAATTGAGTAAACTTAGGAGAATACTCCTTTACACTCATGTTACCCTTCTTAATATTTATGAATTCCTACACCATAGCTTTTCTTAACGCAGATAGGAAGAACCTATTGAAAAATGCAACAAAAATATCATCCCACTCTACTAGTCCCGCCACTATACTTTTATCATCCTTCCATTGCTTGTACCTAGTGAGAGCCATTACTACCAAATTATAAGAAACCAAGTCAATAATTTTACTAAAAGTAGAACCTATAATCTTTGTACATTTCTAAATACTATCCAATAACTCTTGTGGATCCTCTTAAAACATATATCCCATGAATACTTATTGGACTAGCTGGTACAATAACCAACTGATTATTCTAGGTGGTCATGGACTAGGCTTAGGCTATGTAAGAAACCCTGAATTCGGCATGTGAGACTTGTTCATTCAAAGGGTTTATTTGAGACGGTGGTGGTAATTGTTGATTCCTAATAACATTGTTATCTCTATCTTTATTTCAGTTTTTTGGGAGGGATATTCTATAGAATTCTAGAGAATGAGTACAAAAAAGTTCTTAATATAATTCACACTCTATCGCATGATATGGACATGGAAGAAGTATTTATACTTATCATATATTTAACTAATTTAATTACTTCTAATTAACTCATGAGAAGTATTTTTGAAGTACATGATGTGAAAAAGTTTTCAAACTCTTCATTTCTTCTAACCTTACAGAATTTGACAATGGAAACTTCCTCTTATGAAGAAATTGAAACTTTTCATAAAATGCTTCATAGACTCTCACTAATAATAGTGATGCATTTTACAACCATGAATATGACTCTACTTAACATGGCTTTCAAATACCCTAGGTCACTGTAAACTTGATACCTTAATACAAATTTTATCACCACTCGAGACTACCTATAGTCGTAATACAATGCTTAGAGTCATAAGTGACCCCAAGCTAACCCATGGTCTAGCATGACACAAAGAATACTGTAATAACTAATGTAAAATTACTCTGTGGAAGCTACACCAAATTAAGAATTACTAATTCAACCAATAATAATGTGTGAGTTTAAAATAACAAAAGTTGAACAACTAACTGTATGCCTGAAAGACACTACTAAAATGAGTTGCTAGGAAGAGCCCCAAGAAAAATATAACTATCTGAAATGGAAATAAAAGAAAACAAAATATAGTACATAAATGATAAAGACTCACCAAAGTACTACTGCTAATGTAGTAGGAGATCGTACTAAGAGCGATCAAAATGTAAAGTGCCAGAACCTACATTATGGGATAATATATCATTAAAGAAAGTATATGATTAATAATTTGAATGTGCTAAATATGTTGGATAAGAACTAATTATTATAGTTTAAGCATGATGCATGTAACATGGTAAAATAATGCAAGACCAAGTAATGAACATGTAATGCATGATAAGTTGAATAACTATATACTAGTTCATGCAAGTATCTAAATCTAAACTATAGGTTGTGAATCGTGGAGTATACTAATAACCAAAGTACCCCAATCTGAGCTAACTAGGGTATAACCTGTAACCTAGTATTGAAGTTCTTTATTACTTTGCTAAGGGTACGACACTGACTAACATGGATCTACTGAAATATTGTTTGAAAAAACTATGAAGTCAATCCCGGTCTGATGGGTGAGCTTTTAGAACCTACAGTGGAGCCTATGTTTTGGAACTTAATTATTCCAATAAATTTCTTAGCCTAACTGAAGGGTGAGCCTTCATCCCTGCATCCGCTCGATGATAATTATTACCCCAAACTGAAAGACACTAATAACTAGAGTGCTCAATGATATTAATAATAATCAAAAGGTTTAAAATACATACATTATCTAAAAGATTTCAAATAAATGTATACTAGAGTATATAATACACAAAATTGTGAGCGTTAAATCCTAGGTCATCAAGTATTTATAACACATCATTTAAGAATAATTCAACTATTATGCCACTTTTATAAATTGAGTGAATTAAAGAAATAAATAACCCAAGAAAGAAAATAATGTATTCCATAAAATAATTAGTTTTTATTATATGAACATGTAATGTTACTAAATTCATGTTAAATCAAGTCTCTATAGCTCATTAAGAACAAGGAACATGAATATCGAGGAATTGACAACATTCATGAACCTTAAGCTTTGAGGAAGGTATTAAATTAAGAAATTAAGGTATCTTTAGGAGTCAATGGGTGAAGGGAGACCCACTAGTAAAATTTCATATATCTGCAGATAAAAGCCCTAAGGAAATTTTTGAAGTTGGAGCATGAAAGAAATGAAATCTAGTTTGCCTTGGAGGAAGAAAAATCACATGTATTCACCTTTTGAGGCTAAATATCAACTGAATTTTCGTAATGAATTACTTATGGTAAAATTTTCTTTGTAATAGTCCTTGGAGTAGCATAAATAACATGGTTTTGATGTTAAAGAGTGTGAAAAGACTAATGTGACCTTTTAAATTTAGAACTAAAAAATTGTTGGAAAGTATATGAAATATTCCCATGATCGTGGGAACAAACTTCAATTATGGGTGGTGTTCTTTGTTTATAGGCTTAATTTGGTCTCTATAAACTCTACCAATAGATCCTTGTTACAATTATGGGATCCACCTATGATCTTACCTTGGTTCGTATGTTGTAGGTTCTAATCGGATCAACTTTAAATGCAACAATCATATCTAAGATAGTGGATTCTTACTAGGACCGTGGTTCCTAATAATATTCATGGTTATTTTTTATTTTTAGAAGGTATACTTGTAAACTTTTCAAGGTTTGGGTCTGCTTCTATCAAATAAAAGAATTGTACGATCACATAATTTCACCACAATTGTACAAATGCTTTTATGTTCTTACTGTTGTATAGAACTTCGGTAAAATTGCCATAACCATCTTCTATGATATAGGATTAAGGAATAAAATGGATGTGTGGAAATATAATTTAAATATCTATCATTTTGTGGATCTTGAGTTCAAAATCTCCATAATCTAGGAGTTATGTTTGTTTAACGATGACTATGTGGAGATTCATCAGAAAACGTCAATTGATAAGTAAGGTTTTGACTTGGCCATGATCTAGGAGTTACTTATGGCCTTAATACATGTCTAAATCAATTCACACACCAACAAAATATGATATTTAATTTTACATATACTTAAAGCATGGTTCTAATCCTTGCTTGGATTTTTGGGGTGTTAAAGTAGTATTGTATTCACCTTGCATTCTTTCATTCCTATGCATTGCCTATTAGCAGTATAATATTTTAATGACTATACCTACCGATCTTATAGGATAATGGATAGGTGTAGGTTATGGTTGCTTTTTGTGGAATTATTGAATGTACCTTTTGGGCTTATAGGGAATCAGTTAGGTTATTGTTCGTTTGGGATTGCTACTTATATAATTATTCAGATTTATTATATAGTTTGTGGTAGGTTTGTTATGGATTGGTATCCGAGGTTGTAGGGACACTTCAAAGTTCTTTTCCTCTTTAATATTGTGAGCTATGTTGTTAGACTATCTTATGGTTGTTCATATAATGGGTTAGACATCCTGATTATACTACATCTAGCTCCATTCTTAATATTATAATCCTCATTATATTTAGGTTATTAGGAAATCTCCCTTAGGTAAACACATTTATGTTTAGCTATTCCTGTGGTATAATACTATCTTCAATCGTACTACTATTATATATACCTTTATCTTTATACGATGATTATATAACTCTTTCTTCATACTACTATTGTATACATCTTCTTTCCTACTACTATAGTATATTGTTTAGACACTTAATGTATCACATCTTCATTTATAGTCACTTGTATTGTAAAGTAGTTTCCTCTCTATTATTCGTATTGAATGTCATTTCTTTTATAAGTGCTACTTACATATATTCTTTCCTTACTTGTTATTTATACTTGCATTATCGTTGGAGCTCAGTGATTTAATACCTACTAAGTACCTCATTTTTTATTTTAATACTACACTTCTACACTATGCAAATCATTGTATGAGTTCTCACGATAGACTTTTTCTTCATATGGAGCTGCCATCGATTAGAGATTTAGGGTGAGCTCCTGGAACATAAATTTTTTCTTGTTTTTATTTGTAGGCTGATTTTTATTTTGTATTTCGAAGAGAGTTTTCCATATATATATATATATTATACTTACCTTGTAATTTTGTTTTTCTTATGGCTCTTCTACTAATGTCAATAGAATTTGGTGAATATTTACTTTCTTCTGATCTTCATTCACTTTTTATTAAGTGTTGGTTTCTGTTTTTTCTTATTAGCTTGTTACTCGCTCTTCTGGATTGTAGGTTGACTTACCAGCTGGTAGGTTATAGTAGTTACCATTATGAATTGAGAACTCAGCTATGACATGCATTTTACAAACTTTTAATCACAATCATTTAATCAATATTTTCCTATTTCAAAGTGAGTCATGGCACTCCATAAAGATTTGCAATAGGCTTTAAAGGTCTAGGTTTGATTTTAGGGAGCATATATTTTTGGGTGGTTGAATAAATTAAAGAAGGTTGGGTTGTTGAAGGCTGGCCTACCATAGCAGAGGTTAGCCTGCCACTGTGGTGGCCATCGGCTCCAAAAAGAATAGGCAAACTTATGTTTGACGATGCTAGGGATTGTTTAGAAAGGGGTTTTTCATTATAAAGTTCTTCAATAGATATTTTGATGATTCAAGGTTCGGTTTGAGATCCAATTTTGATATATTTTTTGTTTTAGTTCCTTAATGCAAGACCAAGTAATGAACATGTAATGCATGATAAGTTGAATAACTATATACTAGGTCATGCAAGTATCTAAATCTAAACTATAGGTTGTGAATCGTGGAGTATATTAATAACCAAAGTACCCCAATCTGAGCTAACTAGGGTATAACCTGTAACCTAGTATTGAAGTTCTTTATTACTTTGCTAAGGGTACGACACTGACTGACATGGATCTACTGAAATATTGTTTGAAAAAACTATGAAGTCAATCCCGGTCTGATGGGTGAGCTTTTAGAACCTACAGTGGAGCCTATGTTTTGGAACTTAATTATTCCAATAAATTTCTTAGCCTAACTGAAGGGTGAGCCTTCATCCCTGCATCCGCTCGATGATAATTATTACCCCAAACTGAAAGACACTAATAACTAGAGTGCTCAATGATATTAATAATAATCAAAAGGTTTAAAATACATACATTAGCTAAAAGATTTCAAATAAATGTATACTAGAGTATATAATACACAAAATTGTGAGCGTTAAATCCTAGGTCATCAAGTATTTATAACACATCATCTCAGAATAATTCAACTATTATGCCACTTTTATAAATTGAGTGAATTAAAGAAATAAATAACCCAAGAAAGAAAATAATGTATTCCATAAAATAATTAGTTTTTATTATATGAACATGTAATGTTACTAAATTCATGTTAAATCAAGTCTCTATAGCTCATTAAGAACAAGCAACATGAATATCGAGGAATTGACAACATTCATGAACCTTAAGCTTTGAGGAAGGTATTAAATTAAGAAATTAAGGTATCTTTAGGAGTCAATGGGTGAAGGGAGACCCACTAATAAAATTTCATATATCTGCAGATAAAAGCCCTAAGGAAATTTTTGAAGTTGGAGCATGAAAGAAATGAAATCTAGTTTGCCTTGGAGGAAGAAAAATCACATGTATTCACCTTTTGAGGCTAAATATCAACTGAATTTTCGTAATGAATTACTTATGGTAAAATTTTCTTTGTAATAGTCCTTGGAGTAGCATAAATAACATGGTTTTGATGTTAAAGAGTGTGAAAAGACTAATGTGACCTTTTAAATTTAGAACTAAAAAATTGTTGGAAAGTATATGAAATATTCCCATGATCGTGGGAACAAACTTCAATTATGGGTGGTGTTCTTTGTTTATAGGCTTAATTTGGTCTCTATAAACTCTACCAATAGATCCTTGTTACAATTATGGGATCCACCTATGATCTTACCTTGGTTCGTATGTTGTAGGTTCTAATCGGATCAACTTTAAATGCAACAATCATACCTAAGATAGTGGATTCTTACTAGGACCGTGGTTCCTAATAAAATTCATGGTTATTTTTTATTTTTAGAAGGTATACTTGTAAACTTTTCAAGGTTTGGGTCTGCTTCTATCAAATAAAAGAATTGTACGATCACATAATTTCACCATAATCGTACAAATGCTTTTATGTTCTTACTGTTGTATAGAACTTCGGTAAAATTGCCATAACCTTCTTCTATGATATAGGATTAAGGAATAAAATGGATGTCTGGAAATATAATTTAAATATCTATCATTTTGTGGATCTTGAGTTCAAAATCTCCATAATCTAGGAGTTATGTTTTTTTAACGAAGACTATGTGGAGATTCATCAGAAAAAGTCAATTGATAAGTAAGGTTTTGACTTGGCCATGATCTAGGAGTTACTTATGGCCTTAATACATGTCTAAATCAATTCACACACCAACAAAATATGATGTTTAATTTTACATATACTTAAAGCATGGTTCTAATCCTTGCTTGGATTTTTGGGGTGTTAAAGTAGTATTGTATTCACCTTGCATTCTTTCATTCCTATGCATTGCCTATCAGCAGTATAATATTTTAATGACTATACCTACCGATCTTATAGGATAATGGATAGGTATAGGTTATGGTTGCTTTTTGTGGTATTATTGAATGTACCTTTTGGGCTTATAGGGAATCAGTTAGGTTATTGTTCGTTTGGGATTGCTACTTATATAATTATTCAGATTTATTATATAGTTTGTGGTAGGTTTGTTATGGATTGGTATCCGAGGTTGTAGGGACACTTCAAAGTTCTTTTCCTCTTTAATATTGTGAGCTATGTTATTAGACTATCTTATGGTTGTTCATATAATGGGTTAGACATCCTGATTATACTACATCTAGCTCCATTCTTAATATTATAATCCTCATTATATTTAGGTTGTTAGGAAATCTCCCTTAGGTAAACACATTTATGTTTAGCTATTCCTGTGGTATAATACTATCTTCAATCGTACTACTATTATATATACCTTTATCCTTATACGATGATTATATAACTCTTTCTTCATACTACTATTGTATACATCTTCTTTCCTACTACTATAGTATATTGTTTAGATACTTAATGTATCACATCTTCATTTATAGTCACTTGTATTGTAAAGTAGTTTCCTCTCTATTATTCGTATTGAATGTCATTTCTTTTATAAGTGCTACTTACATATATTCTTTCCTTACTTGTTATTTATACTAGCATTATCGTTGGAGCTCAGTGGTTTAATACCTACTAAGTACCTCATTTTTTATTTTAATACTACACTTCTACACTATGCAAATCATTGTATGAGTTCTCACGATAGACTTTTTCTTCATATGGAGCTGCCATCGATTAGAGATTTAGGGTGAGCTCCTGGAACATAAATTTTTTCTTGTTTTTATTTGTAGGCTGATTTTTATTTTGTATTTCGAAGAGAGTTTTCCATATATATATATATATTATACTTACCTTGTAATTTTGTTTTTTTTATGGCTCTTCTACTAATGTCAATAGAATTTGGTGAATATTTACTTTCTTCTGATCTTCATTCACTTTTTATTTAGTGTTGGTTTCCGTTTTTTCTTATTAGCTTGTTACTCGCTCTTCTGGATTGTAGGTTGACTTACCAGCTGGTAGGTTATAGTAGTTACCATTATGAATTGAGAACTCAGCTATGACATGCATTTTACAAACTTTTAATCACAATCATTTAATCAATATTTTCCTATTTCAAAGTGAGTCATGGCACTCCATAAAGATTTGCAATAGGCTTTAAAGGTCTGGGTTTGATTTTAGGGAGCATATATTTTTGGGTGGTTGAATAAATTAAAGAAGGTTGGGTTGTTGAAGGCTGGCCTACCATAGTAGAGGTTAGCCTGCCACTGTGGTGGCCATCGGCTCCAAAAAGAATAGGCAAACTTATGTTTGACGATGGTAGGGATTGTTTAGAAAGGGGTTTTCATTATAAAGTTCTTCAATAGATATTTTGATGATTCAAGGTTCGGTTTGAGAACCAATTTTGATATATTTTTTGTTTTAGTTCCTTAAGTTATGGTAAGATGATTCAAAAAGAAATTTCTCATTTTATTAACAAATTTCAAGGTTTTTTTTTACCCAATTTTGACCCAATTATTTATATTACAATATGGGTGTCAATGGACTCATATGCATACATAGAAAATATTTTTCAATTGATTAGAAGTATTCTGAGACTATTCAAAAGGGAAGGGAAGTTGTGTGATCAAGTCGAGTAATATTTTTGCTTTGAAATAGTTTATGTCTTACTCTTTTTTAGATTTAGCTTGGGTGAAATCTTATTGTGCAAATCATATTATAGGTTGTGAAAAATATAGTGTTGAATAGTTATTGAGATGATTTGATATTATTGTGCCTTAATTGAGGTTTGTACTGATGAATGACTTGAGAATTTGAAGTACTATTTAGTACATTATGTTTTGGGATGTTTATGCATTAATGTAAACTTTCTTAAAGATATAACAAAATTTCTTAAAACTAGAATTGTCCTTGACCTTTTGGAATCCCTATGAAAATGACTGTTGAGGGCTTTCAACTATAACCTTAAGCTATTCAGCAACCTTTTCTTTGATTTTCACCGCTTGTATATGTTCCAACACGGGCTTTTGAACAAGTTTACGGATCAATCTTAAAGTAAAGGAAGGTAGAAGCTTGTTATTCTAGGAAACTACCTTTCTGTTTGTAGGCTCTTCTTTAGGTAACTCTCTTTCATTGCTCAATGACCACTAAAAAGTGACCAAAAATGCATGACACAAAAGTAACGGATAATGTCTGTTGGAAAAGCTTTGTTTTTTGTTTCTTTGTTCACTTTATTTTATAAATTATTTTTTCATAAAAGCAATGATCAAGGACACTTTATCCATTGCTTTATTTCATGAATTTTTGTGCCAATTGTTTTTAAAATAATTTATATTATTATTCGATAAATGAGACGGGAAACAAATTAAAAAAAATAATTTTAAAGTCATTTTTGTGAATTTTTAATTAAATAAATAATTATTATAATATAAAAGATAGTATATATATACATATATTTTAAAAAAGCAAAAAATGGTGTGGTTTCTATCTCTCCCTTTGTGGTCAAAAATGGGTGAAAAATTTAACTAAAAAATCAACATACAAAACCACACTATCCATTGCATTTGTTAAATTATACACACACTCATCATGACTTTTCCTCGATTTTCTCTTTCTGTTTTTCTCTTGCCATTCTTTCATTACTGCATCTACTTCCAGCAGTCCATCGCATCCCATGCTCTTCTCCTCCTCAATTTTCCTTCTAACCGCCGCCACAGTAAATGAAGGTTAAATATTTTTCATTTTCATAAAGTATAATTCAATTGTATTGTTAGTATTGGGTTTTGAGATTGATTCAATTGAATTGAATTGTAACTTAGCCGTTGGAATGGATTATTCAAGGTTAGGATATGTTTTTTTATTGATTAAATTCAAATTTGGATTTCTATTTTTTTCAGTTTAGGTTAATGTTTGATTATTTTTTTCTATTAGCTATGAATATATGTTAATGTTTGATTGCTATTAGTTTTCAATTTATGTTAGTGTTAGTTTTGAATGTTAAATTGATTGTTATGAACCTTGCTGGCTAATAGTTTGAAATACATTGTCATTTAATTAGAGTTTCATTAACCTTTTTATTTGAAATATATTAATATTAAATTTCAACTTACAGTTTTTAATTTTTTCAATTTAGGTTTAAGTTTGTTTTTTTTTTCTACTCGATTTCCATTATTGTTAGTATTTGTTTTGAATCTTAAATTGATTATTATGAACCTTAGTTAGGTTAATACTTGCTATTAGTTTGAGAACTATGAACCATTGTGAGCGTTGTTACTTGGGAACCTTTAATTTTTATAAATATTATTTTTTTTGTATTGAACCTTGAATTATTATTCACATGAAATTGTTATTTGTGAATCTTGAATTTTTATGATCATTGTTACAATTCATGATGTTTGAACATTAATTTTTATTATTGGTAGCTAAAAATATATATTGTAATACCTTATGTTCATAATTTTAGGTAATCCGTTATTATCCAAAACTTTATGAATGATATATTGAATTATTTAGAAGCAAAGTAATTGTCCGACTAAAATTTAATTGATATGCACAGGTAGTCGACACCCTAAAGATCCGAGAGAACTGATGTGCTATGGATTTTTTGGCGTAAGTACCACTTACCGGGTGTTGGTTACCAACGTAGATGTTAGAACTTGAAGTCCAGAGGCCCAGAAGTAGGAAAAGGAAGACTCTATCGATTACCAAAGGTACTTACGGTCCGTAAGTTCCACCGACTGTCTGTAGAAGACCAAAGTAAGTATCTGAGGGCCAAACACAGTGAGTTTTATGAGCTGCGCATGAGTTTTGGAACATTCTTAAGACCACCTACGGCCCGTAGGTAGTACCCATGGTTCGTAGGTGGCCTAAGTATGCGGTCACCGACCTCAATTTTATATTTTTTGTTTGGGTTTTAACATTTTGGGTTTTATTGTATCCTACATATACCCTTGTGATATTTTTTAGTTAGTTTATGCATTCTTAATATTTACAAATATATATTTGATTCAAAGATTTAGTTTTGATCTTGAGATTACATTGCTCTTGATTTTGGTTTATAATTCAGTTGAAGACTTCGGGTTTTACTTTTTGATCATTTTGATATTGTTTAATTCTTTTTTATATGAATATCATTAATCGTTTCACAAGCATGAGTGGCTAAAGCACTTAGCAAGGGTTGTCGGAACCCTAAAATATTGACAAAGTAGGGAAAGTGCTAAGTTGTTCTGAACCATTATTCTTGTATGTATTGTATTATATTCAGATTAACAGATGTCTTAGATGTTACAAATAAGAGGATCCAGCCAAATATATCACTACTTAGTCCACAAGAGGAGTAATGAGTAGGACAAGATAATTACAACTGTAATATGAAGATTAATTATCGATCTAGGCTAATTAGTATCATCTTTGTTAGATGCATATCTATGATATAATAACTTGATACTCAAAAGGTAATATTTAATTGAGATCTAGGATAAGATTTAGTAGTGGAACATACTTAGATTAAAAATGTAAAGGATGAAATATGTTAATTAGTTCAAAAGATAGTTGATGGTTTATAACTTATTAGATTCTGCATGCAAGGTACTGGGTTGTTTTAATGAATCACGATAATCCTACTGAGTTGAGAAGTTGCGGGAACACAATCCTAGAATTCATCTCTGACTGATTATAACAAAAGTTGAACACTGTTACTTGTTCGAGATTGTTACTATAAACCCCCCATTTACTTTTTGTTCAAACCGTTCAGTTCAGCAAGCTAGAGATACAAATTTGAGTCTTCCATGTGGGTTCAACCCTAGCCTAGTTGGGTTACTTTACTTGACATCGACATATTTATCTTTTAGTTGGAGGTATCATTTGGTCATTGATCAAGAACTAACATATAAGATTCACTTACTATACAAATAACTATGATAATCATGAAACTTTGATGGGTATATATAGGCCATACTGATGATAAAATATCAATATAGATAGGTCCAAAATATATATACATGACTTGGCCATTGAGTCCACAACTATTATGAAACCAAACAATATTGTACTTTATGTATTAATATACAAAGCCTCTATAATATAGATAAACTTTGTCTATGTTGGGATAGTTCCCACTGTACCCCTATAACTATAGATACCTACATTCATATACTAAAGACCTAGTAAATTCAGTATCCTATACTCCTATTAAGGTGGTTTACTAGCTGGGACACCTATACTTGTGGCATGTAACACACCATGGATCAGTATGAAAGAATTAACTACATTTGTAAGGTATATAGTGACAATATTTAAAATAAGAACTCAAATAAAATTAAGCATCAATGTATAACATGTAGATAATGATAAAAGACCATATTTTATTACATTTGTGGGATCACTTACTATAAATTCTTTTCTTTACTTTTATCTTGTTTTCTTTATAATCTTAGTAATAAATATGATACATATGATGAGCTGATCACTAGTAGAAGAAGATGACCTATATACGATATTTTATCCCTAGAATTTGATCCTTATTAATATACAAATCGAGATCTACCCATGGTAGGATTTTTCCCTCAGGATACCACCCCTAAATACATAAATTGAGATAGACCCATGATAGGTTTTGATCTTTGGGATACTACACATATATTTATATATCCACTTTAACTTGTTTCGTTAATCTTAAAGATTATTCTCTTGGTGGTCATATCATCTTTTTACTATAGGACTAAACTAGTAGTATATGAATAAGAACAATATGCTTTGGATTGTTATAATGATACAGGAGGCAAACATAAGATAGATGTAATATGTAGGAACTTATGTGACACAATATACCTTATTCGACTTAGAGAATAATTCATGGAACTTACTCTTTAGAAAACCTTAGTAATACTAGTGCTTGAAATTATCAACATACTGGTATAGGATAATGAACACATCTAAAATTACATTTAACACATTTAAGAGACCATAAGAAGTAGGTTAAAGGACATTTATGTGACTTTTACCACAAGGATTACTTGGACAACTAATTTTATATGTACTCTAGCGTGAGACTTCATTTCAAGAAATATGAAATAAAACTGCCTTACATACCTTGATGTCTAACTCGAATATTGCAATTACTTATCCTTATCCACTTTGGATTATTAATATATAATGAAATAAGCAATAAAGCTAATATTAATAGCTAATTAACTAATTTAGACTATTTAATATTACAAAAACATTTTTGGGCCATTAAGCCCATAATTTATCAAATTAAGGTATTCTTTCCTCCCCTTTTCGTTCACTGATACCTATATACTATACAACAACCTTATAAAGTCCTCCTAACTTTCCATGGATTTCATACCACATATAACTTAATACATAAATGTGTGACTGGAAATAAGCTCACAATACATCCAATTCAATGGTGTGTTACCATATACTCTTTTTGCACTTTAACAAAACTATATACAATCATCTTAAAACTGATACTTCCTCCCAACAAACGGGTACATCAAATATCCCCTAATTAGTCCAAAAATCCTTGGCATAATAGGAGAATATTGAACTCAAATATTCCAATCACTATTTCATGTATTCTTGAAACTAATACATAAATAATTCTCCACCAAAACATGTATATGGGAAGGGGGATAAGCCTTATATTGGTTTTTGTGAAATTTTATTCTCTTAATTTGTATATTTTTATGATTTTGGTTCTGTCATGCACAAACAAAAGGAGAAGAGGGAAATATGTAGAACATTATTCTCATAGTTTACATTAGATAAGACCATGATTTGTACAATTAGCTTTAGATTAAAAGTAAAGGAAATTCCATGAACCTTAATAGAATTATAGAAGTAATATAGAAGATAAAATATAGAAAAATAGAAAATGGAGAATCTAAATTTTTATGCAAGTTAAAATAAGACAAAAGAGCTGATATCTATCCTTTTAAAAGGGTCATGGTTTAGCCACCTTTTTTAGCTGATTAAAGGCCATAAATGTCAAGAAGGTGATAAACATTCTTGTGTATTAATCTTAGGCATTGGAGGACTTAATTTTTTTGATCCTTGGTTTTCTATTATTTTCCATTTCATCCAATAATTTTGGACCAAAATTATTCAAATTACTGATAGTGCACTTGGCTTAATAAGCTAGTTAAATTTGTCTTAGTAGGTGATGCACCTATATAATGACCCTCTAAGTTATTCTATTTATTTTCATGCATTTTTGGATTCTCAATCCATCCCATTGTAGTTAGAAGTCATTGATGACTTGTTAGAGTTTAATTATACAACTTTTCATCCTCAGATACAACTTTTCATCCTCAGATATATGGTTCGATAGAGAGGACCATTTAGACCTTAGAGGACATGTTGAGACTTTTGAGATGTTAATTTTAAAGGTTGTTGGGATAACCACTTACCTTTGATAGAGTTTGCCTACAATAACATGTATCACTCTAGTATTTAGATGGCTCTATTTGAGGCTCTCTATGGGAGGAGATATAGCTCATTTATTTGTTTATTTGAGGTAGGTGAGGATACTTTAATAGAGCCTGAGTCAGTGTTCGAAATAATTGAGAAGGTTTAGTTAATTCAAAAAACACTGAAGATAGCTCAAAGCTTTCAAAAATCATATGCAGATGTGAGAAGAAGAGATCTTGAGTTTGACGTTGGTGAATTAGACCATTTGAAAATCTCGTCCATGAAGGGAGTGATGAAATTTTGAATGAAAGGAAAGCTCAGTCCCTTCTATATTGGCCTTACAGAATTTTGAGCCATTTTAGAATGATAGATTATGAGCTAAAGTCACCTACAAATCTGGATTTAGTGAATCCAGTGTTTCGTGTTTCATTATTATAGAAATGTATTGTTGATTCAACTGTTGTTATTCCTTTAGAAAAATAGTTTTCTAGGATAGTCTTACTTATGATGAGGTCCTAGTTTAGATCCTTGATCGTTAGATTCGTAGACTAAGAACCAAGGAATTTCCCTTGGTTAAAGGTCTATGGAGAAATTAGTCCATTGAGGCAGAAACTTGGGAAGTCGAGGCAGATATGCATACCAAGTAACCTTATCTTTTCTCGATAAATCCAAACTCAGCTTGAGGCAACAATTTTTCTTAGATTGACTGTTTTTCCATTCTCAGTTCCAGATATATAACTATTCTTATGTCATTTCATGCATTTACAAAATCAATTTAGTTCATGTATCATGTTTCAGGCTCAGTTATGTAATCATATTTCCTGTCTTGCATGTTTAGTATTTTATCTCAGTTACATTAGTTAAGTACTCTTAGTCTAACCAATATCATTCGACATATTGGTGCATGTATAAGGAGATTAAGGCCTAAAAATTTCACTAAGTGTTAGGTACTTAGTAATTTTTAAGGCTTATAAACTTGGAGGATTTTTAACTTGATCTTACCAATCCTGAGATATTGGTTTTTGGGTTAATTAATGTTCAAGGGTGTAAGGATCATGCCTTGAAGAAGTTTCATATTTTTTGGATGATGTTTGGGTCATGTTTGGATCAAGGAACTAGAGGGTCACCACGACAAGGCCGCGGTGCAGCAATAGTCCTGAACTCATGTTCATCACATCGCAGTAAGGAAATTAAACAACCATGATAAGACCGCATCGTGGTAAGCTTGTTATGTCCAGTTACGAATTTAAATATCAGAGGAGCAATTCGTTATTTTCCCCCTCAACTCAATAGTTCATAACACGACTTAGGCATCAATTAGGGAATAATTTTTCCCTTCTTCTCCAATTTTCCTGTCAAAAAAACAATTCCCTTTCCTCAAGAACACAAATTCAATTCCTTTATCCCCAACAAATCATGAATTCAAGTTCCTCAAGTTCAAGAACCTCTAAGAAAGCATTAAGACTGGTGTTTCTCTTTCAAATTAAAAGTTTAAGGTATGTGGGGTGTTCATTCATAGGTTTTTTTAACCCATGAAGCCGAAAAAAACCCTCTTTTCAATTAAAGAATGGATTATTCTATTATTGCGGTATTTTATATTCTTTAAGATGGGTTTAATTCATGTTTCAATAGTGAATTTAATTTATTTCATTCCTTGTAATATTTTGAATTACCTATGCTATGAATTAAAATTTCTCATGCTGTATTCAAGTGAATTCTATGTCAATCCGCAACTTTATGATTTCAGTCATATAATCAATTCATTTTCCTTATTTAAAATATTCCCATGTTTAAATTCATGATCTCCTCATGTTTTATGGAATGTCTATGCTTATGGGTTTTGATCATGATCCTTCACTATAGTTTTCAGCTTGTTAATTCATTTAGTGATGGTGGGTTATGAACACGTGATACCGATGTGTTTTACATAATTTTTAGATTTTCTAGTATGATTCAGTTAAATTATGATTTTTCCTATTTATTCAGTTATTATGATCATAATGAGCACTATTAGTCATGAAATTATGATTAGTTAAACTTAGTCTAGTTTTAGTTCCAGTGTTAGTTAAGTTAGAAGTAGGATTTAGCACCGATCAAACCCAGGGAAGGGGGCTCACCTTCTAGTAGTGGTAGTGACCCGTAGTAGCAATCTCCAAGTTCCAGAACTATATAGCAAGTGTAGGTTATAGATTTTTACCTACCATTTGAGGGTTGAAAATATGTTTACCTGCTATTTGAGGTTGATAAATATCTCATTAGAGCACCTATCAGTTCAGGGTGACTATTAGTCCTTTAGGATACCTGTTTAGTGGATCCACCTTGCCAGTGTTAGTACCCGTGGTACATTAATGACACCCTTCCAACTAGGGATATAGGTTGGACCCTAATTAGCTTAAATTGGGCCATGTCGGTTAGATAATACCTCCCATAGTCTTAGTATAATATTCAATGTATTTTCAGTTAAGGTTTTCTTGCCTAAAACATACAGATTATCAATTATTCAGTTATGTAGATTTCAGTCTTAGTTTACAGATTATTTCAAAAATATGCATATGCTTGTTCTTGCATTCTCAAACATTACAGTTTTCATCAATTCATGTTTAGTTGTTTCATGTTGTTCAGTTAGTCCTTATCTCATGTTCATAGTACCCCATGCATTTCAACCAGACCTCATCTTATATAATAGTACATTCAAAGTATTGGCAACATAGTCTTTTTTGAGCTATGATGTCTTATATCATAGATTTGGATGCTTATTTTCCTAACCGCACTTAGACAGTCCAGCGTACCTAGCAGTAGTAGATGTAAGTCTACGTCTATCTATGCAAAGATTTATTATTTCAGTTATTTTAGTAGTCCTATATTTTTAGTTAGTTGGAGTCAGTTAGAGGCTTGTCCCATAAAATCAATATTCAGTTTGATAGAGGCTTTTCATACAATTAGACAATTAAATAGTCAATTAGACTATTTTTTAGCTTATCAGTCTTTTCAATATTATATCAATTGTTTTAAATTGATAGTTAGATTTTAATATTTCATCTGATATTTCAGACTTGTGGTTGAACTACATTTCCAGTATTTAGAGTTGCAGTACTTTATTAATTTATTTTTCGTGCAGATGTTTTATTATAATTTTATTTAGGGCTCACAGCAGATAGTAATGCATAGATTAGGTTATGGTCACTTGTGAATGTAAGCACCATTTTCATGACTAGGTTGTAGCTTCAGGTCATGGCGTTGACCTATTGGTTGAAAAGTAAAGTAATTAGAAATTTAGGTGTAAGATCCATATTTGGCTGAAACAACCTAAAATGGAAAATGAAAATTCTACCACGCATTTGGAACATCAAATTTTATGTTGTTACATAGTTCATTGGATTATATGGTGTTCAAAATTAATCCTGAGTCCCTGTGAAGACTTGGAAATTTTTGAATGTTTCAACTGACATCTTATAGGCCGGGGATCGCAAACCAAGGACCATGACTATGATACCCTTGGTATAAGGGATAGTGAGATCAAACTAAGGGTTGTTGCAATCATAATACATAATCCTAATGACATGTAGTATGATTGAACACCTACTTGTTATGATTGTAATATCTGAGAACCTCGAAGGGGCATAAATAGGCCCGTTATGTCATGAATAGGCTTATTAGTCACCCGTCTCTTGAGAGAAGATACCATAAAGGGTGAGATATTTGAAAATTAGAGATTGTTGGTGATTGGGAAGCTTTTTAAACATCTATTTTTATTATTATCATCCGATTTGAGGTAAGAATTCTCCCTTTACTTGGTAAAATTTCTTGAATTATTTCTTAAAATACTACTAACTTGAGGGCATAATTCTATCTTTAATTTATCTTTTTTATCACCAATTAATGAGGGTTATGATTCCTTAAGCATGTATTATTTTGGGTTTGTCTCAGAAAAGCATTTTTTATATGTGGAACCCATATATGGATTTGGGTTTTATTTTTTGACTAGAATAACAATGGTGCAATATGGACATATTTATTCTCATATGTATAAGTATATTATGATTTCTATAGTATGGCGACATTTTTGGATTGTGAAATGGAGATGGACATTTGCAAATGATTAAAGAATTTATGATTCAGCTACGAGGTAGGCTTGTGTCTATACTTCTTTGTAAGATCATGCATGCTATATATTGCATATGGATATATGAATATTCAGATTGATAATGGGTAGAATTACCTAGTCTCGATTATTGAAGTTTGAGGTTTTGATGTGCGTTTTGACCCGTAAGGTGAAATGGATATTACATTGTTAAAAACCTATTGCCTCTTTTAAAGATTTAACTAATTCATAGAGTGGATATGATATGGTGCAAGGTTGGGCATGTGATTTAAGCATTGGAAGAATTATTTGTATGATTAAACTTATTTGTACTATTGTAGGGGTTTTCCTATTTTAGAATTGATTATGGATTATGCGCTATCAAGAAGTGAATTTCGACAGTTTTGCCTAGTCTGGGATATTAAATTCCTCAATATGGAATTTCAAGGATTAGAAGTATGTTCTTTCAGTCCACCTTAGGTCAAGACTTATCTTATGTGGCATTATTTGCAGATGTTAGGTATAGATGAGACTAGTAAACCTTCAGTGTGACATTGCTTCATGACTTGGTGAGTCATGACAGTATTTTCTTGAAGAATGATTAATGGATCATGGCTATTATATTGTCATATATGAGATATTTGGCATATAGAAATGTCTTCTTGAAAGATGTGTATTTTGCATATACATATAATATATTTCATAGTTATGATTTATGGCCTAGTGCAATATGGTGCCTTCTAATGTGAGAAGATTATAAATATGTATTATGGCTTATAGGTATGCTATGCCACATTGTTACACTATGGCTTATAGATACGAGATAACATACAAATATAATCATAGATATGAGTTCAGGATATGTATATGGCCTAAGGTTATGATTATAATGCTGTAATTATTTCGAACACATTATTGGGCCAATGGTTGTGTAATGATATTGGTTGGAGTGTTTATAGTTCTAAAGGATACAATTGTATTTTATGAATATATATAAATATTGATTCTTATTGATCTATTGTTTAAATACTGGTGATGGCATGCATAAATTTGGTACATTCATGATCATTAAATTGGTAAATGATATGATTCTAGATAAAATATAACTTTATTACTATTTTTCCTAAATAGGGGTTAAAACCCACTTTTCACCTTAAAATAGATTTCTTCATAGCAATAAAAAACTGCCTTAATAAATAACTTATGTGTAAGAGATTTATAATGATGTTTAATGATTTGATAGAGACAAATTCTGATCTATGCTTTGATACTACTAATCACTTCGGTCATGAGATATTCCAACCCTTTCTATAAAGTTATAATGATTTAGTCTCAACGTTTACTCTGGTCAATAGATTTACAAATTTATACTCTTTTATCCATGTCTTAAGTCCACACACCTATTATATATATATACATATATATCTGTAACGAGACAGATGAAGATGTTGAATTTATGATATAGATTCATGGAAAAACATGATGGGAGATTTTAGTATTGATGTTATATATATATTTATTGATGATATTAATAATGTAGATGATATTGAGTGTTTTGATTATATATTATTACCAATTGAATTTTGGGTATCACTTATATATTATGACCACTTCAATTCTGAGTATTGATTATATACTATGTCTAATTCAATTTTGGGTATTACTTATATTATGACCAATTCAATTCTGGGAATTGACTATATACATATTATCGGTATAAGTTTGAGGGATGATTATGGTCTAGATAGTTTTCATTGATTCTTGTATGTGTATTAACTATAACTAATATGCTCCAATATCTACCATCCTTATGAGGGGTTGCTTTAATGCCCCAAATTTTTACCTCTGAAATTTTTGAGTTTTTGAACTCACTACCCTTACTATGACTTACCATATGAGTCGTCAGGTGTTCGTACATGTCTTAAGACCCCAATTATATCCTAACTAGTGTAATATTCCAAACTTCTATTGTGACTATAAATAGGTGTCATGAGTTGGACGGACTCTATAAGAGTCATATAGTGTCATCTGTAGCCAAACCAGTGCAGTACCCTAAATTTTCTGCCCAGAATATGAATATACTCTATCATTCATAATGTTTAACTATGAGTGATAAGGCGTGACTCATAGGGTCAACAGTGAAGCGTGACTGAGTCATTTCCTAGACTACGAGTCCACTAAATGACTCATAGCCAGTCGTCATGAGTCGTGATGTGACCTATGATAACTGTTGTAGTTTTCCTGTGTTCAATTGGGGGGGATACTTTTGACATTTCTCCCTTCCACCAATTGGGAAACATAATACCTTTTTAGGGTCATATTATAACATAAAAAAGAAATCAAAATACACTTCTCACTCTCTCTTAAACTCTTTATGGAAAAATAAGCTAGGGTTTCTAACGATTGGCCATTCAAGCTCCCAATACTGATTTCTCTACATAATTCTTTATTATCAATGGATTGGTACTCTTCCCTAAACATGTTTTATATAAATACATGTATTACATGACTAATTATGTAGATTTAATTATGGATTTTTTCTATGGGTTATGTTTTTTGGATTGGTTGATTTTTAAATTACTTAAAATGGTTTATATGCAACTACTTATGCTAAATTGATGGTTTATGAACAAATTGGGTGCATGGATATGGGAATTGGAATGAGGTTAAATCATTTCCCCAAATTTATGTTTTTGAACTTGGAACTAGTTTTCATAATTGTGCTTCATCAACCCACTTGTGAAATTATTTTAAAAGAATAGATTGTTATATGGTTTGACTTACTTACCTAAGCAATTACATTGAATAAATGGTTAAAATGGATAAATATGGATTTGGAAGTACTTGGTAAACTGGGTTTTCTTTTAAATGGTTTTTGAAAGGGTTTGGTGGCCACAAAATGATTTTGCACTAGAACTTTAGAGCCCTATTAGCTGATAGGTTTGAGTCCCAATCATCTAAATTGGTTGGAGTCCTATTGGTTAGTAGTTTAGAGTACCATGGGCTATTTTATTTGGCGTAGTGACATTTGTTTGCAAGCAAAAGTCGCTGTGATGATACCACTTGATCTTACCATATTGAATGAATCCTTGATTAAATAAATGGGTTATGTGCAAAATATTTTTTATCGGGATCAAAGTGGGTTATATACATAGAATATGAATATGGAGATCCTGATGGACCAATACTAGAAACCATATTTGTCGGCATTGGCGGTCTAAATAGTTGGGTGTTCAAGTCATCCTTTCTTTATGATCAGGCTTCGAGTCACCCTTGGTGCATATGAACATATGATTATTCTCTGGTTCGTGCATTTAATATACATTGGGGCCTTTTCAATAGGGGAAGCTAAACCATATAGCTAGTTGGTGCCTTTTTATGATGGTGAAGCTACACAATCTAGGCTTATGTTATAAAATTCATTCTAAACCTTTTTACCTATCACAACTTATTATGTATATATTTATGTATATTATTTAGTGCATATCGTATCACATCATTTTATATTAATTAAACATGACATTATTTTGCCCTTTCCCAGAGTTACATTCTAGATCTCACCCTACAAACTATCTTCGGATGTTGTATCCCCATATGATGCAGGGAACGATAACACTTCTACTTTTTTTGTTGAGTGATAATTGGTTTTAGAGTTTTTGTTAGTCATCTTGAAGTGGTAAGGCTCATTTTACCAGAAGGCCTATTAGTCGTTGACTTATTTTATATCATAGACTATTATTTAGGGATTGTATTGGCTATCTTCAGGGGTATGTCAAAACTTAGGATATCTTTTGGTTAGTAGAGGCTTTGTGGATATTGTGGATTAGAATGGTTGTTGAAATTATTAGATTCTTTTTCTAAGTTAGTTGAGTTACCTATTTTGTTATATATTCGAAACTCATCCTATGTTGTTTTATGTTTGGAATTCTTCCGCTACTAGTTGTATTGTATTCTGCTCTGACTAGGCAAAACGAGTTATCTACAGTTCTCAGTGGACTTGGAATACCTGTCACGGCCAGTCCACTATGACAATTGAAATGTATGGGTGATGATTATGCCTTTTATTGTGTTGTATATTAATTAAACCTTCTATGCTTTGGGTAATGAGGTATGTGTAATGCTTGGCAAGGTATTGTTTATCTAGACTAGCCGGTTACTCACTGACATTGATATTGGTATTATCATTGTTATGATAATATTATGGATTTTTTATGGTCGATTGGTTATTAGTTAACAAGATTAAGGAATGATTTTGGCTCTTGTAATCTTATGATTATACATTATGCCTGATTATCTTATGATTAAACATTTGGAAAAAAACCCTGAGTATACTAGTACTAGTTCTTACTATGATTATGAGGTCTTAAAATGCTTATTTGATGATTTAGGCTGTACTTTTAGTTTAATATGGTTATATATATATATATATATATATATAGCAAAAGTGTTACCATATATCCCTTCATTCCTTCATTATTCAACTTGTATATTTATTCCTTGGTTTTGTGTACTATTATTTATCTTTCTTATACCATTTATTCATATATTGGTTGGTTATATATGGTATTGTGTTGAGATTCCTGAGTATGGCTTGAATAGGATAGTTCTTCCTTAATACTTTCTTAGCATTATTATGTTAGTTTCTTAGACATGAATAAAATAGTTAACCTTATTATGTCATTATCTTTCTTATTTTGTTGTTGGACATTTGGATGTAGTTTTAATTCTATTTACAAGTTATATGTATCTATATTATTTTAGGAGCTCAGTCAGAAGTCGCCAATTTAGTACCATGTGTTTGATACTCACATCATAATATTGTGTGCATCCTGCGGAGCAGCCATAGTTCAAAGACATATAGTGAGCTTCTAACATTTAAGATATTACTTTCCTTCCTCTTATGTACTAGAATAGTGTATATATTGTATTCAGATATAGTTATATCTGAATATTCATTTTGTACCTCATTTGTAACCTTCTTATCTTAGAAGCTCTTGTATTGATTTTACCATGCAATAGGATTATCTTATGTATCATTTGTTTAATTCAATCTATTTTTCATTGTTTTTTCCATTCCTTTAGTAGTCTATTACTAGCAATTTCAGACTCGTAGGATTTTTCTTTCCTACAAGTGGGTGATCGTAGATTCCATCATGACTTGAGAAATTGGGTCGTGATAAATTAGTATCAGGGCCAGGTTCACCAATGTACTAGTATAAGATCTAAGTGTTTAGTAGTTTCCTGCAGATCAATATGGAAATGTCCATAACCTATCTTTGGGAGGGTATAACAATATTTATAGAAAAATCATTTGTTGACTCTTTCTCATATTCCCATAGTTTTATGATTCTCCTGAACATTTTTTGATCCTATTTTTACCCTAATAGATGATGCGAGATGGTTGATAGATGCAGATGATACTTTGATATGTGCTTTAGAGATTTAGCACAACATTAAACAAGAGAGTCATGTATTGATATCAAAGATATTCAACATCATCTAAAAGATTTAGGGCTAGCCTATGTTTCAGTAGAGCTCATGACTACTTTAACCCTTCGAGTTTCAGCATTGGGGATCCTTAGTTTATTGAAGACCCTCACATCCATGAATGACATTCAAGTCATTGAGCAGTTCTCATACCAGAGTTGGGTCTATTTGGGTTCATTAGGGTTCTTTCATTTTTTTGGAGTATGAGGTTGGGTTACTTGAATGGGCTAGGCATATTCCAATGCTATATCCATTAGAATAGGCCATGGTGCAATATTTTATTAGAGGATTAGCATTGCCACTCTGCTTGGCATTAGATCACTTGATAGTAGTTGGGTCTTCCTTCTCTTAAATTATTGATCATGCAAGGGCCATAGAGATAGCTTGCTTTGAGAACTATGGAGGCTGTGGAAAAAGGACATGCCATCAGTATAGTGCTATTGGTATTTTATTTGAGAGTGAGGATCCTTGTGATAAAGATCACCTTCATATATAGCCTATCGATTGTATACAGGTAGCATTTTTAAATTATAGGTAACTCTTATCTTAGTTGTGGTGATCATTCTCGATCAAAGTGTATATCACCTTAAGTATTCCACAATATTTTTTTGGTTTTGGTGCGATGGGTATTAGTCCAAAGAGTATCCCAGGTGAGGTAGTTTTAGTCATTCAACTCATTTAAATTGGCCTTATTATGTTTTGGCACCTTTTGGTTAGAGGTATTTCACTTAGTTCCATAGTTGGTAATTTCGGCAGTCCATTTTAAGATCCATTCATATTTAATCACCTTAGAACTATAAGGCATTTGATTGTGGATTTCACCACAATAAGTGTTCTTTTATTTCCGCACATTTACCTTTTACATTTGTATGCGGTGTTTTCATACCTATTGATGATTATGTGTCATGATAAGTTCATATCGATTATTGTGTGCCTTATTAGTTAATTCATGATTAGGTGACTACCCTATTGTTTATTTCTTTTAGCAATTGGTGGAGTAGATCTGTAAAGATATTTTGTCCCTTTGGGTCTTACATTTGGGTTTGATTCCTATTTATCTTGTCATATTGTCCTTATTGTTGCCTTTCAGTGGTACTAGTCCTTGATTTTTTCTTTTTGTACCATCCATTTATTATATTGATGTTGCTATTGTTGTCATTGATCATTGTTATTGATCCTAATTGGCTAGTTGTTTAAACTTATATCATCAAGATAGAATTGAATTTTCTATGGTTCTTATTCTTTATCTTGAGCAACTCAAGCTTATTTTTCAACTTGGCCAACTTTGGGTCCGTTCTTTTTTTTTTTTGGGCATGTCATCGCCCGATAGTGGTTTTTATATTGATATCGAGATGTCTTAGATCAATCTTATAGATTTTTTGAGTTTGTCTCTTAGGTATGGTTTGCCCTTGTTATTGGTATGGAGTTTGATGATCTATTCTTGATGTGATGAGATTTTTGTCTAAAGTGGAGTAGAGTGTTAGAGGCAGCTGGTCTTTCCTGTGATCGCTTATTGAGTTGGAAAATTGGAAACTTTTTATCTTTAGTTGCTTAATTTTTTTTGGTTTGTGGCATTGGTGTTGAGATTTTTAGATGATGTACTCCGTTTAAGTAGTATGCTTAAGTGAGATTCAACATGGTTTCATTATAGGTTGATGGGACATATTGGAGCGAATCATTCAGTGATGAGTAGTAATGCCTTGATCATCTGGATTTTAGTTTTTATTACCATCCAGACTAGTTGTAGTGTTAGCATAGATTATATTCAGGATTACCTCCATTTGGTTGCCCAAATAGCACTCTAAAGGTATATTTTCATATTTACCATGTGGACTTGCAACAGATCAACTTGAATTCTCTTAGTTCTCTATGATAAATTTGTGCGAATTAGGTCTAGGTAATTTTTCCTTATTGTTTATAGTTGATAACAAGTGTGGAATGGTAAAAGAAGGATGTATTTAGATGTTGTATTTTTGGTATGACTCATGTCTTGGGTTGGTTTTGGCTAAGATGAGCCTTTACTGATTTGTATTGGTATAGAGATGGTATTAGTATACTGTGGTTCAAATTTGAGAACAATAATCTTTTTGGTTTAGTTTGAGGGCAACTGATGCTTGAAAATGAGATTTTGCTATTTTGAAGTGAAGTGAGAAAATGGATTGAAAAAGAGATACCTTTGGTAAAATCCCTCAAAACTATTCTCTCTACTTAGATGTTATATATGAAGTCGTTCTTGGAGCATAAGGTCTAAGTTTCTCATCATTTCGAGCTTCTGAGATCTTTCTATTCGTTGACTTTCACGAATGAAATTCCTTTTAAAAGTTGATATTGTAATGACCCTCTAGGTCATTTCCTAGATTTCCATGAAATTTCACAATTTTGAGGCTTTCTATAGCAACTATGGTCATTTATAACTCGTTTGAACTTTCGACTCGGTGATCCGACAATATGATTGGAGTTTAGGCTCATTTCCCTATTTTGGAGCTTTTGCTAGTTAGGATTAGATTTTAGACCCAAGATGCTAGTAGATGGCCTTGGATACAAATTTTTACTATGCCAACAAATCTGGATTGTCCAATTTATGTTGGGTAGACCTTTGGTTCGATTCCTGAGGTAACACGAGTTCATTTCAACCTATTCCTCAAAAAGTTGAAAAAATTGAAAATTTAGGTATGGACCTATATTTAGTCAAAATAACCTCAAAAGGAAAATCCAACTTCATCATCGCATTCAGAACATTGAATTTAATGTGTTTAGATAGTTCATTCGCATATATGGGAATTGGAATGAATCCCAAGGGCTTGGCAGAAACGTAGGAATTTTTCCAAGTTTCAGCGAATATCTTATAGTGCAATCTCACTAAGGTTTGTTGGGATAACAACACTTACTCCTGATGCCATGTAGTGTGATTTGACTCATGCATGTTGTGATTGCATTATTTGAGTCCGTGAAATGGATATAATTATTCCCTTTATGTCGCTAATTGGCTTATTATTCACCTATCTCTTAAGACCCAAAACCCTAAAGGGAGATATCTTAAAATTGGAGCGTGTTCGTGATTGGGAAGCTTGTTTACAATTTATTTATGTGATTATCATCCGATAAGGTAAGAATTCACCATTTACTTGGTGAAATTTCTTAATTTTTTACTCAAACCCCTAATAGGTTGAGTTCTTGATTTTAGACATAATTTAGCCTGGTTTTCACCCATTTTTGTGGGTTATGATACCTTGAAAATGTATGAATGCTAGGTTAGTCTCAAAAATGCTTTTTTTGTTTGTGGGATCCACATGGGGATTTGGGTGTTATTTTTTCATCCAAAAATAAAAGGTGCAATATTGGTATCATTGTTCTCATATCAATTAGTAGATTAAGATTTTAATAGCGTGATATAATTTTTGGATCGTAAAGTGGAGATAGACATTCGCAGATGATTCAAGGATTTACGATTTGGCTTCGAGGTAGGCTTTTGTCTATACTTCTTTGGATGATGATGCATTCTATATATTGCATTTGGATATGAATGTTAATATTAATTATGGGTACAATAACCTAGTACGAATATTTTGGGGATTAGATGAGGGTTTTTACCCTTAAGTTGAAATGGTTATTGCACTTTTAGAAACCTATTTCCTCTTCCCTTGATTGAATTAATTTGTAGAGTGGATATGATATGGTGCTACGTTTGTGATGTGGTTGAAGCATTGGTGGCATGGTTAGTCTAATTAATCTTGTTTGGGCAATTCTAGCAATCTTGAAATCACAATTTACGTAGAGTTTCTAGGTGTAATTCCTTTCTTAGGATTGATTATGTCTTATGTGCTATCAACAAATGAATTTAGATACCATAGCCTAGTATAGGGTATATATTTGTTCTATATGGAATTCAAGGATTAGAAGTAGGTTCTTCTGGCCTACTTTTGGCTATGGCTTGTGTTAGCCCTTATGGATTTATTTGGGGATATTTATTACAGGTGAGACTAGTAAGCCTTTAGGGTAAGGTTATTTTGCGACATGGTGAGTCATAATGGTATTTCTCTAGAGAATGATTAATTGCTCATGGCCATGATATAGTCATAGATGTGATATTTGGCCTATAGAGTTGTTATTATTCCTAGATATGGTATTTATCCTATAGAGGTGATATGTCTCACAGTTAGATATATGTCCTAGTACGATATTGTTCCTCTTCGATGTGAGATGATTATAAATATGTTTTATGGCTTATAGATATGTTATGCCTCATAATTATGTTATGACTTATAGATATTAGATAACTTATAAATATGATTATGGATATGAGTTTTGGATATGTATGTGTGCCTCAGGCTATGATTACGATGTTGTAATTATTCTAGACATATTATGGGACAAAGTTTGCATTATTATATCGGTTGGACATCCGTGAAGTGTTTATCCTTGTAAAGTACACAGTTGTAGTTTATGTATATATATATATATATTGATACTTATGGCTCCATAGTTTCAATACTGGTGATGGCATGCGTAGATTTCGTACATTCATGATCATTAACTGGGTAATTAATGCGATTCTAGCAAAAATATGATTTTATTTCTGTTTGTTATAAATAAGGTTTACAACACACTTTTCACCTTAGAAACAGATTTCTTCATATCAATAACTGCCTATTTGTTATATGATTTGCTACTACTAATCACTTCGGTCGTGGGAGATTTCGACACTTTCTACACTTCTATAATGATTTAGTATCGAAGTTCACTCTGGGAAATGGATTACGGATTTATACTATTTTATCCATGACTTAAGTCCATACACCTATGATATATTTATATACACATCTCTTTGGCATGACATGTTGGAAGTTGTTGTATTGATGATATATTTTCCGATAAAACCCGATATAAGATTTTATTATTGATGTTATAAATATATATGTTGATAATATTGATGATATTGAGAGTATTGATTATATATTATGACATGTTCAATTCTGGATATCACTTATATATTATAACTGGTTAAATTTTTGGTATTGATTATATATTATGACCCGTTCAATTCTAGGTATTGACTATATACATATTACTGGTTAGAGTTAGGGGATGATTGTCATATTAACTGTATATCTTGTATTCCTTATTGCATGCATATTTCCTATCACCAGTATGTACCAATATCTATCAACATTATTAGGGTGATAATTATGCGTTGTGGTCTATTGTATGTTGATTGAACCTTTTGAGACTACGGTGGTGGGGGTACGTGAAAGGCTTGGCTAGGTGTTGGTTATTTGGGATAGTCAGTTACTTGTGCTATCATTATATAGTTATTATCATTGTCATGATCATTATTATGGCTAGTTTTTGACAGATTGATAACTAATTCGGTATTGACATTGGGTTATCATTCTTACTTTTCTAATATTATGATTACACTATTATGTACTATTATCTCACGATTAGGCATATGAATTAGAAACCCTATGTACTATTACTAGTTCCTACTATGATTATGAGGTCTTAAAATGCTAGTCTGACGATTTAGGTTATACTTCAAGTTAACCTTGGTTATACAAATATATATATGTATATCTTATTATATATTGCTAAAGTATTGTTGTATATCCCTTCCTTCCTATATTATTTAGGTCATATTTCATTCGTTGGACTTGTATACTATTACATATCCTTTTTGCAACCCTTATTCGTATATTGGCTGGTGATAGACGGTAAAGTTTGAGATTCCTGAGTATGGCTGCAAGAGGATAGTTTCATTCTTAATACTTCCTTAGCCTTATTATTTTAGTTTCTTGGACATGAATAAGATAGTTTATCCCTATTATCTCATTGTCTTTCTTAAGTGCTTGTTAGATATTTGGCTGTATTTTATTTTTGTTTATATGTTATATCTATTTGTATTATCTTTGGAAATCAGTTAGCAGTTCCTTACTGACTACCACGTGTTTGATACTCATATTATACTACTAAATCCCGCAGATCATTCCAAGTGTTATCGTGATATTGTGTGCATCATGCGGAGCAATCATGGTTTGGAGACATAGAGTGAGCTCCTAAATTTCGAAGTGTTACTTTCCTCCCTCTCATGTACTATAGTAGTGTCTATGTGATATTAGGAGAAGGTTTTATCTGTATATTCATTCAGTACCTCATTTGTATCATTCTTATGTTAGAAGCTAATGTACTTATACTAGGTTTTTAGATCATCCAATCTATGTGTCTTTTATTTCATCTATTCCACACTCTTCCTTCAATTCTTTTGGTAGTCTGATACTAGTGGGTTATAGTACGAGCCATTATGACTTGTGAAATTGGGTCGTTACACCAATACCAAGAGAAAATTTTCACCAGGAGACGAACCCAATCAATATGGAAAGATGAATCATAGACTTCTCTACATCAACATCAAAATCACTATCGGGTGATAAACTAGCCAAATCTGAAGAATGGACCCTAAATTAGTCATCCTCTGAAACGGGATACAAAGAAGGATACCAAATGCCAAAATCACAAAAAACCAGAGAGAAAGTCTAAAAATTTTGAACTAAAAAATGGACAACATTGCCAATTGCCATCTCTAGGACCATGACAAAACCACAGAAGTTCAACTTACCTTCCATACCATAATCCACTCCACAATAATTCTAGTATACAATAACAGAAGAGAAATAGACAACCTCAACTTTCTAAATGATGAAAATCATCGAAGAAATCTAGATGCTTAAGACAACAAACAAGAACCACGAGGAAGGGATTTCTAACAAAACAATGTTGGTCTAGCCATCTACCAAGCGAGGATCAATCAAACTTTTAACAATCACAATATTAGCAACAACAATATATACATTAATATAAGGAATTGGCTATACCAAAAATAAAAATCAATAGCAAGTACCACACTATGGCCATAATACAACCAATATGCCATGGAAAATGGGACTCGAACCCCAATGATACATCCCAAGAAATAATCTACGAGGGTAAACATATAATCATGAATTTGATATCAAGGTACACAATGAGTTATATAAACCTGAAAAGACATATAATACTAGATGGGTACGAGAACTTGATACACTCAAATGAAAAGGGTAAAGGTAGGAAATAAAAAATCACCTCTCACGGTGGAATTCTAAGTCACATAGTTGATAGGTCTGAGGAAGACGAAAAATGAATGGTCCAAACTCAGATTCAATAATTGTATCACCAACTGAAGCTTTAAGCACACATTCTTGAACTATAGGGCTACAACATTATGAGACTAGTCTTAATAATCGTAATGATAATGAATCCTACGTTGGAGACACACTCTCGATTAGTGGCTTATTTCTCTACAATCTTAGCAAACCCCTAAAGCCATATCCTATCAAGAAACAAGAGGTGACCCTAAATTACTGACCAACTAACACCCCAAGGAAGCTCTCTAAAAAAATATCCCACCTCAAAACAACAAAAACAAGCTATTGAAATACACTAAGATTACCTCCTACTGAGCCAGGATGACCACCATAGCATAAAGACCCCCACCAAAAAATCTGCAAGGTTAGATGTGAAATCTTCCCACTGGGATCACCATAACTATTCTGAGTGCCACCGATTGATTGAAATGCTATATGAAAGGATCCAATAGGCATTAAATGAAGTTGACTTCTACATAGATAATCTCACTCCTAAATAAAATACAAATAATATTTTAAAGGTTGCATGGCCGCTTACTGCCACCTCTAAAAGTCTCCATACATGCTCTCTTTATGGCCTTCGCGTGATCAATAATAATATAGAAGAAAGAACCAACTTTTATCAAGTTCTCCAAATCAATTGGAGCGACAATGGTTATCCTCTAATAAATCCATGCACTATTTCATGCTCTAAAGGATATAGCATAGGGATCTGTTTGGCCCACTCAAGAAACCCAATCCTGTAACCAAAAATTATCAAGGAACCCTGCTGAATACTAACAAACAAACTTCTAGTTTGAGAACTATTTTATGACCTTGATTTTATCCTTGGAGGTAAGGTATCCACGAAAAGACTTGGGATCCTCTATGTGAATCTTGAAAGGATGAAGCAGTTGCAAACTCTACTGCATTGTTGGATGGCCCCATATCGTTTAAATGGAGTGTAAGATATTTGACATCCATCCCTTACTACCTGGTTCAATGCATTGCTTAAGCGGTCAAAATGTCTGTTAAAATCATATCTACATCTATTGACATCCTTGCATTGCCCATATGGGAAAAAATAGAGTCAAATAATGTACTTGAAACCCATCAAAATGTGTAAACATGACAAAGAATCAAGAACAGAATTTCCTAATAATGCCCTTTAGCCTGACAAAGGTAGGTCACCAACGTCTCCGTATCAATCTGCAAGACTCAACTATACTCTTAGCTCTTGTACCAACACACCAGTAATAAAAAAACTCGTATTATCTACATCATTATCGTCTACAGAACTCATATTTATAAACCAAAACAACGAACCATATCAACAACCCATATCAATAAATTAATTCAGTAGGCTATACTATTACCACATCTATTAGGTCATACAAATAACTACACCTACAAACCATATTAATTATCATGAGAATAAGTTATTTCAACAATCATATCAATAAGCCACCGGTCAATTCTATAAGCCATTGATCATAGTTATAAGCCACATCATGTCTATGAGCCATAAATAATATATATATATATATATAAACCATACCATATCCATACGCCATATCATATACATAAGCCATATAATATCTATACCATATCGATATGCCATATCATATACATAATCCATATAATATCTACGATCCATATCATATCCAGAAGCCATACCATATCTATGAGCCATATCATATCTATAAGCCATTAACCATTCATCATGCAGATATCTACATATAAGAGCGTTGATAAGCCATATTATTAATAAGATTTCAAAGTCGTATCAATATTCATATGCTTATAAGCTATTTCATATCATATCATATCATTAATCACATACATTAACAATATCATTAGCATATCTGGAAGTAACATCAATTATTCAATATCTAGCTAACATGCTTAATAAATATGTTCAATCTTCGTAAGTGTGAATACAATCATTAATAAGAAAATATCAAATGAAACTAAGTCTATAGGTCAAACATAAGTCTTTGCTTAAGGTGTGCTGAAGGGGCCCACTCTAATCCCCGAAATCTATTTTAGGCAAATTCTACAACGCACTAGGCTAAGGTATCTATGTTCATTTATAGATATTAGTTTAGACATAAATATCCCTAAGATAGTAACCATACCAAACATACAAAAATAAGGCAATCCTACCTAAAACAATAAAAACTAAGGAATTTTCCCCTAATTTAAGCACATAATGACAATTCTACCCTAAATATGAATGACTTAGGTAATTTAACCTAGCTTGAGTAATTAAGACATTTCCACTATAATCATATACAATGATTCTCAATTCACATAAGACATGAATAATTATGCTAACTACTCCAAGTTTATGACTTCAAGATAGCCTAATAGTCAAAGTAAACCAAATATTCCCATCCATGCTTCTAACATCTAATTCCTACCCTATATCTAATATAATATCATCAGACTACTATCTGATGAAGTAATCTATGAAGAAGGTAAACCTAGCCAACTTGGGCACAAAACAAATGCCAGAAGAATTCACAAAATCACCAATTTACCCTGTCAAGAAGCTTCTACAAGGTTCCATTCTAACAAAATCACAATCTCCTTATTGTGCTTTGGGTCCAATATTACACGATAATCCCATAAGGGGCCTATTTAGGGAATAACACATTTGAATTAAACACAACATCCCCCTATTCTTAAGGGACATTTACCATAAAAAATAGATGAATTTTGAGCCCTAATAGTACTGAATCAAGACACCAAGTTTGTAGGGATTTTAGAAGAAAGAAGGATTGGATCCTAAAATAGGTGGATTCTTACCATAAATTCAAAGAAAATAACATGTATAATCTCCCCTAATCTCCAAAATCCCCCATAAATATTTATCCCAAGATTTCCTACTTCTTAGGGTTCCAACATCATGGGAATGGATGATGAATGGAGAAAAATAGGCTAGGTGGGGTATGCATACCCTTCCTACGAGTGTGGGTATCAGTTAAGCAAACTTTGGGTTGCTTAGGTGATACTTATGCTCTGGCACACCTATCGCCTATGTGATTAGCTGATCTCTTATGCGATATCAGGCTTTTCGCACAAGTGTCACATATGCAACAATAGTATCACGTACATCATACTTTCTCACTGCCAAAATATTTACTTAACCAACAGATTGTCTCTTAAGCGATGTATGATGACATTTGACAGATTTCTTAATCAATCAAAGGCATCACCTAAGAGAATCACCAGCATTTAATGAGACATGCAGAAATTTGAAGTCTCTGCCAACCCTTTGAGATTGATCTGCAATCCAATTTATGCAACCAGACTATGATACCATATCAAATTCATTTTTATGGTATAAATGGAAAATTTAAAATTTCTATTCGATGTACTTTTGAAAAAATATGGGTCGCACACCTACTTGCCATTTTTCTTAACTTCCGGCCAATCACCCAAAGTTAGGGTAGGTGTCTCAGGATGTAGACTAAGGTCCACTCAACCTATATATGATGCTTTAGAGCTTTTAGAATAGTTAGAATTGGTATAAAAGGTCATTTGATTGATATTTTTGGTCTGTAGCAAATTTGAACATATGATGGAGTAAAAATAAGGAATTGGCTCTAATAAATAAATGGACAGCCCGATAATTGAACTATCAGCTCCACCAAGTCATAAATGACTTGGGGAAGAAATAAAATAGATCTTAAGGGAAAAAATAAGCATAAATACAGAACATGATCTAAGGGTCGTTACAAGTAGGGAAGCCAACCAGTAGTTTTTTACTACTTGTAACAGAACATAGATAAAAAAAATATGGAATAAATGAAATAAAAGACCAAAATACATAAGATAGTCCAAAAATCTTGTGGAATCAGTACAAGAGCTTCTAATATAATATGGTTATAAATGAAGTTTTAAAGGAATGTACTAATCTAACCCATCTCTAAATACAACATAGAAACTAGTATAGGACATAAGGCGGAGAACAATAATACTTCGAATGCTAGGAGGTCACCCTATGTCTCTGAACCACTATTGCTCTGCATGATGCACACAACAATAGCAAGGACCTGTATAATGATCTGTAGGCTACATATGTGTAGTATAAGTACCAACCATATGGTACTCAATAGGTAACTATCAACTGATCTCTAAAGATAATGCAAGTATAATAGTATGCAAGCAGAAATGTAAACTACACCCAATTATACGACAAGCTACTAAACAAAGCCAAGCAGACAGTAAGGATAACTATTCTATTCTATTCATATCAAAGTTACTAACATAATATGCAAATAGAACGATAAGGACAAATTATCTTATTCCTACCATACTCTTGCACCGTAGCACTATATTGTATATCACGGGCCAAAATTCGAATAAAGAGCAGAGGAAAGATATATATAGTATGATACAAGGAAAATGAATGGGTATACAACATGAGTAAATAGAAAAAAGATAAGATATATTGTAATTCCATAACTACTATAGATAAATACATATGCCTAACAAGGATAACTCAAGGGTAAAAGATAAGTAATCACACTTTCATCCTCAAGCCTTCTAATCATAGTAGAAACTAGTTGTAATATATTCAGGGTCTGTAATCCATACATCTAAACATGGGATATTTATGAAAAATGTGCAACCATAAAGAAATGGATCTGGATATCAGGTTCTACAGTGATAATCCTAACCTTGGAATAATCTTGCATAATAAATAACTGAATGTAAAAGAATCAGGATCATACCTCAAATGATTATAACATTCTAATAATCAACCTATTATGTACTGACCATATATAAAGGAATTATCTAGTCCGAATAGCCAATACCTAATCAGGCCATTTATAAACCCCCGCCACAACAGGACCTAAAAGCTGAATAAACAATCAAAAAATAACAATCCTAGCCCATATCGATGCAACCCCCCATAAGGCTAATAGATACAAACACCAAATAGTATATACCCCAAGCCATACACATCACCTATTTCTATTAAACCCCCCATAAGGTTGTTAGCTATTGACATATACAAGTGATAGATATAATAGCATACTAGTGATAAGCAAGGTAAATACAAGGTTAAATTCAAGGAGAATTCATAATACAATAACCAATCCTAGTACTATAACATAACCTAGCGTATAAACCTCATCCATCTCTATGGATCACAAAGAAAGGACTCACAATGACCATTCTTCTATTGTCTTGATGGCTCATGGATGAAAGAGTCCCTAGGGGCTTCAAGAGTACCATATACACCAATTTTCTCTCGATCTAGGATTTTCGATAATCATCAATGTCATAATCAATTACCAAAATTGAATTGAATTGGAACTCATATCATCAATACAATTCTTAATTCACTATGTCCAGTACAATATATGTATACACACACACACACATACACAGAGACACACCTATAAAAATTAGTACACATTAAATAAATGGGCTTGAATCATGGATAAATAAGTATAAGTCTATAAATCCATTATGCAGGGTAAACTCCAAGACTAAATTATCTTAAGAGTATAGAAAAGATTGGAATCTCTCTCGATAAAGTATAGAAAAGATTGGAATCTCTCTCGATCGAGATAATTAGTAGTAGCAAAACTGTTGACCATAATCTATCTCAATCAAATATCTATAACTTCACTTTTAGTCTCGAAGGCTCCTAAGTTACTCATTAGGATTTTATGATTCCCGTTATAAGGAAATTTGTTTTAAAAGTGAAATATAGGAATAAATCCCATTTTAGGAAAAGATTAATATCACCATTTTTAGTGGGAATTGAATTACCATATAAGTGATCATGACTATACAATAATTATGCATGCCATCACTAGTATTTGAACAATATGATTGTAAGTATCAGTGTGTCTATATAATATGAGGACTTCCTTACCAAGTATAGAGTACATCATTAAAAAACCATTACAATAAACCAAGTAACATTGCACTCTAATAGTAGATGTCCATTAGTCCTAACTAGATCTAACAGGCTGCCACACGAAAATAAGTCTGTAAATCTAACACATGCATTTAGCTAAGGTCGTTAGGGGCCCACTTCTAATATTTGAAAACCATTGAAGACAAATTTCGACCCTAGAGTATGCTAATGTATCTAAAGTGATTTCTAGATGTAAAATAATAAAAAATAAGCCCAAAGATAGCAATTCCTCCTTGAATATGAACCACTAACTCAATTCCACCTATATTTTGGTTCCAAGATATCCTAAATAGTTCTAATAAAACTAGTCATACTAATCATGCTTCCAATGCCTAAATCCCATCCTATATCTAGAATGATATCATAATTGTACTATGAATTAGAACTATCTATAGAGAAGGTAATAGGATTATAGAAGTATAATAAGAGTTTCAGCTTAAGGGTCAAATACCCTTATAGCCTCTAACTCTTAAATTAGACTAAGCCATGTTGTTCAACCCATTGTTACAACCTTACATCCCTATTTAAAATGCAAAATATATCAAACACCATCTCAAGAAGAAGAGTAGACAAAAGCCTACCTTGATGTCAAACCATAACCCTTGAATCGTCCATGAATTGTTTGTATTAACTCTACGATCTTGAAATGTTGTCACATTATCAAAATGGTAATTTATAGAACATTAGAAGTAAAACGAGCAGTATATTTCTAAATGAAGGGTTGATTTGAATTTCACTTCAATAACATGCCAATAGGGCCCACAAATGGAATCCAAAATTCTACCCATAACGAGGTCCCATGAAGGTCAAGGAACGTGTGCTCTAAAGTTGAGATAAAACGGAGAACAAATTATGTATCAAATTAACCCTTAGAATTTTGGAATTCAAACCCTATATTTCCAGGAATTTTACAAGGAAAGATAATGGAAATTAATGGAAAATTAACGTGAAACGACCAAGAATAGTTAGGTTAGCTTACCTTAACTTATGTAGATAATTTCCCACTTTTTCCTCTCCTTGAGATCTTATCTTTGTAAAAGTTTGGTGGAACAATTGATAGAAAATCGGATGGAGAAAGAAGATTAAATAGTGCCAGGCGTCACTACAGCAATCTCCTTGTCACTTAAGCGACAATCGCTTAGGCATCACTCATATAGCTTACCCAATCTGGCTTCAGGATTGGGTGTCACTTAAGTGATCCCCAAGCTTCTTAAGTAATTCTTTCGTAAGAAAGCTCAGTCATTGCTTAAGCAGACATTGACCAGGCAGTCAATATCAATATAGAGAAAGATATTGCATATACGGGGTTCACTTAAGCAACACTATGTTTACTTTAAGTGTTTGGATCAATAACCTGATGCACCAAATTTTTGTAAGTATGAATTGCACTTCAACCAGGTACTGTAGATTTGTGCGGAACTCCATACTCACAAACGAAATATGCTACCATACCAAATTTGATGTTCCAAACTCAATGATATGATCAAAACGTTCATATAGGGTTGATTTGGCTAAGTGTAGCACCTATACCTACAATTCCATTCTTAACATAATTCGCCCAATAGCCCAAAACAAGTTCAAAAGCCTCAAGAACTAAATCAAAGGTCCCACAGCCTAAAATCAACATCTAGAGTTGATGGCATTGTAAGAATTCTAATCAGAGGTCATCTACTAGAACATTTTTTCCAGGTTCAAATCCTATCAATGATAGCTCCAAAATATGGGCACCAGACTAAGATCTAAGTAAACTGTTTGATAATTATATCGACAGTTTTGACAAGTTATAAATGACCTGTAGTTACCTTGGGAAGGCTTGAAACACTATAAATGCACACAAATGGATAAAATGACCTGGAAGGTCATTAAAATATCCACTACTAAAAGTGTGTTCATAAAGAAATTCAATAGATACAAGATTATGAAAGCTCGATGGGTTAAGGTACTAGGCTCGCATCATCTAATAACGACAATCAAAATAACCTCCACAAAGAGAAAATATGACCAAGTATTTTTTTCACGGGTATTCCCTTTTTCAACAAACTTTATTTCTTCACTCCTTAGACAAACAAAACTTAACCCCAACCACTATCTATTGTTCCATTAAACCAAAGAAGGGGGATGTATGAAAGTTCAAATTAGGACACACTAAGAAAATATCGATACTTGAATAATAAAATACTCATCCAAGTTAGAGAAAAACCTAGGCATGTGTCTGCAACCCACTCCAAAATCAACATATAGCTTTTCTTTTATTTTTTAGATCCATTAATACTCCAAACCAAGAAGAAAGTCACCTAAGACCTTTCCGCACAACTCCATCACACCAATGTTGAAGATCTACAGTTTATCTACTTAAAAACACAAAATCAAATATGAGAAGTAGCCCATAAGGCTACCTAGCACATAAATAAAGATCACCAATGTCTGCAATTTTTTATAGTGGTACAACTGGTTTCGGTGACCCTAAAAATTAATCTAGGAGTCCAAAACATGCACACTATCTCCATGTAATAATCCTTCATAGAAGGCTCCACCAACTGAGGGATAAGCCATGTTGTGTCCAACACAAGCATACTACTCGGTCAAAGATAAAAGAACCAAAATCTTATTGGACTATATTCTAAACACCTATAAACAATAATCCATTTGTACTAAAGAAGATCGAATAGGTAACCATGCAATAGCTTATCTAGAGTGTAGATAAAATTCAAATTGAGGTAAATAAAAAATGAAGGCAGCACCCAAACTCTACAACTCTAAACTAAAATCTCGACACTAAGGCTAAACCACTAAATTTCAACTACCCAAACTAAATTTGAAGATGGGTAAACATCCATAGTCTAATTTATCTGAAGATGGATAAACATCCACAATCCAAGTTGTCATAACCTTTAAATCTCTATTCCAAAGCATCAAATTAGAAACTGAGCCAACAAACTGGAGCTAAGGCCAGATGCTTATTCAACCTTACTATTCAAATCAGACAAATGTATACAAAATTATTCGAGCAAAAATTAAAACATAGCTGATGAACAAAATCATAATAGAGGATTAATCACCAGTTGAAAATACAAGCAACAAGAACTATATCCACTAGAGGGAATGAACCACCAAAGCTTACCCAAGAACTCATCAAGGTTGAAACTGAATCAGAGATAACCAAAGCTCTAGAAATTTAGAGAAACAAAACTTTTAGGAGGGACCTGGTAAGTCAAATACTCCATCTCAACATTGAATACCTATAGGAATATATCACCACAGAGAAGCACTCCACTAAATATTATTTGGCAAAAAAAATTCTAAAATGAGGTTTTCCTAAATCCACCCACATAGTATAACCTTAACCTAAATAACCTATGTAGCATATCACTGAAAATTCGAGTGACAAACTTGACTCCAAGGAAAAGGTAAAGAACACAATCAGAAAATAAACCAAAAAACTGAAGATAAAGAGTTTTCACTCTGCCAACTTAAGAAATGGTCATTGGAAAGATCACTTATCTCCAACTTTCTAACTCCACATAGATAAGAACCACATCATGGAAGAAACGTAGTATCCAAGTCCATACAAACATCAAAAAGCTGCCATAACGAGATGAATAAAATAAAATTGGAAAGATAAATCAAATACTTCTAAACATCAACATCTAAATCACTATCGAGCAAGGAACTAGCCTAATTAAAAAACCTTACCCAAAATATTCACCCTTATAAATGGGCTATAGATAAAGACACCAGATGCAAAAATCTTATCAAACCAAAAGGCATGTCAAAAAATATCAAACCCAAAAATGGATAGCATACCCAATTGCCATCTCTAGGACCATGAAAAAACCAAGGAAGGTTAACTTACCTTGACTACCACAATCCACTCCATAACTAGTCTAGCATACTCTAATAGAAAATGATAACAACCAACCTTACCTTGCTACTGGAGAGAAATCATCAAACAAATATAGTTACCCAAGACACAAAACAAGAACCACACGAAATAGAATTCTATCTAGATAATGCTAGTTTGCTATCTACCAATCAAGGACCAACAAATTTTCAATAATGACAATAATGGAAATAGTAATGTAAAGATCAATAAAAGAAATAGGCAGTGCCAAAAGTGAAAATTAATAGTAAGTACCACTCTAGGGATATAAGAAATTAAGAATGTTATTGAAGATATGACTAGAACCCAAATTCTATGTGCTCATGGAAAATATTAACACACTGATCCACTCCATCACTACTAAAATAAATAATCTATGGGGGTAGCCATATAATCATGAGTTTGATATAAAAGTACACAATGAGCAATATAAACTTACCAAGGTATACAATAATAGGTGGGATCAAAAAACCTAATATACTTAAACAAAATGGGTAAATATAGGAAATAAAAGTGAACCTATTATGATGAAAACCCAAGTCATATGCTAGATGAGTCCGAGAGAGAATTAATCTAGATAGGTCCAGACATAAATTGATTGACTAAATTATCCATCGAGGTGCTAAGTTCACTACCTATAACTAACAGGGCCATAACACTATGAAATAGGTTTGAATGAGATTGATGACTAGGGATCCTATGTAAGACACTCTCAGGAGTAGTGACCAATATCTTTATAGTCATAGCAAATACCTAAAGCCCTAACCTAGTGAGAACTATGAGCTAAACCTAATTAGCACCATGGATACTCTCTAGATCAATGTACCACCTCACCGTAAGCTAAACAAGCTTTTGGATTACTCTGAGATACTACCCCTTCTTAACAAGAATGGGTTCGCTGGCCGAAATACCCATATCAAAAACACCATAAGGACATATGAGAGCTTCGCTTACTGTAATTGTCATAACTAATCTAAGCACCACCCACAGTCTAAAATTCTACGTATGTGGAACTAATAGGCAACAAGTAAAATTGATCTCTACAAGAAGAATCCTCACTCATTTATGGAAAACCAATAGAAATATACTAACAACATAGTCTCTTGTTGGTACCTTTAGAAATCTAAATACATACTCTCTCTATGGCCTTTGCATGATCAACAATTTGAAATAATAAATACCCAGCTACTATCTAGTGCTCCAATGCCTAACATAGTTTGTAAGACCCCATAGAATCATAATCATTTCAGTCCTTTAAAGCATGCCAGATGGGGTCCAAACTTAGAAAATTTCAGCTAAGTGCTAGGACTTAGTCATTTCTAAAGCCCTTTAACTTTGAGTTATTTATTTACGATTTTCCTAACCTTAGAAAGTTACTTTTTAAGTTGATTCATGATTAGGGGAGTCAATAGTATATCTAGGGTGAATTTCTGAATTATTGGACAAGCGTAAGGGCTTGTTAGAAACTCCAAAATTATAGATCAGGGTGATTAGCGTGCGGCGCCATGCCTAGGGTAGCGCTCCAGAGCCTGCGGTGCCCTGCTTAGAGCTACGCTCCAGAGCCTGCGATGCCCTACTCAATCTTGTATGGGTAAATTCTATAGTTTTATTCCACATATTAAGGGCAAATGGGTTATTTTCCCTCTACTGAATGGCTCCATAACACAGTATTAAAGCCCCAAATAGCATAATTGCTTATACTTTTCAGAAAATCCTTTCAAGGACAAGCCTTAGCTTTACTAATTTCAAGAATCAAGTCTCAAGCCCAATCTCTACAAAATTAATAATCAGGGTATGTTAGGTGTTCATTCATGGGTTCTTTTGACCCATGGAGTCTAAGAACACTATTTAAACATAGATATTTATAGATTTATAATTTTTATACTTGAAATTGATTGTATTCATGTTCATCATATTAACTGGGTCTTAATTCATGATTTAATTACAAGCTTCATAAAATTAAAATAGTTTTTATGGGGAATTATATGAATTGCATGCTAATCCTTTGAATTTACAATTCATTATTATATTCATGATGTTCTTGACTTGACTAGTATTATTTGAAATAGCCATGCTCCCCAAGTGTTTGATAAAATGCTTATGTAAATGGACTAGTGAAAGCATTACATATTAATATGAGATCACATTCATGTACAAGCTCATGCGTATCAGGACTTTGACAAAATGTCTAACTGAATGCAATGTTAGTAAGAAAGTAATTCCAATGCTAGCGAGTCTTGGGGTATTCAATACCCAAAAATCTAGCTATTTATCTAAAGATACAGTAGTTACAGAATAGTCTCACTAATGTCATGATTAGTAGTACTCACCTAGTTGCAAAACTCAATGGAACTCAGTCCAATTCCGCTCAGTCTAGTAATCAGTGTCATTTAGTTGGGAGTAGGATTCAACACCGAGTTAACCCAAGGATAGGAGATTACCTTCCAGTAGAGGGAGTGATCCTTAGAAGTAGTCCTTGCATCTTAAAACTACATAGCCATCGTAGGTTGAGATATAAACTTTCCAATGGAGATTTGATAAGGTGTTTTACCTTCTAGTTGAGGGTTCAACCATTCTTATTAAGGGCACCTACCAATAAGGGTGACTCTTCAACTCATCTCTACCCATGGCAAGGTACTGGCACCCTTCTTGGTGTTGTTATAATTTGGATCCTAAATATATACAAAAGGGGTATATCTATTAGGTGATTAACTTTCACAGTTTAAGTTTCAGTCTTAGTGCAGAACTCATTCAGTTTTATAGAATCAGGACTGTCAAAAATAATCACCTAGCTTTGTATAGAACTCAGTTCAGTTCTACAAAATTAGGACTATTAGAAATAGTAACCTAACTAATAGTAATATAGTTATCAGTAAACTCAGATATCAATCATTAAATTATCAGAACTCAGTACCCAGTGTTAATATAATCTCAGTTACAGTATACCTAGTAATGTCCCTAGTATTTCATAATCAGTATTTATAGCCATTTCATATATAATTGTTCTCTCATGAAGTTATATTTATGAAACTCAGCCAATATTATCCATGAATATGAACCCATGCATTCATCGTTACCTTACTTTGCATACCAATACATTCAAAGTATTGATGCGTACATTTCTTTTGTGCTATGATATCTTACATCATAGGTTTAGATGTATGGGCTCCTGACCAACTTAGAGCACAGACTATCAACAACAGATTTAGTGGTGAGTCCTAATAGTTTTAGGACATAGTTGTCTTCTTAGTATTTTTTATTTATTTTTTATTAGTCAGATTTAGTTGGGGACTTGTCCCATCAACTCCATGTTCAGACAGTTGGAGGCTTTTTAGTTTAGATTATTTCAGACAGATGCTCAATTCTCAGTATTTATTTATTAATATTTAATTTCAATTCTGAATTTTATGGTAGTTCCAGCCTAATTTATGTATTGTTACAGTAGCAGGTACCAGTCATGGGTTAGCTTCTGGTCTTTCAAGATTATGAGCACCGTGTGACGTCCTGGGAGCAGACTTGGGATGTTACAAACTTTGTATCATAGCCTAAGGTTCAAAAGAGTGATAGGGAGTCTGAAAGATACATCTAGTAGAGTCCTAAGTTGGAATCTTTATGTGTTATTATGAATAGATGATACCATATGAGTTGAAAACATGTAAAACCTGGTTGTTTATGATATAAAATCATATAGGTTCACCAATGCCTGAATTGTGCATGCAAGGTGTTCGATGAAATTCCTATAATAATAATAATAATTTTTTCATGACTTAAGAGTACCAAGTAACAAGTTCATGCACTATGCTTTATGATTCTATATGAATTCCATGTTATTTATGTATCATGGTAGTGATATGTAGTGAACATGATGTTGTAGTTAAGAAATTACTTCTATGTTGAATGTATCCCCTCCCACGTATGAAATGTTGAGAATAATGTGTAGTATTGAATCCCCTACCTATGATATTTTGAATTATGGACTCTATTCCTATGAACAAGTCGGTTATATGTGTCAGTTTCTTTCCATCGAGTCCTGGGGGTACTTGTACCCAAAAAACATAGTTGTGTGCCTAGAGCCATGTCATGTTTTGATAATTTCCACAGTCAAGCCATGTTTTATAGAACCCATTCAATCATGTGGCTCAGAAAAAATGCAGTAACTCAGTATTCTCAAAAATATCATAAACTTAGTCAGTCGTAAGTAGTATTTTGTCAGTCAATAGAACTCAGTAACTTAGATCAGTATTCATGTTTAGTGTCTATTCAGATAGGAGTATGATTCAGCGCCGAGCGAACCCCAGGATAGGAATCCACACTTCCAGATTGAGTGTGAGATTCGTCAAAGCAATCATTGCATTCCAGAACTATGTAGCCAACATAGGTTGAGATATCAACACTACTAACTTTAGAGTTGATGAGGTGGATACCCGCCGTTCTCTTATGGGGAGACTTCAAGATTTGAGGGTCGCTCACATCTTATCTTTAACCATATCACAGTATTGGAACCCTTCCAAATAGGTCCAGATTAGTCCCCGATTTAGTTATTGAAAAAAATTTGAGGCATGTCGATTAGATGAATTCTCCCATAGTTACAGTTCCAGTATCAATCTCAGTAAAAGAACTCGGATAGCTCATCAGAATATTAGGACTATTACATATAGTCAACTCGGTTACAGTATGGAACTCAGCTAGTTCCACCAGTATAAAACTCTCAGTTACAGTCACTTATGTTGTCAGTTATTAGTATCATATTATTATAGTTTTAGTCTCGTAATCATGTATGTAGTCTCACATTCATATTAGTCGGTTTGTATAATTCATGTAATGAACCCTTTGCATATAGCCTACCTCACTCGTATAGTCAGTACATTCAGTTGTACTTATGCATTTGTACTATAGTGCTTTATCTTATGTTACACCATAGGTCTAGAGGCACGAGCTTTGGAGCAGCAGTAATTGACCACTTCTGGCTTTTAGAGTCCGTGGTAAGTCCTCATCATGCGAAGACATATTTTGGCTTGTCATTTCAGTACTCAATTTTATTTTATTATTTCATTTCAGTTTTCTAGACGGATTTAGTTGTGGACATGTCCCATTTGACTCCTTATTCAAGCATTTAGAGGCTTTCAGATGATTACAGTATCTTCATATTTAGACTTCAGTATTTTCAGTTGTTTTTGTATTGTAATACCCCTTTCAGATATTATGTTTCATTAAGGATTGAACCTTATAGCCTTACAGTATTAGGTATTTCGCATTTATGCTTTACATTATGTAGTGTACAAGTACTGATATCAGTCATGGGTTAGCTTGTGGTCCTTCGGGGTCATGGGGACCATGTAGTGTTTCGATTACCAGAATCGAGGTGTTACATAAAATTACCCTCACATACATCTGGCGATAAAAACTTCATCTTTTTTAGAGTTAACTTCACCAACAAAGTCAAAATAGATGAAAAACTTTCCATAAACCTCTTATAATATCTTACCAAGCATAAGAAGATCTAGATGTCGGTCGGAGTCGCGGGTCTAGTCTCTCTCTTAACTGCATCAACCTTCTGTCGAACCACTTTGGTATGTCCACTAGAAACAGTATGATGAAGAAAAGTTAAAACTTTCAATGAGAACTCACACTTAGAAAATTTAGCGTATAACTTGTGATCCTTAAAAGTCTGCAACGCTAGTTGGAGGCGATGGGCATGATCCTTCTCACTCTTAGAATATACGAAAATATAATCAACACTTACTATCCTGAACAAATATCATAAAATTACCTAAATACTTGATCCATAAGATCCATAAATATAGCCAAAGCATTAACCAAACCAAAGGACATAATAAAAAGCTCACTGTGACTATACCAGGAATTAAAAACAGTGTTAGGGATATCCATCTCCCTAAGATTCAACTGATGATAACCCGTCGAAGATCAATCTTGAAGAAGAACCTAGCACCCTGAAGCTGGTCGAAAAAATTATTAATCCTAGGAAGAGGATACTTATTTTTCACAACCACCTTATTCAATTTGTCAAAAAACTATTGTCAGGTACTACAGTTCAACTTATGACTCGTGAGTACATATTATGAGTTCAATCCATGAATCGTGGTATGGATAGTAACTTAGGGCACCCTTTTTGGTTTGGTAATGAGTCCCACCTTATGACTAATGACCTCACCTTATAGCTTGTGAGGTCCAAGTTATGACCTTAGCAAAAAGCATTGAAAATTTATTTGTCAGAGGATGATTTGATCAATACGATTCATGAGTAGTCTTCATTACTCATCACCAAAGTCATACCTAGAAAATAAGCTCAAAACATCAAAATGTTGCAGAGGCAAAAAATTTGGGGTGTTCTGATTGTAATAAAACTATGCATGCCATCACAAATATTCAAACAATAAGATTGTATGCATCAATATGTATTTATACTACGAGGAATTCCTTTACAATAAAATACTTCCCGAAATCTAACCATTATCATAATTACAAACGTGGTCCCAATTTATATACGACATAACTATAACATCATAATTGAGAGGAAACTATTATAATCCACTAAGTCACATAGAAAACTTATACTATAGGTCATTAATATCAACTATGTCTAATAGGCTGCCACAAAAATATAAGTCTACAAAGCTAACACAAGTCTTTGCCAAAGGTGGGCCAGAAGGGCGCACATTGAATTCCAGAAATCCAAATTTGACGAGTTTCTAACTCAAGCTTGTATAAGGTATCTAAATTCACTTCTAAATTTTAAATAATCCATAATTATCCCTAAGATAGAAGTTCCCCCTAAAGCATGAACAACTAAGTAAATTCCGCATAAATTTTATTTCTAAGATTGCCCAAATAGTCCGAATAGGATGACATATATTAATCATTCTTCCAATACCAAAATCTCATCCTATATCAAGAATGATATGATAATCATACTACGAATTAGCCCTATCTATATAGAAGGTAATAGGATTATATAAGTTTAATAAGTATTTCAATTTAAGGGTCAAATACCCTTTTAGCCTTAAGCTCTTGAATTAGACTTAGTCATAGTGTTCTTCCCATAGTCACACCTAATGTCCCTATTTAACATGAAACATATATCAGACACCATCTCAAGAGGAAAAGTAGAGAGAATTTTATGTTGATTTGGAACCACAAACTTTAGATCATTCACAAATCATTCCTCTTCAGTTTAAAATACTGAAATACCATAAGACTATCAAAATAGTAATCTACACAAAGTTAGGAGTAAAATGAGACCACCATAGCTATTTCAAGGGTCAGGACAAATTTTAGGTCTAGAATGAGACTAAGGGCTTGCAAACAAAATCAGAAATTGAACCCGTCACGAGGTCCCTCTAAGGAGAAGGATTGTGTAATTAAAAGTTGAGCATAAATAGAGCACAAGTCGAGTCTCAAATTGACCCTCAAAATTATGAATCCAAGCCCTAAATATTTAAGAATTACACCAATAACTATGATGGAAAATGAAGGGAAAATTAATAGGAAACGACCAAGAAAAGTTATATTAGCTTACCTTAACTTATGTGGATAATTTCCCAATATTTCCTCTATTTAAGCTATAGACTTTGTTTAAAAATGCCAAAAGAAGTGATAGAAAATTAGGTGGAGAAAAAAGATAAATAGTGTCAGGGGTCATTTAAGTAATTACCCTGCTGCTTATCCTTACATTCCCTTAGGCGTCACTGATATTGGTTACATAATCTAGCTTTAGGGTCGGATATTGCTTAAGAGATCCCCAAGTTTCGTAAGCAAGTTAAGTGACTGCTTATGTAGATGTTGAAAACATATTTAGTGTCGCTTAAGATGTAACATATCGCGTATGCGGGGTCTGCTTAATGCCATTGTATTAGTTAGGAGATTGCATCAGTAACTTAATGCATTAAATTTTGTTATGTATGGAATGGACCGATCGGGTGATCAAGATTCATTTGGAACCCAGTACGGAATAACAAAATACGCTACCATACAAACTTTGACATTCCAGACTTAATGTAACCATCAAAACATTCATCTGAGCTTATTTTTTCTAAATGTGGAACCCATATATATAATTTCATTTTTCATATAATCTACCAAATAGCCAAAATGTGTTTGGAAGCATCAAGACTTGACCCAAGGATCACCCTAGCATAGAATCAACATTCTAGAGCTGATGGTCTGAGATCAAATCCTAGCAGTGAAAGCTTCAAAATAAGAAAATGTGACTAATATCAAAATGAAATCTCTAACAATGATGCCGATAATTCTAGAAATTCATCAATGACCTGAAGCTACTATGGGAATACTTGAAAAGCTGGAAATGCATAAAAATTGAGGAAATGACCTGGAGCATCTTTACAAGATCAACTAATAAAAGGAATTTTGTCTGGGAAAGTCAATATATAGAAAATCACAAAAACATGATGGGATGAGGCATTAGTCCCGCATGCTCAGATCATGAATATTTAGATAACCTCCAAGAAAAGAAAACACACCTATGGGATTTTTCCATGTATATCCCTTTCTCAACTATCTTCTGTTCTTGACTTCTAAAACAACCAAACCTTAACCACAACCATGAATAGTCAATCAACTAAATTGGTGAAGGTTGATGTATACAAATTCGAACCATAACATACTGATACAGCACTGATGCCATATAATCCAACAAAAACAATTCGACACCAAAGACAAACTAAGGCATGAGTCATGCAATCCACTCCAAAATCAACATGTAAATTTTCTTATCCTTTTTAGGCCTGTAAACTCTTTAAATAAAGTAAAAAGTCACCTAAGTCCTTCTCGTACAACTCCATCATACTAACCTTGAAGAACTTATACTGATCTACTAAAAATCCACAAAATCAAACATGCGAATACACCTATAAGGCTCTACCTAGGAACACAAATAGAGATGACTAATGTCTGCATTCTATGCCAATGCTACAAATGGTCTAGATAACTATAAAAACTGAAAGCCTAGAGTCTAAAGCACACACACTTATAAAGGAATGATCCCCTCCTGGATGCTCCACCAATTGAGAGATAAGCCATGTTATGTTTAACTTATGCATACTACTCTTGCTGAGTAAATCATCCAACAAATTTGATAAATATAAAAAAAACTATCAACCATAATCTATTTATACTGAAGAAGACCGAATAGGTAACCAAAGAGTAGATTTAACTATTCTATAGATGAAATACTAGCAATGGAAAATCAAAAAACATAGGTTGCACCCAAACTCTATTACAACAAACTGAAATCCAGATGCACAGGTTTAACTACTCAAATCTCAACTACCCAAACCAAATTTGATAATGTTTAAGCATTCACATACTAAACAAATTGAAATAACTAACTCCTTTCTAGTAACCATAAAAATGAGCTACAGAGTATGCTTCCCAATTATAAAATCTCAGCATATTAGGAGGTATACCTAAAAGACTTAAACATAAAAATGGCCAGTATAGCCAATTGCCATCTCTAGGATAGTGACAAAATAATAGAAAGACATTTTACCTTCACTTACATAATCCACTCCACAACTAATCTAGCATACTCTAATAAAAGAAGAAGTTGATCAACCTTACCTAGTTACAAATGAGAAATCGTTCAACAAATCTATCTACCCAAGCAAACAATCAAGAACCAAGAGAAGGGAATTCAAACTAATTAATTCTAGTCTAGCAATCTACAAAGCTGGGATCAATTAAAATTTAACAATAAAAATAATAGGAACAATAATATAAGCATTAATATAAGGAATAAGAGGTTGAAAAATGAAAATCATTAGCAAGTATAACTTTAGGTCCATAAGAAAGCAAATATGTTATGGTAAATAGGACTCAAATCCAAATGCTAGCAAAGATGCCACGGTAAATATAGCTCAAATTGAAATGCTACACCGTTAAGAAAAATATCATAACTGATCCAATCTATCAACTACTAAAATATGTAAGCTATAAGGGTAGACATATTATTATGAATTAAATATCAAGCTACACAATAAGTACCAAGGAATTCAATCATTAATGGGAACGAGAACCCCAATACACTAAAATAAAAATGGTAAAGAAAGGAAATAAAAGTGCACCTATCATGATGGAATCTAGAGTCACATACTTGATAGGTCCAAGAGAGAGAAAATTTGAATTCATCTAAACTCATAATGACAAACTAAATTATCAACTGAGGTCGTAAGTGCAATATATCTAATAAAAGGGGATACAACACTATGAGACTAGTCTAAATTAGATGAATGACTAAGGATCCAATTCTAGGGACACTCTCCAGACCAGAGACCAATCTCTCTGTTGTCTTAGTAAACCCATAAAGCTCTAAACCTATGAGAAACATGAGATAACCCTAATTAGATAACTAATTGATGTTGAGGACACTCTCTAGACCAATTTCGCAGCTCATAACAAAAAAATAAGGTCTTGCAATTCTCTTAAGATATCTCACTAATTAAGCCAAGATGACAGCCATAGCCCAATGACCCATACTAAAAACTTAGCAAGGTCCAATGAGAACTCTTCCATATGTGATCACCATAACTAATCTAAGTGCCACTCATAGCCTGAAATTCTACCAACGTGGAACCAATAAGCTTCAAGTAAAGCTAACATCCATCAAGAGAATCCTTACTCACTGATTAAATACCAATAACACTATACTTATGACATAGACTCTTATTTCCACCTGTAATAGTCTCCACACATGCTCTCTCTATGGCCATTGAGTGATAAATAATCTGCGTGTATAAAGACCCAATAATGATTAAGTGATCTGATGCTAAATAGTGGAAATATTGATGCTCTAATAAATACATAGGAATATTTTTGGCCCACTCAAGAAACCCAATGTCATACTTTAAAGCTAACAAGGAACCCTTATAAACACCAACAAAGAAAATTCTAGCCTAAGAACTTCACGCTGAAATGGCTTTTATCCCAGACAGTGAGGTATCCACAAAAAAACTAAGAATCCCCAATGCTAAATCATGAAAGGCTGAAGCATTTTCAAACTATAATGGATCTTGTCTTAGCCATAAAGCTTTTGATTAAAGATGGAGATCTTTGATATCCATTCCTAACTCACTAGCCTAACTTTGTATTAAAACTTTTGGAATATTTGCGAAAATCATGTGTGCATCTATTCACATCCTTGCATCTTTTATCTGGGAAAAAATAGAGTCAAAGAATGTTCTTAAGGCTTATTAATATACAAACTTATAGTAAAGGGACAATAATAGATTTCCAAAGAATTCCTAGTATTCTCCCTAAGATATCTTAAGGATGTGTCTACACCAATCCATAGGTCTACTAGATACTTAGCTCTTATATCAATACACAAATAAACCTAGCTATAATAAAAAAATTATGATGATATAGTTTCTTAGGTTATAAAGGCACCTAATACAACCAACCAATAGGTAAGCCAACTTATAGTTCAGAACTACTAGTAGTGGACTACGAAGATAAAACAAGGCCTAATGTAGAATAATGGAAATAAAATACTAAAATATGTAAAATAGTTGTAAATCTAATGGAATAAGTACAAGAGCTTATAATATAATAAGTTAACAAAATGAAGTGCTAAATTAATATACTAATACAAACTATCTGTAATTATAACATAGAAACTAGTCTAAATATAAGAGAGAGAATAACAATACTCAAAATGCTAGGAACTCACTCTATGTCTCCAAACTATAACTGCTCTGCATAATATACACAAGAATGGAGAAAGCCCACACTATGATATATGGGATTCAAGAGTATAATAAGAGTACAAAACACGTGGTACTTCATAGGAAAATACCTGCTGAGCTTTAAAGATAATGCAAAGATAATGGCATATAAGAAGTAATTTAAACTACTCCATTCCAACAAAGTACAAAATAAAGCTAAGGAGACAATAAGGATAAGTATTCTATTCATGTCCAAGACACCAAGATAATAATATAATGGAACAATAAGGATAGGATATCCTATTCCACCTATACTTTAAAACCCTAGGACTATACCATTATCACTTGTTAATATATGAATAAAGAGCAGAATAAGGATATATATAGTAGCATACAAGGCCAATGAATGACTATATAACATTAGTAAATTAATAAAATAGAGGGATATATGGTTACATCATAACTACTATATATTGATAGATATGCATAACAAGGATAACTCAAGGGTAAAAGATAAGTAATTGCATTGGCATCTTCGAGTGTCCTAATTATTGTAGGAATTAGTTCTAATATAATTAAACTTTCTAATCTATATGTCTAAATATTAGATAATTACCATGAATAAGAAACCATACAAAAATGGATTAGGAAATCAGGGTCCGAAGTGAAGATGCCCTACCATGGCTTATTCATGCGAAATGAAATAACAAAATTTAAAAGAATCAAGATCATTCATCAAATCCCAATTCCAGTCAAACAATCACATGCCATGTATGATTTATAATAATAACAATAAAAGTATAAAGTAACAATCTAGTTTGGATAGACAATGTTAAAAACCTCAGATTTTTTTGATCTTGAAAACTTCTTAAGCTTTTTGCTAACTATCTTGGTAACTCCTTGAGACCACCAGTCATATACTGTTTTGATGGGTCAGGTGAGCTATGTAATAAAGTGATTAATGTGTGGTGTCAAGTTTTGTTCTAGCTATGACTTAAGGGCACGAGTCGTAAATATTTGTGATGATTTATTTGGTGGAGTCCTAACCAAATAATATAATTTTATGGCATTGTTATTCTCTGGATATGAGTGTCTTACTAAGAGTCATAGGGATATTATACAAGCCATAGCATGAAATCTTAGGAAGTCTAGTGTTTAACCCATTTGAGTTATATATTAACTATGATTGTACCTTATGAATTGTAGGGTCTTATTATGGGTTGGTTGGTTTAGTTGTAGGGTTTGACTTTCACTGTCTGGGTTATTAATCATAGTAATGAGTCTTAAAAAGTTGATACGAGTCAATGGTTGAATCATAGTCAAGGGTGATGTTTTTCTATATTTTAATATAAGGTCTTTCACGATATTTCCTCTTTTTTTCCCAACTTGAACCCTTATCTTATAACCTATTAAGTTTATACTTTTCCGTCATAAACACATAAAATAGACACTCAAACATTCTCAAATCATCAAGGTCAAAGACACTAAGGGTTTTCAAGAGATTAACCAATTAACGCGTCCAAAGGTGATTTATCTCCATTTTCATGGTGTTTAAGGCATATTACTTTTCCCTCATTGTAAATTTTGTAAAGGCATGTGATTTAAAGTATTATTCATGAACTATTCTAGATGGGTTTTGAACTATGGGTTAAGGATTTTTAATGCAAATTATTTTAATGTTTTTACATGATTTTTATAAAACAATTGTGATCAAATTGATTAAATGTTATTTCATGCTGTTTATAAAACAATAGTGCTTAAATTAATTATTGGTACATAATTTTGGTCCATAGGAATGGTGGATGGAAATAGGGTATAATGGAATCCCTAAATTAACTATTTTATCATAAAAATTGGTAATAAACTTAACCCATTTGCCTAATTGATTTTGGTTTATTCGTCATCACTTTCTATGGCTTATTTCTTGAAACTAATACATGATATAAAATTTTAAATTGTTAAGGATGGTTTGAAAGCATTGTTGGGTAATCTGGAATCCGCTAAGTGATTTTTAGAATAAAAATCTTTAAGGGTACACGGGAATCCCCCAAAGGATTCTAATAATATAGTTTGTATGAGACACAACAATCCCCTAAGTGTTTGGTAATGACATTATTTACAAACTATTATCGCTATGAAAATACCACTTAATAATACCTTAAAATTGACTCTTGGAATTGGTTGTTTGGTTAAGTGTTTAATATTTTAATTAGGGAATAATGGGTGTTGTCATAGCTAGGTATAAGGTGTGAGTCTTAATGATAGACACTGGGAAATCATATTTGCTGACATGAGGGTTGGTCTTGATGACCATGTACTTATGGGATACAGTGGAATCCCCCAATTCTATGAATGTATATATGTATCATGAAAGGCAAACGGAATAAAGAAACCCCTTACCATTTATGATATCTTTGATTTGTGTGGCTAACATATACTGAGCCCATTCTGGGGGGTAACACAATACCCACATACACCATGGGTAGACTTATGACGGTAAAGCTACATAGCCCAAGATAAGGTTTTAAAATGTATGCTACTCCTCATTCCCTATACCAGTATAGTATATACATATATATGTATTTGTATATCATTATGTACATTGGGTTGATTATCTTTAGATTAATTACATTACATAATAATTATCTTTGAGTTACATTCTAGTGTTCACCCTGATAATTGTGTTTAGACGTTGTATCCCCACACGATGTAGGAACCACTTACATTTCTACTCCTCCCATAGAGTGACTAGGAGATTTATGGATAACTTTTGAGTCAGACTGAAGTGGTGAACTTTCATACTTTGAAAGACCCATTTTATGCGTTTGATTTTTTTATGACCTTACTATTCCTTTGGTCTTGGTTTAGGATATGGTCTGGGGCATGTCCCAATTAGGTAATCTTTGGTTTTCATTAGAGGCTTTGTCGGACTACTTTGGGCATGGGCAGCGTTGGTGTAATACCATGTATTTTTTCTAGCTTAAAAAGTTTCCCAAGAATATTAGAAGCTTTCTTTGAAATATGAATCCACTTTTGTACACATTGTATTTTCAAGATTTTCACTTTTTATCATGTGAGGAATCGAATAGGCTTTCCATTGATCCCGAATTCGCCCGAATCCAACACCCTAGTGAAGAATTAGAGCCTTTTTAGTGAGATAGTGTATCACTTGAGAAATTACCTTGAGAAATGGTAAAGAGCTTCAAGTAGAACCTCCCTAGGCAACAACAGAAGTAGATGCTGAAATAGTTACCCAACAGGTAAATGACAAAGTTGCTGAAAATTCAAAGAAGTCTGAGTACTTGAAGTAAAAAGTTTGTGTAGAAAAAGTGAAGAAGAATTTTTCATTAACTTTCTCGCAGAGGAAAAATAAAGTGAAGGACGATGCATTGTTTAAAAAATTCATTGACACATTTATATAACTGCATATTAATTTCTCTTTGCTAAATATTTTTGCAGAGTATGCCCAAGTATGCAAAGTACTTGAGGGATGTGGTGGATATTAAGGTGAAATTGTAGGATATAAGACCAATAACACTCACTGAAGAGTGTATCATAGTGATGTAACATAAAATCACCAAGAAATTAAAATATCAAGGGAACTTTGCCATCCTGATTCCAATTGGGAGTAAAGAAGTTCATGCAGTGAGTGACTTAGGAGCTAGCGTAAATTTAATTCCCCTATCATATTTAGAAAACTAGGCTTGGGAGAGACTAAAGAAACACGAGTGATTATGCAGCTCACAGATAGATCCATAACATATTCGGATGGAATCATTGAGGATATCCTCATAAAGATTTGTAAATTTATTATTCCTGCTGATTTTTTTATTCCTGAATTTGTAGGTGATGAACAGGTACCAATCATACTGGGGCATCCATTTAAGCAAAAGAAGGGCCCTTCATTGATGTTTAAAAAGGCACACTGAAGATGAGGATAGATGATGAAAAGGTGGTATTCGATGTTTACAAAGTACCCATTGAAAGTCCCATATATAATGTTTTATATATGATAAATATTATTGATAAGGATGAGTGTGGGGTTCTTAAGTCACTAATGACCTCTTCTAACTGCCTGATTGAGCTGCCTAAGATGAAACCACCGATTCCCAATGGTAAAAGAGGTATGAAACGAATGAAAAAATTAATCCCAAAATGGAGTAAAAGGGTGAAGGAATATGGTTGAGTTGAGTTATGTCGTCCCGTGACACTAAATCAGGCACTTCTTGGGAGGTAACCCAAGTTAATTAGGTATGTTTTTCTTTTTCTTTTTTAGTTTTTATTTAACATATTTTTTGTCTTTTATTGAGTAACAGGTTAATGGGAAGTCCGAGTACAATAAACTTGAGATTAAAGCATCTATGGATCTCCTTTATGTGAAGATGCTACTTGTGAGGCCTAGAGGCCTCTGGTAGTATTTCTATATTTTTACTTTTAAATTCACTTTGGGGACAATGTAGATTTTCAAGTGTGGGGTGGGGCAATTTCCAAATTTTTTCTTAGTTTAAAATTTATTACGTTTGGAATAAGTGAGATATTCTTGTTGGTAGTAGTTTTGATTACATGACCCAAATAAGTTTTTATGTAAAAGCATGTTGATTGAGTAAATTAATATTTTGTGACTTAAGCTCTAGCTTTTGACTCGTGCACTTGTTTCCTTAAAATTTAATTTGTGCAATTGTTTGGTTGAGAATCTATGATAATCCTATTAAGTTGAGCATGTTGCATATGCGTGCGAGGTATTTGTATATTTGTTATTGTATATGATGGGTAGAACTTACCCGTTATGTGTGTGAAGAGAAATAAAGAATGTGGGTTTAGGATATGATATAGGCATTTCTTTGATAGTCTTGATTTATACCTTCTATTTTTCCTACCCTTTGTACATTATCCTAGTTAACCCCTATTGAGCCTTCAACCTTTTCTTTGGTGGACACATAATTAGCCTAATCCTTTCTTTGATGGACATTAATTTGATCCAAATAGCTCCTAAGTGCTTTAATAAAAAATTGAATAATTAGGGAGGGTGAGAAATTGAAGAAGAACAAGGTGAAATTGATGTCCCTAAGGTAATAGTTATCGGTGCATAATTGATGTGTGATGGATGGTTGTGATATAATTTATGTTAAAAATATTACCATGATTTTGGAAAAAGAGAAAAATTAGTTCATGTGGTAGTAAACTATTTTTATGGTAGTAAACAATGTTTCCACCAAATGTTTGTGAAAATGCTTAAAAGATATGGGGCAAGAACAAAAGATATGAGTAGAAAAAGATGGGGTGATGTAGTTTTTGAAGAGTGATGTTAAATGTTAAATAAAGTGTATTCAAGCACTTAGAGAGGTTAGTCTCTATTCCCAAATAGTTCGTACCTGTCGCTTAGCCTATATTACATCCTAGAAAAATCCTCGTTGATCCTAAGCTTTACATTCGACTATTAGTGGATCATTATACTGAGGGAAAACCTTTGGTTCGTTATGTCTAATTTGTTAATTCTTTTTGAGAGTGAGCGTTATTTGATTCTTGTACCCATCATATAATGAATTTCTTAATTGTGAGTGATTATGGGTAACTCTCTTATTGTGAGATAACCTGTTTGATGAATATGGGTGATTTGTATGATTTCATTGATTGAATGATATGCATGAGTTTTCCAACTTGGTGAGTTAATTCTTGAGGCTAGAATATTTTTGTAATGAACAAATTTTGTGGAACCGGAATGACACATAGTGCTCATGATCCCAAAGAACCCCAAGCTAACCCTCTACTGGTATCTATACCTGAGTAATGCTAATATAAATAATAATTGTGGAAATTGGCCATAAGGTTCAAAACATCTAAAAATACTCAAAATTGAAAACTGAATACTGACTACTGATACATTTGTCCGGAAAGCCTCTAAACTGATTGAGCTATGGAGTTGATGGGACATGTCCCCAACTAAGTCTAATGTAATAATTTAAAAAATAAGAATCATCCTTGAATAACTGCTACTGACTGGGACTGAGCTGCTAAGGGTACTCAGCATCTCGTGCCTCTGAACCTATGGTGTCAAATAAAACACCATAGCACAAATACATAATTATAGGAATGTACTGAATATATGGATAAGGTTAGGTTAAATAAAAGGGCTTATGCATGAATAATTACTTAACTGAATAATCATGAGAGTACTGAATAAGAACACACGCATGAATACACAAATCATAACTAAAATCATCGTGACTAGAAATATTTAAACTCGGGTACTGCTTCATCATTTTAACTCACTACTAATATTGAGATACTAAACAACTGATTAACTGAATCTACTCATATCAATGACTGAACTCTGAGCTTGCTTTTCTCGACTGACTAAATTTCAGATTAAACTTCTCTAATGTGTTACCCCTTAATCTACGGTTAATGATAAGAAATGATCATGTCTAAGATCAATACTTTCTAGTGGAAGATATCTGAATCAAATAATGAGAATATTCACTGAATTTGAGAATAAGATCAGGCCTATCTGACGAGTAATATCTAGATCTAAAAATAAGAATACTCAACTGAATTTGAGACTGAGATCATGCCTATATAATGGGTGATAGTTGGATCTGAAAATGAAATTACTCAATTGAATCTGAGACTGAGAGTTAGGTGATCTCTAGATCTGATAAAGATATTACTCAACTGAATCTAAAACTGAGATCAAGCCTATCTAATGGGCGATGTCTACATCTGATAATGAGATTACTCAATTCAATTTGAGAATAAGATCAAGCCTATCTAGATGGTAATCTATAAATCTGATAATGAGATTACTCAATAACTTTATATGGGACCAAGACTATCAAGTGGGTGCTCCATGAGTCAATAGAGCTATTTGAGTTCCATAAGGAGATTGATGACTTTATCTAACAGTCATGATTTATGTGTTCTACTCTGAAGATTGATACTGAAACTGCAACTGTTGGAGTGCTCACTTAATCGACAAGCCTGAATCTGAAATGGTGGGGTCCAACCTATAACACTAGGTGGAAGGGTGTCAATATCGTGCAACGGGTAAAGACCTCATCTCTGGTCAAGCCTCTCTAATGGGTGACCCTCACCTGAAGTCAAACCTAAGGCAGTATAATAGTCAAGCCTTTTTCTAATAGTTAACTCCTGCATCCTGCACTAACTATGTATTTCTTGAGTTAAGGGATTGCTCCTAACGACTCTGCCTCTCTCTAGGATTCGCTATCCCTACACTCGCTCGGTGTTAGCTCCTACTCATAACTGAAAGAATCTGAACTAATTCTTAACTGAGCCTCGAGTGACAGACGATATGGTGGATTACCAGTACTTCTGGTGGACAGTCACTTCGAATGTCACTCCAAGGAAAAATATTCAAGTTTTGACACTCGAGTGACGGACTACCTAGTGGACCATCAGCTAATCGTATATCAGATCGACCGTCACAGGCCTCGATCAGCAAATTTCAGCTTTTTTCAAAAGGGAATCATATTGGTCATTTCCGCTCCTTGTGGCCTTATATATATATCTATGTAGAGAAGAAAAGATCAGTTTTCTCGCCATTTCTCTCCAATTTTCTTTCAAGAGTTCTCTAGAAACCTAGGATTTATTTCAAACCCAAAAATCAAATTATCTCCAAGAAATTCAAGAAATATCCCATAAATTTTTTCAAGTTGTTCAAGAACTATGCTCCTAAAGTAAAAGGAAGCAAGGTATTGGTCTAAAAGTTTGAGAAAGAAGTTTCAGTTAAGTTTCTATATCTTCAAAATTAAAATCTGAGGTATGTAGGGTTTGAACAAGAACACTCCTTTCGTTCTTGTGCCTAAAAATTTACTTTCTATTACTGATTTACATGATTTTCCAAGTGGTTTTACACCCATTTTTTTTTAATTATGATTTATAGGATTTGAGTTGAATAAATTTGATAATTATGAGGTACAAGATTGAGATTTTAGAATAGGTTGCACATGCCTGATGTTGACAATCTGAGGTACAAGATTGTGGATGAGGCGCATGACGCGCGGTATTTTATTCATACCGATGCTACTAAGATGCATTGCGATTTGCGGGAGATTTGTTGGTGGAATGGTATAAAAAATGATATAGCGAAGTTCATATAAAAGTGTGCAACTTGCCAGTAGGTAAAATAGAGCACCAGAGACCTGGTGGTGTTATACAAGAATTTTGCATTCCTACTTGGAAGTGGGAAGTGGTGAACATAGATTTCATGACCGGTTTACCTCTCTCTCATCGTCATCATGATTTTATTTACATCACTGTGGATAGGTTGACTAAGTCAGCACATTTTTTGTCAGTACATACATCTTTCACATGGATGACTATGCTAAGCTGTATATTCGAGAGTTAGTTAGGTTGCATGGAGTTCCGTTGTCTATCATCTCCGATAGAGGTACTCAATTTACTTCTCAGTTTTAGAGAGCCTTCTAGAAGGGTCTTGGCACCCAAGTTCATCTTAGACCGCTTTTTATCCACAGATAGACGGTCAGGCTGAGAGGACTATTCAGACTTTAGAGGACATGTTGAGGGCTTGTGTTTTTGATATCAAGGGAAGGTGATATGAACATTTGCCATTGAATGAATTTCTTACAATAATAGTTTTCATGCTAGTATTGGAATGGCTTCGTTTGAAGCCTTGTATGGAAGTCAATGTAGACCGCCCATAGGTTAGTTCAAAGTGGTTGAAGCTACTGTGATTGGACCTTATACTATGTTAGAAGCTATGGAGAAAGTTAAGTTGATTCAGGAACGGTTGAAGACAACCCAGAGCCATCAGAAGTCGTATGCAGATGTGAGAAGAAGAGGTCTTGAATTTAAAGTTGACGATTTGGTGTCTTTCAAGATCTCACCCATGAAATAGGTGAAAATATTGGTAAAGAAAGGTAAGTTGAGTCCCAAATATGTTGGCCATTATAGAGTTTTTGATCGTGTTGGGAAAATAGTTTATGAGATTAAGTTGCCTGTAGAACTGTCTGCTGTCCATCCTGTGTATGATATTTCTATGCTCAAGAAGCACATTGGAGACTCTGTGGTTTTTGATCTGTCAGAAGGTTGTGATGTTTAGTATAGCCTTTCGTATCATGAAATCCTAGTTGAAATCCTAGATTATCAAGTCCGTAAACTGAGGAATAAGGAAGTTCCCCTGGTTAAAAATATATGCCGAAATCAATCAGTAGAGGGTGCCACTTGGGAAGAAGAAGCAGATATGTGAGCCAATTTCCCTTACCTTTTTTCCATGAGTACGAATCAAGATGAAGGTTCTATTCTCTTAATTCAGTTTTTTCCTAATCTAATGCATTGAGCTATATGGTTATTCCCTCAATGATTCATGCATTTGGTAAAGTATTCACGAGTATTAGAGTATATTTAACCCTTCTATGTGAGTAGGTCCATCTGTGCGTCCTCATTTTCTCTTATTCTTTTCCTATCTATCAACATTCGAGTATGAATGTTTCCAAAGGAGAGATATTAAAATACCCCGATCATTCCTTAAGACTAAATCTGTCTCTTTAATAGATATGTATGACTTCCAAAGTGATTGATATTTAAACTATGTAGAGCATTGAATAAGCTTCCCAACGATACCAATTTCATCAAATTCCGACAGAAGATGAGTAAGTTATGGCCGTTTTACTGAATACTATTACATCACCTAGGTTTTGATGGTCAACCTGGTGGACCGTCAAATATTCCTTCAAGACAAGGAAGTATCACCATTTTTGGGATGTCGTGTGATAGTCAAGGTGGTGGACCTTGACAAAGTTGATGGACCGTCAAGATGTCCGTCAGACGGAGGTAGAATGTCCCATTCTTGAGCCCCGAGTGACGGCTGATATGGTGGACCATAAATCCCTCTGATGGACCATCACTTTTACCATCACTCTAATAAATAACATTTCCGTTTTGACACTTGAGTGATGGATGACCTAGTGGACTATCAGCTAATCTGTCGGACCGTTAGATCGTCCGTCACAGGCCCCGATCAGAAAATTTCAGCATTTTTCAATCGGGCATCTTGGTCATTTCCGCTCCTTGTGGCCTTATATATATATATATATATATATATGTAGATAAGAAAAGATCATTCTTCTTTCCATTCCTCTCCAATTTTCTTTCCAGAATTCTCTAGAAACCTAAGGTTTCTTTCAAACCCAAAAATCAAATCATCTCCAAGAAATTCAAGAAATCTCCCATAAATTTCTTCAAGTTGTTCAACAACTAAGCTCCTCAAGTCAAAGGCAGCAAGGTCTTGGTCTAAAAGTGTGATAAAGAAGATTCAAGAAAGTTTCTATATTTTCAAAATTAAAATCTAAGGTTTGTGGGCTTTGAACAAGAACACTCTTTTCATTCTTATACCTAAAGATTTACTTTCTATTACTAATTCACATGATTTTGCAAGTGGGTATACACCCAAATCTCTTTATTTATGATTTATGAGATTTAAGTTGAATAAGTTTGATAATTATGATTATTTCACTATCATGTTTCTTAAATTAAGAATTTATTCCATGATGTGTATTGTCATTACGTATTGATGATTTCTAAGCGATTTAAGACAAGTTTCATGAGTTATGACTTTCCATGTGAAATTTCACTATTGAATATATATATATATATATATATATATATATATATATCGATAATTGAATTGAAAGTCAAGAATGTGTTTGATGATGTTTCCTTGAAGCTTTTGCATTTGAAATAATTTGGTAAGCAGATATACTTGAAATTGTGAAACATTGTTTGATTTTGAGTCGATTTAGGAATCTATAGTCGTATATGCTTTACTGATGAGATATACTATTGTTTTAGTGATCATTACAAACCCGTGAGTTCATATTGATTGAGGTGGATTTCCTAATGATTTCTAAGCTAAGTTTGGGAGGAGTATTTAGCACCGAGCAGGAAATTTGGAATTTTTCTAGAACTACGTGTCATCGTAGGATTGACGTTGATAATTGTGGGTCAAAGGCCGAGTTTGAGATTGTAATGATGACATTGAGTTTATACTCCCTGGCAAGAGTACGACACCCCTACCAATGTTGGGTTCTCTCCTTAGGAGGGAAAAACGTTGGACTCTATGGGGCTCACATGGAGTAGTTATGTCGGTTATAAGAAACTGCCATATCCATAATGATCTATGTACCAAGAGATAACGAGTCACTCTAAGTCATGATTCAAAGAGTTTGAGTTGAGTTAAATGATTTATTAGATTTATCAAGAGTATGTTATTACTAATGACTTACGGAAATGATGTTTTAGATAATTTAAGTGAAAAGAGTTATTATTATCAGCATGCATGATTTTCTTATATATTTATCATATTATTTAAAATGTTGCTTCCACCCCCACATACTCAGTGCATTCCCAAGTACTGAATCCCATACTCTTGTGTATTCTATATTTCCTCGTGATATAGGTTCAGGTGTTCAGTGTCAACAGCGACAGTGATCTTTGAGTACCTTTCTCTACACTTCTGCAGCTGGTGAGTCCTCATGGTTCGAGGACCTGTGCCTCCAGCTTTGTCTTGTTAATAGATGGTTGTTTACTTTCAGTTAAGTATAAGTCTATTGGGGATCTGTCCCAATGGCTCCTCAATCCTATGTAGTAGAGGCTTTGTCAGACTAGTGTACCAGCATGTACAGAAATTTTGATATTTTATTTGTATAGATAAGTATAATTTAATGTTTTAGTATGTTCATGACATGGTTATTCCTCTTTATCTTAGCATGATTTTCCCTATAATGTGTTCTAAAAGTGATGATATGTTTAGAGGGTTAGCTTGAGGCCACGTATCGCCTTGAGCACCATGTGACGTCTCAGGGTAGCCTCTTGGGGCGTTACATGGATGATCTAAAAGACCATTGCAAAGACTGTCGCATTGAGGCAGTGTGTTCTTTTTTTTATTGATTTGTGATGAACAATCCGATACGCCATTAGACTAAGCAATGAACCATTCCTTCAACCGTCGCAGCCCTCAATCAGCATTTTTAACCCAATTTTAAAAGGGTCTTTTGGTCTTTTTCTTCATTCTTTTCAGCCCCTATTTATATCTAATCAAGGCTCACAATTTTTTCTTCATCTTTAACATCACAAACTAGGGTTTGTCTAAAATCAAAACCCTTTTTTCTTCTTCAAGAAAATTCAAGAGAAATAAAAAAATCAGGAATCTCTCTAAGATCGTTCAAGAAAGAATTTCCCAAGGTATGCAGATGTTGATTCTTGGGTCCCTTTCATCAAATAAGCTCAAGAATACTTTTCTAAATTTCAAAGATTTTATGTTTATGAGTTTTCATGATTCATGAGAGTTGAAATTGATGTCCATGCTATTATTGAGTTTTGATTCATGTTTGTTTACAAGGTTTTCAAACTTTGACCCTAGTATGATATATTCATTTGATGTCCATGATAAACCCTCTTAAAGTTACTTGCTAAGTGATGTATTCATGTCAATTACGTGTACAAATTGTTGAATAGAAAAAACATGCTACCTATATGTTTGATAAAATGCTGATATGAAGGAATTATAGTCATTATAGAATATTGACTAGAAATCCTCAATTGTGTACAAGCCCATGCATGCCAAGTGTTCGTTGAAAAGCCTTAGTGAGTGAATTGTGGCATGATGGCATGAAATTCCCCAATTATGTTCTCTTTACACATGCGAAGTATTTGATCCAAGACCTTGTTGAATGAAAAATGAGCCAATAGCATGTGTCCCTATATTATCACATGTTTATGATTCCTATGTGTTTGAAGAAATTCTTTAATGATTGTTATGGTGAGTGAATGTCCATGGTCATGAAAGGTTATGTTTTACTTTAATGTAATTGAGTCCTGGGGTATTTCTACCCGACAATTTAGCTATTGTCTAGAGCCCATGTCAGTTTTCTCGATAATCTTAGTGAAGCCACGATTCTCAAACTCAGTGAGTTATAGAACTCTGAACTCTTAGACATATACAAAACTTAAGAAATCCTTTTAGAGGAAACCTGAGTACTAGATTATGCTATAGATGTTGTGATTGTGGTAGCCAGAGTTGGGAGATATGGTAGGATCTTAGAGCTTGAGAAGACCTTTTCTCTGTCTGTTGTTTTTTCATAGTGTTTCAGTTTTTAGACTATTGTATATTTGACTTTGATAATAGTCATTTCTTTTGACTCAGCGCAACGCGGTGAAATTATGGAGCTTCACTAGAAAAGGACAATTCTGAAAATGTTACTTTGTGTGATGCGCCATGATCGTGATGTAGCACTACATTTTGATAATTTCCATTTGGCATGCCTCCACAATGCATTGATGTTCCTGTTGGTAAAGTGTCTTATAAAAATGGCTCAAACTTTTCATCCGAGTATCAGATTTGGGCGAATTTTATATCATTGGAAAGCGAACTGAATTTCTATGAAATGGTAAGCACTAAACTGAAAAATACTAATTATTTTAATATTTATATGGAAAAATTCATGTAGTGAGAGTTAAATTGAGCAAGGAAAATACGGGGTATTATAATAGCTCCTTCTTGGGAACATTCATCCTCGTATGAGATTGATTAAGCTTAGGACTACTAATAGACTGAGTTTGCATACTGAATATGCACAATCGAAGCATGATTGCATGACTGAAACCACTGATAAATAGAGTTTTCATACTAAACATGCATATCTTATACATGAATACATGGTTAAGCTAATTCATGAATGGATGGCTTTCATTGGAATAATACGCAATGATAGCTGAAGTTTGTAACTGTAATTGAACATGTAACTGAATAAATCTAAGTAGGAATTTTACCTAAAGTTGAGTTTGAGTTTATGGAGAAGAGGTAAGGATACTTGGTCCACATGTCTGCTTCTACTTCCCAAGTATCTCCCTCAACAGACTGATTTTGCCAAAGAACCTTAACCAAGGAAACTTCTTTGTTCCTCCTCCTGTAAATCTAACGATCAAGAATTTTGATTGGGACCTCTATGAAAGAGAGATAATTATAAACGTTTATGTTTTCTAAGGGGACAACTACTACTGGGTCACCAATATATTTATTTTACAAAGATACGTGGAATAGTTGGTTCACTGAAGCTAGATCTGAGGGCAACTCAAGCTCGTAAGTTACCTTTACAAAACTACTGAGAATTTTGTAGAGGCTGATATATTGGGAAATAAGCTTTCCCTTCTTGCCGAACCTTTCCACTCCCTTTATGGGAGAGATTTTCAGGTACATAAGGTCGTCAATCTCAAAATCGAGATCCTTTCTCCTCACATCTACAGTTAATTTTTGTTGGTTTTGGGCTGCCTTATGCCTTTCAATGATCAACTAAACATTCTCTAAGGCATCAAACACTTAGTTAGGCCTAATAAATGCAGTCTAAAGTACTTCAAACAAAAAAATTGGAGACCTATATCTCCTCCCATGTAGAGACTTAAATAGAGCCATCTAAATACTAGAATGATAACTATTTTAATCGGCGGATTCAATCAAAGGAAATTGGTCATCCCAACTTCCCCTAAAGTCAACTACATAAGCTTTTAACATATTTTCTAAAGTTTGCATGGTCCTTTCTGCTTGACCATCTATTTGATGGTGAAAGGCTTTACTGTGGTGGACTTAGGTACCAAGACCATTCCAAAAAGCCTTCTAAAAGTGAGAGGTAAACTAGGTGCGTCTATATGAAATGATAGATACTGGGACTTTGTGTAACCTTACCAACTCTATGTGGTAGAGCTTGGCATAGTCCTCGGCCGAATAAGAAGTATGGACTGGTAAGAAATGAGCTGATTTGGTCATCCGTCTACAATGAGCCAAATAAAATCAAGTTGATGATGAGTATGAGGAAAATCTGTCAAAAAGTCCATGTTCACTTCTTCCTTTTTCCATGTGGGAATACTGAACTCCTACATTAACCCACTAAGCTTCTGGTGCTCAAGCATAACCTACTAACACGTGAAGCATTTATCTATAAACTCTTCAATATTTCTCTTCATCCTACTCCACTATTAGATCTCCCATAAATCAAGGTATATCTTAGTATCCCCTGGATGAATCAAGTACCACGCACCATGCGCTTCAGCAGGAATTTGCACCGCCAAGTCTTCTACACTTGGCACACACATTCTACCTTGAAGACATAACAAATGATCTCCTCTTTTGGATAAAACCTCCAATTTCTAATATGTGACTGAATCTTTCAACTTGAATCAATTGGGATCTCTAACTTGCTTTTTTTTTTCACTTCGAAAACCAAAGAAGATTCCGTAATATTCTAAACCCAAACACTACCCTCAGTGGAATCAACCAAACAAACATCTAATCTAGAATGCTGATAAACTTCTGGAACTAACCTCTTCTTGTCATTCTTAACACGAGTAACACAACCATAGAAAATCTACTGAGAGCATCTACCACAACATTGATCTAGCCATGATGATACAGAACACTCATGTCATAATCTTTCAACAACACTAATCATCTTCTCAGATGCAAATTCAAATCTTTTTGAGAGAACACATAGTGCATGCTTTTGTGGTTTGTGAACTCATCAACATGAACCCCATATAAATAATGCCTCCAAATCTTTAAGGCAAACACTAAAGCTGCTAACTCAAGATCATGGGTAGGGTAATTCTTCTCATGGGGCTTAAGCTATCTAGAGGAATAGGCTATGACCTTACCTCTCTGTATGATAGAATAATCCAAAATTACTCTGGATGCATCACAGTACACAACAAACCCATTTGAACTATCTGGTAGAGTTAAAACTGAGGCTGAGGTGAGTCAAGTCTTTAACTCCTAACAAATTTTCAAGCAAGAATCTGACTACTAAAACATAAGTTTTTTCTTAGTCAATATTCACATAGGGGATGAAATAGATAAAAACCCTTAAATAAATCGATTGTAATAGCCTGCAAAGCCTAAGAAACTCTTGTTATCTGATGGATAAATATGTCTAGACCAGTTTCTCACCACCTTGGTCTTTTGAGAATCAAATCTAATGCTATACCTAAAAATAATATGACCAAAGAATGCTACTGATCTTAGCAAAAATTCACTCGTACTGAATTTAGAGAAAAACTGATGGTCTCAAAGAGTTTGCAACACTGTTCTGAGGTGGTCTACATGATTATTTTCCAAACCCGAGTAGACAAAGATGTCATCTATGAAGACTATGATGAAAATCTCTAAGTACTGGTTGAACATATGGTTCATTAAATCCGTGAAAGCAGATGGAGAATTATTGAGACCAAATGACATGACTAGGTATTCGAAGTTACTATACCGAGTTTGGAAAGCTATTTTTGGAATGTCACATTCTCTGACTCCTAGCTAATGATAGCCTGATCTATGGTCTATCTTAGAAAAGTAACTGGCTGTCTAAAATTGGTCAAACAAGTGATAAATTATAGGAAATAATCATTTATTCTTGAATGTACCTTTGTTCAACTGACGGTAATCAATACATGTTCTAAGAGAACCATCTTTCTTACGCACTAATAGAGCTAGTGCGCTCCATACAAAAATGTTGGTTATAATGAACCCCTTGTCAAAAAGTTCTTTTAAATGTTCTTTTAACTCTCCAAGTTCTGTTGGTGCCGTTTTTTATGGAGGAATAGAAATAGGTTGAGTGTCTGAGAAAAGACTTATTCCAAAATTGATTTCTCTCTCGGGAGAAACTTTGGGAAGATCTTTGAGAAACACATCTGAAGATTCATTAACTTCTAGAACTGACTCAAGAATGACAGTCTCTGAACTAGAATGTTTGACTCAAACAAGATGGTAGATACTTCCCTTGTATATCATTTTTCTTGCTCTAAGGTACGAAACAAATAGACCCCTAAGCGCTGTAACACTACACCTCTATTCAAGGACTAGTTCATTTGGAAACTGGAAATGAACAACTCTATTTCTATAGTCAACTGAAGTATAGCATAAGTGAAGTCAATCCATTCCGAGAATGATATCAACATCCATTATTTCAAAATCCACAAGATCAATTGAGATAAATTTTTGAGATATCTTGATCAAACAGTTCCTGTATACCTGCCTGGCTACCCTAAAGACACTTACTAGGGTAGACACTAAAATGTACTCTACTAAGATTTTGGGATGGATTCCAAAATTGATAGTTATGTAAGTGATTACAAAAGAAAATGAAGCTCAAGGGTCTAGTAAAGCATAAATATGTAAGTGAAAGACATATAATGTACCAGTAACTATGTTAGAAAACTTTTGGTAATATTTTTGAGACTGAGGAGCATACAATCTATTCAGATACTGACCAATGGTAGCACAAACAGTGGTACCCTACTTAGTCGAGCGACTTGCTAGAATTGATGACTGATGAGACTGGCCCTGTTCTAGCAAATCCATACCCTTCTGAGAAACTACCCGAAACTCCCAAATCCTATGGCCTTTCTTTCCATACCCAAAGCACACATCACTTCTAGCCCTACACTCAACCTGATGGTTTTTACCATATTTTTGACAAAGAGGCTTCATACATTTACTATTCATACTTCTTTGTGACTTATAGCGTAACTCCCCATCCTGATAATCATTTCTAAATTTGGGTGTTGGGGCATTATATGATGATGGAACTAGGGTTGAGTATCTCTAATAAAATTGAGAACGGTTACCGCCTTCTAACCTTGGCTGACTAAAATTGAAACTACCCATTCTAGCTCTTTTGTTCTTCGCCTCTTGTTTCTTATCCTTCTTCTCCTCTATCTGTTGAGCATGGACCATGAACCTAGAAAAGTCTATCTATCTAATTAGCAACACAGTCCTACACTACATGATAATGTTGTTAGATATACCAGAAAAAAACATACTCATCTTAGACCTACTAGTGGCTACCACATAAGGGCAATATCTAGCTAACTAGGTAAACTTGAATCATACTCTATCATAAAAACTTGAGATAACACTCTCTCACTATTATATTGCTCTACTTCAGTTTAATGAACTCTAACAATTTATCCACCCCTAACTCTAGCAGGAAGAGCCTATCTAAGAAACTAGTAGCAAACTCTTTTAATTCCACAGGCATTGCATCTATTCCCCTATCTACCTTGCAATACTTAAATAATATCTGGGATACATCTTACAATTATTAAGAATCCAATTTACCACTCTTAATAGATATTACCCCCATAATATCTATCACATGCTGAACCACATTATAGAATTCCTATAGATCTTTTTCAGACTTGGATCCTGAAAAGGAATGAAGGTTCATTCAAATAAAGTTCCAAATTCTTGCTACGATAAGATTGGCAACTCGGTTGACTAGAATAGTTCCTGGATCTATAATATAAGACAGTACAAACTGCTAAAGTTGTTAATGTAGCTCTGAACGCTACATGAGAAACATGCTTATTCATGGGGTCTTCCTTAATAGGCTCAGGTGCTAGCAGGTTTACATTTCTTCTTCTGTTTTCTATCTAGGAGGCATGTTCAATAAATAGAAGAGAGAAAAGAATTAGACTGAGATTTTGAGTTAAGCTCATGCTCATTCACAAGATATGAGTAATAAAAGAAGGGAAACTCTTTCAAAATGTCTTACAACCTCTTGTCCATAAGTCTAGCATGCTACACACTCATGCACAAGACTTTAATTGATATGTCTTTCAAACTTCATACGATGCTACAATACCTTAGGGTCTGATACCACGTTTGTAATGCCTCGAGTATACACTCTAGACGTAACATGCTGCTTACAGTCTCGAGAAACTATAAGCTAACCCATGACTGAGCACTGTATAATATCATAACATCCACGAAAGAAAATAATCGTTAACACATAAGGTTTTAAGTAATAAAAACTGATAGAATATGAAAACAAAACAAATAAAATAATATAACAATGTCAACTAAAGTCTGAATATTGAATAACTGACTGAAATATCTGAAAGCTTCTAAACTGAGTGAATATGAGTTGATGGGATAGGCCTCAACTAACTCCAACTAACTACTAAACTAAAACCATGAAGGAGATAGTCTATCCCAAAAATATGAAGTCTTACAATTACTATGGCTAATCATCTAAGAAGTTTATGTGTGATCCAAAAACTGGGCATCTGAACTTATGATATGATATATCATAGAACTAGAAAAAATTATACGATCAGTACTTTGAATATCCTACTATGCTAAATCATGTAGGCTGGTATGAATGGTTTGATGAACATGAATAATAATAATTTTCAGTATGTATATATGTAGATATATATCATGTAAAACTAGGTAGAGTCTGTGAAATCTCTAGACACTAATGATACATGATATTTTAAATAATAGGAATACATTAAATCAATAAATATAGGGGATGCATTACCGAGCATGTTACATGTTCTAAATAAAATCTATAAATATTAAAATACTAAAGTTAGATAACTATATCACTAATATATATATGCTATGGTCAAGTAACTAAAACTGAATAACTAGACTTATTACTGGACTTAAGCTGTGGGAGATATCATCTAATCGATATGCCCCAATCTAAGTTAATTGGGTTCCAACCTGTAACCCTAGTTTGAAGGGTGTTAAAACTATTCCACGGGTATTAATGCTGGTTTAATGGATCCACTAAACTGGTGTACAGTATTGTCCCGAATGACTATGGGTGCCAAGCCTGAACTGATGGGTGACCCTTGCGAGATAGTAAATCCTAATTTAATGGGTGACTTCTTATATCCTACACTATCTACGTAGTTTTGAAGTGTAGGAACTACAACTAACGACTCTACCTATCTGACGGGGGAGACACCATCCCTGCACTCTCTCATTGCTAAATCTTACTCCCAACTAAATGACACTGTATTACTAAATTGTTCTGATTTTAACTAACATATGTAATAATGCTCATAACTTATTTTGAAGTTATTTTGTAAATACTAGAATGAGACTGAGTAAATAACTATGGTTTTTAGGTATTCAAAACCACCAGGAATCAAAACAAAATAGTTAAATAATATTGAACTTAGAGGATATAGCTGGAAAGCCTTTACCAAATGTTCCTTCTTCTAGGAATTTTATCAAAAAATTGGATTTCATAGTTTAATGTAATCATGGGAATGATATGAAACTTGAAGTTATAGAAAGAATTACACAACAACAACACTACATCATGTTCAATCTAATGAATAATAACATTATGAAATGTGATATTTTTTCACAACAAGAATTCCATTTTAAACATAGTGATGAATTTTTGAGGTTTCTTGGTTGTGTCTTGAGATTTGATCCTAATTCATGAAGATTAGGATTTGCTAATTGACAGAGAATAGTTTAAGTTACAGGAAATATTATTAAACAATGGGCTTAAAAATGTTTTTTGGGGATTAATTCCCATAACTGTGTTTATTTAAATCATTGGAAAAGACTAGTTTAACCCTGTATGAAACATTTAATTTTTGTCAAAAATTGTTGACTGGGGCACTTGGTGCGATACAGCGCTATCGCATCGTGTCACCGAAAAATTAAAAATTGGGAACTGCAGGTTTGTGAAATTGTGACTCAGCGTGATGCTGTGAAATTTGGGAGCTTTAATGGAAAAGGACAATTCTAAAAATACTACTTGGCGCGATGCGCCATGATCACAATGGAGTACTGGATTTTGACAATTTCCATTTCGCATACGTCTGCTATGCATTGATATTTCAGGTGGTACACTGTCTCTCAAAAATGGCTCTAACTATTCAACAGAGTATCGAATTTAGGCAAATTGTATGTCGTTGTACAGATGACTAAATTTCCTAAATGGTAAGCTCTAAACTGAAAAATTTTGAGGATTTAAAAATTAATATTAAATAACTCATTTACTGAGAGATAAATTAAGATAAGGAAATATGGGGTATTACAACCTTAATCTATTTTCTTCAATCAAACAATATATAAACACTCTTAAATCTCTCTCAAGCTCTTGGTTCAAGAAAAGTCTAGGGTTTCTTCAAGGTGATCAATTAGGGCTTTTAATGGTGATTTCTCTCCATCTTCCTTGGTTTCTACGACATATTACTCCAGCCTCATTATTAGATAAATTAAAAGCATGTTTTAATGAAATGGTTTTCAAAAGTATTATTGTGGTAATGTTTAGGTTTTGAAATATGTCTTAAGGGTTTCGGTTTTTCTTGGTTGGATATTTTTTTCCAAAATTTTTACTATGGGTTTTATGTTATAATTATAGGTTAAACATTTGGTTCGATGGTAATTGCCAATTGATACTTGGGTTTGGTTTTGGTAACTGTATTCCCTCAACATGTTTGTTAAAATGCCAATGAGAATGATATTACCAAGTAGTTTGACTTTTTCTTAAATCCTTGCATTGCATTATATGGTAATGGAACTTTTATTGGTTTTGTTTGTTTTCAATGGATTTGGAAGGCCTTGGTGGGCATGACTTTGGTTTAATTAGAAACCTTTGTGGGGTACATCAAAATCCCCTAAGTGTTGGCTAATAACATTGCTTGCAAGCTATAGTTCGTATGACCACACAAATTCATAATGACTTGATAATTTAATCTTGGAATTGATGGTTAGTTATTTGATAAATTGTTTTAACTGGGAAATAATGGCAGGTTATGATAGCTAACCGTGAATGTGTGAGGTCGATGGACAGACAAAGGAAACTCATGTTTGGTCGATATGAAGGTTAGTCATGGTAAACATATGCTTGTGGTATACACATAAATACCCAAGTTATACTTTTATATTTATATCATTGATAAAGAAGGGTACACTTGAATTCTCGGCCCCTATGATATATCTGGTTAATGTGACTACACGTATTGGGGTCCATTCAAAGGGTAAAACTATACCCATTTAGCCCGTGGGTGGATTATGACTGTAAGGATACATGACCTAGGTTAAGGTAATAATTTATGACAAACTTGGTTGCCTTTTTTGGCATGGTATATATGTATATATTTATGTAATTCAATGTGGTTATTGACTTTTGTTTTGAAGAATGACATTAATTTATCCTTATTCCTAAGTATATATTAGCGTTCTTCATGCTAAACGTCTTTAGGAATTGTATCCTCAAGCGATGAAAGAATACGCCATACTACTCATCCTATTCAGTGACATAGATTCAGGGAAAACTTAGAGTCAGACTGATGTGGTGAGCTTCCATATTCCAAATTGTTTTGGTTTCTTAGGCTTTTGTTTTATCTATGGTCAGGGGCATGTTCCGATCAGATGTTCCTTGCTTTAGATTAGAGGATTTGTGTGACTACAGTGGGCATGGTAGTTTCAGTATTTGTATCAGCCTTGGTATTTGTACTGGCATTGGGGTTGACAATGGTTGGATATTTGGTTTCTTGTTTGGTTGGTTATGGTTATGTATTTTGTTATTGTCTTTGATTTATTATTTTTCTATCTCGCTGTATGTTCAAAATTCATTCAACATAGGTTGAAGGACGGTAATGGATGGGTATTAGGGGTGGTCTCCGATCCCTATTGCACTTGAGGCAACTTACATGACTAGGACTTTGTTCTGTTCATGTAGGATTTGTATTAGTGCTGTAGGTTCATAGTAAATTAGGAGTCCATGAAGTTGTCTCGATTAGAATCTTTTTTAATTGTGTGTAGTGCGCCATACACATAAGGGAGATGCTATGAGGCATTTAGGAATGTTTCTCTTTCTTGTGTTCTATTTTTATGATGTAGAGTCTTTGTCTTGAAATAATCTCTAATTCCAATTTTTTCACATTGCATATCATTCCTCCTCAAAGATCTGAAGATCATAGAAACTCCTCTATCCCACCTGAGCATAATGCTGATGGGAAGCATTGTACTTATGGGATCCATACTAGATCTACGGGTAAAGTTCCTAATTGTTCTAGAATTCTACCAGTCCCTTCTAGACCTTTTCGAGCTCCTCAGGCTAAAGTGACGAATTCTGAGTTTTGTTAGACTATTCATATGTTGTTACAATTGGTAGCTTCTTAGTCTGAGTGTGGTGTTCCTATTACACCATCTCCTAAGTCAATAGGGGTTGGCCAGTTGATGAGGTTGAATCCTCTAACCTTCACAAGTGATATGACCTAAAATCGAGCTTTGTCATATGGGGATCTTGAGCCTATCAAGGATGGGAGATCACCCCGTCAAACAAACCAAACGTCACATCAATAAATAAGAATCAGATGAGCTCCAAAGATATAGCAAGATAGACAAAACAAGACTAATAATCATAACTTAAGAAGAGTCTAACCAATCCGTTAGTATCAATATATTATCCAACATACTGAAGTCCACAGTGATCCACAAATCCTCTAAAAATTCGATATCTAAATATGTCAGGACATGCCCCCAATATTTCATTAGGAAAAGTACTATAACCTCAAGCCGTGCCAACCATTATTAGTTGACATTGGGAATCTAAACCATTGTCCAGACATTCACATCCATTCAATTCAATATTCGAGGACTCTAACCCTCTTAGCTAATTAAGGCCATGAAGGGTATAATTCAACACAACAAACGATCACAAGGTCTTCATGACCGTTTTATCAATCAGTCACTTTAATAGATTAATTAATTAATTACAACCACCATTCAAGTCAAAATGTTGTCATCAAGGCCCATACAACATCATTCCATCTTCATTAACATTCTTGTACAAAAATTTAGTCAAAACATAATTCAAATTCAAGTTTAGAGACTCTAACCTCATTTACCTAATCAAACCACCAAGGTTACCAATTTACTCTTTACATGGCCGACAATGCCTTTACAAAGTCATTTACCAAGCATCTTTACTCAATAAGTCAATAGACATATAACTTGTAGTTTTGCTTAAGATTTTTATGAACACCTTGAGGGCATACCTTTACCATGACCAAAACACAAGTGAAAACCATCATTACTCGGTTTATCATGACTCATTTGTTAAACAACAATCAACAAGCACCCACATGTGCAAACCATCACCAAAAGCATGTGCAAACAGCCTTTTGAACACGAGTAAAAAATGCGCATCCTAAGCATCAAAACCCTTAATATTTTTTTTTAAACCCACCACTCAAGAATCAAAGGGTTGTTTAAAACACAAAATTATTTGAGAAATAATAAAGAGGGAAGAGTCACATGCCTTATACAAAAATATTCACTGTGAGAATCTTGGTCTTTGATTAACTAAATGACTTAATTGATAAACCCTAGTCCAATCTTGTTTGGGTGGTTTTTGAGAGTGTTTAGGAATATTTTAATCTCATTTTTGTGAAATATTTGTGGCCAAACAATGTTATAAGTCTTGGGTAATAAAGGTTTAGGGATGGGAAAATTCAAAAATATCTTCAGCTTAAAAGATGAAAAGTGAACCCTAGGAGGGTACGACTTACCCTCTTGACCCACACCCTAATGTATGAGTGGTACCCTATTTCGTACCTTAGACCTGACCTAGGACCCCATTTACTGACCAACTATGACTATACATGCATAACTCATACCCTAAGGAATGAATGGTACACTATAACCCTACCCAATATCGAATACTTTGACTAAGACTCCCACAATCACACAACTAGGTTGCTTACGACTTGTACTTTACCATATGATTGCTATGATGATCAATCTTACCTAGTGTATAAACCAACCCACACACATTGTACATCATACAAAAGAGAGTCCCTACACTATAACTAAACATACTACTAGTACCCACTAGTCGTATATTTTCCAGAAACTTCAATCTAGGAAAATTTTTATAAGGTGTCAAAGCCAAGGGGTTTCAATTCTCCCAACTTGGATCATTCATCCTCGAATAACGGCTAAGGAAAGCAACAAAATGGCTTAACACATCAAAACACTTTAAACTAACTTTTAAAAAAGATAGAAAACAACGACATACAACAAGGATAAGACTCATGCCATGACCATCACCAATCAAATATTTATTCAATTGACTTTGGGACTCGAACCCATTATCTATCAAAATAATTGCTTAATTCAAAGTGTAGGGAATCGAACCCATTTCCTATCAAAGACATAAATAAAGTTAAGAGGATTAATTCATACCTCAAACATAAATTTCCAGAATGGAGAAAAAATGCAGATACTTGGACTTTATGTCCTCTTTCGCTTCTCAATTACTTCCTCATACTTTTGGTTCCTCCATAGAACCTTGACTAAAGCAAGCTCATTTATTTCCAACCGACAAACTTGTAGATCCAAGAACCTCATAGGGACCTCGTCATAGGGCAATGAGTCCAAAATACAAACATCCTCCAAGGGAACAACTAACAATGGGTCCAAATGCATTCCCGCAACATAGACACATGGAAAATCGAATGGATTGAGATAAAACTAGATGGCAACTCAAACTGCTAGGCAATATTAACAACCTTCTTTAAAATCAAATATGGACCAATTTACTGAGGACTAAGCTTCCCCTTCTTACCAAACCACATCACTCCCTTTATAGAAGATACCTTCAAGAATACCCAATCACCAGTATTAAATCTAAATCCCTATGCCTCACATCCATAGAGGACTTTTACCGAATTTGAGCAGCTTTCAACCTATCATGGATCACCTTCACTTTCTCTAAGGTTTGGCGTACCAAATCAGGGCCAAGCAATTTACCCTCACAAACTTAATACAACAAAAAAGGAGAAAGGTATCTCCTACAAAACATTACCTCAAAAGAAGCCATCACAATGCTATAATAGTAAATATTACTAAAGGTGAATTCAATCAATGGCAATTGGTCATACTAACTATCACAATAATCAATCATGCAAGAACATAATTATCCTCTATCTTATCCATTCTATCTGTAGGTGGAAAGCTATACTAAGGCACACATTAGTTCTCAAACCTTTCTAAAATAACCTTTCAAAAATAAGGTGAGAACGGAATACCATGATCGGAGATGATAGAAAAAGAAGCACCCTACAACTTCAAAATCTCAACAAGATACAACTTAGCATAATCCTTAACCAAATAACTAGTCCTCACCAAAAAAAAATTAATGAACTTGGTCTCTCTATCCATGAAGATATAAATAGAATCACATTGATTCTTAGACCGGGGAAGAACAATGACGAAATTCATATTAATCACTTCCCAAATTCAATTAGAAAACTTTATCCCCTGGTGGAAACCATCAACTTCAATTATTCAACATTCACCTGTTGACATACCATACACTAATACACATAGCTAGCCATATATCACTTCATATTATTTAAGTAATAAAACCGACATGACCCAAAATAAGGTGTTGATATAATAGGCATCTCAAGTCCAACCCAAATCAGAGGCCACCCCTGATACCTAACCTAACTAACCATGCATAAACCCTGACTCGGATAAATTTTGAACATACAACAAGATTGCATAGTCGCACAACCATAGACTCTGGATAGGTCAATGACCATCAAGAACCCAACCAATAACCAAATTACCAAAGCAAATCCATAAGACACCAGCCAAAACAATAAGAAAGTTACTGCTAAAAACATAATTTAAGGGGATGGAACAATCATAAATCCAATTTAATGGTATCTGATGATAGGCGTATTTACATGCCTAAGGTTCTATAATTTACCCATATTTTAGCTAAGTTTTAAGGACAAAATATATAATTTGAGCACTTTCAATCCTTTTTCCTGTAAGTGAGCTAACAAACATGATTAGCAAGTTTTCAGGTATAAATGATGAAGATTTCGGCATTTTATGGATAACTTGACGCCAAAGGAAGCTTCACGAAAGAAGGAAAGCAGTGTTTGGACGCCTATGGATTAAAAGTGATGCATGGATAACTTGTCCCGAGCAAAAACACCATTCTCAAAGACTTGGGGATTAGCAGTAACTTAGTAGGATTAGTATAAGGATGCAGTAACCTAGTAGGATTAGGATAAGTAATGCAGTAGCTTAGTAGGAATAGGTTATGGGTGTTATAAATACCCTATTTTGCTGAAGATTTTTATAATTCCCATCCATCCATCCACCCATCCATCAACCAAATTTCTGCCACCCTCATCCCTATTCCCCCTAGTCGATCCTTTTTTCTTTTCTTCACAAATTCATTGTTGACATTATTTTTAATCTAATCGTCTTTTAATTTTTACAACAAGAGAAATGCTATTTGCAAGGAATTCACGTGAGATTTTTATGATGATAATATCTATTGTATTTTTCGTTGCACTCATAAGTAGCTAAACTTCTCTGTTAGAGTTATGGAAGCCTTATGAGATGCTATCTATTGCTATGAGTTTGTGAATTCTTGACACATGTGCTACTTATATCATTATTCTCTTCATCTTAATATAAATTCTTGTGGTTCCAAACATATAGAATATGCCAGTATAGGATTAACTTGTTCGAAAGAAAAGTTACATGTCTGGAAAAGAGAGAATGTCAAGGAAATAAAGCACCAACCCCTGTTTAAAAGTTAGTGTCGTAACTGGATTAACCTCTTGGAGAATTTGTACCGTTAGATACGCTTTAAGCTCGAAAGAGTTAAAGTGAAATAATCCTTGATGGTCGAAAGACGCCTGGATTTACCATAGAATACAATTCTCTATAAGCTCATGCATGTCTGAATTTCGCATAACTCATAGCCAATAGATACATAGAACTCATAAGGTGGACATAACCTTAACTCTCAATTATCATTGATTAAAACCTACCAAGTAATCTGTTTTACTCTTCTATTTTCCATTTTTACTCTACTATTTTGTTCACATTATTTGCACGCAAAAATCCCCTCTTTATTCGTAGAACTTTCATCAAAGGTCTAATAATCGTTGCTTACTTAGTGATCGAGTATTCCCTGTGGGATTTGACACCCAACCCTGTTGGGTTCTATATTTGACAATGACCACTTACACTCTTACGAAAGCTATAGTTTGAGCGTTATCAAATATTGGTGCGGTTGCCAGGGAATACGGTTGTCAACTAAGTTTGTGATAATTACTAGACCCTTTGGTCAAAGATTCTTGTACTTTACTTTTAGTTGTTGTTTTTGTTTTCTGTAGGTTTTTGTTCAGTGGATGCTAAATAATCAAAGTTTGGGACAACCATTATTACCCATAAACCCTGAACCACATCGTACTGGCAGAATGGATGCACAACGTTACATTAAAAGAAGGGCTGCTCAACAGGAGCAAGCTAGATTAGCTGCGTTGGCAGCCACTCAAGTGCATCAACATAATATTGATAACCCTGGGCGAGCAACAGATCCTGACGATGAGGACTTAAGTGATGATGAGTTACTAAACCCTAGGCGTGATGTTGAGATGGGGACACTGGCAAATATAAGAGATCATCAAACTAGGTTTAGACCCGATCGCCGAGCTGTGCAAATACCGTTCGATGATGATGATGATGATCTTGATGGAGTTGGTGCCACAGGAGCCATTATTCCTCCACCATTGGCACCCGGAGCCAAGTTCCACATCACTAGCACCATGATTTAGTTATTGCAACTCAAAGGATTATTTGGTGGATTAGTAGGCGATGATCCGAATATGCATCTGATCAATTTTATTTTTACATGCAAGTCATTCGACAATCCAGGCATTGGACAGAATGCAATTCGGTTGTGCTTATTTCCATTGTCTCTACTTGGAGAGGCAACTCTATGGTTGAACGGGCTAACTCCTGATTCTATTACTAATTGGAGTCAATTGAAAGGCGCTTTTCTAGAAAGATTCTTTCCGCCATCAAAGAGAGCACAGTTGAGAGATGAAATCAGCAACTTTCGACAGCTTCCAACTGAAGCTCTTCATGAAACATGGGAGAGATTCAAGAAGAAGCTAATGAGGTGCCCAAACCATCATATGACCAATGTCAACTTAATGGAGATACTGTACAGATCCTTGAATTCAATAACTAAACCGGTGGTGGATAATGCGGCTAGAGGATCATTTATGGACCTCACCTTTGTTCAGGCAAGAGACATGCTAGACCAGATGACGAAGCAAAGTAGCGCTTGGTATACCAGGGATGCTGAGGTAGCAAGCCCCACTTTATCTATTGGCATGACTGCAGAACAAAGGAGAAGACAAGAGGAGTGTGACCAAGATATGGCTCACAAGAAGACACAGATGGATCTTCTCACTAAGTACTTATTATCTGGGAAGACCGAAAAAGTTAAGGCCGTTGTATCACATAGAAGAGACGAATTTGATTCTGAGGAAGAAGCCAACTACTTGAATAATCAGGGGGGTTTTTGAGGCAGTGCCCAAGGAAACCAAGGTCAGAACTATTACGATAAATCTGGAAACAAGGACTGTGATCAAGATAGTTGGAAGGATAAGACTGACAGGAGTGGTTTGTATGTTTCTCTTGGAAGACGTGACGCCGCTGCATATGGTTCTGAAAATATGTCAGTGGAAGATATGATGGCTAAGCTGCTGAAAGGAGTAGAGGCAACCAACACAGGAGTAACTGAGGTAATAAATGATTTGTCCTCAATGAAGCAATTGGTTGACTCCCATTCCACTTCAATAAAACAGCTGGATCAATAATTGATTCAATTATCTGTGGCATTCAACCAAAGAAAGGTTGGAACTCTACCCAGCGATACGGTGCAAAACCCAAGGAACGTCGGATCATGCATGGTTGTTACTACTCAGTGTGGTAAAGTCTTGGACAGTACATCCAAAGGCAAGCAGGTGGTTGATGATATAATGGATAATGTTATTGATGTAGAATGTGAAAAAGCCGTATAAGCTGAAGCGAATGTGCGTGACGTTTCCTATAGACGGCTGCAACCTGAAAAGATTGAGAGTTAGAAGCAAGATAAAAAAGAAGTGGTGGAGAAAACTATTCCCCTTCCACTACCACCTTTTCTGTAGAGGCTAACGAAGATGGATGATGATACTAGGTTCAGAAAATTCATGACGATGTTGAAGCAGCTGACCATTAATGTTTCTTTAGTGGAAGCGCTAGAGCAGATACCCGGATAAGCTAAATTCATTAAGGACCTTTCGACAAAGAAGCGGGCAATAAGTTATGACTTGGCAGATGAGGTTCATCATTGCAGTGCGATTGCCACGAGATAGTTAGTTCAAAAGAAGGCTGACCCTTGTGCTTTCACTATTCCTTGCATAATTGGATTGTTGGATTTTGCTAAGTCATTGTGGATTTGGGAGCTAGCATCAATTTGATGCCACTATCTATTTATAGAATATTGGGGTTGGGGGACCCTACACCAACTAATATGCGTCTTGTAATGGCAGATAGGTTGGAAAAATGACCTGTTGGTATCCTACATGATGTGTTGGTGAAGGTTTCCCCCTTCATCTTTCCTGCAGACTTTGTGATTTTTGATTGTGTGGTGGATTCTGAAGTTCCCATAATCTTGGGGCGTCCTTTCCTTAGAACTGGAAGTGTGTTTATTGACATGAGAGATAATAATATTTTATTTCAAATGAATGATGAAGTGATTCATTTTGATTTGTGTAAATCGATGAAGCAGCCGAGAGATATAGATGTGTTCTCTGTAACTGATGTTCATTATGAAGATAAGAAAGCACTATCTGTAGAGAAATAACTTACTGTTGAACCATTAACTGCTGCACTGCTGAATGTTGAGCATGAGGATGATGAAGATTATGAAGAAACTATGTGTGCTCTAATAGAAATAATATCCTATTCTCATACTCCTAAGCAGCCAGACCTTGATCTTAAGAATCAACCATCACCAATAGCAAAGACTTCCATTGAAGAGCCACCAGTGCTAGAATATAAAGAGCTCCCCGATTATCTAAGTTATGTGTTCTTGGGAAGTGGAAATATACTTTCGGTGAGTGTGGCAGATGATTTAAGTGAACAACACATAGAGGCTATCATCTCTACTCTAATGAGATACAAGAGAGCCATTGGTTGGTCTATTGATGATGTAATTGGTATCTCTCCTAGGAGATGTATGCACAAGCGTCATCCTGAAGAAGATTGTATGCCTACAAGTAAGTATCAGCGTCGTCTGAATCCATTCAGAAAATGATGCACCATCTATCTCGATGAAGTCTAAGTAATCGATATGGCTATGTCGTGCCGCGATAATAAATCAAGCGCTTGGTGGGAGGAAACCCATTGTTTTTATTTAATTGTTTTGTTTTTCTAGGATTTTGTCGAGCCACGACCAAAACTAAGGCGCTTGATGGGAGGCAACCCATCGTTCTAATCGTTTTTGTTATTTTTGAGTAAATGTAGGTGCAAGAGGTATAAAGGAGGAGATTGGTTTCGAATTTTGATTTAGAAGTATTGCATGTTGAAGGTGGTAATTTAGGAATAAAGAAGCAAAAGGCTATGGGTTGGACATTGCCTATGAAAATATAGGCAACGAACAAGGCAAGGCCTATGTAAATCTAGGCCACGAACAAGGCAAGGCCTATGCTATGGCCTAAGCTCTCAGATTCTAGAGTGCCATAGCATAGGCGCCGCCTTTGCTCAACAATGCCATAGCATAGGCGCCGCCTACGCAAAAGCCTTTTGTCTTTGAATCTCATATGCCATGGCATAGGAGCCGCCTATGCCTAACAATGCCATTGCATAGGCATCACCTATGCTCAACTAGGCTTTGCAAAAGGCGCCGCCTATGCCAAGCATAGGCGAAGCATTAGGCGCCACCTATGGTCACTTTCGATCTCCAAATCCGATTCCAAATGGATCAAATCCCAAACCAAGCTTTCCCTATAAATAGAACCTTAGTCTTTGAACAAAAATGCATTGCAAATCATACCTAAGCGCCGCCTACCTCTCCAAATTCTCTCAAAAATTTTCCTTTTGCTCTTTTAACTTTGCAAGAACATCTTTAGAGGCCATAAACCAAGTAAGTACTTCTTTGTTCTTCGTTTATATTCTGGAAGTACTACACTACTACGCCTACAATAAATTGTTAAATCTTGAAGTAGTATTGGTGATTTTAATGTGGTTGATTTGTTGTGATACAACTAACTGAGTGAAAGAATATGTAAGGATGCTCTTGACTTGTTTCTAACTTGTATTTGATTTTCATATACTGTCATACTTTTGCGGAATTGAAATGGTCAAGAAAATTGCATAATCCTGTAAATAGAAAGCTTACATGTTGGAATGACTTGTTCATCGAGATGATAATCATGGTTGACTACAAAAATAAGATGTTGTGATTATTGCAAACCATAAATTGATACAATATCTATGTATTATTTTTAGTGATGCATTAGTCAAAAACATGAAAGCATTGACAATATTACATGAAATAGAATCGGGAAAAGATAGTTAAGATGACAAGAAAAGTATGACTGCACTGATTATATTGTTGGAACATAACACCTAAACGTATATCGATGAAGTCCGAGTAATCGATAACGATCACTTCACTAATTTGTGCCAACAAATTAAGTGTGGGGTGGTGCCACTACTGCTTGTTTATTGATTATATCTACCAAGATGAATCTAACTCAGGTACAATGGCACCAAAAGCAAGATAAGGTAAAGAAAAAGCGCCCACCTCACAGAATGGTAAGAAAAGAGGAAGAAAAGAGCAAGCTGAATCCTCCGTGCTGCAAATACCTCGACGCACTCTTGGAATCAAGTGGGGTACATTTTAAGGAACTTCTGAGGATGACGACTCTGATGATGATTCCGACGAAGGGGTATGACCCCAGACATAGAGGAGGAGTCCGACTAATCCAGGTTCTTCTTATTTATTTTCCACTGAGGATAGTGTGTCCCGTTTAAGTATGGGGTGCTGGTATTTGTGTATTTGCGTGCTGCGTTTCTTTGCCTACCTACATTTATTTATGTTCATTTGTTTGTTTTTTTGGTTAATATTTTTTTTAGATTTTATTTTGCATAAAATTGTTCTGATAGGCAGCATGGTATTCTGACAAGAATCTGAGATAAAATCATTACTATTAAGACATTTAGGCTCTACGTATGACTCATTGTGTGATAATTGTGTGGTTCAATTCCTTCATCTGTTGGGTCAAGATTCTATACTACTCCCAATAAAGTCGACCATGTTCCTTGTGTGTGTGAGATAATAGTATATTCTATGTTTGTGACTGATACTAGAACTTTCCTGGTATGTATGTAAAGCGAAATAAAGAGTGTGAGTTTAGGAGATGATTTAGGCATTTCTTTGGCAACCTATACTTGTTTACCTTCTTTTTACCTACCCATGGACATCATCCTAGATAACCCCCTTTGAGCCTTTAGCCTATTTTCTTTGACAGCCTCATATGTAAGCCGAATCCATTTTTTTAAGACCATAATTTGATCCAAATTCCTAAGTGCTTTAAATTGAAAAGTCATGTGACAAAATAACAGGAAATTGGGTGAGAGTGATGCCTTAAAATGTATTGGTACTTGAATTTGTTATGAAAAAGAGTGGCTAATATAGAGGTGTGTTATTAAAAAAAAGAGAAGAAAAAGAAAAAAAAGAAATAGAAAAACAAAAAGATAAATTGTGTTTATGAGCTAATAAAAAGAGAGTTATGTTTGAATGGCAAAATAGGTGAAAAGGGGTGATAGATAAAAGAATGGTCACAAGGTTGATTAAAAGAGAATTTAATGGCATAATGTGATGTATTAAAGCGCTTAGGAACATAGTAACTATTTTTGGCCAAAATAGTCCTACCCGTCCCTTAGCGTACATTACAACCTGTAAAGACCTATTTGATCCTAAGCTTAGCATTCTGATATTTAGTGGAGCATTACACTAACGGAAAGCCTATTGTCATCAGTTGCAGCATATGAATTCTTTGTGACAGTGAGAGAAAGTATAATCTTATACCCTTGTTTGAAATATATACAATACTTGTCAGAGATTATGGGTGACATATTATGAGACACACATGGTTGATGAGTTTTGGGTAAGTCGTATATGATTCTTTGTGCCTGAAATTTTGAATACGAATTAACCATCATCACGAGTCTATATTAGAGGTTGAAATTATTTCTAGTAGTGATCAGAAAACTACTCTTTGTTAATGATTGTCGTGTCTGTCTTGATGAATATTTTGTGTTGTTACTGTGAAACCCTAAGTAGATATTTAGATGGACATTATATTTTGTTCGAGGACGAACAAAGATTTAAGAGTGGGGTGTTGATGATAGGCGTATTTACACGCCTAAAGTACTATAATTTACCCATATTTTAGCTAAGTTTTAAGGACAAAATATATAATTCATGCACTTTTAGTCCTTTTTCCTGTAAGTGAGCTAACAAACATGATTAGCAAGTTTGCAGGTATAAATGATGAAGATTTCAGCATTTTATGGATAAGTTGACACCAAAGAAAGCTTCGCGAAAGAAGGAAAGCAGTGTTTGGATGCGTATGGATTAAAAGTGATGCATGGATAACTTGTCCCGGGCAAAAACAGCATTTCCAAAGACTTGGGGATCAGTTGTAACTTAGTAGGATTAGGATAAGGATGCAGTAACCTAGTAGGATTAGGATAAGTAATGCAGTATTCCCCCTAGTCGATCCATCCACCCATTCATCCATCCACCCATTCATCAACCTAGTCGATCCTTTTTCCTTTTCTTCACAAATTCATTGTTGACATTATTTTTCATCTATTCGACTTTTAATTTTTACAACAAGAGAAACTCTATTTGCAAGGAATTCACGTGAGATTTTTATGATGATAATGTCTATTGTGTTTTTCGTTGTACTCATGAGTAGCTAAACTTCTCTGTTAGGGTTATGGAAGCCTTATGAGATACTATCTATTGCTATGAGTTTGTGAATTCATGACACGTGTGCTGCTTATATCATTCTTCTCTTCATCTTAATATAAATTCTTGTTGTTGCAAGCATATAGAATACGCCAGTATAGCATTAACTTGTTCGAAAGAAAAGTTACATGTCTAGAAAAGAGAGAATGTAAAGGAAATACGGCACCGACCCCTATTTAAAAGTTAGTGTCGTAACTGGATTAAACTCTTAGAGAATTTGTACCGTTAGATACGCTTTAAGCTCGAAAGAGTTAAAGTGAAATAATCCTTGATGGTCAAAAGATCTCTGGATTTACCATAGAATACGAGTCTCTATAAGCACATGCATGTCTGAATTCCGCATAACTTATAGCCAATAGATACGTAGAACTCATAAGGTGGACATAACCCTAACTCTCAATTCTCATTGATTAAAACCAACCAAGTAATCCGTTTTACTCTTCTATTTTCCATTTTTAATCTACTATTTTGTTCACATTATTTGCACGCACAAAATCCCCCCTTTATTCGGAGAACTTTCATCAAAGGTCTAATAATCGTTGCTTACTTAGTTACCGAGTATTCCCTATGGGATTCGACACCCAACCCAGTTGGGTCTATATTTGACAACGACCGCTTACACTCTTGTGAGAACTGTAGTTTGAGCATTATCAGTATTAACCCCAATAATGATGCCATTACTAAGGCTGACACCAATACCGATCCCGCCTATTCCAACCCATAGTTATCACAAAGGCTCTAACCAAAATAAAAATAATATATGGTTAGGATATTTCTCCATCCATAGCCAATGCCAATATCTATTAATAAACCAAAGTGTTAAAAAACATACATCAACATGAAATGGAGCCTTCCAAAATAAAGAAGCTCACCACATCAATAAAGTAGTCGATCTCAAATCTGAGTACTAAGTAGGCAGAGTCTTTTTGGAAGAAGCCTAAAGGTTTTCGTGTTTTGTTTAGGACTTGACAACTTTTAGGTTATCATGTCTCTTGGGAACACAATAAAGAATGGGAATTAAACTTTTGTCTCTCAAAGGGCCCGGATATTGCCTAAACAAGTACAGGGTAGTTTGTCCTACAACTTACTAAAGTAAACGTTATTCAAATGGCCAATTCATGTATCGCGTGGGGATACAGTCACCGAAAGATGGGTTAGCGGGTGAATCCTAGCATGAACTCATGATATGAATAAATTAATACCATCTTGTAAAATCAAGTAAATGAACCATATGTATACTAACCATACAAATATATATATTACTATGTTCGGAAAGGGAACTGGGTTTAACATAAATTAAAAATAAATAACCTAGGTATGAATAGCATAGCTTTAGTAGAACCACCCACGGGATATATGGGTCCAATGTTACCCCTCTAAACGATCCTCAATGCGTGTAGCTACAGGAACCAGAGATATTATAAAAGTAGAGTATTCCCTAGTTCCCTTCGCTATCCATGGTACATATATACAATGTACCTAGAGGATTATCATGTACGTTATAGTATTATATATTGTAGATATGTCCAACCCCTCTTATCAGCAAATATGAGTTTCCAGTGTCCCTCCATTGGAATCACACCTACATTATTAACTATCATATCTCGCCATTATTTTCTTATTAAAACCATTTCCAACCAACCAAACCATTATTCCATTATTATTAACCAAGGCTATAGGTAGTTTTAGCTTTATACCGACTTAGCTTGCAAGAAATGTCCTTAGCCAATCTTTTTATATAAAGGGATTCTCGTGTACCCATAGATTACATTATAAATTTAACCTGGGAGAATCCTGTGTACCACAAAAGTATTCCTTTATTTTCTTGGGGGAATCCCATGTACCCCACAATTTGTTCAGTTACATGCTTACTTGAGGGATTCAATTCTATCCCACAAGGAAGTTTTATTAAGAATATCCATGACCATCAAACCTTATCATTTAACCATTTATACCATTTACGATTCTATTAGCCAACCATACCATGAAATAGTTCCACCAAAAGTCTAATAATAAAGTAAAAACATTATCATAGGAATCTTATCAAACATCTTAGGGGCGTAATGTCTCCAAAACTAAGTCAAATTACCAATTTAGCATTCCCACGCAAAAAATTGTCCAAACCACCATTAAAGCATGTAAAAGCATAATCAAAACATGTGAAAACCATAACTAAGCATTTAAGACAAAAGCCCAAACATACATTTGAAAAACCCAAAACCATACAATAATCATGCCATGAAAATATTGTATAAGTTATGCCTTTACTTGGATCTAACAATGAGGGAGTAGTAACAGGCCTTACTTTTCAATGATGACGGAGAAACATCACCCAAACAACCCCTATATTGCTCCCCTAGATGAAGCCCTAGCCTTCCTTTACTCCAGAGCCTTAGATAGAATTAGAGTGTTTCAAAGTATTTAAGATTAGAATGATAAGGTAAATAACCTTCCAAGAATGATATATGTTGTGGGTCCTTGATCCATTCAGTAGGGAAATGTCTAGATTACGCCTAATTAAACTGCACATAATCTCATGGATAGGGTACGACCATCCCATACCGATGGTATCCACCAAACGAGTGGTACCCACAATTAGTACAATAGCTCTCCCCCATTGAACCCACACTGACCAACGTATGACTTACCTAAACTAATCTGTATCCAAACCATATATTTAGCACCCCGCAACCATATCCCTACTAGAACAGAATCAAAAGAGGTTTAATCACTGTATACCATACAACTCAATGGTATGACTCGTACCATATCTTATGGATCATTGTGGGCCACTCGTACTAATATTTAATTTAACTTACTAAGTTTCAATGTAATTGAAGGAAAACCCCAAACCATATGACCCGTAAACAATTATTACTCATACAAACCAAGTTGTACCCATTCATTAAACCAATCAAACCCACCATCCATTTTTAGTTATTATATAATCAATCCTTACCAATTGTACCTCAAAATGAGACATGAACCCCCTAGTCGTATCTTTATCATAATGCTAAAATCTAAGAAATTTTATAATGTTCCAAAAACCAGGGTATTTTAGTCTATCCCACTAGGATCATCATCCCAGAATGATAGACGGGATAGGTCAAACAAAAGCACGATTCATTCGCATTATCAAATATCAATCGAACCTATAACCAAGTTAGAAAGCAAATATGCAAGGATTTATTCTAACCCTGAAGTAAGTTAGTAAATAATAATGTGATAAAGAACACATACCTTCCACATGAATATCGGGACCAAGAAATTATATGGATATTTGGACTTTAACCGAGGGCACATCCTTGTTCTGTAACCTATGAACTTGCCAATATAATATATTATCTAGGACCTCTTCATAAGATGGAGAATCCTAGATACCCAATCTTTCTACAGGAACCACCGAAGAAGGATCGAAAAGACACATTCTCAACAGAGAAACAATAAATACCGGATGAATGAAGCTTAAACTTAAAGGCAACTCCAATTCATACACCACATTACTAAACCTACCCCAAACCCAATAAAGACCAATATACCGAGGACTGAACTTCCCAATTTTATAGAATTGCATCACTCCCTTCATGCGAGATGCCGAGGATTGGCGACTTTGGTCTGCCTTAAGCCCATCCCAAATCAACTTTACTTTTTCAATAGCCTAATAAACTAAAGATGGACCAAAAATATCCGACTTACAAATGTCAAATCACCCAATAGGAGATCTACACATACTATCAAACAATGCCTTAAAAGTGGCCATTGAAAAACTAGAATGGTATTTACCATTGTAAGAAAACTACACCTAAGGGATATGCTCAACCTAGTGTCCAGCATAATCAATCACATACGCACAAAGCATGTCCTCCAATGTCTAAATAGTCCTTTTTGTTTGCCCATCTATCTATGGATTAAAAGTAGTACATAAACTGACTTTGGTCCCCAACCCATTCTAAAAAGACGGCCAAAAATAAGATGAAAAATGCTTTCCATGATTAGATATAATCAATATAGGTACCCTATGCAACTTCACAATCTCATAAAGATAAAGCCATACATAGTGCTCAGTGGAAAGGTTAGTCTACACATACACAAAGTAAGCAAACTATGTCATCCTATCCACGATAACCCAAACCTAATCAAATTGGTCCCGACACCAAGAAAGACCGGCAATGAAAACCATATTTATTACATTCTAGTTCCATTAAGGCAACTCAATTTTTTGATACAACCCTCCAAGCTTCATCTGTTCAACTTTTACATGTTGACAAACTATACACATGGCCACAAAACCAGCCACATCCCCCTTCATACCACTGATGATAGGCAAATTTACACGCTTAAAGTGCTATATTTTACCCATATTTTAGCTAAGTTTTGAGGACAAAATATATAATTCATGCACTTTTATTCGTTTTTCCTGGAAGTGAGCTAACAAACGCGAAAAGTAAGTTTTCAGGTATAAATGATGCAGATTTCAGCATTTTATGGATAACTTGACGCTAAAGAAAGCTTCACAAAAGAAGGAAGGGAACGCTTGGACGCCTAAGGACCAAATGTGATGCATAGGAAACCTATCCCAGGCAAAAATAACATTTCAGAAGACTTTGGGGACTAGTAGTAACTTATTAGGATTAGGATAATGATGCAGTAACCCAGTAGGAATGGGTTAAGTAATGCAGTAACTTGTAGGAATAGGATATGGGTATTATAAATACCCTATTCTACTAGAGATTTTAAAACATCTTTCTATTATACAATTCTTACATTCTCCATTTTTACAACTAATTCTACTTTTTATTCTTCTTCTATGCATCTATTCAATTCTTAATTTCCACAATAAGAGAAACGCTACTTTGTAAGGGAGTTCACACCATTCTTACCCCTATACCTAACGTGAGATCTTTATTGTGGTACAATGTAATGTCTATAGTGATTTCCTTCGCACTCATGAGTAGCTAAACTTCTCTGTTGGGGTTATGGAAGCCTTATGAGATACTATCTATTGCTATGAGTTTGTGAATTCGTGACACATATGCTGCTTATATCATTATTCTCTTAATCTTAATGCAAATTCTTGTGGCTGCAGATGGAAAAAATACGCCAGTATAGCATTAACTTATTCGAAAGAAAAGTTATATGTCTGGAAAAGAGATAATGTCAAGGTAATAGGGTCCCATCCCCTATTATAAAGTTAGTGTCGTAACTGGATTAACCTCTTGGAGAATTTGTACCGTTAGATACGCTTTAATCTTGAAAGAGTTAAAGTGAAATAGTCCTTGTTTAGGTCGAAAGATGCTTGGATTTACCATAGAATACAATTCTCTATAAGCACATGCATGTCTGAATTCCGCATAACTCATAGCCAATAGAGATGTATAACTCATAACTTGGACATAACCCGAACTTCTTAATTCTTATTGTTTTACATCTTACTAAACATTCTTTCCCTTTACTTTGCTATTTTCAGTTTTTACTTTATTATTTTGGTTACACGTTACAATCCCCCCTTTTTACGAGACTTGCACTAAAAGTCTAGTAATCTTTGCTTACTTGTTGACCAAGCTATTCCCTGTGGGATCGATACCCAACCCAGTTGGGTTTTATATTTGACAAACGACCGCTTTACATTCCTATGAGAGATGTAGATTGAGCGTTATCAAAGCCATTACGTCAAAAGGAAGAGACAAATATAATTCAGAAGAAGAAGCCATCTACTTGAATAATCAAGGGGGTTTCCGAGGCAATGCCCAAGCAAACCAAGGTCGAAACTATTATGGTAAATCTAGAAACATGGACCAAGGTAGTTGGAACAACAAGAATGATAATAGTGGTTTGTATGTTCCCCCAGGAAGACGTGACGCCACTGCATCTAGTTTTGTAAATATGGAAGATATGATGGCTAAACTGTTGAAAGGGGTGGAGGCAACCATCGCGGGAGTAACGGAGGTAATAAATGATTTGTCCTCAATGAAGCAATTGATTTATTCACATTCCACATCAATAAAGCAAATAAAACAGCAATGAAGCCAACTTTCAGCAGCACTCAACCAAAGAAAGGCTGGCACTTTACCTAGCAACACTATGCAAAATCCAAGGAACGACGGATCATGCATGGCTATTACTACCAGGAGTGGTAAGGTGCTGTAAAAATTATCCCAAGGCAAGCAAGTGGCCAAAAATAAGGAAGATAATGATGTCATAGAAGCTGACCAAGACGTCCATGATGTCACCCCTGGTAGGTTGTACCCTGAAACTACCAAAATTCGAAAGCAAGAGGAGAAAAAAGCCGTGGAGAAAACAATTCCATATCCACCACCACCTTTTCCTCAAAGATTGAAGAAGCAGGCGGATGATACAAGGTTCAACAAATTTATGACGATGTTAAAGCAGATGACCATTAATGTTTCGTTGGTGGAAGCACTAGAACAAATAACTGGATATGCCAAATTTATGAAGGATCTGTTGACAAAGAAGTGGGCAGCAATCTATGAGTTTAAAGATACTATTCATCATTGCAGCGTAATTGCTGCAAGATCGCTAGTTCAGAAAAAGGCCGACCCTGGTGCCTTTACTATTCCTTACACTATTGGATCTTTGAATTTTCCCAAGGCATTGTGCGATCTAGGTGCTAGAATCAATTTGATGCCACCGTCTGTCTACAGGATGTTGGGGTTAGGAAATCCGACACCAACTAATATGAGGCTCGTGATGGCTGATAAATCTGTAAAATGACCTGTGGGTACTTGAATGATGTATTGGTGAAGGTTTCTTCATTCATATTTCCTTAAGACATCGTTACTTTGGATTGTGAGGAGGATTCTGAAGTTCCCATAATCTTGGGACGTCCTTTCCTTACAACAGGAAGCGTGCTTATTGACATCAGAGCTAATGAGCTTTCATTTCGGTTGAATAACGAAGTAGTCCGCTTTGATATATGCAAAGCAATGAAGCTGCCCAGGAATATGAATGTGTTCTCTATAGCTGGTGAGGATAAGAAAGCATAATCTGTAGAGAAACAGCTTACTGTTGAGCTATTTTCTGATGCGCTACTGAATGTTGAGCATGAGGATGATGAAGATTATGAAGAAACTATGTGTGCTCTAACAAAAATAAAGTCCTATTCTCATACTCCTAAGCAGCCGAACCTTGATCTTAAGAATCAACCATCACCAGCAGCGAAGACTTCCATTGAAGAGCCACCAATAACAAAATCAAAACAGCTCCCCGATTATCTAAGGTATGTGTTCTTTGAAAGTGGAAATATACTTCCGGTAAGTGTGGCGGATGATTTAAGTGAACAGCACGTAGAGGCTCTCATCTTTGCTCTAAAGAGATACAAGAGAGCTATGGGCTGGTCTATTAATGATATAATTGGTATCCCTGCCTTGCAAAAGGCTCCGCCTATGCCTAGCATAGGCAAAGCAAAAGGCGCCGCCTATGGTCACTTTTGGTCTCCAAATCTGATTCTAATCACTTCACTAGATTGTGCCAACAACATAAGTGTGGGGTGGTACCACTACTAATTGTTTACTGATCTAACTCAGGTAAAATGGCACCAAAAGCAAGACAAGGTAAAGAAAAAGTGCCCACCTCACATAAAAGTAAGAATAGAGGAAGAAAAGAGCAAGCTGAATCCTCCGTGCTGCAAATACCTCAACGCATTCTTGGAATCAATGGGGTACTTATGAGCAACTTCTGAGGATGACGACTCTGATGATGATTCCGACGCAGGGGGTATGACACCATACATAGAGGATGAGTTCGACCAACCAGGTTCTTCTTATTTATTTTCGACTGATGACAGTATGTCCCGTCTAAGTGTGGGGTGCTTGTATTTGCTTACTATACTTCTTTATCCGCATTTGCATTTATTTATGTTTGTTTGCTTAGTTTTTTTTAGTTAATCGCTTTTCATTTTTTTAATAGTAATTTTTTTTTCTTTGCATGAAATCATTCTAATAGGCAGCATAGGATTATAGTAAGAGTTTGTGCTTAAATCATGACTATTGAGACATTTACGCTCTAATTGTGACTCACTATGTGATAATTGTATGGTTTGATTCATTCATTAGTTGGGTCAAGAGTCTATACTGCTCCCAATAAAGTCGACCATGTGCCTTGTGTGTCTGAGAGAATAGTATATTCTGTGCTTGTGGCTGATGCTAGAACTTGCCCGGTATGTATGTAAAGCGAAAATAAAAGAGTGCAAGGCTAGGAGATGATTTAGGCATTTCTTTGGCAACCTATACTTGTTTACCTTATTTATACCTACCCATGGACATCATCCTAGTTAACCCCTTTTGAGCCTTTAGCCTATTTTCTTTGACAGCCTCATATGTAAGCCTAATCCATTTTTTTCAAGACCATAATTTGATCCAAATTCCTAAGTGCTTTAAATTGTAAAGTCATGTGACAAAATAAGAGGAAATTGGGTGAGTATGATTCTTTAGAATATATTGGTGTTTGAATTTGTTATGAAAAAGAAGTTCTATCATATGAGGCATGTTATGAAAAGAAAAAGGAGAAAAAAAAAACTGAAAAGTTAGTCATGTTTAAAATTGAAAAACAAAAGTGGAGAAAAGGGGTGGTAGAATAAAAGAAAGTAGAAAGGGTGTTTGAAATAAAAGTGTTAAAGATATAATGTGATGTATTAAAGCTCTTTGGAACATAGTCACTATTTCTGGCCAAAATACTCCAACCCGTCCCTTAGCCTACATTACAACCAGAAAAAGACCTAGTTGATCCTAAGCTTAGCATTCTGATATTTAGTGGAGCATTAAACTAATGGCAAGCCTATGGTCATTAGTTGCAGCATATGAATTCTTTCTGAGAGTGAGAGCAAGGATAATCTAACACCCATGTTTCGAAATATATACAATACTTGTGAGTGATAATGGGTGACAAATTGTGAGACACACATGGTTGATGAGTTTTGGGTAGTTGTGTATGATTCTTTTTACCTCAACTTTTGAATACGAATTAACCATCATCACGAGTCTATATTAGAGGTTGAATCGTTTCTAGAAGTGATCAGAAAACTACTCTTTGTTAATGATTGTTGTTCTTGTCTTGATGAATATTTTATGTTGTTACTGTGAAACCCGAAGTAAATGTGTAGGTGGACATGATAGTTTGTTCGAGGATGAACAAAGATTTAAGTGTGGGGTGTTGATGATAGGCGAATTTACACGCCTAAAGTGCTATATTTTACCCATATTTTAGCTAAGTTTTGAGGACAAAATATATAATTCATGCACTTTTAGTCCTTTTTCCTGAAAGTGAGCTAACAAACGTGATTAGCAAGTTTTCAGGTATAAATGATGCAGATTTCAGCATTTTATGGATAACTTGACGCCAAAGAAAGCTTCACGAAAGAAGGAAGGGAAAGCTTGGACGCCTAAGGACCAACAGTGATTCATGGGAAACCTGTCCCGGGCAAAAACAACATTTCTGAAGACTTTGGGGACTAGCAGTAACTTATTAGGATTAGGATAATAATGCAGTAATTTATTAGGATTAGGATAATGATGCAGTAACCCAGTAGGAATGTGTTAAGTAATTAGTAGCTTAGTAGGAATAGGATATGGGTATTATAAATACCCTATTCTGCTAGAGATTCTAAAACATCTTTCTATTCTACAATTCTTACATACTCCATTCTTACAAATAATTCTACTTTTTATTCTTCTTCTATTCATCTATTCAGTTCTTAATTTCCACAACAAGAGAAACACTACTTTGCAAGGGAGTTCATGCCATTCTTACCCCTATACCTAACGTGAGATCTTTATTGTGGTACAATGATAATGTCTATTGTGATTTCCTTCGCACTCATGAGTAGTTAAACTTCTCTGTTGGGGTTATGGAAGCCTTATGAGATACTATCTATTGCTATGATTTTGTGAATTCGTGACACATATGCTGCTTATAACATTATTCTCTTCATCTTAATGCAAATTCTTATGGCTGCATACGCATATAATACGCCAGTATAGCATTAACTTGATCGAAAGAAAAAGTTATATGTCTGGAAAAGAGATAATGTCAAGGTAATATGGTCCCATCCCCTATTAAAAAGTTAGTTTCGTAATAGGATTAACCTCTTGGAGAATTTGTACCGTTAGATACGCTTTAAACTCGATAGAGTTAAAGTGAAATAGTCTTTGTTTAGGTCGAAAGACGCTTGGATTTACCATTGAATACAATTCTCTATAAGCACATGCATGTCTGAATTCCGCATAACTCATAGCCAATAGAGACGTACAACGCATAAGGTGGACATAACCCCAACTTCTCAATTCTCATTGTTTTACATCTTACTAAACATTCTTTCCCTTTACTTTGCTATTTTCAGTTTTTACTCTATTATTTTGGTTACACGTTACAATCCCCCCTTTTTACGAGACTTGCACTAAAAGTCTAGCAATCTTTGCTTACTTGTTGACCAAGCTATTCCCTGTAGGATCGATACCCAACCCAGTTGGGTTCTATATTTGACAAACGACCGCTTTTCACTCCTACGAGAGCTGTAGATTGAGCGTGATCAACCACTCAACTTATACATCTCCTTGAGATCATGATATATTTTTATCAAACTAGGATAAACAACATAGCACAATTCATGCGCGTCAACCAAAATAATTTAGCGCAAACTATCGATGTCAGGAATACATAATCACCCTCGATACCTTAAAGTACCATCACCACCAATCTTAAATACCATTACCTTTTGCCTACCAACATAAATATTGATTTTCATCAAGATGGGATCAACTATTTTCTTCTACTTGATATATGTACCTAGAGACTATCAAACCACTTCATGAACCATCACACCAGCATCATTGGAGTCCAAGAGATGAACTAAAAGATTAGCCAAATGGTGATTATCCTTCACCAATTCCCGCTTGTCCTTATCCATATAAGCCAAACTCTCCATGGATAACCTTCTAAGACAATCATTAACCATGTTAGTTTGACCAGGGTTGTAGTGAAGACTCATATCATAGTTTTTGAGAAGCTCTAACCATCTCTTCTAGCTAAAATTTAGCTAATTCTAAGTGAACACAAACTGTAGACTCTTATGATAAAAAAAAGATATCTATGTGCACTTTATATAAATAATGCCACTAAATATTTATAGCAAAAACCATCGCCAAAAGTTCCAAATCATGAGTAGTATAAATCCCCTCATATACATTCAAATACCTGGATATATCGACTATCACCTTCCTATGCTATATATATAGACAACCAAGTCCCACCTGAGATACATTGCAATAAACCACAAACCTCTAATTACCTTACGGTAATGTGAAAATTAGACCCAAAATTAGATTATCCTAAAGGTTATAGAAACACAATTAACAAGAATCTGACCTAGAAAATTTTACCTTCTTTTGAGTCAACTAAGTTTATGAGGCAGTTATCATCGAGAAACCTTTCACAAACTGCCCATAATACCCAACCAAAACCAAGAGGCTCTGAATGTTGGTTGGACTCGTTGGTCTACACAACCTTTAAACCAAACCCACCTTTTGTGGATCCACCATGATTCCCTCGCTAGAAATAATATGACCAAGAAAAGTTACAACAATCAACAAAAATACTTACTTGGGGAATTTGGCATAAAAGTACTTCTCATTCAAGGTATGAAACACCATATGAAGGTACTTAGTAGGATACACCTTACTTTTAGAATTCACCAAGATGCCATCTATGAACGCAATGAAAGAAAGATCCAGAATCTGCTTAAAAACCCTTTTCATCAAATTCTTAAATTTAGTTCGAGAATTAGACAAAAAAAATGACATGACAAGGAATTCAAAGTGCCCATATTGAGTACGAAATGTTGTCTTAGGGATATTTACCTCTCTAATCTTATGCTGATAATACCTAGACCAAAGATCTATCTTAGAAAAGAATTTGGCACATTACAACAGATAGCCATCTATCCTCAAAAGAGGGTACTTGTTATTAATAGTTACCTTATTCAAATGTCGATACTTAATGCATATCCGAATAGAACAATCTTTCTTGCATATGAATAAAACTGGCACACCCAAAGAGGACACACTAGGTTAGATGAAACCCTTATAGAAAAGATACTTAAGCTCTCATTGAGTTCTCTCAAATAAGACAGAGCTATTTTATATGTAAGAATAGATATTAGATGTTTGTCTCAAACCAAATTAATACCACACTCAATCTCCGAATCCAGAGAAACACCACGATGATCATCTGGAAAGACCTCAGAAACTCATTCACAACTAATACAAAATGAAAGGGACGACCTTTCATGCTAGAATCTTTAACACAGACCAGATTTTAACGACACCCTTTAAAGAATAATCTTTAAGCTCTATTATAAGAAATACACCTCCCCTTAGGAGTTAGGAAACCACTCTCCCTCTTATTAAATGGTTCACCAGAGAACCTAAAGACAACCTTACGGGTTCGACAATCTAAGAATGCAAAACAAGAGTGTAACCAATCTATCTCGGGATATCATTGACATCCACCATATCCATTTCAATAAATCCACCAAGGGTTGCCTTCTACCAATAGATTCCACACCCCCTTATAGACTCTCCTAGCAACCACAGAGTCTACTATCAGTGTAGAAACTAAAAAAGGATGGAAATAATTTTAGGATAAAAAAATACACAACCACAAATGGTACCACATAAAAAAGTGTGGACCCCAGATCAAACAAATAATATATGTCATATTAAAGGAATTATAATGTACTAGTAACGACACCAGGTGATGCCTCAGATTCATACTGAATTGCAAAATCATATAGCCAATCTGACATTCTACAGTACTAGAAGCAGAAACATATATAGAAGCGACACCCTTTAGTATAGTAGAAGAAAAGGAAGAAAATAGAGCCTCACTTGATCCCAAAGCATCCTTGCAAACAGGGTAGTTTCTAAGTATATGGGTTAGCTGAACATATTGAAACATTTATACCTCCCCTCATCAAAGAAACTTGTAAGCAACCTACCACAAAACCTACAAAGAGGGCATGATAAGTCTAATTGGGCCATTATTACTGGAGATTAGGTACCTTATACCCAAAAAGTATTCCAATCCTTTAGATCCCTATCACTCGACTGCTTTAGGTAAGGAGCACTAGTTGTAGGGAACTAACCAAAACTTCCCCACTTCTTTTTTAGCCACTTACTGCTATCTCGATAACCCTTCTATTGAGAACTATCATGATTAGAAAATCTAAATTTCTTACCCAACCTTTTCGCAAATTCAACATGCTTTCTCTTTTCCTCCTCTACCAATTGCATATGAACCACCGACCTAGTAATATCCATACCTTGATTAGAAATACAGTCTTTCTTTCAATAATAAAATCTCGAGACCAGTCAAAAGTAAACTTTCTCATAATTTCTAAATAACAGACATTAATTTTGGAGAATACCTTGACCGACATTTTGCCTTTATTATATTGACAAATTCCTCTTTCTTTACTTCTCTCAACTCCCAAAAATAAACGATCTAGAAAAGCATTTGAGAAAGCCTCCCATAATCTAGACTCTTCAATATCATCTCTCACCCTACATCACTCTTGTACCACTGGTACGCTACATCATAAAGATGGTAAGAATTAAAATTCACCACATCCATATCCGTGTCCTGAATTACCTTGAAAATTTTCTACATTACACCAAAGAAACCCTAAGGATCCTCCTCTACATTTAAACCAGTAAAAGTTGGAAGATTTATCTTCATAAACTGGCTAACCCTTGTGGCCTCAACAGATGAAAAACCAGATATATCCCATTCAGCCTGACCAACAATAAACTTCAAAATAACATAAATCAATTCATGAAATTTTTTATTTTTCACCTCACCCTAAGGAGGACTAATAGAAATAGGTAGAATTTTAAAAATATCAATTACTGGACCCCTAGACCGAGTATGGATCATTTGTGTCCCTTTTACACTGCCTCAAGATGGGACAGAAAAGTTACCTTGTATCTCAAATCGTCGAAGCATGATATGAAAAGCAGAAAAATAAGGATTGGAGAAGATTCCAGGACTTAGATCCAAACTTTAAAATAGAATACCAAATAAAACATTCCTAAATACTTTGTAGCCTCTCCCTTATGAGTGTGGTGCACTACATACCCATAAAAAAAGACACTACTAAACATAGCTTGTCAACTCTCATTTGACCATGAACCTAGAGCTCTAATACAAACTTTACACAAACTGACCTAGGGCCTTGTCAAAAGAGGCATCACATGTTCAACTCACAATAGAGAAAACCCTATATAGGTCTATGAACGTGATCGACCCAAATGAGTCCAACCATCCAGAACCCAACCAATAACAAAATTTACCAAACCAAAGCGGTAAGCAAATAACAAAGAAAATTACCAAGTTCTAGGTCAAAACATAATATAAGAGAATGGAATAATTATAAATCAAGTTCAGCGGTATTAGCCCCAGTACCACTGCCAATACTAAGGGTTACACCAAATTTTGCCCATTCCAACCCTTAGCAGTAATAGAAGACTCTACCCAAATAAAAACCAATATTCGGTTAGGACATATCCCCAACCATAGCCAAAACCAATATCCATAAACAAAGTAAAGCATGTAAAAATATCCATAAATATTAACTAGAGTCATTTGGAATACAGAAGCTAATCACTTTAATACAGTAGCTGATCCCAAATATGAGCACTAAACTGGAGGAGTAGAACGGTTATTCCTATATCACGTGGGGATACAACCACCCGAAGCTAGGTTAGCGGGTGATATACTTTATAAAATCAGGAGAAGCATAGAATAAAGCCATCAAGTATAACCAACTAAATAAGCCATATTCATACAAACAAGAAATATAGGTATATATACATCTATATAACCATGTTGAGAAAGGGAGCAAGGTTAGCATGCAATTAAAGCCATTAACCTAGGTATGTGTAGCTTAACTTTCTTAGAACCATCCATGGGCTCTATGGGTCCAGTGTAACCCCCTAAACAGGCATTGATGCATGTATCACAAAAACCTGAGATACCATATGATTAGGGTATTCCATAGTACCCTTCTCTCTCTATTATACATATGTACAATGTACTTTACGGATTACCATATACCTAATAGTATCATATATGGTCACTATGAAAAACCCCTTATGTTATCAAAGATAAGTTTCCAGTGTCCATCTATTTCACTCGCACCTTGACGTTTAGCTGTCACATCATGCCATTATTTACTAATTAAAATCATTTCTAACCAACCAAACTATTATTTCATTATTTTTAACTAAGTCTATGGGTAGTAGTATCATCATACCAACTATAGCTTACAAGAAATGTCCCTAGCGAACCTTTTTATGTAAAGGGATTCCTGTGTGACAATAGATTACATTATCAAGTTCATTTGGTGGAAACCTATGTACCCCACAAGTTGTTTATTTAACTGTTTACTTGGAGGATTCCATTGTACCCTACAAGGAAGTTTAATTAATCATAACCAAGACCACTAAACCTTACCATTTAACCATTCCAAACCATTTAAGTATTTATCCCATTTATGGTTCCATTACCAAACAATACTATGAAATAGTTCCACTAAAAGTACAATAATAAAGTAAAAGCATTATCATAGGTAACTTATCAAACATCTTAGGTGTGTATTGTTTCCAAAACAAAACAAAATTACCAATTTACCATTTCCATTAAACCAATTGTCCAAACCACCATTAATGTATGTAAAAGCATATTTAAAACATAAAAACGCATAACTAATCAGTTATTACAAAAAACCCAACATATATTTAAAACCCCCAAAACCATACAATAATTATGCAATGAAAACATTGTATAAATGATTTCTTTAGTTGGAACTAACAATGAGGGAGGAGTAACTTGTCTTACATTTTAAAGATGATGGGGATATATCACCCAAATAATCCCTAAATTTCTACCCAAGATGAAATCCTAGCCTTCATTTACCCAAGATCCTTAGATAGAATTAGTTAATATTTCTAAGTGTTTAAGATTAGAATAATAGGGTAAATAAAGCTCAAAGTTTGATATATGTTGTGGGGTCTTTATCGGTTAAGTAGTGAAATATCCAGATTAACCATACTTAAAATGCACAAAATCCCAGCGATAAGGTATGACCATCCCATATAGGTCGTATCCATAAATACTAGTTGTACCCATAATTAGTACCATAGGCCTCCCATTTGGACCCCGCACTGACAAACATAGGACTTACCTAGACCAAGTTATATCCAAACCATACGATTAGTAACCTAAAACCATATCCCTACCACAATTAAATCAAAGAAGGTTTGATCACTGTCTACCATAAGACTCAATGGTTCAACTCGTGCCATATATTACGGCTCATGGTGAGCCACTCAGACTTAGATCCAAGTTAAGTAACTAAGTCTCAAAGTAAATAAAGGAAAAATCCAAACCATAACCTAAAAATAACTAAATGAGTAATACCAACATAGTCATACCATTAAAGAAACCTATCCAACCCGCCAATAATCTTTTGTTAGTGCACACAAAATATTTACAAACTATACCCCAGAATACGACTTGTACCCCCTAGTCATGACTTGATCAAAAACTATACATATAAGAAATTTTCTAATATTCCAAAACCCATGGTGTTTTAGTTTCCTTCAAAAGGACCATTCATACCAAAATGATGGATGAGGTAGGTCAAATACAAGCACAATTCATTTACATTATGAAATATTAATCTAACCTTTTACTAAGTTAGAAAAAAAGATGCAAGGATCTATTCTTATCCCTTAACTAAGTTAGGAAATAAAGATGTGATAAAGAACATATACCTTTCATACAAATATCTAGAGTAGAAAAAATTTGAATATTTGGACTTTAACCGAGGCCACATCCTTGGTTTTAATCCTACGAACCTGCCAATCTAATATCATAACTGGGATCTCTTCATAATATGATGAATCTGAGATACCCAATCCTTCTAAAGAAACCACCGATGATGGATTTCTAAGAATATTTCTCAACACAAAAACATGAAATACCAGATGAATAGAGCTCAAACTGAAGGCAACTCTAATTCATACATCATATTACCAACCCTTCACAAAACCCAATAAGGACCAATATACTGAGGATTGAGCTTCCTTATTTTAGCGAACAAAATCATTCCATTTATGGGAGATACCTCTAGGACCACCTTATACCCAACGTCAAATGGGATATCTCTATGACTCATATCCGTATGGGACTTTTGGTGACTTTGGTCAGCCTTAAGACTAACTCCAAGCAACTTTACCTATTCAATAACTTGAAAAGCAAAAGATGGACCGAACATATCCAGGTTAAAAAGCACAAAGCACCCAATAAGAGATCTACAAATCCTATCATACAATGCCTCAAAAAGGGCTATTCAAAAACCAGAATGGTAATTATTATTGTAATTAAACTTTACCTATGGTAGATGCTCAACCTAATTTCTGCCATAATTAATCACACATGCATAAAGCATGTCCTACAATGTCTAAATAATCCTCTTTGCTTGCCCATCACTCTAAGCATTAAAAGGAATACTCAAACTAACCTTGGTCACCAACCATTTTTATAAGGATCGTCAAAAATGAGATAAAAACTTTGCACCACGATCAAAGATATTTATAATAGGTACCTCATGTAGCTTCACAATCATATGAAGATACTACCACACATAGTGCTCAGCAAAAAAATTAGTTCGCATCAATAAAAAGTTAGAAGACTTTGTAATCCCATCCATGATAACCCAAACTGAATCAAATTGGTACTAAGACCAAGAAAGTCCTGTGACAAAATCCATATTGATTACCTCCCAGTTCCATTCAGGCAACTCAATTTCTTCATACAACCCTCCAAAGCCATAAAATCTGCCACATCCCTAATTATACTACTCCACCAATACATCTCCTTGAGATCATGATATATTTTTGTCAAATTGGGATGAACAACATAGCATGATTCATACGCCTCAACCAAAATTATTTATCTTAAACCATCGACGTTAGGACCACATCACCACTCTCGGTTCCTTAATGTGCCATCAACAGCAATCTCAAATACCATTACCTATTTCATACCAATATCTATATTGATTTTCATCATGATATGATCAATTGTTTTCTTCTCCTTGATATCTGTACCAAGAGACAATCGAACCACTTCTTGTACCATCACACCATAATCATTGTAGTCCAAGTGAAAAACTTAAAGATTATCCAAATGGTGATTATCCTTCATAGATTCCCTTTTCTTCTCATTCATATGAGCCAAACTCCTCAAGGATAATTTGCTAAGAAATCATTAACCATGTTAGTTTTACCTGGTGATAGTAAAGAGTGATATCATAATTCTTGAAAAGATCTAACTATCTTCTCTACCTGAGATATAACTCTTTTTGAGTGAACACAAATTGTAGAAACTTATGATAAAAAATGATCTCTACGTGTACTCCTCATAAAACAAATGCCACTAAATTTTCAAAACAAAAACTGCTGCCAAATGTCCCAAATCATGAGTAGGATAAATCCTCTCATATACCTTCAACTGAATGGAATCACAGACTCACCTTCCTATGATACATCAATACACAACAAAGTCCCACCCGAGATGCATCACAATAAACCGCAAACCGCTAATTACCTTAAGGTAATGTAAAAATCTGAGCAAAAGTTTGCTTATCCTTTAGGTTATCGAGACTCACCTCACAAGATTTTAACCCAAAAACATTTACCATTTTTTGAATCAACTAAGTCGATGGGGTAGTATTATCGAGAAACCTTTTACGAACCGTCTAAAATATCTAACCAAACACAAAGATCTATAAATATTGGTTGGACTTATGGGTCTAGACCATATTTTAAGCACAACTTTTTGTATATCTACTATAATCCCTTTACTTTAAATAATATGGTCAAGAAAAGTTACGACAATCAACAAAAACTCACACTTGGAGAATTTGGCATACAACTATTGCTCATTCAAGGTTTGGAACACCACATAGAGGTGATTAGCATAATGTACCTTACTTTTAGAATACACCAAAATACTATCAATGAACGTAATGAAAGAAAGATCTAAAAATTTCTTGAAAACCATGTTTATTAAATAGATATATCCCATCGGAGCATCAGATAAACCAAATGACATAACAAGGAATTCAAACTGCCTATATTGAGTATAAAATAACTTCTTAGGGATATCCACCTCTCTAATCTTTAGCTGATAATACCCAGAAGAAAGAAATATCTTAGAAAAGAATTTGTCACCTTATAATAGATCAAACAAGTCATCTATCCTTGGAATAAGATACTTGTTATTAACAGTTACCTTATTCAAATGCCAATAGTCAATGAATATCCGAAGGGAACTATCATTCTTGCATACGAATAGAACTGGTTTACCCCAAGGGGACATACTAGGATGGATGAAACCCCTATCCAGAAGATCCTTAAGTTTTTCCTTAAGTTCTATCAACTAAGACAGAGCCATTCTATATGGAGGAATAAATATTAGATGAGTGTCCAAAATCAAATCAATACCACACTCAATCTCCAAATCCTAGAAACACCAGGAATATTATCTAGAAAGACCTCTAAAACTCATTGACCACCGAAACTGTATATAAAGAAAGACCTTTTAAGTTATAAAGGTTAACCCTGACTAGATAATAAAGGCACCATTTGGATTTTAATCTCCAAGCTCTAAGCAAAAAATAAATCTCCCCGTAATAGCTAGGGAACCACCCTCCCACTCAATAACTGATTAATTAGGGAACCTATAGGCTTTCTTGTGGGTCAGAAAATCTGGGGATACATAACAAGAGTTGAACTAATCTATCTAGGAATAATATTGTAATCCACCATATCCTGTTCAAACAAATCCACCCAGGGTTGCCTACTACCAACAGATACCATACCTCTTATAGACTCTCTTAGCAACCACTGAGTCTTCTATCAATGTAGAAATAGCAAAAAGATCTAAAATAACTTTAAGATATAAAAATAGACAACCACATATAGTGTCATATAAAAGAATGTGGACCCTGGATCAACCAAATAAAACAATTCGCAAGAAAAACATTGTAATGTACCAGTAACGACATCTTTAAATTTCTGCCTAATAGTAAAAGCATATAACTTATTTGACATGATACAGTAATAAAAACAAAAACATATGCTAGAGCAACAACTTTTGGTGTAGGAGCAGCTGACGAAGCATACAGAGCATTACTTGACCCCAAAGCCCGCTTACCAAATGGACAATTTCTAAGCATATAGCTTGGTTGACCATATTTGAAAGACCTATCTCTCTCCTCATCACAGAAACCTATATATAACAAACCATAGAACCAACAAAGATGGAATGATAAGGCTGATTGAGCCCTAATTTCTTGAGATTGAGCACATTGTGCCCAAATATTATTACCACCCTGCAGATGTCTATCACTTAACTACTTTGCCCAAGGAGAACTAGCTATAGGGAAGGAACCAAAACTCCCCAACTTTTTACTTTTTCACTTACCACTATTCTGACCACCTTGCTATTGAGAACCACCTTATTAAGAATATCTGAACTTGTTATCGTACCTCTTCCCTAATTCAGCATGCTTTCTCTTTTCCTCCTCCACCTAATGAATATGATCCACAAGCCTAAAAATATCCATATCTTTGATTAGTAATGCAGTCTTACTTTCAAGGATCAAATCTTGAGATTATTTAGAAATAAACTTTCTCATCCTTTCTATTATATCAGACACTAATTTTGAGGCATACCTTGATAGCCAATAGAACTTCAAGGAATATTTCTTAACCGATATTTTCCCTTTTTTATATTGACAAATTCCTTTGTCTTTACTTCCTTCAACTCCAGAAAAATAATCGATCCAGAAAAGAATTATCGAAAGCCTTCCTTAAGCTAGACTCCTCAACATTATCTCTCACGCTACGTCACTCCTCGTACCACTGGTATGCCACATCCTTAAGATGGTAAGAAGTGAAATTCACCCCTTTCGTATTTATGACATGAATTACCTAGAAAAGTTTCTCCATTTTATATCAAAAACCCTAAGGATCCTCCTCCACCATCACACCCGGACCAAAGATCACCTCATATACCCAACCTAACAAATTATGAATAAACCCTAACTTAGATAAACTCTGAACATATAACAACATAGCATAGTCATTTAACACTAGACTCTAAGATAGGTCTTTGACCATAATCAACACATATAATGCATTAACATATGCTTAAAGATGCAATGGTACTTAGTATCCAATGTAAAAGTAGAATTTTAAACACGAGGCAGATACCAAGTCGTAACTAAAATTTGGACATGATAACTTACAGTCTTTAGGAGAACTATTGTGTTGAGCTAGATCTGTGTTACTGTGGAAGAGGTGAGGATACTTTGTACGGATGTTAGATTCTGTTTCGTAAGTAGCTTCCTCAACAGACTGATTTTGCCAAAGAACTTTTACTAGAGGGACTTCTTTGATACTCAGTCTGCAAGTCTGATAGTATAGAATTTTGATTGGAATCTCCTCATAAGAAAGGTTGTTCTGAAAATCTATGGTTTAAATAGGGACTGCAGCTAGTGAGTCACCTATACCCTTATTGAGAATAGACACATGGTAGAATGGATATACTGAGGCTAGATCCAAAAGGAATTCTAGCTCATATGCTACCTTGCCGAAACAACTGAGAATCTCGAAGGGACCAACATATTAAGGACTCAACTTTTGCTTCTTTCCAAAACTCTTCACTCCATTCATGGGAGAGATATCTTATAGACATAGTAAATAATCTCAAGTGCAAGATGCATTCTACATACATCTGCATAAGACTTACATTGGCTTTGAGCAGCTCGGAGTCTTTCTCTAATCAAATAGACATTCTCTAAGGCATCAAATACGAAGTCAGGCCCTATAACTGAGGTCTCTCTAACTTTGAACCAACCAATTAGATATCTATACCTCCTACCATAGAGAGCTTTAAATGGAGTCATCCAAACATAAGAATGATAGCTATTGTTAAATACAATCTAAATCAAAGGCAAGTTGTCATCCCAACTACCCTTGATATCAATTGCACATGCCCTTAGCATATACTTTAGTCATAACTTCTTACCTAGTTATCGGGTTTGGGCGATTCTTAATTTGATGAAAATCTTATTGAATTTCCCACATAACAAAATCTAAAAATCTTATAAATTCATCATAGAATAAGCATCATTCTATTTATAATTTAATACTAGACATTTTTGGAATGAAATTAGCTTGGAAACTTAGGGCTATTACAATATTTACCCTTTGAGAACATTTGTCCTTGAATAAGACTGACTTATAGGGGAGAAACGATAAGATAAAGTGGAATTTGAACATGAATACTAAAACAAGACTACATAACTGACATTTCTATGACTTTTTCTGAGCATGCATATCTGATACATGATTTTATGACAGAGCTGATACATGAACACATGCCAGAGATTTCTGATAACTATCTTTCTCATAATGATAATGCATGTCTGATTCATGAACACATGAATAATCTGATGCATTAACATATGACTGAATATGGAATGGTACCTAGTACCAAGTGTTAATAAAAAATTTTAAAAATGAGATGGACACCAAGTTGTAACTGAAATATAGGAATGAAAAGTGAAAAACTTAAGGAGAACTATTGTCTTGAGATAGAAGTGATTTAGCAAGGAAGAGGTGAGGATATTTTGTACTTATGCCTGCTTTTGTTTCCTAAGTGGATCCCTCAACGGACTGATTTTTCTAAAGAACTTTGACTAGAGGGACTTCTTTGTTCCTCAGTTTGCAAGTCTGATAATCTAGAATTTTGACTCGAATCTCCTCATAACAGAGGCTGTTCTGAATATCTATGCTCTAAATAGGGATTAAAACAATTGAGTAACCGATACACTTCTTAATAAAAGAAACATTATAGACTTGATGAATTGAGTTTAGATTCGAAGGCAATTCAAGCTCATAAGGTACCATGACAAAGTGACTAAGAATTTTAAAGAGACCGACAAATCGAGTAATAAGCTTTCCCTTCTGGCCAAATTATAACGCTCAATCTACAACTCTCGTTTGAGTGTAAAGCGGATGTTAGCAAATATAGAACCCAACCTGGGTTGGGTATCGATCCCACAGGGAATAGCTTGGCTAACAAATAAGCAAAATTATTAAACTTTTGGTGCAAGTCTCGTAAGAAGGGGGGATTCTTGTTTTGCAAGTAAAGTAAACAAATGCTGAAAATAATAAAGTAAAAAGAGAGATATTGTTACGTTGGTTGTAAACAATGAGAATTGAAGCGTTGGGGTTATGTCCACCTTTTGAGGTATAGGTCTCTATTGTCTATGAGTGTGTAGAGTCTTGACATGCAATTGCTTATAGGGAATTGTAGTCGATGGTAAATCCAAGCGTCTCTCGACCTAAACAAGGACTATTTCACTTTAACTCTCTCTAGCTTAAAGCGTGTCTAACGGTACGAATTCTCCAAGAGGATAGTCTAGTTACGGCACTAGCTTTTTAATAGGAAAGGGTGTCCTACTACCTTGACATTATCTCTTTTCCAGACAAATAACCTTTCTCTCGAACAAGTTTGATGTTAGACTGGCGTATTCTTGCGTTTGCAACCGCAAAGAATGTAGATTAAGATGAAGAGAATAATGATATAAGCAATATACGTGTCTCGAACTCACAAACTCACAGCAATAGATAGTAAGTCATTCGGCTTCCATAACTCCAACAGAGAAGTTTAGTTACCCATGAATGCGAAGGAGATCACGATTTGCATTGTTATTATTGAGTAATGGCGTGTGTATTAGGTGATAGGCACGTGGTGTGATTTCTTAGCAAGTAACGATTCTCTTGTTGTGGAATTTAATTGTTGAGTAATGGAAAGATTAGAAGAGTGAATAGAATGATGTATTGTTAAGAGAGGAATGTATTGAAAGATAGAAGAATGAATAAAAATCTATAGCATGATAGGGTATTTATAATACCCATATCCTACTTCTACTAAGCTAATGAAATAAATAACCAACTCCTACTAGACTAATGAAATCCTTAACCCAAATGTACTAGGTTAAGGTAACATTATCATAATCCAAATAGAATAATGAAATACATAACCTAATTGTACTAGGTTAATGTATCTTTGTCAAAATCCAGCTTTGTGTCTGTAAGTCCCCAAAGTCTTCAGAATTGCTGTTTTAGCCCGGGACAGATTTTCCATGCAGCAGTTTTGGTCCATTAGGCGTCCAACATCCTTCTCCTTCGTTCATGAGCTTTCTTTTGCGTCAAGTAAGCCATAAAATGCTGTATTTTGCATCATTTATACCTGAAACATTCCTAATCATGTTCGTTAGCTCATTTACAAGAAAAAGGACTAAAAGTGCATGAAATAGATAATTTGTTCTCAAAACTAGGCTAAAATATGGGCAAAATATATTGATATAGGCGTGTAATTCCGCCTATCATCAACACCCCACACTTAGAGCTTTATTCGTCCTCGAACAACATATCATGTCCTTATAAGCATCAACTTAAGGTTTTTACAGCACCAACACAAACATTTATCAAGAGAAGCACAACGATTATCAACCAAGAGTAGCTTTCCGATTATAAGTAGAAACAATTTCACCTCAAGTATAGACTCGTGATGGTGATCAACTCGTATGCAAATGTTAAAGTACATAGAATCATATACAACTATCCAAAGCTCATCAACCATGTGTGTCTCACCATATATTACCCATAATTACTCACAAATATAGCATATTTTTCAAACATGGGTATCAAAATGTCCTTGCTCTCGCTCTCACAAAGAATTCATATGTAGCAACTAATGACCATAGGCTTGCCCTTAATGTAGTACTCTACTAAATGTTGGAATGCTAAGATTAGGATCAAGTAGGTCTTTAGATGGTTGTAATGTAGGCTAAGGGACGGGTAGGACTATTTTGGCCAAGAATAGTGACTAGGTTCTTAAGCGCTTTAATACATCACTTTGTATCATTGACACTTTTTTCTTTCTACCTTTTTTTCTTCTTTCTTTTTATTCTACCACCCTTGTTCTCCTCTTTTGTTTTTCATTTTTAAACACAACTCACATTTCATCTTTTTTTTCCTTTTTTTTCGTTTCACAACATACCTCTTATGATAGCACTTTATTTTTCATAACACATTCAAGCACCTTTTGCAGTTTAAAGCATCTTTCTTACCCAATTTCCTCTTGTGTTGTCACAGGACTTTTTCACTTTAAAGCACTTAGGAATTTGGATCAAAATTGTGGTCTTGAAAGAAATGGATTAGGCTTACATACAAGGTTGTCAAAGAAATAGGCTAAAGGCTCAAAAGGGTTTAACTAGGATGATATCAATGGGTAGGTAAAACTGAAGGTAAACATGTATAGGTTGCCAAAGAAATGCCTAAATCATATCCTAAACTTACATTCCTTATTTTAGCTTTGCATACATACCAGGCAAGTTCTTGCATTAGCCACAAACATAGAATATACGATTATCTCACACACACAAGTCACATGGTCGACTTGATTGGAAGTAATATAGACTCTCGACCCAACAAGTGAAGGAACTGAATCACACAATATTACATAATGAGTCACAACTAGAGCCTAAATGTCTCAATAGTCACAATTGTAGCACATACTCTTGTTTCAATCTCATGCTGCCTATCAAAATAATTCCATGCGAAGCTAGAAAAAATTTGACTCCTAAAAAAAACTTAAAAAAACGTCAAACGAAGAAAAAAAACAAAAAAAACGGACTCAAAAAAAAAACAAAGTAAACAAACAAACATACAAACTCTCATCACGAGCATGTCTCTCCGCAGTAGTAAGGTAGACTCCATGAGTTGTTTCAGCATCTTTGACCTTTGTGAGGTCAACCTTCTTTGGGTTATGTGGGAGTTTGTGGTCAGCGGGTTCCTCCTCGATATCCTCCTTCCGCAACATTGTTGTCAACAAATTGCTAAATGTGAAATGGGACCTTTTGTGTAGTCTGGCCTTCCTCATGGTAGATCGAATGATTGCCCCAAAGTTGACAGGGACATTCGTCATCAAATCATAGACCAAACACACTCTATCTCTCGATATCTTGGTGTATGGAGTCCCAGGAATAAGGCATGAGTTGACAATGCGCATCCAGATTCTTGCTTCCCTATTCAGTGGAGCATAGGGGAAAGTGTTGTGTTGGCCTGTTTCTTTATGTCTGCCCCACCTTGCCATCGATCTGATTCCACAAAGCGTGTGTCGTATTGCTCTGTAAGGAGGCCTGCTGTACAGCTCTTTGAATGGTGCAGTGTCGACCGAAGGTAAGCCAAGAAAAAAGTTGATCCAATCCGTTGTAAGCTGTAACACTTGGCCCCAAATTTTGACTTCATTGCCTGTTGTGTTCGGTGACCAGTTGGCATAGAACTCTCTTGTCAAGTCAAGATTTCACTCTCCCATGTCGCGGAAGATGAAATCCATCTTCAAAGTCATTATTTTTGCCAACATACGCGGCTCTTTCTTTGCTAAGGTCTCCTTGTTGATCAAGTCGACGTGCACATATTTCCTTTCTTTGTTGCTGCTGTACCATTCTTTGGCTTCTTCCTCAAGAACCCATTTTATTCCGAATATTCTACGTGGTAGGTGTGCTGAGGATGATTCTCCTTGGTCTTTTCGACTTCTCTTCTTGCCTTTTTGGGACGTGGTAGCCTTTTCCTTGCCTTGCCTTGCTTTAGGTGCCATTGTACCTGAGACTAGAAATAATGTTAGTTGCAGCACAATCTCACTTGATACAATCTATATGCAAGAACTAGGGGTACCACCCCACACTTAGTTTTGTTGCACAAATCAGCGAGGTGAACGTAGTCGATTTACTCAGATTTCGTCGACATATGTTTTAGGATTGTATTCCGACAAGAAAATCAGCATTGTATCACTTATTTGCAGCCATTGGAATACTTTCATGGTAGATATAGCAACACTACGACATAGGGGTTACCACATGGAATCGTTATTCTTACAACAATCACAACCTCCTAAGTCGATAGGCACTATAATCTTATCCCGATGTCCGGGATAGTCTATCATGTAAGCATCCAAACAACAATCTTAAGTAATATTTATAGCCATATCAATTCAGCAAATATCATAACAATGCTTTCAAAACCAAATTCAAGTCAGAAACAAGTCAAGAATTCCCTACGTATATGTTCACTCACATGATTTTGCAACAACAATCCAAACACATGAACATCACCAACAATCTTATATGATTTAGCAATTCATAAAAAACATAGCAACGTAGTACTTACGATAAATAGATGAAGAATAAGAGAGTACTTACTTGCTTGAACTTGTGGAGATGGTGTTGTGAATTGGAAGAGCAAAAGAAGAAAATTTTGAGAGGATTTGGAGGGTTATGCGGCGCCCTTAGGGTATTTTCTAATGTGGTTGTGTAATAAAACTAAGTCCCCTTTATATAGGAAGAGTATGGGTCCGGTTATGACCCATTTACAATCGTATTTGGGGACAAAAACACGACATATGTGGCGCATATCACTCGGCATATCAATGACATATGCGGCGCGTTGTCTATGGCATAATGGGACATATGCGCCGCATAGTCTAAGGAATTTGTAGACATATGCGCCGCATAATCTATGGCATATGAGATACTGAGACCAAATGCCATAGCATAGGCGGCGTATAGTCAAAAGCATACCTAGGAATAGGCGGCGCATAGTGTATAGCACACTAGATTCCGAGTCCTTAGGCTATAGAATAGGTTGTGCATCATTCGTGGCATATTTTTACCAAGGCCTTGCCTTTCTCGAAGCCTATTTTGACGTGAGAAAGGCTCAATCCATAGCATTATGCATCACCATTCCTAACTTACCGACTTTACCATACAATGTGTCCAAATCGTCAATTGAAATCTATCTCCTCGTTGAATACTTCTTGCACCTATATTTTCTCAAAGCGAATGAAAACGATTAGTACGATGGGTTGCCTCCCACCAAGCGCCTTAGTTTTGGTCGTGTCACGACTCTTATTTTTGGATTTTCTTTTATCAAAAACAAAATAAGTACTAAAATGACAAAATGATAAAACGATAAAACAATAAAACGATGGGTTGCCTCCCATCTAGCACCTTATTTATTGTCGTGGCTCGACGTAGTAATCTCGAGTACTTAGACTTCGTCGAGATAAGTGATGGCCAGGTCATTCATCGAATCAAGAGGACCGATATATGGCTTAACACGTTGGCCATTCACTTTGAAGACAACACCCTTATTGCCTTCCAATTCGACTACTCCAGATGAGTAGACTTGGATAACCTTAAATGGACCAGACCACTTCGATTTTAACTTACCTGGGAAGAGCTTGAATCTGGAGTTAAAGAGTAGTACCATATCACCCTTTTGGAAGTTTCATCGAACAATATGCTGATCATGATACTTCTTCATCCGCTCCTTGTATAAATCTGTTCTTTCATATGCATGGAGACGGAATTCATCTAATTCGTTCAGCTGGTCCAACCTTAGATTCTTCACATCCTCCCAATTCAAGTTCAATTGCTTCAATGCCCACAATGCCTTGTGCTCGAGTTCGATGGGTAGATGACAAGCCTTCCGATAAACTAGTTGATAAGGTGACATACCAATGGGTGTTTTGAATGCAGTCCTATACGCCCATAGTGCATCATCTAGCTTTCGAGACCAATCCTTCCTATTTGCATTAACCGTCTTGGCAAGGATTTGCTTGATCTCACGATTGGAAACCTCTACTTGTCCACTAGTTTGGGGATGATAAGGCGTAGCTACCTTGTGTTGCTGGACACCATATTTGGCCAATATAGATTTGAATAACTTATTGCAAAAGTGAGATCCTCCATCACTTATGATAGTCTGAGGTACTCCAAAGCGAGAGAAGATATTCTTCTTTAAGAACGCTACAACACGCTTTCCTTCATTGTCGGCCAATGGTACAGCTTCAACCCATTTCGAAACATAATCCACCGCAACCAAGATGTACTTCATTCCAAACGAATTAACGAATGGACCCATGAAATCAATACCCCACACATCAAAGAGTTCTACCTCAAGAATTTTGGACATGGGCATTTCATGGTGTTTTGAAATAGCACCTTGACGTTGGCATTGGTCACACCTTCTCACATAGTCGTATGCATCTCTGAATATCGAAGGCCAATAATAACCACTTTGCAATACTTTCCTTACTGTTCAATTCCCTGCATGATGTCCTCCAACTTGCGAAGTGTGGTATGCTTCCAATATGGTAGGCACTTCTTCATGGGATATACATCGTCAAATGATACCATCAGCGTATCTTCAAAACAAATAAGGTCCATCCCAATAGTAGTGCTGAACGTCATGCAAAAACTTTCCCCATTGGTGGTAAGATAAATTGGTAGGTAGCACATTACTCACCACGAAATTTGCAAAGTCGGCATACCATGGTAATCTCTCCATTGTTTTCGCTAGTATCTCCTCATCAGGGAATGCATCATCAATCTGAATTTCTGGTTGTGCCACATGCTCATTCTTAAGTCTAGATAGGTGATCAACCACTTGGTTCTCGCAACCTCTTCTATCTTTGACCTCAAAATCAAACTCTTGCAGTAGCAATACCCATCAAATCAACCTTGGTTTTGCATCCTTCTTCGTCATTAGATACCTAAGAGCTGCATGGTCTGTATGAATGATCACCTTAGTACTCAATAGATAGGCACGAAACTTCTCAAACGCATACACAACTGCTAGGAGCTCTAGTTCAGTAACAGTGTAGTTCCTTTGGGCTTCATTCAGGACCTTACTCGCATAGTAGATAGGATGAAATAATTTCTCCATTCGCTGTCCAAGAACAGCACCAACGTCTACACCACTAGCGTCACACATGACTTCGAACGGGAGCGTCCAATCTGGTGCTACCATGATAGGGGCTTCAATGAGTTTTCCTTTAAGGCATTCAAATGCCTTTAAGCAATCTTCATTAAAGTCAAACTTTGCATCTTTCTCCAGTAGTTTGCACAATGGACTAGATATTTTGGAAAAGTCTTTGATGAATCTACGATAGAAACCAGCATGGCCAAGAAAACTACGAACTCCCTTCACCGAAATTGGAGGCGGTAGCTTCTCAATTACCTCTATTTTGGCGCGATCAACCTCTATTCCTCTTTTGGAGATCTTGTGCCCAAGAACGATTCTTTCTTTTACCATGAAGTGGCACTTCTCCCAATTAAGCACAAAATTAAACTCTACACATCTTTGCAATGCCATGCTCAAGTTTGCCAAACAAGCTTTAAAAGAGTCACCAACAACTGAAAAGTCGTCCATAAATACCTCTAATGTGTCTTCAACCATATCAGAGAAAATAGACATCATACATCGTTCAAAGGTGGCTGGAGCATTACATAACCCGAATGGCATGCGTTTGAAGGCAAACGTACCATATGGGCATGTAAATGCTGTCTTCTCTTGGTCTTCGGGTGCAATACAAATCTGATTATAACCTAAATAACCATCCAAGAAGCAAAACCATCCTTTCCCCGCTAATCGATCTAGCATTTGGTCCATAAATGGCATGGGGAAGTGATCCTTGAGCATCCAAGAATTCAGCTTGCGGTAGTCCATGCATACTCTCCATCCAGTGACGGGCCTGAGTGGAATAAGCTCATTCTTTGCATTTGCGACCACCGTCATACCTCCTTTCTTGGGAACACATTGTACAGGACTTACCCATGTGCTATCAGAGATAGGATATACAACTCCTGCGTCTAACCACTTGATAATCTCTTTCTTCACCACTTCTTGCATAGGTGGGTTTAGACGTCTTTGATGTTCAATGGTGGGTGTGCACTTTTCTTGAAGCTGAATTTTATGTGTGCAAATCCCAGGTGGAATACCAATAATATCCGCAATGGTCCATCCAATAGCTCTAATATACTTGCGTAAGATCGCAATAAGAGCTGCAACTTGTTGCTCACCCAAATCGGCTGCCACTATGACTGGAAGAGTGTTTTCGCTTCCTAAGAATACGTACTTTAAATGGCTTGGCAGCTCCTTCAATTCTAGCATGGGTGGTTCTTCAATAGATGGCTTAGCTGGTGGTGTGGGTCGATTCTTGAGATCAAGATCCAGCCTCTTGGGAGTATAGCGATATGTCCCTAATCCCGATAGAGCACAAATATCTTCTTCAGAAATTTCAGGATCATCGTTCTTACCTTTCATGAGCAAAAGCTCCAAAGGATCATCAAGAATTTGCTCTTCTTCAAGTAGTTCTTTCTCATCATCAAAGACAACATCAGCCACCGAAAATACACTCAGATCTTTGGGTTGCTTCATTGATTTGCAAACATCGAAACGAACCACTTCGTCATTTATTCGGAATGAAAGTTCATTAGCTCTCAAATCTATGAGCACACTTCCCGTAGCAAGGAAAGGGCATCCCAAGATTATGGGAACCTCTGAATCTGCTTCACAATCCAAGATGACAAGGTCTGATGGAAAGATAAATGAAGAAACCTTTACCAAGACATAGCATAGAATACCAACCGGTCGTTTTACCGACCTATCCGCCATAACAAGCCTCATATTAGTTGGTATAGGATCTGCTAACCCCAACTTCTTGTAGATCGATAATGGCATCAAGTTGATGCTGGCTCCTAAGTCACACAATGCTTTGGCAAAGTCCAAAGATCCTATGGTGCAAGGAATCGTGAAAGCTCCGGGGTCGGCCTTCTTCTGAACTATCGATCGGGTAGCAATTGCACTACAATGATGCACATCATCCTTCAGCTCATAACTTTCTGCCCTCTTCTTAATCAAAAGATCTTTCATAAACTTCACATACCCAGGCATTTGTTCAAGTGCCTCTACCAATGTGACATTAATGGTCAGCTGCTTCAACATAGTCATAAATTTGCTGAACTTAGTGTCATCCACCACCTTCTTCAATCTTTGGGGAAAAGGTGGTGGTGGGTATGGAAGTGTTTTCTCCATGGCTTTCTTCTCCTCTTGCTTCCGTTTTTCCACTTTTTTAGGCTGAACGTCACTAGGTGAAACGTCCTTGACGTTGGGAGTCGTTGTTGCGGCATCTTCTCCTTTTGTAACGTCACTAAGTGTAACATCCATGTCCGCAACTTCGTCAACCACTTACTTGCCTTTTGCTGAAGTTTCCAGCACCTTACCACTTCTTGGTAGTCATGGCCATGCATGACCCATCATTCCTTGGGTTTTGCACAGTATCGCTTGGTAAGGTGCCAGCCTTTCTTTGTTTGAATGCTGCTGAAAGTTGGCTCAATTGCTGCTTTATTTGCTTGATAGAAGTGGAATGAGAATCAACTAGTTGCTTCATGGAGGACAAATCATCAATCACCTCCTTAACTCCCGCGCTCGTTGCTTCCACTCCTTTCAATAACTTAGCCATCATGTCTTCCATAGAATTAGATGTGGTGGTATCACGTCTACCAGGGGGAACGTACAAACCACTCTTTTCATTGTTTTTCTTCCAACTACCTCGGTCTTTGCTTTCAGATTTATCATAATAGTTCCGACCTTGGTTTCCTTGGGCAATCCCACGAAAACCCCCCTGATTGTTCAAGTAGTTGGCCTCCTCTTCCGTATCAGATTCGTCTCTTCCTTTTAGCGCCACAACTTTCACTTTTTCGGTCTTCCCTGATAATAAATGCTTTGTCAGAAGATCCACTTGTGTTTTCATGTGCGCCATATCTTGATCGCGTTCTTCTTCTCTTCTACTTTGGTCTGCAGTCATGCCAATAGATAAAGTGGGGCTTGCTACCTCAAAATCCCTAGTATGCCAAGCTCTACTTTGCTTTGTCATGCGATTTAGCATATTGCTTGCTTGACCAAAGGTGAGGTCCATGAAAGAACCTCCAGCTGCGTTGTCCACCACTGGTTTAGTTATTGAATTCAAGGCTCTATACAAGATCTCCATGAGGTGAAGATTAGTCATGTGATGGTTTGGGCATCTTGCTAGCTTTGTCTTGAACCTCTCCCATGTTTCATGAAGAGCTTCAGAGGGAAGCTGCCGAAAGTTGCTGATTTCATCTCTCAATTGAGCCCTTTTGGATGGCGGAAAGAATCTTTCTAGGAAAGCGTCTCTCAATTGCCTCCAATTTGTGATTGAATCAGGAGTCATCCCATTCAACCATACTGTTGCCTCCCCAGACAGAGACAATGGAAATAGACGTAATCGAATAGCATTCTGACCAACACCAGGATTGTCAAAAGACTTGCATGTAGAAATAAAGTTAATGATATGCATATTCGGATCATCGCCTGCTAGTCCACCAAATAATCCCTTGAGTTGCAATAACTGAATCATGGTGATTGTGATGTTGACCTTTGCTTCGGGCGCTAATGGTGGTGGAATTATAGCTCCAGTGGCTCCAGCACCATCAAGATCATCATCATCATCGTCGAAAGCTGGCTGCAAAGGTTGGCGATCATATCTATACCGAGCTTGTCGACCTCTTCTGTTGGCAGGTGTTGCAGTTTCAGCGACATGCCTTGGGTTTATCAACTCGTCGTCACCTAAATCTTCATTATCAGGATTTGTTGCTCGCCCAGGATTATCAATGTTTTGTTGTTGGAATTGAGCATCGGCAAGAGCAGCTAATCTCGCTTGCTCGTGTTGAGCAGCCATCCTGTCGATTTCAGCTTGTGCTTCCATTCTTCTAATTCGTTGCGGCTCCGGATTGATTGGTAATAACGGTTGACCAGAACTTCTAGTATGGGGCATGCACTAAAGTAAAAACCTGCAAGAAACAAAAACAAAAACTAAACGTAAAAGTATGAGAATCTTTAACCAAAGGGTCTAGTAATTATCACGAACTTGATTGACACTCGTATTCCCCGGCAACGGCGCCAATTTTTTGATAACGCTCAATCTACAGCTCTCGTTTGGGTGTTAAGCGGTCGTTAGCAAATATAGAACCCAACCTGGGTTGGGTGTTGATCCCACAGGGAATAGCTTGGCCAACAAGTAAGCAAAATTACTAAACTTTTGATGCAAGTCACGAAAGAAGGGGGGATTTTTGTTTTGCAAGTAAAGTAAACAAACGCTGAAAATAATAAAGTAAAAAGAGAGAGATTGTTACGTTGGTTGTAAACAATGAGAATTGAAGCGTTAGGGTTATGTCCACCTTTTGAGGTATACGTCTCTATTGGCTATGAGTGTGTAGAGTCTTGACATGCAATTGCTTACAGAGAATTGTAGTCGATGGTAAATCCAAGCGTCTCTCGACCTAAACAAGGACTATTTCACTTTAACTCTCTCGAGCTTAACGCGTGTCTAACGGTACGAATTCTCCAAGAGGTTAGTCCAGTTACGGCACTAGTTTTTTAATAGGAAAGGGTGTCCTACTACCTTGACATTATCTCTTTTCCAGATAAATAACCTTTCTCTCGAACAAGTTAAATGTTAGACTGGTGTATTCTTGCGTTTGCAACCGCAAAGAATGTAGATTAAGATGAAGAGAATAATGATATAAGCAATATACGTGTCTCGAACTCACAAACTCACAGCAATAGATAGTAACTCATTCGGCTTCCATAACTCCAACAGAGAAGTTTAGTTACCCATGAATGCGAAGGAGATCACGATTTGCATTGTTATTGTTGAGTATTGGCGTGTGGATTAGGTGATAGGCGTGTGGTGTGATTCCTTAGCAAGTAACGATTCTCTTGTTGTGGAATTTAATTGTTGAGTAATGGAAAGATTAGAAGAGTGAATAGAAAGATGTACTGTTAAGAGAGGAATGTATTGAAAGATAGAAGAATGAATAAAAATCTCTAACATGATAGGGTATTTATAATACCCATATCCTACTTCTACTAAGCTAATGAAATAAATAACCAAATCCTACTAGACTAATGAAATCCTTAACCCAAATGTACTAGGTTAAGGTAACATTATCATAATCCAAATAGAATAATGAAATACATAACCTAATTGTACTAGGTTAATGTATCTTTGTCAAAATCCAGCTTTGTGTCTGTAAGTCCCCAAAGTCTTCAGAATTGTTGTTTTAGCCCGGGACAGATTTTCCATGCAGCAGTTTTGGTCCTTTAGGCGTCCAACTTCCTTCTCCTTCGTTCATGAGCTTTCTTTTGCGTCAAGTAAGCCATAAAATGCTGTATTTTGCATCATTTATACCTGAAACTTTCCTAATCATGTTCGTTAGCTCAGTTACAGGAAAAAGGACTAAAAGTGCATGAAATAGATAATTTGTTCTCAAAACTAGGCTAAAATATGGGCAAAATATATTGATATAGGCGTGTAATTCCGCCTATCATCACCAAACATCTTTAATACCTTCGAGGGAGAGATCTTTATATAGACATAGTCACTAATCTCTAGGTTGAGATCTTTTCTATGCATATCTGTATAAGTCTTATGTCGGCTATGAGTAGCCCGGAGTTTTCCTTTGATCAACTTGACTTTCTCTAAGGCATCGAATACTAAGTCATGCCCCTTAAATGAGGCCTCACAAACTTTGAACCAACAAATTGGAGATGTGCACCTCCTACCATAGAGAGCTTCAAATGGAGCCACCCTAATATTAGAATGATAGCTATTGTTGTATGCAAACTCAATCAAAGGGAAGTGGTCATCCCAACTACCCTTGAAATTAATTGCATATGCCCTTAGCAAATTTTCTTATCTTAACCTCTTACCCAGTAATCGTATTTGGGTGAATCTTAAAATGTTGGAAATTTTATTGAATTTCACACATGATAAAAAGTGAAAATCTTATAAATTCCTCATAGAATAAACATCATTTAATTTAGAATATAATACTAGACATTCTTGGGATAAAATTAGCTTGGAAACTTTGTGTTCTTATAATATCTCCCCTTTCAAAACATTTGTCCTCGAATAAGACTGACTGAGAGAGGAGAAACGATAAGCCAAAGTTCACACTAAACATGAATACTAAAAGAACACTAAGGAGGTGGATAATAAGTTGTAACTAATATTTATACATGAAAATTAAGGAGCTTAAGGAGTACTTTTGTCTTAAGAGAGCTTTGAGTTAGCGGGGATAAGTTGAGGATACTTTGTACGTATATCAGAATTTGTTTCCTAAGTATCTCCCTCAACAGACTAATTTCTCCAAAGAACTTTGACTAGAGGGACTTTTTGGTTCCTTAGTCTGCGAGTCGGGTAGTCTAGAATTTTTATTAGAATCTTTTCATAACAGAGGCTGTCCTGAACATCCTTGCTCTAAATAGGGGCTACAATTTTTGAGTCACCTATACATTTCTTGAGTAAAGAAATATGGTAGAATGGATGAACTGAGGCTAGATCTGAAGGAAAGTCTAGCTTATAAGCTACCTTAACGAACCGACTCAGAATTTTGAAGGGTCTGAGCTTTCCCTTCTAGCCGAATTTCTTTCCTCTTTACATGGGAGAGATCTTTAGATAGACATAGTCAGTAATCATGAGCTCAAGATCCATTCTATGCATATATACATACGACTTATGTTGGCTTTAAGCAGCCAAGGGTCTTTATATGATTAACTGGATATTATCTAAGGCATGGAATACTAAGTCTAGCCCAATAACTAGGGCCTTCCTAACTTCGAACCAACCAATTGGAGATCTGCACCTCCTGCCATAGTGAGCTTCAAATAGAGCCATTCGAATACTAGAATGATAGCTATTGTTGTATGCAAACTCTATCAAAGGCAAGTGGTCATCCCAACTAACCTTGAAATTCATTGCACACTCCCTTATCATATCTTCTAGTCACAACTTCATACGCGATTATAAGATTTGGGTGAATCTTATATCGATAGAAAGCTTATTTAATGTTCCACATTACAAAAAGTGAAAATCTTACAAATTCCACATGTAATAAACATCATTCAATTGGTTGACTCAGAGTAAAGAAATGATAAGCTGAAGTATACACTGAACATGAATTTTGAAACAAGACTACATAACTGACATTTCTAGGACATGTACTAAACTTGCATATCCGATGCATGATTTTATGAATGAGCTGGTACATTAACACATGACTAAAATTTATGATAACTGAGTTTCTCACAATGAGAATGCATGTCTTAAGCATGAACACATGAATAATTTTATGTATTAACATATCAATAAATATGCAATGGTACTTAGTACCATGTGTAAAAATATAATCCTAAACATAAGACAGATACAAAGTCATAATTGAAATTTGGACATGAAACCTGAAAAGCTCAAGGAAAACTGTTGTCTTGAGAAAGATCTAAATTAGCGGGGAAGAGGTGAGGATACTTTGTGCACTTGTCAACTTTTGTTTCCTAAGTAGCTCCCTCAACAGACTGATTTCATTAAATAATTTTGACTAGAGGGACTTATTTGTCCCTCAGTCTGTGATCCTGATAGTCTAGAATTTTTATTGAAATCTCCTCACAAAAGAGGCTGTTGCGACCATGTATGCTCTAAATAGGGACTATAACTGCTGAGCCAACTATAAACTTCTTGAGCAATGAAACATGGTAGACTGGATTAACTGAGGCTAGATTCAAAGGTAATTTGGGCTTATAAGCTACAATATTAAAGAGATTCAGAATTTTGAAGGGAGCGACATATCAGGGACTGAGCTTTCCCTTTTGGCCGAACCTAGTCACTTTCTTCATGGGAGAGATCTTTAGACAGACATAGTCACAAATCTTGATTTGGAGATCCTTTTAACATATATCTGCATAAGACTTTCGCTGCTCTGAGATACCCAGAATCTTTCTATAATCAACAGGACTTTCTCTAAGGCATCAAATACTAAGTCAGGCCCTAAAACTGAAGCCTCACTAACGTCAAACCAACAAATTAGAGATCTACACGTCATACCATAGAGAGCTTGGAATGAAGCCATCCGAAATCTGGAATAATAGCTATTGTTGTATGTAAATTCAATCAAAACGAAGTCGTCATCCCAAGAACCCATTAAATCAATTGCACAAGCCCTTATCTTCTTATCGAATTATCGGATTTAGGGGAATCTTAAATTTATGGAAAGCTTAATTTCCCATATGACAAAAAGTGAAAATCTTATAAATTCTTAATGCAATAAACATTATTCAATAGAGAAGATAAAACATGACATTCTTGGGATGAAATTACCTTGGAAACTTCGGGGTATTACAATATCTCCCTCTTGAGAATATTTGTCCTCATAGAAGACTTGCTGAGATGGGAAAATGATAAGCCAAAGTACACAATGAACATGATTACTGAAACAAGACTTCATAACTATCATTTCGAAGACTTGTACTGAGCATCTATATCTGATGCATAATTTTATGAATGAGCTAATGCATAAACACATGACTGAGATTTCTGATAATTGAGTTTCTCACAATGAGAATGCATATGTAATGCACTCAGACATAAATAATATGATGAATTAACATATGAAAGAATATGCAATGGTATTTAGTACTTACTGTAAAAATAGATTTCTGAACATGAGATGAAAACCAAGTTGTAACTGAAATCTGGACATGAAAATTGAAAATCTTAAGGAGAACTATTGTCTTGAGCTAGATCTGAGTCTAAGGGGAAGAGGTGAGGATACTTTGTATTGATGTAATCTATTGTTTCCTGAGCATCTCCCTCAATGGATTGATTTTGCCGAAGAACTTAGACTAGAGGGATTTCTTTGTTCCTCAGTCGGCTAGTTTGACATACTAGAATTTTGACTACAATCTCCTCATAAGAGAGGTTTTTCAGAACATCCATGCTCTAAATAGGCACTACAATTATTGAGTCACCTACACACTTCTTGAGCAAAGAAATATGGTCGACTGGATGAACTGAGGAAAGATCCAAAAGGAATTCTAGATCATAAGCTACCTTGCCGAAGCGGCTGAGAATCTTGGAGGGATTAACATATCGAGGACTGAGATTTCCCTTCTTGCCGAAACTCTTTAATCCCTTCATGGGAGAGATATCTTATAGACATAGTTAAAAATCTCAAGCTCGAGATATTTTCTACACACATCTTCATAAGACTTATATCGACTTTAAGCAGCTCAAAGTCTTTCACTAATCAACTGAAGTTTCTCTAAGGCATCAAATACTAAGTTAGGTCCTATAACTAAGGTCAAACTAACTTTGAACCAACAAATTAGAGAACTGCACCTTCTACTATAGTGAGCTTCCAATAGAGCCATCCAAATACTTGAATGGTAGATATTGTTGTATGCAAACTCAATCAAAGAAAAGTGGTCATCCCAACTACCCTTGATATTAATTGTGCATGCCCTTAGCATATCTTTTATTCATAACTTCTTACCCGATTATCAGATTTGGGCAAATCTTATATCTATGGAAAGCTTATTGAATGTCCCATATTACAAAGAGTGAAAATCTTATAAATTCCATATGTAATAAACATCATTCAATATAGAAAATAATACTAGACATTCTTGGGATTAAATTAGCTTTGAAACTTTGGGGTATTACAATATCTCCCCCATGAGAAGATTTCTCCCCGAATAATACTGACTGAGAGTGTAGAAAAGATAAGCTGAAGTACACACTGAACATGAATACTGGAACAAGAATTCATAACTGAAATTTCTAAGAATTGTACTGAGTATGCATATCTAATGCATAGTTCTATGACGGAGTTGATACATGAACACATGAGTGCGATTTTCGATAACTGAGTTTCTCACAATGAGAATGCATGTCTGATGCATGGACATATGAATAATCTGATGCAGTAACATATTATTGAATATGCATTGATACTTAGTACCAAGTGTAAAATTTGAATTCTGAACATAAGAAAGATACCAAGTTGTAACTAAAATCTGGAAATGAAAACTGAAAAGCTTGAGGAGAACTTTTATCTTGAGCAAGATCTGAGTTAGCGGGGAAGAGGTAAGGATACCTTGTGTGCATGTTATCTTCTGTTTCCTAAGTAGCTCCCTCAATGGACTAATTTTGCCAAAAAACCTTGACTAGAGGGACTTCTTTGTTCCTAAGTTTGCGAGTCTGAATGTTTAGAATTATGACTAGAATCTCCTCATAAGAAAGATTATTCTTAACATCTATGCTCTAAATAGGGAACACAACTGCTGAGTCACCTATACACTTCTTGAGAAAATAAACATGGTAGACTTGATCAACTAAGGTTAGATTCGAAAGTAATTCAAAATCATAAGCTACCATACCGAAGCGACTCAAAATTTTAAAAGGACCGGCATATCGGGGACTGAGCTTTCCCTTCTAGCCGAACCTCTTCAGTCCCTTCTGGGTAGAGATCTTTGTATAGACATTGTCACTAATATCGATCTAGAGATACTTTCTACATATATCTTCATAAGACTTATGTCTTCTGTAAGGAGCCCAGAGTCTTTCTCTGATCAGCTGGACTTTCTTTAAGGAATCGAATACTAAGTCATGCCCTATTTCTGAGGCCTCACAAACTTCCAATCAACTAATTGGAGATCTTTACCTCCTACTATAGAGATCTTCAAATGGAGCCATCCGAATATTGGAATGATAGTTATTGTTGTCTGAAAACTCAATCCAAGCCAAGTCGTTATCCCAACTACCCTTGAAATCAATTGCACAAGACATTAGCATATCTTCTAGTCTTAACTAATTACCCGGTTATAAAATTTTGGCAAATCATAAATTGATGGAAATCTTATTAAATTTCCCACATGACAAAAAGTGAAACTCTTGGAAATACCTCATGAATAAACATCATTCAATTTATGAAGATAATACTTAACATTGTTGGGATGAAACTAGCTCCGAAACTTTGAGATATTACAATATCTATACCTTGAGAACATTTGTCCTCGAATAAGACTGACAAATAGGGGATAAACGATTAGCCTAAGTACACACTAAATATGAATACTAAAACAAGACTACATAACAAACATTTCTAAGACTTTTACTAAGCTTGCATATTTGATGCATAATTTTATGAATAAACGGACACATGAACACATGACTGAGATTTTTGATAATTGATTTTCTCACAATTAGAATGCATGTCTATTGAAGTAAAACATGAATAATCTGATACATTAACAAATGAATTGTATATACAATGGTACTTAGTACTAAGTGTAAGAATGGAATTCTGAACATAGGCGGATAACAAGCCGTAAGTGAAATCTGGACATGTAAACTGAAAAGCTCAAGGAGAACTATTATCTTGAGCGAGATCTAAGTTAGCGGGGATGAGATGGGGATACTTTGTACGCATGTAAGCTTCTATTTCCTGAGTAGCTCCCTCAATGGACTGATTTCGCCAGAGAACATTAACTAGAGGGACTTCTTTATTCCTCAGTCTGCGAGTCAAATAGTCAAGAATTTCAACTGGAATCTCCTTATAAGAGACGTTGTTCTAAACATCCATGCGCTAGATAGGGACTACGAATTCTGAATCACCTATTAACTTCTTGAGCAGAGAAACTTGGTGGACTGGATTAATTGAGGCTCGATCTGAAGGAAATTTGATCTCATAAGCTACCATATCTTAGCGACATAGAATTTTGAAAGGAGCAACATATCAAGGACTAAGCTTTCCCTTCGGGACAATCCTCTTCACTCCCTTCAGGAGATAGATCTTTAGATAGACATATTCAATAATATCGAGCTCAATATCCTTTCTATACATTTTTTAATAAGACTTAAGTTGGCTCGGAGCAGCCCAAAGTCTTTCTCTATTAAAGTATACTTTCTCTAAGGCATCAAAAACTAAGTCGGGCCCTGTAACTGAGGCCTCACCAACTTCAAACCAACTAAAAGGTCATCTGCACCTCCTACCATAGAGAGCTTCTAATAGAGCCATTCGAATAAAGGAATGATAGCCATTGTTCTACGCAAACTCAATCAAAGCTAACTTGTCATCCTAACTACCCTTGAAAGCAATTGCACATGCTCTTAGCATATCATCTAGTCATAATACCTTACCCACTTATCGTATTTGGGAGAATCTTAAATCGATGGAAAGCTTATTGAATTTCCCATGTGACAAAAAGTGAAAATCATATAAATTTCTCATGTAATAAACATCATTCAATTTAGAAGATAATACTTAACATTCTTGTGATGTAATTAGCTTGGAAACTTTGGGGTATTACAATATCTCCCCCTTAAGAACATTTGTCCTCGAATAAGACTGTCTGAGAAGGGGGAAATTATAAGCTTAATTACACACTATACATAAATACTGAAATTAGACTTCATAACTGACATTTCTAATAATTGCAGTGAGCAAGCATATCTGATTCATGATTTTATGATTGAGCAAATACATGAACACATGACTAAGATTCCTGATAACTGAGTTTCTCACAATGAGAATACATGTGTGATGCATGAACACATGAATAATTTGATGCATTAACTAATGACTAAATATATAATGGTACTTAGTACAAAGTGTAAAAATGAAATTTTGAACATGAGACACCTACCTAGTCATAACTGAAATCTGGTCATGAATACTAAAAATCTTAAGGAGAACTGTTGTCTTAAGCTATATATGAGTTAGCGGGGAACAGGTAAGGATACTTTGTATGCATGTCAGCTTCTGTTTCCTAAGTAGCTCCCTAAACAGACCGATTTTTCCAAAAAACTTTGACTAGGGAGAGTTCTTTGTTCCTCAGTCTACGAGACTGATAGACTAGAATTTCAACTAGAATGTCCTCGTAAGATAGGCTATTCTGAACATCTAAGCTCTAAATAGGGACTAAAAATACTGAGTCACCTTTACACAATTTGAGGAAAGAAATATGGTATACTGGATAAACTGAGGCTAGATACAAAGGCAATTCGAGCTAATAAGCTACCTTATCGAACCGACTCAGAATTTTGAAGGGACTGACATATCGAAGACTGAGCTTTGTCTTCTAGCCAAACCTCTTCACTCACTTTATGGGAGAGATCTTTAAATAGACATACTCACAAATATGGAGCTCGAGATCCTTTCAATGTATATCTGGATAAGACTTATATCGGCGCTAAGTAGCCCGGAGTCTTTCTCTTATCAGCTGGACTTTCTCTAATCCATCAAATACTAAGTCGGGCCCTATAAGTGAGAGCTCACTTACTTTGAATAAATAATTTGGAGATCTACACCTCCTACAGTAGAGATCTATTAATGGAGCCATCGGAATACGGTAATGATAGAAATTATTGCATGCAAACTTAATCAAAGGCAAGTGGTCATACCAACTACCCTTGAAATTAATTGCACACGCCCTTAGCTTATCTTCTACTCATAACTTCATACCTAATTATCGGATTTGGGAGAATCTTAATACAATGAAAGCTTAGTTAATTTACCACATGAAAAAATTATATATCTTATAAATCCCTCATGGAATAAACATCATTGAATTTAGAAAATAATACTAGACATTCTTGGGATGAAATTATCTTGGAAACTTTAGGTAATTACAATATCTCCCACTTGGGAACATTAGTTGTCAAATAAGTCTGACTAAAAGGGGAGAAATGATAAGCCAAAGTACACACTGAACAAGAAAATTAAAACAAGACTATACAACTGACATTTTAGAGACTTAGACTAAGAATGCATATCTAACGCAAGATTTTATAACTGAGATGATACATGAATACATGACTAATATTTCTAATAGCCGAGTTTCTCAAAATGAGAATGCATGTCAAATGCATGAACACATGAATAATCTCATGCATTAACATATGAATGAATATGCAATGGTACTTAGTACCAAGTGTAAAAATAGAATTCTGAACATAATATGGATACCAAGTCGTAACTGAAATCTTGACATGAAAATTGAACAGATTAGGGAGTACTATTGTCTTCATCTAGATCTGAGTTAGTGGGGAATATTTGAGCATTGTCTTTGATTGAAGGGATATCTTCGTTCCACAGTCTGATAGTCTATAATTTTTATTGGAATTTCCTCATACGTGAGGCTGTTCTAAACACCTATGCTCTAAATAGGGACTACAGCTTTTGAGTCACCTATACACTTATTGAGCAAAGAGACATCGTAGACTAGATTAACTGAGGTTAGATCTTAAGTCAATTCGATCTCATAAGCTATGCTACCAAAGCGACTAAGAATTTTGAAGGGATCGATATATTGGGGATGGAGCTTTACCTTATTTTCGAACCTCTTCACTCCCTTCATATGAGAGATATTTAGATAGAAATAGTCACCAATCTCGAGGTTGGCATCTTTTTTACGCACAACTAGATATGACTTATGTCGGCTCTGAGTAGCCCGAAGTCTTTCACTGATAAATAAGAATTTCTCTAAGGCATAGAATTCAGGCCCTATAACTGAGGACTCACTAAATTTAATTCAACAAAGTTGAGATCTGTACCTTCTACCATAAAGAGCTGTAAATGGAGCCATCTGAATACCATAATGATAGCCATGGTTGTATGAAAACTCAATCAAAGGCAAGTAGTCATCACAACTACCTTTGAAATCAATTGTACACGCCCATATTATATCTTTTAGTCATAAATTCTAACTCAGTTATCAGATTTTGGCTAATCTTATAAAGATGGAAAGCTTATTGAATTTCCCATATGACCAAAAGTGAAAATCTTTTAAATTCCTCATGGATAAAAATCATTCAATGTAGAAGATAATACTAGACATTCTTGGGATTGAATTAACTTGGAAAAATTGGGTTATTACAAAATTTCACCCTTGAGAAAATTTATCCTCGAATAAGATTGACTAAGAGGGGATAAATGATAAGACGAAGTACACATTGAACATGGCTACTAAAACAAGACTACAAAACTAATATTTCTAAGACTTTTATTGAGAATCCATATATGATGCATGATTTTATGACTGAGGTTATACATAAACATATGGTTGCGATTTCTGATAACTGAGTTTCTCACAATGAGAATACATGTCTGATGCATGAACACATGAATAATATAATGCATTAACAAATGAATGAATAAGCAATGGTACTTCGTACCAAGTGTAAAAATGGAATTTGGAACATAAGATATATAGTAATTCGTAACTAAAATCTTGACTTGAAAACTGAAAATCTTAAGGAGAACTGTTATCTAGATCTAGATCTCAATTACCGGGGAAGAGGTAAGGATACTTTATAAATATGTCATGTTCTGTTTCCTAAGTATCTCCCTTAACTGACTGATTTCGCCAAAGAACTTTGACTAAAGGGATTTCTTTGTTCATCAGTCTGATCAACTGGACTTTCTCTAAGGCATCAAAAACTATGTCTGGCCCTATAATTGAGACCTATCAAACTTCAAACCAACCCTTTAAAGATCTGCACCTCCTACAATATACAACTTTAAATGGAGCCATTCGAATACTGGAATCATAGCTATTATTATATGTAAACTCAATCAAAGGCAAGTGGTAATCCCAACTACCTTTTAAATTCATTTCACAAACCCTTAGCATATCTTTAGTCATAACTTCTTACCCAGTAATCGAATTTGGGTGAATCTTATATCGATGGAAACATCATCCAATTTAGAAAATAATACAAGACATTCTTGGAATAAAATCAGCTTGGAAACTACGGTGTATTACATTATCTCCCTATGTAGAAAATTTATCCCCAAATAATACTGACTGAGAGTGAAGAAAAGATAAGTCAAAGTACACAATGAACATGAATACTAAAATAAGACTACAGAACTAACATTTCTAAGAATTGTACTAAGAATGCATATCTGATGCATGATTTTATGGCTACGCTGATACATTAATACATGGCTGAGATTTTTGATAACTGAGTTTCTCACAATGAGAATGCACGTCTAATGCATGAACACATGAATAATCTTATATATTAACATATAACTAAATATGCAATTGTACTTAGTACTAAGTGTAAAAATTGAATTCAGAGCATAAGATGGATACCAAGTCGTAACTAAAATCTATGTTAGCGCCAAAGAGGTGAGGAAACTTTGTGCGCATCTCAGCTTCTATTTACTAAGTAGCTCCCTCAATAGACTGATTTCTCCAAAGAACCTTTACTAGATGAACTTATTTATTCCTCATTTGGCGAGTCTGATAGTCTAGAATTTTGACTGGAATCTCCACATAAGAGAGGCTGTTCTGAACATCTATGCTCTAAATAGGGACTACAACTGCTGAATGACCTATACACTTATTGAGAAAATAAACATAATAGATAGGATGAACTGAGGCTATATCCGTAGTGGATTAGAGCTCATAATCTACCTTATCGAAGAGACTCAAAATTTTGAAGGGACCAAGATATTGGGGACTCGGATTTCCTTTCTAGCCAAACCTCTTCAATCCCTTCATAGGAGAGATATTTAGGTAGACATAGTCACTAATCTCAAGCTGGAGATCCTTTCTACTCATATTTGAATAACACTTATGTCGGCTTTGAGCAGCTCAGAGACTTTTTCTGATAACCTGGACATTCTCTATGATATCAAATACTATGTTAGGCCCTATATCTAAGGCCTCACTAACTTCGAACCAACTAATTGGATATCTGCACCTCCCACCATATAGATCTTCGAATAGAGACATCTGAATACATGAAGGATAGAAATTGTTGTATTCAAACTCAATTAAAGGCCAGTGGTTAACCCAAATTCCTTAGAAATCAATTGCACTAGCCCTTAGCAAATCTTCTAGTCAAAACTTCTTACCTGGTTATCAGATATGGGCGAATCTTAAATCGATGGAAAGTTATTGAATTTCCCACATAACAAAAAGTGAAAATCTTATAAATTCCCTATGGAATAAAAATCATTCAGTTTAAAATATAATACTAGACATTCTTGGGATGAAAGTAGCTTGGAAACTTTGGGGTATTACATTATCGCTCCTTGAGAACATTTCTCTTGGAATAAGACTGTCTAAGAGAGGAGAAACGATAAGACGATGTACACAATGAACTTTAATACTGAAACAAGACTATATAAATGACATTTCTAAGACTTTTACTTAGCATGAATATCAGATGCATGATTTTATGACTGGGCTGATACATGAACACATAACTGAGTTTCTCACATTAAGAATGCATGTCTGATGCATAAGCACATCAATAATCTGATGAATTAACATATAACTGAATTTTCAATGGTACTCAGTACCAAGTTTAAAAATTTAATTCAGAACGTGAGATGGATACCAAGTTGTAACTAAAATCTAGACGTGAAAACTAAAAAGTATAACGAGAACTATTATCTTGACTTAGATCTAAGTTAGCGGGGAAGAGGTTAGGATGCTTTGTATGTATGTAAGCTTCTATTTCTTAAGTAGCTCCCTCAACAGACTGATTTTTCTAAAGATTTTTTACTTGAGGGACTTCTTTATTCCTCAGTTTGCAAGTTTGATAGTCCAGAATTTTGACTGAAATCTCCTGATTAGAGAGGTTGTTCTTAACATCTATGCTCTAAATAAGGACTACTACTGTTTATTCACCTATGCACTTCATGAGCAAAGAGACATGGTAGACTAGATGAATTGAGGTGAGATCTAAAGGTAATTCTAGCTCATAAGCTACCTTACCAAAACGATTGAGAATTTTGAAGGGATAGACATATAAGGGACTGAGTTTTTGCTTTTTACTAAACCTTTTCCGTCCCCTCATAAGATAAATATTTAGAAAGACATAGTCAGTAATATCGAGCTCAAGAACCTTTCTTCGCACATCTGCATTAGACTTATGTCAGTTTTGTGTAACCCAGAGTTTTTCTTTGATCAAATGAACTTTCACTAAGGTATCAACTACTAAGTCAGTCCCTATAACTGAGGGCTCACTTACTTCGAACCAACCAATTGAAGATGTACACCTCTTACTATATATATCTTCGAATGGATCCATCTGATCACTAGAATGATAGCTGTTGTTGAATACAAACTAAATCAAAGGCAATTGGTCAACCCAACTACCCTAAAAATCAATTGCATATGCCATAAGCATATCTTTTAGTCATAACTTCTTACCCGGTTTTCGAATATGCACGAATCTAAATAAGGAATGGTACTTAGTACCAACTGTAAAAATGGAATTCTGAATATAAGACAGATATCAAGACGTTGCTAAAATCTGGACATAAAAATAAAAAAGCTTTAGGAGAACTGTTGTGTTAAGAAAGATCTATGTTAGCGGCAAAGAGGTGAGGATACTTTGTGCGCATCTGAGCTTCTGTTTACTAGGTAGCTCCCTCAATGGACTGATTTCTCCAAAGAACATTGACTAGAGGGGCTTTTTTATTCCTCAGTCTGCGAGTCTGATAGTCTAGAATTTTCACTGGAATCTCCTCATAAGAGAGTCTGTTTTGAACATCTATGCTCTAAACAGGGACTACAACTGATGAGTTACCTATACACTTCTTGAGCAAAGAGACATGGTAGATATCAAGTAATAACTTAAATTTGGTCATGAAAACTTAAAATCTTAAGAAAAACTATTGTCTTGAGCTAGATCTTAGTTAGTGGGGAGGAGGTGAGGATACTTTGTATGAGTGTCAGCTTCTATTTCCCAATTTGCTCCCTTAATGGACTGTTTCTGCCAAAGAACTTTGACAAGAGGGACTTCTTTTTTCCTTAGTCTGCGGGTTATATATACTAGTATTTTGACAGAAATGTCTGCGTAAGAGAGCCTGTTCTGAATATCTATGCTCTAAATAGGGAATACAACTGCTCAGTCACCAATACACTTCTTGAGGAAAGAGACATGGTAGACTGGATGAATTGAGGCTAGATCTGAAGAAAATTCAAGCTCATAAGCTACCTTACCAAAGCGACTAAGAATTTTGAAGGGACTGACATATAGGGGACTGAGCTTTCACTTCTTTCCAAACCTCTTCACTCCATTAATTGGAGAGATCTTTAGAAAGACATAGTCACTAATCTAGAACCCGAGATCCTTTCAACGCTCATTTGCATAAGACTTATGTTTACTTTGAGAAACCCATAGTATTTATTTGATAAACTGGACTTTCTCTATGGCATTGAATACTAAGTCAGGCCCTATAACTGAGGCCTCACTAACTTCGAACCATTAATTGGAGATCTGCACGCCCTAGCATAGAGAGCTTCAAATGGAGTCATTCAACTATTGGAATAATAGCTATTATTGTATGGAAACTCAAGAAAAGGCAAGTGGCCATCCCAACTACCCTTCAAATCAATTGTACACTCCCTTAGCATATATTTAAATAATATTTTCTTACCCATTTGTTGGATTTGGCCAAATCTTATATCGATGGAAATCTTATTGAATTTCCCACATGACAAAAGTAGAAAATGTTATAAATTCTTCATGGAATAAACATCATTCATTTTAGAAGATAATACTAGACATTCTTGGGTTCAAATTATCTTGGAAACTTCAGGATATTTTAATATCTCCCCCTTGAGAACATTTCTCCTCGAATAAAGCTGATTGAGAAGGGAGAAACGATAAGCTGAAGTACACACTGAATATCACTACTGAAACAAGAATATATAACTGACATTTCTGAGAATTATACGGAGCATGCATATTTGATGCATGGTTTTATGATTGACCTAATAAAAGAAAACATCACTGAGATTTCTGATAACTGAATTTCTCACAATGAAAATACATGTCTGATGCATGAACACACGAATAATCTGATTCATTAACATATGACTGAATATGCAATGTTAATTAGTACCAAATGTAAAAATGGAATTCTAAACATGAGATAGATACCAAGTCGTAACTGAATCCTTGACATGAAAACTAAAATACTTAAGAAGAATAGTTGTCTTGAGCTATATCTTACTTAGCGGGGAAGAGGTAAGGATACATTGTGTGCATGTCAGTTTCTATTTCCTAAGCAACTCCCTAAGCGGACTGATTCTTCCAATGAAATTTGACTAGAGGGACTTCTTTGGTCCTCAATCTAATAGTTTAGAATTTTGAATAGAATCTCCTCATAAAAGAGGTTGTTCTGAACATGTATGCTCTAAATAGGGACTACAACTGCTGAGTCACCTATACACTTCTTGAGCAAGGAGATAGGGTATACTAGATAAATTGAGGCTAGAACCAAAGGTAATTTGAGCTCATACGTAACCTTGCCGAAGTGACTAAGAATTTTGAAGGGACAGACATATTGAGGACTCAGATTTCCTTTTTTGCCGAACCTCTTCACTCCCTACATGGGAGAAATATTTACATAGACATAGTCAACAAACTCGAGATCTAGATCTTTTCTACATATATTTGCATAAGACTTATTTTGACTGTGAGTAGCCTGAAGACTTTATCTTATCAACTGGACTTTCTCTAGGGCATTAAATAATAAGTCAGGCCCTACAACTAAGGACTCACTAACTTTGAACTAACCAATTGGAGATCTGTACCTACAACCAAAGAGAGCCTTAAATAGAGCAATCCGAATACTGGAATGATAGCTATTGTTGTATGCAAACTCAATCAAACGCAAGTGGTCATCCCAACTACTCTTGAAATCGATTGGACACACACCTAGCATGTCGTCCAATCATAACTTCTTATCCGGTTATCGTATTAGAGCGAATCTTATATCGATGGAAATCTTATTGAATTCCCACATGAAAAAAGTAAAAATGTAATAAATTCCTCATGGAATAAACAAGATTCAATTAAGAAGATAATACTAGACATTCTTGGGATGAATTAGATTGGAAACTTTGGGGTATTACAATATCTCCACCTTAAGAACATTTGTCCTAGAAGAAGACTGACTGAGAAGAGAGAAACGACAAGCCAAAGTACACACTAAACATAAATACTGAAACCAGACTACATAACTAAAATTTCTTAGACTTGTAATGAGGATGCATATCTGATGCATGATTGTATGCATAAGCAAATTCATGAACACATGACTGAGATTTCTGATAACTTAGTTTCTCACAATTCGAATGCATGTAAGATGCATGAGCACATTAATAATTTGATGCATTAACATATCACTGAATGTGCAATGGTACTTAGTACCAAGTTTAAAAATAGAATTCAGAACATGAGATGGATACAAAATCATAAATGAAATCTAGACATGAAAATTGAAAAGCTTAAGGAGAACTTTTATCTTGAGCAAGATCTGAGTTAGAGGGGAAGAGGTAAGGATACTTTTTACACAAGCCATATTCTATTTCCCAATTATATACATCAATACAATTATTCTGCCAAAGAAGTTTTACAAGAGGGACTTCTCTGTTCCTCAGTTTGATAGTCTTGAATTTCAACTGGAATCTCATGATAAGAGAGGCTGTTCTGAACATCAATGCTCTAAATAGGGACTGCAACTGTAGATTTACCTATACACTTTTTAATCAAAGAGACATGGTAGACTACATAAACTTAGGCTAGATCCAAAGCCAATTCAAGCTCATAAACTACCTTGCCGAAGTGACTTAGAATTTTGAAGGGACTGACATATCGGGGACTAAGATTTCCATTCTTATCAAACCTCTTCATTCCCTTCATGGGAGAGATCATTAGATAGACATAGTCACTAATCTCAAGCTCCAGATCCTTCCTACGCAATTTTGCATAAGACTTATGTTGGCTCTGAGCATCCCGAAGTCTTTCTCTGATCAACTGGACTTTTTCTAAGGTATCGAATACTAAGTCAGGTCCCTATAAATGAGCCCTCACTAAATTCAAACTAACCAATTAGAGATCTACATCTCCTACCATAGAGAGCTACGAATGAAGCCATATGAATACTAGAATGATAGCTATTGTTGTATGCAAATTCAATCAAAGGCAAGTGGTCAGCCCACCTACCCTTGAAATCAATTTTCACACTCCCATAGAATATCTTTTAGTCATTACTTCTTAGCCAGTTATGGGATTTAGGTGAATCTTATATCGATGGAAAGCTTATTGAATTTTACCACATCGGAAAAAGTGAAAATCTTATAAATTCCTCATGGAATAAACATTGGTTAATTTAGAAGATAATACTAGACATTCTTGGGGTTAAATTAGCTTTAAAACTTAGGTTATTACAATAAATCCATCTTAAGAACATTTTTCCTTGAATAAGATTCACTACAAGTGGAGAAATGATAAGATGAAGTACAATCTAAACATGAATACTTAACTAAGACTACATAACTGATATTTCTTAGACTTGTACTAAGCATGCATATCTGATGCATGAATTTATGACTGGGCTGAACGAGAACACATGACTGAGATTTCTGATAACTGAGTTTCTCATATTGCGAATACATGTCTGATTCATGAACATATGAATAATATGAGGCATTAACAAATGAATAAATATGCCATATTACTTAGTACCAAGTGTAAAAATGGAATTCTAAACACGAGATAGATACCAAGTGGTAACTGAAATCTTGACATGAAAACTTGAAAGCTTGAGGAGAACTATTGTCTTAAGCTAGATCGAGTTTGTGGGGAAGTGGTGAGGATACTTTGTATGCAAGTCAGCTTTTGTTTCCCAAGTAGCTCCCTTAATGTACTGATTCCTCCAAAGAACTTTAACTAGAGAGACTTCTTTGTTCCTTAGTCTGTTAGTATAGAATTTTAACTAGAATCTCTTCAAAAGAGAGGCTGTTCGGAACATCTATGTTCTGAATAGGGACTACAATTATTGAGTTACCTATACACATCTTGAGAAAAGAGACATGGTTAACTGGAGGAACTGAGGTTACATCCGAAGGAAATTCGATGTCATTAGTTACCTAGCCGAAGTGACAAACATATCGGGGAATGAGCTTTCCCATCTTGCCAAACCTCTTCACTACTTAATCGGATCGATCTTTAGAGAGACATAGTCACTAATCTCGAGCACGAGACCCTTTCTACGCACATCTACATAAAATTTATGTTAGCTCTGAGCATCCCAAAGTTGTTCTCCAATCAACTAGAATTTCACTATGGCATCGAATACTAAGTCAGGCCCTAATACTGAGGCCTCACTAACTTTGAACCAACCAATTAGAGATTTGTACCTCCTACCATAGAGATCTTTGAATGGATCCAACCGAATACTATAATGGTAGCTATTATTGTATACAAACTCCATCAAATGAAATGAGTCATTCCAACTGCCCTTCAAATCAATTCCACACGTCCTTAGCATATCTTCCTGTCATAACTACTTACCCGATTATTGGATTTGGGCGAATCTTATATCAATGGAAAGCTTGTTGAATTTTACAACTTGTCAAAAGTGAAAATCTTATAAATTCCTCATAGAATAAACATCATTTAATTTAGAAGATAATACTATACATCCTTAGGATAAAATTATCTTGGGAATAAAGGTTATAAAAATATCTTAACCTTAAGAACATTTGTGCTCAAATAAGATTGATTGAAAGAGGAGAAATAATAAGAAAAAGTACATACTGATAATTAATACTAAAACAAGAATACATAACTGACATATTTTAGACTTGTACTGAGCATGCATATTTGATGCATAATTTTATGACTGAGCTAAGACATGAACGCATGAGTCAAATTTTTGATGACTAGTTTCTTACAATGAGAATGCATGTCTAATGTCTAAGCACATGAATAATATGATGCATTAACATATGACAGAATATGCTTTGGTACTTTGTACTAAGTTTAAAAATGGAATTCTGAACATGAGAAAGATACCAAGTCGTCACTAAAATCTGGACATGAAAAATGAAAATCTTAAAGAGAACTATTGTCTTGGGCTAGCTACGATTTAGTGGGGAAAAGGTGAGGATACTTCGTATGCATGTCAGCTTCTATTTCCCAAGTATCTTCCTCAATGGAATGATTCCACCAAAGAACTCTAAAAATCTATGCTCTAAATAAGGAATACAATTGTTGAGTCACTTATACACTTTTTACCCGTTTATTTGACTAGGGCAAATCTTATATCGATGAAAAGATTATTGAATTTTACCTCATGAAAAAAAGTGAAAATCTTATAAATTCCTCATGGAATAAAAATCATTTAATTTTAAGATAACACTAGCCATTCTACGAACAAAATTTGCTTAGAAACTTTGGGTTATTACAATATCTCCACCTTGAGAAAATTTGTCCTCGAATAAGATTGACTGACAAGGGAGAAATGATAAGGTGAAGAACATACTAAACATCAATTCTCAAACAAGACTACATAACTAACATTTTTTAGACTTGTACTGAGCATGCATATCTGATGCATGATTTTATGACTGAGCTGATACACGAACACATGACTAAAATTTTTGATAACCGAGTTTCTAAGAATGAGAATGCATGTTTGATGCCTCAACACTTGAATAATATGATGCATTAACATATGACAATCTATGCAATGGTACTTCGTACCAAGTATGAAAATAGAAATCTAAACATGAGACAGATACCACGTTGTAACTGAAATCTAGACATGAAAATTGAAAAGCATAAGGAGAATCGTTGTCCTGAGCTAGATCTGAGTTAGTGGGGAAGAGGTGAGGATACTTTTTATGCATGTTAGCTTCTGTTTCCCAAGTATCTCCTTAAATGGACTAATTCACCAAATAACTTTGACTAGAGGGACTTCTTTGTTCCTCAGTCTACGAGTCTAATGGTCTAGAATTTTTACTATAATCTGCACAGAAGCGAGGCTATTCTAAAAATTAATGCTCTAAATAAGGAATACAACTACTGAGTCCCCCATATACTTCTTGATCAAAGATACATGGTAGAATTAATGTACTGTCGCTAGATCTGAAGGCAATTCAAGCTAATAAGCTACCTTACCGAAGCGCCCAAGAATTTTGGAAGGACCAACATAACAAGGATTGAGCTTTCCCTTCTTGAAAAACCTCTTTACTCCCTTCATGGGAGAGATATTTAGATAGACATACTCATTAATCTTGAGCAAGAGATCCTTTCTATGTTTATCAACTTAAAACTTATGTCGGCTCTGAGTAGCCCGAAGTTTTTTTCTGATGAACTGGACTTTCTCTAAGGAATCGAATACTAAGTCAAGCACTATAACTAAGGCCTCACCAAATTTGACCTACCCAATTACAGATCTACTTCTCCTACCTTAGAGAGCTTCAAATAGAGTCATTAAAACACTGGAATGATAGCTATTATTGTATGCAAACTCCATCAAAGGTAAGTGGTTATCCTAACTAGCCATGAAATCAATTGCACACGCCTTTAGCATATCTTCAAGTCATAACTTCTTACCCTATTTTAAAATTTCGGTAAATCTTGTATCGAATGAAAGCTTATTGAATTTTACCACTTCTCAAAAGTGAAAATCTTATAAATTACTCATTGAATAAATACCATTTAATTTAGAAGATAATACTATACATTCTTGGGATAAAATAATCTTCAAAACGCAGGATTATTACAATATCTCCACATTGAGAACATTTGCCCTCGAATAAGATTGAATGAGAGGGGAGAAATAATAAGATAAAGTACATACTGAAAATAATTACCAAAACAATAAAACTTAACTAACACTTCTTAGACTTCTATTGAGCATGCATATCTGATATGTAATTTTATGACTGAGCTGAGACATGAACACGTGACTGAGATTTTTGATAACTAAGTTTCTCACAATGAGGATGCATTTCTGATGTATAAACACATGAATAATATGATGAACTAACATATGACTGAATATGAAATGGTACTTAGTAATAAGTTTAAAAATGGAATTCTGAACATGAGACAGAAACCAAGTCATAACAGAAATCTGGACATGAAAATTGAAAAGCTTAAGGAGAACTGTTGTGTTGAGCCAGATTTGAGTTAGTGGGAAAGAGGTGAGGATACTTTGTAAACATGTCAGCTTCTATTTCCCAAGTTTCTTGCTGAACAGACTGATTCCACCAAAGAACTTTGACTAGAGTGACTTCTTTGTTCCTCAGTCTACTAGTTATATATTCTAGAATTTTGATTGAAATCTTTGCATAAGAGATACTGTTCTAAAAATCAATGCTCTAAATAGGGAATAAAACTGCTGAGTAACCTATACACTTCTTGAGAAAACATACATGGTAGACTCGATGAATTGAGGCTAGATCCAAAGGCAATTCGAGCTCATAAGATACCTTGCTGAAGCGACTGAGAATTTTGAAGGGAGCGACATATTAGGGACAGAGTTTTCCCTTTTTTTGAAACCTCTTCACTACCTTCATAGGAGAGATCTTTAGATAGACATAGTCACTAATCTCTAGCTTGAGATTCTTTCAACGTATATCCGTATAAGACTTATGTCAGCTCTGAGAAGCACAAAGTATTTCTCTGATCAAGTGGACTTTCTCTAAGGCATTGAATACTAATTCAGGCCCTATAACTGAGGCCTCACTAAATTGGAACCAACCAATTGGAGATCTTCACCTCCTACCATAGAGAGCTTAAAATAGAGCTATCTAAATACTTGAATGATAGCTATTGTTGTATGTAAACTCAATCAAAGGAAAGTGGTCATCCCAACTACCAATGAAATCAATTACACATGCCCTTATCATATATTTTAATCATAACTTTATACCCGGTTATCAGATTTGGGCAAATCTTATATCGATGGAAAGCTTATTAATATTCTCACATGACAAAAAAAGAAAATCTTATAAATTCCTCATAAAATAAACATCATTTATTTTAGAAGATAATACAATACATTCTTGTGTTGAAATTAGCTTGGAAACTTTGGGATATTACAATATCTCCCCCTTGAGAAGATTTTTCCTCGAATAAGACTGACTGAGAGGGGATAAACGATAAGCCAAAGTAGACATTGAAACTTAATATTGTAATAAGAGTACATAACTGATATTATTGAGAATTGTACTGAGCATACATATTTGATGCACGATTTTATGATTGAGCTGATAGATGAACACATGACTGAGATTTTTGATAACTGAATTTCTCACAATGAGAATACATGTATAATGCATGAACACATGAATACAATGAGAATATGCAATGGTAATTAGTACCAAGTGTAAAAATGGATTTCTGAACATGATACAAATACCAAGTAATAACTGAAATCTAGACATGAAAACTAAAAAGCTTAAGGAGAACTGTTGTCTTGAGTTGTATTTGAGTTAGCGGGGAAGAAGTGAGGATACTTTGTACACATGTCAGCTGTTGTTTCCCATGTAGCCCTTGTAATAGACTGATTCTGACAAAGAACTTTTATTAGAGGGACTTCTTTGTTCCTCAATCTGATAGTGAAGAATTTTAAATGGAATATCCCCATAAGAGTGGCTTTTCTACACATCTATGCTCTAAATAGGGACTATAACTGGGAAATCACCTACACATTTCTTGACCAAAGAGACATGGTAGACTGGATGAACTGAAGCTAGAACCGAAGCCAATTCAAGCTCACAAGCAACCTCATTGAAGCGACTGGGAATTTTTAAGGGACTGACATATTTGGGACTGAGCTATCCCTTCTTGCCAAAAATCTTCACTCCCTTCGTGGGAGAGATCTTTAGGTAGGCATAGTCACTAATCTTGATATCGAGATTTTTCTATGCACATCTACACATCTGCATAGGACATTCTCTAAGTCATTTAATACTAATTCAGGACCTATAACTAAAGCCTCACTAACTTTGAACCAACCAATTGGGTATCTACAACTCCTACCAGAGTGAGCTTCGAATGGAGATATCAGAATACTTGAATAATAGCTATTGTTCTATGCAAACTCAATAAAAGGCAAGTGGTAATCCTAACTACCCTTGAAATCAATTGCACACGCCCTAACCGTATCTTCTAGTCGTAACTTCTTACCTAGTGATTGGATTTAGTAGAATCCTATATCGATGGAAAGTTTGTAAATACCTCATGGAATAAACATCGTTCAATTTAGAAGATAATACTAGGCATTCTTGGGATGAAATTAGATTGGAAACATTAGGGCATTATAATAGCTCCCCCTTTATAATATTTGTCCTCCAATACAATTGACTGAGAGGGGAGAAATAGTAAGACAAAGTACACACTAAAAATGAATACTAAAAAAAAATTACATTAATGATTTTTTAGGGACATGTACTTAGGATGCATACCTTATGTATAATTTTAATTTAGATCTGATACATGAACACATGACTGAGATATTTGATAACTGAGTTTCTCACAATTAAAATGTATGTCTTATGCATAAACATATGAATAATCTGATGCATTATCATATGATTGAATATTTAATGGTACATAATACCAAGAATAAAATAGAATTTTGAACATGAGATTGAAACCAAGTCGTAATTGAAATATGGACATAAAAATTAAAAAGGTTAAGCAGAACTTATGTCTTGAGCTACATCTGAGTTAGCAGAGTAGAGGTGAGGATACTTTGTATGCATGTTGTCTTTTGTTTCCTAAGTAGCTCCCGCAACAGACTGATTACACCAACGATCTTTTATTAGAGGGACTTCTTTGTTTCTCAGTTTGCGAGTCTGTTAGTCTAGAATTTTAACTGAAATCTCCTTATAAGAGAGTCTGTTCTAAACATCTATGCTCTAAATAGGGACTACAACTACTGATTTACGAATACACTTCTTGAGCAAAGGGACATGGTAGACTGGATGAACTAAGGCTAGATTCAAAGGCAATTTGATCTCATCAGCTACCTTGATAGAGTGATTGACAATTTTGAAGGGACCGACATATCGGAAACTTAGCTTTATCTTGTTGCAGAACCTCTTCAATCCCTTTATGGAAGAGACCTATAGATAGACATAGTTAATACGACATAGTCAATACATAAGACTTATGTTGTCTTTGAGCATCCCGGAGTCTTTCTCTAATCAACTGGACTTTCTCTACGGAATCGAATACTATGTCAGGCCCTATAACTGAAGCGACTAAGAATTTTGAAGGGACCGACAAATTGGGGATTGAGCTTTCCCTTCTTGCCAAACCACTTTATTCCCTTAACAGGAGAGATCTTTAGATAGACATAGTCACTAATGTTGAGTGCGAGATCCTTTCTACACACATTTGCATAAGACTTATATCGGCTCTAAGCAACGTAAAGTCTTTCTCTTTTTACCTAGACTTTTTCTAAGACATACAATATGTTTTCAGGCTTAGAGAGATTCGAATGGATCCATTCGAATACTGAAATGTTAACTATTATTGTAAGAAAAGTCAATAAAAGGCAAATGGTCATCCAAACTACCCTTGAAATCATTTGTGCACACCCTTAGCATATCTTCTAGTCATAAATTCTTACCTAGTTATTGGATTTGGGAAAATCTTTTTTTGATGGAAGGTTTATTGAATTTTTTATATGAAAAAAAGTTAAAATCTTGTAAATTCCTCATATAATAAAGATCATTCAATTTAGAAGATAATACTGGACATTCTTGGGATGAAATTAGCTTAGAAACTTTAGGGTATGCAATATCTAACCCTTGAGTGCATTTATCCTTGGGTAAGGCTGACTGAGAGGGGGGAAATGATAAGCTAAAGCACACACCGAACATTAATAATGAAAAAAGACTATATAACTGACATTTCTGAAACTTGTACTGAGCATGCATATCTGATGCATGATTTTATGACTGAGCTGATACTTTAACACATGACTGAGATTTTTGATAACATAGTTTCGCATAATAAGAATGCATGTCTGATGGGTGAACACATGAATAATCTGATACATTAACATATGACTAAATATGCAATGGTATCTAGTACCAAATGTCTAAATGGAATTCAAAACATTAGATGGATACCAAGTCATAACTGAAATCTTGACATAAAAAAGAAAAACGTAAGGAAAACTATTTTATTAAGCTACATCTAAGTTTGAGGGGAAGAGGTGTGGATAGTTTGTATGCATGTCATCTTCTATTTCCTAAGTGGATCCCTCAAAGGATTGATTCTGCCAAAGACCTTTGACTAGAGAGACTTCTTTGTTCCTCTATCTGCGAGTCTGATAGTCTAGAATTTTAACTAGAATCTCCTAATAAGAGTGGTTGTTTGGAACATCTATGGTCTTAATAGGAACTACAACTGTTGATTCACCAATTCACTTCTTGAGAAATGAAACATAGAAGAATAGATGAACTAAGGCTATATCAGAAGGCATTTTAAGCTTATAAGCTACCTTGTCGAAAAGACTGTGAATTTTGGAGGGACCGATATATCAGCGACAGAGCATTCCCTTCTTGCTGAACCTCTTAACTCCCTACAAGAGAGAGATATTTCGATAGACATCATTACAAATATTGAGCTTAAGATCCCTTCTATGCACATCCGCATAAGACTTATGTCGGCTCTAAGTATCCCAGAGTATTTATCTAATCAACTGGACTTTCTCTAAGGGATCAAATACTAAGTCAGGCCCTATAACTGAGGACTCACTAACTTCGAACCAACCAATTGTAGATCTGCACCTCCTACCATAGAGAGATTCGAATGGATCCATTCGAATACTATTATCATAGCTACTATTGTCTCCAAACTCAATCAAAGGCAAGTGGTCATCCTAAGCACCCTTGAAATCAATTGCGCACGCCCTTAGCATATCTTCTATTTCCCAAGTAGCCCTCTTAATGAACTGATTCGTCCAAAGAACTTTGACTAAATGGAATTCTTTATTCCTCAATTTGTGAGTCCGATAGTCTAGAAATTTTACTGGAATCACCTAATAAGAGTGATTGTTCCTAACATCTAAGCACTAAATTGGGACTACAACTGCTGATTCACCGATAAATTTCTTGAGCAAAGAGACAATGAAAACTTGATTAACCAAGGAATGATTCAAAGTCAATTCGAGCTGATATGGTACCTTGCCGAAGTGACTGAGAATTCTAGAGGGATCGACATATTGGGGGCTGAGCTTTTCCTTCTTGTAGAACCTCATCATTCACTTCATGGGAGAGATATTTAGATAGACATACTCACTAATCTCGAGATCTTTTCTACCCACATCAATGTAAGACTTATGTCAGCTCTGAGTAGCCCAAAGTCTTTCTTTGGTCAACTGGACTTTCTCAAAGAGATAGAATACTAAGTAAGACAATATAAGTAAGGCCTCACTAACTTCGAACCAACCCATTAGAGATCTTTACCTCCTACAATAGAGAGCTTTAAAATAGAGCCATTTGAAACTGGAGTGATAGTTATTATTGTAGGCAAACTAAATTAAAGGCAAGTGGTCATCCTAACTACCCCTAAAATCAATTGCGCATGCCCCTAGCATATGTTTTTGCCATAACTTTTTAATAGTTATTGGATTTAGGTGAATCTTATATCGATGGAAATTATATTAAATTTCCCATATGACAAAATGTGAAAATCTTATAATTTCCTTATGAAATATATATCATTCAATTGAAAAGATAATACTACACATTCTTAGGATGAAATAAGCTTGGAAACTTTGGGGTATTACAATATCTTTCCCCTTAGAACATTTGTCCTCGAATAAGACTGACTGAGTGGTGAGAAACAATAAGCCAAAGTACACACTGAACATGAATAATGAAAAGAGACTGTAAAACTAAAATTTCTGAGACTTATACTGAGCATCCATATCTGATGTATGATGTTATGACTGAGCTGATACATGAACACATGAATGACATTTCTAATAACTGAGTTTCTCACAATGAGAATGCATGCCTGATGCATGAACACATGAATAATCTAATGCATTAAAATAATACTTAATATGCAATGGTACTTAGTACCAAGTTTAAAAATGTAATTCTAAACATGAAATGGATACCAAGTCATAACTAAAATCTAGACATTAAATCTTAAAAGCTTAATGAGAATTGTTGTCTTGAGCTAGATCTGAGTTAACGGAGCAGAGGCAAGGATACTTGGAATGCATGTGAACTTCTGCTTCCCAATTATCTCCATCAATGAAATAATTCCACTAAGAATTTTTACTAGAGGGACTTCTTTGTTCCTCAGTCTGCGAGTCTGATAGTCCAAAATTTTAATTGGAATCTCCTCATAAGAGAGGCTGCTTTGAACATCTACGCTCTGAATAAGGACTACAACTACTGAGTCACCTATACACTTCTTGAGAAAATAGAGACATGGAAGACAGGATGAACTTAGGATAGACCCGAAGGTAATTAGAGCTCATAAGCTACCTTGTCGAAGCTACTATGAATTTTTAAGGGACAAATATATTGGGGACTGAGCTTTCCCTTCTTGTCGAACCTCTTCACTTAGTTCAAGGAAGAGATATTTAGATAGACATAGTCACTAATCTCGAGCTCTAGATTATTTCACCGCACATCTGCAACAGACTTATGTCATCTCTGAGAAGTCCGGAGTCTTTATCTGATCAAATGGACATTCTCTAAGGCGTCGAATACTAAGACATGCCCTATAAGTAAGGCCTCACTAAATTCAAACCAGCCAAATGGAGATCTGCACCTCTTACCATAGAGAGCTTCGAATATAGCCATTTGAATGCTGGAATGATAGAAATTGTTGTATGCAAAATCAGTAAAATGCAAGTGGTCATCCCCACTACCATTGAAATAAATTGCACATACCCTTAGCATATCATGTAGTCATAACTTCTTACCTAGTTGTTGGATTTTGTCCACTCTTATAATGATGGAAAGCTTATTCAATTACCCATATAACAAAAAGTGTAAAATTTATAAATTCCTCATGGAATAAACATCATTATATTTAGAAGATACAACTATACATTCTTGGGATGAAATTAGCTTTGAAACTTCGTGGTATTATAATATCTCCCTCTTGAGAAATTTGTCCTTGAATAAGACTGACTAGTATACGATACTGAAACAAGACTACCTTGCTGATATTTCTTAGACTTGTACTGAGTATGCATATCTAATGCATGATTTTATGACTAAACTGATACATGAACACATGACCGAGATTTCTGATAACTGAGTTTCTCATAATGTGAATGCATGTCGGATGCATGAACACATGATTAATCTGATGCACTAATATATGATAGATTATGCAATGGTACTTAGTACCAAGTGCAAAAATGGAATACTAAACATGAGACGGATGCTAAGTCGTAACTAAAATTTGGATATGAAAACTAAAAAACGTAAGGAGAACTATTGTCTTGAGCTAAATTTGAGTTAGAGGGGAATAGGTGAGGACACTCGATATGCATGTTAGCTCCTATTTCCCAAGTATCTCCCTCTACGGACTGATTACACAAAAGAACTTTGTCTAGAGGAAATTCTTTGTTTCTCAGTCTGCAAGTCTGATAGTCAAGAATTTTGATTGGAATCTCCTAATAAAAGAGGCTATTTTGAACATCTATGATCTGAATAGGGATTACAACAGCTTAGTCACCTATAAATTTCTTGAGTAAAGCGATATGGAAACGGGATGAATTGAGTCTACATCCGGAGGCAATTCGAGCTCATAAGATACCTTACCAAAGTAAGTGAGAATTTTGACGTGACCAACAAATCTCAAATTGAGCTTTTTCTTTTTGCCGATCCTTTTCACTCCTTTTATGGGAGAGATCTTTAGATAGACATAGTCACTAATCTTGGGCTCCTGATCTTTTCTACGCATATCTGAAAAAGACTTAAGTTGTCTCTGAGCTGCTCGGAGTCTTTCTCTGATCATTTGGATATTCTCTAAGGTATCGAATACTAAGCCAGGCCCTATAATAGAGGCCTCACTAACTTCAAGCCAACCATTTGGATATCTGCACGTTCTACCATAGTGTTCTTCCAATTGAGAAATCTGAATACAGGAATGATAGATATTTTTGTATAGAAACTTAATAAAAATCAAGTGGTCATCCCAACTACCCTTGAAATAAATTGCACACTCCCTCGATATATCTTCTAGTCATAACTTCTTACCCGACTATCTGATTTTGGTGAATCTTATATCGATTAAAAGCTTATTGAATTTCCCATATGTCAAAAAGTGTAAATCTTATAAATTTATCATAGAATAAAAATCATTTAATTTAGAAGATAATACTAGACATTTTTTGAATTAAATTATCTTTGAAACTTTGGGGTATTACAATATTTTTCACTTGAGAACATTTATCCTCGAATAAGACTAACTGGGAGGGTAGAAAGGATAAGTCGAAGTACACACTGAACATGAATACTGATACAAGACTACATAATTGAAATCCCTAAGACTTGTCTGAGCATGCTTATCTGAAGCATGATTTTATAACTAAGATTTCAGATAACTATCTTACTCCCAGTTAGAATACATATCTGATGCATGAACACATGAATAATATGATGCATTAACATACAACTAAATATGCAATAGTACTTAGTACCAAGTGTCAAATGGAATTCTGAACATTAGACGGATATCAAGTCATAACTGAAATCTGGATATAAAAATTGAAAAGCTAAAGGAGAACTATTGTCTTGAGCTAGATCTGAGTTATCGGGGAAGTGGTGAGGATACTTGGTTCACATGTCAGTTTATATTTCCTAAGTACCTCCCTCAACAAACTGATTCTGCCAAAGAACTTTGACTAGAGGGACTTCTTTGTTCCTCAGTCTTTGAGTCTTATAGTTTAGAATTTTGACTGGAATCCTCTCTGAAGAGAGGTTGTTCAGAACATATATTCTCTAAATAGGGACGACAACTGCTAAGTCACCTATACACTTCTTTAGCAATGACATATGGAAGACTGGATGAACTGATGCTAGATCTGAATGCAATTCAAGATCATAAGCTACGTTGCCGAAGCGACTGAGAATTTTGTAGGGACCGACATATTGTGGACTGAGCTTTCCCTTCCTACCGAACATCTTAACTCTATTCATAGGAGAGATCTTTAGATAGACATAGTAACTAATCTCGAGCTCGAGATCCTTTCTAGGCACATCTACTTAAGACTTATGTCGGTTCTGAGCATTCTGGAGACTTTCTCTAAACAACTGAACTTTTTCTGTGGCATGAAATACTAAGCCAGACGCGACAAGTGAGGCTTTACTAATAGCTATTGTTAGATGGAAACTCAATCAAAGGTAAGTGGTCATCCGAACTACCCTTAAAATAAATTGCACACTCCCTTAGCATATCTTCTAGTCATAACTTCTTACCCAGCTATCTAATTTTGGCGAATCTTATATGGATTGAAAGCTTATTGAATTTCCCACATGACAAAAAATGTAAATCTTATAAATTCCTCACAGATAAACATCATTAAATTTAGAAGATAATACTAAACATTCTTTGGTTTAAATTATCTTTGAAACTTTGAGGTATTAAAATATCTCTCCCTTGAGAACATTTTTCCTCCAATAAGACTGACTGGGAGGGTAGAAACGATAAGTCGAAGTACACACTGAACATTAATACTGATACAAGACTACATAATTGACATTTCTGAGACTTTTCTAAGCATTCATATTTGAAGAATGATTTTATGACTGAGATGTCAGATAACTATATTACTCCTAATTAGAATACATATCTGATGCATGAACACACGAATAATCTAATACATTAACTAACTACTGAATATGCAATGGTACTTAGTACCAAGTGTAAAATGGAATTCTAAACATGAGACGGATACCAAGTCATAATTGAAATATGGACATAAAAACTAAAAATATTTAGGAGAACTATTGTCTTGAACTAGATCTGAGTTAGCGGGGAAGAGGTGAGCATACTTGGTTCGCATGTCAGCTTTTATTTCCCAAGTAGCTCATTCAACAGACTGATTCTTCCAAAGAACTTTGACTAGAGGGGCTTGTTTGTTCCTCGGTCTACGAGTCTTATAGTCAAGAATTTTTACCGGACTCCCCTCAAAAGAGAGGTTGTTCAGAACATCTACGCTCTAAATAGGGACTACAACTGCTGAGTCACCTATACACTTCTTTAGCAAAGAGGTATGGAAGACTGGATGAACTGAGGCTAGATCCTAAGATAATTCAAGCTCTTAAGCTACCTTGCGGAAATGACAGAGAATTTTGTATGGACCAACATATAATAGACTTATCTTACCCTTATTACTGAACATCTTAACTTCCTTTATGGGAGAGATCTTTAGATAGAGATAGTAACTAATCTCGAGCTGGAGATCCTTTCTACGCACATCTGCATGAGATTTATGTCGGCTCTGAGCATCCTGGAGTCTTTCTCTGATCAACTGGACTTTCTCTATGGCATGAAATACTAAGCCAGGCCCAATAGCTGAGGCCTCACTAACTTTGAACCAACCAATTAGAGATCTGCACCTCCTACCATAGATAACTTCGACTGGAGCTATCTGAATAATGGAATGATAGCTATTGTTAAATGCAAACTCAATCAAAGGCAAGTGGCCATCCCAATTACCCTTGAAAATAATTGTACATGCCCTTAGCATATCATCTAGTCATAAATTCATACCTAGTTATTGGATTTAGGCTACTCCTGTATCGATGGAAGGCTTACTGAATTTCCCATAAGACAAAAAGTAAAAACCTTATAATTTCCTCGTAGAATAAACATCATTCAATTAAAGAGATAATACTAGACATTTTTGGGATAAAATTATCTTGGAAACTTTGGGGTATTACAATATCTACCCCTTGAGAACATTTGTCCTCAAATAAGACTGAATGAGAGGGTAGAAATGATTAGAAGAAGTACGCACTCAAAATTAATACTGAAACAACACTACATACCTTACATTTCAAGGAATTGTACTTATCTTGAATATCTAATGCATAATTTTATGACTGAGCAAATGCATGAACGCATGACCGAGATTTCAGATAACTTTCTCACATTTACAATGTTGGTCTGATGCATGGACACATGAATAATCTGATGCATTAACATATGACTGAATATGCAACGGTACTTAGTACCAAGTGTACAAATGGAATTCTTAACATAAGACGGATAGCAAGTCATAACTTAAATCTAGACATGAAAATTGAAAAGCTTAAGGAGAACTGTTGTCCTAAGCTAGATTTGAGTTTGCAGGGAAGAGGTGAGGATACTTCGTATGTATGTAAGCTTTTATTTCCCAAGTAGCTCCCTCAACGGACTGATTCCACCAAAGAACTTTTACTAGAGGTACTTCTTTGTTCTTTAATCTACGAGTCTTATGGTATAGAATTTTGACTGGAATCTCATCATAAGAGATGTTGTTCTAAACATCTATGCTCTAAGTATGGACTACAACTACTGAGTCATCTATACACTTCTTGAGAAAAGAGACATGGAAGACTGGATAAAGTGAGGATAGACCCGAAGCCAATTTGATCTCATAAGCTACCTTACCGAAGCGGCTGGGAATTTTGAAGGGACTAACATAATGGGGACTGAGCTTTCCCTTATTGCCGAACCTATTCACTCCCTTTGTGGGAGAGATATTTAGTTAGACATAGTCACTAATCTCAAGCTCAAAATTATTTCTATGCACATATGCATAAGACTTATGTCTGCTCTGAGCAACTCAGAGTCTTTCTATGATAAACTGTACTTTCTTTAAAGCATCAAATACTAAGTTAGGCCCTATAACCTAGGCCTCACTAAATTTGAACCAACCAATTATTGTTCTTCAGCTCCCACCATAGAGAGATTTGAATGGAGCAATCTGAATACTTTAATGATATTTATTGATGTATGAAAACTAAATCAATGGCAAGTGTTCATCCCAACTACCCTTGAAATCAATTGCCCACGCCCTTAGCATATCTTCCAATAGTAACTTCTTACCCAGTTATCAGATTTTGGTGAATCTTATATCGATGGAAAGTATAATAAATATCTCACATGAAAAAAAGTATAAATCTTACAAATTCCTCATGTAATAAACATTATTTAATTTAGAATATAATACTAGACATTCTTCGGATAAAATTAGCTTAGAAACTTTGGGGTATTACGATATCTCCCCCTTGAGAACATTTGTCCTTGAATAAGACTGACTGAGAGTGGAGAAAAAATAAGTCAAAGTACACACTAAACATGAATACTAAAACAAGACTAGATAACTTACATTTCAGAGACTTGTACTGATCATGTATATTTGATGCATGATTTTATGACTAAGCTGATACATGAAAACATCACTGAGATTTCAAATACCTGAGTTTCTCACAACGAGAATGCATGTCTAATGGATGAACACATGAATAATCTCATGCATTAAAATATGATTGAATATGCAATGGTATTTAGTACCAGGTGTAAACATAGATTTCTGAACATGAGATGGATACTAATCGTAACTAAAATCTGAATATGAAAACTATAAAGATTAAGAAGAACTATTTTCTAAAGCTAAATCTGAGTTACCAGGGTAGAGGTGAGTATATTGGGTATGCATCTTAGCTTTTGTTTCACAAGTAGCTCCCTCAATGGACTGATTCCATCAATGAACTTTGACTATAGGGACTTTTTTCTTCCTCAGTATGCGAGTCTTATAGCCTAGAATTTTAATTGGAATCTCCTTATAAGAGAGGACGTTCTAAAAATCTATGCTCTAAATAGGGACTACAACTACTGAGTCACCTATACACTTCTTTACCAAAGAGACATGACAGACCAGACAAACTGAAGCTAGATCTAAAGGAAAGTAGAGCTAATAAGCTACCTTACCGTAGTGATAGAGAATTTTGAAGGGACTGACATATTGGGGACTGAGCTTTCTCTTCTTGTCGAACCTCTTCACACGCTTTATGGGAGAGATATTTAGATAGACATAGTCACTAATCTCTACATCGAGATCCTTACGACACGCATCTGCAAAAGACTTATGTTGGCTCTAAGCAACATAGAGTCTTTCTTTGATAAACTAGACTTTCTCTAAGGAATAGAATACTAAGTGAGCCCTATAACTAATGCCTCACTAACTTCAAACAAATCAATTGGAGATCTGCACCTCCTACCATAGAGAGCTTTAAATAGAACCATCCAAATACTAGAATGATAGTTATTGCTATATGCAAACTCAAACAAAGGAAAGTGGTCATCCCAACGACCCTTAAAATAAATTGCACATTCCCTTAGCATATCTTCTAGACATAAATTCTTATCTGGTTATTAGATTTGGGTAAATGTTATATCGATGGAAAGATTGTTTAATTTTCCACAAGGAAAAAAGTAAAAATCTTATAAATTCCTCATGGAATAAATATCTTTTAATTTAGAATATATTACTAGACATTCTTGGGATGAAATTAGCTTGGAAACTTTGGGGTATTACATTATCTGCACCTTGAAAATATTTGTCCCCGAAGAAGACTGACTGAGAGGGGAGAAACGACAGGATTAAGTATACACTAGACATAAATACTGAAAGAAGACTACATAACTGACATGTTTTAGACTTATATTGAGCATGCATATCTGATGCATGATTTTATGACTGAGCTGATACATGAAAACATAACTGAGATTTCTAATAACTGAGTTTCTCACAATGAGTATGCATGTCTAATGCATAAACACATGAATAATATGATGCATTAAAATATGATTGAATATGCAGTGGTAGTTAGTACAAAGTGTAAAAATAAAATTTTGAACATGAGATGGATACTAAGTCATAACTAAAATTTGGACATGAAAACTGTAAAGATTAAGGAAAACTTATGTCTAGAGCTAGATCTAAGTTAGCGGGGAAGAGGTGAGGAGATTTGGTCTGTGTGTTAGCTTCTCATTCACAAGTAGCCCTCTCAAAGGATATATTCTGTCAAAGAATTTTGATCTCCTCATAAGAGAGGTCGTTCTGAACATCTATGATCTAAATAGGGACTACAACTGCTGCGTCAAATGTACACTTCTTAAGCTAAGAGATATATAGGATTGGATAAATTGAAGCTACATCCTAAGGCAATTAGAGCTCACAAGCTACCTTGTAGAAGTGACTTAGAATTTTGAAGGGACCGACATATCAGGGATTGAGCTTTCCCTTCTTGTTGAACCTCTTCACTCCCTTCATGGGAGAGATCTTTAGATAGATATAGTCACTAGTCTCAATCTCGAGATCCTTACTACACATATCTTTATAAGACTTATGTCAGCTCTGAGCATCTTGGATTCTTTATTTGATCAACTGGACATTCTCTAAGGCTTAGAGTACTAACTGAGGCCTCACTAACTTCGAACCAACCAATTGGAGATGTGCACCTCCTACCATAGAGAGTATCTAATAGAACTATCCAAATAATGGAATGATCGCTATTATTGTATGCAAACTCAATCAAAGGCAAGTGGTCATCCCAACAACACTTGTAATCCATTGCTCATGCCCTTAGAATATATTCTAGTCATAACTTCTTATCTCGTTATTGGATTTAGGGGAATCTTATACGATGGAAAGCTTATTGAATTTCCCACATGAGAAAAAGTAGAAATCTTTTAAATTCCTCATGGAATAAATATCAATAAATTTAGAAGATAATACTAGACATTCTTGGCATGAAATTAGCATAAAAACTTTGGGGTATTACAATACCTCCCCCTTAAGAAAATTTTTCCTCTAATAAGACTAATTGAGAGTGGAGAGACGATAGGACAAATTACATACTGAACAATAATACTAAAACAAGACTACATAACTGACATTTCTAAGCCTTGTACTATGCATGCATATCTGATGCATTATTTTATGACATAGCTAATACATGAAAACATGACTGAGATTTTTGATAACTGAGTTTCTCCCAATGAGAATGCATGTTTGATGCATGAACACATGAATAATCTGATGCATTAACATATGATTTAATATGCAATGGTAGTTAGTACCATGTGTAAAAATGAATTGTGAACATGAGATGGAAACCAATGAATTCTGAACATGAGATGGAAACCAAGTCATAATTGAAATCAGGACATCAAAATTAAAAAGCTTAGGGAGAACTATTGTCTAGAGCTAGATCTGAGTTCGTGGGGAATATGTGAGGATATTTGGTACAAATGTCAGCTTCTATTTCCCAAGTAGCACCTTCAAAGGACTAATTTTGTCAAAGAACTTTGACTAGAGGGACTTCTTTGTTCCTCAGTCTGCGAGTCTGATAGTCTAGAATTTCCAAATGAATCTTCTCATAAGAGAGACCCTTGTAAACATCTATTCTCTAAATAGGGACTACAACTACTGAGTCACCTATACACTTCTTGAGCAAAAATACATAGAAGACTATATGAACTGAATCTAGATACGAAGGTAATTAGAGCTCATAAGCTACCTTGCTGAAGTGACCAAGAATTTTGAAGGGACCGATATATTGGGGACTAAGCTTTCATTTCTTGTCGAATCTCTTCACTCCCTTCATGGGAGAGATCTTTAGATAGACATAGTCACTAATATCGATCTTAAGATCCTTACTGCGCATATCTGCATAAGACTTATGTCGACTCTGACCATCCTAGAGTCTTTATTTTATCAACTGGACTTTCTCTAAGGCATGGAATACAAAGTCATGCCCTATAACTGAGGCCTCACTAACTTTGAACCAACCAATTGGAGATTTGCACCTCCCAATACTGGAATGATAGCTATTGTTATATGCAAAATCAAAGGAAAGTTGTCTTTCCAACTACCCTTGAAATCAATTCCACACACCCTTAGCATATCTTCTAGTCCTAGCTTCTTATCAGGTTATTGGATTGGGGCATGTCTTATATCGATGGAAAGCTTATTAAATTTTAGACATGACAAAAAGCAAAAATCTTATAAATTCCTCATGGAATAATCCTCATTCAATTTAGAAGATAATACTAGAAATTCTTGGGATGAAATTAGCTTGGAAACTTCAAGGTATTATAATATCTTCCCCTTAAGAACATTTGTCCTCGAATAAGACTAATTTAGAGGGGAGAACAGACAAGCCAAAGTAAACACTGGACATGAATACTGAATCAAGACTACATAACTAACATTTCTAAGAGTTGTAATGATCATACATATCTGATGCATGATTTTATGATTGAGCTGATACATGAACAAATGACTGAAATTTTTGATAATTGAGTTTCTCACAATGATAATACATGTCTGATGCATGAACTGCATAATAATCTTATGCATTAACATATGAGTGAATATGCAATAGTACTTAGTACGAAGTATGAAAGTGAAATTCTAAACTTGAGATGGATAAGAAGTAGTAACTCAAATGTGGACATGAAAACTAAAAAACATTAGGAGAGTTGTTGCTTTGAGATAGATACGAGTTAGCGGGGAAGAGGTAAGGATACTTGACATGCATGTTAGCTTCTATTTCCCATGTATCTCTATAAACAGAATGATACCGCCAAAGAACTTTGACTAGAGGGACTTCTTTTTTCCTTAGTGTACGAATCTGATAGTCTAGAATTTTTACTAGAATCTCCTCATAAAAGAGGTTGTTCTGAACATCTATGCTTTAAATAGGGACTACAACTGCTGAGTCACATATATATTTATTTAGAACATATACATGGCAGACTGTATTATCTAAGGCTATATCTAAAGGCAATTCAAGCTCATACGCTACATTGCTGAAGTGACAAAGAATTTTGAAGTGTCCTATATTTTGGGGACTGAGCTTTCCCTTCTTGCCGAACCTCTTCACTCCCTTCGTAGGAGTGATATTTTGATAGACATAGTCATTAATCTCGAGCTTGACATCCTTACTACCCACATCTGCATAAGACTTATATTGGCTCAGAGAAGCCTAGAGTCTTTCTTGAATCAACTCGAATTTCTCTAAGGCATCGAATACTAAGTCAGGTACTATAACTGAGGATTGACTAACTTCGAACCAGCCAATTGCATATCTGCACCTTCTACTATAGAGAGTTTTGAATGGAGCCATCCGAATGTAGGAATGATATCAATTATTGTATGCAAACTCAATAAAAGGTAAGTGGTCATCCCAACTACCCTTGAAATCAATTGCACATGCCCATAGCATATCTTCTAGTCATAAATTCTTATCCAGTTATCGGAATTTAGTGAGTCTTATATTGATCGAAAGCTTATTCAATTTCCGACCTGAAAAAAGTGAGAATCTTATAAATTCCTTGTTGAATAAATATTATTCAATTTACAAGATAGCACTAGACATTTTTGGAATGGAATTAGCTTTCAAAATTTGAGGTATTACAATATCTCCCCCTTGAAAACATTTGTCCTCGAATAAGACTAACTGATAGGGGAGAAACGATAAGCTAAAGTACACACTGAACCTGAATACTGAAAAAAGACTACAAAACTGACATTTTTGAGTCTTGTACCGAGCGTGCATATCTGATGTATGATTTTATGATTAAGTTGATACGTGAACACTTGACTGAGATTTCTGATAACTGAGTTTCTTATAATTAGAATGCATGTCTTATGAATGAACACATGAATAAAATGATACATAAACATATGACTGAATATTCAATGGTTCTTAGTATCAAGTGTAAAAATGGAATTATATACATGAGACGGATACCACAATGTAATTGAAATCTGGACATGAAAACTAAAAAGCTTAAGGAGAACTATTGTATTGAACTAGATCTGTGTAAGTGGGGAAGAGGTTAGGATACTTGGCACGCATGTCAGCTTCTGTTTCCAAAGTAGCTCTATCATTGGACTGATTCCACCAAATATAATTGACTAGATGGGCTTCTTTGTTTCTCAGTCTACGATTCTGATAGTCTAGAATTTTTACTAGAATCTCGTCATAAGAGAGGTTGTTCTTAACATCTATGGTCTATAAAATGACTACAACTGTAGAGTCACCTATATGCTTCTTGAGAAAAGAGACATGGTAGACTAGATGAACTGAGGCTAGATCCAAAGGCAATTCAAGCTCTTAAGATACCCGGCTAAAGAGACTGAGAATTTTGAAGGGACCTACATATAAGGGACTGTTCTTTCTCTTTTTGCTTAACCTCTTGACTCCCTTCGTGGGAGAGATCTTTAGAAAGACATAGTCATTAATATAGAGCTTGACATCCTTACTACGCACATCTGCATAAGACTTATGTCGGCTCAGAGAAGCCCAAAGTCTTTCTCAAATCAACTGGACTTTCTCTAAGGCATCGAATACTAAGTTAGGCCTTATAACTAAGGATTGAGTAACTTCGAACCAGCCAATTACATATCTGCACCTTCTACCATAGAGAGATTCAAATGGATCCATCCGAATGTAGGAATGATAGCAATTATTGTATGCAAACTCAATCAAAGGTAAGTGGTCATCCCAACTACCCTTGAAATCAATTGTACATGCCCATAGCAAATCCTCTAGTCATAACTTATTACCCGGTTATCCGATTTTGGTGAGTCTTATATTGATGGAAAGCTTATTGAATTTACGACATGAATAAAAGTGAGAATCTTATAAATTACTCATTGAATAAACATTATTCAATTTAGAATATAATACTAGACGTTTTTGGAATGGAATTAGCTTTGAAAATTTGAGGTATGACAATATCTCCCCTTTGAAAACATTTGTCCTCAAATAAGACCAACTGATAGGGGAGAAACGATAACCTTAAGTACACACTGAACATGAATACTGAAACAAGACTACAAAACTGACATTTTTGAGTCTTGTACTGAGAGTGCATATATGATGCACGATTTTATGATTAAGTTGATACGTGAACACTTGACTGAGATTTCTTATAACTGAGTTTGTAATAATTAGAATGCATGTCTTATGCATGAACATATGAATAATATGATACATTAACATATTACTGAATATTCAATGGTTCTTAGTATCAAGTGTATAACTAGAATTATCAACATGAGATGGACACCACGATGTAACTAAAATTTGGACATGAAAACTGAAATGTTAAAGAAGAACTGTTATCTTGAGCTAGATCTGAGTAAGTGGGAAAGAGGTCAGGATACTTGGTACGCATGTCAGCTTCTGTTTCCCAAGTATCTCCCTCCTTGGAATGATTCTACCAAATATATTTTACTAGATGGACTTTTTTGTTGCTCAGTCTACGAGTCTGATAGTCTAGAATTTTGACTAAAATCTCGTCATAAGAGAGGTTGTTCTGAACATCTACGGCCTATAAAGGTACTACAACTGTAGAGTAACCTATATGCTTCTTGAGGAAATAGACATGGTAGACTGGATGAACTGAGGATAGATCCAAAGGAAATTCGAGCTCATAAGCTACCTTGCTGATGAGACTGAGAATTTTGAAGGGACCAACATATTGGGGACTGTGCTTTTCCTTTTTGCTTAAACTGTTGACACCCTTTGTTGGAGAGATCTTTACATAGACATAGTCATTACTCTCAATCTTGATATCTTTACTACCCACATTTGCATAAGAATGATGTCAGCTCTAAGCTACCCAAAGTCTTTCTCTGATCTACTGGACTTTCTCTAAGGCCTGAAATACTAAGTCAGGCCCTACAAATTAGGCTTTACTAGCTTCCAACAAACCAATTAGATTTCTACACCTCCTACCATAGAGAGCTTTGAATGGAACCATTCCAATACTGGAATAAGATCTATTATTGAACGCAAACTCAATCAAAGGCAAGTGTCCATCCCAACTACCCTTGAAATCAATAGCACACGCCCATAGCATATCTTATAGTCATAGATTCTTACCCGGTTATTGGATTTTAGTGAGTTTTATATTGATGAAAAGCTTATTGAATTTACTACATGACAAAAACTGAAAATCTTATAAATACCTGATCGAATAAACATCATTCAATTTAAGAGATAATACTAGATATTCTTGGGATGAAATTAGCTTTGAAAATTCAGGGTAATACAATACCTCCACCTTGAGAACATTTTTCCTAGAATAAGACAGACTAAGAGGGTAGAAACAATAAGCAAAAGTACACACTGAACATGAATACTAAAACAAGACTACATAATTGACATTTTGGACACTTGTACTAAGCGTGCATATCTGATGCATGATTTTATGACTAAGCTGATACATGAACACTTGACTGAGATTTCTCATTACTGAGTTTCTCATAATTAGAATGCTTATCTTATGCATGAACACATGAATAATCTGATGCATTAACATATGACTGAATAAGAAATCGTACTTAGTATCAGGTGTAAAAATGGAATAATGAACATGAGACGGATACCAAGTCATAAATAAAATCAGGACATGAAAACTTAAAATTTTAAAGAGAACTATTATCTTGAGCTAGGTCTGAGTTAGTGAGGAAGGGGTGAGGATACTTGGAATGCCTGTCAGCTTCTGTTTCCCAATTAGCTCCCTCAACAGACTGATTTCTCTAAAGAACTTAAACTAGGGAGACTTTTTTGTTCCTCAGTCTGCATGTTTGGTAGTCTAGAATTGTGACTGGAATCTCCTTATAAGAAACGCCGTTAGGAACATTTATGCACCAAATAGGGACTACAACTGCTGAATGACCTATACAGATCTTGAAAAAAGAAAAATGAAAGACTTGATGAAGTGATACTAGATCCGAAGGTGATTTGAGATCATAAGCTACCTTGCCGAAGCGACTGAGAATTTTGAAGGGACTGACATATCGGTGACAGAGCTTTCCCTTATTTTTTAACCTCTTCATTCTTTTCATGGAGACATTTTTAGATAGACATAGTCACTAATCTCGATCTAAAGATCCTTTCTAAGAACATCTTCATAAGACTTATGTCGTCTCTGAGTAGCCCAAAGTCTTTCTTTAATTAGCTAGAGTTTCTCTAAGGCATCGAATACTAATTCACGCCCTAAAACTGAGGCTGCACTAACTTCAAACCCACCAATTAGAGATCTGAACCTCCTACCATAAAGAGATTCAAATGAAACTGTCCAAATACCGGAATGATAGCTGTTGTTTTATCCAAACTCTGTCAAAGGTAAATGGTCATCTGAACTATCCTAGAAATTAAATGCGCAACCTTTAGCATATCTTGTAGTCATTACTTCATACCAGGTTATCAAATTTAGGTGAATCTTATAAAGATGGAAAGCTTATTGAATTTCCTATATGACAAAAAGGGAAAATCTTATAAATTCCTTATCGAATAAATATCATTCAATTTAAAAAATAATACAAGACATTCTTGGGATGAAATTAGCTTTGAAAATTTAGGGTATTTCCTTAAGAACATTTATCCTCGTATAAGACTGACTGATAGGGGAGAAACGATAAGCCCAAATATATACTAAATATGAGAACTGAATTAAGACTACATAATAGAAGTTTTTGAGACTTGTACTGAGCGTGCATATCTGATGCATAATTTTATGACTAAGCTGATACATAAACACCTGACTGAGATTTCTCTTTACTAGGTTTCTCATAATTAGAATGCATGTCTTATGCATGAGCACATGAATAATATAATGCATTAACATCTGACTGAATATGCAATGGTACTTAGTATCAAGTGTAAAAATAGAATTATAAACATTAGACAGATACCAAGGCGTAACTAAAATCTGGACATGAAAACTAATAAGCTTAAGGAGAACTATTATCTTGAGCTAGATCTGTGTTAGCAGAGAAGAGGTGAGGATACTTGGAATCCATGTTATCTTCTGTTTCCCATGTAGCTCCCTCAATGGAGTGATTCCTCCAATGAACTTTAACTAGAGAGATTGTTTTGTTCCTCAGTCTGCGATTCTGATAGTTGATAACGCTCAATCTACAGCTCTTGTTTGAGTGTAAAGCGGTCGTTAGCAAATATAGAACCCAACCTGGGTTGGGTGTCGATCCCACAGGGAATAGCTTGGCCAACAAGTAAGCAAAATTACTAAACTTTTGGTGCAAGTCTCGTAAGAAGGGGGGAGTCTTGTCGTGCAAGTAATGTAAACAAAAGCTGAAAATAATAAAGTAAAGAGAGAGATTGTTACGTTGGTTGTAAACAATGAGAATTGAAATGTTGGGGTTATGTCCACCTTCTGAGGTATACGTCTCTATTGGCTATGAGTGTGTAGAGTTTTGACATGCAACTGCTTATAGAGAATTGTATTCGATGGTAAATCTAGGCGTCTCTCGACCTATTCAAGGATTATTTCACTTTAACTCTCTCGAGCTTAAGGTGTGTCTAACGGTACGAATTCTCCAAGAGTTTAGTCCAGTTGCGGAACTAGCTTTTTAATAGGAAAGGGTGTCCTACTACCTTGACACTATCTCTTTTCCAGACAAATAACCTTTCTCTCGAACAGGTTAAATGTTAGACTGGCGTATTTTTGCGTTTGCAACCGCAAAGAATGTAGATTAAGATGAAGAGAATAATGATATAAGCAATATACGTGTCACGAACTCACAAACTCACAACAATAGATAGTAACTCCTTCGGCTTCCATAACCCCAACAGAGAGGTTTAGTTACCCATGAATGCGAAGGAGATCACGATTGACATTGTTGTTATATCACAATATTGATTAATGGCGTGTGGATCAAGTGCGCGTTGCAATTCCGCAAAGACGATTCTCTGTGAAGATAGATGAAGATGAATAATGATATAAGATATAGTAAGAATCACAAATCACAACAAAAGTATAACATCATCTCCATAAACTCAAGAATTATAATTCCACATAAATAAATCAATGATCATAGTATGATGATGTAATAATCTTGAAATACAATATGCGTACGTGATCAAGTACAATAGCTATCATTATACAACTACAATACAATCCTAATTCCACAATAAGTAATGAATGAATTGATATTGTTTACTATGTTGAAATATGAAAGGATGCAATATGTCATATTAATATCAATAATTCATATCTAATCTACTATAGCTAGGCTTAATAAATAACCATATCTTCTTTGCTAATCAAATTACATAACTAGCTACGACATGTATTATAGTCACTATCATAAAATTGTTCGTTATGCGATCTCGATAGTACTCTAATGAAATAAATCAAATCCTTGCCATTGTACTAGTTAATGTATCATTGTCCAAATCAACCTATGTGTCTGTAAGTCCCCGAAGTCTTCAGAAATACTGTTTTAGCCCGGGACAGATTTTCCATGCAACAGTTTTGGTCCTTAGGCGTGTAAACTCCCTTTCCTTCCTTCGTGAGCTTTCTTTTGCGTCAAGTAAGCCATAAAATGCTGCATTTTGCATCATTTATACCTGAAACTTTACTAATCATGTTCGTTAGCTCATTTATTGGAAAAAGGACTAAAAGTGCATGAAATATATAATTTGTTCTCAAAACTAGGCTAAATTATGGGCAAAATATATTGATATAGGCGTGTAAATCCGTCTATCATCAACACCCCACACTTAGAGCTTTGTTCGTCCTCGAACAACATATCATGTCCTTCTAAACATCAACTTAGGGTTTTTACAGCAACAACACAAAACATTCTTCAAGACAAGCACAACAATTATCAACAATGAGTAGCTTTCCGATTATAAGTAGAAACAATTTAACCTCTAGCATAGACTCGTGATGGTGATCAATTCGCATGCAAACGTTAAGAGACATAGAATCATATACAACTATCCAAAACTCATCAACCATGTGTGTCTCACAATATAGTACCCATAATCACTCACAAATATAGCATATTTTTCAAACATGGGTATCAAAATGTCCTTGCTCTCACTCTCACAATGAATTCATATGTAGCAACTGATGACCATAGGCTTGCCCTTAATGTATACTCCACTAAATGTTGAAATGTTAAGATTAGGATCAAGTAGGTCTTTTGGTGGTTGTAATGTAGGATAAGGGACGGGTAGGACTATTTTGGCCAAGAATAGTGACTACGTTCCTAAGCGCTTTAATACATCACTTTGTATCATTGACACTTTTTTCTTTCAATCTTTCTTCTTTCTATTATTCTACCACCCTTGTTCTCCTCTTTTGTTTTTCAATTTTAAGCACAACTCACTTTTCAACTTTCTTTTCCGTTTTCTTTTCACAACATACCTCTTATGCTAGCCCTTTGTTTTTCATAACACATTCAAGCACCATTACAATTTATAGCATTATACTTACCCAATTTCCACTTATGTTGTCACATGACTTTTTCACTTTGAAGCACTTAGGGATTTGGATCAAATTACGATCTTGAAAAAAAATGGATTAGGCTTACATACAAGGTTGTAAAAGAAATAGGGTAAAGGCTCAAAAGGGTTTAACTAGGATGATGTCCATGGGTAGGTAAAACTGAAGGTAAACATGTATAGCTTGCCAAAGAAATGCCTAAATCATATCCTAAACTTACACTCCTTATTTCGCTTTGCATACATACCAGGCAAGTTCTAGCATCAGCCACATACACAGAAGATACTATTATCTCACACACACAAGGCACATGGTCGACTTGATTCGAAGTAATATAGACTTTCGACCCAACAAGTGAAGGAATTGAATCACACAATATCACATAATGAGTCACAACAAGAGCCTAAACGTCTTAATAGTCACAATTATAGCACATACTCTTGTTATAATCTCATGCTGCCTGTCAAAATAATTTCATGAGAAGCTAGAAAAAATTTACTCCTAAGAAAACTAAAAAAACGACCAACGAAGAAAACAAAAAAAATGAACTCAAATAAACAAATTAAACAAACAAACATAGGTGCAAACAAAGAAGTATAGCATGCGATACCGCCACCCCACACTTAAACGGGACACTGCCCTTAGTGGAAAATAAATACGAAGAACCTGTTTAGTCGGACTCTTCCTCAATATCGGGGGTCATACCCCCTTCGTCATAATCATCATAAGAGTCGTCATCAGAGTTCTCCTTCTCGTCAGAGTCAGGCAAGCGTTGATCATCATTAGTCGGCACATCATCATCTAGAGGTTCCTCAAAGTATACGCCCACTCCACACATCTCTCGTGCATGCATGTTTATTGGGTATTCGTGGTCCAGCTGTTGGAGCTCTTCAGTAGTTGGAATACGTCCACCACTCATCATAGTAAATCGTGTTATCCCATAAAGATGACGGAAGAAACTCTCATCACGAGCATGTCTCTCCACAGTAGTAAGTTTGACACCATGAGTAGTTTCAGCATCTTTGACCTTGGTGAGGTCAACCTTCTTTGGGTTATGTGGGAGTTTGTGGTCAGCTGGTTCCTCTTCGATATCCTCCTTCCGCAGGATTGCTGTCAACAAATTACCAAATGTGAAATGGGACCTTTTGTGGAGTCTAGCCTTCCTCATGGTGGAGCGAATGATTGCCCCAAAGTTGATAGGGACATTCGTCGTCAAAGCATAGACCAAACACACTCTATCTCTTGATATCTTGGTGTATTGAGTCCCAGGAATAAGGCATGAGTTGACATTACGCATCCAGATTCTTGCTTCCCTATTTAGTGGAGCATAGGGGAAGGTGTTGTGTCGACCTATTTCTTTATGTCTGCCCCACCTTGCCATCGATCTGCTTTCACAAAGCGTGTGTCGTATTGCTCTATAAGGAGGCCTACTGTACAACTTTTTGAATGGTGCTGTGTCGACCGAAGGTAAGCCAAGAAAAGAGTTGATCCAATCCGCGGTGAGCTGTAACACTTGGCCCCAAATTTTGACTTCATTGCCTTTTGTGTTCGGCGACCAGTTTGCATAAAACTCTCTTGTTAAATCAAGATTACACTCTCCTGGAAGATGAAATCCAGCTTCAATGCCATTATTTTTTCCAACATATGCGGCTCCTTCTTCGCTAAGGTGTCCTTGTTGATCAAGTCGACGTGAACATATTTTCGTTCTTTGTTGTTCCTGTACCATTCTTTGGCTTCCTCCTCAAGAACCCATTTTATTCCAAACATTCTGTGGGGTAGTTATGCTGAGGATGATTCTCCTTGGTCCTTTCGACTTCTCTTCTTGCCCTTTTGGGAAGTGGTAGCCTTCTCCTTGCCTTGCCTCACTTTAGGTGCCATTGTACCTGAGACTAGAAATAGTGTTAATGGCAGCACAATCTCAATTGATACAATCTATAAGCAAGTAGTAGGGGTACCACCCCACACTTAGTTTTGTTAACACAAATCAGTGAGGTGAAAGTAGTCGATTACTTAGATTTCGTCGACATACGTTTTAGGATTGTATTCCGACAAGAAAATCAGAAATGCATCACTTACTTGCAACCATTGGACTACTTTCATAGTCGATATAACAACACTACTACATAGGGGTTACCGCATGGAATAGTTATTTTTACAACAATCACAACCTATTATGTCGGTAGGCGCTATAAGTCATATCCCGATGGCCGGGATAGTCCAACATGTAAGTATCCAACAACAATCTTAAGCAATGTTCATAACCATAGTAATTACATAAATACCATAACAATGCTATTGCAACCAAATTCAAGTTGGAAACAAGTCAATATTTTCCTACGTATATGTTCACTCACATGATTTTGTATCAACAATCCAAACACATGAACATCACCAACAATCTTATACGATTTAGCAATTCATAATAGACATAGCAACGTAGTACTTACGAGAAATAAATGAAGAATAAGAGAGGATTTGGATGTATATGCGGTGCCCTTAGGTCAATTTTTAGTGTGGTTGTGTTGTAAAACTAAGTCCCCTTTATATAGGAAGAGAATGGGTCAGGTTATGACCCATTTACAATCGGTTTTGGAGACAAAAATCCCACATATGCGGCGCATAATGCTTGGAATAGACATGACATATGCGGCGCATTGTCTATAGCATAATGGGACATATGCGGCGCATAGTCTATGGCATTTGTATACATATGCGCCACATAGTCTATGGCATATGAGATACTAAGACCAAATGCCATAGCATAGGCGGCGCATAGTCAAAATCATACCTAGGAATAGGCGGCGCATAGTGTATAGCACACTAGATTCCGAGACCTTAGGCTATAGGATAGGTTGTGCATCGTTCGTGGCCTAGTTTTGCTAAGGCATATCCTTGCTCGATGCCTATTTGGGCATGAGAAATGCTCAATCCATAGCCTTATGCATCAGCATTCCTAACTTACCAACTTTACCATACAATGCGTCCAAATCGTCAATTGAAATCAATCTCCTCGTTGAATACCTCTTGACCTATTTTTGCTCAAAACCAAATGAAAACGATTAGTACGATGGGTTGCCTCCCACCAAGCGCCTTAGTTTTGGTCGTGGCACGACTCTTATTTTTGGATTTTCATTTATCAAAACAAAACAAGTACTAGAACAAAAGAAAAAAACGATAAACGATAAAACGATAAAATGATAAAACGATAAAACGATGTGTTACCTCCCATCTAGTGCCTTATTTATTGTCGTGGCTCAACGTAGTAATCTCGAGTACTTAGACTTCGTCGAGATAAGTGATGGCCATGTCATTCATCGAGTCAAGAGGACCGATATAAGGCTTAACACGTTGGCCATTCACTTTGAAGACAACACCCTTATTGCCTTCCAATTCGACTACTCCAGACGAGTAGACTTGGATAACTTTAAATGGACCAGACCACTTAGATTTTAACTTACCTGGGAAGAGCTTCAATCTGGAGTTGAAGAGTAGTACCATATCACCCTTTTGGAAGTTTCGTCGAACAATCCGCTGATCATGATACTTCTTCATCCGCTCCTTGTATAAATCTGATCTTTCGTATGCATGAAGACGGAATTCATCTAGTTCGTTCAGCTGCTCCAACCTCAGATTCTTCACATCATCCCAATTCAAATTTAATTGCTTCAATGCCCACAATGCCTTGTGTTCAAGCTCAATGGGTAGATGACAAGCCTTCCCATAAACTAGTTGATAAGTTGACATACCAATGGGTGTTTTGAATCCAGTCCTATACGCCCATAGTGCATCATCTAGCTTTCGAGACCAATCCTTCCAATTCGCATTAACCGTCTTGGCAAGGATTTGCTTGATCTCACGATTGGAAACCTCTACTTGTCCACTAGTTTGGGGATGATAAGGCGTAGCTACCTTGTGTTGCTTGACACCATACTTGGCCAATACTGATTTGAACAGCTTGGTGCAGAAGTGAGATCCTCCATCACTTATGATAGTATGTGGTACTCCAAAGCGAGAGAAGATATTCCTCTTCAAGAACGCTACAACACGCTTTCCTTCGTTGTCGGCCAATGCTACAGCTTCAACCCATTTCGACACGTAATCCACAGCAACCAATATGTACTTTATTCCAAATGAATTCACGAATGGACCCATGAATTCTTTACACCACCCATCAAAGTGTTCTACCTCAAGAATTTTGGACATGGGCATTTCATGGTGTTTTGAGATAGCACCTTGACGCTGGCATTGGTCGCACCTTCTAACATAGTCATAGGCATCTCTGAATATCGTAGGCCAATAATAACCACTTTGCAAAACTTTCATTGTCGTTCGATTGCCTGCATGATGTCCTCCAACTTGCGAAGTGTGGCATGCTTCCAATATAGTAGGCACCTCTACATAGGATATACATCATCGAATGATACCATCCACACATCTTCGAAACAAATAAGGCTCATACCATCATGCATAAACTTCTTCCTTTGATGGTAAGATAAATTGGCAGGTAACACATTACTCACCACGAAAATTTGAAAAGTCGGAATACCATGGTAATTTATCTATTGTTGTCGCTAATATCTCCTCGTCAGGGAATGCATCATCAAACTGAATTTCAGGTTGCGCCACCTGCTCATTCTCAAGTCTAGATAGGTGATCAGCCACTTGGTTCTCGCAACCTCTTCTATCTTTAACTTCGAAATCAAACTCTTGCAGCAGCAATACCTATCTAATCAACCTTGGTTTTGCATCCTTCATTGTCATTAGATACCTAAGAGCTGCATGGTCTATATGAACGATCACCTTAGTACCCAATAGATAGGCACGAAATTTCTCAAACGCATACACAACTGCTAGGAGCTCTTATTCAGTAACAGTGTAATTCCTTTGGTCTTCATTCAAGACCTTACTTGCATAGTAGATAGGATGAAATAATTTCTCCTTTCTCTGACCAAGAACAGCACCAAAGGCTACACCACTAGCACCACACATGACCTCAAACGGGAGAGACCAATCTGGTGCTACCATGATAGGGGCTTCAATGAGTTTTTTTTAAGGCATTCGAATGCCTTTAAACAATCATCATTAAAGTCAAACTTCGCATCTTTCTCCAGTAGTTTGCACAATGGACTAGCAATTTATGAAAAGTCTTTGATGAATCTACGATAGAAACCAGCATTGCCAAGAAAACTATGAACTCCCTTCACCGAAATTGGAGGCGGTAGCTTCTCGATAACCTCTATTTTTGCTCGATCAACCTCTATTCCTCTTTCAGAGATCTTGTGCCCAAGAACGATTCCTTCTTTCACCATAAAGTGGCACTTCTCCCAATTCAGCACAAGGTTGAACTCTACACATCTTTGTAATGTCATGCTCAAGTTTGCCAACAACGCTTCAAAAGACTCACCAACAACTGTAAAGTCGTCCATGAATACCTCCAAAGTGTCTTTAACCATATCAGAGAAAATAGACATCATACAACGTTAAAAGGTGGCTGGTGCGTTACATAACCCCGAATGGCATACGTTTGAAGGAAAACATACCATATAGGCATGTAAACGTTGTCTTCTCTTGGTCTTCGGGTGCAATACAAATCTGATTATATCCTGAATAACCATCCAAGAAGCAAAACCATTCTTTCCCCGCTAATCGATCTAGCATTTGGTCCATAAATGGCATTGGGAAGTGATCTTTGAGCGTCCAAGAATTTAGCTTGCGGTAGTCCATGCATACTCTCCATCCAGTGACGGGCCTGAGTGGAATAAGATCATTCTTTGCATTCGCGACCACCATCATACCTCCTTTCTTGGGAACACATTGTACAGGACTTACCCATGTACTATCAGAGATAGGATATACAACTCCTGCGTCTAACCACTTGATAATCTCCTTCTTCACCACTTCTTGCATCGGTGGGTTTAAATGTCGTTGATGTTCAATGGTGGGTGTGCACTTTTCTTGAAGCTAAATTTTATGTGTGCAAATCCCAGGTGGAATACCAATAATATCTGCAATGGTCCATCCAATAGCTCTAATATACTTGTGTAAGATCGCAATAAGAGCTGCAACTTGTTGCTCACCCAAATCGGCTATCACTATGACTGGAAGTGTGTTTCCGCTTCCTAAAAATGCGTACTTCAAATGACTTGGCAGCTCCTTCAATTCTAACGTGGGTGGTTCTTCAATAGATGGCTTAGCTGGTGGTGTGGGTCGATTCTTGAGATCAAGATCCAGCTTCTTGGGAGTATAGCGATATGTCCCTAATCCCGATAGAGCACAAATAGCTTCTTCAGAAATTTCAGCATCCTCATTCTCTCCTTTCATGAGCAAAACCTCCAAAGGATCATCAAGAATTTCCTCTTCTTCAAGTGTTTCTTTCTCATCATCAAAGACAACATCAGCCACCGAAAATACACTCAGATCTTTGGGTTGCTTCATTGATTTGCAAACATCAAAATGAACCACTTCATCATTTATTCGGAATGAAAGCTCATTAGCTCCCAAATCTATGAGCACACTTCCTGTAGCAAGGAAAGGGCGCCCCAAGATTATGGGAACCACATAATCTGCCTCGCAATCCAAGATGACAAAGTCTGCTGGAAAGATAAATGAAGAAACCTTTACCAAGACATCGCATAGAATCCCAACAGGTCATTTTACCGACCTATCCTCCATGACAAGTCTTATATTAGTTGGTGTAGGATCTCCTAACCCCAACTTCTTGTAGATCGATAATGGAATCAAGTTGATGCTGGCTCCTAAGTCACATAATGCTTTGGAAAAGTTCAAAGATCCGACGGTGCAAGGAATAGTGAAAGCTCCGGGGTCGGCCTTCTTCTGAACTATTGATCGGGTAGAAATTGCACTATAATGATGCACATCATCCTTCAGCTCATAACTTGCTGCCCTCTTCTTTGTCAAAATATCTTTCATAAACTTTGCATACCCAGGCATTTGTTCAAGTGCCTCTACCAATGGAACATTAATGGTCAGCTGCTTTAACATAGCCATAAATTTGCTGAACTTCGTGTCATCCGCCACCTTCTTCAATATTTGGGGAAAAGGTGGTGGTGGGTATGGAAGTGTTCTCTCCATGGCTTTCTTCTCCTCTTTCTTCCGTTTTTCCATTTTTTCAGGCTGCACGTCACTAGGTTTAACGTCTTTGACATTGGGAGTCGTTGTTGCGGCATCTTCTCCTTTTGCGTTGACATCCTTGTCCGCAACTTCGTCAACCACTTTCTTGTCTTTTGCTGAAGTTTCCAGCACCTTACCACTCCTGGTAGTGATGGCCATGCATGACCCATCATTCCTTGGGTTTTGTACAGTATCGCTCGGTAAGGTACTACCCTTTCTTTAATTGAATGCTGCTGAAAGTTGGCTCAATTGCTGCTCTATTTGCTTGATAGAAGTGGAATGAGAATCAAATAATTGCTTCATGGAGGACAAATCATTAATTACCTCCGTAACTCCCACGCTCGTTGCTTCCACTCCTTTCAATAACTTAGCCATCATGTCTTCCATACTTCCAGAATTAGATGTGGTGGTATCACGTCTACCAGGGGGAACGTACAAACCACTCTTTTCATTGTTTTTCTTCCAACTACCTTGGTCTTTGCTTCCAGATTTATCATAATAGTTCCGACCTTGGTTTCCTTGGGCATTCCCACGGATACCCCCCTGATTGTTCAAGTAGTTGGCCTCCTCTTCAGAATCAGATTCGTCTCTTCCTTTTAGCGCCACAGCTTTCACTTTTTCGGTCTTCCCTGATAATAAATGCTTTGTAAGAAGATCCAATTGTGTTTTCATGTGCACCATGTCTTGATCATGTTCTTCATCTCCTCTTCTTTGGTCGGCAGTCATGCCAATAGATAAAGTGGGGCTTGCTACCTCAGAATCCCTGGTATGCCAAGCTCTACTTTGCTTTGTCATGCGATCTAGCATATTGCTTGCTTGACCATAGGTGAGGTCCATGAAAGAACCTCCAGCTGCGTTGTCCACCACTGGTTTAGTTATTGAATTCAAGGCTCTATACAAGATCTCCATGAGGTGAACATTAGTCATGTGATAGTTTAGGTATCTCGCTAGCTTTGTCTTGAACCTCTCCCATGTTTCATGAAGAGCTTCATAGGGAAGCTGACGAAAGTTATTGATTTCATCTCTCAATTGAGCCCTTTTGGATGGCGGAAAGAATCTTTCTAGGAAAGTGTCTCTCAATTGCCTCCAATTTGTAATTGAATCAGGAGTCAGCCCATTTAACCATAGTGTTGCCTCCCCAGACAGAGACAATGGAAATAGACGTAATCGAATAGCATTCTGACCAACACCAGGATTGTCAAAAGACTTCAATGTAGAAATAAAGTTGATGAGATGCATATTCGGATCATCGCCTGCTAGTCCACCAAATAATCCCTTGAGTTGCAATAACTGAATCATGGTGCTTGTGATGTTGAACTTGACTCCGGGCGCTAAAGGTGGTGGAATTATAGCTCCAGTGGCTTCGAAACCATCAAGATCATCATCATCATCGTCGAAAGCTGGCTATAAAGGGTGGCGATCATACCTATACCAAGCTTGTCGACCTCTTTTGTTGGCAGGTGTTGTAGTTTCAGCAACATGCCTTGGGTTTATCAACACGTCGTCACTTAAATCCTCATCGTCAGGATTTGTTGCTCGCCCAGGATTATCAATGTTTTGCTGTTGGACTTGAGTAGCGGCAAGAGCAGCTAATCTTGCTTGCTCGTGTTGAGCAGCCATCCTGTCGATTTTAGCTTGTGCTTCCATTCTTCTAATTCGTTGTGGTTCAGGATTGATTGGTAATAACGGTTGACCAAAACTTCTAGTATGGGGCATGCACTAAAGTAAAAACCTGCAAGAAACAAAAACAAAAACTAAATACTGAAAGAAGACTATATGACTGTCATTTTTGAGACTTATACTGAGCATGCATATTTGATGCATGATTTTATGACTTAACTAATATATGAAAATATGACTGAGATTTATAATAACTGAGTTTCTCAAAATGAGTATGCATGTCTAATGCATGAACGCATAAATAATCTAATTCGTTAATATATGATTGAATATGAAATGGTAGTTAGTACAAAGTGTAAAAATAGAATTTTGAACATGTGACGGATACTAAGTTGTAACTAAAATCTGGACATAAAAACTGTAAAGATTAAGAAGAACTGTTGTCTAGAGCTAGATCTGAGTAAGCGGGGAAGAGGTGAGGATATTTGGTATGCATGTCAGCTTCTTTTTCATAAGTAGCTCCCTTAACAGATTGACTCCATCAAAGGACTTTGAATCTCCTCATAAGAGAGGCCATTCTAAACATCTATGATCTAAGTAGGGACTACAACTACTGAGTCGACAATACACTTCTTGAGCTAAGAGACATGGAAGATTGGATAAACTGCAGGTACATCCAAAGGCAACTAACCTTATAAGCTACCTTGTTGAAGTGACTTAGAATTTTGAAGAGACCGACATATTGGGGACTGAGCTTTCCCTTCTTGTCGAACCTCTCAACTCCCTTCATGGTAGAGATATTTAGATAGATATAGTAACTAATCTCAGTCTCGAGATCCTTACTACACACATCTGCATAAGACTTATGCCAGCTCTGAGCAGCTTGGATTCTTTCTTTGATCAACTGTACATTCTCTAAGGCTTAGAATACTTAGTTAGGCCCTATAATCGAGGCCTCACTAACTTCGAACTGACTAATTGGAGATCTGCACATCCTACCATAGAGAGCATCGAATAGAACCATCCAAATACTGGAATGATAACTATTATAGTATTCATACTCAATCAAAGGCAAGTGGTCATCCCAAAAACCCTTGAAATAAATTCCACACGTCCTTAGCTTATATTCTAGTCATTACTTCTTATTTTGTTATTGGATTTAGGGGAATGTTATACGATGGAAAGCTTTATTAATTTCCCATATCAGAAAAGTAAAAATCTTATAAATTCTTCATGGAATCAATATCAATAAATTCGGAAGATAATACTAGACATTCAGTCATGAAATTAGCATGGAAACTTTGGGGTATTACTATATCTCCCCCTTGAGAAGATTTGTTCTCAAGTAGGACTGACTGAGAGTCGAGGAACGATAGGCCGAAGTACATACTTAACAATGATACTAAAATAAAACTACATAACTGACATTTTTGAGACTTGCACTGAGCATGCATATTTGATGCATTTTTTTATGACTGAGCTGATACATCAAAACATGATAGAGATTTCTAATACTTGAGTTTCTTTCAATGAGAATGTATGTCTGATGCATGGACACATGAATAATCTGATCCATTAATATTTGATTGAATATGCAATGGTAGTTAGTGCCAAGTGTAAAAATGAATTCTGAACATGAGACAGAAACCAAGTCATAACTGCAATTAGGATATGAAAATTGAAAAGTTAAAGGAGAAATATTGTGTAGAGCTAGATCTGAGTTAGCGGGGAAGATATGAAGATAATTGGTACGCATGTTAGCTTCTGTTTCCCAAATATCACTATCAATGTGCTAATTCTGTCAAAGAACTTTGACTAAAGGGACTTCCTTGATCCTAAGTCTGTGAGTCTGATAGTGTAGAATTTCGAAATGAATCTTCTCATAAGAGAGGTCCTTATAATTATTTATGCTCTAAATAGGGACTACAACTACTGAGCCACCTATACACTTCTTGAGCAAACATACATAGAAAACTGGATGAACTGAAGCTAGATCCAAAGGTAATTAGAACTCATAAGCTACCTTGCCAAAGCGATTGAGAATTTTGAAGGGACCGATATATCGGGGACTAAGCTTTCATTTCTTATTGAACCACTTCACTCCCTTCATAAGAGAGATGTTTAGATAGACATAGTCACTAATCTCGAGATTAAGATCCTTACTATGCATATCTGCATAAGACTTATGTCGGCTCTGAGTATCCTTGAGTCTTTATTTGATCAACTGGACTTTCTCTAAGGCATAGAATACAAAGTCAGGCCCTATAACTAAGGCCTCACTAACTTCAAACCAACCAATTGGAGATCTGCACCTCCGACAATAGAAAGCTTCGAATGGAACCATCCGAATACTGGAATAATAGCTATTATTGTATGCAAACTCAATCAAAGGAAAGTTGTCTTCCTCACTACCCTTGAAATAAATTGTACACGTCCTTAGCATATCATCTAGTCATAACTTCTTATCAGGTTATTATATTTGTGCAAATCTTATATTGATGGATAGCTAATTAAATTTCAGACATGACAAAAAGTGAAAATCTTATAAATTACTCATGGAATAAACCTCATTCAATTTAGTAGATAATACTAGACATTCTTGGGATGAAATTTTCTTGGAAATTTTAACGTATTACAGTATCTCCCACTAGAGAACATTTGTCCTCAAATAAAACTAATTAAGACCGGAGAAACAATAGGCCGAAGTACATACTAAACATGAAAACTGAAACAAGACTACATAACTGACATTTCTGAGTCTTGTAATGATCATGCATATCTGATGAATTATTTTATGACTGAGCTGATACATGAAAACATGACTAAGATTTCTAATAAGTGAGTTTCTCACAATGAGAATACATGTCTGATGCATGAACGACAGAATAATCTGATGCATTAATATATGAGTGAATATTCAATGGTACTTAGTACCAAGTATAAAAGTTGAATTCTAAACTTGAGATTGATACGAAGTAGTAACTAAAATCTGGACATGAGAACTGAAAAGCATAAGAAGAGTTGTTGTCTTGGGCTAGATCTGAGTTAGCGGGGAAGAGGTAAGGATACTTGATAAGCATGCCAGCTTCTATTTCCCAAGTAGCTCCATCAACGGAAGATACCGCCAAAGAACATTGACTCGAGGTACTTCTTTGTTCGTTAGTGTACGAGTCTGATAGTCTAGAGAATCTCCTCATAAGAGAGGCTGTTCAGAACATCTATGCTTTAAATAGGGACTAAAACTACCGAGTCACCTATATACTTCTTTAGCAAATATACATGGTAGATTGGATTATCTAAGGCTATATTCGAAGGTAATTCGAGCTTATAAGCTACTTTGCCGAAGTGACTAATACTTTTGAAGTGACCTATATTTCAAGGACTGAGCTTTCCCTTCTTGCCGAACCTCTTTACTCCCTTCGTGGGAGAGATCTTTAGATAGACATAGTCATTAATCTTGATCTTGACATCCTTACTACCCACATCTTCATAAGACTTATGTCGGCTCAGATCAACCCAGAGTCTTTCTCGAATCAACAGGACTTTCTCTAAGGCATGAAATACTATGTCAGGCCCTATAACTGAAACTTCGAACCAGCCAATTGCATATCTGCACCTTCTACCATAGAGAACTTCGAATGGAGCCAAACAAATTTAGGAATGATATGTATTATTATATGCAAACTCAATTAAAGGTCAGTGGTCATCCTAACTACCCTTGAAATCAATTGCACATGCCCTTAGCATATCTTCTAGTCATAACTTTTTACCCGGTTATCAGATTTTGGTTAGTTTTATATTGATGGAAAGCTTATTGAATTTATGAAATGGCAAAAAAGTTAGAATCTTATAAATTCCTCATTGAATAAACATTATTCAATTTAGAACATAATACTAGACATTTTTGGGATGAAATTAGCTTTGAAAATTTGAGTTTATATTACAATATCTCCACTTGAAAACATTTGTCCTCGAATAAGACTGACTGATAGGGGAGAAACGATGAGATGAAGTACACACTGAACATGAATACTGAAACAAGACTACATAACTAACATTTTGAGACTTATACCGAGCGTGCATATCTGATGTATGATTTTATGACTAAGTTGATACGTGAACACTTACTAAGATTTCTTAAAACTGAGCTTCTCATAATTAGAATGAATGTCTTATGCATGAACACGTGAATAATAATATACATTAACATATGACTGAATATTCAATGGTTCTTAGTATCAAGTATAAAAATGGAATTATAAACATGAGACGAATGCCACGATGTAACTGAAATATGGACATGAAAACTGAAAAGCTTAAGGATAACTGTTGTCTTGAGCTAGATCTGAGTAAGTGTGGAAGAGTTCAGGAAACTTGGTATGCATGTCAGCTTCTGTTTCTCAAGTAGATCTCTTAACGGACTATTTCCGCCAAAGAAATTTTACTCGATGGACTATATTATTGCTCAATCTACGAATCTGATAGTCTAGAATTTTGACTAGAATCTCATCATAAGAGACGTTGTTCTGAACATCTATGCTCTATAAAGGGACTACAACTGCAGAGTCACTTATATGCTTCTTGAGAAAAGAGAAATGGTACAATGGATGAAACAGAGGCTAGATCCGAAGGCAATTCAAGCTCATAAGCTACCTTCCTAAAGAGGCTGAGAATTTTGAAAGGACCTACATATCAGGGACTGTGCTTTCCCTTTTTGCTTAACCTCTTGATTCTTTTCATGGTAGAGATCTTTAGATAGACATTTTTACTATTCTCTATCTTGAGATCCTCACTACACACATTTGCATAAGAATGATGTCAACTCTAATCTACCCAAAGTCTTTCTCTAATCAACTGGACTTTCTCTAAGGCCTCAAATACTAAGTCAGGCCCTATAAATAAGGCTTCACTAGCTTCAAACTAACCAATTGGATAACTACACCTCCTACCATAGAGATCTTTGAATGGAGCTATTCCAGTTCTGGAATGATAGCTATTGTTGAATGCAAACTCAATCAAAGGAAAGTGTTAATCCCAACTACCCTTGAAATCAATTTCACACGCCCATAACGAGTTTTATATTAATGGAAAGCTTATTGAATTTCCCACATAACAAAAACTGAAAAATTTATAAATTCCTGATCGAATAAACATCATTCAATTTAAAAGATAATACTAGATATTCTTGGGATGAAATTATCTTTGAAAATTTAGGGTAATACAATATCTCCCCCTTGATAACATTTGTCCTCAAATAAGATAGACTATCAGGGGAGAAACAATAATCCAAAGTACACACTAAACATGAATACTGAAACAGGATGACATAATTGACATTTTTGATACTTGTATTGAGCGCGCATATCTGATGCATGATTTTATGACAGAGCTGATACATGAACACCTGACTGAGATTTCTCATTACTGAGTTTCTCATAAATAGAATGCATCTCTTATGAATGAACACATGAATAATATGATTCATTAAAATATGACTGAATATCCAATTGAACTTAGTATCAAGTGTAAAAATAGAATTATGAACATGAGGCGAATACCAAGTCATAAATGAAATCTGGATATGAAAACTCAAAAACATAAACAGAACTATTGTCTTTACCTAGATCTGAGTTAGCGGGGAAGAGGTGAGGATACTTGGAATGCCTGTCAGCTTTTATTTCTCACGTATCTCCCTCGACAAAATGATTCCTCCAAGGAACTTTAACTAGGGGATATTTTTGTTCCTCAGTCTGGAAGTCTGGTAGTGTAGAATTGTGACTGGAATATCCTCATAAGAGAGGCCGTTCTGAATATTTATGCTCAAAATAGGGACTCCAACTGCTGAGTGACCTATACACTCCTTGAGCAAAGAGACATCAAAGACTGGATGAAGTGAGGATAGATCCGAAGGCAATTCGAGGTCATAAGCTTCCTTGCCAAAGCGACTGAGAATTTTTAAGCCAGAGACATATCGAGGACTGAGATCTCCCTTATTATTGAACCCCTTCATTCTTTTCATGGGAGACATCTTTAGATAGACATAGTCACTAATCTCGAGCTCAAGATCTTTTCTAAGCACATCTGCATAATACTTATGTCGTCTCTGAGCAGCCCAGAGTCTTTCTTTAATCAGCTAGACTTTCTCTAAGGCATCAAATACTAAGCCATGCCCTAAAACTAAAGCCGCACTAACTTCAAACCAACCAATTAGAGATTTGAACCTCCTACCATAAAGAGATTCAAATGGAGCCATCCGAATACTTTAATGATAGCTATTGTTATATGCAAACACTATCAATGGCAAATGGTCATCCGAACTACCCTTGAAATCAATTACGTACACCTTTAGCATATCTTCTAGTCATTACTTCTTACTAGGTTATCAAATTTATGTGAATCTTATAAAGATGGAAATCTTACTAAATTTTCCATACGACAAAAAGTGAAAATCTTATAAATTTATCATCTAATAAACATCATTCAATTTAGATTATAATAAATGACATTCTTGGGATAAAATTATCTTTGAAAATTTGGGGTATTACAATATCTCCTCCTTGAGAACATTTGTCCTCGTATAAGATTGCCTGATAGGGGAGAAACGATAAGCCAAAATACATACTTAAATTGAATACTGAAACAAGAGTACATAATAGACATTTTTAAGACTTGTATTAAGCGTGCATATATGATGCATGATTTTATGACTGAGCTGATACATAAATACTTGACTGCGATTTTTCTTTACAGGGTTTCTTATAATTAGAATGCATGTCTTGTGCATGAACACATGACTAATCTGATGCATTAACATATGACTGAATATGCAATGGTACTTATTATCATTTGTAAAAATAGAATTATGAACATAAGAAGGATACCAAGTTGCAACTAAATTCTTGACATAAAAACCGAAAAGCTTAAGGAGAACTATCATCTTAAGCTAGATCTGAGTTAGCAGGGAAGAGGTGAGGATACTTGGAATACATGTTATCTTCTGTTTCCCATGTAGCTCCCTCAATGGAGTGATTCCTCCAAAGAACTTTAACTAGAGGGATTGTTTTGTTCCTCAGTTTGCGAGCCTGATAGTCTAGAATTTTGACTTGAATCGCCTCATAGGAGAGTCCGTTATGAACATCTATGCACTAAATAAGGACTATCTCTGCTGAGTTACCTATACACATCATAAGAGACATGGAATACTGGATGAAGTGAGGCTAGATTCCATGGCAATTCGAGGTCATATGCTACCTTGCCTAAGCGACTGAGAATTTTGAAGGGACCAACATATTGGGGACTGAGCTTTCCCTTATTGCTGAACCTCTTCTTTCCCTTTATGGGAGAGATCTTTAGATAGATGTATTCGTTAATATTGAGCTCAAGATCCTTTCTACGCACATCTCAATAAGATTTAGGTATACTCTGATTAGCCAGGAGTCTATCTTAGATCAACCTGACTTTCTCTAAGGTGTCGAATACTAAGTCAATCACCATGACTAAGGCCATACTAACTTCGAACCTACCACTTGGAGATCTAAGCCTCCTACCATACTTAGCTGCTTATGTAGCCATCTGAATACTGGAATGACAGCTATTGTTGTATATAAATTCAGTCAAAGGCAAGTGGTCATCCCAATTACCCTTGAAATCAACTGCACAAACCATTAACATATCTTATAGTCATAACTTCTTACATGGTTATAGGATTTGGTCAAATCTTATATCGATGGTTAGCTTATTGAATTTTCCAGATGAAAAAAAGTGAAAATCTTATAAATTCCTTATGGAATAAACATCATTAAATTTTGAAAATTATACTAGACATTCTGGAGATGAAATTAGCTAGGAAACTCTAGGGTATTACAATATCTCCCCCTTGAATACATTTGTCCTCGCAAAAGAATGATTGAAAGGGGAGAAATGATAACCTGAAGTTCAAACTAAACATGAATACTAAAACAAGACTACAAAACTGACATTCATGAGACTTGTACTGAGCATGCATATTTGACGCATGATTTTATGACTAGATGATACATGAAGAATTGCATGAGATTTCAGATAACTGTGTTACTCACAATGAGAATTCATGTTTGATGCATGAACACATGAATAATATGATACATTAACATAGAACTGAATGTCAATGGTACATAGTACCAAATGTAATAATGGAATTCAGAACATGAGACCTATACTAAGTCATAATGAAAATCTGGACATGAAAATTGAAGAGTTTAAGGAGAACTGTTGTCTTGAGCTAGATCTGAGTTAGCGGGGAAGAGGTGAGGATACTTGATATGCATTTTAGTTTCTATTTCCGAAGTATCTCCATCAACGGACAGATTCCACCAAAGAACTTTGACTAGAGGGACTTTTATGTTCCTCAGACTGCGAGTCTGATAGTCTAGAATTTTGACTGGAATATCCTCATAAGAGAGGTTGTTCCGAACTTATATGCTCTAATTAGGGATAACTGTTGAGTCACCTATACACTTCTATAGAAATAAGACATGGAAGACTGGTTGGAATAAGGTTAGATCGAAGGCAATTCGAGCTAATAAATTACATTGCCAAAGTGACCGAAAAATTCAAAGAGACCGACATATCGGGGACTGAGCTTTCCATTCTTACTGATCCTTTTCATTCCCTTCATGGGAGAGATATTTAGATAGACATACTCACTAATATTGAGCTCAAGATACTTTATATGAATATCTGCATAAGACTTATGTCATCTCTAAGCAGCCCACAGTCTTTCAGTGATCAACTGGACTTTCTCTAAGGCATCGAATACGAAGTCAGGCCCTATAACAGAGGCATCACTATCTTCAAACCAACTAATTGGAGATTTGCACCAACTACCATATATATCTTCGAATAATTCCATCTGAATACTGTAATGATAGATACTATTGTATGCAAACTCAATCAAAGGCAAGTGATCATCCCAACTATCATTGAAATCAATTAAGAACACCTTTAGCATATCTTCTATTGATAACTTCTTACCTGGTTGTCTAATTTAGGCAAAGCTTATATCAATGGAAAGCTTATTGAATTTCTCACATGACAAAAAGTGTAAATCTTATAAATTCCTCACGGAATAAACCTCATTAAATTTAGAAAATAATACTAGACATTCTTGGGATAAAATAAGATAGGAAACTTTAGGGTATTCCAATATCTCCCCCTTGAGTACATTTGTCCTCAAATAAGAATGACTGGAAGGGGAGAAACGATAAGCCGAAGTACACACTGAACATGAATACAAAAACAAGACTACAAAACTTACATTTCTGAGACTTGTACTGAGCATGAATATTTGATGCATAATTTTATAACTAGTTGATACATGAAGACACAAATGAGATTTTTGATAACTAAGTTTCTTACAATGAGAATTCATCTCTGATGCATTAATATATAACTAAATTGCAATGGTACTTAGTGCCATGTTCAAAAAGGGAATTTTAAACATGAGATGGGTACTAAGTCGTAACTTAAATCTGGACATGAAAACTGAAGAGTTTAAAGAAAACAGTTGTATTGATATTGATCTAGGTTAGCAGGGAAGAGGTGAGGATAATTGATATGCATGTCAGCTTCTGTTTCCCAAGTATCTCCCTCAATGAATAGATTCCACCCAATAACTTTTACTAGAGGTACTTTTATGTTCCTAAGTCTGCAAGTCTGATAGTCTAGAATTTTGATTGGAATATGCTCATACGGAATGTTGTTCTAACTTCTTTGCTCTAACTAGGGACTACAACTGCTGAGTCACCTATGTACTTCTTTAGGAAAGAGACATGAAATACTTGAAGAACTGAGGCAAGATACAAAGCCAATTCGAGCTCATAAGCTACCTTGCTGAAGAGACTAAGAATTTTGAAGGTACTAACATATTAGGGACTGGGCTTTTCCTTCTTACTGAATGTCTTCACTCCCTTTATGAGAGATCTTTAGATAGACATAGTAACTAATCTAGAGCCGAAGATTATTTCTACACACATCTGCGTATGACTTATGTCAGGTCTGAGCAGCCTAGAGTCTTTCCCTGACCAACTAGAATTTATCTAAGGCAGTGAGTACTAAGTCAAGCCGTATAACAAAGTAAGCACTAACTTCAAACCAACCAATTGGAGATCTATACCTCCTACCATAGATAGCTTCAAATGCAGCCATTTGCATACTTGAGTGATAGCTGTTCTTGTATGAAAACTCAATCAAAGGCAAGCGGTCATCCCAACTACCCTTCAAATCAATTGCAAATGCCCTTAGCATATATTTTAGTAATAACTTCTTACCTAGTTATTAGATTTGGGCAAACCTTATATCGATGGAATGCTTATTGAATTTCCCACATGAAAAAAAGTTAGAATCTTTCAAATTACTCATGGAATAAACATCATTGAATAGAAAAGATAATACTATACATTCTTGAGATGAAATTAGCTTTGAAATTTTGGGGTATTACAATATCTTCCCCTTGAGAACATTTGTCCTCTAATAAGACTATCTGAGAGGTGAGAAACGATAAGCCAGAGTACACACTGAACATGAATAGTAAAACAAAACTACATAACTGACATTTCTGAGACTTGTACTAAGAATGCATATCTGAAGCATGATTTTATAACTGAGCTGATACATGAACACATGACTGGGACTTGTGATAACTTAGCTTCTCACAATGAGAATACATGGCTGATGCATGAACACTGCATTAACATATGACTGAGTATGCAATGGTACCAAGTACCAAGTATAAAAATAGAATTCTAAACATGAGACACATACCAATTCATAACTAAAATCTGGACATGCAAACTAAAAAACTTAAGGAGAATTATTTTCTTGAGCTAGATCTGAGTTAGTCGGGAAGAGGTGAGGATACTTGGTACTCATGTCTGCTTCTATTTTCCAAGTATCTCCATCAATAGATTAATTCCTCCAAAGAATATTAACTAGAGGGACTTCTTTGTTCCTCACTTTGCGAGTCTTATAGTCTAGAATTTTTACTAGAATCTCCTTAAAAGACGGGCTGTTCTGAACAACTATGCTCTAAATAGGGACTACAATTGTTGAGTCACCTATATTCTTGTTGAGCAAAGATACATGGAAGAATGGATGAACTGAGGCTAGATCCGAAGGCAATTCAAGCTCATTAGCTACCATGCCGAAGCTACTGAAAATTTTGAAGAGACCGATATATCGGGGACTGGGCTTTCCCTTATTGCGAAACCTCTTGACTTCCTTCATGGGATAGATGATTAGATAGACATTGTCACTAATCCCAAACTCAATGTCCATTTAACGCATATTTTCATAAGGCTTTTGTCGTCTCTGAGTATCCTAGATTCTTTCTCTGATCAATTATACTTTCTCTAAGGCATCGAATACAAAGTCAGGACCTATAACTGAGGCCCCAATAACTTCAAACCAACCAATTAGAGATCTGCACCTCCTACCATAGAAAGCTTTGAATTGAGCCATCCGAATACTGGAATGATAGCTATTGTAATATGCAATCTCAATAAATGGGAAGTGGTCATCCCAACTACCCTAGAAATTAATTACAAACGCCTTTAGCATATCTTTTAGTCCTAAATTCTTACCTAGTTATTGGATTTGGGGGTATCTTATATCAATGGAAAACATATTAAATTTCCCACATGAAAAAAAATTAAAATCTTATAAATGACTCATGGAATAAATATTATTCAATTTAGAAGATAATACTATATATTCTTAGGATGAAATTAGCTTTGAAACTTTGGGGTATTACAATATCTTCCCCTTTAGAACATTTCTCCAATAAAACTGACTGAGAGGGGAGAAACGATTAGCCAAAGTACACACTAAACATGAATACTGAAGCAAGACTACATAACTTACATTTTTGAGACTTGTACTGAGCATGCATATCTAAAGTATGATTTTATGACTGAACTGATACATGAACACATGACTGGGATTTCTAATTACTTAGCTTCTCACTATTAGAATGCATGTCTGACGCATAAACATATGAATAATGTGATGCATTAAGATAAGACTAAATATACAATAATACCTCGTACCAAGTGTAAAAATAGAATTCTGAACATGAGATGGATACCAAGTCATAACTAAAATCTGGACACGAAAATTAAAAATCTGAAGGAGAAATATTGTTTTGAACTATATATGAGTTAGCATGGAAGAGGTGAGAATACTTTGTAGGCATGTCAACTTCTGTTTCCCAAGTAGCTCCCTCAACGGACTTATTCCAGCAAAGAACTTTGACTAGAGGTACTTCTTTGTTCCTCATTCTACGAGTCTGATAGTGTAGAATTTTGACTAGAATATCCTCATAAGGGACATTGTTCAGAACATCATTGCTCTAAACAAGGACTACAACTTCAAAGTCAACTATACACATCTTGAGCAAAGAGACATAGATGATTGGATGAACTGAGGCTAGATCCAAAGGCAATTCTGGCTTATAAGCTACCTCGACAAAGCAATAGAAAATTTGGAAGGACCCACATATCGGGGACTCAACTTTACCTTCTTGCCAAACCTCTTCACTCCTTTAATGGGAGAGTTTTTAGATAGATATAGTCACTAATCTTGAGCAAGATATCCTTTCTATGCACATATGCATAAGACGTATGTTGGCTTTGAGCAGCCTAGAGTCTTTCTCTGATCAACTGGACCTTCTCTAAGGCATTGACCACTAAGTCAGACATTATAATTGAGGCCTCACTAACTTCAAAACAACCAATTAGAGATCTAAACCATCTACCATAGAGATCTTCGAATAGAGATATCTGAATACTTGAATGACAACTATTATTGTAAACATAATCAAAGGCAAGTGGTCATCCCAACTACACTTGAAATCTATTTCACATGCCCTTAGCATATCTTCTAGTCATAACTTCTTACCCAATTATTGGATTTGGGTAAATTTATATTAATGAATAGCTTATTGAATTACCAAAATGACAAAAAGTAAAAATCTCATAAATTCCTAATGGAATAAACATCATTTAATTTAGAAGATAATACTAGAAATTCTTAGGATGAAATAAGATAGGTAACGTTGGGGTATTACAATATATCCCCATTGAGATCATTTATCCACCAATAAGACTAACTAAGAGGAAGAAACAATAAGCTGAAGTACACACTGAACATGAATACTGTAACAAGACTACATAACTGACATTTCTGAGATTTGTACTGACCATGCATATCTGATGCATGATTTTATGACTCAGACGATGCATGAACACATGACTAAGATTTTTGATAACCAAGTTTCTTAAAATTAAAATACATGTCTGACACATGAAAACATGAATAATCTGATTCATTAACATTTAACTAAATATACAATGGTACTTAGTACGAAGTGTAAAAATGGAATTCTGAACATGAGATGGAAACCAAGTCATCACTTAAATCAGGACATGCAAACTAAAAATTTTAAGAAGAGCTATTACCTTAAGCTAGATCTAAGTTAGTGGGGAAGAGGTGAGGATACTTGGTATGCATGTTATCTTTAGATTCACACGTAGATCCCTCAACAAACTGATTCTTCCCAAGAACTTTAACAAGAGGAACTTGTTTGTTCCTCAATCTGCAAGTTTGATAGTCAAGAATTTTGACTGGAATCTCCTTATTAGAGAGGTTGTTATAAACATCTACACTCCAAATAGGGACTACAAATGCTGAGTCACCTATACACTTCTTGAACAAGGATACATAGAAGACTGGATAAACTAAGGCTAGATCCCAAGGCAATTCAAGCTCTTAAGCTACCTTGCCGAAGTGACGGAGAATTTTGAAGGGACCGACATATCGGGTACTAAGCTTTGCCTTCTTTCCAACCCTCTGCACTCCTTTTATAGGAGATATCATTAGATATACATAGTTACTAATCTCGAACTCAACATTTTTTCTATGAATATCTGCATAAGACTTTTGTTGGCTTTGAGCAGCCTGGAGTCTTTCTCTGATCAACTGGAATTTCTCGAAGGCATTGAATTCTAAGCCAAGACCTACAACTTAGCCCTCACTAACTTTGAACTAACCAATTAGAGATTTGTACCTCTTACTATAAAGAGCTTCAAATGGAGCCATTCGAATACTTGAATGATAGTTATTATTGTATGCAAACTCAATAAAATGCAAGTGGTCCTCCCATCTACCCTTGAAATTAATTGCACATGTCGTTAGCATATCTTCTAGTCATAACTTCTTACCGATTATCAAATTTGGGAAAATTTTATTTCGATGGAAAGCTTATTGATTTCGCTCAAGACAAAAAGTGAAAATATTATAAATTCCTTATCGAATAAACATCATTCAATTTAAAAGATAATACTAGACATTCTTGGGATGAAATTAGCTTAGCAACTTTAGGGTATTACATTCCTTCTATTCTAGCGAAATCTGCTTATGGTACTTTATGGAATCAAATTGTGGTTCACCCTTTAGCACCTATATTTGAGTATGGTTTTTCGAGATATGGAGTTCAACATTTTTCTGCGATGCCTTCTCAGATGGTTTCTCAAATGGTTTCTCAGTTAGTCAGATTCACTATCTCTTATTGTTTCAAGCGCAGCAATGTCACTTGGGAATCGAAATAGGTTTGTGAAATTCACTTATTTGTATCCTCATTGGTTCAATAGTATTGTAGCTGATGATACCAATGAGTTGTTGATATATAATCCTGAAAATATGGATAAACTTTGTTGGATAAATCATATGGTATCATTTATACTACCTACAAGTTGAGATATGCAACCTAGAGGTCACTTATTTGTTGTTGACCTCTTGTTTCACCATACATTACCTGTGATCATTTTTTGAGAGGCCTTTTATTACAGATTTAAGACTTTCAATTTGAGAGATCAAATGAGAGAGAAATTTTATTTGTTGGAGTAGGGCTCCTTAACTATTTTAGAGTATGAGACATGATTTCATACCTTGTCTAGATATTCTTATGATAGTACTATCGCCGAGTCTTATGAGATTTAGAATTTTCTTAAGTGGATAGTTGTTTCTCTTCATCTTGCTATTACTCAATAGTATCTTATTATGCATTGTTTCTAAGTATAGTGGATTATGCTAAGATGATTGAGTCTATTCATTGAACATATAGGGGAAGCAGTAGGAAGGTGAACTATTTGGGTGAGTTTAGATGTCATATCTCTCAAGGTAGAGATTCTGGAGGCTTCTGCAGTTATCATGGTAGACCGGTACAGGTAGCCTTGCAAAGTTAAAGTAATGGGTTTTCTTGTTTGATAACTTCAGGTGGTTATCCTTTTTCAACCATACCTCCTTCCTTTGAGTCAATTTATAGGGTTTTCTAGGTGTGTCCAGATTCTCCATATCACAAAGGACAATCCCCACTTTATTTTAAAAGCTACTCCTGTAGTTGTAGCAAGAGGTAGAGATTCTAGCATAAGTGCAATTGGTAGTGGTAGTGGTGCCCGTAGTGGTGGTTGGAAGGCTATTAATTCAAGTGATGGATGTGATCAATGCAATGTTATACCTGCCAGGATAGAGGATGGGGCCTTTGATGTCGTACTCAGAAGTATCATTCATATTTATTTTAGATCTGCATATGTGTTATTTTATCTGAGGTTGACTTTCCCCAAGATGTTTTTCACATTTTTCTACAGGTTTTGATTTTACTTATGAATCTCTTCATGTTCATATTTGTGTATCTATCCCCATAGGGGAATATAAAGTGGTGGATCGACTATACAAATCTTGTGTTGTGACTTTTGCTGGGGGTGAGATGTGGGTAGATTGGATTATATTAGATATTCTAGATTTTTATTTTATGTAAGGTGTGGATTGATTTGCTCCTTATTATTTTGTCTTTGATTTCTATGATAATACCATGACCTTAGCATTGCCTGATGTTCCAAGGATAGCTTGGAAAGGTGTTCTTTTTTGGCGTTCTAAGAGAGTTATATCTTTCCTTCAAGATCGTTGTTTTGTTAAGAGGCCACGTTTGTCTTATTTGGCTCATATTCGTGATACAAGTATTTCTTGACCTCCTTTTTGAATGGTTTATGTTGTCCATGAGTTCATGGATGTTGTTAAACCTAAGTGCATAGGGAAGTGTAAGTCGTCCCACCTAGTAATATAGTGTCCTTATAGTAATCAAAATATAAATCCCTCTGAGACATATGCCATCAACTATCCAAGCTTTGTTCACTAATAATATTAATACAGTGCAATTGTAACAACAAGAGTGAGAAATTTATAATGTAAAGAAAACTAAATGATGCACTATTTTAAAGGTTTGAACAAACAATGAGAACGAGACTAGGGTGAAGGCCATACAAACAATCATACTTTGGTATGGAACTTCATTAATTAGGTTAACTATCTTAGTGGTTGGTTCTTGGGATGGAGGTACGACAATGGTCTTTTGAACCTATAATCGATTATCTAAGTTAGCCCTACAGCAACATCTTTGATAGGGGATGAAAGAACTAATATAAATGCTTCTATATTTATCCCGTACTTGAACCAAATAGTGTACTTAAATATATTCACATCCTAAGTGCAAATTGTAACATCAATTAACGAAAATTTAAATTCTATTCTATTCAACCCACATTCTACTCTACATATCATCCTTCCAGATTTACAATAGAGTTATAGCATGTATACTAAGTTTCGGGAATACTTAAAATAGTAATAACTGGGATAAACAAAAAACCAAATATGATAATTAACCACAGCCAAATAAATTCAAAACAATAACCCTGGAAATATTTTTTGGTCAACTATAGATATAATAAGAATCTTAGTAATGTATAAGATGTTACAAAGACAAATTAAAGTGAAGATATAAAAACCCTAATGAAAATGTTGTCCTTCCCCTTCTAGTCCCAAGGACGTCCAATGTGTGTCACACAATAACTAACTGTCGTATTTATAAAAGGACACAAGCTGCTGATTTCAACCTATTGGTGTGTCATGCTAATATCGAACCATGTAGGAAGCATGGAATGACAAAACTCCACCAATATACTTTAATTTGACATCATTTAAGCTTCCAAGGGAGTGCCACATCCATATCAGCACCTAGAAAGCGTGGCATGCCAAGCACTCTAAAAACTATCACTTTGATCAAGCCTTGTCCATGCTTTTGTCCCTTCAGTCAATGAATTGTGGTATTTTTTAAACTTGTTTTAAATAATATTTAGAATCCCTTTATCATCATATTTACCAAACAAGATTCCTAAAAAATCAAGCACCAAACATTAGAGCACACAACCACCTAGAATTCAAGATGAAAACTAGTAAAGGTTATAGCTCAAGCTAAGAGTACTAGCTTTTATCCCATAACTCTTAACTTTGGGTTTTGACTCTAGTTTTACTGGTAACACACTAAAGACATTACATAACACACATATACTTAATAATACAATGAACTGTTCATTAATCCCAAGAGAAATCCTCAAAACAAGACTAATTAAGCCTGAATAGCTATACTGAGGTGCATAAATCACCCTCAGATCATCACCCCACCCTTAAATCCTTGTTCTTCCTCGAAAATCTCTTTACTCTAAGCATCATATTCAGGAAAAATTCAAAACTTCTAAAACAAGAAAGATATTAAAGCTAGTACCACAATAACTATATAGAATGCAAGTTTTTAAACTAAGCATGTTATGCACGGAATTGGAAGCTCATGGATACTACTCTAAAAGACCCTAACCTTAAGAATTGACGTAGCAAATTGGAATATTCATGTATACAACTTAATAAAAGTGGTTGTATAAATCACCTAACTATCATCAAACATATGCACTCATAACAAAAAAATTACATGTAATCACCAATACAGATACAATTTATCACAAAATGGGTACAAGAATCATGTTATGATCACTGTAACAAAGAATTCACTAGTTACACAAGAACCGTAGAATTGCGCATAGTGTTGTACTCTACTAATAAAAGAATGTTGAGAGGTTGTAATGTAGGCTAAGGAATAGGTAGGATCTATTTTCCTAGGAGAGTAACTATCTTCCCTAATATCTTTAGCACATCACATGAACATTAAGATCAGTCTATTAAAAAAAAAATATCCCACACTTCTCTTCTTATACCCCAAATCATTAAGATAATTGCAATACTATGTAGTAGGAATATTATATATGTATACGTTAGTCATTACAGAACTTCTAACCACAACACATATAAATTTTATAGACCAATAACTATTTTATGGGGCCTTCACTTTACCTTTTCCCTACTTGCATTTCAACTCCTTACTCAATTAATTTTCAACTAAAGCGCTTAGGAGCTTTGTATCAAATTAAGGTCACACTAAGAAAGAGAATTAGGCTACATATAAAGCTACCAAAAAAGTAAGCTAAAAGTCTCAATGGGTCTAAATAGGATTATGTACCAAGACAGGTAAAAGAGGGTATTAAATAAGGTTGTCAATGAAATTGCAATATCCTCTCCTAAATTCACACTATGTATTTTCCCTTGCAGACACACAAAAAAAGTCCTGGACATCAAACACAATAAGAAATACATAAGAACCTTAACCATACATGGCACATGCCCAATTCAAGTAGAATAAACATAGACCCTTAACCGATCAATCACATGAATCCATCAATAAGACAAAAACGTATAGTAGTTACAAACCATAGCCTTGGTGTCTCAAAAGCAGTAATTCACATTATCAACAAGATCTTTACATACAAAATAGCATGCATCATGAATTATCACATAGGGCCACCTACAACATATTACTTATTCCAAGTCACAGAATTTTAAAATCACTCCTAAATATAAAAAGAATATTGGTTAAAAGGGCTCCCTTATTGAAAAGAACAAAATAGAAAAACCACAGAGCAAGTGAAGCGTTCACCTACTAAATTGACACCCGCAAACTATAAGCTAAAAAGCAAAATCTTTTTATGATTTTTCAAATATTTTAAATATAACCCAAATACTAATAAAAATACTAATACTTAAAACATAAGATAGACCCTACATCATTACTTTAACGGAAATATGGGAATTTCCCCACCCAGTACTTAAAAATCTATTTTCCCCCCAAATATTAATTTAAATGTAGAGATAAAAATACTCTTTGAGATTTTTAGGCCTAGCTAGTAGAATCTTTTCATATCAAAAGGGTCTGGGGACCCCACACTTTGTCTTTGCCATGCTCATTAACTCAAGTTTCCAGTAATAAAAGTTTCTATCAACCTGTATATTAAAAAAAAATCTAAATGAAGTAAAAACTCAAAATATGATAAATAAAATACGTACCTTAACATGTGTTCCCTATTATGTAGCACCAGATTTAGTGCCATAACATGACCCAAAATTACAACTTCACCATTTTTCTTCATCCTCTTCCTCCTACTTGGAGGTCATCTTCTCAATCTTTTTTGACCTTATAAGTGTGAAATGTCAAGGTCAACAACTTTTTCCATCTTAGCCTTTTCAGGCACTTCAATCATTATCAACTCAGGCTTTGGTTGTAGCTTGGGAAACTCAATGAGAAATTTTGAATACGTATTTAGTAGTTCACTTTATACAACCCCACACTTATCCATCTCTATCAAAGTAATAATATAGAAATATTTTTAGCAGGAAGGTAGATTGAGTGGTGTATAAGCTCCGAAAAAAACCATTACTTTACCATTCAATCTTATTTTGAGAGTGCCCTCTCTCACATTATCAATGCTATTACCGTGGCTAAGAACGTCCATCCTTGAATGATTGGCACCCTTCTATCTACATAAAAATCAATAATAATAAAATCTGAAGGAATTAAAAACCTACAAACCCTTATAAGGATGTTTTCAATTATTCCTTCGGGCTTACCTATGGTCTAGTTGGCCAATTGAATAATCACTTGGGTTGGTCTTGGCTCACCAAATCCAATATTTTTAAACATAGATAAAGGCCTGTGATCTATACTTTTCCCTAGATCACTTAAGGCATGTACCACTATGTTATCTTGAATCTGAATGGGAAGGGTGAAACTCTATAGGTCCTTATGCTTTTTGGTCATCCCTTTTATTACCACATTGCTTCACTCCTCGATCAATTCCTCAATATCCATATTAGGCAACTTAACTTTGTTAGTCACCACATCCTTCAAGTACTTAGCATACTTAGGCATTACCTGTAAAACATTTAGAAGAGAAAGGTTAGTGTGAAGTTATTTGAATAACTCAAAGAACTTATTAAAGCATACATCCTTATTTGTTTTCTGGAACAACTATGGGGATGGTGGTGGTGGTCTATCTTTCTAACAATATTTGTCTTTGAGTACTAAGAATACCCTAAATTGTCAGCAAACTTGTCTGCAACCGATAGAGGAACCAATTCTTCATCTACCTCATTGTTTGTCTTTGGAGGTCAATCATTTAGATCTTTACCACTCATCAAAGTTATTTTAATTACTTGTTTTAGAGGTTCAATATCACTTCGGCCGTGTATTTTGTGCCTACACTAGTTACCCCACTTGCTCCTATTTCTGTGAATTTTTCTAATTTCTTATTTCAACAACGATCTGTTCTTTGTTGGGAAAAAATTTTTTAGAATCTCTTCAATATTATTGGCCTACGTATTATGCTATTGTTGATGAAACTGTTACTGTTGTTTGTTGACCCAAGGATATATCTACTGAGTCTACCACTTTTGATTGTTGACAATGTCATAAATCATTTTTTATGCATTACCTGTAAAGTTGATGGATTGGTATTTGCACACAGATATCTACAGAGTGTCCACTACTTTCATTAATCACACTCCAAACTAGAACCTACTATACCTCATTAACCTAATTTTGAGGATGTTGTACAACCAACATTAAGAATTGATTCATTATTTTACTTAGCATGGCTGAAAGGTAGGTGACTAAGGTATCTATGCTATCAACCTCGATCATACCCTCAACCTTTTTCACTAAAATCCTTGAGTCATCACCATTTCCTTGTGTAATGGTGTTCTAGAAGGTGTATATTTCATTATAAGTCCTTTCCAATGCTTGACTACTCACAGATGAATCTACAAAAAATTTTGTGTTATGGTCAAGTTCCTCAACAAAGGTGTGAGATTGTACCTCATTTGACTATTAGTGATGTCCAAAGTCCCAAAGAAGATCTTTGAACCTCCACTAAGAATGATATTGGTTCTTATCTGGTCTTTGATTGAAGCATAATATCACACTGGAAAGTCCCGCAATCTTTCCATATGAGAAGAAATTGATGAGGAATATCAGGCTAATTTATCCTATGCTGTGATTTAACCTACCGGCCTAGTACTCCTAATTTTTTTATTCCTCCAATACTGAAACAGTTAAGAGTGTCAACCTCCCATAATCAATAGAGATACCTGTAGGGATGAATGTGTCACTAATCTCTAGAGAGTAATGCAGGTGGACTTGAAGATCATAATGTGATAGCTCGATTAACTGTCTACTACTATGAATAAGTTATATCATGCTTTTCTTTAATTTAAATCTACCTACAGGAGATGGTCTACAAATAGCAGAGGTCACATTGGTGGCATGTTGGATTGCCACTTCTTGAACAGTCTTGCGGCCTTGTGGATCCTCAATCATAGGAGTAGGACTGTCTTGTTCCTCATTAATTTATGTGATACAATAAAAAAGAACTACTTATCTCCTCTATTAGTGAAATCATAGGTGGTTCTTGGAGTATGGTTTAACCTATTCTTGGTCCCTTACCAGATTACTAGCATGTTAACATTTTACCTACAAAGTCAAAAATCAAGACCAAGTGAAAAGCTTTAATGACCCTTTAGGTTAATTTTTCATATTTATACTTATCTCCACTACTGGGAATTTTCCATAGATTACCCAAGTAATTTATTACTTATTAGGACTAAAATTTTGGTTAATGGATAGTACGTGTCATTTTTAGAGACAATTCCCTCTCTAGAAGTTTTCAGTGGTTCCAAATATCCACCAAGAAAAACATTTAGTAAAACAATCTCGAATGTTAATTTTGACAACTCCAGTAGCTCCAAAATATCTATTTTAATCTAGTTATACCTTTTGTTTGCATACTAATGCAACAGAGATTATTTTGACCTATTTGTCGGAATGTTGGAAAATCAGTAATTTGAGAGTGGAATCCATATTTTGTTAAAATGACCTAGGGGAAAATCCAACATTGGCGATGCATCTGGAATGTCGAATTTAATGTGGTTACAAAGTCAGTTGCAAAAATTTCATTGCAAACGAGTCCTGAGGCGTTATTGGAAACATGGAAAATTTTCCAACTTTGTTGGTTTGATACTTGTGTGACCACCCAAAATGCATCATGATCGCCCCATTACGATCGCCATAGGGTTGTTGAAATTGCCCTAATGCTATTTCCATCCCTATACTATGATAGAAACATCTCCTTACCTGATATCACTATAAAAAGGTCTCTTAGGCCGTGTCTTGATCATTGGCTCCTCATCTCTGTGACCTAGTGACACGACTAGAACAAGGGCCTAGTCGTGTAAGGTTCCTTAAGTCGAACTGACACCGAAGACCACCCCCAATACCCAACCATAACTATCCTATAATCGATGTCAGATTAATTCTAAACATATAAAAATATAGAACAATAAAAAATCAAAGACATTAAAAAATCCATAACCATAAACAACCAAATATCCAACAAACTTCAACCCTAATGCCAATACCAATAACAAAGCTGACACTAATAGCGAAAACACCTATGCTTATAGTAGTAACACAAAGCCTCTAACAAAAAACAAGGAACATTCATCCTAGTAGTCACACAAAACCTCTAACCAAAAACAAGGTGTATTAAATTGTGACATTGCCCCTACCATAACCTAAACCAAAGTCCAAGAAACAAAAACCAAGTAAAGAAGTACATATCATGAAATGGAATATTTTGGAGTATGGAAGATCACCACTTCAGGATGATTCTAAGATTTCCCCAAATCCAAGTCACTAAGAAAGAGTAGTATGGCCGGTTGCTGCATCGCGTGGGCATACAACGCTCGGAGATGGTTAGTATAATAAACACTAGCATGTACGCAGGAATAAGAATAAAATAATGCCATTACTCAAAACAAAAGTAAATAACCATACAGAATAACAGACATATATAGATAAATACCATGCCGGTAAAGGTAATCAGTTTTTGCATGCATTTAAAATGTTAACCTGGGTTGTGTAAATTTACCATCATAATCCACCCACGGGCTATATGGGTCCATTATTACCTCTTTAATGAGCCAAATTATATGTAGCCGCATGAACCAGAGATATCATAGGGGTCAGGGATTCTCTTTTACCCTTCGCCCTCCATGATACATCATATAAGTATAACTTGGGGGATTCCCATGTACCCGACAAGCATATGGTTACCATGACCAACCCACATGTCAGCAAATAAGAGTTTTCAGTGTCCGTCCATCAAACTCAGGCCTTCACAATTGGCTATCACAACATGCCATTATTTCCCTATTAAATAAATTTAGCATATAACTAAACCACCAATTCCATAAATCAATTACTAAGGCATTGTGAAATGGTATCGTCATACCGATTATATCTTGCAAGCTTAGGGGATTCCATGTTCCCCACAATGTTACAAATTAAATATAATACATGGACAACAAGGACTTCCCAATCCATTTAAAACCAACCAAACCAATTTAAGTTCTATTACTACATTATGCAATGCAAGGATTTCAAAAATAGTTAAACTAAGTGACAAAATCATTGTCATTGGCATTCTAAGTTGATATAAAAATGAGGGAGGAGAAACATGCCTTAGATACCAAGAAAAATAGAGAGAAACCACCCTTGAAATCCCTAATTGATCACCTTGAAGAAACCCTCGCATTTTCTTGAACCAAAATATTGTGAGAAATTAAAGAGTGTTTAGATAGTGTTTGATTGAAAAAAATACGTTAAGGAAGCTTCCAAAGGTTTTTTATGCCGTGTTTCAAAAGGGGTTAAGATCTGAAATATCCAAAATGCCCCCAACTTAAACTGTAAAAATTCCTACAAGTTGGTATTCTGAAAAGTAGGTACAATTGGACCCCTCAACTCATACTCACATTATATGAGTGGTACACTACAATAGTATCCAAGACAAAAATATAGACTCTAAATTCTACCCAACATACAACTTCTTTCCCTAGCTCATATCATAACCATATTACTAATACCCCCAAGTAGTACCCTAGGCGGAACACCAAAGGTTAGACACTACACAATATACAGTTTGGACCCTATCTCTCATCACATTAACATACGACTCGTATAGATTTTCTCGTACCTTGGACAGAACTTTGTCAATATAACACTGACCAACATATTACTAGGGTTCCTAGACCCATACCCACATCATACAACTTGTATGGTGAGTCGTATGATCAACAGAATGCTAAAAACTCAGGATATTTCAATGAACCAAAACACAGGATGTTTTAATTCTCCCCACTTGGAACATTCATCCTCGAAAGATGGAACAAGGTAGTACAAGAACAATTTACACCCCAACACCCCTACTCTGACCTTCAACTAAGTTATAAAATAATGGTTTTATAATGAACACATACCTTCCGCACAAATTTCAAGAGCAGAAAATAGGAATAAATACTTGGACTTCGTGTCCTCTTCAGCTTCTCAGGTAGCCTGTTTAATCATAAGGTACCTCTATATAATATTTAATGTGGCCACACACTTGGTCCACAACCGACAAACCTTTTGATACAATATATTTGTTGGTACATCATCATAATATAAAGAGTCCAAAAACCAATATCTTTGATAGGCACGATTTGAGACAAATCACCCATAAATTTTATTAGAATATAAAAATAGAACATCGGGTGAATAAAGCTCAAACTAAAAGGAAACTCAACTCATATGCAACATTGCCAACCCTTCTTAAAACCATGTACGGACCAAATTACCTGGGATTGAGCTTCCCCTTCTTACAAAACTATATCACTTTTTTAATGTGAGGCAACTTAAAGAACCCCCTATCCCCAACTGCAAAATTTAACACCCTTCGTCTACTATTTTTATAGAACTTTTTGTGACTTTGATCAGCCTTAAAACTATCTTGAATCACTTTCACCTTATCCATGTCTTGGTGAACAAAATCCCGGCAAGACATCTTTGCCTCACCAACCTTGAACCGCACAATAGGAGTCCTACACCTCCTACCATACAAAGATTCAAATGTAGCCATGCCAATGTTAGAATGTTAGCTATTATACTAAGTAAACTTTATAAAAGTACAATTCTCCACCTAAATACCATAATAGTCAATTATGCATGCATGAATCATATCCTCCAATGACTTAATAGTTCACTCTACTTGCCCATACGACTGCGGGTGAAAAGAAGTATTCTAAGACTCACCATGGTCCCCAAACCTTTCTGACACAACCACCAAAAGTTTTATGAAATCTGCGTACCACGATCTAAGATGATAGAAATTCGTACCTCATACAACTTTACAATATTATGGAGATATAACCTTAAATAATCCTCAGCCAATAAGTTAGTACTCACTGGAAAAAAGTGAGCCAACTTCATCATCCAATACACTATGACCCAAGCCAAATCAGACTAATTCCGAGACCATGGAAGTTCAGTAATGAATTCTATATTTATTACTTCCTACTTCCACACAGGTAACTCAATGACTTGATACAATCTTCGGGGCCTCATGTTCTTAACTTTCACTTGTTGAGACACAATGCACTTGTCCACAAATTTAGCCACATTCTACTTCATATTGTTCCACCAATACATCTGCTTGAGATTATGGTACATTTTTATTAAACCAGGATAAACAACATAGTGTGACTCATGTGCCAAATCTAAGGTGCTCTATCACAAACCATAGACATCGAGAACAGATAACCTCTCTTAGTAATGAAAAGTACCATTACCATAAATTTTGAAGGCCATCACTTTCTTCCTACCTACATCACCCTAGATCCTTATCAAATTTGGATCTAACATCTCCTTCTCTTTTATTTTAGCACGAAGAGAGGACTAAGAAAACCCCTGTACAAATACACCACTATCTTAAAAGGATAAAAGATAACCTCTAATGTTATCCAAGCGGTGAATATCCTTCACCAAATCCTATTTCTCCTTATCCACATAAGCTAGACTTCTCATGGATAACCTGCTAAGAGGATCAATAACCATATTAGCATTACCTTGAAGGTATAGATGACTCATACCATGATCATTGAGCATCTCAAGCCTTCTCCATTGCATGAGATTTATCTCCTTCTGAGTAAACACATATTCTAGGCTCTTATTATCATTAAGGATATCCACATTCACTCAATACAAATAGTGAGGCCAAATTTTGAATGTGAATACCACAACCACAAGTTCCAAGTCATAGGTTAGATAATTATTCTCATGCACCTTTGACTGCCGAGAGACATAAGCTATCACCCTTCTATGATGCATCAGAACACAATCAACCCCCAAATAGAAAATATTATAGTAAACCACAAACTCATCAGTGTCTTTAGGAAATGTCAAAACTAGTGCCAAAGTTATCTTATCGTTTAACTTCTCAAACCTACTCTCACAGGCATTGGACAATGATAACCTCACTCTCTTCTAAGTCAACATAGTCAATGGGTTAGTTATACAAGAAAAAAACTCTATGAACCTCTTTTAGTAACTAGCCAAATCAAAAAAGCTTTAAATATTTTTTCGAGTCATGAGTTTAGGCCACTTCCTAACCACTGCAACCTTTTGCAGATCCACTATGATCCCTTTACTAGAAATAACATGACCCAGATTTCAATCCAAATTCATATTTTGAAAATTTGGCATACAGCTATAGCTCTTTCAAGATCTATAACACCACACAGTGGTGATCTAAATGATCCACCCCACACTTAGAGTACATCAAGATATCATCTATGAACATAATGATGAACAAGTTTAAAAAACTGATAGAAGACCCTTTTTATCAAATCTATAAATGTGTTGGGTCATTGGTAAACATAAAAGACATAACACAAAATTCAAAATTCCCATACTAAAATATGAAAGGAAGTCTTAGCGTTGTCCACCTACCTAATCTTTCACTGATGATACCTAGATTGATGATCAATCATATAGAAAAAATTAGCTGCTTGCAATAGATTAAACAAATCATCTATACTTGTAAGAGGGTACTTATTCTTTGTCATTGCCATATTCAACTGTCGGTAATCAATGCACATAGGTAGGAAACCATCATTCTTACCCATGAGCAACACTAGTGTACCCCTCGAGGACACACTACGATGGATAATATCCCTATCTAAATGATCTTTTAGCTACTTCTTAAGCTAATTCACCTCAGTTGAAGCCATTTTATATGGAGGATTAGAAATTGATGAGTGTCCAAAACATGATCAATCCCATACTCAATCTCTATAAGGATTGTTACCAAGAAGGTCATCAGGGATGACTTCAAGAAATTCAATCACCATTGGAACAGATTGAAAAGAAGGAGCCTCTAAATTAGAATCTTTAACCTAGATAAGATAATAGAGACACCCCTTGGAGATAAATCTTAGATCTATAAGATATGATATGAACAACACTTAGGTGCTAAGGAACCACCTTCCCACTGAATAAATTGTTTATTACAGAATTTAAAGACAACTTTATGGGTCCAAAAATCTATAAATACCTAGCATGAGTGCAACCAATCCATCCCTAATAGGACATTAAAATCTACCATATCTAATTCAAACAGATCTACCATAGTTTATTTACTACCAAAAATATCCCACACCCCCCTGTAGACTTTTCTAGCAATCATAAGGTCACCTACTAGGGTAGAAATAAAAGAAGGATCCAAAACATACTCTGGACTAACACTAAAATGCAAAGCCATCACATAAGAGAGTGTGGACCCCAAATTAAGTAAATAGTACACATTACAAGAAAAGAGTTTCAATAAACAAGTTATAATATCAGGTAATGCCTTGGACTATTGTCGGGTAGTAAGAACAAAAAGATAGTTTCAATCGGTGATGGAGCCAGTTGGTGCACTTTTTGATGTCGGAGTTAAATAATAGGCAATACGAAACTTATTTGCTAAAGAGTAAATCTTTCCAGTAGGACATTTTCTAAGAATGTTCCCTAGTTTACCAGAATTAAAACAATAGTGTGTCCCCTCATGACAAAACCCTGATGGCATTAACTATAAAATCTGTATGAAGGTCAAGATAGAGCTAACTGACCCCTACTAGCCTAATCTTAGACACCCTAGGCCCTAAAGTTGTCACCACCATACAAACAATTATTGCCAAATGACATTGGGTAGGGAGCACTAGCCATCCAGTGAGACACAGAATTTCCCCACTTCTTCTTAGGCAATTTTCTACCATCACTACCACAATGCTAATTTTCACCACCATACTTAGAAAAACTAAATTTTTTGCCCTATTTCTCTACTATCTCAACTTTTCTTCTTATCTCTTCATCTACCTATTATATATATACCACCAACCTAGAGATATCTATGTCAGTTTTAACAAGTCATCCTTAATCTCTAAGATTAATTCTTAGGATAATCAAAAATTAAACTTCCTCATTCTATCCCTCATTCTAGAAACCAACTCAAGAGAATGTCGCAACAACCATTGATACTTCAAGGTATATTCCTTGATTGATTTCTTTCCTTGATTCAGATTAACAACTTCTTCTACCTTTTCTACCCTCAACTCTGGAGGAAAGAAGCGATCTAGGAAAGCATTAGAAAATTCCACCTATAGAGATGACTCAATATTGTTACACCTTAAATGGTCCTATTCGTCGTACCATTGGTACACCATATCTTCCAGCTAATAGGTAGAAAACCCCATGTCCTACATAGTGCCACACATACCATAAAATAAATTCCCATCTTATCAAGAAAACCTTATGGACCCTCCACAACTTTAGCACCTATAAAGGTCAAAGGATTCAACATCATGAACTGGACAACCCTTATGGCCTTAGAAGATAGAGTAACAGAATTACCATGCTCAGACTGAGAAGCTACAAATTATGCGAACATATAAATAAACTGATGATACTTAACATTTATCACTTCAGCTCAAGGATCTTGAGAAGGATAGGAGAGAATCCATGGAACTATAGGATAATCAAGAACTAGACCCCTACACCATGTATAGATCCCATAAGTAGAAGATGTACCATCAACATTGTCCACGAGTGGGATAAAGTAGTTTTAGTGAACTTTAGATTTTTTAAGAGTCAAGATCTAAAAAGTGAACAAATTTGAATTAGAGAAGATTTTAGGACATAAACACTACAGCTTAAAAAAAACAAGAAAGAAATATTACTAAATGCCTTGTAGCCTCTCCCTTATATGTGTGACATTCTACAAACCCTTAAAAGAGACTCCACTAGACACAACTTTGTTGACTCCTAATTTACCATGAACCTAGGGCTCTATACCTATATGGCATGACCCAAGCCAAGGACTACTTATGCCGGGTGCCTCAAGTTTTAATAGGATCATTGACCACCCCTAATAGCGAACTATAATCATCCTGCAACCTAAGTCAGATGAATTCAAAAAATATAACAAGATTAAAAAAATGATAAATTAAAGACATTAATAAAATATATTACCATAACAAACGAAAAATCCAGCCAAATATCCAACCACTAAAAACCCCAATGCCAATTGTAATACTAAGGATAATATCAATTCTGACACCGTCGATCCTATAGTAGTCACAAAAAGCTTCCAACAGAAAACAAGAAACATTCAGCAAGGACATACCCCTGACCATAGACAAAACCAAAGTCCAAGAAACAAAAACAAAGCAAAGAAGGCTATGGAATGAAATAGTGTCTTCCAAATTATGAAAGCTCATTTCTTCAGTCTGACTTTGAGTTGTCCTCGAATCCAAATCACTAAGCAAGAGGAGTAGTATGGACAATTCAAGCATCTTGTAATGTTACAGCTCCCGAAGATAATTAGCATCAAGGATGCTAGTACATACTCAAGAATAAGGATAAAATAATGCCATTGTTCAAAAACCAAAGTAAATAAACTTATGCAATCACACACATATATACCATGTTGGGAAATAGAAACGAGTTTATCATGCATTTAAAATCTAAACCTAGGTTGTGTATCTTTATTGTTATAATCCACCTATAGACTACATGGTTCCAGTGTTAGCCCTTGAATGGGCCCCAATATGTGTAGCCACATGAACCAAAAATGTCATTGGGGTAAAGAATTCTCGTGTACCCTTTTCCCTGCAATATATATACATGTAAAACTTGGGGGATTATCGTGTACCCCATAAGTATATGGTCACCATGACAAAACCTCAGGTCGATAAAAAAAAGTTTTTTGTTTCTATCCATTGGACTCACACCTCCACGGTTAACTATCATAACCAGCCATTATTGCCCAATTAAAAAAATTCGCATATAACAAAACTACCTATTCTAGGATTTAATTATGAAGGAATTATAAAGCAGTATCATGATAACGAGTATAGTTAACAAGAAATGTCACTAGCCAACAGTTAGAAGATCCCCATGTACACCCCAAGTTGTCTAATCAAAGCAAAGCCATGTCCACCAAGGCCTTCCCAATAAATTTAAAACCAACCAAACCAATTTATGTTCCTTTAAAATATTATACAATGCAAGGATTTTCCTTTAACATATTATACAATGCAAGGATTTCAAAAATAGTTAAACAATGTTAAAAAATCATTCTCATTGTCATTTTATCAATCATGTTGATGGCATATAGTTTCCAAAACAATATGAAAGTATCATTTGACTAATACTATGTATACATATGTTCAAACCTTAATTATAACATTAAAAACCATAAGAAAAACATAGGAAAACAACAAAACCCCCCAACACATAGTTCAAAACAAAAACATTACCAAAATAATACCAGGAAAAAACATTCATTACAATATGTTTTTATTGGATAAAACAATGAGAGTGGAGTAACATTGCTTATAAATAAAGATAGACAAAGATAAACAACCTTTGAAAGCCCTAATTTATCACCTTTAAAAAACGCTATCCTTTTCAATAACCAATATCATGAGAGAGATTTAAGAGTATTTAGAGAGTATTTGATTGAAAAAATATGTTAAGGAGTCGTCCATTGGTGTTTTATGTTATGGGGTCAAAAATGATTAAGAGGGTTAGTGTCCAAAATACCCATGAACTTAAACTATAAAAATTCCCATAGGTGTGTATGATTGGATACCTTTACTCATACCTACATCATATGAGTGGAATCGTTCAATTGTAGCCAAGATAAAAAGTTGGACTCTATATTCTGTCAAACATATGACTTTCTTGCCATTCTCATATCATCACCACTAGTACCCTCAAGTTGTACAATAGGCAGAACACCGAAGTCTGGATACTTGACAACATACAATTTGGATCCTACCTCCCATCACATCAGCATAAGACTCGTATGGAGTTTTCTCATACATTGAACAAAACTTTGCCAATATCACACTAACTATCATAATACTAGGGTCTCTATCCCCATACCCATATTATAAGACTAGTATGGTGAGTCACATGATCAACAGAAAGCTCTAAACTTCAGAAATTTCAAAGAACCAAAACCCATGGTGTTTCATCTGGAAACTATAAAATAGTCTAATAAATAAGAATTGAGTCTCGAAGGTTACTTTGGCGCTTCCTAAAAATCTATTATCATTTTTATACTTTTAATTAAAGTAATATTTACTCACTTTCTTGATGAATTTCTTTGTTCTTGACCCAAAACCCGAAAGAGCTTAGGGGCTTCATTTTAGCCCGCAATTAGTTTGGCTTTTGCCTATTTCTTGAGGGTTATGATTCCTTGATTATGTTTGAATATTATTTGACCTCAAAAATATAATTTGTATAAGTGATACCCACTTAGGGTTTTTGGTTTCATTTTTAAATCGAAATAACCATGGTAAAATATGGATATCGTTGTAATTATCATATTGATAAGTAGATTAGAATTTTAATAGTGTGATTGATTTTTGGGATTTTGTAATGAATATTATCTTTTGGTGAATGGTGTAAGGATATGGTGTGGATTTTAGGTAGACTTCTGTCTATTATTCTTTGTAAGATGATATGTGTTATATATTATGTGCAAATGTGAATGTTAGGTAAGATTTTGGGTTCAATGACTTACTATTGAATATTGAAGTTTGGGGAATTGGTGAGGGTTTTGACCCATATATTAAATGCATAATACCCCTTTTGAATCCTATTGCCTTCTTCAAAGATTTAAATAATTCATAGAATTGATATAATATGGTGATATGTTTGGGATGTGTGTTGGAAGTATGGTTGGTATATTTAACCTCATTGGGCTATTGTGGTGATCTTCAAACCTTAATTTTGGTGAGGTTGACTTAATTGCCCTTATTTCTAGATAAAGTTCCTATCTTAGGATTTGTTATAGCTTACTTGACATTTAGAAGTTAAACTAGGTACCTTAGCCTAGTTTGGAATATATATTTCTTAAACATCGAAATTGAGGATTAGGAGTGGATTCCTTAAACCTACCTTAGGCTAAAACTTGTGTTAGCCCTCGTGGACTTAGTTACGGATGTTAGGCATAGTTGAGACCATTAAGACTCTAGAAAATATTCGTATCTTGGCTTGGTAAATTATGATGAGTTTCCCCAGATTATGACTTAATGGCTTGTTACGATGCTATGGCATTTTGAACTTGAATTATAAGGTTGTTCATTGACATTCTTGATAATTTAGGCAGGGGCATAGTTACGATATTGAGCCTATAGAGATGATATTTCCTCTTAGAAGTGATATCGGGACATTAGATATGTTTTTCCTCTTAAAAGTTATATTAGGCCTATAAAGATGATATTTTATCTTAGAAGTGATATTGGACCTTCAGAGATATTATTTTCTCTTAGAAGTGATATTAGGCCTATAACGATAATATTTCCTTTTAGAAGCGATATTGATCCTTTAGAGATGTAATTCCTCCTATAACACATATTTGGCCTATAAAGATGATATTCCACTTAGATATGACATTTGGCATATAGAGGTAATATTTTCCCCATATACATGACATATAGATATTAGATGCCTTATAAATGTGATATGCCCTGTGGTTATAAATTAAGCCTTATTGATATATCATGTCTCCTAGGTGTGAGATGCTTATCGATATAGTATACCTCCTAGATGTGAGATTCTTATTCTATATTATTCCTTATAGTTGTGAGATACTTGTAGTTATATTATTCCTACAAGATATGAGATTCCGTATATATTTTAGATGTCTCTTAGATTTGAGATGCTTATTAATATATTATGCCACCAAGATGTGAGACAACTATTGTATATTATGCTTTCTAGTGTGAGACTATCATAGATATAACTATGTATTATAATACAAATTCTCCTTATAGTTGTATCATGGCTTATAGAGACAAGATGGCTTACTAATATATTTATTGATATGATTTTTGGATACATATGTGGGCTTAAGGTCGTGATTATGATATTATGATTATTTGAGACACATTATTGGATTAAGGGATGTGTTATAATAGCGGTTATAAATTGACATATGGGAATGTTTACCTATGTAAATAATTAGACTGTAGTTTATTAATTTATTAATTATTGTGGTTCAATTGTTTTAATACTGGTGATGGCATGCATATATTTGACACACTCATGATCATTTCATTGATCATTAATTCAATTTTAATTAGATTATAATGTTATTATTGTTTCCACTAATTAAGGGTCAAAGCCAATATTTTATCCTAAACACAAATTCTCCATAATAATAATTATTTATGATAATAAATAACTTATATGTAAATGAGATTAATAATGATGCTTAAAAGATCTAACTGGGATAACTTCCGGTCTATGTTTTGATACTACTAATTATTGAGGTCGTGAGAAATTTTTTCCCTTTTTACACTTTTATAACAATTTAGTCTCAAAGATAACTTTGAGCCACAGACAGACTTATGGATTTACACCTTTTTTACACATGACTTAAGTCCATGTACCTAATATGTATCTAACTATACATCTCTCAAGTATGGGATAGAGAATGATTTTATATTGATAATATATGTTTCAGGTAAAGCCAGATGATAATTTTAATATTAAAAATATTTATATGTACTATTGATAATGTTACATTGATGATGAATGATGAATTTTTAAAATATATTCGACCTTCCTTCTCTTTTAATGTCTATTTACCTTAGCCCTCTTTGGGCTTGCTATTTACTTTAGCCCTCATGTGGTTTGCTCTTTACATTATCCCTTGTGGGGCTTTCTCTCTAATATTGTCATTTATTTAGATATTTTAATGATACCCAACGGGTCCGGAGGATGTTATAATGATGATATTTATATCTTGTAAGCCCGAAGGATGTTAAAATAATGATATTAATACCTAAGAAGGCTTAAGAATGATTATACTGATGTGCCTATGTGTACATCTACCAATTCATGTTTGACTTACCTTATGTGTAGAAATTATATATATATATATATATATATAAAACTAGTAAGGCCGAAGGATAATTATGATAATGATGGATATGATGATGTAGATTATAATAGTGATGGTTTTGACGTTGGTATTATGATATAATGGAAATTGTTGCTTTTATAATTACATGGATGTTACTAATCACCATTATGTACCTATATAAATCAGTTTGTATGGGAGGGTTTGTAGATACAGGTGATGACTACCTCTTGTGTTTTTGTATGCTAATTAAACCTTTCAAGCCTAGGGCGATGGAGATATGCCTAGGCTTCGCTTTGTATTAGATTGTCTGGAATAGCCGATTACTCATGTTGTTTTTTACATTGTTATTATCTTTGTTATTATCATTGTTATTGTCATTGTTATGACTAGTTTATAAGAGATTGGTCATTCATTTAGTATAACGACTTAACGTATAATGCTGACCTCTTTTATCTTATCATTGCATTACTATGCATGATGGTCTGATGACTTGATTTATGGATTTGAATCCTGAGTGTTCTAGCACTAGCTCCTGTTGTGATTCTAAGGTATTAAATAGCTAGTCTAATTATTTAGGTGGACTTTGAGTAGACGTTGGTTATATACTTATAAGTATATAAAAATTTGTCTATGAGTCCCTATGGTATTACTTTATATTCCTCCCTTTCTTTATTTAGGTAAATTATATACTCATTACTTTGACTTATATACTTATATATATAGATATATATATATCTTTCTTTTACTTTTATATTGACTATTGGCCAATGATATACTGTATAATGTTAATTCCTAAGTAGGTCTTGAATAAGATAGTGCATTCTTACTACTTCATTAGCCTTTATACATTATGTCTCTTTGACATAAAAAGTAAAGATTACCCTTATTATCTTATTTGATCTCTTATATGGTTGTTGTACATTGCGTGTAATTTTCCACTATATTTATATGTTATATATATTTGTTTTATCTTTGTAGCTCAATCGGTAGTTGTCTATTGAATACCATGTGTTTCGTTCTCATACTACACTTCTGCAGCCTTTCAATTATAGTACGGGTTATTATCATTTATGTGTGCATCATTAAGAGCTACTATGGTTGAGCTACTTAAAATGAACTACTAATGTTTTGAGTATTACTTATCTCTTACTTATGTATTAGATTAGCCTCTTTGTTGTGTTCAAAGATAAATTAAATGAGTGTTTTTATTTTTTCTTTAATTATCGGTCTCCTATTATTAAAAGCTCTTGTATTGATACCACCAGGTCTTGGGATTATAGTATTTAGAACCAAGAGGGAAGTATGGGTTCAGTGCATCCTACTTCCCCAGAACTATGTGCCACCATATGATTAAGATTAAGGGCTAAAGGCCAAGACAACAATCACTAAAGTTAAGGTTCTACTCCGATGGCAAGGATAGAACAACTCTCCCTAATATGGCCAAGACTTTGGACTCCATGTAAGCTCACATGATTTATGTCAGTTATAAGAAGCTCCCAAGTCCATAATAGTCCATGTTTCATGAGTTACCGAGTCACTTTAAGTCATGAGTCAAAGATTTTAAGTTGAGTCTAATGGTTTGTGAGATTTATGAAGTATCTGTTATTATTGATGATTTATGGAAAATATATTTCAGTTAACTTAAGAGAAGAGATTCATTATTATTAGCATGCATGATTTTCTTATACATTTATGATATTGTTTAAATATTGCCTACACCCCCACATACTCGTACATTCCCAAGTACTGATTCCCATACTCTTCTATGTTCTATATTTTCTCGTGATGTAGGTTCAAGTGCACAGTTTCAGCAGCAACAGTGATCTTCGAGTACTTCCATCGACATTCATACAGCTGGTGAGTCCTCATAGTTCAAGGACCTATGTCCCTAATTTTTGTCTTGATAGTTGATGGTCGTTTATTTCCAGTTCAGTATGGGTTAGTTACAGATCTGTCCCAATGGCTCCTCAGTCTTATGTAATAGAGGCTTTGTCAGACTAGAGTACCAGTATATATAGAACTTCAATAATTTGATTGTACGGGATAGTAGTTCTTTGTATTCGAGTATGTTCATGACATGATTATTCTTCTTTATTATAGCTTGATTATTGTCATAGTGAGTTATAGAGGTGATGATAGGCTAAGAGGGTTAGCTTGAAGTCGCGTGTGGCCTTAAGCACCGTGTGACATCTTGGTATGGGATCTTGAGGCATTACACTAGGACTAGTTCTCCTTCATAGATTTTGGAGTTTCGTTTGTTTTGTAGGTAACCATTGATGTTTTGTTGAGGTTTTTTTCATCTATTATATCATTATTGAAAAATTTGACAAAAAAATGATGTCTTTTTAGTAGTCAAGCCTTGTGAGGAGGGTATTTGAAAGCTCACTGATTTGTTTCCCTCAGCACCTATCATGATGTTACCTAAAGAAGGTGTAGGTTTTACCATCTTTTATAATGTTTAAGGTGTTGGTCTAGGTATCAATTTGATGAGAAAGGGTAAGGTTATTGCATATGTTTCTCATTAGTTGAAGCAATATGAGATGAATTGCCTCGCCTATAATTTTGAGTTTTGTGTGATTATTTTTCCTTCCAAGTTATAGAAGCACTGCGTTTATGGACTCCACTGTGAGAGTTTCTCAAATCAATGTATCCTTCAGTATTTCTTCTCTTAGGAAGACCTTTATATAAGGCAACACTATTGGCTTGAGTTTCTTAAGAACTATGACTTGACTAGTCTCAATAATCCAAGCAACGGTAATATTATTGCGGATGCCTTGAGCTGAAAGTCAACTAGAATGGGTGGCTTGGCGCATCTATTGACCTAGGAGAAACGTTTGGCCTTAGATGTTCGGTCTTTGACTAACCAGATGGTTAGGTTTTATATTTCGACACCTGGGTGTGTTTTTTGATTGTTAGAAGCTAGGTCTTCTTTGATGGACCAGATTTTGGCTCATTTGTTTTAAGATATTGGGTTGAGAGTAATTTGGGATAAGGTGTTGAATGGTGAAGCTAAGGGATCCTTGCTTCATCTAGAAGATTTTTTGAGGGTTGGTGGTTGAGTTTGTGTGCTCAGAGTCAGGGATTGGATTAGGTCACTTTGGAGAGGGCTCATTGATTCAAATATTCCATCCATCTTTGAGTGACTAAGATTGTAATGCCTTGAATCTGTACCCGAGATGCTACACGGTGCTCATAGTCCCGAGGGACCACAAGGTAATCCATAACTTATACCTGCTACAATAACTGAATAATAATACTATATTATGCGGAAATTAAGCAAAACTTTTCCATAAGGTTCAAAACTGCAAATAAATATTGAGTACTGAAAACTAAATATTGATACATCTGTCTGAAAAATCTAGTCCAAAGAGCTTCTACTTTCTGAAAAAAGAGTTGATGGGACAAGTCCCCAACTAACGCTAACTACTGAAATAAACTAAGTACTAAAATACTGGAATAATAAATCTATCCTCAAACAAGGAGGACTCACTACTAGTCTATTGCTGATGGATTAGGATGCTAAGTACGATCGGTAGCCCGTGCGTATAAACCTATTATATAAGACATCATAACATAAAATAAAGGTATGAGTCAATACTTTCAACATAAAATAAAGGTATGAGTCAATACTTTCAATGTATTTGTATGGAAAGTGATGTAGGTTGAGATGCACGGGTTCATATGCACGAACTATACAGACTAAATAACATGAGTATAACTGAATTAGAGCACATGCATGAATACGTGAACTATAACTGAGATCGTGATATCACTGGATATTGAGTTCTGAATTATTGATTTACTGACCTCTGAGTTTATTTATATTGTATAACTGATAGATGAATGAATGTATCTGATAGTCCTAATTCTATGGAACTGTACTAAGTTCTGTACTGAACCGTGTGATCGTATCTAACATTCCTGATTTTTGTAGAATTGGACTGAGTTCTATTTTGAAGACTGAAATTGAGACTGTAAGAGATAATCATCTAACCAATATGCCCCTCTATCAATATATTGGGGTCCATCCTATAACCCCAGTAGGAAGGGTGTCAGTACCATGCCATGAGTAAAGATAATTGTGAGTTAACCCTATGTAACATTAAGTTCTTTCGTCAACCCTCGCTGGCACGAACACTCATATGATATGTATCAACCCTAGTCTGGCAGGAAAATATCTCAACCTATGATGGCTACATAGTTCTGTAAAGCAGGTATTGCTAATAAGGGTCAAACCCTTTGCTGACAGGAATACCCCCAACCCTGGGTTTGCTCGTTGATGAATCCTACTCCCAACTGAAGAGACACCGAACTGATTCCTGGTCCATACTAGGCTTGACTGTACTGTTACTAATTATACTAACTAACTTAACTGAACTAAGTTCACTAAGTTCTATTTACTGATGCAATACTACTAAATTCTACTAACTAACTTAATTTACTGAGGTCTGAACTCTATACTGAATTGGACTAAACTAATACTGAGTCCATTGGGTTTTTTTTTTACTTTTGTAAATGACAAGGAGCACTACTAATCATGACATGATTGAGATTATTCCGTAGCTGACACTGGCTCTAGGTAAACAGCTAAACTATTGGGTATTAAATACCCCTAGGACTCAATAGAATGAAATGTAAATCACTGCATAACTTTAGTAGCTTCATGGTACTAGCTTGCTAATAATGCATTCACTTAGACATCTTTAGTCAAACACTTGTTATACATGAGCATGTGCATGATTTATATCACACAATAACATATTATGCTTGGACCAGTCTAATTACATAAGAATTTTTACAAAAAATTAGGGAGCTTGGGTATTTCACATATCAAAAAACATGTAGTAGTATCATGAATTCTACATTCAACTTCCAATTCTAGAGTCTGGCATGTAGTTCATAATTAAACTAGTTTGCATAAAACATGGGACAAATCATGGAATTAGATCATCATTAACATCATAATCATTAATACATTCAAGATCTAACATGAAATCTATAAAATCGATTAAGTTGTATTTAGAAAGGGTTTTTTGAACACCAAGGGTGGAAGGAAGGAAGCCCTTGGATGAACACTTCACATACCTTGGTATTCAAGTTTACAAATAATGATGGAGTGTTCTTGAAGGATGAATCTTGAATTAGAGATCTTAGGGTTTTCTACTTTACAATTTTTGAGAATGATGACTGGATTTTGCCTCTAAAGGGGCTTAATTTCTTATTTTAGGGGATGACATAAGGTGTGAAAAGACTTAATTAACCCTGAGGATGCGGCATTTTTAATGGCTGAAAACTAATTTAGGGATGCGTAGATCGATGTGCCTCATTGTTTGGATCAACTTGGTGGGCAATGCGTCGCGTCAAGTCTGCATTGGTTCACTAGATTTGCACTCGGAGCTTGAGAAAAATACCCATCGATGCGATGGGCGACGTAGCGCGTCGAGACCACATCGATCCATTGGTTTAAGTTTTCAAATATGCTTCAAACAAAGTCTGTAAAATCAAAAACTTGTCCAAGAACACCTACTGACATTCCTGATCATGAATTAACCAAAGGATTGATATTTTATTTTCATAAGGGTCGTGAAAAAGGATCGCCAACTTATGAAGGATAAAATAACTCTAAGTATGAACACTTAGCCCAAAATTTCTAAGTCTGGGGACCCTTAACAAGCTTTAAAGGTCTTCGTTAAGTTTATGATTTTGTAGGGTCTTACAATATCTCCCCCTTGGGAACATTCATCCTCGAATGAGACTCACTATGCTGTGAATATTTACAATCTAAACTTGTTTACTGGACATGCATAACGCAACATGATTTCATGACGGACATTACTGATATGCTGAAATTTCATACTGAATATGCATATCTGATGCATAAGTACATGACAGGGATTACTAATAAGCCGAGTCTCTCATACTGGACATGCACATCCGATGTATAAATATCTGACTGAACAGACTTATAAATGTATTACTGGATATGCAATGGTACTGATACCAAGTTTATAATTAAAATCTTAGCGTGAAACTGAGTAAGTTCAAGGGAAAACTGCTACCTTGGGCTGAGTCAAAGTTTGTGAAGAAGAGGAGAGGATACTTGGTCCACATGTCTGCTTCTGCTTCCCAAGTAGCTCCCTTAACGTACTGATTCTGCGAAATAACATTGACTAGAGAGACCTCTTTGTGCCTCAGTCTGTGAATTTTATAATCAAGGATTTCGAATGGAATTACCTCATAAGAGAGGTTATTCTGAACGTTGATACTTCCTAATAGGACTACAACTGATGGGTCACCTATTCATTTCTTTAACAAGGAGACATGGAACACTAGATGGACTGAAGCTAAGTTTGAAGGAAACTCAAGCGTGCCAGCTACCTTTCTAAAATAATTATGAATTCGGTAAGGACCAAAATATTAGGGACTAAGCTTCCCCTTCTTTCCAAACCTATCTACTCCTTTTATATAAGGGATATTCAAATACATATAATCACCAATCTCGAACTTGAGATTCTTTCTGTGCACATCTGCATATGATTTTTATCGGCTCTAAGTTGTCTTAAGCATTTCCCTGATCAACTGAACATTTTATAAGGTGGCAAACATCAAGTCAAGCCCTACCACTGTAGCCTCACCTACTTCAAACAAATCAATGGGTGATCTATATCTCCTCCTATATAGCACCTTAAATGGAGCCATCTGAATGTTGGAATACTATCTGTTTTTATATGCAAACTTAATCAATGTAAAGTGGTTATCCCAACAACCTTTAAACTCTATCGCATACGCTCGCAACATGTCTTCTAAAGAATGAATGATACTATCTTCTTGACCATTTGTCTGAAGGTGATAAGTTGTACTAAGATGGACTTGGGTACCAACACCCTTTTGGAATTCCTTCCAAAAATGAGAGGTGAATTGCGTATTTTTTTCTGAGATGATAGTTAATGAAAATCCATGAAATCTAACCAAATCCTTGACATAGAGCTTCGTATAGTCCTCAACTGAATAAAAGATATGTACTGGTAGGTATTAAGATGATTTGGTTATCCTGTCTATAATAACCCAAACTAAAATGTGTTGACGATGAGTACAAGGAAAACCTGTTACAAAATCCATGTTCACTTCTTCCCATGACTAGGTGGGAATAAATAACTCTTGCATGGACCCACTTATCTTTTGATACTCGATCTTAACCTGCTGACATGTTGAGCACTTAGCCACAAACTCTGCAATGTCTCTCTTTATCCATCTTCACCAATAGATCTCCCATAAATCACGGTACATCTTAGTTTTAAGATAAAAAGAGTAATGTGACAATAAACTTCATCAAGAATCCGTTGTCTCAAGTCAATCTACACCTGGAACACATAGCCAATCCTGACAACACAAAACACATTCTCACACTTTGGAGAAAACCTCTACATTCTTATTTCTAACATATTCTTTCCGCATAACTAGGTTAGAATCCCTATCCTACTTTTCTTTTACTTTGGAAACCAGAGATGATTCTCAACTATTCTGCACCCTTACACTACCTTCTACTAAATTGACTAAGCAAACACCTAGTTAGGAAAACTGATGAACTTCCTAAGCTAATTTTTTCATTCTATCATCCATGTGAGAAATACTAACTATAGACATTCTACTAAGGGTATCAGCCACTACATTGTCTTTACCCGGCTGATACAGGATGCTCATGCCATAGTCCTTTAAAAACTCCAAGTATCTTCGCTAACGAAGGTTTAGGTCTTTATGAGAGAACACATATTATACGCTCTTATGGTGAATTAATAGATCGACGTGCACCCCACACAATTAGTGCCTCAAAATAATTAAGGCAAAAACTATTGTTGCTAACTCAAGATCATGAGTTAGAAAGTTTTTTTTGTGGGATTTGAGTTGTATAGTGGTGTAGGCTATGACCTTACCACTATGCATCAAAACACATCACTAACCAACCCTAAAAGAATCAAAATACACAACAAAGATGTCTGAACCATCTGGTAGAGCCAAAACTAGAGCTGTAGTGAGTCGAGTCATCAACCTGTGAACACTCTTCTCACAAGAATTTGACCAGAAAAATTTAATCTTCTTCTGAGTCAATTTAGACTTAGGAGATGTAATAGACAAAAATCCCTAAATAAACCATTGGTCATAGCCATCCCAACCTAAGAAACTCCTAATATCTAATGGAGAGATGGGTCTAGGCCAGTTTCTTACAGCTTTGGTCTTTTGGGGATCAACTCTAATATCATCGCTATAGAAGATATGGTTGAGGAAAGCTACTGACATTTTCCAAAATTCATACTTACTAAATTTGGCTCATAGATGGTGGTTTCTGAGAGTCTATAATACTATTCTGAGATGGCCTGCATGATCATGTTCACTGCGGGAGTAAACAAGGATATCAGCTATGAAAACTATGACAAAAATGTCCAATAATTACTTGAACACATGGTTCATCAAGTCCATAAAAGTTGTTGGGGAATTGGTAAGACCAAAAGACATGATTGAGAATTCAAAGTGACCTTACCGAGTTCTAAAAGCTATTTTGGGGATGCCACATTACCTGATTTAAAGCTAATCATAGCCTGATCTTAGGTCTGTCTTAGAAAAGTAACTGGAATCGCCTCATAAGAGAGGCTGTTCTGAACATAGATACTCCCTAATAGGAATACAACTGATGGCTCACCTATTCATTTCTTTAGCAAGGAGATATAAAACACTAGATGGACTGAAGCTAAGTTTGAAGGCAACTTAAGCATGTAAGCTACCTTTCTGAAATAATTGAGAATTCAGTAAGGACAAACATATCAAGGACTGAGCTTCCCCTTCTCTCCAAACCTCTTTACTTGTTCTATAAAATAGATCTTCAAATACACAGAATCACTAATCTCAAACTCGACATCTTTTCTATGCACATCTGCATATGATGTATATCAGATCTGAGTTGTCTTAAGCCTTTCCCTGATCAATTGAATATTTTCTAAGGTGTGAAACACCAAGTCAGTCCCTACCACTGCAGCTTCACCCACTTCAAACCAATCAATGGGTGATCTACATCTCCTTCTATAGAGCACCTCAAATGGAGCCATCTGAATGTTGGAAAGCTAGCTGTTGTTATATGAGAACTCAATTAAAGAAAAGTGGTTATCCCAACTACCTTTAAACTCTATCGCACACGCTCACAACATATCTACCTTACTGCATGATCTTAAGTATGAGAGAGGAAAATATCTCTTAAAAGCCCAATAGCCTCTCGCAGAAAAGTACAAACATCTCTATATTGTTCTAATAAACTTTACTATACACGACTTCATAGACAACCTATGACACTTAAACTCTGGGCTCTAATATAAAGTTTGTAACACCTCAAGACTACTTCCTAGACGTTACTCGATGCTTAGAACCATAAGTGATTCCAAGATAACCTATTATATTGGCATAATTCATGAGCAACTAAATACATAAACTGGAAAAATACGTGGAAAAATTGTCTTTAGCTGCACTTAATTGATACATTACTTTTCAAAAACAGACAACATTAGTTATATAAATAAAACTAATGCTGAATACATAAACTATGAATGAGCGTCTATGATGCCTCTACTAATACTGACCACAGGTAGTCGGGACATGACCCCCAACTATTATTAATCAGTGAAACTGAAAAAAAAAACATATAATATTGGAACTATAGTTGAATCTAGTCCTCTAATTAAGAAAACTCATTACATACTCACTTAAAGCTGCAAACTATCTAAATATGGTATGTGGGCTACAACTGATACCTATATTATGAATAATGTAGGTTAGTACTTTTTGGATATACTGAATAAGTGGGGATGAATGGATACATAAAAATCAAATTAATGCATAGTCCTAAAATATGCATGCTATGTGCAAGTAGAATCACCAAGAGACATGAATAAAATAAAATTTGAAATATAATAAAACATGAATGACAAAGCATAATTTGTTAAACTCAATGGGTCACTACACTTTGTTTCTTAATTCTTAAATCCTGTAAAATAAGTAAAACTAATGTTGGATATACTTTCAAATCACGCAAGATAAGTGAAAAAGGGATCACCTTTATTATAGGAAAAACAAAAAGCTAAAATCTCATAAAGAATAACTCATAAAACAATTTCAAAATAAAAATATTAGTCATTCCGCTTAGTTTATACAATACTCATTTTTATGGGAGATTCTCATAATGCCCATAAACCATGTAATATAGCTTGAATTCAAACGTCTAACCCACATTAAGGAGGGGTTTTCTACCCTTGCCATTAGAATAGAACCTGAACAAAACTGGAGTGATAACTAAACTGAGCCCATATTTGTCATGTGGGACAATTTTCTACCGAGGCCCCTAAACCTATAATGGCACTTAGTTTTTAGAGAATAGGATGTGTTGAAGCTACATTCCCCTCTCGTTGATAAATACTACTCCCATATAAATATATTGTATGCTCATACTACTGGAATTCACCTTCCAATTAGCATTTGGGTTTATAGATCTGAAAGTCAATTATGCTTCTATTAATAAATCATACTCATGAATATCTGTGTTAATTTCATATCATGTATAAGATCATACTATGAATACTAAAATCTAAATCAAGCTATAGTAATCTAAGATAGTAAACCTTAACTTATTAAAAACTAAGAGTCATTATAAATTCATATTCACTTAATTTTAAACTTATTAAATCTTGCTGAAAATCATGCATATTTATCAAACCATGAGAATTCTTGTCAAAATACTAAAATAAATTTTATAAGAACAATAATGTAAGCATAAACATGTGTAAAGGTAAAATTTTTGTGCTAACTAAACTTTAAATCTCATGATAATGTCTTAATTTCAAAAATATAGAAATTGGGTATGGACCCTAATTGAAATCTGATAAATTCAATTCTAAAATAAAACTTTTGTGCACAAGGATGAAAGAGTATCCGTTTTTGAACTCCACATAACTAAAAATCTTGATTTCTCGAAGGAAAACTTGAATTTGGATCCTTAAATGTTGAACATTAGGAAGAAACCTTAACTTCTTTCCCTTGAGAGAAGAGATGAGACTGAGAATTAAAAAAATTGATAACTGATTAGTATATATATTTTATAGGAACATTTAAGTCATATGGGGGGGGGGGGGTTTAAGGTAAGTAAAACACAAAAATACCCCTAAGAAAACAAAAGAAATTACATGGATTCTTCAACTGACGACTAAGTCGACAAGCCATTAGTTTAGTGACGTCTCATCACCCTAGTCTTAAGCACTAGCTAGAATATGTCATATACTAGTTATGGCTGATGACTTTGGTTGTTGGCTCATCAACTTAGTTGTCACATTTAGACAGACAGACACTCCAATATAAAATAAGCATCAATTTCCACTCTTATTTCATATTAAGGTGAAATTAGAAGCATTGGAAAGAAGACTCAGATTTCTTTTATTTTAATGTATAGTAGGTCCCTAACTCAATATATTTTAGGATTAATGGTATTTGTAAATTGACCCAAGTTGAAATCTCTAAAAATAAATTAAAAGCTAAAATATCATTAAGCATGAATGAGAAAGCATAATATGATAAACTGGGTGAGTAACTACACTTATTTTCTTAAATTTTTACTCCTGTAGAATAAGTAAAACTGAAGTTGGGTAAACTTTCAAATTATGCAGTCTAAGTGTAAAAGGAACCACCTTTATTATAGGTAAAATGAAAAACTAAAATCTCATAAGGAATAACTCATCGAAAAAATTTTGAACAAAACTGTGAGTCTTTACACTTAGTTTCAAAAATATTTTTTTTCTATGGGAGATTCCCATAACTATCATAAACCATGTAAGCTAGCATGGGGTTGTAATACCCCACATTTTTGGACTAGTCCTTGAATCATCGGTCCTATGTGTATAAGCTATGATCTAAATGATTCCCCTGCAAATATGAGTTTTGTGATCTTTGTCCTGATTTTTGATGTTCTTTTGAGGTGAAAAAAGTTCATAAGAATCACCTAGAATAAAGTTGAGCTTAGAGCCTTTGATTTATCCAAATTTTGGTATTTAATTCTATAAAGGTCTACTTTAAACTTGTATAACTTTTAATATATGTTGAATTTTGATGTTAAAAACCTACCAAATTGTATATATTTGAATTATCATTCCAACGATACAAATTTTTCCTAAATTTGATACCTGAGCAACAGTTATGGCATTTTCTATGTGTGGTAGTAAGCAATGAAATAGCGACATAACATATCGGCCATCACGTTATGGAACTATTTCACACGCTAATTTAGTTTCTAAATGGTCTAGGGGAACTTTGGTCACTTTCCCTAACCCAAATCCACCCATGACACTCAATTTCAGCCCCTAAAAGCATTATACATCATTTCTCTAAAAGAAAAACCCTAGCCCCCTCAAGAACACCACAAACATCATCAACTTCAAGAAAGAAAGAACTCAAGTTTCCTAATTCAATAATTCTTTCAATATTATGTTTCTCTTTCAATATTAAAGCTTTAAGGTATGTTGGAGTTCATCCATGGGTTGTCTTTCACCCATGGAGCCCAAAAATCCTTTTTACTTAAATAAAGAATGAATTTTCCATTATTATGGTATTTTGTATGTTCAAGAGAGATTGAATTTCATATTTTTATTGTGTTTTTAATTTAATTCAGCCCATGTATGATTCCATGAAAGATTTTAAATTTGTTATGCTGTGAATTTGAATTTCCCATGCTTTATTCAAGTAAATTCCATGATAGATCCTAAATTCATGATGTTTATCAATATTCCCATGTTGTAAATTCATGCCTTCCACATGTTTGATGAAACTCCCATATCATGTTATGTCAATTTCAAGATGAATCCCAAGTTATGAATTTTTCCATGTTACTCTATCGTTGCCTCATGTTTAAGGCATTCCTATGTTCATGCTATCAACTTCGCATGTTTTTATGATACTCCCATGTCCTATTTTAAGTAAATTACATGTGAATTCCCCAATTCATTAATTTAGTTATATAATCAAGCTGTGCTCCCATTTTTAAGATATTCCCATGTCCAAGTTCATGATCCCCATGTGTTTGGCGAATTACCTCTGGTTAAAGTATTAGTCTCCACATGCTTGATAGAATGTGTATATGAATTAAATAGGGTAATTATGGAATTTTCACATTCATGTACAATTCCATAACCTCCAAGTGTTTGATAAAATGTCTCAGTGAATCAATTATGAATAATTGAGTATGGCTATGCTTTCAAGAAATGCTAGGTTTAATTTGATCATTTATGCTATCGAGTCCTTGGGATATTTATTACCCAAAATATAGTTGTTTAGTTAGTTGCAGTAGATATAGAATAGTCCTAGTAAAAAATCAAGAATAGGAGTCCTCAGTCAGTTAGTAGAACTTGGTGAACTCAGTCCAGTTTGGTCAGTCAACAGAATCAGTATGGGTTTAGTCAAGCCTAGTACAGTCAAGTTTCAGTTTCGGTATCAGCTTAATCATTAATAATTGCCTCAAAATTTGTATACACTATTATTTTTAGAATACGAAGACCTGAGCTTATCAGTTATCAGAGCATGCACCAGTTTGTATTCCAATGTCTTTTAGTTGTGAGTAGGATTCAGTAATAAGATAACTTAGGGATAGGGGCATTTCTGCCAGTAGACGATTTGACCCTTAGTATTGCCAGCATAGGTGTAGATATCTTCCTAATAGTCTAGGGTTGACCCATATCTCATGAGTTTTTTGCTAGTATAGGGTTACTCCTTAGTCCTTTGGGACACTAGTTTAGTTCATCCACACAACCAGTGTTAGTACCCATCACACGGTAATGACACACTTCCAACTGGGGTTATAGGGTTGACCCCAATTAGCTCAGAATAGGTCATATCAGTTACATTGTACCTCTTATAGTTTCATTTATATTCTCAGATATCAGTTATCCAGTTATCAGTTATCTCAGATATCAGTTACACAGTTATGAGAACTCAGTAATTATCTTCAGTAAAACCTTATTTACAGTCTTAGTTATAATTTCAGTTACAGTCTTAGTTACTATCTTAGTTAAAGTCTTAGTTATAGTCTTAGTTGTAGTCTCAGTTATAGTCTCAGTTATAGTCTTTGTTAGAATCTCAGTTATAGTCTCAATTATTGTCCCAATTCAGTACTTAGTTTATAACTCAATTTATTTTTATGTTTGCTTTACCATAGCGTACAACTATCATCTATTTAGGTATTAGTATTTTAGTACCTTAGGTTACAGACAATTTTAAAATCATGTTATACATTTGTTTTTGCATTCTCATATAATATAGTTTTCATGAATTCATGCTTAGTTATCTCATGTTACTCAGCCAGTCCTTAACTTATATGTATAATACTCTATAGTTTTAGTCCTGTTATTTAGGCTAAGTACAGTTCAGAATTACATAACCATTATTCAGCTATTAGTCATTCAATTAATCAGATAAGATAGTAAGTTTATGCATTCATGCTTAGTGTGATTCTATATTCATATACTCAATTTTTTTCAGTCTTTATCATGTAGTTAAAGACTTGGTATTCATACAGTAGCCATGTTCTACCATTCCCAACTTCAATTATACTTATATCATTAAATTAATGTTTACAGAAACTAAGTTTTGAGATTCACCATCTTATCAGAGAATGTTTGTCACTCATGCTTTAAGATATTTCAATTTTTAATTTATTCTAGCCTATTAGTGAGCCTACTTACACTTAGCGTGCATGTTTTATGATTAAGTATGAAATCATTTTTACTTATTACATTCACCCCTGCATACTCAGTACATTCTAGAAGTACTGATCCACATATACGTTTGTGTGGCTTCATTGTTACAAAATATAGGTACCAGTTATAGCCCAGACATCACGATCAAATAGTTGTAGATTCCAGCCAACAGGTGATGTGTTCTCCTACTTCAGGAACTCCAGATAGTTTTAGTTAATGTGCAGTTCATTTACCTTCAAGTGTATTTATTAGTGGTAGTTAGAGGCATGTCCAAGATATCTATAGTCCGTATAGTAGAAACTTCATAAATGCCAGTGATAGTCAGTCATGTAATTTTAGTCTCATTCTTCAGATTTATCAAATTGTAAAGTTTTATCAGTTTTGTATCTATTTCAGATTTTTAGTGTGATTATGTTTCCGCACAGCAGAACAACTATTTATTTTGTTATGATTTAGTTTCTTAATAGTATGCCAGTTTATGGGTTAGCTTTGGATCACCAGTTGTTCCAAGCATCGTGTGACGACTAGGGGGTAGTCTTGGGTCATTATAAACTTTGTATCAGATCATAGATTTAAATTTTCCTAGGGTATTTAAAAAGTCGTGTCTAGTAGAGTCTTGCAGAATGGTATAAAGATGTTTGTACTTTTCTCCGAGAGGCTACAAGGCATTTAGTAAATGTTCCCCTTATTTCATGTCTCAGGTCATGCAGTACAACTATTATTTAAGAAATTAATGCAAATCCTCATCTTTCTCTATTTATAATAATTCTACCTTAGTTTTGATCCTACAAAAATAGTGAAGATGAAGTCCTTATAGACATTGTTTACTTAGCCAGTCCCCAGAGACAGTTATGGGATTGCATCTTGGCACTGAAAGTATCCCATTTAAGCCCTTATGGCGTAAATTTTGATATATTTCATTCATATTCATGAAAATCATGCATTATACCAAAGTCAGATATGCTTTCAAATCCCTTCTCAGAATCTCTTTTATAGTATGTGATGATATTTGGTATGTTGGTACAATGAAACTCTTGAAGACTCTAAGTTAGTAAGTGTTTAAGTTATTGTACGACGACTATTGGAGCTATAGAAAGTTAAGATATGTATCCTAGGAGATAGTATTAGTAGTTAGTTTTATAATTTCAGGTGCAGTTTTTTAGGATAAGTTTATCATTCAAGTGTATTATTATACCCCAAGACTCTTGAGTAAAGTGATTACAAATTAGTTTAGAGTTTAGTAAAGTGGTCACAGACTTAAGGTGATGGCTTAAAGCTATGGGGGAGATAATAGAACAAGTAACCAAGTTAGGCTCTCAAACTTTAGAAGTAGTGTCAATATGTGTATAAAAGTAGTAAGGGAGGATGATTCCTAACCTATTCTTATATTAATTCAAAGTTTTTTAGCCATCACAATATCTACTCATGCCTAATATGCCAGCTCCATCATAACAGCTCATATTCATGCAATTTGTAGAAAACCCATGTACGCTTTCAGTTTCTAGTATGAGGTGTTCCAGTTCACTCAACAGTATGAATCAAGTTCCATAAAATTATGAACTCCAAACTCAGGTCATACAGTTCATGACTCATAATAGAACCTTAACTGAATTGGAGCGATCACTGAACTGAGCCAATTTTTGTCACGGGGTATGCTTATCTAACAACTCCCCTAAACCTATGGTGGCACGTAATTTCTGGTGAATAGGTTGCGTTGAACATAAATTCCTTAATCGAAACATTACTCCCAAATATATATATATATATATATTGTACGCTCATACTGGTGGAATTCACCTTTAAATAAGCATTTAGATCTATAAATATGAAAACTAATCATGCTTTTGTTAATTAATTATACTCATGAATATCTGTGTGAATTTCAAACCATGTCTAAGATTATAAGATAATAATTAAAATCTGAATCATATTGTAGTAATCTGAGATTGAAAATCTAAACTTTTGTAAATTAAGATAGTTGTGATAAATGCATATGCTCTTATTTGTAAATGTACAGTCTCATGCTAAAAATTGTGCATATTTATCAAATCATAGGAATTCGTGTCAAAATAAAAAAATTCATCTAGTCAAAACAATCATGTTAGAAAATACATGAGTAAGATAATTTTTTGTGCTGACTGATTTTGACAGAAAGACACTCAGAAGTTAAATGAGCATAACTTTCAACTCCGATATCGTATTAAGGTTAAATTAGATGCATTATAAATAAGACTTAAAGATCTTTCATTTTTTATATAGTAGGCCACCTAACTCATTATATTATAGGATTAATTTTTTTTTTGAATTTGACTCGAGTTGAAACATTCACTAAAACTCAATGGATAAAAAAGTTCTCAACTCATCTTTAAGTTAGGAGAACTTTATGATCTTGATTCATATCAATAGATGTTCCAACACTATAGAATTGATCAACACACATTTTTTGACATGGAAATTTTTTCGTTCGGTCTATACATATAGGAAAGATGGTTCAAATTCTAACCTAAAATATGGGGGGTTACTTTATCTCCCTCTTGGGATCATTCATCCTCGAATAAAGGCTGATATCTGGATGAAAAGAAATATATTAAGATCTTGAAACTAAATTTCTAAAATTTATCACGTCTCATAACTGAAATAACCTCTTCATAGGGTAATAACTCATCTGATACATATGGGACGTGTACACATATATACGAATCAAATAAAATTATTTTACATGATAATTCTGCTAATATAGGACTTAACAAAGCTTAAACAATAAAACTTAAGTCATTAAACCATTTTTTAGATAAATTGATTAACCATAAGGAGTTGCTTCAAACAGAGAGTTTAGAACTAACTTGAAACATTTATGACACGATCATACATATAGAATTGTAAAGTGATACCTAATGCAATAGAATCTCCAAGAGTTACTAAGAATGGAATATGAGTTTCCTCAAACTGTCCTTATCATAACCACTAGTAACAATCGAGCGAAAGAATTTTTTGTGTGATCTTGCAATTAAATTTGAGTAAGGAATCACAATTTTGTTACAACTCAATAGCATGGGTCGTCAGCATAGAACAAATTCTAGAATTAGATTACTATGTATTAGGAAATGCTACAATTAACTTTCAAGCTTAGACACACTTCTCAAATACTCTCTCAACTAAACTTATCCTCTTAAATAATATGCTTCATTTGATGGAACTTATAACCTTCACATGGGAATATATGACTACCCAAATAAAGATTGAGTTAAACTACAAAGTTTCACCATGTCGAAGACTAACTCGAAGTCACAAGATACTACACATAACACTATAATCCTAGTGTAAGCCACTAGATTCTATAGTCTAATTCTTTACGAGATTTCAACCTAAGTATAACTTGCCTTAAAACATTAACGACAAACTCTAAACTTTTACTATGATTTCACTAGCACATATTGCATTCATCGACTTATATATCATCATGACATTCAAGCCTATCATTATACCCATATATGAACTTCTAAACAGCCAACCTACCTCGGAATTTTTCTCATACTTCCTAATACCTCTATAAATAACCACTTTAATGTACCATCTATTAAAATATAGACGTAAAGTTCTCAACTAAATAAGACATATACCAATGATTTTCCTCAATCTTCCTTCATCCTTTATCCTTAAATAAAATTAGAATACAATAATCATCCTTAAAGAGGGTCATATAAACCATTGTTCATCCTTTTTCATCACCACTATCTTAACATAAGAAGAGGGTTACTAATGGTCAAAAACATGAGGACTGATGCATAAAAACATACTATACAATTTTTTTACACTTGATTGAGGCCTGAAAAATAGAGTATCAAAGGTATGGATTCATTTAAGAGATCTATATTGTGACTATACATGTCATGATTCTAATTTAACTGGTCATTGAGGGTGCATAATGAGTTATGGGAACTGAGCATACTCTAAAACATGGGTTCAGATTTTTCATATGTTATTAAACATAAGATTAGAGTGCATATATTTATGAGGAATGACTTGAATCACATTGAGAAATTGGTGCTTATTTATTAGGAGCTGAGAATTTAATTTGAAATGCATGAATTGTATAAGAATTTGTCACAGGCATAGATAAGGTCCAATAATAATTTATATTAAAGGAAAGGAATACGCTAGATAAGAATGAATCATAATCTTATCACAACTCTTATTAATATGCATGTATTACCTCGCGATTTTCATCGCTTAAATTCGTCCCTTGAGTGTTAAGAGATAGCTTCTAAAACAAATACTTTTTATTTGGTGTAGAATTCCATAGATTTGGACTTTCCATTGCGTAGGAAATTGAATTAGCTTTCCAGCAAAATAACATATTTAGATCTTGATTTGCCCGCATTTTTGTCAGCTATTCATCCAGTGTTTCACGTCTCTATGCTTAAGAAAATTATTGGTGACTGCACTATTTTAGTTCCATTAGAAAGCTCAAATATTTATAATAGTCTTTATTATGAAAAGATTCCAGTTAAGATTTTAGGTCATCAAATCCGTACAAAAAGGAACAAAGAAGTTCCCTTGGTCAAAGTTCCTTGGCGGAATCAACTTGTTGAGGGTGCCACTTAGGAAATTGAAGAAAATATGTGAGCTAAGTACCCTCACCTTTTCTTCACAAACTCAGATGTAGTCTAAGGTAACATTCTTCCTTAATTCAACTCTTTTGTACTTATATTCTCGACTATATATTTGTCTTCATGTAAGTTCATGCACTCCTAGATTACTCAGAAGCTCAGAATGATTTAGATTCAGACTCGCAGCTTATTTCAGTTGTGCATGCTATGTCATATTCTCAGATTCCTCAAAAATTCCGCTTAACTAGCCACATTCGAGGATGAATTTTTTCAAGGGGGAAATATTATAATACCCCATGATTTCCAAGCTTAAATTCATCCCTAGAGTGTTAAGAGATATCTTCCAAAACAAATACTTTTTATTTAATGAGTAATTACTTAGATTTTGACTTTCCATTGCGTAGGAAATGGAATTAAATTTGCAGAAATATAAGATTCACTTAAATCTGATAACTGAGTATGAATTTATGGTTATTTTAAGTTCCTGTTGCGAAACACTATCGTTTGGAACCTTAGCACGTCGCAGATTAGTGTAAGTTCCCAATTGTCACATTCCAGTAGGCCTCCATTATATTAGTGCATTACGAAGGGAGTCAATTTCACATATGTCATTTTCCAGAGGTTAAGCGTGATAATGGCGCATCGCGCCATCTGCCAAAATGTCATTTTAAAAGGGCACCACGATGTCTCCATGACGTCTACACTGTTTCCATTCGTTGATTTCCAGTGCACCACCGTAATAGTGGTGCATCTCGGTGGCCACCAAAAATGTAAATTTTCTAGTTTCTTATAAAAATTTAAAGGGGTTATTTTGGTAAATCCCAAACCCCTAATCCATCCAAAAAAATAGATTAATCGTATTTCAAGCAGTTTATGATCTTTGTTCACCATTCTTTTCGAAAACAAAACATTAGAAATCAAAAGCTCCCTCTCCAAGAAACACAAATTCCTCCATTATTTTTGAAGGAAATTCAAGATTGATTATTCCTAATACAAGAAATCTAAGAAGTCATCTCCAATTAAATCAATAGAGATCCAAGATTCAAGTTCTAGAATCTAGATCATCAAATTAAGTTATGTGGAGTTTGAACAAGGATAAGTCTTTCATCCTTGTGCCCGAAACTTGTTTTAGATTACAAATTTATTTGATTTTATATGATTTTTCATGAAATTGAAATTAGGGTTCATACCCAATATTGCCATTTACAAGATCATGAGAATTCAAGTGAGTTATAGGTTGAATTGCATGTTTATTTTCATATTTTCATACTTATTGCAGTAATTTCCAGATTTTGAGATGAATTATCATTGTTTTCACTATCAGGCATAATTATTATGATATTTGACATGAGTTTGACACATTGGTTTTAATCCCCAAGTTTATATGTTGAGATTTTGTCAAAAAACGATTCTTTAAGAATCTTATGAACTGATTATATCATATTTACAATAAAGTTTTGATCTTTTTATCCTTAAATTAGTATTCGAATCCACTTTAAAGATTATTACTAATTTTACCAGATTAATACATAATTTTTTTTATATAAACCCTTATGCTAGTATTAAATTGGATTTCCAAAAGAATAAGTATAGCAAATAATAAGGAACTAGTATTTAGCACTAATCGAGAAGTATGGGTTTAGCGCATCCTACTTCCATAGAACTATGTAGCCAACTTAGGTACAGATTATCAGATTATTCCCACTTCTCTGTGGATGATAGTTACAGATGCGATCACTCAGCTTAGGTTATACTCCCTAGCAAGAGTATGACACGTCTCCCCACGTGAGGTTTCTTCCTTAGTAGGACGAGACGTTGGACTCCATGTTAGCTCACATAGTTTATGTCGGTTAAGAAAATCTCCCTGTAGATTAAAAATATATGTTTCAAACCCTACTAATCAAGGTAACATAAATATAGAAATGCTTTTATAAAACTAAGTGTAAAGTGTCACAATTTTATTCAAAATATGCTTCTCAAAACGATAAAAACTCAAATTTTAGCTTTCAAATTTAGAGTGAGCTCTTTCACACTTGGACAGTATGATTTAAAGACAGAGTTTAGTACAACTTTTAGATCTAAATGTTATAGCTCACAAGATTTATAAAGTATGTTTTTCTACTTATTGCTACACATCGCAGTATTTTAGATATTCTAGGTTTTATTAGTCATTTACATTTAGCATGCATTGTTTTATAAATGATGATTATGAGATGATGTTTTAATTATTCATATCAACTCCGTATACTCAGTACATCCTCAAAGTATTGATCCACATTTACATCGATGTGCTACATTATCTCATAATGTAGGTTCAGGTGCTCAGTGTCAGCAGCATGAGTAGTTCGAGCATCTCCATCTATATCCGACTACTGGTGAGTCCTCATATTTTGGGGACTTATTCATTTATATTTTGTAGTTTATCAGTTTATGAGATTTAGCATTTCCTTTCAGACAATTCGAGTTATCTAGGGATTTGTCCTAGTGACACTCTAGTATTAGTAGTAGAGGCTTGTCATACTACTAATTTTGATGCAGATTATACATTTTTGATGTTTCAGATGTTATGTTCAAATTATTCTCAGATATTACGTGTAGTTTTTGCATTCTAGAATGACCTTTATGTCTATATTTCCATTATTATAAGATTCTGGCTCAGTAGTATACAGACAGGGTTAGCTTAAGGCTACTCGTAGTCTTGAGCACCGTTTGATGTCTCAGGACCAGATTTCGGGGTGTTACAATGCATCACAAAATTATTCTCAAAACATGACTTGGTTCTTTATGCTATCATCTACCCTTATACTAAAGCCAACATTCTAATCTTATGTGTCTATTCCATATCTTCAAGATATAGATACAATTTCTTTACTCTAACGGCCTACAATAAATGCTCAAACTAACCCGAATAAACTATATCTTAATGGTACTAGCTTTATTCTTGGACACTTCTTTAATACATACCACACTTAACTTTCCTTTCTTCAACAATCATAATCATATACTTACACTCTTCTCAACAAACATACCTGCCTCACTAAACACATAATCTACCTTTTTTCTTCATAACTTACTAATATCACTCCTCTAAACTTATATTATTCTTCAAATAAAAATTATACCAAAACACTTAACATCCTTAACCTATAATTCCTAACCTTGATATTAAGAACAACATATCTTTTATCACAAGCATTATTCACCATAAGCAACTCAATGGTACTATCTAAGCACACATAGAACTTTAAAAACTTAGAAAATAATGTAGCCCTATATCACCTTGGTTAAATGTCAACATCATACCTACACGATAATTCTAAATTGCGAAATAAATAAACTTAAATTCATGCATACATTATTCCAAGCCTACTAGCTCACCTTTCATACAACTAACCTCACTATACCAAGCAATCACTATTTCCACCTTGATAATCATCCACTCTTCAAGCTTAGATCCTAGTTGTAGACATTATTAACCACTACCTCAGACACCATTCTTGCATCGAAAAAAATCAAGAAAAACTGGGCCACTAGAACCTCATAATAATATTATTTGATCATAATCTTATGGTCTATCTTACTATAATCCATTAGCATATCCTCCTTTCACATATCAACACTACTTATCCATCCACATATCTAAATTTTACACCTATCCCTACAAGCATCTACAAATTTCTCTTTCACAACTACAAGGAGAACCCACATTAACAACCCTTAACAATATAATATTTTCATTAATAACCTATATTTTTCTAATATAATGGAATACCATAAAGAATTCCTTTACTACTTTATGCATACCAAAATTAAGTTTAATTAATAACTCATTATCTACCTTCCACTACAAAACCTATACTACATTCAATAACCCTTAGTTAACACACAAGGGCATATCACATTCATCCTACTTAATAGCAGATATAGATATGTTAATTTGTCCCCAACCAACTACTAACCCCACCATTTTTTGTTACTAAACTTCTAAACCCATACTTCAAACACTAAGGTTGTTCTACTACTTAAGGATCATCACACCTAAAGTTATACTATCCTTTAATAAATACAGTATTAATACTCTATGCTCTCTCCTTTTATGAGTGCTATATTTAACAAAGGGCTACAAGAAATATGATTACATAGCATATTATGTCTTAACTATATAAATCATATAGATGATTTCATAATCTTTTGAATTAAAGGACCATAAACACACTAGTGGGCTCCTTTTATGCCCTTAGTGCAATTTCTAAAGTTAGAGATAGTGAATCTGAAAGCATCATCTATGGAAGAATTACAATTTAATGCTTATGCTATCTTAAGAATAAGTCATAGATGGATGATTATGGAATAAAAAATGAATCGATAGATGTTTCTAAAAGAACAACCTTACTGCATGATCTAGAGTGTGAGAGTGGGAAACATTTCTTAAATGCCCAATAGCCTCTCAAAGAACGTGTAGTTCCTGAAGACTACTAGACACAACTTCATAGACACCCTAGGACACTTAAACTCTGTGCTCTAATCCAAAGTTTGTAATTTACCAAGACTATCCCCTAGATGTCACTCGGTGCTTAGAATCACAGGTGATTCCAAACTAACCTATTATATTGGCATAATTCATGTGTAACTAAATAAATATATAAAACTAGAAATAACAAGCGGAAGAGTTGTATTTAGATGAACTTAATCAATACAATACTATTTAAAAATTACAACATCGGTTATACAAATGAAACTTAAACTGAATACATCAACTTTAACTGAGCGTCTATGAAGCTTCTACTAATACTGTCCACAAGTATCCGAGACATGACATCTAACTATCAGTAATCAGTAAAACTTAATGAAACAAATAATATTTTAACTATAGTTGACTCAAGTCTTCAAATCAAGAGAACTCATCATCTGTTCGCTGGAAGCTGTGAAATGTCTGATTATGGTGTTTGGGATACACAATATACCTACAAGATGAATTAATGTATCCAGAAAAATGTATATATGTTCAGTACTTCTGGGATGTACTAAGTAAGTGGGGGTGAATGCAATAAGTACAAACTGAATCAATGCATAGTGTTAAAATATGCATGCTATGTGCAAGTAGACTCACAAAGAGACTGGAACAAAATGAAGGCTAAAATATCATAAAACATGAATAACAAAGAATAATAAGTTAAATTCAGTGAATCACTACACTTATTTTCTTAAAACTTTACTCCTGTAGAATAAGTAAAATTAAAGTTGTATACACTTCCAAATCATGTACGCTAAGTGTAAAAGGACTCACCTTTATTATATAAAAAACAAAAAGCTGAAATCTCATAAGGAATAACTCGAAACACAATTTCTAAATGAAATTATGAATCCTTACACCTAGTTTCTAAAATACTCATATTTGTGGGAGATTCTCATAATACCCATAAACCATGTAAGCTAGGATGGATTCAAATGTATAAACCACATTGAGGAAGCTTGTTCTACCCTTGCCATCAGAATAGAACCTGAACTGAACCAGAATGATAACTAAACTGAGCCTATATTCGTCAAGGAGGACGCTTTTCTAGAAAGGCCCCTAACCTATAGTGGAGCATAGTTTCTGGAGAATCCGATGTGTTGAACCTATATTCCCCACTTGATACTAAATACTACTCCTATATAAATATATTGTTTACTCGTACTAGTGGAATTTACCTTCTAATAAAGTTTTGGGTTTATAAATTTGAAAGTTAATCATATTTCTATTAATAAATCACACTTATGAATATATGTATGAATTTCATATTATGTATGAGATCATAAGATATAAACTTAAATCTAAGTCATATTGTAGTAATATGAGATAGTAAATTTGAACTTCTTATAAATAGAGATAGTCATGACTGATTCACATGCACTTACTTTTAAACTAACTGAAGCATGCATATTTATTAAATCATGGGAATTCATGTCAAAATACTAAAATTCATCTCACAAGAACAATCAAGTAAGCAAAAACATGAGTAAAGTTAAATTCTTATGCTAACAGAACTTTAAATCACTTGATAATGGTATAATTTCAAAAAGATGGAAACTGGGTATCAATCCAAATTGAAATCTCATAAATTCGATTCAAACACAAAATATTTGGGCATAAGGGTGAAAGAGTACCTTATTCAACCCCCACATACCTCAAATTCTAGATTTCTTGAAGAAAAACTTGAATTTTGATCCTTAGTGGTTGAACTTTAGGAAGAAACCTTAACTTCTATCTCTTGAGAGAAGAGACGAGAATGAGCATTAAAATTTTTTATAAATGGTGAGTATATATATTTTATAGGGTTATTTAAATATTGGGGGTAGGTTTGAGGTGAGCAGTATACCAAAATACCCCTAATAAAAACAAAAAATACAAGAATTCTTTAACTGACGACTAGGTCGATAAGCCGTCAGTTTGGTGATGAAGCACCACCCTAGTCATCAACTCTAGCTAGATTATACCATATACTTGTTAAGGTTGATGACTTGGTTGACGACTCATCACCTTAGTTGTCACCTAGTTGACATCTTTTCAACATATTTGTCACCTTCTAATAGACAGACACTCCAATGTAAAATGAGCATAACTTGCTACTCTGATATCATATTAAGGTGAAATTTAATGCGATGGAAAGAACACTCAAATTTCATTTATTTGTTGTATAGTAGATCACCTAAATCGTTATATTCTATAAGTAATGATCGCTGAAAATTGACCCAAGTTGAAGCATCTACTGAAACTCAATCGTTAGAAAACTTCTGAACTCATCTTTGAGTTAGGAGTTCTTTATGATCTTGATTCATATCCAAAGAATTTTCCACAATATAGAATTTCGAAACAATTATTTTGACATAAAATTAATTTTTTTTGGTCTATACATTTAGGAATGATGATTCAAATTCTAGGCTGAAAATTTAGGGGCTCACATCGGATATGAATTAAAATACATATCAATAAATCGTATCAATAAACTGTGCCATTAAACCATATCAATAAAGTATATCAATAAACCATACCAATTAACTATATCTATGTGCATTCTCTACAAACCATTGGGTTTTACCAAAAATTATCATTAATAAGGGTATAACATTGGTATAAAGTCTACAAAATCTAAGACGTCTTTGCCTAACGAGAGCGAAAATGACCCACTTCTAATCTCCAAATTCTATTTTTAGGCAAATTCTATCCCAGACTAGCATAATGTATCAAAATCCACCTATAGATATTAAATTATCCATAATTAGCCTTGAGATAATAAATCTACCTAAATAATAAGAAACTGAGTCAATTTTTTCTAAATGTGAGTTGCCTCAATGCATACGCAATAACATGACCCTGCTGCTTCACCACATAATCCAAACCAACACCAGAAGCATCACAATACAAGGTGAATCATCACCCAGATTTAAAGCACTTATTTGGTATGGTTTTGTATGGTCAGATTATTGATATAAGATTGGTTGACTCAGTTTGGTTAGTCATAATCATGATCTATTCCTAGAATCTTTATGTGAACTGCTACACTATTTTATTTCATGCTCGAAATTCAGCAAACTCAAAGCAGGCTACTAGAGGTTGGGTTAGGTAATAGGGGTGGTCTCCAATCCTTGTTTGACATGGGACGCCCATTACAACAAGGCCTTTGGGCAGGTCATGTTAGTCAGACTCACTACTCAACACCATATCACGGATAATGCAAAGTCTTAAATCCTTAAACTGACAACTTTGAATCTACTCAAATAGGGAGAACTCACTCAACACTAACAAGAATTGTCCTAGGGTCTGAAATATTGAGTCTCACCATCAAGTTGGCTAACGATTGAATGTCTCATACAAATGTCCTTTGAGAAACTCAAATACAAGCCAAGCTACCCATATTAACCGCCTTCCTGCTCCAAGATTCTACTACGATATTTGTCTTGCACGGATGATACAAGATAAAGATGTCATAATCCATAAGCAACATCAGCCATCTACATTGCCTAGTATTATGCTCTCTTTGGGTTATAAGATATTAAAGACTACGATGATCCATGAAGATATCACAATGCGCATAAGAAAGATAATGTCTCTAATAAAAAAACTACCGCTGCTAAATCCAAATCATGAGTGGGATAGTTGCAGTCATTTACCATTAGCTACCTAAATGCATAAGCAATAACTCAACCCTGGTGCATCAACGCACAATCCAAAGCAACACCAGAAGCATCACAATAAAAGGTGAATCATCACCTTAAATTGGAAAAGACAAAATAAGAGTTGAAGTGACAAATCCCTTGATCTTTAAAAAGCTCAACTCACACTCCTCGTACTTTTAAAATAGAAACTTCTTCTTAGTCAATCTGGTTATCAATGCAATAATAGTAGCAAGACTCTCAATAAATCATTTATAGTAATTGGCTAGAGTAATAAAGCTACAAAGCTCAGTTGGAGATACAGGTCTGGCCTCATCATGAATAGCCTCAATCTTCATTGGTTCTACCATATATCCATCTATAGACACCACATTTCTGAGGAATGCCACTAACTCCTGCCAAAACTCAAACTTAGAGAACTTTGCAATTAACATATGATCTCTGGAATTTTGGATCATAATCTTTAAATGTAGTATATAATTCTCTCTACTCTTCGAATACACAAGGATGTCAACAATGAAAACAATCATAAAGGAATCTAAATAAGTCCTGAGCAAACAGTTTATCCCATCCATAAATATGGATGGAGCATTGGTCAACATAAAAGATATTAATAGAAACTCACAATAACCATACTACGCCCTAAAGTCTGTCTTAAAGATATCCTCAGCTGAATCCTTAATTGATGGAAATCAGACCTCAAATCAATCTTAGGGGACATTGGAACTTCTTAAAGTTGGTCAAGTAAATAACTAATGTGTGGGATATGAGACCAATTCTTCATAGGCACCTTATTAAGCTGCCTAAAATCAATAAATAAACACATGGAACCATCTTTCTTTTACATGAGCAAGTCAGCTTTATGTACAAATAGAACCATCTTTCTTTTTCACGAACAATATATGAGCTCCCCAAGGAGGCATACTCGGTCAATTGAAACCCTTAATAAGAAGACCCTAATGCTGGCAATTTAGCTTCTTAAGATCGATAGGTGCCATACAATAGGTGCCATAGAAATAGTTTGGGTGCGCAACTCAAGATTAATAACAAACTCTATATCACTCTCAAGAGAAAGACCAGGTAGATCAGTAGTAAAAACATCAATATACTGACAAACTATAAGAACAGAGTCAAGAGATGAAATCTCCATACCAATATTACAAATATAAGAGATAAGACTCGCAACCCCTTAAAATAAACCTTCTAGAACAAATATAAGAAATTATCTCCATCATCTCACAACGAATAGCTCTCTGCCACACAACTGGAGATATTCGGGCATGGCTAAGAGAACTCTCTTAAAAAATAATCCATGACACTTGATAGTGGGATAACAAGTCCATGCACCAAATCACTTCAAAATCTATCAGATCTGATACAGTAAGATCATCCTAAGTATCAAACACTCAAAAAACCATAAAATATAATATATTAACTCAATTCAGTAGTCAAGAATCACCTGTGGAAGTTGATACGCATATGGCATAGATAATGAATCCTAAAATAACTCTAACTACGTGGAATAATAAGCTGACAAATAAAAATAAGTGCATCCCATATATAATAAATAAAATTCCACTAATGGCACACCAATATCGTACCTGTGATAAGGCATCTAAAGACTCGACCTCGAGTCTACTAGGCACGACATTGAATTGACCACACCTGCCACCTGTCTGGGATCTCGATTAACCTCCTATCCTAGCTGCCTGGGAACCTCTATGGGCATATTATTGACTACCCCTATGACCATAGATACAACTTTAGATGGGTGATGTACTTCCCTAATTAGAGGAACACTCTAAATTAAAGGAATAATTGCTCCAACACTAGGGCACTTTCTTGAAAAATGACCAAAAGCTCAACAACCATAATATACCCTAGGCGATGTACTAAAACTAGAAGATTTGACTAACCTAAAACAACTACCACAACTAAAGTGACTAGAAGATGAACCCCCGAAAGAATGATAACTACCTTGGCTAGAACGATCAATAAAACTAGATTGAGTACCATCAGTAATCTAATATAGGTTCTGAACAGTCCTACTATACTAATCCTAGTGCTAATATGTCTATCACAGAGGGTACCTACCCTGAGAACCACTATCTCTAAATCATGAGGCATTATGTCTACCACTAAAACTATCTTAATAACAAAACCTCTTATCGCAACCCCTTGGGTGTTATGATATATATCCTTCATTAATTGTGCATAATCAGAAACCTTAGAAAAGGCCTACCCATAAAAACCAAACTCTATATAGACATTTGTATAGGATGGCTAACCAACTCATGTATTTGATCCTTATACTCTACAACAGTCATAGAAACCTATTCCATCATTCAAAACTGATATTTTAAATAATCCCTAAGGATGTGAAGCATATACTTCTCGAAGAAGACCTTGGAGAACTAAGTCCATGTCAATTAGGGAGATGTATCTTGACTTGATTCTAGATAACCTCTCCACTAATGTCGAGCTTACAAGTCCAACTATAAAGTAGTGTAATACACACCATGAGTCTTAACAAGGCCTAAATTATGGTGTTTATCCTCATAAGAAATCAAGAATCATATGCATCTTCACCTGGTGCACAAAAAAAGCTAGGAAAAACCATTCTCAATAACCTACCCAACATTTTTTCCTATATTAATAGACATAACAGGTTGCGCAACTATCGACTGAGGAACCACCGATTGATGTGCTAGATTTTTGTAGTACATTTAAGACTTTTTAACTTGAAATAATTGTAAGTTCTTAAGTAATTATTGGTGTTTTTGATGTTATTTCTTAAGATTTTGTAGGAAAGTCAAGATGCATGGAAATAAATAACAATGGAGCAAAAGAGCTAAAATATGAGAAAAAAGAGCTGAAAACATGGAATAATGGAGCAAAAGAGCTAAAATCTAAGCAAAAATAGTTGAAAACATGGCTGACACAACCGTAATAAGTCTTTAGCCTTGTGATAGGCTATTAGCATTGGCATCACCCTTAACCAGGGAGTTATAGTCTGAGAAGCAGTTCTAACGACATTGGTGACGTGGCATCAAAGTTGTGATATGGAATCAATAAGGGCATCAGCCTTAAGCAAAGAATTAGCAAAAGGAAAAAACATTTGAAGACGATAGTTAAATGTCGTCTGATCCATGACACGGCGTTAGAAACATCATCAGCTTTAGATATAACTTGAAGACAACTGGAGCTAATCTGATGCCATTGGTGATAAGGCATCAGACTCTTGATGTGGTGTCAGACAGGGCATCACCTAATCCAATAAATTTATTTATTTTATTATTTTATTTCCATAATTAAGTTTACGTATAAATAAATTTTTTGAGGGTTTTATTCAGGATCTCTCAATCTAGTTTTTAGATATTGGGAGAAACGTACATTTTCTTATCTTTTTCGTCAGGTATTTTTCTTGTTTTCCCTTCAAAACTTATCAACTATAGCAGATTAATCTCTTGTAATTCAATTGAAGGAAAATTATTATTTTCATCCATTCGTAAGTTTATCCATACTATTATGAATTCATCTTTGTATTTTATTCATCAAATCATGAACGGCCAATTCCATTAACCCGAGTTATGGGATACATGGATTAAGGTTTGATATGCTGCTAGGTACATAAAGGGTTCAAAGAGTAGTAGGACATCTTGAAATTTTACTGTTTTAACTTAAAATCTATTTGTTGCAAACAATAGGTTATGCCTTAGATTTATTTTCTTGAACAGAGAAATAGACTAGAGGACATGAATTATCAATAGGAACTCGGAAGCCACCAACCTTCTGTTTAACGATTAATGCCATAACTGGATTAATCTACCTGAGATAAGACCTATTAGAAATATATAAGTTATCTATATTTTAGAGAATTAGATAACAAATTATCTGTAAAGGTCGAGAGATAAGTCAGATAGTAAAGTAGTCAGGGATATTCTGTTGTTCCTACTTACTTCAAGAGTCTTAAGCAGTACCTAGTATCTGTCAATTCCCAAAACCCACAGTGAACATAACTCTAGTTTTCCATTTATATTGATTACAAACACTAATACTAAAAGCCCATTTTAAATTTTTGTATCATTTAGTTGAATTTAATGTGTAGCTATAATTTCAAACTAGTTTAGTCGCCACTCACATTGTTCCCTGTGGATTTGACCCCAACTTCAAAGTTGGGTAAATATATTTATGACAATCGCCTTACACTAATTTAAGGTGTAAGTTGAGCGTTATAAAAAATGATGTCGTTACCGGGGATCAAACCTGGGTCACCCGCGTGACAGGCGGGAATACTCACGATCTCCATCCTACCAGGAGTATAATTATTATTTATGCGGTGGTTAAGATGGACATTAGAGTGTACCTAAATGTCCCCTCCTCATATTTTGCTAATCCAAGTTTTAGTTCTTTTTATGAGTATGACAGGTCTTATGGTCAAGAAAAGAAAGAATGCAGCATTGGAAAGAGTAACATAATGAAATATACCATATGTGACATACGTCAAGACATTAGGGCATTTAACAAGGGAAGAGAAAGAATATAAGAGATGGATATCAAGGTCAATCATCTGAAACACTTTACTACATTATGTTTAGATGATATATTATCTGTGGAATCATTTAAAATAATGGAACAGTGTAAAGATGAAGAGAAAGATTCCAATACTGATGATGAGCTTGATGTTGATCAACCCATGGAGATTTCCCAGCCAACAGAGCCAACCATGAGGAATGATGCCAAGATTGAGTAAATTGTGATAGAGGTAAAATAAGAAGCCATGCTAATATCTTATTAAGACTCTAGCCCAATTCAAAGTAAAAATATTGAGAATATGAATAAAAGTGAGTCTGTAGAGGATAGTATAAATTTTGAAGTTGGATTTGTTAGGTCACACTCGAAGTATTTTTCCATATTATGTTTAGATGATATCTTTTCTATGGAATCATCTAAACTAATAGAAGACTATGAAGAAGAGGAAAAAGAATCCTATATTCTTTATTTTACACTTGATAAGAAACACAAAAACACACCTCACTTTAAAGCTGAGTTATATGCTATGCATCATCCATTACTCAGATTCTTAATATTTATACCACATCCCTATGAGAGAGGTAAGAAGATGGACTCTAAGTTAGGGGTGAATTTTGTTTACTCAAGATAGAGGAAAAATCTGAGTTGGTTCATGCCGCGATACTAAATTAGGCGCTTCTTGGGAGGTGACCCAAGGTATTTTGTTGTTTGTATTTGTGTTGCGTGATTGACATTAAATCTTTGCACCCATAGTGCCACATTTATATTTCTAACTCTCTTATTTTGTATTAACGTGTTGGGAACACTACATGATATTAAGTTGAGGGTGGGGCTACTTGTGGATGTGATGTCCTCCTAGGGTTTCTGTTGTCGTGCCTCTTTTCCCCGGAGTCTTATTCCTAGTAGAGCCAGCATGTTTAGGTGTATTGTATTCGTTTTATTATTTGTTGTGGTTTACTGGAGAAAAATAAGTATCTAGAGCAGTTGACATATTTTAGTTAATTTTTAAGACTGATAAACATCTCTCCGTTGGTCTGTTTAATAACTATGTGATATGCATTTATATGTGGCTACTGTAAATCTTTTTATGGCATTAGTACTAGGGACATGATAATCACTGCTAACAATTGCATGAACTGAATGGGTAGTAGCTTTTGATGTACCATTATGCCATGTGTGTGAGAGGGCTTACTCAATTCCAAGCATGTGTTGAATCTAGAACTTGCCCGGTTAGTCTTAGCATGGTTGAAAGATAGGGGTTAGGAAAGGATCATAGGTCGTTTTGATTTTTAAGTCTTTTTTTCTTTTGCCTAAATGACCTTCCCTGTATGCATGATCTCTCTTGATCCCTATTTTGATCTTGAATTAACCATTTCTTTATATGATACCTATCACCTTCCTGTTTAGATCATAATGTACCTATTTTTACCCTAGTCCTCCCTGGAAACTGTGTACCTTAACTTCGGTAAACAACCTATGTTGAGGATGGACATCATAGGGGTACGTAATGTAAACTGGGTATGAAGAAAAGTAGAAAAAGCAAAAGAATAAGTGAAAAATAATAAAAAGCTGGGTGGTGTGGAAGAAGAATAAGTAAACAAAATGAATAAAAAAGAAAAACCACATCCATCCAAAATAATGTATGATCAAGAAAAGGAGAAAAACAAGAAAAAGGTTAATAAGTGAACCCCAAAAGTTAAGGTAGTGCCAAGGAGGCTTAGTCACTCTAAATTCCATTGAATATCATACCATCCCTTAGCCTACACTACAAGCCAAAGAAAAGACCTATAGTGATCCTAAATTACCTGTCTGGACACCTTGGTATAGAAAATAAGGGCAAGCATATGGTATTTGGCATGTATTGATTGGAATTTGTTTCTGAGAGTCAGTGTCTCTTGACCATCCCCGCATTGACATGCTTGAGTTCATATATGAGTGAGGAGGGACTTCTTTATTGTAAAGACACATCAGTTGTACTTCTAGCTGTTTACTTGTTTGGGTAGCGTAACTTGTACATATGCATGGTTATTGTTGCTAAATTGATGCCATATCTTAATTCCTTTGGGTCACATTGTTAATCTTCAAGGATATGCACAATTGGATTTATAAGTAATTGAATGTACAACGTGGCATGTGTTTTGAGCTAAACTTGATAATCAACTGTTATAGGTATCTTATGTTTCTCTTGGTTAAGCATCGTAGTATGGTGTTATGTAGTTGCTTGAGGACATGCAATTGTTTTAAGTTGAGGGTGTTGAAGTGCTATATTTTTCTAGTACATTTAAAACTTTTTTAACTTGAAATAATTGTAAGTTCTTAACTAATTATTGGTTTTTTGATGTTATATCTTAAGATTTTGTATAAAAGTCAAGATGCATGGAAATAAATAACAATGGACCAAAAAAGCTGAAAACTGAGCTAAAAGAGCTGAAAACATAGAACAATGGTGCAAAAGAGCTGAAATCCGAGAAAAAAGAGCAAAAAACATGGTTGAGACAACTGTGATAAGTCATCAGCCTTGTGATAGGCTATCAGTATTGGTATCAGCCTTAACCAGGGAGTTTTTCTGAGAAGCAGTTCTAAAAATTTGGTGATGTGGTGTCAATATTGTGATAAGGCATCAATAAGGGTGTCAGCCTTAAGCAGAGAATTAGAAAAAGTAAAAGACATCTGATGACGACAGTGAAACGCCATCAGATCTGTGATGTGTTTCCATCAATATCGTCAACTTTAGACAGAACTTGAAGACAACTGCAGCTAATCTGATGCCATCTATGATAAGGCGTCAGACCCTTGATGTGGCACCATCCAGGGCGTCACCTAATCCGATAATTTTATTTATTTTGTTATGTTATTTTCATAATTAAGTTTAGGTATAAATAGAAGTTTTGAGGGTTTTATTTAGGACTCTCAATCTTGTTTTTGGAACTTGGGAGGAACGTACATTTCTCATTTTTTTCATCAAGTATTTTTCTTGTTTCCCCTTCAACACTTATCAACTATTGTGGATTATTCTCTTGTGATTCAATTAAAGAAATAATTGTCGTTTTCATCCATTCGTAAGTTTATCCATACTATCATTAATTAAACTTTTTATTTCATTCATTAAATTATGAGTGGCTAATTCCATTAGCCCGAGTTATGGGGTCCATAGATTGGGGTTTGATATGATGCTAGGTACTTAAAGTGTTCAAAGAGTAGTAGGACATCTTGAAATTATGTTGTTTTAACTTAAAATCTATTGGTTGCAAACATAGGTTATGCCTTAGGTTTATTTGCTTGAATAGAGAAACAGACAAGAGGACGTGAATTATCAACAGGGACTCGAACGCCACCAACCTTCTGTTTAATAATTAACGTCGTAACTTGATTAATCTACCTGTGATAACATCCTATTTGAAATTGATAAGTTATCTATGTTTGAGAGAATTAGATAATAAATTGTCTGCTGAGGTCGAGAGATAAGTCAGATAGTATAGTAGTCAAGGATATTCTGTTGTTCCTACTTACTTCAAGAGTCTTAAGCAGTACGTAGTATCTATTAATTCCCGAAATCCACAGTTAACATAAATCTGGTTTTCCTTTTATATTGATTACAAACATTAATATACTAAAACCCTATTTTATATTTTTGTATTATTTGTTTTAATTTAACTTGTAGCTCTAATTTCAAACTAGTTTAATCGCCACTCACATTGTTCCTTGTGGATTCGACACCGACTCAAATGGTGGGTAAATATATTAATTACGACCACCTTACACTAATTTGAGGTGTAAGTTGAGCGTTACCACCGGTTCAGGAGGGGCCTCAACCATTGAAGCTGATATAATAGGCTGCATTCTTGCCTTATTATCACTCCGATATCTAGATTGTTAATTATTAGATAGAGTACCACCAAATAATCACAAAAGTTGAACTAAACTATCCCTGAGCATTAAAGAAAAAGAAAACATTGGTCGAGCATGGGCTAATCCCTGGCCCATCACAAGCTAGGGTAAAAAAATCTCTAGCTTAGGAGAAGGAATAGGGTCTAGTGAAGGTCCCCTATATTGGCCTCTTACTAGCAAAACATTCTTGTGTTTTCCAGGACCTTTAGGTCATTTATGAGTAGCAACAAGATCACTAGGCTCGATCTAAGGACCCTCATCTCGTGTAGCGGTAACACATGACCTAGCCATCTACGAAAAGGGTTAAACCAAAGGAATTATTTAGAAACTAACTCAGTATCTTATCATAAAATGAGTGAAATAAGTGACTAACTCCAAAAAAATTCTTATAGCCTCACGAAGATATGAAACAAACGTCATCATTCAAATCTGCAGGACTCTACAAGACTCTTGCTCTTATACCAATAATTCTAATGAACATAAACTCTAAATCTATTTTTTGTGACACAATTATGAGTCACAATTCCACCTACTTTATAACGCCAGTAGGTAACCCAAACCATAGGCTACACCTATATGACATGGGTTAACTTTGTGAAAAATAACCTTAAAGCTAAATATCAATAGTTAAATTCTTAGAATAATAATAATAAGAAGATTGTTATAACAGTTTAATAAATAGATAAAATATCAACACTCATACCATGACCTAGTAGAGTCAGTACAAGAGCAACTATAAAAAGAAAATAAATATTAAAATAGTCAATTACAATTTGTTCTGGGAATTAATGAATAGACATAGAATATTGAACGAAAAAGGACAACTTTGAATACAAAAGCTCACCCAATCACTAAAATTAACTCAGAACGAATGTCAAATCAATGGTAGCTACTAGTACTCGAATCTACACAAAAAAGGTATAGAAGTGTAGTATGAGTACAAACACCATGGGTAATCAGTAAGCATCATCGTTTGACTGAGCTAAATCATGTTCTAAAGAATATATAAGATAAAATAAGTTAAGTTGAGGTAATAGGGAAAACCTGGAATTAATCTTTAACACTATTACGAATAAATAAATAAGTAAATTTAGAATAGTTACGTAAAGACCATATAATAATAACTTATAAATTAGCCCTTATAAGCCAATAAATATAGAAAAGTAAATAACCCAACATGACCCCAATAAGCCCGAAGGGTACAATCAAAGAAAATAAATAACTTAAGATCCACAACTTTATTGGGTATTATCTATAACTGATAAACCATCCATACGATATGGTAACATCATTATTGCACTTATACCAGAGCTTATATTACCAAAATCATCATCAGTGGCCAAACTTATCTCAGAACTCATATTATCAACATCATTATTAATTATAGGAATTATATCAGGAATCATATTATCAATATCATATCAATTATTAGAAATAAACAAGAAGTCATATTATTAATACCTTATTAATTATTGGATTTAACACATCGAGAGTATTCCCTAAATGTAACATGGTGCTTAGAACCATAAGTGATCCCAAGCTAACCCATGGTACTGACATAATACAAGAGCAACTAAATAAATACATAAAACTAAAAATAATTAGCAAAAGAGTTGGATTTAGATTAACTTAATCAATACAATATTTTTCAAAAACTTACTACTTTGGTTATAAAAATTAAACTGAAAATAAATACATCAACTAAGATTGACCGTCTATGAAGCCTGTACTAATACTATCCACTGATAGCCACGACATGACCCTATCTCTCCTTAATTAATAAAAATGAATAAAATATATAATACTGGAACTGTATTTTACTCGAGTCCTCAAATTAAGAGAACTCATCACCTGTTGGTTGGAATCTACAAACTATTGTGGGCTACAACTAATGCCTGCATTATGAATAAATGTATCCAAACAAACGTATATGTGGTCAGATTAAATGCATTGAATTAAAACATGCATGCTAAGTGAAAGTAAACTTACCAAAAGACTAAACTAAACTGAAAGCTGAAATATCATTAAACATGAATAACGAAGCATAATATAATAAACTGGGTGAGTTACTACACTTAGTTTCTTCAATTTTTGGTCCTGTAGAATAAGTTATCCTGAAGCAGTATATACATTCAAATCATGCAAGCTAAGTGTAAAAGAACCCACCTTTATTATAAGTAAAATGGTAAGCTGAAATATCATAAAGAATAACTCATAAAACAATTTCTAAACAAAACTGTGAGTCTTTACACTTAGTATAAAAAATATTGTTTCTCTATAAGAGATTCTCATAACTACCATAAATCATGTGAGCTAGCATGGAGTCCAATATCTGACACACGTTGAGGAGTGTCGTTATACCCTTGATATGAGAATAGAACCTAAACTAAATTGTAGGGATTACTAAACTCAACCCATTTTGGGCAAGGGGCAAGCTTATCTAAGAGGCTCTTAAACCTATGGTGGCATGCAATTTCTAGAGAATGGGATGCGTTGAACCTAAATTTCCCTATCAATGCTAAATATTACTCTCAAATATATATATATATATATATATTATATGTTCATACTGATGGAATTCACATTAAAATAAACATTTGAGTTTATAAATATGAAAACTAATAATGCTTTTGTTAATCAATCATACTCATGAATATCTGTGTTAATTTCATATCATGTCTAATATCATAAGATCAAAATTAAAATTTGAATCATATTCTAGTAATCCAAGATAGTAAATCTAAACTTTTTGGTAAATTGAGAGTGTCGTGATAAATTCATATGCTCGAATTTGTAAATTTACTAAATCATGCATAAACTCGTGCATATTTATCAACTCATGGGAATTCATGTAAAAATATAAAAAATCATCTAATCAAAACAATCATGTAACAAAAAACATGACTAAGGTAATTCTTGTGCTAACTGGAGTTTAAATCATATGATAATGTCATAATTTCAATATTATTGAAATTGGTTATGAACCCAAATTAAAATCTCATAATTTTAATTAAAAACAAAACTTTTGGGCTCAGGGAACAATAAGTATCCTTCCTCAAACCCCACATACCTAAACTTATTGATTTCCTGAAGGAAAACTTGAATTTTGATCCTTGGAAGTTGAACTTAAGGAAGAAACCTTAACTTCTTTCACTCTAGAGTACAGATGCAAATGAGCATTAAAAATTTTTATAACTGATGCATAAATATCTTTTGTAGGGTTCCTTAAGTCTTGGTGGTAGGGTTTGAGTTGCAGAAGATGCCAAAATACCCCTAAGGAAATAAAAAAAAATTACAAGGATATTTTAAATGATGAAAAAGTTGACAAGCCATTAGTTTGTGATGTCTCATCACCCTAGTTGGCAACTCCAATTGGATTTTTCCATATATTGTTAAGGCTACCTACTTGGGTTGACTATCTTAGGTGTCACCTAGTTTAGGACTCATCAACTTAGTCATCACATTTTGACACACAAATATTTAAATGTTAAATGTTAACTGGAGCAACTCTATATGGAAGAATAGATATAGGCTGAGTGTCTAGATGAAGGTACATTCCAAATTTGATTTCCCTTTTGGAGGTACTCTGGAAAGATCTTCGGGAAAGACGCTTCGAAATTCACACACTACTTACACTTACTCAAGAGTACGGATTTCTGATCTAGAGTCCTGGACTTGAATGAGATAGTAGATACATCCCTTTGATATCATTTTCCTTGCCCAAAGGTAGGAAATAAGTTAACCCTTAAATGTTGATATGCTACCCCTCCAATCTAGGATAGGCTCATTCATAAAATAAAATTGGACAATTCTGTTTCTACAGTTGACTGAGGCATAGTAGGAATGAAGCTAATCTATGATGAGAATGATATCAAAATCATTCATCTCTAATTCAACTAAGTCTACTAAAGTGAATTTCTGAGATACCATAATTGGTGAGTTCCTGTATACCCGTTGGGATATAATGAATATACCCACTAGGGTAGAGATGGAGAAATGCTTTGCTAGGATCTCAGGACTAACTCAGAAGTCGACAGCTCTATAGAGAGTTACAATAGATAAATAAGCTCCTGGATCGAGCAAACCATAAATATGTAAATGATAAAATTATAATGTACCAGTGACCACATCAGGAGAAATTTCCTGATCTTGTTGGAACTGAAGGGCATAGAGTCTGTTTGGGCATTACCCACTGGTAACACTAGAAGTGCCACCCTATTGATTTGGGTGACCAAACTGAGATGAAGGACGATTATGTTGATGTTGGGAACCTGACTGAGGAGAATCTCTAACTCTGTCACCAATCTTACCACACCCAAAAGACACATCATCGACATCTCTGTAGATACCCAAGTGGTTTCTGCCATATTTCTAGCAAAGAGGAATAATTTGGGTGCTTTTAACACTACCCTCAGATTAGGGCTTAGCGCCCTATCTCTGTTACCATCTCTTAATTTTAGCACTGGAGTACTAGCTGAGGATGGATCTTGAATGAGGATGTAAGGTGTAACCAAGAAAGATTCCCACCCTCTGACTTAGACTGGGCAAAGTTGAAACTACCTATTCTTGCTCTCTTGCTCTCTTGCTCTTCCTTCACTTATACCTATTCTTAGCCTCCTCTTTCTACTGAACATGGACCATGAGCCTGGATATGTCCATATCTTTAATCAACATTATGGTCCAACACTCCTTGACCATACTATTATACATGCCCAACACAAACTTACTCATCTTAGATCTGTTATCTGCTACCACATTAGGAGCATATCTAACTAATTGCGTAAACTTTAGAAAATACTTTTTCACTATCATGTTGCCCTAGTTCAGGTTAATAAATTTTAGAACCTTTGCTTACCACAACTCCAACGGAACGAACCTATCCAGAAAAACAGTAGACAAATCCTCCTACTCTATGGACCCTATATCTGCGGCTCTCTCAACTTTCCACTATTTGAACCATGAGTGAGCCTCGTACTATAATAGATATGCAGCTAACTCGGTAATCTCACTAGCTGTCACCCCCATAATATCTATAACCTTCTGTACCTACGAAAAAAAATTCTGTGAGTCCTCATCTAACTTTGACTCGATAAAAAATAGAGGGTTCATTTAGGTGAAGGACCGAATCCTGGATGCAGCAGCATTGTCCACTGGGTTAGCTAAAACAGCATCTTAGAATTCATTCTAGGCTTCCACAAAATGAGAGAGAGTGGTGAAAGTTCCTCTAAATTAAGATTGGAAAACATGTTCGTCTAGAAGATCTTCTTGAAGGGGCTTAGGTGCTGACTGATTTCTGATTCTCCTTTCATTGGTCTTTTTGGGATGCATGTTCTATAAACAAAAAGGATAGAATGGATTAGACTAAGAGTTTAAATTGAGCTCATGCTTACTCGTATGACTTGAATGCTGAAAGAAGGGAAACTTTTTCAAAAACATCTAATAGTCTCCATTCCATAAGTGTGGCGCACTACACACCCATGCACAAGACTCTACTAAATTTGGCTTTCAAACTTCCTATGACTCTTTTGAACCTTAGGCTATGATACCAAATTTGTAACGCCCCGAGTCTGTACCCCAGATGCTACACAATACTCATAATCCTGAAAGACCACAAGCTAACACATTACAAGTACCACCTGCATTAACTGAACAACAATACTATAATTATACAGAAATTAGACAAAAATTTACCATATTGTTAAAATCTAAAATAAATATAGAGTACGGTACATCAATATTGAAACGGAATATCTGTTTACAAATACTCTAGTCTGAAAAGCCTCTACTGCCTGAACAAGGAGTTGATGGGACAAGTCCCCAACTAACTCCAACTACTAAAATAAATAGAGTAATAAAATACTAGAATAATATATCTATCCTTAAATAATGAGGACTCACCACTAGTCTGTTTCTGATGAGTCGAGCTGCTAAGTATGATCCGAAGACCGCGCATCTGACCCTATGATATAACACATCATAGCACAAAAGAAAAGTATTCATTAATACTTTAATATAATGGTACGCTAAGTGAGGTAGTCTAGGATGCATGGGTTCATATGCATGAACAATACTGACTAAATAACATAAGCATAACCAAATAAGAGTACATGCATGGAATTTGTAAACTGTAACTAAGGTAATGATAACATTGGATACTTAGTTCTGAAATACTAGTTTACTGATATCTAAATTTACTGATACTTTATTACTGTTAACTAAGTGACTATATCTGACAGTCCTGATTCTAGTGGAACTAATTTGAGTTTCATGCTGAACTAAGTGACTGTATCTGACAGTCCTAATTTCTGTAGAACGGAAATGAGTTCTATTCTGAAGATTGAAACTAAGATTGTTGGAGGTAATCATCTAAATAATATGCCCTTCTATGAATGGATTGGGGTCCAACCTATAACCCAAATTAGAAGGGTGTCAGCACCATGCCATGGGTAAAGACAAGTTGAGTCACCCTCATCTGGCAGGTTCTGTGAATGAGAATGGTGGTACCCTCAACTAGTAAGTAGGATACCTCTTAAAACCTTATTTGGCAGGTTGATATATCATCCTATGCTGGCTATAATGTTCTGGAACACAGGGACTGCTTCTAAGGATCATACCCTCTGCTGGCAAGTGAGTCCCCATCCATGGGTTCACTCGATGTTGAATCGTACTCCCAACTAAATAGACACTAGACATAATTGTAAACTATACTAGGTTGGACTAAACTCTAACTAATCTTACTGTCTAACTGAACTGAACAAAGTTCACTGAGTTTTGTTAACTGATGTAGTACTATTAAATTCTATTAACTGATGGAATACTATAGAGTTCTATTGACTAGTCGAATTTACTGAGGTCTGAACTAAATACTAAACTGTAATTATGAATAAGTACTAAGGCTACTCTTCGACACTACTGAGACTATTCTGTAGCTACCACAGCTTTAGGTAAACAGCTAAGTTTTTAGGTACTAAATACCCCCAAGACTTGATAGCCAAAAAATTTAATCATAGCATGTATTAAAATGGAAAAACCATATGTACTTGATCATAACTCATTCATAGAGACATTTTATCAAATACATGCATGACATAACTTGCACATAAGCTAACATGAAATGATTATTTTTCCCTTTTTCTTTGTGTACATAAGCAATTTATCAATCACCTGGAGGACATAATCCATGCACATGACACTAACCACATATATGCACCATAATTTAAATCCCTATTTACAATTTCAAGGATTTAGCACAAATTCACATGATTATATACATATATCACACAATTCCAGTTGAAACTTGAAACAACACATGGATTAGAAACCAAATTAATCATTATAATCATGAATATAGTCAAACCCAACATGAAATTCATGTAATCTATAGACTTGAAGTTTTAAAAATAGATTCTTGAACTCCAAGGGTGGAAGGGACCCTTGGATGAACACTTGACATACCTTAACAATTAAATTAAGAAAGATTGATGGTATGTTCTTGAGCCTAGAATTAAATTTATAATCTCCTAGGGTTTGTTCTTGAGAGCAAATTGTGAAGAATGAATAGTTTTTTATCTTAGATGAGTTTAATTTTGTTTTCTGGGAATGATAGATGTGGGAAAAGACCTAAATACTCATGAGGACTTGTCTTTATAATGACTAAAAATTGACCTAGCGACGTGCACTGCAATACACTGCATTATTGGCATCAATGCGTTGGCCAACGCACCGTATCGAGTGTACATTATTTTACTAGAATTTGCCCTGGAAAATGGAGGAAAATATTCATCGACGTGATGAGCGATGCACCAAGTCGATATTACATTGATCCACTGGCTTGAGCGTTCAAATGTGTTTTAAACAAAGTCCAAAAAATCTAAAACTTATCTGGGAATACCTACTAATATTCCTGATGATATTTCAACCTAAAACTCAATAATGTAAGGTCATGAAGGTCGTTAAAAGAGTCGCCAACCTAAAAAGGCTAAAATAACACTAATTTTGAAAACATAGCTAAAATTTACTAAGTCTGTGACCCCTTAATAAGCTTTAAAGGACTAAATTACGATTAGGATTTTGTGGGGTATTACAATATCTCCCCTTTGGGAACATTCATCCTTGAATGAGGCTGACTAAGCCGAGAATAATAATAGAATAGATTTAGGCATGGGACATGCGCAAATGTAACATGATTTCATCACTGACATTACTAATATAATGAAATTTCATACTGAACATACATATCTAATGCATGTGTACATGGTTAAACATAATTCCTAAATACATGACTGGAATTGCTAATAAGCTGACTTTCTCATGTTGAACATGCATATCTGATGCATGAATACATAACTAAAAAAAATGTAATGGTAACTGATACCAAGTCTATAAGGGAAATCTAAGCATGGAATTTAGTAAGTTCAAGGGAAAACTATCACCTTAGGTTTATTCTGAGTTTACGGATATGAGGTGAAGATACTTGTTCCATATATCTGCTTCTACTTCCCAAGTAGCTCCTTCAATGGACAAGTTTCGGCAAAGAACATTGACTAGAGGGACCTCTTTTTTCCTTAGTCTTTAAATCCGATAATCAAGGATTTTGACTAGAATCTCCTCATAAAAGAGGCTATTCTGAACATCTATACTTCCTACAAGGACTACAACTATTGGGTCACCTATGCATTTCTTTATCAAGGAGACATGGAACATTGGATGTACTAAAGCTAAATCTAAAAGCAACTCAAGCTCGTAAGCTACCTTTCTGAAATGGCTAAGAATTCGATAACGATCGACATATCGGGGATTGAGTTTCCCATTCTTGTAAAACCTCTTCACTTCATTCATAGGAGAGATATCCAAATGCATATATTCACCAATCTCAAACTCGAGATCCTTTTTTTACACATTTGCATACGATTTCTGTCGTGTTTGAGTTGTATTAAGCCTTTCCCTGATAAACTAAACCATCTCTAATATGTCAAACACTAATTCAAGACCAACTAATATTACCTCTCCTACTTAAAACAAACTAATAGGACACCTATATATCCTTCCATAAAGCGCTTTAAATAGAGCCATCTGAATGTTGGAATGATAGTTGTTGTTTTATGAGAACTCAAACAAAGGAAAGTGTTCATACCAACTACCTTTAAAGTTTATCGCACATGCTCACAGCATATCCTCTAATGTCTGAATGGCCTTTTCTGCTTGACCATCTGTCTGAGGCTGAAAGGTTGTACTGAGGTGGAATTAGGTACCAAGAAATTTTTAGAAGGCTTTCCAGAAATGAGAGGTGAGATGCATATCTCTATATAAGATAATGGACAGTGAAAATCTGTGTAGTCTGACCAACTCTCTAAGATAGAGCTTGATATATTCCTCAGCCAAATAAGAGGTATGTAAGGGTAGAAAATGGGCAAATTTGGTCATCCTTTCTAAAATGACACTAAATAAATTGTACTAAAGACGTGTACCAGGCAAACCCATTACAAAATACATTTTCACCTCTTCCCATTTCTAAGTGGGAATACTGAGCTCCTACATAGACCCACTAGGCTTATGATGATCGATCTTAACTTGCTGACATATTGAGCACTTGGTTACAAACTCTGCAATGTCTCTCTTAATCCCACTTCACTAATAGTTCTCTCATAAATCACTGTACATATTAGTAGCCACTGGATGAATAGAGTAACATGTACTATGCGCTTCTGCAAAGATCTGCTTTTTTAGGTCATCTACACCTAGCATACATAGGTGACCCTAACAATGCAGAACATCATGTCCCCCTTGGTAGAAAACCTCTACCTTCTGAACTCTGACTGATTCTTTCAACTTAGCTAAACTGGGATCCCTATCCTTTTTTGGCTTCACTTCAAAAACTATGGATGATTCTAAACTGTTCTGTACCCATACACTAACATCTGCTGAATTGACTAAGAGAATACCTAGTCAGTAAAGATGATGAACCAACTGAGCTAACTTCTTCTTACCATCCTCCACATGAGCAATACTACCCATAGACATCCTACTAAGAGCATCAGCCACTACATTGGCCTTACCTGGATGATACAGAATACTCATGTCATAATCCTTTAGCAACTTCAACTACCTTATCTGACGGAGGTTTAGGTCTTTCTGAGAGAACACATACTGTAGGTTCTTATGGTCAGTGAACACATCAACATGCACTCCATTCAAATAGTGCCTACAAATATTTAAGGTAAATATCACTGCTGCGAACCCAAGATCATGAGTTGGATAGTTATTTTCATAGGGCTTACTTTGTCTAGAGGTGTAGGCTATGACCTTATCTCTCTGTATCAAACACACCCCAAACCAACTTTGTAAGCATCACAATACACAATAAAGCCATCTGAACTATCCAGTAGAGTCAAAACTGAGGTTATAGTAAGTCGAGTCTTCAACCCTTGAGAACTCTTCTCACAAGAATCTGACCAATAAAATTCAACCTTCTTCTGAGTCAATGTAGACTTAGAGGATTCAATAGACGAAAATCTCTCAAAAAACCATGGTTAATAGATAGCAAAACCTAAGAAACTCCAGATATGTAATATAGACATGGGTCTGGGCTAGTTTCTCACTGCTTCAATCTTTTGGGCATCAACACTAATGCCATGACTAGAAATGTTAAGTGATGAGGAAGGCTGTTAACCTTAGCCAAAATTTACACTTACTAAATTTGGAGAATAGTATATGGTTTCTGAAAGTCTGTAATACTATTCTGAGATGGTTTGCATGATTATGCTTACTCCGAGAGTAGAAAAGGATGTCATCTATGAAGATTATGATGAATATGTCCAAGTACTACTTGAATGCATGGGTCATCTAGTCGATGAAAAATGTTGGGGAATTAGTAAGACTAAATGATATGACTAAGAATTCCAAGTGACTATACTGAGTCTTGAAAGCTATTTTTCTATTGTCACATTCTCTGACTCTGAAATGATGATAGCCTGATCTGAGGTCTATATTAGAAAAGTAACTAGAACCCTGAAGTTGGTCAAATAAGTCATCAGTTTTGGAAGTGGATACTTGTTCTTGACCATGACTTTATTTAGCTAACGGGAGTCTATACAAATTATGAAAGAACTGTCTTTCTTATGCACGAATAGAATTGGTGCACCCCATAGGGACATACTGGGTCTGATGAATTCCCTATCTAGGAGATCTTTCAACTATTCTTTTAATTCTTTGAGTTCTGCTAGAGCAATTCTATATGGTCGAATAGATATGGGCTGAGTGTCTTAAAGAAGGTCTATTCCAAAAGCTATTTCCATTTCAGGTGGAACTCCGAGAAGATTTTCAAAAAACACATCAGAGTATTCACATGTTGTAGACATTGACTCAAGAGTTGGAGTTTCAGATCTAGAAACTTGGACTCGGATGAGATGGTAGACACATCCCTTAGATATCATTTTCCTTGCCCTAAGGTAGGAAACAAATTGACCCTTTAGTACTGAAGTACTACCCCTCCACTCTAGGAAGGATTATTCAAAAATTAAAACTCGACAATTATGTTTCTACCATCAACTGAGGCATAATAGGAATGAAGCCAATCCATACTGAGAATGACATTAAAATTGGTCATCTCTAATTTGACTAAGTCTGCTGAAGTGAATTTCCGAATACAATTAATCGGATAGTTTCTAAATACCTATCGAGAGATGATGGATTTATCCTCTAGGGTAGACACTGAGAAAGTCTCTGCTAGGATCTTGGGACTGAATCCAAAGCTAACAGATATATATGGAGTTACAAAGGATAAAAAAGTGCCTGGATGTAGCAAAGCCTAAATATGTAATGGATAAACTTGTAATATACCAGTGACCACATTAGGAAAACTTTCCAGAAGTTGTCAAGATTGAAGGGCATAGAGTCTGTCTAGGCGTTGCCCATTAGTAGCACTAGAAGCGTCACCCTGCTAATTCGGGTGACTAAACTGAGCTTAAGGATGGTTATGCTGACCCTAGGAACCTGACTAGGGACAATCTATGACTTTTTGACCTAGCTTGCCACACCCGAATCACACATCACTACCTGCCCTACAGATACCCTGGTGTCTTCTACCATATTTCAGGTAAGAAAGATTAGTTTAACCACTACTGACACTACCGTTATACACATAGCTTGACGCCCTATTATTGTTTCCATCTATGAATTTCAGCACTAGGGCACTGGTTGAGGATGGAGCTGGAACTAAGGATTTTGAGTAGAGCTGAGAATGATTCCCACCCTCTGACTTAATCTAAATAAAGTTGAAACTACTTGTTCTGGATCTCTTGCTCCTTTTCTCATTTTCCCAATTCTTAGCCTCATTTATCTGCTGAGCATGGACTATGAGACTGTATATGTCTGATAACGCCTAAACTACAGCTCTCGTAAGAGTGTAAGCGGTCGCTGTCAAATATAGAACCCAACTAGGTTCGGTGTCGAATCCCATAGGGATTACTTAGTCACTAAGTATGCAACTATTAGTAGACTATTGGTCAAAAATTCTGCGAAAAGGGGGGATGTTTTAGGCGTGAATTAAAAGTATCAAAATAGCAAAGTAAAAACGGAATGCTTTGTTTAGTAAGATTTAATCACTGTGAATTGTAAGTTAGCGTTATGTCCTCCTTATGAGTTCTACATATCTATTGACTATGAGTAATGTGGAATTCAGACATGCATGCACTTATAGAGATTCGTATTCTATGGTAAATCCTAGTATCTCTCGACCATCAAGGATTATCTCAGTTTAACTCTCTCGAGCTTAAAGCGTATAACTAATGGTACGAACTATCCAAGAGGTTAATACAGTTACGGCACTAACTTGTAAACAGGGGTTGGTAGCCCTATTTCCTTGTCACACTCTCTTTTCCAAACATGTAACTTTTCTCTCAAACAAGTTAATGCTATAATGGCGTATTATATATGTTTGCAACCAGAAGAATTTAATTAAGATGAAGAGAGTAATGATATAAGTAGCATACGTATCAAGATTTCACAAACTCATAGAAATAGATAGTATATCATAAGGCTTCCATAACCCTAATAGAGAAGTTTAGCTACTCATAATTGTAAAGGAAAACAACGAAGACATCATCATCATACCAAAACAATAACAAGCTCACACTAGGTATGTATTGGCGTTACAACAAGGTTGACATTTTTCCTCTTGGCGTATCCCACGAGTTAGAATTTTTCTCTGTTAAAACTTATAGAATCTGTAAACTGAATAATACTAAAAGTGTTGACTAAAAAGAGAAAATCGAACAGAATAGAAATAGATGAAAGAAAGAATAAGAATGCTGCAAAATTCAGCAAAATAGGGTTTTTATAACATCCATATCCAAGTCCTGCTAAGTTACTGCATCCTTTTCCTAATCCTAATAAGTTACTGCTGATTCCCAAGTCTTTAGAAATACTGTTTTTGCTCGGGACAAGTTTTCCATGCATCACTTTCAGTCCACAAGCTTCCAAAAGCTGCCTTCCTTCTGACGTGAAGTTTCCATTGCTACCGAAAGGTCTACAAAGTGCTGAAATCTTCATCATAAATACCTGAAAACATGCTAATCATGTTGGTTAGCTCACTTACAGGAAAATGGACTAAAAGTGCAGGAATTATATATTTTGTCCTTAAAACTTGGCTAAAATATGGGTAAATTAAGGTGCTTTAGGCGTGTAAATACGCCTAACATCAGCACCCCACACGTAAAGCTTTGTTCGTCCTCGAATAAAATATCATGTCCATATAAATATCTACTTAGGGTTTTACAGAAACAACATAGATGTTCAACAAAACAGGCACAACAATCATTATCAAAGAGTAGTTTTCCAATCACTACTAGAAACAATTCAACCTACAACGTAGACTCATGATGATGGCTAATTCGTATCCACAAGTTAAGGCACAAAGAATCATATAACACTACCCAAAACTCATCAACCATGTGTGTCTCACACAAGATATCACCCATAATCACTCACAAGTTTGCATTTTTCGAAACATGGGTACAAGATTCTCCTTGCTCTCACTTTCACAAAGAATGCATATGTTGCAACTGCTGACCATAGGCTTGCCCTTAGTGTAATGCTCTACTATTATCATAATGCTAAGCTTAGGATCAAATAGATCTTTACAGGTTGTAGTGTAAGCTAAGGGACAGGTAGAACTATTTTGGCCAGAAATAGTGACTATGTTCCGTAAGCTCTTTAATACATCACATTATGCCATTAACACTCTCTTTTAAACAACCTCTCTACTTTCCTTTTATCTACCACCCCTTTTCACCTATTTTGTTATTCAATTTTAAATTAAATTAACTTTTTATTTTTCTTTTCATTTTTTCTCTTTTTTTTTCTTTTTTTATAACACACCTTTATAATAGCCACTTTCTAACAAATTCAAGCACCAATACACTCTAAGGTATCACTCTCACCTAATTCCCTCTTCTTTTGTCACATGACTTTACAATTTAAAGCGCTTGGGAATTTGGATCAAATGATCTTGAAAAAAAATGGATTCGGCTACATATGAGGCTGTCAAGGAGAATGGCTAAAGGCGCAGAGGGGTTAACTAGGATAATGTACAAGGGTAGGTGAAAAGAAGGTAAACAATTATAGGCTGCCAAAGAAATGCCTAAATCATCTCCTAAACTCACACTCTTTATTTCGCTTTACATAAACACCAGGCAAGTTCTAGCATCAGTCACAACACAGAATATACTATAACCTCACACACACAAGGGACATGGTCAACTTTTTTGGGAGCAGTATAGACTCTTGACCTAACAGATGAATGAATTAAACCACACAATTATCACACAGTGAATCACACTTAGAGCCTAAATGTCTCAATAGTAATGATTTTAGCAAAACTCTTGTCATTATACCATGCTGCCTATCAGAACAATTTCATGCAAAATCTAAAAAAAAAAATCTAGAATTTAACTACTAACTACTAACTAAGACTAATAAGACTAAATCAAACAAACAAACATAACTAAATGCAAATGCAGACAAAGAAGTATAGCATAAAAATACCAGCACCCCACACTTACAAGGGATACACTGCCCTCAGTGGAAAATAAATAAGAAAAACTTGATTAGTCGGACTCCTCCTCTATGATTGGGGTCATACCCCCTGTATCGGAATCATCATCAGAGTCGTCGTCATCAGAGTTCTCTTCTATGTCTGAGTCTGGCATTCATCGATCGTCATCAGTTGGCACGTCATCATCAAGAGGTTCCTCAAAATATAAACCTACTCCACACATAGCCCTCGCATGCTCATTCATAGGGTAGTTATAATCCAACTGTTGGAGATCTGCAATAGTGGGAACACGACCCCCACTCATCATGGTAAACCTCGTCATGCCATATAAATGGCAGAAGAAGCTTTAGTCGCGAGCATGTCATTTTGCAGTGGTCAGGTTGACGCCATGCATAGATTCAACATCTTTCACCTTTGTGAGGTCAACCTTATTTGGGTTGTGTGGAAGCTTATGATCTGCAGGTTCCTCTTCGATTTCCACCTTCCTTAATATCGCAGTCAACAGATTTCCAAAGCTGAAGTGGGACCTCTTGTTCAGCCTAGCCTTATGTATTAAAGATCGAATAATTGCCCCGATGTTGATGGAGATGTTTGTCATCAATGCATACACCAAGCACACTCTATCTCATGTTATCTTTGTGTACTGTGTCCCTGGAATCAGGAAAGAGTTGAGTATTCGCAACCATATCCGAGCTTCTCTGTTCAAGGAAGCATACGGGAAGGTATTGTGCCGATCGGTGTCCTTGTGATGACTCCAACATGCCATTGATCTTGTTCCGCACAGTGTGTGTTTGATCACCCTGTACGAGGTCTGTTATAAATCTCTTTGAGTTGTGATGGATCAACAGATGGCAAACCCAAAAAAGAGTTGAAGAACTCTGCATTTAGTTGTAAGACTTGTCCCCGAATCTTTACTTCACTCCCTGTAGTCTTTGGGGACAAATTGGCATAGAAATCACGTGTTAGATAAAGATTACATTCTCCCATATCTCAAAAAATGATGTCAATATGTAGCTCTATGCTTTTAGCCAAGATGTGAGGTTCTTTCTTTGCTAGGCTCTCCTTTTGTATTAACTCCACGTGAACATATTTTTTCACTTTGTTGTTCTTATACCACTCCTTTCTTTACTCCTCTAGGACCCATTTTATCCCGAACATGCTGATGATAGGCGGATTTACACGCCTATATCAATATATTTTGCCCATATTTTAGCCTAGTTTTCAGAACAAATTATATATTTCAAGCACTTTTAGTCCTTTTTCTTGTAAATGAGCTAACGAACATGATTAGTAAAGTTTCAGGTATAAATGATGCAAAATTCAGCATTTTATGGCTTACTTGACGCAAAAGAAAGCTCACGAAGGAAGGAAAGGGAGTTTACACGCCTAAGGACCAAAACTGTTGTATGGAAAATCTGTCCCGGGCTAAAACAGCATTTCTGAAGACTTTGGGGACTTACAGACACATAGCTGGATTTGAACAATGATACATTAACCTAGTACAATTGGGTTATGTATTTCATTAGTTTATTTGGATTATGATAATGTTACATTAACCTAGTACATTTGGGTTAAGTATTCCATTAGCCTAGTAGGATTTGGTTATTTATTTCATTAGCTTAGTAGGAGTAGGATATAGGTATTATAAATACCCTATCATGCTAGAGATTTTTATTCATTCATCAATTAACTCTTCAATTCATCATTCAGAAACAATTCATCTTCCTACCTTCTAATCATCTTTCTACAATTCTTCTAATCTTTCCATCAATTCTTCTATTCATCTATTCCACAACAAGAGAATCGTTACCAAGCTAAGGAATCACGCCTCACGCCTATCACTTGATCCACACGCCATAAATCAATATTGTGATATAACAACAATGTCAATCGTGATCTCCTTCGCATTCATGGGTAACTAAACTTCTCTGTTGAGGTTATGGAAGCCGAATGAGTTACTATCTATTGCTGTGAGTTTGTGAGTTCGTGACACGTATATTGCTTATATCATTATTCTCTTCATCTTAATCTACATTCTTTGCGGTTGCAAATGCAAGAATATGCCAGTCTACATTTAACTTGTTCAAAAGAAAGGTTATTTGTCTGGAAAAGAGATAGTGTCAAGGTAGTAGAACACCCTTTCCTATTAAAAAGCTAGTGCCGTAACTGGACTAACCTCTTGGAGAATTCGTACCGTTAGACACGATTTAAGCTCGAATGAGTTAAAGTGAAATAGTCCTTGTTGAGTTTGAAAGACACTTGGATTTACCATCGAATACAATTCTCTATAAGCAGTTGCATGTCAAAACTCTACACACTCATAGCCAATAGAGACGTATACCTCAGAAGGTGGACATAACCCCAACGCCTCAATTCTCATTGTTTACAACCCACGTAACAATCTCTCTCTCTTTACATTATTATTTTCAGCTTTTGTTTACATTACTTGCACGACAAGAATCCCCCCTTCTTACGAGACTTGCACCAAAAGTTTAGTAATTTAACTTACTTCTTGGCCAAGCTATTCCCTGTGGGATCGACACCCAACCCAGGTTGGGTTCTATATTTGCTAACGACCGCTTTACACTCACAAGAGCTGTAGATTGAGCGTTATCAAAAATTGGCGCTGTTGCCGGGGAATACGAGTGTCAATCAAGTTCGTGATAATTACTAGACCCTTTGGTCAAAGATTCTCGTACTTTTACTTTTAGTTTTTGTTTTTGTTTCTTGCAGGTTTTTACTTTAGTGCATGCCCCATACTAGAAGTTCTGGTCAACCGTTATTACCAATCAATCCTGAACCACAACGAATTAGAAGAATGGAAGCACAAGCTGAAATCGATAGGATGGCCGCTCAACACGAGAAGGCAAGATTAGCCGCTCTTGCTGCCGCCCAAGTACACCAGCAAAACATTGATAATCCTGGGCGAGCAACAAATCCTGACGATGGGGATTTAGGTGAAGACGAGTTGATAAACCCAAGGCATGTTGCTGAAACTACAACACCTGCCAACAGAAGAGGTCGACAAGCTCGGTATAGATATGATCGTCAACCTTTGCAGTCAGCTTTCGACGATGATGATGATGATCTTGATGGTGCCGGAGCCACTGGAGCTATAATTCCACCACCATTAGCGCCCGGAGCCAAGTTCAACATCACTAGCACCATGATTCAATTATTGCAACTCAAGAGATTATTTGGTGGACTAGCAGGTGATGATCCGAATATGCATCTCATCAACTTTATTTCTACATGCAAGTCTTTTGATAATCCTGGTGTTGGTCAGAATGCTATTTGATTACGTCTATTTCCATTGACTCTATCTGGGGAGGCAACACTATGGTTGAATGGGCTGACTCCTGATTCAATTACAAATTGGAGGCAATTAAGAGACGCTTTCCTAGAAAGATTCTTTCCATCATCCAAAAGGGCTCAATTGAGAGATGAAATCAGCAACTTTCGTCAGCTTTCCTTTGAAGCTCTTCATGAAACATGGGAGAGGTTCAAGACAAAGCTAGCGAGATGCCCAAACCATCACATGACTAATGTTCACCTCATGGAGATCTTGTATAGAGCCTTGAATTCAATAACTAAACCAGTGGTGGACAACGCAGCTGGATGTTCTTTCATGGACCTCACCTTTGGTCAAGCAAGCAATATGCTAGATCACATGACAAAGCAAAGTAGAGCTTGGCATACCAGGGATTATGAGGTAGCAAGACCCACTTTATCTATTGGCATGACTGCAGACCAAAGAAGAAGAGAAGAAGAACGTGATCAAGATTTAGCGCACATGAAAATGCAAGTGGATCTTCTGACAAAGCATTTATTATCAGGGAAGACCGAAAAAGTGAAAGATGTGGCGCTAAAAGGAAGAGACGAATCTGATTCTGAAGAGGAGGCCAACTACTTGAACAATCAGGGGGTTTCTGTGGGAATGCCCAAGGAAACCAAGGTCGGAACTATTATGATAAATCTGGAAGCAAAGACCAAGGTAGTTGGAAGAAAAACAATGAAAAGAGTGGTTTGTACGTTCCCCCTAGTAGACGTGATACCACCACATCTAATTTTGGAAGTGTGGAAGACATAATGGCTAAGTTATTGAAAGGAGTGGAAGCAACGAGCGCGGGAGTTACGGAGGTGATTAATGATTTGTCCTCCATGAAGCAATTAGTTGATTCTCATTCCACTTCTATCAAGCAAATAGAGCAGCAATTAAGCCAACTTTCAGCAGCATTCAATCAAAGAAAGGCTGGCACCTTACCTAGCGATACTGTGCAAAACCCAAGGAATGATGGTTCATGCATGGCCATCACTACCAGAAGTGGTAAGGTGCTGGAAACTTCAGCAAAAGACAAGTAAGTGGTTGACGAAGTTGCGGACAAGGATAACAACGCGAAACGTGAGGAGTCCGCGGATGACGTTACTAACGTCACTCCCAACGACGTGCAAACTGAAAGAGTGGAAAAACGAAAGCAAGAGAAGAAGAAAGCCACGGAGAGAACACTTCCATACCCACCACCACCTTTTCCCCAAAGATTAAATAAGGTGGCGGATGACACTAAGTTCAGCAAATTTATGACTATGTTGAAGCAGCTGACCATTAATGTTCCATTGGTGGAGGCACTTGAACAAATGCCTGGGTATGCGAAGTTTATGAAAGATCTTTTGACAAAGAAGAGGGCAGCAAGTTATGAGCTGAAGGATGATGTACATCATTGTATTGCAATTGCTACCCGATCGATAGTTCAGAAGAACGCCGACCCCGGAGCTTTCACTATTCCTTGCACCGTCGGATCTTTGAACTTTGCCAAAGCATTATGTGACTTAGGAGCCAGCATCAACTTGATGCCATTATCGATCTACAAGAAGTTGGGGTTAGGAGATCCTACACCAACTAATATGAGGCTTGTCATGGCGGATAGGTCGGTAAAACGACCCGTTGGGATTCTATGCGATGTCTTGGTAAAGGTTTCTTCATTTATCTTTCTAGCAGACTTTGTCATCTTGGATTGCGAGGCAGATTCTGAGGTTCCCATAATCTTGGGGCTCCCTTTCCTTGCTACAGGAAGTGTGCTCATTGATTTAAGAGCTAATGAACTTTCATTCCGAATAAATGACGAAGTGGTTCGTTTTGATGTTTGCAAATCAATGAAGCAACCCAAAGATCTGAGTGTATTTTCTGTGGCTGATGTTTTCTTTGATGATGAGAAAGAATGACTTGAAGAAGAGCAAATTCTTGATGATCCTTTAGAGGTTTTGCTTATGAAAGGAGAGAATGAGGATGCTGAAAATTCTGAAGAAGCTATTTGTGCTCTATTGGGTTAGGGACATATCGCTATACTCCCAAGAAGCTGGATCTTAATCTCAAGAATCGACCCACGCCACCAGCTAAGCCATCTATTTAAGAACCACCCACACTAGAATTGAAGAAGCTGCCAAGCCATTTGAAGTACGCATTCTTAGGAAGCGAAAACACACTTCCAGTCATAGTGGCAGCCGATTTGGGTGAGCAACAAGTTGCAGCTCTTATTGCTATCTTACGCAAGTATATTAGAGCCATTGGATGGACCATTGTGGATATTATTGGTATTCCACCTGGGATTTGCACACATAAAATTCAGCTTCAATAAAAGTGCACACCCACCATTGAACATCAAAGGCGTTTAAACTCACCTATGCAAGAAGTGGTGAAGAAGGAGATTATCAAGTGGTTAGACGCAGGAGTTGTATATCCTATCTCTGATAGTACATGGGTGAGCCCTGTACAATGTGTTCCCAAGAAAGGAGGTATGACGGTGGTCGCGAATGCGAAGAATGAACTTATTCCACTCAGGCCCGTTACTGGACGGAGAGTATGCATGGACTACCGCAAGCTGAATTCTTGGACACTCAAAGATCACTTTCCAATGCCATTTATGGACCAAATGCTAGATCGATTAGCGGGGAAAGGATGGTTTTGCTTCTTGGATGGTTATTCAGGCTATAATCAGATTTGTATTGCACACGACGACCAAGAGAAGACAACGTTTACATGCCCATATGGTACGTTTGCCTTCAAACATATGCCATTCGGGTTATGTAACGCAACAGCCACCTTTCAACATTGTATGATATCTATTTTCTCTGATATGGTTGAAGACACTTTGGAGGTATTTATGGATGACTTTTCAGTTGTTGGTGAGTCTTTTGAAGAGTGATTGGCAAACTTGAGCATGGCATTGCAAAGATGTGTAGAGTTCAACATTGTGCTGAATTGGGAGAAGTGCCACTTCATGGTAAAAGAAGGAATCGTTCTTGGGCACAAGATCTCTTAAAAAGGAATAGAGTTTGATCGAGCAAAAATAGAGGTAATTGAGAAGCTACCGCCTCCAATTTCGGTGAAGGGAGTTCGTAGTTTTCTTGGCCATGCTAGTTTCTATCGTAGATTCATCAAAGACTTTTCAAAAATTGCTAGTCCATTGTGCAAACTACTGGAGAAAGATGCGAAGTTTGACTTTAATGATGATTGCTTAAAGGCATTCGAATGCCTTAAAGGAAAACTCATTGAAGCCCCTATCATGGTAGCACCAGATTGGTCTCTCCCGTTTGAAGTCATGTGTGATGCTAGTGGTGTAGCCGTTGGTGCTGTTCTAGGTCAGAGAAAGGAGAAATTATTTCATCCTATCTACTATGCGAGTAAGGTCCTGAATGAAGCCCAAAGAAACTACAATGTTACTGAACAAGAGCTCCTAGCGGTTGTGTATACGTTTGAGAAGTTTCGTGCCTATCTATTGGGTGCTAAGGTGATCGTTCATATAGACCATGCAACTCTTAGGTATCTAATGAGAAAGAAGGATGCAAAACCAAGGTTGATTAGATGGGTATTGCTGCTGCAAGAGTTTGATTTCGAAGTCAAAGATAGAAGAGGTTGCGAGAACCAAGTGGTTGATCACCTATCGCAACTCGAGAATGAGAATGTGGCACAACCAGAAATTCAGATTGATGATGCATTCCCTGACGAGGAGATATTAACGACAATAATAGAGAAATTACCATGGTATGCTGACTTTGCAAATTTCGTGGTGAGTAATGTGCTACCTGCCAATTTATCTTACCATCAAAGGAGGAAGTTTATGCATGACGTACAACACTATTATTGGGATGAGCCTTGCTTATTTCAAAGATGCGCGGATGGTATCATTCGACGATGTATATCCTATGTAGAGGTGCCTACTATATTGGAAGCATGCCATACTTCGCAAGTTGGAGGGCATCATGCAGGCAATCGAACGACAAGGAATGTTTTGCAAAGTGGTTATTATTGGCCTACGATATTCAGAAATGCCTATGACTATGTTATAAGGTGCGACCAATGCCAGCTTCAAGGTGCTATTTCAAAATACCATGAGATGCCCATGTCCAAAATTCTTGAGGTAGAACTCTTTGATGTGTGGGGTATTGATTTCATGGGTCCATTCGTGAATTCGTTTGGAATGAAGTACATCTTGGTTGCTGTGGATTATGTTTCGAAATGGGTTGAAGCTGTAGCATTGTCGACAACGAAGGAAAGCGTGTTGTAGCATTCTTAAAGAGGAACATCTTCTCTCGCTTTGGAGTACCACGTACTATCATAAGTGATGGAGGATCTCACTTCTGCAACAAGCTATTCAAATCTGTATTGGCCAAGTATGGTGTCAAGCAACATAAGGTCGCTACGCCTTATCATCCCCAAACTAGTGGACAATTAGAGGTTTCCAATCACGAGATCAAGAAAATCCTTGCCAAGACGGTTAATGTAAATAGGAAGGATTGGTCTCGAAAGCTAGATGATGCACTATGGGCGTATAGGACTACATTCAAAACACCCATTGGTATGTCACCTTATCAACTAGTTTATGGGAAGGCTTTTCATCTACCCATCGAGCTCGAACACAACGCATTGTGGGCATTGAAGCAATTGAATTTGAATTGGGATGATGTAAAGAATCTGAGGTTGGAGCAGCTGAACGAACTAGATGAATTCCGTATCCATGCATATGAAAGGTCAGACCTATACAAGGAGCGGATGAAGAAGTATCATGATCAGCAGATTGTTCGATGAAACTTCCAAAAGGGTGATATGGTACTACTCTTCAACTCCATATTGAAGCTCTTCCCAGGTAAGTTAAAATCTAAGTGGTCTGGTCCATTTAAAGTTATCCAAGTCTACTCGTCTGGAGTAGTCAAATTGGAAGACAATAATGGTGTTCTCTTCAAAGTGAATGGCCAATGTGTTAAGACTTATATCGGTCCTCTTGACTCGATGAATGACATGGCCATCACTTATCTCGACGAAGTCTAAGTAGTTGAGATTACTATGTCGAGCCACGACAGTAAATAAGGCGCTAGATGGGAGGCAACCCATCATTTTATCGTTTTATCGTTTTATCGTTTTATCATTTTATCGGTTTTTCTTTCATTTTAGTACTTGTTTTGTTTTTTTAAATGAAAATCCAAAAATAAGAGTCGTGCCATGACCAAAACTAAGGCGCTTGGTGGGAGGCAACCCATCGTACTAATCGTTTTTATTTGATTTTTTAGCAAAAATAGGTGCAAGAGGTATTCAACAAGGAGATTGATTTCAATTGACGATTTGGACACATCGTATGGTAAAGTTGGTAAGTTAGGAATGGTGATGCATAAGCCTATGGATTGAGCATTTCTCACGCCAAAATAGGCATCGAGGAAGGCTAGGCCTTGGTAAAACTAGGCCACGAACGATGCACAACCTATCTTAGAGCCTAAGGTCTCGGAATCTAGTGTGCTATACACTATGCGCCTCCTATTCCTAGGTATGCTTTTGACTATGCGCCGCCTATGCTATGGCATTTGGTCTCAGTATCTCATATGCCATAGACTATGCGGCGCATATGTCTACAAATGCCATAGACTATGCGGCGCATATGTCCCTAAATGCCATAGACAATGCGCCGCATATGTGGTATTTTTGTCTCCAAAACCGATTATAAATGGGCCATAACCCGACCCATTCTCTTCCTATATAAAGGGGACTTAGTTTTACAACACTACCACACTAAAAGTTGACCTAAGGGCGCCGCATATACACCCAAATCCTCTCAAAATTTTCTTCTTTTGCTCTTCCAATTCACAAAACTATCTCCAAAAGCTTCAAGCAAGTAAGTACTCTCTTATTCTTCATTTATTTCTCGTAAGTACTACGTTGCTATGTCTATTATGAATTGCTAAATCGTATAAGATTGTTGGTGATGTTCATGTGTTTGGATTGTTGATACAAAATCATGTGAGTGAACATATACGTAGGAAAATCTTGACTTGTTTCCAACTTGAAATTGGTTTAAATAGCATTGTTATACTATTTGCGGAATTACTATGGCTATGAATAGTGCTTAAGATTATTGTTTGGATACTTACATGTTAGGCTATCCCGGCCATCGGGATAAGACTTATAGTGCCTACCGACATAAGAGGTTGTGATTGTTGTAAGAATAATTATTCCATGTGGTAACCCCTATGTAGTAGTGTTGTTATATATAACATGAAAGTAGTGCAATGGCTACAAGTAAGTGATTTATTGCTGATTTTCTTGTCAGAATACAATCCTAAAACGTATGTCGACGAAATCTGAGTAATCGACTACTTTCACCTCACTGATTTGTGTTAACAAAACTAAGTGTGGGGTGGTACCCCTACTACTTGCTTATAGATTGTATCGATTGAGATTGTGCCGCCATTAACATTATTTCTAGTCTCAGGTACAATGGCACCTAAAGCGAGGCAAGGCAAGGAGAAGGCTACCACTTCCCAAAAGGGCAATAAGAGAAGTCGAAAGGAACAAGGAGAATCATCCTCTGCACAAATACCCCGCAGAATGTTTGGAATAAAATGGGTTCTTGAGGAGGAAGCCAAAGAATGGTACAGGAACAACAAAGAACGGAAATATGTTCTCTTTGACTTGATCAACAAGGACACCTTAGCAAAGAAGGAGCCGCGTATGTTGGAAAAAATAATGGCGTTAAAGCTGGATTTCATCTTCCGCGACATGGGAGAATGCAACCTTGATTTAACAAGAGAGTTTTGTGCCAACTGGTCGCCGAACACAACGGGCAATGAAGTCAAAATTTGGGGCCAAGTGTTACAGCTCACCGCGGATTGGATCAACTCTTTTCTTGGCTTACCTTCGGTCGACACAGAACCATTCAAAGAGCTGTACAGCAGGCCTCCTTATAGAGCAATACGACACACGCTTTGTGGAAGTAGATCGATGGCAAGGTGGGGCAGACATAAAGAAACAAGCCAACACAACACCTTCCCCTATGCTTCACTAAATAGGGAAGAAAGAATCTGGATGCGTATTGTCAACTCATGCCTTATTCCTGGGACTCAATACACCAAGATATCAAGAGATAGAGTGTGTTTGGTCTATACTTTGATGCCGAATGTCCCTATCAACTTTGGGGTAATCATTCGCTCTACCATGAGGAAGCCCAGACTCCACAAAAGGTCCCACTTCACATTTGGCAATTTGTTGACAGCAATCTTGCGGAAGGAGGATATCGAAGAGGAACCAGATGACCACAAACTCCCACATAATCCAAAGAAGGTTGACCTCACCAAGGTCAAAGATTCTGAAACAACTCATGGTGTAAACCTTACTACTGCGGAGAGACATGCTCATGATGAGAGTTTCTTCCGTCATCTCTATGGCATGGCACAATTTACTATGATGAGTGGTGGACGTGTTCCAACTGCGGAAGAGCTCCAACAGCTGGACCACGACTATCCAATGAACATGAATGCACGGGAGATGTGTGGAGTGGGCGTATACTTTGAGGAACCTCTAGATGATGATGTGCCGACTGATGACGATCGACACTTGCCTAATTTTGATGAGGAGGAGAACTCTGACGATGACTTTTATGATGATTCTGACGAAGGGGGAATGACCCCCGACATTGAGGAAGAGTCTGACTAAATAGGTTCTTCGTATTTATTTTCCACTGAGGGAGTGTCCCGTTTAAGTGTGGGGTGGCGGTATCGCATGCTATACTTCTCTGTTTGCACCTATGTTTGTTTGTTTACTTGTTTACTTTGTTTATTTGAGTTCGTTTTTTTGTTTTTTTTTTTGTTTCGTTTTTTTAGTTTTTTTTAGGAGTAAAATTTTTTCTAGCTTCGCATGAAATTATTTTGATAGGAAGCATGAGATTATAACAAGAGTATGTGCTACAATTGTTACTATTGAGATGTTTAGGATCTAGTTGTGACTCATTATGTGATATTGTGTGATTCAATCCCTTCACTTGTTGGGTTGAGAGTCTATATTACTTCCAAACAAGTCGACCATGTGTCTTGTGTGTGTGAGATAATAGTATATTCTATGTTTGTAGCTGATGCTAGAACTTGCCTGGTATGTATGCAAAGCGAAAATAAGGAGTGTAAGTTTAGGATTTGATTTAGGCATTTCTTTGGCAACCTATATTTGTTTACCTTCAGTTTTACCTACCCATGGACATCATCCTAGTTAAACCCTTTTGAGCCTTTAGCCTATTTCTTTGACAACCTTGTATGTAAGCCTAATCCATTTCTTTCAAGACCGTAATTTGATCCAAATTTCTAAGTGCTTTAAAGTGAAAAAGTCATGTGACAACATAAGGGGAAATTGGGTGAGTATAATGCTATAAATTGTAATGGTTCTTGAATGTGTTATGAAAAAGAAAAAAGTGCTATCATAAGAGGTATGTTGTGAAATGAAAAAGGAAAAGAAAGCTGAAAAGTGAGTTGTGCTTAAAATGGAAAAAACAAAAGAGGAGAACAAGGGTGGTAGAAAAAAAGAAGAAGAAAGGTTGAAAGAAAAAAGTGTCAATGATACAAAGTGATGTATTAAAGCGCTTAGGAACCTAGTCACTATTCTTGGCCAAAATAGTCCTACCCGTCCCTTAACCTACATTACAACCATCAAAAGACCTACTTGATCCTAATCTTAACATTCCGACATTTAGTGGAGTACTACATTAGGGCAAGCCTATGGTCATCAGTTGCTACATATGAATTCTTTGTGAGAGTGAGAGCAAGGATATGTTGATACCCATGTTTGAAAAATATGCTATATTTGTGAGTGATTATGGGTACTATATTGTGAGACACACATGGTTGATGAGCTTTGGATAGTTGTATATGATTATATGCACCTTAACATTTTTATGCGAATTGATCACCATCACAAGTCTATGCTAGAGGTTAAATTGTTTCTACTTATAATCGGAATGCTACTCTTTGTTGATAATTGTTGTGCTTGTCTTGAAGAATGTTTTGTGTTGTCACTGTAAAAACCCTAAGTTGATGTTTAGAAGGATGTGATATGTTGTTCGAGGACGAACAAAGCTCTAAGTGTGGGGTGTTGATGATAGGCAGATTTACACGCCTATATCAATATATTTTGCCCATATTTTAGCCTAGTTTTGAGAACAAATTATATATTTCATGCACTTTTAGTGTTTTTTCCTGTAAATGAGCTAACGAACATGATTAGTAAAGTTTCAGGTATAAATGATGCAAAATTCTGCATTTCATGGCTTACTTGACGCAAAAGAAAGCTCACGAAGGAAGGAAAGGGAGTTTACACTCCTAAGGACCAAAACTGCTGCATGGAAAATCTGTCCCGGGCTAAAACAGCATTTCTGAAGACTTTGGGGACTTAATGACACATAGCTAGATTTGGACAATGATACATTAACCTAGTACAATTGGGTTATGTATTTCATTAGTTTATTTGGATTATGATAATGTTACATTAACCTAGTACATTTGGGTTAAGTATTCCATTAGCCTAGTAGGATTTGGTTATTTATTTCATTAGCTTAGTAGGAGTAGGATATAGGTATTATAAATACCCTATCATGCTAGAGATTTTTATTCATTCATCAATTAACTCTTCAATTCATCATTCAGAAACAATTCATCTTCCTACCTTCTAATCATCTTTCTACAACTCTTCTAATCTTTCCATCAATTCTTCTATTCATCTATTCCACAACAAGAGAATCGTTACCAAGATAAGGAATCACGCCTCACGCCTATCACTTGATCCACACGCCATAAATCAATATTGTGATATAACAACAATGTAAATCGTGATCTCCTTCGCATTCATGGGTAACTAAACTTCTCTGTTGGGGTTATGGAAGCCGAATGAGTTACTATCTATTGTTGTGAGTTTGTGAGTACGTGACACGTATATTGCTTATATCATTATTCTCTTCACCTTAATCTACATTCTTTGCGGTTTCAAATGCAAGAATACGCCAGTCTAACATTTAACTTGTTCGAAAGAAAGGTTATTTGTCTGGAAAAGAGATAGTGTCAAGGTAGTAGGACACCCTTTCCTATTAAAAAGCTAGTGCCGTAACTGGACTAACCTCTTGGAGAATTCATACCGTTAGACACGCTTTAAGCTCGAAAGAGTTAAAGTGAAATAGCCCTTGTTGAGGTCGAAAGATTCTTGGATTTACCATCGAATACAATTCTCTATAAGCAGTTGCATGTCAAAACTCTACACACTCATAGCCAATAGAGACGTATACCTCAGAAGGTGGACATAACCCCAACGCCTCAATTCTCATTGTTTACAACCCACGTAACAATCTCTCTCTTTACTTTATTATTTTCAGCTTTTGTTTACATTACTTGCACGACAAGAATCCCCCCTTCTTACGAGACTTGCACCAAAAGTTTAGTAATTTTACTTACTTGTTGGCCAAGCTATTCCCTGTGGGATCGACACCTAACCCAGGTTGGGTTTTATATTTGCTAACGACCGCTTTACACTCACAAGAGCTATAGATTGAGCGTTATCACATGCGGCGAGGTATTTGTAGCGAGGAAGATTCAGCTTGCTCTTTTCGTCCACTTTTCTATCCTTTCTGTGAGGTGGTTGCTTTGTCTTTTCCTTGTCGTGATTTTGGTGCCATTGTACCTGAGATTAAAATAAAGTCATGTTAGCTCCATCTTGGTAGATACAGTCGATAAACACACAGTAGTGGCACCACCCCACACTTGATTTGTTGGCACAAACTAATTAAGTGAACATTGTCGATTACTCAGACTTCATCGATATACGTTTAGGTGTTATGTTCCAACAACATAATCAGTCCAGTCATACTTTTCTTATCATCTTAACTATCCTTTTTTATTCTATTTAATGTAATCTTGATAATACTTTCATGTTTGGATTGATGTACCTTCTGAACAAGACTACTACATAGTGATTGTATCAAGTTATGGCCTAGAAATAGTCACAACAATATGTGCTTGTATTCAATCTCGATGGACGAGTTCAACTTTCCAAGCATTCAATTTTTGACGTTCTATGCAATCACTTCACCATGTCGAATTCGCAAAAGTATGACAGTATATCAACATCAAATACAATTTGGAACAAAGTCTAGTACACCCATACGTATTCATTCACTCAACTAGATGTATCATGACCAACAAATTTCATTCAAATTCCCAACACTACTTCAAGATTTAACAAATTATTTTAGGTGTAGTATTGTAATAATTATGGAATATAAAAGAAGATCTTACTTTATGATGGCCTCGGAAGATGATCTTGCATGTTTGAAAGAGCAAAAGAAAAGTTTTGAGATATTGTGGAGAGGTAGGTGGCACTTAGGTTGAATGGACAATGAAATTTTATTCTAAGACTAAGGTTATATTTAGAGAACAAGGCTTGGGTTGGGTTTTGACCCATTTGGAATCGGGTTAGGAGACCAAAAAGTAAGCATAGGTGGCACCTAATGCTTTGCCTATGCTTGGCATAGGCGGCACATAATGCTTTGCCTAGTTAGGCATAGGCGGTGCCTATGCTATGGCATTGTTGCGAATAGGCAGCGCCTATGCTATGGCATTCTAGATTCAGAGACCAAAGGCATTGGTATAGGCGGCGCCTAATGCTTTGCCTAGTTGAGCATAGGCGGCGCCTATGCTATGGCATTGTAGATTCAGAGAGCTTAGGCCATACCATAGGACTTTCTTGTTCGTTTCCAAGATTAGAATAGGCCATGCCTTGTTTATTGCCTAGATTTGCATAGGCTATGCCTAACCAATAGCCTTTATTCCTTCATTCCTAACTTACCACCTTCAACATGACACAATTCCAAATCAAAATTTGAGCTAGATCTCCTCCTTTATATACCTTACACCTGCACTTACTCGAAAACAACAAAAAACAATTAGAACGATGGGTTGCCTCCCCTCAAGCGCCTTAATTTTGGTCGTGGATCGACTCTTCTTTTTGTATTTTTATTTAACAAAAACAAACTCTTAGTAAAACAAAACGATTAAAAATGATGGGTTGCCTCTCACGTAGCGTTTGATTTATTGTCGCGGCACGACATAGTTACCTCGAGTACTTAGACTTCATAGAGATAGATGGTGTCCATGCATTTTATCGAGTCAAGAGGACCGATATATGGTTTCACTCATTGGCCATTCACCTTAAAGACACCACCATCAATGTCTTTTAACTCTACTACTCCAGACGAGTAGACTTGGCTAGTTTTAAACGGACTAGACCATTTAGATTTCAACTTACCTGGAAATAACTTTAGTCTGGAGTTGAAAAGAAGTACCATATCACCCTTCTGAAAGTTTCGTTGGATAATACCCCGATCATGGTACTTTTTTATCTGTTCTTTGTAGAGGTCTGCCCTTTCATACGCATGTAGACGGAATTCATCCATCTCATTCAGCTGCTCCACTCTCAGATTAATTGCATCATCCCAAGTTAGGTTAAGCCTCTTCAACTCCCACATGGCTTTATGCTCAACCTCAATCAGCAAGTGACAAGACTTCCCATAAACTAATTAGTACGGGGACATGCCAATTGGTCTCTTGAACAGAGTTCTATAAGCCCATAATGCATCGTCCAGCTTCCGAGACCAATCCTTCCTACTAGCATTTATAGTCTTCGCAAGGATTAGTTTGATCTCCCGATTGGAAACCTCTACCTGCCCACTAGTTTATGGGTGGTAAGGTGTGGCTATCTTGTGTTTCTTGACCACATATTTTACCAACACGGCTCTAAACAGCTTGTTGCAAAAGTGTGATCCTCCATCGCTTATGATGGTACGTGGTACCCCAAAATGAGAGAAGATGTTTCACTTTAAGAATACAACAACACGCTTACCTTCATTATCAGCCAATGCTACCGCTTTGACCCATTTAGAAACATAATCTACCACAACTAGGATATATTTCATTCCAAACGAATTCACGAATAGGCCCATGAAATCAATACCCCACACATCAAATAGCTTTATTTCAAGAATTTTTGACATGGGCATCTCATGGTGCTTCGAAATCACACCTTGTCTCTGACATTGGTCATATCTTCTCACAAAATCGTAGGCATCTTTAAATATCAAAGGCCAATAATAGCCGCTTTCTAATACCTTCCTTGCTGTCCGATTACCTGCGTGATGACCCCCAACATGGGAAGCATGACTTGATTCTAATAAGCTAGGCAACTCCATATCTGGTATGCATCGCCTAATAACACCATCCGCACATCGTTGAAACAGATATGGTTCATCCCAAAAGTAGTGTTTAACATCATGCATGAACTTTCTCTTTTGATAGAAAGAGAGATTCTCAGGCATCACATTACTTACTACGTAGTTCGCAAAGTCTATGTACCATGGTAACTCTTCCACCATCGTGGCTAGGATCTCTTCATCGGGGAATGCATCATCAATCTCAAGATCATACTGTGCTATGTGCTCATTCTCAAGTCTAGATAGATGATCAGCTACTTGGTTTTCGTAACCTTTTCTATCTTTTACCTCAAAATTAAATTCTTGTAGCAAAAACACCTACCGAATTAGCCTTGGCTTAACATCCTTCTTTGTCATTAAGTATCTCAACGCAGCATGATCAGTATGAACCACCACTTTAGTCCCCAACAAATATGCCCGAATCTTTTCAAAAGCATAAACAACTGCTAGAAGCTCTTGCTCCATGACGGTATAGTTTTTCTGGACTCCATTCAAGGCCTTGCTCGCATAGTAGATTGGATGATAGGAGCTTCAACTAGCTTCCCTTTGAGGCATTCAAATGCCTTCGAGCAATCTTCATCAAAGGCGAACTTTGCATCCTTCTCCAAAAGTTTGCATAACGGACTAGCAATCTTGAAGAAATCCTTAATAAACCTTCGATAAAAACCTGCATGACTGAGGAAACTGCGAACTCCCTTTACAAAAATTGGAGGTGGCAGTTTTTCTATGACTTCAATTTTAGCTCGATCCACCTTAATTCCTCTTTCGGAGATTTTATGCCCAAGAACAATACCTTCTTTAACCATAAAGTGGCACTTCTCCCTGTTTAGCACCATGTTGAATTCGACATTTCTCTGTAATGCCATACTTAGATTTGCCAAACATGCTTCAAACGACTCACGCACAACTAAAAAATCGTCCATGAATACCTCCATGGTGTCTTCAACCATATGAGAAAAATTGGACATCATACAACGCTGAAAAGTGGCGGCTGCGTTACATAGCCTGAATGGCATACGTTTGAAGGCAAATGTACCATATGGGCATGTAAATGTTGTCTTCTCTTGATCCTTGGGAGCAATACAAATCTGATTATAGCTGGAATAACCATCTAAGAAACAAAACCATCCTTTCCCTGCCAATCGATTAAGCATTTGGTCCATGAATAGCATAGGAAAATGATCCTTAAGTGTCCATGAATTCAGCTTTCGGTAGTCCATGCATACTCTCCATCCTGTGACAGGTCTGAGTGGGATTAGCTCATTCTTTTCATTTGCAACTACCGTCATGACCCCTTTCATGGGCACACACTATACCGGGCTCACCCATTGACTATCGGAGATTGGGTACACTACCCCTGCATCTAACCACTTAATAATTTCTTTCTTCACTACCTCTTGCATAGGTGGATTCAAACGCCTTTGATGCTTAATAGTGGGTATGCAATTTACTTTAAGGTGAATCTTGTTCATACGTATCCCAGGCGGGATACCAATAATATCAGCGATGGTCCAACCAATAGCTCTCTAATATCTTCTCAGAATGGAGATGAGAGCTGCAACTTGCTGCTCACCTAAGTCAGCCGCCACAATAACCAGAAGTGTGTTTCCACTTCCCAAGAATGCATACTTTAGATGACTGGGCAGCACCTTCAATTCTAACATTGGTGGCTCTTCAATGGATGGTTTAGCTGGTGGTGAAGGTCGATTTTTAAGATCAAGGTCCAGCTTCTTGGGAGCATGAGGATATGACCCTATTCCTGTTAGAGTACAAATAGTTTCTTCATAATCTTCCGCATCCTCACGCTCAACATTCATAAGTACAATCGCCAATGGATCAACAAAAAGTTGCATCTCTATAGATACATGTTTCTTATCATCAAAATAAACATCAACTACAAAGAACACATTCATATCTTTGGGCTGCTTCATTGATTTGCATACATCAAAGCGGACCACTTCGTCATTCATCCGGAATAAAAGCTCATTAGCTCTTAAATCAATAAGCAAACTTCCTGTTGTAAGGAAGGGGCGCCCCAAGATTATGGGAACTTCAGAGTCCACCTCACAATCCAAAATAACAAAATCTGCAGGAAAGATGAAGGAGGAAACCTTCACCAATACATCATATAGGATACCAATAGGTCATTTACCGGTCTATCTTCCATTACGAGCCTCACATTGGTTGGTGTAGGATCTCCCAACCCCAACTTACTGTAAATAGATAGTTGCATCAAATTGATGCTAGATCCCAAATTGCACAATGCTTTAGCAAAATCCAATGATCCAACTGTGTAAGGAATAGTGAAAGCACTAGGATCTGCCTCCTTTTGAACTATCGATCTTGTAGCAATTGCACTGCAATGATGAATATTATCTGCTAACTCATAACTTCCTACCCGCTTCTTTGTCAAAATCTCCTTCATAAATTTTGTGTATCCGGGCATCTGCTCCAGTGCCTCTACTAAAGGAACATTAATAGTCAGTTGCTTTAACATAGTCATAAATTTATTGAACCTAGTATCATCATCTTTCTTCTTTAGTCTTTGAGGAAAAAGTGGTGGTGGAAGAGGAATAGTTTTCTCCACCACTTCTTTTTTGTCTTCTTTCCGATTATCAATTTTTCAGGCTGCAAACGTGTAGGGGTAATGTCATGATCACTCACTTCAGCTTCTTCTGCCTCTTCACATTCTGCATCAATAATATTATCCGCTATATTATCAACCACCTTCTTGCCTTTAGATTGATTTTTCAACACTTTACCACTTCAGGTAGTAATAGCCATACACGATCCATCATTCCTCGGATTTTGCATTGTGTCTCTAGGTAGCGTTCCAAATTTTCTTTGGTTGAATGCCATTGAAAGTTGACTCAATTATTTTTCCAGCTATTTTATTGAAGTGGAATGCGAGTTAACCAATTGATTTATTGATGACAAATCATTCTTTACTTTGGATACACCCATGTTGGTTGCCTCCACTCCTTTCAACAGCTTAGCCATCATGTCATCCATGGACATCTTTCCGGAACTAGATGCAGCGGCCTCACGGCTTCCAGGTGGAACATACAAACCACTTCTGTCAGTCTTATTCTTCCAACTACCTTTATCATAGTCCTTATTTCCTGATTTATCATAGTAGTTCCGACGTTGATTTCCTTGGGAATTGCCTCTGAAACCCCCTGATTATTCAAGTAGTTGGCTTCTTCCTCATAATCAGATTCATCTCTTCCATGTGCTACAACGGCTTTAACGTTTTGGGTCTTCCCTGATAATGGATGCTTAGTAAGAAGATCCATCTGCGTTTTCATGTGAGCCATGTCTTGGTCACACTCCTCTTGTCGTTGCCTCTGATCTGCAGTCATGCTAATGGATATAGTAGAGCTTGCTACCTCAGAATCCCTGGCATGCCAAACTCTACATTGCTTTGTCATACAATCTAACATATCACTTGCTTGAATAACAGTAAGGTCCATGAATGACCCACCTGCAGCATTATCAACCACTGGTTTAGTCACTGAATTCAAAGCCCTGTATAATATCTCCATCAAGTGGACATTGTTCATCTGATGGTTTGGGCCCCGCATAAGCTTCTTTTTGAACCTCTCCCATGTTTCGTGGAGAGCTTCAGTTTGAAGCTGTCGAAAATTGTTGATCTCATCTCTCAACTGTGCTCTCTTGGATGGCGGAAAGAATCTTTCTAGGAAAGCGTCCTTCAATTGCCTCAAATTAGTAATAGAATCAGGAGTTAGCCCATTCAACCATAAAGTTACCTCCCCAGATAGATACAATGGAAATAAGCATAGCCGAATTACATTTTATCCAACCCCTGGATTTTGGAACACTTTGTATGTTGAGATGAAGTTGATTAGATGCATATTCGGATCATCGCCTGCAAGTCCACCAAATAATCCCTTGAGCTGCAATAGTTGAATCATGGTGCTAGTGATAATGAACTTGGCTTCGGGAGACAAGGGCGGAGGGATAATAGCCCCAGTGGCACCAGCTCCATCCAGATCATCATCATCATCAAAAGGAATCTGCATGGTTCGGCGTTCAGGCCTAAAACTAGCTTGATGATCTCTTCTGCTCACAGGTGTCGCCACCTCATCAGCACGCCTTGGGTTTAGTAACTCATCATCGCCCAAGTCCTTATCATCAGGATTTGTTGCTCGCCCTGGGTTATCAATATTTTGTTGATGCACTTGAGCAGCAGCTAATGCAGCTAATCGAGTTTGCTCCTGTTGAGCAGCCCTTCTTTTAATATCTCGTTTCGCCTCCATCCTGCCAATAAGTTGTGGTTCAGGGTTTATGGGTAATAATGGTTGTCCCGAACTTCGAGTATTTGGCATGCACTAATCAAAACCTTAATAAAACAAAAACAACAACTAAAAGTAAAATACGAGAATCTTCGACCAAAGGGTCTAATAACTATCACAAACTTAGTTGACAATTGTATTCCCCAGTAACGGCGCCAATATTTGATAACGCCCAAACTACAGCTCTCGTAAGTGTGTAATCGGTCGCTGTCAAATATAGAACCCAACTGGGTTGGGTGTCTAATTCCACAGGGAATACTTGGTCACTAAGTATGCAACTATTAGTAGACTGTTGCTCGAAAATTCTATGGAAAGGGGGGATGGTTTAGGCGTGAATTAAAAGTATCAAAATAGCAAAGTAAAAACGGAATGCTTTGTTTAGTAAGATTTAATCAATGAGAATTGTAAGTTCGGGTTATGTCCACCTTATGAGTTCTAGGTATCTATTGACTATGAGTAATGCAGAATTCAAACATGCATGCACTTATAGAGATTCGTATTCTATGGTAAATCCTAGTGTCTCTCGACCATCAAGGATTATCTCACTTTAACTCTCTCGAGCTTAAAGCGTATAACTAATGGAACGAACTCTCCAATAGGTTAAACCAGTTACGGCACTAACTTGTAAACAGGGGTTGGTAGCCCTATTTCCTTGTCACACTCTCTTTGCCAAACATATAACTTTTCTCTCGAAAAAGTTAATGCTATAATGACGTATTCTATATGTTTGTAACCACAAGAATTTAATTAAGATGAAGAGAATAATGACATAAGTAGAATACGTATCAAGAATTCACAAACTCATAGCAATAGATAGTATATCATAATGATTCCATAACCCTAACAGAGAAGTTTAGCTACTCATAATTGTAAAGGAAAACAACGAAGATGTCATCATCATACCAAACTAATAACAAGCTCACACTAGGTATGTATTGGCGTCACAACAATTTTGACATTTTTCCTGTTGGCGTATCCCACGAGTTAGCATTTTTCTCTGTTAAAACATACAGAATCTGTAAACTGAATAATACTAAAAGTGTCGACTAAAAAGGAAAAATCGGACAGAATAGAAATAGATGAAAGAAAGAATAAGAATGCTGAAAATTCAGCAAAATAGGGTTTTTATAACATCCATATCCTAGTACTACTAAGTTACTGAATCCTTGTCCTAATCCTAATAAGTTACTGTTGATCCCCAAGTCTTTACAAATACTGTTTTTGCCCGGGATAAGTTTTCCATGCATCACTTTCAGTCCATAAGCTTCCAAAAGCTGGCTTCTTTTTTATGTGAAGTTTCCCTTGCTACCGAAAGGTCTACAAAGTGCTAAAATCTTCATCATAAATACCTGAAAACATGGTAATCACGTTGGTTAGCTCACTTACAGGAAAATGGACTAAAAGTGCAGGAATTATATATTTTGTCCTTAAAACTTGGCTAAAATATGGGTAAATTAAGGTGCTTTAGGAGTGTAAATACGCCTAACATCAATGTCCATATCTTTATTCAACATTCCGGTTCTACACTCCTTGAACTCACTAATAGACACGCCCAACATAAACTTACTCATATTAGATCTGCTATCTACTACCACATGAGTAGCGTATCTAGATATATAAGTAAACTTGAGAATATACTTTTTCACCATCCTATTGCCCTGTTTCGGGCTAATAAATTCTATTACCTTCGCTTCCCTCAACTCCAGTAGGAAGAACCTATCTAGAAAAGCAGTGACAAACTCCTCCTACTCTATGGTCCCTACATCTATGGCCTTCTCTACTTTCCACTATTTGAACCATAAGTGAGCCACATCTTACAAATAATATGCAACTAACTTGGTACTCTCACTAGCTATCACCACCATAATATCTATAACCTTCTATACCTAATAAAGAAATTTATGTGGTTACTCATCTGACTTTGATCGGGTAAAAGATGGAGGGTTCATTCAGGTGAAGTCCTGAATATTGGCTGTAGCGACATTGGCAACTAGGTTGTCTGGAATAGCAGCTGGGAGTTCATTCTTTGTTTCCATAGAATGATCTAGGGTGGTGAAAGATTTACTAAATTCAGAGTGCGATATATGTTCGCCAAGCGGATCTTCCAGAATAGGCTGAGGTACTAACTGATTTTCAGTTATTCTTTCGTTAGTCTTTTTGGGAGGCATGTTCTATAAACAAAAAAGAGAGAATAGATTAGAGTGAGAGTTTAACTTGATATCATACTCACTCATATGACATCAATACTGAAAGAAGGGAAACTTTTCCTAAAACACGTAATAGCCTCTTTTCCATAAGTGAGGCGCGCTACACACCCATGAACAAGACTTTACTAAATATGGATTTTAGACATCCTAGGACTCTGTTGAACCTTAGGATATGATAAAAAGTTTGTAACACCCCTAGTCTATACTCTGGATGCTACACTGTGCTCATAATCCCAAAGGACCACAAGCTAACCCAAGGCTGGTACCTGTTGTATTACCTGAATAACAATACTGTAATTATACAAAATTTCAGTTGAAATCTACAATAAGGTTTAAATCTAAAATAAATACTAAGTATAGTACATCAATACCAAAATATCAATAACAAAATCAAACATCTTCCTATAAATACTCTGTCTGAAAAGCCTCTACTGTCTGAACAAGGAGTAGATGGGATAAGTCCCCAACAAACTACGACTACTGAAATAAATTGAGTATTGAAATACCAGAATAATAAATCTGTCCTTAAAGAATGAGGACTCACCACTAGTTTGATGTTGATAGATTGGGCTGCTAAGTATGATTGGGAGCCCATGCATATGGACCAATGATATAAGACATCATAGCACACAAGAAAAGTATATGCCAGTATTTTGAATGTACTGGTATGCGGATTGAGGTAGGCTTGATGTAATGCACCAAATCTAGTACCTAAAACACTACACGGTGCCCATGACCCCGAAGGACCACAAGCTAACCCATGACCAATATCTATAAAATGAGCACTGAATTATAGTAATAATATCTTAAATGCTAAAACATGAACTGAAAGGCCACAAGGTTCAATACTAGTACATAACTTTAAAATATGGTATAACAATACCAAAACAACTTAGATAATTGTCTAAACATACTAAAGTCTGAAAGCCTCTAAATTGTCTAAATAAGTAGTTGATGGGACATGTCCACAATGAAATAGTAATATGATCATCATATCCTCGAAGGATAAGGACTCACTGCTAACTTTGATCGCTGAACTGGGAAGCTACTATTTCTCTGGAGCTCATGTTTCTACACCTATGGTATAAGACACCATAGAACAAATGCATGTTTACTTTGAATATATTGGTATGGAAGTCAGCTAGGATGAACACAATAGGTTCATATGCATGAACAATACTAACTGACTGACTAACTTGAACGTAAGAATACATGCATGCATACGTAACTTTAACTGAGATCATGATAAGCCTGAATACTGATTTCTAACTACTAATTTTACTGACATTGACATCTGAGTCACTGATGAGTGAGAAAGTGATACTATATTACTGAATACTGAGGGACTGATACTATGTTAATAATACATGGATAACTGTGTCTGACAATTCTGATTATGAAAAACTTGGTCTGGTTTACTGTATTTGGTAGCCCTGAAGCTGAATGCTAATAATATAAGTTCTGATAACAGATATAACTAATAACATCAATGACAGTATTTGACAGTCCTAAACCTGATAGAACTAGCTGAGTTCCGTACTATATCTGAGGAACTGAATCTGAGACTAGTCCTATCTTGAGAGTGATCTCTACTTTTGATGATAATGATATTGATTGACCATAGTTGTGATCAGTTCTATCTGATGGGTAATCCCAGAGTCTATTTATAATGATAAGGAGTGATTGTATCTGACTGTCCTAAATCTTTACCACTGAGCTGAATTGACTGTATCTGACAGTATTAATTTTGTAATTGAACTTTGGGATGTATTCATCTAACCAACATACCCTATACTAAGCTGACTGGATCAGAGTCTATTTATAATAATAAGGAGTGATTATATCTGACAGTTCTAAATCTATACTACTGAGTTAAATTGACTATATCTGACAGTCCTGATTCTGTAACTAAAACTGTGGGACGTATTCATCTAACCAACATGCCCTATACTAAGTTGACTGGGGTCCGACCTGTAAACCCTGTTGGAAGGGTGTTAGTACTACGCCACTAGTAAAGACAACTATTGTAGAGTAAATCCCAATCTAGCGAGTGACCCCTGGGATCAGTCCTATACATTTAATAAGTTAACGGGTGATCCTTGAGTACACCAGTCCTATCTAATAGATGACATCTTATTCCTACACTAGCAACATAGTTCTGGAACTTAGGAATTTCTTCTAGAGATCTCAGTCCTATCTAGTGGGTGAGTCCTAATCCCAAGGCTCGCTCGACGCTGAATCCTACTCCCATCTGAAAGACACTGAACTGATTAACTAAACTTAGCTGATTTTAATGGTATTATTAAGTCGAGCTAAACTAAATTTACTATGATCTGTTGACTGACGAAATATATTAAGTTTTGAGGACTAACTAAGAGTACTGAAGTTACTGAGATTGATTGGGAATATAGAGGTTGCTGAGATTATTGAGTACTGACATCACTAACATTACTAAACCACTGAGCTTACTCAAATTTCTGAGATTCTGGGTTTTCCTGATTCATATGACTGACTGAGTTCTACGGATCATAGCTTGACTGAGAGTATCATTAAAACCTGACATGGCTCTAGGAATACAGCTAAATTGTCAGGTACAAGTACCCCTAGGACTCAATAGAATGAAACTAACATAGCATGACTTATGTTAACACATAACCAACAACACAATTCATAATTCATATATTGAAGCACTACATAAAATATGTGATATGCATAAACTTGTACAAACATGGGGAGTTCATAATATCATGTTAGTTGGGCATTTTTTCTTAATATAGGCATTTAATCAAACACATGGTAGGCATAATATATATAGACAACATTATACAACAATCAAACATCATCATTCATATCTAATTTCATTATCCAAGGATTCGAATCCTAGGTTTACATGAATCTACATCTTCACTAGTCAATTCCACATGAAATTTTTCACCAAACATGTATTAAAATTCTATTTGAAATTATCAACATGAGTAACACAAACCCAGTATGGAATTCATACAAAAATCCATACACTTGAATTTGTAAAGAGATTCTTTGACTTCATGGATGAAAGGAGTCCATGAATGAACACTATACAACCTGGGATGTGATTTTTTGAGGATTGACGGTAAAACATTGTTGAATTTCAATCACCAATAGAAATCCTAGGTTATTCTTGAATTAAACTTGATAAAAACTAGTTTATTTTGTGTGATGAATGACTAAATCACGTGTTATTGAGTATATATAGGGGTGGGAAATTAACCCTTTTTACCCTTGATGTGTCTTTAATTTTTGAGAAAACTTCACACTTTTCATCCTTAGCACGACGCGCCACAATCATGCAGAGTCACTGGGAAGTGACATATAGGAAATTGCACGGTGGCGCGATGCAGAGGTATCACATTGCCACCTTATCTACAACCTGGAAGTTTGGTGCTATGTGCCACTATCACGAAGCAACACTAGAAATTGACGATATCCATTTGAGCTATTTTCTCGATGCACTGAAGGCTCAAGTGATATACTGTCTAACTAAAAAGGCTCTAACTCTTCACCAGGGTGTCAAATTTGGGTGAATTTGGTATCAATGGAAGATTATTCGATTCCCCACAGGATTAAACATGAAAATATTGAAAATACCACTTGTACAAAAGTGGATTCATCTTTAAAATAAAGATTCTAACATTTTTGGGAAAATTTTCAAGCTAGAAAATGTATGGGGTATTATAATATCTCCCCCTTGAGAAAATTCATCCTCGAATAGGACTGAGTAAGAGGGAAAAAAATACAAATTAATGTACATACTGAACATGACTAGATGGAAGATGATTTCATAACTAACATAATTAAAGGCTTAATATATCATACTATACAGGCATATCTGATGCATGACTAATAAGATGAATTTATGCGTATTTGATGCATGACTGATAATTGACTTATGAGTACATGACTGAATATTCTAATGAACTTAATTTCTCGTAGTGAGAATAGATGTCTAATGCATAATTACATGCCTGAACTGATATATTAATTCATGGAAGAATATGCAAGGATACTTAGTACCAAGTTTGTGATGAAATAAAGTAAGACTAAGGAGAACTATTATCCTAACTAAAAATGCTAATGAGTCCGAGATCATCTTAATAAACATGTATGAGCAGAAATAAGAGAACCTAACTGTGTCTGGTCTGATACATCACATACAAACTTATCATCATGAATGGAACTGAGCCTCTAAATGCTTGGCCCAATGCTGAGGCTGGGACTTTAAGGGTGAACTTATGAATACCCTTTACTCTAAACTGGATTTTTTATTTGAAGAGAAAGTTTATTTAAAGCATGAGAATGTTAGGGAATAATGGGGTATCTCCCTCTTGGGACACTATGTCCTCTAAGAATGCTCACCTAACTGAGATACTAGGGTGATGCACAAGGCATCCACGGACTGATTCATGACTGAATAACTCATGCTGAAAATCTTAAACTAAAATGAGAGCAAGAGGTCTAGCAATACATATCATGAGTATGAAGGACCTACAACGTACCCGAATCTATGCCGAGGGAATTTTCTTGATCATGGTGAGTTTGAAGAGCATAAAACCTATTCTGATACTGACCACAAGTGGTACTGGATGTGATACCCTGCTGGCACAAATCTTTCAATTTTGGGGCCTTACTCTACATTCTCGTAGCTTATGGCCTGGATTACCATATCAATAACATACATCACTGTCTGCTTTACATAAACCTCGAATCCTGGCAACCCATCCCGACTATTATTCCCAAACTTGGGTACTAGTAAACTAGCTGAAGATGGTGCTGGGACTGAAAGCTTGTGACTATACTAAGAATGGATACCACCTCCTAACTTAGGTTGAGCAAAGCTAAAACTGCCTGTCCTTGCCCTCTTATTCTACTTTTCCTTCATCTTAATCTTTTGCTCCTCTATCTATTAAGAATGGGTCATAAGTCTGGCTAAAGTCATTTAACTATTCAACATGGTATATCTACACTCATTAACCATGTTATCATTCACCCCTGACACAAACTTTCTTATTTTGGCCCTACTGTCTATAACTACATGAGGAGCATATCTGGATAATTGAGTAAACTTAATAGAATAATCTTTCATCATCATGGTTCCCTGCCTGAGGTTGATGAATTCTAATACCTTAGTTTCTCTTAGATATAGGGGAAAGAACCTCTCTAAGAATGCAGTGACAAAATTATCCTATTCTATAGGTCCTACATCTTCTGCCCTTTCTGACTTTCACTGCTTAAACCAAGTATTAGCCACATCCATCAACTCATATGTAGCTTGCTCATAACTCTTAACAGCAGTCACCCCCATGATGTCAGTCACCTTTTGAACATGATCAAGGAATTCCTGAGGGTCCTCATCTAACTTAAACCCAAGAAAAGATGGAGGGTTCATAAGGGTAAAGTCCAAAATCTAAGCTACAGATAAATTGGACAATGGGTTGGCCAGAATGATAGTTGTTCATTCATTTTGAGTAGCAATTAATTGAGTTAGAGTAGTAAATGCAACCCTAAACTGTGCATGAGAAACATCTTCGCCCAAAGGTTCTTCGGGTTGAGGGCCTGACTGATTCTCATTTCTTCTTTTAGGAGGTATGTTCTATAAAAGAAAGGGAGAAACAGATTAGACTTACAGTCTACTTTGAGCCTATGCTCACTGGCATGACATGAATACTAAAAGAAAGGAAACTGTTCCTAAAACACCTCATAGCCTCCTGCACATAAGTGTGGTGCACAACACACACATGTACAAGACTCTACTAAATGTGCCTTTTTAGACTTCCTAGGGTACTATTGAACCTTAGGCTCTAATACCAAGATTGTAACATCCCTAATCTAGTACCCAAAATGTTATACGGTGCCCACAACCCTGAAGGATCACAAGCTAAACCATAACTAATATTTGTAAACTGAGCAGTGAATAATATTAATAATATCATAAATGCAAAAACATGAACAGAAAGGCCATAATGTTCAATACTAGTACATAACTAAAAAACAATGGTGTAACAATACGAAGACAACTGAGATAATTGTCTGAATCCATACTACTGAGCGAAATTAATTGTATAATGATAAGGAGTGACTGCATCTGACAGTCCTAAATCTAGTTACTGAGCTGAATTGACTGTATCCGATAGTCTTGATTTGGTTACTGAAATTGTGGGATATATTCATCTAACCAACATGCCCCATACTAAGCTAACTTGGCTGGAGTCTATTTATAATGATAAGGAGTGATTGTATCTAATAGTTCTAAATCTATACTACTGAGATGAATTGACTGTATCTAATAGTCCTTATTCTATAACTGAAACTATGGGATGTATTCATTTAACCAACATGCCCCATACTAAGATGACTGGGGTCTAACCTGTAACCCCAATTGGAAGAGTGTCAGTATCGAGCCTCTTGTATAGAGAACTATTATGGAGTCAGTCCTAATCTAGTGGGTAACCCCTGAGATCAGTCCTATATATTTAAATATGCTAACGAGTAATCCCTGAGTATGTTTGTCCTATCTAATGGGTAACATATTATTCCTACGTTGGCTACGTAGTTTTGGAACTTAGGGATCTTTTCTTGAGATCTCAATCCTATCTAGTGGGTGAGTCCCCATCCCTAGGCTTGCTCGGTGCTGAATCCTCCTCCTATTTGAAATACACTATACTGGTTAACTGAACTGAGCTAATTCTAATGGTATTATTTAGTGGATCCAAATGAAATTTACTGAGATCCATTGACTAATGAAATATACTAAGTTCTAAGGATTTATAGAGAGTACTAAAGTTACTAAGATTGACTGGGAATACTAAGGTTGCTAAGATCATAGAGGATTGACATCACTGAGATTATTGAACTTCTGACCTTACTCAGATATCTAAGATTTTTGGGTTTTCCTGATTAATATGACTGATTGAGTTCTATGGATCATAGCTTGACTGAGAGTATCTTGAAAACCTGACATGGCTCAAGGCACATAGCTAAATTGTCGGGTACAAGTACCCCCAGGACTCGATGGAAAAAAGCTGACATAGCATGACTTACGTGAACACATGACCAATAACAATTCATATTTCATATATTGAAGAACTACATCAAACATGTGATACGTATAAATGTGTACAAACATGGAGATTTCATAATATCATGTTAGATGGGCTGTAAAGCCCCGCAAAGTTCCCTCATAGTTTGAGCCATAGAGGGTATTGAGTGAGACGTAATTCTAGCCCTAAAAGATTAAGAAGTTACTTTCTATGTGAGTAATGTGTTAACCATATAGAATTTTTCTAATTTTTACTTTTAATCACATTGGAAATCTAATAAAATTTCCATCGATATAGAAATTTCTTAAATCCAATACTCGGGTAAGAAGTTATGGCTAATTTAAGCCTTAGTCATAAAACTACATCATTTAAATATCTAGTGCATCGCGAAGATGTTTGATTTAGAAATTGTCAATTTCTAGTGGAACCTCATGATAGTGGCACATTGAGGAGGAGTCCTACGTCCCAACCAGTGGGAAAAACATGATGGCTCTGCACCGTGGAGGCTGCCAATTTCCCAAGGGAGCAGGTCTTTAATGTTCGGGTTGTAGAATAGTGTTGGTAATAGGCCCCATTATCCTTCTTTGCCTAAATATGGTAGGAATCACCTTGGGTAGTGTTTTATAGATGTGAGGAGTTGTTTTAGTTATGGCAAGTAGGGTCACATACTTAGAGATTATCCCTATGCTAGACCAGGGAATAGAGATGCCCGACCTCAGGCACAGGCTGTTAGTGCCCCAGCTGCATTACTCTGTCCCGCCACTAAAAAGATTTATGAGCCTTTCCTAGTTTCTACACCAGTCGAAGAGTCAGTTATTGCGAAACAAGTGTATATAAATTCCCCTATTACTTTGCATCATAGAGTCATACTTATAGATTTGATAGAGTTAGACATGATATATTTTGACCTTATTCTGGATATGGATTAGCTTTATTTTTGTTCTGCATCTATAGATTGTTATACCCGTATGGTTAATTTTCAGTTTCCTGATGAGTTAGTGTTTGAGTTGTCTGGGAGTTCGGTATCTCCCAAAAGTCATTTTATCTCCTATATCAAAGCAAGAAAGCTTATATCTAAAGGTTGCATCTACCACCTAGTTAGGGTTAAGGACATTAAGTTCGACACTCCATCTATCTAGTCGGTTGATGTTGTTAATGAGTTCCCCAATGTCTTTCTGGAAGATCTCCCAAGGTACCTCTCGATAGAGAGATAGAGTTCAGAATTGACCTTCTTCTCAACACTTGGCCTATTTCCATTTCGCCATATCGTATGGCACCTACCAAGCTTAAGGAGTTAAAGGATCAGCTCAGACAACTCTTAGACAAAGATTTCATTAGTCCCAGTATTTCTCCTTGGGGGGCACCTATTTTGTTCGTGTGAAAGAAAGATAGATCTTTACATATGTTCATTGACTATCATTAATTGAACAAGGTCATAGTCAAAATTAAGTATCCTCTTCTAAGAATTGATGGACTGTTTGATCAATTGCAAGGTGCAAGTTATTTTTCCAAGATAGACCTTAGATCTGGCTATCATCAACTTAAAGTGAGGGAATGTGATATTCCAAAGATAGCCTTCCGAACCCGTTATGGTCACTTTAAGTTTATATTCATGAAGTTTTAGTTAATCAATGCCCAAGCACCCTTCATGGACCTCATAAATCGAGTGTTCAAGCAATACCTTGATTCATTCATTATTTTCTTCATAGATAATATCCTTGTGTACTCCCATGATGAGAATGACCATGAAACTCATTTTAGAATTGTCTTACAAGCTCTTAGAGATCACCTGTTAATTGCTAAATTCAGTAAGCATGAATTTTGGCTAAGGTTTATAGCCTTCCTGGGTCATGTTGTTTTAGTCGAGGGTATCAGAGTTGATCCCTAAAGGACAAAAATTATGAGAAACTATCCTAGACCTATATCTCTATCTGACATTAGGAGTTTCTTGGGTCTAACGGGATATTACCATAATTTTATTAAGGGTTTCTCTTCCATTGCATCTCCTATGACTCGGTTGACACAAAAGAAGGTTAAATTTCAATGGTCCGATTGCTGTGATTAGAGTTTTTAAAAGTTGAAGACTTGACTCACTTCAGCCCCTGTGTTGACTTTGCCTAATGGTACTGATGGTTTTATGGTGTATTGTGATACCTCTACTGTTGGTTTGGGTTGTGTGTTGATACAAAGGTGTAAGGTTAAAGCTTATGCCTCTAGGTAGTTGAAGACGCATGAAACGAACTACCTGACCCATGATCATGAGTTAGCAGCTGTGATTTTTTCTTTGAAAATTTAGAGACACTATCCTTATGGTGTCTATATTTATGTGTTTACTAATCATCAATCCTGCAGTACATGTTTATGCAGAAAAAGATGAATCTTAGGAAGAAGAAATGGTTAGAGTTGTTGAAAGACTATGATATGACTGTGTTGTATCACTCGAGCAAGGACAATGTAGTAACGAATGCACTTAGAAGATTGTCTATGGGTAGTATTGTGCTTATTAAGGAAGGTAAGAGAGATTTAGCTCGTGATGTTCATTGTTTGGCTAGATTAGGTGTTAGATTGCTTGATTCAGTGGAGGGGAGCACGTTGGGGCAGAGTAGTTCTAAATCCTCTTTAGTTTCAGAAGTGAAGAAGAAGTAGGATAGGGATCCTAGCTTGGTCAAACTGAATGAGTCAGTTAAGGACCAAAAGGTCGAGGTTTAATCCCAAGGGAGAGATGGTGTATTCAGGGTTTATGGTTAATTGTGTGTTCCATATGTTGATGATTTGAGGCAGAGGATTATGGGTGAAGTGAATGAGACTCGTTATTCCATTGATCCAGGTACTACCATGATGTATCACGACTTGCGGGAAATCTATTAGTAGAACGGCATGAAGAAGGACATCGCCGAGTTTGTAGTAAAGTGTGCGATGTGTCAATAGATTAATGTGGAGCACCAAAGACTGGGTGGTGTGATGCAAGAGTTTAGCATACCCCCTTAGAAGTGGAAGATAGTGAATATGGACTTGGTGATCGGGTTGCCTCTTTTTTTTCGCCGTCATGATTCTATTTGGGTTGTTTTGGATAGGTTGACTAAGTTCTCACATTTTTTGCCCATGCATACATCTTATATGGATGAGGATTATGCTAGATTGTATGTCCGAGAGTTAGTCAGACTACATGGAGTTCCCTTGTCTATAATTTCGAATAGGTGTACTCAATTTACTTCAGTTTTTAAGGGCATTTTAGCAAGGTCTTGGCATCCTTTGAGTTTAGATTTTCACCCGTAGACAGATGGTCAGGTTGAGAGGACCATTGAGACCCTAGAGGATATGTTGAGGGCATGCGCTCTTGATTTTAAAGAAAGTTAGGATGAGCATTTTCCATTGATAGAGATTGCCTATAAACATAGTTTCCATGATAGCATTGAGATGGCACCATTTGAGGCTTTGTATGGTAGGATGTGTAGATCACCCATTGGTTGGTTTAAAGTGGGCGAAGCTGGCGCTTGTGGGCTTGATGCAGTGTTTGAAGCTATGGAGAAAGTTAAGTTGATTAGATAAAGGTTGAATACTGCTTAGAGTCATCAAAAGTCTTATACAAATGTGAGGAGGAGAGATCTTGAGTTTAAGGTGGATGATTTGGTGTAATTGAATATTTCATCTATGAAAGGGGTAAAAAGGTTTTGTAGGAATAAAAAGCTTAGTCCCCGCTATGCTGGCCCGTTTAGAGTCTTAAGTCGTGTTGTTAAAGTGGCTTATGAGGTTGAGTTACCCTTGGAGTTGTCCGCTGTTCATCCTATCTTTTATGTCCCCATGCTTAAGAAGCATATTGGTGATTCCGTTGTGGTTGATCCTTCAGAGAGTGTTGATATTCAGGATAGCCTTTCTTTCGATGAGATTCCCATAGAGATCCTAGATTTTCAAATCCGTAGAATAAGGAACAAAGAAGTTCCCTTGGTCAAAGTTTTGTCGCGGAACCAATCTTTTGACGGTGCTACTTGGGAGGCAGAAGCAGACATGCGAGCCAAATACCTGCACCTCTTTTTTGCAAGTTCAGATCAGTCCGAAGGTACCATTCTTCCTTGATTCAACTTTTTTAATCTAAAGTTCATCTATGCATCTATCTTTGTATGAGTTCTTGTGATATTCGGAGTGGTTATGAGTTTAGGAATTTCTTGAACCGTTTAGTAATTGTACTCAGTTTTTTCCTATTTTTCTAGCCTAACTAGTGACATTTTAGGATGAATGTTCCAAAAGGGGAGATATTGTAAGGCCCCACAAATTTCCCTCGTAGTTTGAGCCATAGGGCATGTCGACTGAGGAATGATTCTATCCTTAAAAGATTGAGAAGTTTCTTCATAAGTGAGTCGTGTTTTAACCATATAGAATTTCCCTAATTTTTAATTTTTATCACATGAGAAATCTGATAAGCTTTCCATCGATATAAGATTTGCCCAAATCAGACACTCGGGTAAGAAGTTATGGCTAATTTAAGCCTTAGTCATAAAACTGCATCATTTAACTTCCTGGTGCATCGCGGAGAGGGTTGATTTGGGGCAATTGTCAATTTTTAGTGGAACCCCATGATATTGGTGCATCGCGGAGGAATGCCAGGTCCCAACTAGTGGGAAAAACACGATGTCTCCGCATCGCGGAGGCTACAATTTCCCAATTGTCAAATTCCAGTGAGCCACTGCGATAACTGGCACATCCGGAGGTCAATGAAATCGGGTTGAAGTTCAATTTTTTTAGTTTCGCACTGATATTTAAAAGGGCACTTTCGACCTTTTCCAAGTCTATAAAATTGTGGAAACACTAAATCAATGCTACTTACAAGCATCTTATGAGGTTTTTCTCAAGTTTCCTCTCAACGTAAACCCTAAATATCCAAAACCTCTTCCAAGAACATCAAGAATCCACCATGGATTTCCTAAATTGAGTAAAGACTCAAGGTTCCCAAGTCAAGGACCTAAAGAACGCTCATTCTAGAGCACAAATAGAGTTCCAAAAGTGAGAGTTCATCAAAAGCTTCTAATTCAAGTTATGTAGGGTTTTTGAACAAGGGTAACCCTTTTACCCTTATGCCCAAAAGGCTAGTTACATCATTAAATTCTTGAAATATATGAGGTTTTTACATGAATTTGAATTGGGTTTTTCACCCATTATTATTGAATGCATTATATTGATTTTTCCCATGAATTAAGAGTCAAATGGCATGATTTCTACATGTTTTATTTAGTATTTACAGCTGGGTATAAACCCCATGATTTTACTCCTTCATAAGCTAATATTTTCATTGTTGAGATATTGAAACATATGGCTATATTGAGATTTTGAGGTAATTTGCTTAAATTCCCAGATTTCCACATGATTTATGAATCTATATGCTATATATTATGCTTTTGATGAGCTTTAACTTGCTATTTAATTGTGGGTTAGTAAGCCCTATTTGAGACTTATGAAATTATGAACTCTTGTGCTATGAGCACCCATGTTTTGAGTATTTTGAGATGATTGAGAAATGAATTGACCCAATGGTCCTTGAGCTTTGAAATCCACTTCACTACATGAGATTATTGATTTGATTATTGGGTTCGTCGTGAATCATGTGATTATTCTAATAGTGGATTTTTTTATAATATGAGCACAAATAATCTAAAAGGAGTAGTATTTATCACTGAGTGGGTTATTTAATATAGTTTCCTACCCCAAAACTACGTGCCATCGTAGGTTGGCCATGAGGCTGAGTTTATGATGATTATGACTGGGCCTGAGTCTGAGTTTTGTTTAGTGATCACTAGACCTAGGTTATACTCCCTGGCAAGAGTATAACGCTCCTCCCCAACGTAGGATCTTTTCCTTAGGAGTACAAAATATTGGACTCCATGTAGCTTGCATGATTTATGTCAATTACGAGAACCTCTCTTGACATTTAAACTTTGAGATCAAATAACGATTTTTCCTTTGCTATAATCTATTTTCCTAAATGGTTAAATTACAAAGATATTTCTCCAAATAAAGTATTTTCTTGATGTGAGTTATTTCCCAAATGAAAGTATCTTCCCTTGTTATAGTACTTTTATAAAGCCTTGAGGTAAGTTATTTCCATAAACTAGAATGCCTTTCCATTTGAGATGGAGTGATTTCCCTAAAGCTTGAGATGATATTTTTCCTAAAGTGAATGAAATGCCTTCAAGTATGTTTTCAAGATATTTGATTCTGAATTCCAAGTATATGAGTTCTACATAGTTATGAAATGTTGAGCATTGAAGAAGTTTCACTTTGCATGAGACTTATGCATGAGTTGAAAGTATTGTTTAAAGTCCGTTAGCCTTTTAGTATTGAGAATAAGAGAAGATTTCAAATTTTGAGATTAAACAATGATGACTCACGAGATTTGTGTTACATGCTCCATTCTACATGACTTATGAGATTTATATTTTATACTTGTTCAAGCCATGTGAGTCGCTCATAATGCATACATGATTTGATTAAATAATATTATTACTATTTTATTCATGTGTATTCATCCCTGCATACTCAGTACATTCCAAGTATTGATCCATATATATGTCTATGTGCTATATTGTGTCATAATGTAGGTTTAGGTGCTCAGTCCCTGCCTCGTCTGTGATTCTTCGAGTACTTTACCTACGTTTTCTACAGTGGTGAGTCCTCATGGTTCGAGGACCGATAATTAAAAATTTACCATACTTGAGAGACTATGCTTTATCTTAGTTCGTTTTGAGTCAATTGGTGACCTGTCCCAACGGTTCTCTAGATTTTGATTTGTAGAGGCTTGTAAGACTAGTGTCAGACTTCTGATGTGTCGAGGGTTTGATATTATGGTTTTGTTGAGATTTCTCTATATTATCGTCTTATGGACCGAGTATCTTTTCTATATTTCCTTTCTTATGATATGACTATGCTGTTGTTCAGTCCATTCTTATCTTGAATTGAGTGTCATTGGTAAAAACCGGCTCTAAGGTTTAGCTTAGGGCTACTCGTAGCCTTAGGCACCGTGTGACAACCCGAGAAATGATTTTGGGTTGTTACATAGGCATTTTTCCTTCATATAGGCATTTAATCAAACACATGGTAGGCATAATATATGTAGACAATATTATACAACAATCAAACGTCTTGATTCATATCTAATTTCTTCATCCAAGGATTTTAATCCTAGGTTTACATAAATCTACATTATCAACATGAGTAACACAAACCTAACATGGACCTCATATAAAAATCCATACACTTGAATTTGAAAAGATTTTCTTGGACTTCATGGTTGAAAGGAGTCCTTAAATGAACACTATGCATACCTGTGATATTATTTCTTGACGATTGATGGTGAAACCTTCTTGAATTTGAATCGCCAATAGAAATCCTAGCTTGTTCTTGAGAGAAACTTGAGAGAAACTAGTATATTTTGGGTGAAGTATGACTAAATCACGTGTTATTGGGTATATATAGGGGTGGGAAATTGACCCTTTTAACCCTGGGCGCGTCTTTAATTTCGGAGAAAATTTCCTAATTTTCATCCTTGGTGCGACGCACCACTGTTGCACCAAGTCACTGGAGAGTGACAAATGGGAAATTACATGAAAGTGCGACGTGCAGCTATTGGATTGCTACCTTGTATGCAACTTGTAAGTTTAGTGCGACGTGCCATAATCGCGGAGCAACACTAGAAACTGACAATTCCATTTGAGCTATCTCCACGACACACTGAAGGCTCAGGTGATACACTGTCTCACTAAAAATCCTCTAACTCTTCACCCGAGTGTCAGATTAGGGAGAATTTGGTATCGGTGGAAATCTTATTTGATTATCCACATGATCAAAAATGAAAATCTTAAAAATACAAATGTGTAAAAAGGTGGATTCATCTTTCAAAGAAAGTTTCTAATATTCTTGGGAAACTTTTCAAGCTAGTAAAAGTATGGGGTATTACACTAGGATGCATGGGTTCATATGCATGAACAATACTAATTGATATCATGAGTATAACTGAATGAGAGTACATGCATGAAATACGTAAACTATAACTGAGGTCATGATAACACTAGATACTGAGTTCTGAATTATTGGTTTACTGATATTGTATTACTGTTAACTGAGTGACTGTATCTGACAGTCCTTATTCTTGTGGAACTATTCTGAGATCCGTGTTGAATTGAGTGACGGTGTCTGACAGTCCTGATTTCTATAGAACTAAACTGAGTTATATTCTGAATACTAAAACTGAGACTGTGGAAGGTAATCATCTAACTGATATGCCACTCTATGAATTGATTGGGGTCCAACCTATAAATCCAGTTGGAAGGGTGTCAGTACTGTGCCTCGGGTACAGACAAGTAGAGTCACCCTCATCTAGCAAGTGCTCTAAATGAGAATGGGGTTACCCTCAACTGGCAGGTACGACACCTCATCAATCCCTCAATTGACAAGTTGATGTCTTAACCTATGTCGGCTATGTAGTTTTGGAACACATGCACTGCTTCTAAGGATCCCACCCTCTGCTGGCAGGTGAGTCCCCATCCGTGGGTTCACTCGGTGCTGAATCCTACCCTCAACTGAATATATACTAGACTAAATTCTAAGCTATATAAGGATGGACTAAATTATTATTAATTGTACTGTCTAACTGAACTGAACTAAGTTCACTGAGTTTCGTTAACTGATGGACTAGTACTTAATTCTATTAACTGCTAGAATACTATAGAGTTCTGTTGTCTAGCCGAATTTACTGAGGTTTGAACTAATTACTGAACTGTAAGTTTGACTGATTATTGAGGCTACTATTCATGACAGTAATGATATTTTTCTGTAACTACCACAACTCTAGGTAAACAGCTAAGTTTTTGGGTGCTAAATACCCCTAGGACTCGATAGCATGAAAATTTAATCACAGCATAAATTTAAAAGGGCAAAACCATATGCACTTGATCAAAACTCATTCATAGACACATTTTATCAAACACTTGCATGATATAACTTGCACATAAGCTAACATGACATAATTGTTTTCCCTTATTCTTTGTTTACATGAGCAATTTATCAAACACTTGGAGGACATAATCCATGCACATGACACTAACCACATATAGGAACCATAATTTAAATCCCCTTTAGCAATTTCAAGGGTTTAGCACGGATTCACACGATTCTATACATATATCAAATAAATCCACATGAAACTTGTAACAACACATGGATTAGAAACCTAATTAATCATTATAATCATGAATATAATCAAACCCAACAGGAAATTCGTAAAATCAATACATTTGAGGTTTTAAAAATAGATTATTGAACTCCAAGGGTAGAAGGGCCCTTGGTTAAACACTTGACATACCTTAACAATTAAATTTTGAAAGATTGATGGTAAGTTCTTGAGCCTTGAATTGAATTTAACATCTCTTAGGGTTTGTTCTTGAGAGCAACTTGTGAAGAATGAATAGTTTTTGCTTTTAGAAGAGTTTAATTTCGTATTTAGGGGATGATAGACATGGGAAAAAGACCCAAATACCCATGAGGATGTGGCTTTTTAGTGACTAAAAAACTAACCTAGCGATGCACAGACCAAATCACCGCGTCCTTAGCATCGACGCGATGGCCAACGCATAATATCGAGTCCGCGTCAATTCACTAGAAGCTAGAGGAAAATATTCATCAACGCGATGGGCGATGCGCTACATCAAGATTGCATTGATCCACTAGTTTGATCTTTCATATGTGTTTCAAACGAAGGCTGAAAAATCTTAAACTTGTTCGGGAATAGCCACTGACATTTTTTATCATGATTCAACCTAAAATTCATTACTTTAATGTCATGAGGGTCGTGAAATAGTGTCGTCAACCTACGAAGGGTAAAATAACACTAAGTCTGAATACTTAGCAAAAATTTTCTAAGTTTAGGACCACTTAACAAGTGTTAAAGGATTGAGTTAAGCTTAGGATTTTGCGGGGTCTTACAACTACATACTCTCACCATGTTCAAGCCTAACTTAAAGTCACAAGATACTACACATAACATTATAATCCTAGTCTAAACAACTAGATTTAATATTCTACTTTTTTTCAGATATTTAATCCTAAGCATACATGACTTACAACATCAACAACTAACTTTGAACTCTTACTATGAATTCACTAGCACATATTGCATTCACCGACTTATATACCAAGATGCCATTCATGCCTATCATTCTACCCATATATGAACTTCTAGGAAACCAACCAACCTAGAAGTTTTTCTCATACTCCCTAATACCTCTATAAATAACCATTTTCATGCCCTATCCTCAACTAACTAAGACATATACCTAACATTTGCCTCAATCTTTCTTCACCCTTTAGCCTTAGATAAAACAAGCATACACCAATCTTCCTTAAAGAGGTTCGTATACTCTCTCTCATATAAACCATTGTCCATCTATTTTTATCACCACTATGTTAACATAAGAAGGGATTTACTAAAGGGATAGAGCATGAGGACCTGAAGTATGGAAAAATACTATACATAACATTGAAACTTCATTCATGCTTGAGTAATAAAGTATCAAAGGCATGGATTCATTTAAGCGATCTAAATTGAGAATATACATGATGTAATTTTAAATTCTCTAGTCATTGAGGGTACCTCATGAGTTCAGGGAACTAAGCATACTCTGAAACATGGTTTCATATTTGTCATAAGCTACTCAATATAAGGATGGAGTGCATAGATTCATGAGGAATGACTCAAATCTTAGGGTGAAGTTTTTACTTCTTTACTAGGAGCTGAAAATAAATTTAAATATCATGAATTGTATAAGAATTGGTCATGGGCATAGATAAGGTTCCAAAATGATTTAAATTCAAGGAAAGGAATACGCTGGATAAGACTAGATAATAATCTCATCACAACTCTTATTGATATGCATCAAAATCTTTTTCTCAAAACTTGAATTGGTTCATCACCCTATCATCTCCCCCTTAGATTAAAGCCAGCATTCTAAGCTTATGGGTCTATTCCATATCCTAAATACCGAGACACAATTTCTTCATTCTAACAGCATATAATAAATGCTTAAACTCGCTCGAATACACTATATCTGAATAGTACTATCTTCATTCTTGGACACTTCCTTAATACATACCACACTTAACGTTCTCTAGATTCAAAATCATCATCATAAACTTACACTCTTCTCGACAAACATACCTGCCTCACAAAACACACAATCTACCTTTTTTCTTCATAACTTACTAATATCACTCCTATAAAATTATATTATTCTTTAAATCATAAGAATCAAAATTATACTAAAAGACTTAACATCCTTAACCTATAACTCCTTACTTACCTATCAAGAACAACATATACTTTATCACTATCCTTTTTCACACTTAGCAACTCAAGGGTACTATAAGCAGACACAGCAATTTAAAAACTTAGAAAATAATACAGCCTTATATCACCTTGGTTACACCTCTATATCATACCTACAAGATCATACTTAGTTGCGAATCAAATAATCTTAAATTCATGCATACATCATTCCAAGCCTACTAGCTGACCTTTCATACAACTAGCCTCTCTATACCGAGCAATCATTATTTATACCTTAATGATCATCCCCTATTCAAGCTTGGATTCTAGTACTATACATTACTAACCACTACCTCACACACCATTCTTTCTTAGAAAAACTTCAAGAAACACTAGTCCACTAAAACCTCATAATAATAATATTTGGTCATAATTTTATGATCTATCTTACTATAATCCATTAGCATATCCTCTTTTCATATATCACCACTACTTATCCATCAACATATCTATATTATACACCTATCCCTACAAGCATCTACCAATTTCTCTTTCACAACCATAAGGAGAGCCCATATTAACAATCCTTAACAACATAATACTTTTGTTAATATCCTATACTTTTTTAACATAATGGAATACCATCAAGAACTCCATTCCTACTTTAATCATACCATAATTCACCTTAACTAATAACTCATTATCTACCTTCTACCATGAAACCTACACAATATTCACTAGTTAATACACAAGGGCATATCAAATTCATCATATACCTTTTCTTGTTGCTAAACTTCAAAACCCATACTTCCAACTCTAAGGATGTTCTACTACTTAAGAATCATAACACCTAAAGTTACACTATCCCTTAATAAAAATAGTATTCAAACTATAGGCATATATTCTCTCCTATTATGAGTGTTATGTGTAATAAAGAGCTAAAGAGAAACATGATTACATAGCATATTATGTCTTAACTACAGAAATCATATGCTTGAGGACATAAGCTTTTGAATTAAAGGAATTTAAACACACTAGCAGGCTCTTTTCATACCCTTGTGCAATTTTTGAAGTTAGTGATAGTGAATTTAAGAGCATCATCTGAGGAGGAATTAAAATTTAATGCTCATTTTATCTCAAGAATAAGTCATTGATGGAGAATTATGGAATAACACACAAATCAATAGAAGTTTCTAAAAGAACAACCATACTGCATGATCTAGAGTATGAGAGAGAAAAATATTTCTTAAATGTCCAATAACCTCTCGAAGAAAAGTAAAAATATCTCTGTATTGTTCCACAAGACATCACTAGACACCCTCGGACACATAAACTCTATGCTCTGATACCGAGTTTGTAACACCCTGAGACTACTCCTTGGGCGTCACTCGGTACTTACAACCACAAGTTGTTCTAAGCTAAACCATTATTGGCATAATTTATGAGTGACTAAATAAATGCATAAATATGGAAATAATAAGTGGAAGGTCTTAAGGTGAACATAACTAATACATTCTATTCAAAAACTTACAACATTAGTTATACAAATAAAACTGAAAATGAATACATCAACTCTGACTGAGCGTTTATGAAGCCTCTACTAATACTGACCACAGGTAGTTGGGACATGACCATAAACTATCAATAATCAGTACAAATGAATAAAATATATAATACTGGAACTATAGTTAACACAAGTCCCCAAATCAAGAGAACTCATAACTTGCTGGCTGAAAGTTGTGAATTATCTAAATATGGTATGTGGGCTACAACTGATACCTACATTATGAAATAATGTAGCCACACAAACATATATATGATCAGTACTTTTGGGATGTACTGACTAAGTAGGGTTAAATGCAATAAGTAAAACTTGAATCAATGCACAGTCTTAAAACAAGCATGCTAAGTGTAAGTAGACTCACAAAGAAATTGGAGTTAAATGAAAGCTAAAATATCATAAAACATGAATAACAAAGAATAATTTGTTAAACTCAGTGAGTCACTACACTTAGTTTCTTAAATCTTTACCCCTGCAGAATATGTAAAACTATAGTTGGATATACTTTCAAATCATGCAGGCTAAGTCTAAAAAGACTTACCTTCATTATAGGGAAAACAAAAACTTGAAATCTCATAAGGAATAACTCATAAAACAATTTCTAAACAAAACTGTGAGTCTTTACACTTCGTTTATAAAATACTTATTTTTGTGGGAGATTCTCATAATGCCCATAAAACATGTATGCTAGAATGGATCCATCATCTAACCCACTTTAAGGAGGGTTGTTCTAATCTTGCTATCAAAAGAACCTGAACTAAACTGGAGTGATAACTAAAATGAGCCCATATTATGCAAGGTGGACACTTTTCTATCTAGGACCCTAAATCGATGGTGGCACGTATTTTCTAAAGAATAGTATATGATGAACCTACATTCAGATCTCGTTTCTAAATACTACTCCCATATATATATATACATTGCATACTCTTACTGATAGAATTCACCATAAAATAAGCATTTAGGTTTATAAATGTAAAAGCCAATCACGCTACTGTTAATAAATCACTACTGTTAATAAATCAAACTCATGAATATCTGCATGAATTTCATATAATGTATGAGATCATAAGATCAAAACTAAAATCTAAATCATACTATAGTAATTTAAGATAGTAAATCTAAACTTTATGTAAACTGAGAGAGTCATGATAAATTAATATGCATTTAATTTTAAATTAATTAAACCATGCTGAAAAATCATGCATATTTATCAACTCATAGGAATTCATGTAAAAATACTAAAATGCATCTCTAAAGAACAATCGTGTAAGCAAAAAACATGAGTAAATCTAAATTTTTGTGCTAACTGAACTTTAAATCACATGATAAAGTCATAATTTCAAAAATATGGAAATTGGGTATGAACCCTAATTGAAATCTCATAAATTCAATTCAAAAACAGAACTTTTGGGCACAAGGATGAAAGAGTATCCTTGTTCAAACCCCACATACCTAAAATTCCTGATTTCTTCAAGGAAAACATGAATTCTAATCCTTAGAAGTTGAACTTTAGAAGAAATCTTAACTTCTTTTTCTTGATAGAAGAGTGGAATTATCCCTACAAAATTTGACAAATAATGAGTATATATCTTTTATAGGGTTATTTAAGTAGTAGGGGTAGGGTTTGAGGTGAGAAAAATACTAAAATACCCTTAAGAAAACAATAATGTTGCAGGGTTTCTTCAACTGACGACTTGGTCGAAAAGTCGTCTGTTCGGTGATGTCTCATCACCCTAATCATCAACTCTAGCTGGATTATGCCATACACTAGTTAAGGTTGGTGACTTGGGTTTTTGGCTTGTCACCTAGCTAAAAGCTCATTATCTTAGTCATAACCTGGTTGATGGCTCATCAACTTAATCATCACATTCTGACAGACAGATACTCCAATGTAAAATGAACATAACTTTCTAATCTGATATCAGATTAAGTTAAAATAGATGTGTTATAAGAAGACTCAAATTTATTTTATTTGATGTATAATAGGTCACCTAATTCATTATATTCTATGAGTAATGGTCATTGGAAATTGGCCCAAGTTGAAACATCTACTAAAACTCAATCGGAAGAAAACTTCTCAACTCATCTTTGAGTTAGGAGATCTTTATGATCTTAATCATATCCAAAAATATTCCCCCCACTATAGAATTTATTAACACACTTATTTTGACATAGAAATCATTTGGTTTGGTCTATACATATAGGAATGGTGGTTCAAATTCTAGGACAAAAATGTTGGGAGGGTTTACGTCAGATTTTAACCAAAACACATATCAATAAACCGTATCAATGAACCATACCAATAAACCATATCAACAAACTATATAAATAAACCATACCAATAACCCATACTTATATACATTCTTTATAAACCATTGGGTTTTATCTGAAATTAGCACCAACTCTCAAATAACAAACTAACATAACCATTAAGTATTCAAAATTCTCAAATTCCCCAAATAATCATTAATAATGGTATAACATTGGTATAAAGTCTACAAAATATAACACAAGTCTTTGCCTAAGGACGGCCAGAAGGACCTACTTCTATTCTCTAAATTCTATTTTTAGGCAAATTCTATCCCGGACTAGGATAATGTATCAAAATCCACATATAGATATTAAATAAGCCATAATTAAGCCTAAGATAACAATTCTACATAAATCATAAGAAACCAAGTCAATTCCATCTAAACATGAGAAACTAACTCAATTTTATATAAATGGGAGCAATTAAGTCAATTACACTTAAAAACATAAATAACTAGGTCAATTTCACCTGAAATATGAGCAACTAGGTCAATTCTATCTAGACACCGGTATCAAGGTCAATTTTACCTAGAACATAAGCAACTAAATCAATTCGACCTAGAACATAAGCAACTAGGTTAATTCCTCCGAGATTATGATTTCAAGATAACCTAAACGGTCAAATAAGACTAATCATATCAATCATACTATACCTAAATTCAATCTCATATCTAGCATAATATCGTAAATATACTAAGAATTAGCTCTGTCTATAAAGAAGGTAAACCTAGCCTACCTGATCGTCCAAACAAAGCCCAAAGAATTCGTTAAACTAGTGATTTCCTCTTTCAAAAATCATCTGCGAGATATCATACTATCAAAATCACAATCTACTCAGCAAAAGGAGAACAATAATACCCATATTGCACTATTGTATTTCGAGTCCAAAATTAGGTAAAAATCCTATGAGGGACCTATTTACGAAATCGCACTTTCTAAATCAACACAATGTCCATCTATATTCAAAGACAATTTACGCTCTAAAATTGGTGAATTTCAAGCCCTAATAGTGCTACAATAAACCCACCAATAATTAATGGATTTTAGGGAAATCATGAGAAATCAACTATGGAATATGAGGAAACTTACCAAGAATTCAAAGAAGAAATACATTAATCGAGTCAACGAATAGTTTAAAATCACTCACTAATGATTTTCCCAAATTTTTTACACTCTTTAGGGGTTTACACAATTCAGAATGGGTGAATAATGGTGAAAATTGGTCTAAGTGAGGGTTTTATACCCTTACCAGGTCCAATGGTGCTTCTTAAGGGGACACTGGGCTGCTAAAGTTGTCAACGCATAAGAGACCTTGTGTCGCTTTAGCAACATCTGGTGTCAGTTCAGATCCCATTTAAGAGACCTTTGACGGCTTAAGTAATATCTGCTGGGCGATGCTAGGCTGCTTAAGCAGCCGCCACGCTGCTATAGCGGTATTCGCTTAAGTGACTTTATGGGCGCTTAAGTGAAGCACAAACACCAACTTAGACTTGGAATTTTTCGAGTCTCGTTAACCCCTCGAAATTCACCTAGAATCCCATTTACACACAAAAAAAACTATTCTACCCTTTCAAATTCGACATTACGGAAATAATGATGCTATTAAAGTTTTCATCCGAGGTTGTTTCGATGAAAAATGGGTCCCACGCCCTAGTGTCATTTTTCTTAACTTTCGACCAATAGCTCGAAATGAGTTCAAAAGCCTTAGAACCCGAACCAAGGGCGTACCTAAATTGAAATCGTTGTTTCAAAGTTGTTGGAACTATTAGAATTTGCATACGAGATGATTTGATTAAAGTTTTTTCCCAATGGTCAACTTGAACCAAGGAATACTTCAAAACAAAAAATTTGCTCTATAAACCAAACGAACTGCGCAATAACCGAATTGTTAGTTTCAGCAAGTCACAAGTGACTTGGGTAGCTATAGGAAAGATTTAAATGGAGAAAATGAGCGAAAATACAGAAAATGACTTGGAGGGTCACTATATTTTTCTATTAAAAGGAATGGTATAAGTGAAAATTTTCTTAACATCGAGGGCAATTTTGGACCTAAAGTATGATAATAAGGGTAAATTTGATCCCAAAATATGACGAAGGGTATACTTAGTGAATTTTTCTAAGTAGAAGGGTGAATTTGGCCCTTTCCCTAAAATATATGAGGAGTCATTTGGTTTTCTTCCTAATTAGGACAAAAGCGCAGATTTGTAACCGTCAATATACAACACTCTTAAACAATGTTTCATAGAGAATTTCGGAAAAGTCCTCATGGTCCGCAGGGATGTGGACAATAAGGTGCTTGCTTGTTCCTTACTTTGCCACTTGCGCTCTATGTTTAGTCTATTTCAAAATAAATGATGCTTTTCTATTTGAAAAAATAAAAATTTGAACTTTTCTTTTTTGTCCTATAACACATTCTTATACCTATAGAAATATGTGACACGTTTAAAAGTAAAATCACCACAACATTTGTTCTCATCAAACTCTTCCCATCTCATTTCTTACAAAATCAAATCTCGACACCCTCCCCCCCCCCTCCCTCCTTCCACCCTACGGAAAAAAACGTGAAAGGAATATGCCTAAAATTTGCATCTGCGACTATGTATTATGTTGATTGAGACTTTTATGTCAGCCCTTTCAATTCCTGTGATCTAGCCAACAAAGTTTACTACATATTATACAGCTAAGACAGAGCTAATCTAAATTCTAATATTGCGTGATATGTATGTACTATTAAGCAAAATCACATGTAGGTAGTTAATCACTGCGTTTTCCAGGTGCTAAAAACATAAACAACTACTATATGTCATAGTGGAAGAGTGACGAGGTTAGTAATGTACAACATGTGCCATAATAATGGGTGAAGTGGTCCAACCTGAACAGAGAGAACTTTAGAGGTCCCACTTTCAACTAATCTTCTTAGTTGCTTCTTTACGCCTACACCAAACAAAACCTTCAGGACATCAGTCCACAGTTCTGTTTCTTTGGTTATAAATGTGAGCCTAGCTTGAGCAAATAATCAATCATCTCTGTTTCAAAGCAAATTAAAGTTCCCCCTTGTTTTCTTCTGTTAAATCCCTCATCTCTCTTCAAAACTCCCTACATATATATATATATGTGTGTGAACTGCTAGCCTGTGTTTGAGGAATGAAAAAGGTGTGTGTTGATCAAGATGGAGAAGCAGGGCACGTGCATTACTAACTCATGCGCAAGAATTGTCGGTGCTCCGTTCGAAAAACATTCAAGGCAATTCATCTGCTATCATTGTACTGTACTTCCCAGCATAGTGGGGCATACTCGTTGAACTGTACATGTATGTGGTAAATGATGAGTTGGTTATTCATGTGCCTGTCTTCCCCATCATGACCACTCAACCTTATTATCAGTACGATACTGTATCAATCCAAATCTTGACTGCACTAACATCTAAGACCAAATGCCATTAAAAGGTAAGTAATTTTAAATATTTCTGATTTCAGGCAAGGAATGGATCGAAATGTCTTCTTATAGTATGATTTTAGATGATCATTTTCTCATGAGCTATTTATAAGGATTAAAGTATACTCATCTTTGCAAACCTTCATTATTCTTTGTTTATTCATTATTGGGCCTAGGAGCTGAGCTAGAGTTCCAATTTCTGGATATATTAATCAACAGATTTCATGGTAGCTTTGGCGCAATCCATAGAATTCATGGCAGCTTTCGCAAAAACCTTGTATTAATAGTTAGAAATTCGCTTAATATATATATATATATATATATATATATATATATATGTGTGTGTGTGTAAAATTTATCCAACACCCAATAATCTTCCTTTTATAGAATTCAGAAATGATAAATCAATTTTTGTTCAGCCTAGCTTGGTGCCCATATTATATTTTGCACGCTTCAGTTGTTAAGATCAATGGGCATGCCAAGAATATAATGCTTTAAGTATTTTGCATCGGCTGAGGGTAGGTATCATTGTATCCTTAAGATCGTTAGACATCTCTCATTTTGTGAAACTTTTGGTACATAAAGTGATGTTAGTGATTGTTATATGCTCGTGTTCAGATAAAAATTCAATAGCTTTGATGATTATAATGCATATACTCGTGAAAATATGAGTCGGCTGTGATGGCAGAGATATACTAGTATAAAATATCAAATGGCCCAAATTATAATCTACTGGTTAGAAAAAGATTCATGGGAAGTTACATAAGAAAGTCTAGGAAAATAAATCATCAATCCACCATGTGTGATATTTCAAGAAACTATTTTCTTAGATTTGCTTCAACTTGACTTCTTACCTTCCCCAATTACTTTTTGATGTGGACTTAAGACATAATACCACCTAATAATTGGAAATAACTCAGTAGCAGTTTCATAATCTGCAATATTCAGATTGACATAATGGACTATAAATGTATACAACAACCAAATAATAATTAAGTATATACCAAACTAATTTGGCTGTCAATGACATATAAATATATAAATATAACCAAGAATAAGAGAAAGAAAAAAAAAAAAACACAATTATCTTTTGAGTGGAATGGAGAGCACCTCATCAGTATAAAATACAAAAATTAGCTAACTGGTGGAAGCCAGAAAGGCTAAGTGCAAGATGTATTGGGGCGATCGATGACAAGAATGTGCATGGTGGAATCAATTCCCACTAAATAGAGCGCGCGCGCACACGGAAAAAAAAACGTTTATGCGGTAGAGTTTCGACTGCTTAAATGAGGTTTTGTTTTGCTATTCGTATTGATGTCCATGTTTGAGTTTCACATTGCAGAGCCAATTATTAGGATATCACTCTCAACCTGATTTTTCATATTCAAAACTTGAACTTGAAACCTCTGGTTGGTTAATGACACAAAATTTCAACCACAAACCATATTGGTGCTTATATCTGGTTTAATATCATATCCACTTGAGTCTGAGTTGCATGACTTATTGGCAATTAATAAATAGTTTGAAAATTATTTTTCTCAATATTTGGTTGAAGCAAAAGTTTCATGCCTAGATATATCTAGTTCTCTGGAAAAGAGCAATCGCCGATGCCCTATGAAATATTATTGCATTCATTTCAATTTCTTTCTTTTAATTTTATTGGTAAGAAATTTAATAAAGTAATGAAGTCTTTTAAATTTTTTTATTTTAAATTAAAAATACGTACGATATCAAATTATCTTTGATCGTGTTATTTTAAATACGGTACCTGGGATATTAGAAACTAAGAAAATTACAAATTAAGAAAGAATTCTTGTAGATGTCTCTTCCAATTGAAGAAAAAATATAATAAGTAATATATGTATACTAAAAGAGAAGTCCGGTGCACTAAAGCTCCCGTTATGCGTAGAGTCTGGAGGAAGGGCTCCACCACTAGAGTGTATTGTACGCAGTCTTACATTGCATTTTTGCCAGAGGCGGTTCTCAAGATTTGAACTCGTGACATCCTAATCACATGGCATCAACTTTACTAGTTACTCCTATTGATGTATACTAATAAATGTAAATATGTTTTGTAGGATCACTGATTAGTATAACTGGCTATAATAAGGTTATTATACACTACTTTCCATGTTATTATATCAAGCTTACCCTGAAGATTTATCTACAAGTGTAGGTTAGCTTAACAGGACCATGTAAATGTTTATCTAATCATAGGCTGCATACATATAGCAATATAGGTTAGAACAACATACTTATCATACGCTCCTTACATTTAACTAATAAACACCGATAATATAAAAAAGTTTTACATACTCATATGACCTTTTAAATTCAACTGGTTTTCATAGTGAGATCGTACTAATATTGTTTCATAGTTCATATCATGTAATTACACGGTTATGAGATTACGATATCAGTACTTGTATTTAATTAACTATTGTTTTTCAATATATGTGCGTCCGTGTGCGTTCCACTCAAAGAAATTGAAATGGGACTAATAGGTTGTTGCAGAAGTGGTAGATGTTTTGATACTATAAGCAAATTTACCAAACAAATATACACATAGGCGTCAAGAATAGCAATTAAGTTTACACCAAGAAGGAAAGCAGTATCTTCTTGTCTTGATTTAATGTGTATATCCTCCTCTCCCGCTGGCCACTATCACAATTGGTATAGGCCATCATCACCTGCATGATTTTGTAGTACCTAATATTGGACTTTCTATTATTCACGACTTGTGTACTTTCTTGTTGATCCATTATGTTAAAAGCTACTTCCTTGCTCAAGAATAATACAATTTTTTTCTACCTGTCCGTCATAGTACTTTTTCTACTTTTCGTTTCGATATACTAGGATGTAAAAGAGACAAGCATTTGCTGCCTTGCTAAAGCTTGCAGTCCAGGGCAAAATACTTCAACAAATGTTCTTTTTTTTTAATGAACCATAAAGAGAATATGTAATTGTATTGTCCAGACCGATTTGCATGCTTAAATTGATTTTTTTATGTAAGTTACGACCCACGTTATAAAGTCAAAAATTTTAACCAATAATAAATAAAGCAGCTAAATTAATTGGATGTTATGGAGAAGTTAATTTATAGCGTAACTCCTTTGTTTTTTTCTATCTGATGGACATAGTTAAAAGGATGTGTAACTCCCCACTACATTTTCATTTTCGGGTCCTCACTCGCTGCCTTTTAAAGGAGAATAGGTATATTCCATTAATATCATTCTTAAAGAAACTTGTAAAGAAAAAGTGAGAGAAAAGAGTTTCTACTAAATAGAACAAGAGAAATTAAGAAGCAAATTTCCGCTCCCAAGTCAACAAGATATCATGACGGAGGTCACGGGCTCAAACCTTGAAAACATCCTCTAGCAGAGATGCAAGGTAAGACTACGTACGATACACCCTTGGGATGGAGCCCTTCCTCGGACATCGCACAAGCGGTAACTTTAGTGCATCGGACTACCCTTTTTTTATTAAGGTATACTATCTTGACTTAATAATTGTTGGACTTAGGGGCGGACCTAGGGTAGCAGGTTGGGTTTTCCGCTACCGTAAGACTCACAATTACATTAGAAAAATTCTCAATAATTTAAATATTAATAGGTGGGAACCCATAACAAGCTAATGGAATAGCTCGGTGATAGGAGGTACACACTTGAGATGTGTGCCATGCTACTGCTAGCCGTGAGTTTGAACCCCTATGAAGGTTCCATTTAATTTTTTCTAGCTTTATTTATTTTATTGAGAACTTACAAATTTGAAATCCTCAATCTGCCTCTGGTTGGATTAAGTTAATGTGAAAATCATATAGTTCTACAACTCTAATTAATTGGTAGAATTTCTTGTTAGATTTTTTATTTTTTTTTTACAGTATGTTAAATCCTTAAATGTGGTATCAAAGCCTGATTTCGGTAGGTTGAGGGTTCGAGTCACGCTGGAGGGGAAGTGTGGGAACACTATTGATCCTCCTGGGGAGGGGGAAAAAAAAAAGCCTGATTTTTGAAAGTAATCATTTTCCAATTTACAACCCTTGTTATGTATTTAATGAATTTGGCATACTTTTAAATGCTGTCAAATATTATGACTTTTGCTGACTTGAATAAAAAATTATCCTATAGAATGGTGTTGGACAGTAAAATTCTCGAAGTCAAAAATAAATAAATAATCGAGACAAGAAAAATATACTGCAACAATCAATTATTGACTTCAATGCGAGTGTTACAATCTCAATGAATCCTCTGATTCGCCTTTTCAAATATAAATTCAAGAGCTTAAAGCTTGATCTTGAATTTGAACTTGATTTGGTGGACTTGAGAGACTTGATCTTGACTTGTGCTTGAACTCAAGGGCTTTAGAGCTTGTTCTTGAATCTTGTGGTCTTGATCTTGAATCTTGATGAACTTGATTTGGATGCTTGAGATTTTAGAGAAATTGCGGAGTTTAATCTACGAGCTTTCTGTTGCTACTTGTTAGAATTTTAGGGGTCCCTTTTTCTGAATTATGAGGCCCCTATTTATAGTTGTAGGAAAGGAAGAGCCATGATGAATATGGACTTTCTTTGACCAATCAAATTTAAATGATGTGGCGCCTTTTATGTACTTTTATTTAATAGGCCTGCTGCATCAGTTTGACACCTAACACGGTCCTATTGGCTCCTTCACTAGACTTGGCATGCCAAGACATTTGACACATAGTTCTTATTTGGGCTTCTAGAATATGACAGTATTTTGGGCCTAGTAAAGTGGGCTCATCATTTGTAGCCCAAATTAATGGACTAACCCAATAAATATTGGGCCTTATTTAAATCCATACCTATTTGAACTTAAATAATTAATTCAGTTATATTAATCCGTAATATTTATTCGGGACTAATAAGGTAGAGGTATGGACTGCGTACATCTTACCCCCCAGACCCCACCAGGTGAGAATACACTGGGTTTGTTGTTGTTGTTGTTGTTGTATAATCCAAATTTTGTACAGATTTAAATTTAATAAAATTGCATCGCCCACAAATGCCCCCTACTTCAAGACTAGTCGAAACATTTAATAAGAATTTAAACATGTTTCCTTTGTGCTTCAACGATTTTCCAAACATAAGAACACCTCATTCAAAAACTTTAAAGTCAAACCGTATTGACATTGTCTCTCAAAGCTCTCTTATTTTTTTCACGAATCTCTATACTTACGACTCGTTGGTGAGGCATATATCCAATTTCAAACAGTTTGGGAAAACTTTTTCATTACCTTACTTAACCAGGAATAAAAATTTTCCGATTTAAACTTATATTGGAGAAGGAAACAACCTCTAATTTGTGTGGGAGAATGAAACAACCTCCAATTTAGGGGTGTGCATCGCTCGGTTCGATTTGGTTTTATATGTTATTGATTCGGTTTATTGGTTTTCTTTTTTTAAATATGCAAAATCGAAAACCAACCAATAAGATATTTTCTTATCAGTTTTTGGTTTATCGATTTTTGGTGTTTAACGGTTCGGTTTTCATTTTAACCAATAAGAAAAATACTCATAAAATAAAAATAGTAACAACTAAAGTAAAAAAAATGAAATCATAGTTGCCGCCAAAATCATATGCAATGCGTTTTAGTTTACAAGAATATTCGAAATTGAACTGAATGTTAGTTCGAAAAAAAACTGAATCCTAATTGTTGGAAGCTACTAAATGCTTCAAGATTTCCAATATGACAATACCCGAGCTTTGTATTATGCCTTTGTTGCTCTTAATAGGTTAATACTTTGCGAATCTCTGAATTGTGAATAAGTAGTGTGTGTGCATGCGTGTGTGTGTGTATATATATATTAGTAATATAAATAAATATATATACACACACACACACACACACACACATATATATATCACAGATAAGAGTAAAACAATAACTTAGTGTATCCTTATTGGGTTATCAGTTTAACCGATAACCCAATAAGCTAAAACCAAAATCGAATCGTTTACCCAATAAATTCTTTTATAAAACCAATAAAAAATTGTTAAGCCAATAACCCAATATCAATAACCCAATAACATTTTTATCGACTCGATTTTTGCGCAGCCCTACTCCAATTTAAATTTGTATGGAAGAAGGAAATCAACCTCCAATTTAAATTTGTATGGGAGAAAGAAATAACCTCCAATTTGAATTTGTATAGGGAAAGAAAATAATGTCCAATTTAAATGTGGAGATGGATGTTATCCCAATCTGAATTTATAGTGGAGAAAGAAACAATCTCCAATTTGAATTTGGAGATGAAAGTTATTCCAATCTAAATTTATATTGGAGAAGAAAATATCCATCCTACAACTATATGAAAAGAGGTAGTTTACCCACTTTTTTAATATCAATGTTGGGGTCTTCAAGCTATCAACAATATTAAGATAATATCTTTCCCTCCTACTTTTCTCTTATTTTCATTACTTTTTTTTTTCCAGCATGTTAGTGGTAGAAAATTCATATCTAATTGTAGGAATATCAAAATTATGAACTGTTTGATATTACAAAAACTAGACTTTGAGATCTATAACATACCCAAAATTCAGCATTAAATTCCTTCAATATAAATCTTGATAATTTTTTTTATGTTATCCCTAAATTTTATCATGCTTAAAATTTCAGATCTGCGCGTCTTTACTAAAACTTTCATATCTTAAAGTAGAAAGGTGAAATCATAAGTCGCTTGATTCTTGTAAAACTAGATACAAATATCTGTATCATATCCAAAATTCATAATTTAATTCACACGAGATATTTTCAGGTGTTATCCTGAAATCAACATTGAGTTTTGATGCATCAACAATGTCAGATTTATGCGATATCACAAAAACATTATATCTCAATGTGAGAGTATCGAAATTATGATACGCTTGATCCTACAGATGTAGGAAACATGCATGTATAACATATCCCAAATTTGGATTTAATCATTTTTTGGATTGTTCCAGATAATATTTCAAAGTCGATCTTTTATGCTATCTGATAGAGGATTCTAGATTTGCATTACTTCCCCAAATATTTTATATCTTGATGTGGGACCATCACCACCAAAGGGAGATTTGAATAAATCAAAGTAGATTTTGAGGGTTTTATTCTCATCAAGGAATCTTGTATCAATCCAAGTTGTACATATATAATTTTTAAGAACGCAACGCTCTGACACGGAATATCCTTTCTATTTGTGTTTTTACTTTCTTCTTGTTTCCTCCTTTTTTTTGCATGGTTGAAACAATATGCTATATGCAACCATTGGCTGGCTTAAGGTGGTAAGATTTTAACTTTGACTCTATCACCTTAAGACCGAAAGACTTACGCATAGTTGGCCGGCTTAAGGTGGTAAGAGTTTAACTTCGTCTCTGTCACCTTAAAATCAAAAGAAGTAGGTATAATTGGCTAGCTTAAGGTGGTAAGAATTTAACTTCGCCTCTGTCACCTTATGACCAAAATAATTTTCTTGAATAAAGCATGGTTTTCCTTAAGTATGGGCCCTTTCACCAATGTATTTATGCAATGAACTTCTCTAAGTATGGGCTCTTTCATCGATGCACTTATGCAATGGTCTTCTTTAAGTATGGGCCCTTTCACTTGATGCTCTTATGCAATGGTATTCTTTAAGAATGGTCCCTTTCCAATGGTCAGCTTAAGGTGCAAAGGGACAAATTTTTATCCACCTTAAGGCATGAAAATTTTTATATCCTTTCAAGGATAAACCCGCGAGAGGCCGGCTTAAGGTTCAAAGGGACAAATTTTGTCCACCTTAAGGCATGAAAATTTTTATATCCATTTAAGTATAAACACGTAAGATGCCAGATTAAGGTGCAAAGGGACAAATTTCATCCACCTTAAGGCATGGAAATTTTTATATACGTTTAAGGATTAACACGTAAGGGGCTAGCTTAAGGTGCAAAGGGAAAAATTTTGTCCACCTTAAGGCATGGAAATTTTGAGATCCTTTGAAGGATAAACCTGCGAGAGGCCAGCTTAAGGTGCAAAGGGGAAAATTTTGTCCACCTTAAGGCATGGAACTTTTGAGATCCTTGTAAGGATAAACCCGCGAGAGGATAACTTAAGGTGCAAAGGGACAAATTTTGTCCATCTTAAGGCATAGAAATTTTGAGATCCTTTTAAGGATAAACCCACGAGAGGCCAACTTAAGTTGCAAAGGGACAAATCTCGTCCACCTTATGGCATGAAAATTTTGATACCCTTTAAGGATAAACCCATAATAGGTCAGCTTAAGGTATAATGGGACAAATTTTGTCCACATTAAGGCATGGAAATTTCAATATCCTTTAAGGATAAACTCGTTAGAAGCCCGCTTAAGGTGAAAATGAACAAATCTTATCCACCTTAAGGATTTTAAATTTTGAGATCCTTTTAAGGATAAACCTGGGAGAGGCTAACTTAAGGTTCAAAGGGATAAATTTTATCCACCTTTAGGCATGAAAATTTTAATATCCTTTAAGGATAAACTCGTTATAGGCCTGCTTAAGGTGAAAATGAACAAATCTTGTCTACCTTAAGACATATAAATTTTCAGATCCTTTTAGTTGTAGTCTTGGATAACTTTGGTATTCCATATCCCCTTAAATAGTGTTTATGTAGTTTACACTCGTCCCTTTAGGAATGTCCATGCAGTTTATACTCGTGCCTTGAGGAGTGTACATGCAGTTTATACTCGTACCTTAAAGAGTGTTATCTTTCTTTAAGGATAGTACTTCTTTAAGAACTTGGCATTAATGGGGACAATCCTCACGCCATCCATATCGAAATGCTTATAAGCACCATTTGAATATGCCTCTAGCACAAGATATGGTCCATCCCACTTTGGGGTGAATTTACCCTCAGACTTATGATAAGTGATAATGGGCGTTCTTACTGTAAGGACTTGATATCCAACTTAGAAGCACCTTAAGAGAACTCTTTTGTTGAAAGAACGAGCTAGACAGGCTTGGTAATATTCAAGATTTTGTTTAGCTTCTAGCCTCTTCTCATCAAAAGCTTCTAACTCCGCAAGACACAACTTAGCATTTTCTTCATCGATGTGCCCTTCTTAAAGAGCAGTCATAAAGAAAGTATTTGACACTCAAATGGCAGGACTGCTTCAACTCAAAAAGAAAGTTAGTATGGGGTTGCTTACGTTGGTGTACGGTAAGTTGTCCTATATTCCCATAAAGCTTCTTTGATTTGCTTATTATAGTCTCGTTTTGATTTGGAAATGACTTTTTTCAACAAGTTGCATAAAGTCTTATTGAAGGCTTCAGCTAGACCGTTGGCGGTAGCATGGCACATAGAAGACTTGCGCTACTTGAAGACAAAGGGATCACAATTTTTATTCATCAGTTTGTTATCAAATGACTTCCCATTGTCAGTTATTATATATTGAGGGATTCCAAAGCGGTAGACGATATTCACTCGGATGAAGTTTGTAATATTTTTTTTCTTACTTCCTTGAGAGCAACAGCTTCGGCCCATTTTGAAAAGTAATCTTTCGCGGCCAAGATATATAAGTATCCATCAGAAGACTTTGGTAACGGACCAACAACATCCATTCCCTAAGAATTGAATGGCCAAGATGCTACAGTTACATGTAGCACCTCTGGAGGTTGATGTATAAAATTTGCATGGATTTGGCAAGATTTGCATCTTCTAGCATAGTCCAAGCAATATTTCACCATCGTTGGCCAATAATATCCCATCCTTTTAATGTAAAAATGGAACTTCGATCAAGACTGATGTGATCCATAAAATCCCAGGTGTGCTTCTTGCAAAGATTGAATTGCTTCTTCTTCTCCCAAACACCGTAAGAGTACTCCATTAAATGATCTTCTATATAGTGTGTCTTTGTCATAAAGGAAGTGAGGTGCACGACGATGAATGTCAATATTTCTCCATGGACCTTCTGGAAGTATCCCATAACATAAGTAATCAATAATAGGTTGTCGTAAATCTTTTTTTATAGCTTCAAACACGACAATAAGGTATGCTACCTTATTTTACACATCCTCATCTGATGGCGGTACAACTCATTCTTGGCAGACAATAACTTGGGCCTAATTTAGAAGAGTCAAGGTTGAGGCCAAAGCAGTTAGGGCATCATCTTGCTTATTTTCTTTCCTTGGCATATGTTGGAGGGTTACTTATCCAATCCACCCTATTAACTTCTATGCATAATCATGATATAGTCGTAGCTTAGGCTTTCTTACTTTATAGCTTACCAAAAGCTATTTGATCACTTATTGAGAGTCACAAAAAACTTGTAATTGCAGTTGTTTCATGTCTACTGTCATCTCAAGTCCAAGTATTAAAGCTTGATATTCAGTGACATTATTTGAGCAATGGTTTGTAAGTGTAAAAGAATATGGGATGAGTGAAAAACACCATACCGACACCAGCTCCATCTCAATATGAAGAACCATCAAAGTATATTTTCCATGGGGGTCTTGCTTCAATAACCATTTGATGATAGGCGAATTTACACGCCTAAAGTGCTATATTTTACCTATATTGTAGCTAAGTTTTGAGGACAAAATATATAATTCATGCACTTTTAGTCCTTTTTCCTGTAAGTGAGCTAACAAACATGATTAGCAAGTTTTCAGGTATAAATGATGTATAATTCAGCTTTTTATGGATAACTTGATGACAAAGAAAGCTTCACGAAAGGAGGAAAGCAAAACTTGACGCCAAGGACCAAAAGTGGCGGATGGAAAATCTGTCCCGGACAAAAACAACAATTCTAAAGACCTTGGGGAGTAGCAGTAACTTATTAGGATTAGGATAATGATGCAGTAACCCAGTAGGATTGGGTTAAGTAATGCAGTAGCTTAGTAGGAATAGGATATGGGTGTTATAAATACCCTATTCTGCTAGACATTTTTATTTCATCCTTCTATTCATCTTTCTATTATTTCTACTTCTAATTTCACAACTTACAATTCGGATTCTAATTCTTCCATTAATTCATACATTCTTCTTCTATTCATCTATTCAATTCTTAATTTCCACAACAAGAGAAACGCTACTTTGAAAGGGAGTTCACGCCTAACGCCATACCACACCATACTACACGTGAGATCTTTTATTGTGGTATAATGATAATGTCTATTGTGATTTTCTTCGCACTCATGAGTAGCTAAACTTCTCTGTTGGGGTTATGGAAGCCTTATGAGATACTATCTATTGCTATGAGTTTGTGAATTCGTGACACGTATGCTGCTTATATCATTATTCTCTTCATCATAATGCAAATTCTTGTGGTTGCAAATGCATAGAATACGCCAGCATAGCATTAAATTGTTCGAAAGAAAAGTTATATGTCTGGAAAAGAGATAATGTGAAGGTAATAGGGCACCAACCCCTATTAAAAAGTTAGTGCCGTAACTGGATTAACCTCTTGGAGAATTTGTACCGTTAGATACTCTTTAAGATCGAAAGAGTTAAAGTGAAATAGTCCTTGATAGGTCGAAAGACACCTGGATTTACCATAGAATACAATTCTTTATAAGCACATGCATGTCTGAATTCCGCATAACTCATGGCCAATAGATACGTATAACTCATAAGGTGGATATAACCCCAACTCTCAATTCTCATTGGTTAATATCTTACTACAACATTCTTTCTTTTTACTTTGCTATTTTCTATTTTTACTCTATTATTTTGTTACATCATTGCACGCTACAAAATCCCCCCTCTTTTATGAGACTTTCACCAAAAGTCTGATAATCTTTGCTTACTTAGTGACCAACTATTCTCTGTGGGATCGATACCCAACCCAGTTGGGTTCTATATTTGACAACGAACGCTTACACTCTTACGAGAGCTGTAGTTTGAGCGTTATCAAAAATTGGCGCCATTGTCGGGGAATACGGTTGTCTACTAAGTTTGTGATAGTTACTAGACCCTTTGGTCAAAGATTTTAGTACTTTACTTTTAGTTGTTGTTTTTGTTTTCTGCAGATTTTTATTCAGTGCATGCCCCATACTCGAAGTTCTGGTCAACCGTTATTACCTATCAATCCTGAACCACAACGTATTGGCAGAATGGAGGCACAACAGGAAATTGAAAGAATGGCTGCTCAACAGGAACAGGCGAGACTAGCTGCTCTAGCCGCCTCTCAAGTGCATCAACAAAATATTAATAACCCTGGGCGAGCAATAAATCCTTATGATGAGGACCTAGGTGATGACGAGTTACTAAACCCTAGGCATGCTGCTGCGATAGCGACACCTACTAACAGAAGAGATTGTCAAGCTAGGTTTAGGCCTGAACGCCAAGCCATGCAAATACCGTTCGATAATGATGATGATGATCTTGATGGAGCTTGTGCCACAGAAGCTATCATTCCTCCGCCATTGGCCCCCGAAGCCAAGTTCAATATCACTAGCACCATGATTCAGTTATTGCAACTCAAGGGATTATTTGGTGGACTAGCAGGCGATGATCCAAATATGCATCTGATCAACTTTATCTCTACATGCAAGTCATTCGACAATCCTGGCGTTGGACAGAATGCAATTCGGTTGTGCTTATTTCCATTGTCTCTATCTGGTGAGGCAACTCTGTGGTTGAATGGAATGACTCCTGATTCTATTATGAATTGGAGGCAATTGAAAGACGCTTTCCTAGAAAGATTCTTTCCGCCATCCAAAAGAGCATAATTGAGAGATGAAATCAGCAACTTTAGACAGCTTCCAACTGAAGCTCTTCATGAAACATGGGAGAGATTCAAGAAGAAGCTAATGAGGTGCCCAAACCATCATATGACCAATGTCCACTTAATAGAGATACTATATAGATACTTGAATTCAATAACTAAATCGGTGGTGGATAATGCGGCTGGAGGATCATTTATGGACCTCACCTTTGTTCAGGCAAGCGATATGCTAGACAGGATGACGAAGCAAAGTAGAGCTTGGCATACCAGGGATTTTGAGGTAGCAAGACCCACTTTGTCTATTGGCATGACTGCAGAATAAAGAAGAAGAGAAGAAGAACGTGATCAAGATATAGCGCACATGAAAACACAAGTGGATCTTCTTACAAAACATCTATTATCAGGGAAGACCAAAAAAGTCAAAGCTGTTGCGTCAAAAGGAAGAGAGGAATCTGACTCTGAAGAAGAAGCCAACTACTTGAACAATCAGGGGGGTTTCCGAGGCAATGCCCAAGGAAACCAAGGTCAGAACTATTATGATAAATCTGGATACAAGGACCACGATCAAGGTAGTTGGAAAAATCAGACTGACAGGAGTGGAGTGGTTTGTATATTCCTCCTAGAAATCGTGAGGCCACAACATCTGGTTCCGGGAAGATCTCTATGGAAGATATGATAGCCAAGCTGCTGAAAGGAGTGGAGGCAACCAATATGGGCGTAACTGAGGTGAAGAATGATTTGTCTTCAATGAATCAATTGGTTAATTCGTATTCCACTTGAATAAAGCAGCTGGAGCAGCAATTGAGTCAACTTTCAGCAGCATTCAACCAAAGGAAAGCTGGAAAGCTACCTAGCGACATAGTGAAAAATCCAAGAAATGATGCATCGTGTATGGCTATTACTACCCGGAGTGGTAAAGTGTTGGAAGTCTATCCAAAGGCAAGTAGGTGGTTGATGATATATCGGATAATGTTATTGATACAGAATGTGAAGTGGCCGAAGAAGCTGAAGAGTGTGTTCATGACATCACCCCTAGACGTCTGCATCCTGAAAATATTGATAGTTAAAAGGGAGATAAAAAGAAAGTGGTGGAGAAAACTATTCCCCTTCCACCACCACCTTTTCCTCAGAGACTGAAGAAAAGGCTGACGACACTCCTGAAAAGGTTGATAATCAAAAGCAATATAAAAATAAAGTGGTGGAGAAAAAAATTCCTCTTCCGCCACCACCTTTTTCGTAGAGTCTAAAGAAGAGGGATGATGACACTAGGTTCAGAAAATTCATGATGATATTGAAGCAGCTGAGCATTAATGTTCCTTTGGTGGAAGCGCTGGAAAAGATGCTTGGGTATGCTAAATTCATGAAGGATCTGTTGACAAAGAAGTGGGCAGCAAGCTATGAGTTGAAAGATACTGTTCATCATTGCAGCGCAATTGCTGCCCAATCATTAGTTCAGAAGAAGGCTGACCCCGGTGCTTTCACTATTCCTTGCACCGTTGGATCTTTGAATTTTGCCAAGGAATTATGCGATTTAGGAGCCAGCATGAATTTGATGCCATTATCTATTTACAAAAATTTGGGGTTGGGTGATCCTACTCCAACTAATATGAGGCTCGTAATGGCGGATAGGTCGGTAAAATGGCCTGTTGGTATTTTATGTGATGTATTAGTGAAGGTTTCTTCATTCATCTTTCCGGCAGACTTCGTTATTTTGGATTGTGAGGCAGACTCAGAAGTTCCCATAATCTTGGGGCGCCCTTTCCTTGCAACAGGAAGTATGCTTATTGATTTAAGAGCCAAGGAGCTGTTATTCCGAATAAATGACGAAGTAGTCCGCTTTGATGTGTGCAAATCAATGAAGCAACCCAAATATCTGAACGTATTTTCGGTAGCTGATGTTTACTTTGATGATGAGAAAGAATTACTTAAAGAGGAGCAAATTATTGATGACCCATTGGCGGTTGTGCTCATGAATGTTGAGCGTAAGGATGCTGAAAATTATCAAGAAACTATTAGTGCTCTAACAGGATTAGGGTCATATCCTCATGCTCCAAAGAAGTTGGACCTTGATCTCAAAAATTGACCCACACCACCAGTTAACCATCTATTGAAGAGACACCCACGTTAGAATTGAAAGAGCTGCCTAGTCATTTAAAGTACGCATTCTTAGGAAGCGGAAACACACTCCCAGTCATTGTGGCGGCAGATTTAGGTGAGCAACAAGTTGCAGCTCTCATTGCTATTCTTCGGAAAGTATATAAGAGCCATTGGTTGGAGCATCGCTGACATTATTGGTATTCTGCCTGGGATTTGTACACACAAGATTCAGCTTGAGGAAAATTGCACACCCACTATTGAGCATCAAAGGTGCCTCAATCCACCTATGCAAGAAGTGGTGAAGAAAGAAATTATTAAGTTGTTAGATGCGGGGGTTGTGTATCCAATCTTTGAAAGTACATAGGTAAGCCCGATACAATGTGTTCCTAAGAAAGTAGGCATGACGGTAATTGCAAATGACAAGAACGAGCTTATTCCACTCAGACCCGTCACAGGATGGAGAGTATGCATGGACTACCAAAAGCTGAATTCATGGTCGCTCAAAGACCACTTTCCAATGCCATTTATGGACAAAATGCTCGATCGATTAGCGGGGAAAGGATGGCTTTGTTTCTTAGATGGTTATTCCGGCTATAATCAGATTTGTATTGCCCCCGAAGACCAAGAGAAGACAACGTTCACATGCCCATATGGTACGTTTGCCTTCAAATGTATGCCATTCAGGCTATGTAACGCACCATCCACCTTTCAGCGTTGTATGATGTCCATTTTTTCTGATATAGTTGAAGATACTTTGGAGGTATTCATGGATGATTTTTTAGTTGTGGGCGAGTCTTTTGAATCGTGCTTGGCAAACCTAAGTATGGCGTTGCAAAGATGTGTTGAATTCAACCTAGTGCTGAATTAGGAGAAGTGCCACTTTATGGTTAAAGAAGGTATCGTTCTTGGGAATGAAATCTCTGAAAGAGGAATTGAGGTTGATTGAGCTAAAATTGAAGTCATCGAGAAGCTACCACCTCCAATTTCCATGAAGGGAGTCCGTAGTTTCCTTGGTCACGCAGGGTTTTATCGGCGGTTTATCAAAGACTTCTCCAAAATTGCTAGTCCATTATGCAAACTCTTGGAGAAAGATGCTAAGTTTGACTTCAATGAAGATTGTTTGAAGGTATTCGAATGCCTCAAAGGGAAGCTAATTGAAGCTCCTATCATGGTAGCACCAGATTGGTATCTACTGTTTGAAGTCATGTGTGATGCTAGCGGGGTAGCCGTGGGTGTTGTACTTGGCCAGATAAGGGAGAAGTTATTCCATCCTATCTACTATGCTAGCAAAGTCCTGAATGAAGTCCAAAATAACTATACTATCATAGAACAAGAGCTCCTAGCAGTTGTGTATGCTTTTGAGAAGTTTTGTGCTTATTTGTTGGGAACCAAAGTGATAGTTCATACAGACCACGCAGCTCTGAGATACTTAATGACAAAGAAGCATGCAAAACCAAGGCTAATTCGATGGGTATTGCTATTGCAAGAATTTGATTTCGAGGTAAAAGATAGAAGAGGTTGCGAGAACCAAGTGGCTGATCATCTATCTTGACTCAAGAACGAGCATATAGCGCAGCCTGAAATCGAGATTGATGATGCATTCCCTGACGAGGAGATATTAGCCACGATAATGGAAGATTTACCATGGTATGCTGACTGTTCAAACTTTGTGGTGAGTAATGTGATACCTTCAAATTTATCTTTCCATCGAAAGAGGAAGTTCATGCATGATGTAAAACACTACTTTTGGGATGAGACATATTTGTTTTGACGATGCGCTGATGGTGTTATCAGGCGATGCGTATCCCATGTAGAGGTTCCTAATATATTGGAAGCATGTCACACTTTCCATGTTGGGGGATATCACATAGGTAATCGGACAGCAAGAAAGGTATTGCAAAGTGGATATTATTGGCCTTCGATATTTAGAGATGCCTATGACTTTATGAGAAGATGCGACCAATGCCAGCGACAAGTTTATTTCGAAACACCATGAGATGCCCATGTCAAAAATTCTTGAAGTAGAGCTCTTTGATGTATGGGGTATCGATTTCATGGGACCATTCGTGAACTCGTTTGGAATGAAATATATCCTAGTTGTTGTAGATTATGTTTCAAAATGGGTTAAAGCAGTAGCATTGGCCGGCAATGAAGGTAAGCGTGTTGTATCATTCTTGAAGAGGAATATCTTCTCTCGCTTTAGAGTACCACGTACTATCATAAGCGATGGAGGATCTCACTTTTGCAACAAGCTATTCAAATCCGTGTTGGCAAAATATGGTGTCAAGCAATATAAGGTAGCCACACCTTATCACCCACAAACTAGTGGACAGGTAGAGGTTTCAAACCGAGAGATCAAGCAAATCCTTGCTAAGACGGTAAATGCTAATAGGAAAGATTGGTCTCGGAAGCTGGACGATGCACTATGGGCCTATAGGACTGCATTCAAAATGTTAATTGGAATGTCCCTGTACCAACTAGTTTATGGGAAGGCCTGTTACTTGCCCATTGAGCTCGAGCATAAAGCATTGTGGGCGTTGAAGCGACTGAATCTAAATTAGGATGATGCCATGAATCTGAGATTGGAGCAACTGAACGAGATGGATGAATTCCGTCTACATACATATGAGAGATCGGACCTCTACAAGGAGCAGATGAAAAAGTATCATGACCAGCAGATTGTTCCATGAAACTTTCAAAAGGATGACATGGTACTTCTTTTCAATTCCAGACTAAAGCTATTCCCAGGTAAGCTCAAGTCCAAATGGTTTGGTTCATACAAAGTAAACCAAGTCTATTCGTCTGGAGTAGTTGAGTTGGAAGACAATAATGTTGTTGTCTTTAAGGTGAATGGCCAACGTGTGAAACCATATATCGGTCCTCTTGAATCGATAAACCATGTGGCCATCACTTATCTTGACGACGTCTAAGTACTCGAGGTAACTATGTCATGCCGCGATAATAAATCAAGAGCTAGATGGGAGGCAACCCATCGTTTCTCATTTTTTCTTTTCTTTCGCTCTACTAAGTGTTTTACTTTTAATAAACAAAAATCCAAAAAGAAGAGCCATGCCACAACCAAAACTAAGGAGCTTGATGGGAGGCAACCCATCGTTCTAATCGTTTTAGTTGTTTTTGAGTAAATGTTGGTGCAAGAGGTGTAAACAAGGAGATTGGTTTCAAATTTTGATTTGGACATATTGCATGATGAAGATGGTAAGTTAGGAATGAAGAAGCAAAAGGCTATGGATTAGGTATTTCTTATGATAATATAGGTAACGAACAAGGCTAGGCTTATGTAAAACTAGGCCATGAACAAGGCAAGGCCTATGCTATGGCCTAAGCTCTCGGATTCTAATGTGCCATAGCATAGGCGCCGCCCATGCCCAAGTATGCCATAGCATAGGCGCCGCCTATACCAATGCCTTTTGTCTCTGAATCTCATATGCTATGGCATAGGCGCCGCCTATGCCTAACAATTCCATGGCATAGGCGCCGCCTATGCTAAAAAATGCTATGCAAAAGGCACCGCCTATGCCAAGCATAGGCAAAGCAAAAGACTCCGCCTATGGTCACTTTTGGTCTCCAAATCCAATTTTAAATGGGTCAAAACCCGACCCAAACTTGTTCTATAAATAAGAGACTTAGTATTGAACCAAAAACACATTGCAAACCTGTCATAAACGCCGCTTACCTCTCCAAATCCTCTCAAAAATTTTTGTTTTGCTCTTTTTACTTCACAAGAACATCTCCAAAGGCATCAATCAAGTAAGTAATTCTTCGTTCTTCATTTATATTCCGTAAGTACTACACTACTATGCTTATTATGAATTGTTAAATCTTGAAGTAGTATTGGTGATTTGAATATGATTGAATTGTTGTGATACAACTACGTGAGTGAACGAGTACGTAAGGATGATCTCAACTTGTTACCAACTTGTATTTGATTTTGATGCACTGTCATACTCTCGCGGAATTGACATGGTCACAAAAATTGCATAATCTTGTCAATAGAAAGCTTACATGTTGGAATGAATAGTTCATCGAGATGAGAAGTATGGTTGACTACCAACATATGAGGTTGTGATTATTTCTAGAAGCTATACGTTGATTCAATCTCTATGTAGTAGTATTGATACCTCAAACATAAAAGTATTGCCAAGATTTCAAGAAGTATGACTGCTTTGATTATATTGTTGGACTATAGCACCCTTAACGTATATCGATGAAGTCTGAGTAATCGACAAACTTTCACTTCACTAGTTTGTGCCAACAAAATAAGTGTGGGGTGGTGCTACTACTGCTTGTTTGTTGATTGTATCCATCGAGATGATGCTAACATGACTATTTTTTTAGGTACAATGGCACCCAAATCAAGACAAGGCAAAGATAAGGCAACCACTTCACAAAAAGGCAAGAAAAGAGGCCGAAAAGAGCAAGGAGAATCCTCATCGATGCAAGTACAACGCCGCATGTTCGGAATTAAATGGGTCTTAGAGGAGGAAGAAAAGGAGTGGTATAGGAACAATAAATAAAAGAAATATATTCATGTGGAGCTGAAACACAAGGAAAGCCTAGCAAAGAAAGAACCACGCATGTTGGCCAAGATCATGGTGTTACATCTTGATTTCATCTTCAAAGATATGAGAGAGTGCAATCTGGATTTAACAAGAGAATTCTATGCCAACTGGTCACCGAAAACCACAGGGAGTCAAGTAAAGATTCTGGGACAAGTTCTGCAACTAAATGCGGATTTCTTCAACTCCTTTCTAGGATCGCCATCAGTTGATCCATCACCACTCAAAGAGCTGTACAACAGACCTCCATATAGAGCCATCTGACACACACTTTATGGAACAAGATCCATGGCATTATGGAGTAGACACAAGGACACCGGTTGGCAGAACACCTTCCCATATGCTCCTTTGAATAGGGAAGCTAGGATATGGATACGCATAGTCAACTCTTGCCTCATTCCAAGGACCCAGTACAGAAAGATCACACGAGATAGAGTGTGCTTGGTGTACGCATTGATGATGAATATCCCTATCAACATTGGGGCAATTATTCGATCTACAATAAGGAAAGCTAGGCTACACAAGAGGTCTCACTTTAGTTTTGGAAATCTGTTGACTGCAATTTTGAGAAAGGAAGACATCGAAGAGGAACCGGCTGATCATAAACTCCCACACAACCCGAAGAAGGTTGACCTCACAAAGGTGAAAGATGCTGAAACAACATATGGCGTCAACCTTACTACTGCAGAGAGACATGCTCGGGATGAGAGTTTCTTTCGCTATCTTTATGGCATGACTCAGTTTACTGTGATGAGCGGAGGTCGTGTTCCAACTACTGCAGAGCTCCAACAGCTGGATTATGACTACCCAATGAATGAGCATGCAAAGGCAATATGTGGAGTAGGTGTATACTTTGAAGAACCTCTTGATGACGATGTGCCAACCGATGATGATCGAAGAATGCCAGACTCCGACGTGGAGGAGAATTCTAATGACGACGACTCCAATGATAATTTCGATGAAGGGGGTATGAGCCCAGACATAGAGAAGGAGTCTGACTAACCAGGTTCTTCTTATTTATTTTCCACTTAGGACAGTGTGTCCCGTCTAAGTGTGGGGTGCTGGTAATTGCATGCTATACTTCTCTATCTACATTTGCATTTATGTTTGTTTGCTTAGTTTTTTTTTGTTAATCATTTTTTTGTCAGTAAAATTTTTTTTTACTTTGCATGAAATTATTCTAATAGGCAGCATGGGATTATAACAAGAGTTTGTGCTAAAATCATGACTATTGAGACGTTTAGGCTCTAATTGTGACTCACTATGTGATACTTGTGTGGTTTAATTCCTTTATCTGTTGGGTCAAGAGTCTATATTACTCCCAATAAAGTCGACCATGTGCCTTGTGTGTGTGTGTGAAGATATAGTATATTTTATGTTTGTGGCTGATGCTAGAACTTGCCTGGTATGTATGTAAAGCGGAATAAAGATAGCGAGTTTAGGAGATGATTTAGGCATTTCTTTGGCAACCTATACTTGTTTACATTCTTTTTACCTACCCGTGGACATTATCCTAGTTAACCCCTTTTGAGCCTTTAGCATATTTTTTTTGACAGCCTCATATATAAGCCTAATCCATTTTTTTCAAGACCATAATTTGATCCAAATTCCTAAGTGCTTTAGAGTATAATGTCTTGTGACAAAATAAGAGAAAAGTGGGTGAGTATGATGCTTTAGAATGTATTGGTTCTTGAAATTGTTATGAAAAAGAATTTCTATCATAAGAGGTGTGTTATGAAAAGAAAAAGGAAAGGAAAACTGAAAAGTTAGTTATGTTTAAAATTGAAAAACAAAAGAGGTGAAAAAGGATGGTTGAATAAAAGAAAGTAGAAAGGTTGTTTGAAAGAAAAGTGTTAATGACATAATGTGATGTATTAAAGCGCTTAGGAACATAGTCACTATTTCTGGCCAAAATAGTCCTACCCGTCCCTTAGCCTACATTACAACCAGCAAAAGATCTATTTGATCCTAAGCTTAGCATTCTAACATTTAGTGGAGCATTACACTAAGGGAAAGCCTATGGTCATCAGTTGCAGCATATGAATTCTTTGTGAGAGCGAGAGCAAGGATACTCGTATACCCATGTTTCGATAAATATACTATGCTTGTGAGTGATTATGGGTAATATATTGTGAGACACACATGGTTGATGAGTTTTAGGTAGTTGTGTATGATTCTTTGTACCTACACTTGTGGACATAAATTAACCACCATCACAAGTCTATGTTGGAGGTTGAATTGTTTCTACTAATGATCAGAAAACTACTCTTTGTTGATAATTGTTGTGCTTGTCTTGATGAATATTTTGTGTTGTTACTGTGAAACCCTAAGTAGATGTTTAGACGTACATGATAGTTTGTTCGAGGACGAACAAAGCTTTAAGTGTAAGGTGTTGATGATAGGCGAATTTACACGCCTAAAGTGTTATATTTTACCCATATTGTAGCTAAGTTTTGAGGACAAAATATATAATTCATGCATTTTTAGTCCTTTTTTCCTGTAAGTGAGCTAACAAATGTGATTAGCACGTTTTCAGGTATAAATGATGCAGAATTCAGCATTTTATGAATAACTTGACGCCAAAGAAAGCTTCACGAAAGGAGGAAAGCAAAACTTGATGCCAAGGACCAAAAGTGGCGCATGGAAAATCTGTCCCGGGCAAAAATAGTAATTCCAAATACTTTGGGGACTAGCAGTAACTTATTAGGATTAGGATAATGATGCAGTAACCCAGTAGGATTGGGTTAAGTAATGCAGTAGCTTAGTAGGAATATGATATGGGTGTTATAAATACCCTATTCTGCTAGAGATTTTTATTTCATCCTTCTATTCATCTTTCAATTAATTCTACTTCTAATTTCACAACTTACAATTCGGATTCTAATTCTTCCATTAATTCATACATTCTTCTTCTATTCATCTATTCAATTCTTAATTTCCACAAAAAGAGAAACGCTACTTTGAAAGGGAGTTCACGCCTAACGCCATACCACACCATACTACACGTGAGATCTTTTATTGTGGTATAATGATAATGTCTATTGTGATTTCCTTTACACTCATGAGCAGCTAAACTTCTCCGTTGGGGTTATGGAAGCCTTATGAGATACTATCTATTTCTATGAGTTTGTGAATTTGTGACACGTATGCTGCTTATATCATTATTCTCTTCATCTTAATGCAAATTCTTGTGGTTGTAAATGCATAGAATACGCCAGTATAGCATTAACTTGTTCAAAAAAAAAAGTTATATGTCTGGAAAAGAGATAATGTCAAGGTAATAGGGCATCAACCCCTATTAAAAAGTTAGTGCCGTAACTGGATTAACCTCTTGGAGAATTTGTACCGTTAGATACGCTTTATGCTCGAAAGAGTTAAAGTGAAATAGTCCTTAATAGGTCGAAAGGCGCCCGGATTTACCATAGAATACAATTCTCTATAAGCACATGCATGTCTGAATACCGCATAACTCATAGCCAATAGAGAGGTATAACTCATAAGATGGATATAACCCCAACTCTCAATTCTCATTGGTTAACATCTTACTACAATATTCTTTCTTTTAACTTTGCTATTTTCTATTTTTACTCTATTATTTTGTTACATCATTGCACGCTACAAAATGCCCCCTCTTTTACGAGACTTTCACCAAAAGTCTAATAATCTTTGCTTACTTAGTGACCGACTATTCTCTGGGGGATCGATACCCAACCCAGTTGGGTTTTATATTTGACAATGACCGCTTACACTCTTATGAGAGCTGTAGTTTGAGCGTTATCACCATTGCATCTTCATTAGTAATTTCATCTGTTAGTTTCCAAATAATAGGTATCAGGTGGTGTGCGAATAAGTCAGCCAATGTTTATCCCTTTACAGCCTTTTGGAGAACATACACAATCTCAAACTATTGAAATTGAAGTTACCATCTTGCAAGTCAGTCACTAAAGACTGGTTTTGATATTACAAACTTGATGGAATTTGCCATAGAAGGCTATGTTTGGATCTAAGCCAGGCATTTCCGTATATCTCCAAGTGAAGACATCCATATATTATTTGAGTATCTCGATATAAGCCACTCCCCCCTCTACTTCTATAAATACACTCAGGTAACTTAGTATTGGTCTTTATTAGTTCAAAGATTAACTTTTTTAAGGGATTTATTATGTCATTTACTCCTTCTTCAAGTTGATATAGAGAATCTCCAGCATCTTCCTCCTCTTGAGGATCATCATCATTGATGGATATGTGGTGAAACCAAAAAGTATCTTCCATCTCTTTATCAACCTTCATTTGAGATGAGACCTTATTCTCATTTTGGATTGTAACATGATATAAGGAGCCAACACTTTCTTCATCTTCCTCATGTTTCTTTGTATACACCACAGTATGAGTTTTAGCTTTTAATACCTTGTCGCAAGAAAATACCAGTTTCGTCTGTCCCTTAATTCTAGATGGAATCAAACTTTGGAAATCTTTTTTGTATTTTAAGTGAAGAGTGCATCATCGTTCTTTGACGACACTTCTTACAATTTTTGCTTTTCCTCTTATTTAGAGGTCCTAACCTTTCTAACACAAAATTTCTTGTAGTTGATTCTCCAAGTCCATCAAAGACAAAAGCCCTTTTGTTGGATACAATGAACTCTTCTTCTACAGTGATGTTGTTGCTAACTTCCCTTCTTATGGAGATGCAAATTAGAGGTGGCTGCTTATATCCTAGACCTTAACATAACTGTCTGGTCGTACCTTCCAATGGAAGTTTTCCTAACCTTGATAGCTCATTTAGATTGTATCCAACCTTTACAAATAGCCTGTATGTAATTGGATTAAGGACATCCTTCATACATTTTGTAGGGAGTGTCATATATCGTTGAAGATTTTGAGCCACAGACTCTTCAAAAAGTCTTGAGGATAGATTTATTGCATCAATCTTCCTGATAGGTAAAGTTAGACCCTTTATCATATTATCATGGGAATTTAATTGGTGGTCTTTCTCTTTCCTTACCTTCGGTATGTAACGAATAACAAGAGTTGCCTTTTTTTCATAGAAGCAATACCTTGTTTATTTGAAGTGGAGATAGGATTTTTGGTGGAAACCTTTTCGAAAGTCACCGCGACCTTCTTAGATAAAAGATCGTCACACTTGGTCTTAGTGATATATTCAATCCTTTTCTCATCCACAACATATTTTTTAAGTAGAATTTCACATCGGCAAAATATGACTCAGCTTCAGTGTATGGCTTATCGTCAATAACTATCTTTCTTTCCACTCTGCCTTCAACATACTTCAAGTATTGATAGTAATAGGATTATATAATTTTGTTCCTGTGCACCCAATGCCTACCAAGCAATAAACTGTTTAAAGTTTTTGTATTGATCATATACATTAGTGGGTTTGATTGAAAATCATCCATATGAATCCCCAACTTGATACATCCCATGGCCCTCTGGCCCCCTTAATTGAATCCTTAGATTACTATACGGCTTTCTTCTAGTTTGCTAGTAGCGATGCCAAGTTCTTTCATCGTGCGGATAGGCAGAATGTTGACTCTAGACCCCTCATCAATCAAGATTTTATTAATCTTCTTTCATAGAATTTAACCAACCATATATAAAGGTTACTATATAGGGCCTCACCAAGAAAAAGATCATTATTTGTCAAAGTGATTTTTGTATCACACACATGTGCCTCTTCGCCAAGAGTTTTAGCAAATTTTTCAAAAGGTGAAGGAACTTCTATGGGCATATTCTCACCCTTTGCCCCCTCTTTGGCGGTATTAAAACAAGATGCCTCAAGTTTGAATTGGTCAGTCTTTACGCAAAACCAACTCGGTAAGAATTCCTCTAAAGTCATTAGATGCCAAGGTTTTTGGTGGTAAAGCTCTGTCACCCTCGTCTTCTTTGGGATTCAACCAACGTCTATTTCCTTAGTTTCTTTACCATTCTCTTTTTGGTTAGCTGCTCAGATGACTCCTTTCGTAGACTCATCCTTCTGCGCCTGTGCCTTATCACTAGAGTCCAACGTTCATCATTGCTTTTGTCAACTGAAGACCCGTCAGGCTCTAATATTTTATTATTATGCTCTTTGACACATATTTGGATAGGGTCGAGTGAGACAAAAGTAATAGAGATTTAATGAGAACTGTCTATCTCATCGTCGAAGAAGATCTTTTTCTCTTTTACCAGTTGCATGACTTTATCTTTAAAGACAAAGCACTTTTCTAGAGGATGACTTACGAGCCTATGATATTTGCAATAATTAGGGTCATTCGTCCTTCCAGATTTGTTGGGATGCTTCATCTTTAGGAGTTCAATAAGCTTATGCTTAAGGAGTTCATTGAAAATCTCAGCAACATTTGAATCAAGGAAGGGATATTCCTTTTATTTCATCTCCTTAAAACTTTTCTAATTTTGACGTGCTCCAGAAGTCGTCTTCACACTTTAACTCTTGCTTACCTTTGTATTGACCTTCACAGGAGACACACAAACTTTCATGGACTCCTTGTTTTTATTTTTGGGAACAAACTTGCCCTTTGTTTTGGGTACCTACTTTTCCTTTCCCCTTTGAGGGTCATGAATAGGCACTCCTTCCTTTCCAGCAGAAGGCATGATCAACTCCATGTCATGAGCATGAGTAGATAACTCTTCAAAAGATTTTGGTCTATTTCCTTGCAAGATATAGAGAAGACCCCAGTGCATTCCTTGGACGCACATGTTAATTGCAGAAGCTTCACTGAGCCTATCTTTGCAGTTTAAACTCACATTTTTCCATCGATTGATGAAGTCGATGACTGGCTCATCATTTATTTTTCGACTATTTATGAGCTCTATCATGCTCACTGTATGCCTTGTGCTATAGAACTAATTTAAGAACTCATGTTCTAATTGCTCCAAACTATCGATTGAGTTAGGCTCGAGGTTCGTATACCAATCAAAGGCATTTCTCTTTAGGGAACAAACCAACTATTTGACAAGATAGTCACCATAAGTTCTAGCATTATTACATGTCTAAACAAAGTGTGTGACATGTTGTTTTGGATTGCCTTTTCCCTCCAATTGTTGAAATTTGAGGGGTTGATAGCTGGCAGGTATTTTGAGGCTATCTATTCTCATAGTGTAGGGATTGGCATACGCAAGGAAAGACTTGGTGACAACATCATACTTGTCTTTGAGGGTCCCTTCAATAAATTCTCTCAATTTCCCTATCGGGATCATTCATTCAGCAGAAACTTGCACCTCTTTAGTTGGTGGTATTTGTTTTACTGGATTTTTTATCTTATAAATATATGAAGCTTTTTTCGGTGCTGTAATACCCCAAAAAATACAAACAAATATTAGCACCATATTTCAAGATCATGCATAGTGCATCCGGATTCTTTTATATTTTTATGATCAAGTTACATGTATATTAAGTCTTTAAATAACTCCTAGCTATCAGACGAATCAAAACATTCCTTACCGATTAAATTCTTGGGAAGGATATTTCTATAGTCAACTTCAAATGAGAATATATCTTGTTATCATACAAATTTTTTAGTTCATAACCTATCAAAACATATATAACTGAATTAGCTTTCCAACGATACAAATTTTGCCTAAATCTGATATCGGAGCAAGGAATTATGCCCATTTTACTTAGGCATGTCAGGCTGGGAAATTAAGTGACGACATTTATTATAAGCTGTCACGCCCGTGACGGCCTATCACCAATGTCGTCAGCCCTGGGAAGATTTTTACCCCCAGTGACAATATTTTATGACAAGCCATCACGCACGTGAAGGCCTATCACCAATGTTGTCAACCTTAACCAAAAAACCAAAATTTTACCTTTTTATGATGACAATTCAAGACAACCTATCACCAGTATGATGGCTTGTCACGAATGTCTTCAGCTATTTTTTTTTTCCAAAAATTGAGGAACGTTTTTGCAAGGGTATTTTGGTCTTTTTCTTTACTTCCCACGACTTATAACCCTCAAGGAGCGTATTATCTTTCATTTTCTTTAGTTAAACATCTCAAAAAGATCTCTCATACACTCTCATCCATAAAATTAGGGTTTTCTCTCAAGATCATCTCCTCAAGAACAAGAATATTCTCTCCCAAAAGGATTAAACCCTTGTCAAGAAAAATCAAGAACAAGCCTAAGCATTTCTTTAAGAACATTCAAGAAACATTAGATCTCATTCAAGATCAAGCTTTAAGATATGCGTAGTATTCATCCATGGATCCCTTTCATCCATGAAGCTCAAGAATCATTTTTTAAATTATAAATTATGATATCTTTGTTGTGTTATGGCCATAATCATGTTGATGATTGTTGTTTTGGTTCAAGGTTTTATCTTGATGTGTTTTTCATAAAGCATGTAAGTAGGTCAGTAGGAACCCATGAATTTTTGATGGATTAAGATTGTCAAATAGATAAGTACACCTATGCCCAAAGTTGTGCATGTAAGGTGTTTGATAAAATGCCTAGAATGATAGAATCCACGTTTTTATAACTTAATAGTGCTTAAATGACAAGCCCATGTTCTATTCTTTATGATTCCACATGAGCTCCACGTTATTGTTGTATGTTATTGTTGTGAAATAGAATGAGCATAATATTGAAGCAACGCGAGTATATACATGTTGTGCACATCCCCTTCCATGTATAAGATACTAAGAACCAAGTGTAGTATGAAATCCCTTACTAATGATATGGTGAATTATGGACTCTATTCTTATGATCAAGTCAGTCATGTGTGTCATTTTTCTTCCATCAAGTCCTGGGGGTACTTTTACCCAAAATAATATAGTTGTGCGCCTAGTGCCATGTCATGATATCACGATACTCTCAGTCAAGCCATGGTCTATAGAATTCAGTTAGTCATGTAACTCAGGAAAACTCAAAAATCTCAGCAGTCTCAGTTGTTCAGTAACCTTAGTACTCAGTAATCTCAGTGATCTCAGTAACAATAATATTCCTAGCAATCTCAGTAATTTCAGTACTCTCAGTCAGTCCTCAGAACATAGTACGTTCCTTTACGCAAGGGAACTCATTAAACTTAGTTTAGCTCTGCTCAATAATACCCTAGTATCAGTTCAGTTAATTAGTATCATTTTGGCTAATCAGTTTAGTTCAGTTATACAGTTTAGCTCAGTTATCCATTTCAGAGTTATTCAGATGGGAGTAGGATTCAGCACTGAGTGAGCCTAGGGATGGGGACTCAACCGCTAGAAAGGACGGAGATCCATAGAAGCAATCCCTAAGTTCCAGAACTACTTAGCCAGCGTAGGTACGAGATATCACCTGTTAGATAGGACTGGCATACTCAAGGGTCACCCATTATGACATTTATATGTATAGGACTGATCCCTGGAGTCACCCACTGTATTAGGACTGACTCCACAGCAGTTATCTTTATTGGTGGCGCGGTACTGACACCCTTCCAGTTGGGGCAGAGATTATACCCCAGTCATCATAGCATGGGGTATTTCGGTTAGATTAATACATCCCACAATTTCAGTTACCAATTTAGAACTGTCAGATACAGTCAACTCAGTTCAGTAGTACAGAATTAGTACTATTAGAGACAGTTAATCCTTATCATTATAAATAGACTTCAAGATCACCCATTAAACAAGACTGATCTCAACTATAGTTAAACAGTATTAGAATCATCAAATTTAAAAATCACCCGCTAGATAGGACTGATCTCAAATTCAGTTACTTCATATAGAGTAGAATTCAGATAGTTCTATCAGAACTTAGATTGTTAAATATAGTTGCTCAGTATCAGTTTCATCGATCTTGTTAATCATCACTGTTATATCAGTTATGTTAGTTATCATAGCTTATGTTATTAGTATTCAGTTTCAGGACTGTTAGACACAGTCAGTCAGACCAGTTCTTCATGATTTGAACTATCAAAAATAGTCATTTATCTATTCAGAATCTCAGTATCAGTAAAGTCATGTCAGCAGTATTCAGACTCAGTTGTCAGAATCACCACGAGTTCAGTTATAGTTGCTTATACATGTATGTATTCTTGCATTCATATTAGTCAGTATTGTTTATGTATATAACCCTTTGCATTTAGCCTACCTCACTTGTATACTCAGTACATTCAGAAGTACTGACATATTTGTGATATGGTGCTTTCTCTTATGTTACACCTTAGGTTCAGGGGCACGTGTTCCAGATCATTAGTAGCATTCCAGTTGCAGAGTTGCAGTGAGTCCTCATCAATTTAAGGATGATATTATTTTATTTTATTTATTATTTTATTTCAGGTTTCCTAGATGAAGTTAGTTGGAGACATATTTCTTTAACTACTTACTCAAACAGTATTAAAAGGAATTCAAATTTAGTTCAGATTTAATGTAGACTTCAGTTGTTTTTGGGTATTTTCCACCCATATGGATATTACGTTTGTTAGATATTTATTCAGTTGAACCTTATGGCTTTTTATTCATATTTTTCTGCATTATTATGTAATATATTGCAATGTACAGGTACAGATATCAGTCATAGGTTAGCTTGTGGTCCTTCAGGGTCATAAGCACCGTGTAGCATTCTGGTTCAGTAAATTGAAGTGTTACAGGTGCATAGCTAGATTCTCCATCTATCAAGCCTCCGACCCTATCCACTATCTTTTTAATCCTAGCCTCTTGATTCTTAACATAGTTGGTCAGGCCTTTAATTACCTTTGTCAAATTTGTAAGTTGATCCTCCAAATATGAGGCATCAGTTATCATTGCTTGCATGATGGCCGAAGATATTGGAGAATAACATGAATTATCATATAAGTTGATCTTCAAAGTGCTCATCTTATGTGATGTAAGTGAAGATGATGCATTTGTTGAATGAACATCACTTTTCATACCAGATTATTTGGAATCGGAATGCTCTAGTAGATCTAGAGTCTTCTTAAGTTATTCTGCGACACTACTTTCTCTTTTCAAAGTATTTGTATTAGACTTCGTTCCTTTTGGGGTTGAATTCCTAAAATTAGAGTTGGTTCGGACGACACTGGATGTGTTTATTATCCTAGCAACCCTGCCTATCTCTTTGTAACAACTCCTAAGCTTCTGAAATTAACACCAAGGATACTTTCTACTTCAGCAGAGAACTTTGAGTCAGTAGCCTTGGAGCATTTAATTGAGAGTTGACCTTCTTGGAAGCCATTTTAGTATTCTTGAACTTTACAGTTGGAAAAGTTGAGATGAGAAGGTAGAGATTGTCCCACTGGGTGTGCCAGAATTTATTGGACAGTATAATTCTCAAAGCCGAAAATAAATAAATATTGAGACAAGAAAAATATATTACAACAATGAATTTATTGATTTCAATATGAGTGTTACAATCTCTATGAATCCTCTGATTCACGTTTTCAAATATTAATTCTAAGGCTCAAAGCTTGATCTTGAATTTAAACTTGATTTGGTGGACTTGAGAGTCTTGATCTTGACTTGTACTTGAATTCAAGGGATTTTGAGTTTGTTCTTGAATATTGCGGTCTTGATCTTGAATCTTGATGAACTTGATTTGGATGCCTAAGCTTTTAGAGAAATTACGGTGTTTGATCCACAAGCTTTCTCTAGCTAGTTGTTAGAATTCTGGGGATACCTTTTTCTAAATTATGAGGACCCTATTTATAGTTGTAGGAAAGAAAGAGTCATGATTAATATGGACTTCCTTTGACCAATTAAATTTAAGTGATGTGGTGCCTTTTATGGGCTTTTATTTCATGGTCCTGCTGCATCAGTTTTACATGTGGTACAGTCCTATTGGCTACTTCACTTGACTTGGCATGCCACCTTATTTTACACGTGGCTCTTATTTGGGCCTCTAGAATATGACAATATTCTGGGCTTAGTAAAGTGGGCTCATCATTTGTAGCCCAAATTAATGGACTAACCCAATAAATATTGACCCTTATTTAAATCCATACCTATTTGAACTTAAATAATTAATCCATAATATTTATTCGGGACTAATATATTTTGAATTTAATATAATCTGAATTTTATATGAATTTAAATTTAATAAAATTGCATCACCCGTAAACGACATTAATGTTTCACTATTGCTGAATTAATCTACAATTAAATGGCAACTTCAAATTCTATATTGTTAGGCGGTATATGGATATGAGATATTTAAGCTAAACAACTTAGTATGTATAATAGGTTCATGTTTTCAGTATGTGAATTCCATATTGAGAAATTAGAAAAGATAATAGATTCATAGTACAATGAACTTGCGATTTATTGGAATCACATGTGTAATACATATCTATTTACATGAATGCACGGTAGTGTTTTGAGTCTTTTGTGATTATAAATGATTGACTCATAATATATTTAAGTATCTTGGATTGGATATGATTTAGTTTGTTCATATTATATAAACATATAACATGGGGTGATTTAATTCAATGAAAATTACTGTTTTAAATGTATTTATTTTGAAATTATTACGTGTAAGATTTGTTAATCCTCTAAAGGTCAAATCTTATGAATACATAATTCGTAAAGAGTGATGGACATAAAATTAATTATTCATTAATCTTGATACTCATAACCGATAAATTGATGTTTTTGGTTATAATGTATTTATGGATCACACAAAGATTGATTATTTTCTCTTATAATCATTGAACATTTGAGGAGATGATTTGGATGTATGTTTGATTTATATATTTATTCAAAGATAATAAATATCGTCAATAGATGTATTAAACGTTATCAAATTACATTAAGTTCACTTTTAAGCATTATTATGTATATAATAGTATTTTAAAGTTTCGTCCAAAGGAGGACATTAATATACATTTAAGAGTACATTAATCATTTTTGAATCAAATAATATATTTAAACTCTCAACTCAATGTATTAACAAATGAGTACGTTCTATTTACATTATTTTCTCTTCATTCACACTTTACCGCTGTTGCGATCTTTAATAGTTTTAATTTCTCAGATAGGTGCGAACTGATGAAATTTTATTTGGGGAATTTAGACCTTGATATTAGTCATTGTAATGACCTCATTTTTGTTATTTTATGTGATTTATTTATGTGATTTGATCATTTTATCTCTCTCCATGTTAGCTTTTGTGGTGTTTTTAGGGTGTAAAAATAATTAACACAGTTCCTGCTGCATTTCGGTGTGATATTTGTGAGATTGTGATTTGGATAGTCTTATAAGATTATTAGTTGACTTCAGTCAACATCATTTGATTGTCGGATGGCAAAACAAACAATGCCAGTAAATTCATAACGTCGATTTTAGGTTGGTAACCTAGTTAGTGTGGTTTAACTATTTTTATATCACATTTCAAACCTCCATTTAAAAAATTATAAAATTGGATTTGTGGGTCAATTATTTGAAAATGATATGTTTTAGAAAATCTGATATTGCCATTGAGTTCGGAGCGTTGAATTTAGTTTAGTAGCATAGTTCATTTGAGTTCTCGAGATTCTGGATGAATCTCGAGGGGTTCGAGGAGACTTGAAATTCTCCAAGATTCCAGCTGGTACTACTAGAAATTATCCTTATGGCAACAGACACTTGAGCAACGGTTGTCAAAGCGTTGCTATAGGATGTCTATTTCAACGGTTCCAACCGTTTCAAAAAATAATTGTTCTACCATCTACAATAAATCTTTATAGCCATTACTATTGAAGTCTAACTATTGCAACAGTTAGACTTCAAGAAACGTTTATGAAAACCGTTGCCATAAAGTATCTATAGTAACACTTGATGGGTAAAAATATACCTATTAATTGGGTTTTTTTAGTTTCCTACAAAAATTTTCACAAGTCACCCAAACTAAAACCTCTTCCGCTCAAATTTCAGAAGTCCCTTAAATTAAAACTCTCTTCTTCGATATTTGTCGGCTCAATTTTTTAATTGCCACAAGTCCGCCAGAAATTTGTCAATTTGGACTTTTGTTTGTTCGATCAATTTGTAATTTGAAACCCTAGGAGCTATCTTCATCTGTTAGAACCCAAAAATTTGTGTTTTGAAATCTTGTCGATGGCAGCTCGATGTGATTTGAACCCATGGAAGCTTGATAGTTGTTGGAATAATACTCGTTGTCCATCGTGGTCTTCTCGACGACTCCAATTTTATCACGTACAACTGTTTTCTTCTGGTTCATTGTTCAACCCTAATTTGATTGTAGTTAGCTATAAATATTGCTATATTTTGAGTAGTAAATTGTTTCATACTTTATCATGATGTGATTATGTTAAAGTTCTTGATAAGTTTGAATTGTGCTGTTGATAACGCTCAAAGTACAGGTCTCATAAGAGTGTAAGTGGTCGTCGTCATATATAGAACCCAACTGGGTTGGGTTTCAAATCCCACAGGGAATACTCGGTCACTAAGTATGCAACGATTAGTAGAATGTTGATCGAAGATTCTACAAAAAGGGGGTATTTAATTGTAGCATGAATTAAGAGTATCAAAGTAACAAAGAAAAACGGAATGTTTTTAGTGGGTTTTAATCAATCAGAATTGTAAGTTAGGATTATGTCCACCTTATGAGTTTTACGTATCTATTAGCTATGAGTTATGCGGAATTCAGACATGCATGCGCTTATAGAGATTCGTATTCTATGGTAAATCCTAGTGTCTTTCGACCATCACAGATTATCTCACTTTAACTCTTTCGAGCTTAAAGCGTGTTTAATAGTGCAGATTCTCCAAGAGGTTAATCCAGTTACGAAACTAACTTTTAAACAGGGGTTGGTAGCCCTATTTCCTTGACACACCTTTTTTTCCACACATATAACTTTTCTTTCGAACAAGTTAATGCTATAGTGGCGTATTCTATATGTTTGCAACCACAAGAATTTAATTTAAGATGAAGAGAGTAATGATATAAGAAGCATACGTATCATGAATTCACAAACTCATACCAATAGATAGTATTGTCAAAAGGCTTCCATAACCCTAACAGAGAAGTTTAGCTACTCATGAGTGCAACGGAGATCACCATACACATCATCGTCATATCAAACCTAGAATGATCTCACGTTGTTCATAAGAGCCATGCTTTCTCTGTTAGAAAGTAACGTGAAGAACTAAATGTTGAATAAAAGAAAAATAGAATTGAACAGAAAATAGGATGAATGAATTAAATTGAATGCTGAAAAATTCAGCAAATAAGGGTTTTTATAACACCCTTGTCCTAGTCCTACTGAAATAGGGTTTTTATCCTTGTCCTACTGAAATAGGGTTTTTATCCTTGTCCTAATCCTACTAAGTTACTGCTGATCCCCAAGTCTTTAGAAATGCTTTTTTTGCCCGGGACAAGTTCTCCATGTACCACTTTTAGTCCACAAGCTTCCAGAAGCTGCCTTCTTTCTACGTGGCGTTTCCTTTGCTCCCCAAAGATCCTTAAAACGCTGAAATCTTCATCATTTATACCTGAAAACATGCTAATCACGTTGGTTAGGTCACTTATAGGAAAAAGGACTAAAAGTGCAGGAATTATATATTGTCCTTAAAACTTAGCTAAAATATAGGTGAATTATGGTACTTTAGGCGTGTAAAGACGCCTATCATCAACACCCCACACTTAATGGTTTGTTCGTCCTCGAACAAAATATCATGTCCATATAAACTTCTACTTAGGGTTTCACAGTAACAGCACAAAATATTCATCAAGACAGGCACGACAATTATTAACAAAGAGTAGTTTTCTGATCACTACTAGAAACAATTCAACCACCAACCTAGACTCGTGACGATGGTTAATTCTTATCCACAAGTTAAGGTACAAAGAATCATACAAAACTACCCAAAACTCATTAACCATGTGTGTCTCACATAAGATATTACCCATAATCACTCACAAGTATTGCATTTTTCGAAACATGGACATAAAATTCTCCTTTCTCTCACTCTCACAAAGAATTCATATGTTGCAACTGATGACCATAGGCTTTCCCTTAGTGTAATGCTCTACTAAATATCAGAATGCTAAGCTTAGGATCAAATAGGTCTTTTACAGGTTGTAATGTAGGCTAAGGGACGGGTAGGTCTATTTTGGCCAGAAATAGTGACTGTTCCTAAGCGCTTTTAATACATCACATTATGCCATTACACTTTCTTTTAATCAACCCTGCTACCTTTCTTTCATCTACCACCCCTTTTCACCTATTTTGTTCTTCAAACATAACTATCTTTTTATAAACACAACTTATCTTTTTGTTTTTCTATTTCTTTTTCATTTTGTTTATAACACACCTCTATAATAACCACTCTTTTTCATAACAAATTCAAGTACCAATACACTCTAAGGCGTCACTCTCACCCAATTTCCTCTTATTTTGTCACATGACTCTACCATTTAAAGTGCATAGGAATTTGGATTAAATTATGGTGTTGAAAAAAATGGATTAGGCTACATATGAGGCTGTCAAAGAAAATAGCTTAAAGGCTCAAAGGGGTTTAACTAGGATAAATGTACACGGGTAGGTAAAAAGAAGGTAAACAATTACTGGCTGCCAAAGAAATGCCTATATCATCTCCTAAACTCACACTCTTTATTTCGCTTTACACACACCAGGCAAGTTCTAGCATCAGTCACAACACAGAATATACTATAATCTCACTCACACAAGGCACATGGTCAACTTTATTGGGAGCAGTATAGACTCTTGACCCAACAGATGAAGGAATTAAACCACACAAGTATCACACCGTGAGTCACACTTAGAGCCTAAATGTTTCAATAGTAGTGATTTTAGCACAAACTCTTGTCATAATACCATGCCTCCTATCAGAACAATTTCATGCAAAATATTTAAAAACAATTTAACTAACTAACTACGACCAATTCAAACAAAAAAACATAAATAAATGTAGGCAAAGAAGTACAACATACAAATACCAGCACCCCACACTTAGACGGGACACACTGCCCTCAGTGGAAAATAAATAAGGAAAACTTGATTAGTCAGACTCCTCTTCTATGTCTGGGGTCATACCCCCTGTGTCGGAATCATCATCAGAGTCGTCATCCTTAGAAGCTCCTCAAAAGTACCCCACTTTATTCCAAGAGTGCATCGAGGTATTTGCAGCACAGAGGATTCAGCTTGCTCTTTTCTTCCTCTTTTCTTACTTTTCTGTGAGGTGGGTGCTTTTTGTTTTCCTTGTCGTCCTTTTGAGGCCATTCTACCTGAGATCCTAATAGAGTCATGTTAGCTTCATCTCGGAAGATTCAATCAAAAAACAAAACAATAGTGGCACCACCCCATAATTAATTTGTTGGTACAAACTAATTAAGTGAGTGATGTCGATTACTCAGACTTCATCGACTTACGTATAGGCGATATGTTCCAACTATATGTTCAGCACAATCATACTTTCATGTCATCTTAACTATCCTATGCGACTTGATTTTATGTAATCTTGATTATACTTTCATGTTTGGATTAATGCACCATTTGAACAAGACTACTCCGTAGAGATCATATCATGTTATGACATAGAAATAATCACAACATCTCATGCTTGTATTCAATCATGATTTTTATCTCGATGGACGAGTCATTCAAGCGTTTTGAGCATTCAATTTGGATGTTTATGCAATTACTTCACCATATCGATTTCGCAAAAGTATGACAGTGTATCAAAATCAAATACAAGTTGGAACCAAGTCAAGAACACCCACACGTATTCTTTCACTCAACTAGATGTATCATAACAAACCAAGCACATGTAAATCACCAACACCAATTCACGATCTAACAAACCATTATAATCATAAGATTGTAACAACTTCAGAAATTAAACGAAGAACTTACTTGGTGTTGAACTCGGAAGATGATCTTGCAAGGTTAGATGAGCAAAAAAAAAGTTTTGAGAGATTTGGGAGGCAAAGTCGGCGCCTATGCTATGGCATTGTAGATTCTGAGAGCAAAGGCAATGGCATAGGCGGCGCCTTTAGCTTTACCTATTCTTGGCATAGGTGGCGCCTAATGCTTTGCCTAGTTGAGCATAGGCAGCACCTATGCTATGCCATTGTTGGGCCTAGGCGGCGCCTATGCTATGGCATTGTAGATTCAGAGAACAAAGGCCATAACATAGGCCTTGCATTATCCGTTGCCTAGATTTATATAGGCCTTGCCTTGTCCATTGCCTATATTTTCATAGGCAATGCCTAACCCATAGCCTTTTGCTTCTTCATTCCTAACTTACCACCCTCAACATACAATACTTCCAAATCAAAATTTGAGACCAATCTCCTTCTTTATACGTCTTGCACCTACACTTACTCAGAAACAACAAACACGATTAGAACGATGGGTTGCCTCCCACCAAGCACCTTAGTTTTTGTCGTGGCTCGACTATAAAAACAAACTCCTTGTAAAACAAAACAATTAAAGATGATGGGTTGCCTCCCATCTAGCGCTTGATTTATCGTCGCGGCATGACATAGTTATCTTGATTACTTAGACTTCATCAAGATATGTGGTGGCCATGCATTGTTTTCTGAATCCATTCAGATGACACTGATGCTTACTTGTTGGCGTGCAATTTTCTTTGAGATGACTCTTTTGCATACCTATCCTAGGAGGGATACCAATTATATCATCAATAGTCCAACCCATAGCTCTCTTGTACCGCTTTGGAGCAGAGATGAGAGCCTCTACGTGCTGTTCACTTAAATCATCCGGAATACTCACCGAAAGTGTATTTCCACTTCCCAAGGACGCATCCCTTAGGTGACTGGGGAGCTCTTTAGATTCTAGCACTGGTTTCTCTTCAATAGAAGTCTTTGCTGTTGGTGAAGATTGATTCTTAAGATCAAGGTCCAGCTTATTAGGAGCATGAGAATAGGACCTTATTCCTGTTAGAGCACAAACGGTTTCTTCATATTCTTCATCCTTCTCATGCTCAAAATTCAATGGCACATCAGATAGTGGCTCAACTATAAACTGCTTTTCTACCGATAATTCTTTCTTATCCTCATAATAAACATCATCTAGAGAGAACACATTCATATCTATGGGCTGCTTCATCGCTTTTCATACATCAAAATGAACCACTTCGTCATTCAACCAAAATAAAAGCTCATTGGCTCATAAATCAATAAGCACACTCCTTTTTGCAAGGAAGGGACGTCCCAAGATTATGGGAACTTCCGAATCTACCTCACAATCCAAAATGACAAAGTTTGAAGGAAAAATAAAGGTGGACACCTTCACCAACACATCATATAAGATACCAACAGGTGTTTTACCGACCTATCTGCCATCACGATCCGCATATTGGTGGGTGTCGGATCGCCCAACCCCAACTTCCTGTAGACGGATAGCGGCATCAAATTGATGCTAGCTCCCAAATTGCATAATGCCATGGCAAAATTTAAAGATCCAACAGTGCAAGGAATGGTGAAAGCACCAGGGTCTGCCTTCTTCTGGACTAACGATCTTGTAGCGATTGCACTGCAATAATGAGCATTATCTGCCAGCTCATAGCTTACTGCCTGCTTCATTGTCAACAGATCCTTCATGAATTTCGCATACCCAGGCATCTGCTCCAGCGCTTCCACCAAAGGAACATTAATGGTCAGCTGCTTCAACATAGTCATGAATTTACTGAACCTGGTGTCATCAACCTTCTTCTTCAGTCTCTGTGGAAAAGGTGGTGGTGGAAGGGGAATCATCTTATCCACCACTTCCTCTTTAGCTTGCTTCCAATTATCACTCTTTTTAGGCTGGTGACGTCTAGGTGTAACATCATGAGCACTCACTTCAGCTTCTATGGCATCTTCACATTTAGCATCAACAACATTATCTGCTATATCATCAACCACTTGTTTGCCTTTGGATAGATTGTCTAAAAGTTTACCACTCCTGGTAGTAATAGCCATGCATGATCCATCATTCTTTGAATTTTCCACAGTGTCTCTAGGTAGCGTGCCAACCCTCCTTTGGTTGAATGACGCCGATAGTTGACTCAATTATTGTTCTAACTGTTTTATTGTAGTGGAATGCGAGTCAACCAATTGCTTCATTGAGCAAAAATCATTTATTACCTTATTTACTCCCGTGTTGGTTGCCTCCACTCCTTTCACCAGTTTAGCCATCATATCTTCCATAGACATCTTTTTGGAGCCTGATGCCGCGGCCTCCCGACTTCCAGGAGAAATATACAAACCACTCATGTCCGTCTTATTCTTCCAACTACCTTGATCACGGTCCTTGTTTCCAGATTTATCATAATAGTTTCGACCTTTGTTTCCTTGAGCATTGCCTTGGAAACCCCCCTGATTATTCAATTAGTTAGCTTCTTCTTCAGAATCAGATTCGTTTCTTCCTTTTGACGCAACTAATTTGACTTTTTCGGTCTTCCCTGATAATAAATGCTTGGTAAGAAGATATATCTTTGTTTTCATGTGCACCATATCTTGATCACGTTTCTCTTCTCTACGCCTCTGCTCTGCAGTTATGCCAATGGATATAGCAGAGCTTGCTACCTCAGAATCCCTGGTATGCCAAGCTCTACTCTGCTTTGTCATACGATCTAGCATACCACTTGCCTCATTAAAAGTAAGGTCCATGAATGACCCACCTGCAGCATTATCAATCACTGGCTTAGTCACCGAATTCAGAGCCCTGTATAATATCTCCATCAAGTGGACATTGGTCATATGATGATTTGGGCACCACATAAGTTTCTTCTTGAACCTCTCCTATGTTTCGTGGAGATCTTCAGTTGGAAGCTGTCTAAAATTGCTGATTTCATCTCTCAACTGTGCTCTCTTGGATGGCGGAAAGAATTCTTCTAGGAAAGCGTCTTTCAATTGCCTCCAATTAGTAATAGAATCAAGAGTCATCCCGTTCAACGATAGAGTTGCCTCTCCAGATAGAGACAATGGAAATAAGCGTAGCCTAATTGCATTCTGTCTAACGCCTGGATTGTCGAATGACTTGCATGTAGAGATAAAGTTGACCAGATGCATATTTGGATCATCAACTGCAAGTCCACCAAATAATCCCTTGAGCTGCAATTATTGAATCATTGTGCTACTGATATTGAACTTTCCTCCAGGTGCCAAGGGTGGAGGAATAATAGCTACAGTGTCACCAGCTCCATCCAGATCTTCATCATCCTCATCAAAAGGAATCTGCATAGCTCGGAGATCAGGCCTAAATCTAGCTTGACGATCTCTTCTATTTGCAGGTGTCGCCACCTCATCAACATGCCTTGGGTTTAGTAACTCATCATCACCCACGTCCTCATCATCAGGATTTGTTACTCGCCCTGGATTATCAATATTCTGTTGATGCACTTGAGCAACGGCCAACGCAGCTAATCTAGCCTACTCCTATTGAGCATCCCTTCTTTCAATGTCATGTTGCACCTCCATCCTGCCAATATGATGTGGTTCAGGATTGATAGGTAATAACGGTTGTCCCAAACTTTGAATATTTGGCATGTACAGAACAAAACCTGAATAGAAAACAAAAAACAACAACTAAAAGTAAAGTATGAGAATCTTTGACCAAATGGTATAGTAATTATCACAAACTTAGTTAACAACCGTATTCCCCGGCAACGGCGCCAAAATTTGATAATGCTCAAACTACAACTCTTATAAGAGTGTAAGCGGTCATCGTCAAACATAGAACCCAACTGGGTTGGGTGTCAAATCCCACAGGGAATACTCGGTCACTAAGTATGCAATGATTAGTAGACTGTTGATCGAAGATTCTACGAAAAGGGGGGGATTTAATTGTAGCATGAATTAAGAGTATCAAAGTAACAAAGAAAAATGGAATGGTTTTAGTGGGTTTTAATCAATGAGAATTGTAAGTTAGGATTATGTCCAACTTATGAGTTTCACGTATCTATTAGCTATGAGTTATGCGGAATTCAAACATGCATGCGCTTATAGAGATTCGTATTCTATGGTAAATCCTAGCGTATTTCGACCATCACAAATTATCTCACTTTAACTCTTTCGAGCTTAAAGCGTGTATAATGGTACAGATTCTCCAAGAGGTTAATCCGGTTACGGCACTAACTTTTAAATAGGGTTGGTATCCCTATTTCCTTGACACACCCTCTTTTCCACTCATATAACTTTTCTTTCGAACAAGTTAATGCTATAGTGGCATATTCTATATGTTTGCAACCACAAGAATTTTATTTAAGATGAAGAGAGTAATGATATAACCATCATACGTATCATGAATTCACAAAATCATAGCAATAGATTGTATTGTCAAAAGGCTTCCATAACCCTAACAGAGGAGTTTAGCTACTCATGAGTGCAACGGAGATCACCATACACATCATCGTCATATCAAAACTAGAATGATCTCACGTTGGTCATAAGATCCGTTCTTTCTCTATCAGAAAGTAACGTGAAGAACTAAATGTCGAATAAAAGAAAAATAGAATTGAATAGAAAATAGGATGAATGAATTGAATTGAATGCTGAAAAATTCAGCAAATAACAGTTTCTATAACACCCTTGTCCTATTCCTACTGAAATAGGATTTTTATCCTTGTCCTACTGAAATAGGGTTTTTATCCTTGTCCTAATCCTACTAAGTTACTGCTGATCCCCAAGTCTTTAGAAATGCTGTTTTTGCACGGGACAAGTTCTCCATGCATCACTTTTAGTCCACAAGCTTCCAGAAGCTGCTTTCTTTCTATGTGGCATTTCCTTTGCTGCCCAAAGATCCTTAAAACACTGAAATCTTCATCATTTATACCTGAAAACATGCTAATCACGTTGGTTAGCTCACTTACAGGAAAAAGGACTAAAAGTGCAGGAATTATATATTTTGTCCTTAAAACTTAGCTAAAATATGAGTCAATTATGGTACTTTAGGCATGTAAATACGCTTATCATTAGCTGTTTAATGGTTGTTCGACTAGAAATTCGTTGAGTATAGATACCGTGTATCATAATGAAGAGCACGAGAAGTAGTTATTGATTTAATGTTTTGAGAATGATGTGATTTTTATAGAAAAAATTCAAACAGATAAAGGGTACTACTTGTTATATTGTAGCCTGCAAGATGTATGACATTCGATTAAATTGTTCAAAATTGGTGGTTTGATTAAGTCTTTGAGGCTACATCTATCTATTAAAAAGCAAAATAAGGTAAACACGTCGTCTGATTAACAGGCTTGAACAACAGACTGTCCGTGCCTGTTTATTTTGCTTTGCCCTAGTATCATGTAGTTCTAATAAACACAGGTTAATCTAAGATTTGATAGTTATGAGTTTGATTTTTATTGTATTTTGATTTAGTGGGTGCAAGATACATTATTTATACTTGTTTAATAGATTTTTAACATGTATACATTGCTTGAGCTAAAGCTATTGGATTTAGATGAACCCATATCATTTTGTACTTCTATCCCTGCTGATCAACTAAGCATTAGTATATAAAGGAAGAATAGAAAAATATAAAGAAAAAAGACTTGATATATACATACTTGGAAATATGATTCTGACTTTATTCTATCTATTTGTTTTCCCCTCGCCTTTTGAGGATTTAGATTTCTGTTGTTTCTAAGCAGTTCATTTTTTCTTGTGTTTAATCAGTTTCATTTACTATGGATCAGTTGGTGGCACTTAACCTAGGTCGTTCATTACATTTCGTAATTCTCTTGGAAGGGATCGTTATTTGAAAATTGCAAGAGACCTTCATCTGAAGAGAATTCTGGTGAGTTTTTAACTAGTTCTTTATGTGACTACTTTCAATTATTTAGTTCTTTATGGAGATAAACGTAAAAGATTAAATAATTGTTGGAACAATGATTAGTCCTATCTAATGTCATATCCTCGGTAAGCTCAAGTTGTAATGTCTTGTCTAACTACCTCTACCTCTACCTCCACCCTATGTTTTTCCCTACCTCACCTCTCAATAATGAACTTCCTAAATTTATTTGACTAGAATTTCAATAGGTTTTGAGTTAGAGTTGAATATTCTGCTGTTGAAGTCTCCATTTTGATTAGACAATAAACAAGCAGCCTGAGACAAGATTTTTAAGATTATGTTAGTTATTGAAGAAATAGTGAACCTGCTAAATTGATTTGACTTGCATTACCAATAGAAATATGCTGAGCCTGGAATTAACGGTTAGGAGGTAAAATTTGTCTTAATTTTTTTCCTTTTCTTTTAGTGTTATAGAATGAAATCATTAGTTTGAGGTATAAGTAGCTAGAATTGATCGGAGATGAATAATTTATAAGAAGGTTCAAAATAGCTTTGTTTTGCTACTCATCAGTGGTTTTTATGTGATACCTTATTATAAATATCTTAAGAGTATAGTAGGGGAGTGAAAAGTGTTATACTATTCACTTTTATTTGTGATATTTTGCCTTCTCAAATTTAAACTCAATGCAAATTCGAGTTGCTACGTATGGTAAAGAAAAATTCAAAGATGTTAGGGAAAACCATAGTGGAAGATGGGGAAACATCGGATATTAAAATAGTTCCCCATTTTTGTCATGGCATCATGGATGTGTATTTCATTCGTGGAAGGGAGGGGGCATCAGAAAGACGATCTTGTATTCTTTGTTAAGAAATTGGTACACCTCTTTCCATTTTCTCTTTGTTATAGGGTTATAAGTTGCAACCTACTAAATCTAAATAACAGTTTAGTGGAAGTGAATTAATGCAAGGATATATTTTGGTGTAGCATTTGCAGAAACATGGGTCAAATAAAGATGAATCTGCAAACTCTCCTAACCTTGTATGCAGGTGGGCTTCTAAGGTAAAAGCAGCACAAGTTTTCAGTTAGATTTCTCTTACACTCATAAAGAAGTTCTTTATTTCATTTAAGGTGCTCATCATTCAAATGTGTTATTTTATGTTGCGGCCTAATGTACTGAAGAATTCAGTTGCTTAACAAGAAGTAGAGTGCGGAATGTGATCAACTCAAGAATTTTTTCCGCGAATATGCCTTGCTTAAGGGAGTAAAAAACCACACTCTAACCTTATAGGATTTACTTCAAATTTCCACTAAACTCTATCAATTTAGGTTAGAACTTTATAATCAAAGGGTCTAACTCTAGCACATTTCTCCCATATTGAATTCTTGTGCCTTGATTGACATATTTAGTTGTAAACCCAATTCCTCAAGGAATCATTCTTCCACTCGGAATTTGCTTCGCATCATTTGTCTCCAGTTGTCTGCGAAGGACTTGGTTGTTTTACTTTATGCATAGAACTTTTGCAACCCAGTTCCTCTACTATACATTATAAGAAATGGGTTTTCTATAGTCATTTATCAATCATTAACTCCACTAGTGGCTTATTTGAGATATGTTAAGAGTATGATTCTTGTATAGTATTTGCAATGTTTGTTAATCATCAAAACTTTGAATTCAACATAGCTCTAACAGAATATTTGTTGTATTTAACTAGCATGTTATGATCCACATGGGAGAATAAACTTGGAAATTTGTATGAATCATCAAGCTTAGTCTTTTTTACATGCAATTGGAGGAGCTTAGATTTCATTAATATTTTCTTCTTTCTGTGCATTATCTTTTTTAGTTTTAATTTTGATTTTAAGCAGATTTTTGCAGCCCAAAGGTTAACTGGATTCTTTTGTCCTTCACTATACTTGTTTTCAGGTCTATGTTGATTCTACAAATGTCAAAGAAAAAAATCAAGGTATTTCAAGCTTTTGAGTACGCCCGAAATGAGACTCCAATAGAAATAAATAGGACTGGAAAATTATATCTTAGTTTTGAGAAGGATATATATTAGATGCACTAGATATTTGATTAATTGTTGCCAAATTCTACCTTTGTAAATGATGGTGAGGTGTTCTTAGATTTCCATCTTGCATGATAAGATGAGTTATTTTCTCTCAAAATTGGCAACATAGTAGTATTTTTTCACTCCTTTTAAATAAAGGCTAGTGGTTCATCAATGTGCTACTACTAGATAAAAGTACTAGAATTTTGTAAGTTCATCTCTAGACTAAAGCCTAATTTACCGGTTAGTGGATAAAAAATAAATGTTTATTAGAGTATCTCCAAGAGCTCATTAAGTTTCCCTGGTGATTTCACTTTGTTGGAAGGCTCATCACTCTATATGGACCATATGTTAGTCGGGGATATGTACTTTCAAGTTTTCCAAGTAATGTTATATGGACTTTGTCATGTTGTTTTTGAAGTGTTCCCTTTAACTTCAAATTTGACTTTTATGTCACTTAGATGTACTCAAAACTTAGCTTATTGATTACTAAGGAAAAGCTATGTTTGCTGCTTTTGCAGTTAGTTGCTACTCTTTCTCTGATAACTTGGGATCTCATTAAGAATCTTATGCAGGAAGGTTCGGACGGGGGATGAAGAACCTGTTGTTCAAAATTATTCAAGTGTGCCTAGTGCAGCGAGGATATATCAGCCTGGAGTCTTCCTAAATCATCGAAGAGGAATCCACTTTGTGTTTTACGTCAAGCAATTGTTACTTCCCCAATGATCATGTACAACTTAAGTTGGTCTCCTTACAGGTTGGTTGGTTTATCACATTAGGGCCCATACGAAGAAGGCAGAGATGTTGTACAATGATTTTGTGAGGAATAGCGATCTAGGCGTCTGCTACGTACTCTCCAATTGTGAAATTTATTTGTATGTTAGAGATTCGAATTCCTCCTTCAATGAAAAGACTCTATTGATCAATGCTACAAGGATAGAGGTGATGTGGTATGTTTTGATGTCTTCTTGTTCAGTAGTTTATGGCACACGTTGGTTGCTAGCTTAGAAATTACTAATGATTAATTGTGAACTTTCATTATGCGTTATGTATGTGTAAATAGTTATTGTACAACATTTGGAATCATGTTTAATAACAAGTGTTATTATAAATCCTCTTTCCTATTAATACATCGATTAATGACAACTGATGAGTCCAGAGTAGTAATGTGCTAAGAATATCACCTTCTGAAGGTTAATTCTTATTTGATTTTGGATACTCTCGTTTTAATCTATTAGAACTAATTCTCTGTAAGATCCTGCAAAATTCTTTCATAGTATATGACTTAGAGCATGTTCTGTGAAGTGTTAAGCTGGCCCTAAAAGGTTGAGAAGTGTCTTCCCAAGTGAGAAGTATTTTGAACCATGTAAAATTTCCCTAATATCGACTTTTGTCCATGTAGAGCATTGAATAAGCTTTCCATCGATATAAAATTTTCCTAAATCCAACACTCGAGTAAAGAGTTAGAGCTATTTTAATGAGAAACTATGGAACCTGGCACTTTAGCACGTCACAGAGCCAGCAAAATGGCAATCATAAAAATCTAGTGAGCCTCCATGATTATGGCGCATTACACCAAGGCTTAATTTTAGAATTATCAATTTCTAGCGCACCAACGAGATTCCACCGCATCACAGTGCCTTTCTATTTTGCAACCAATATGGCAATGCAATTTCCACCGTTTCACGCCATTAAGTAGTTTCTTGATTTTCCAATTTCCAGTGAGCTGGCGCAATTATAGAACGTTGCACCAGTATTTAAAATCAGTATTTTTCAGTTTAATTCCAAGGGCAAAAAGGCTCTTTTCCCAATCCCAATATATACTCCTTAACACAGGATTTGGCCTCATTTTCAACTAAATTATCATTGTTTACTCTTAAAGTTATTCAAGAACAAGAGCTAGGGTTTATACAAAATCAATACCCTTCCTTTTTCTTCAAGAGAAATCAAGAAATTAAGAATCTCTCCAAGGGCTTTCAAGAAAGAGTTTCTCTAAGGTATGTAGGTGTTGATTCTTGGGTCCCTTTAATCCAAGAAGCTCAAGAACCTTTTTATAAAATTCAAAGAACTTATTTTTGTGGGTTTTCATGATTCATGTGATTTGAAATTGATGTTCATGCTATTATTGAGTTTTGATTCATGTTTGTTTGCAATGTTTTGAAGCTTTGATCCTATTATGTGATATTCATTATAAACCCTATTCAAGTTGCTTGTTAAGTAATGTGTTCATGTTAATTAAGTGAATAAAATTGTTGAATAAGCATAGCATGCTCCTCATATGTTTGATAAAATTATTATGTGAAGGAATTAGAGCCATTATAGCATGTTGACTAGAAATCCCCAATTGTGTACAAGCCCATGCATGTCAAGTATTTGTTGAAAAGCCTTAATGAATGAATTGTGATATGATAGCATGAAATTCCCCAATTATGCGCTCTTTGATACATACTAAAACTTTAATACATGCCAAGTGTTTGATACAAGACCTTGTTGAATGGAGTATGATCTAGTAGCTTGTCCCCAAATGTTATTACATGTTTAGGATTCCTAAATGGTTAAAGTGATGCCTTAGTGATTGTGATGGTGAATGATTGTCCATGATCTTGATTATTCAGCAATGGTTATATTTTACTTTTATGTTATCGAATCCTACAGGTATTTATACCCGATAATTTAGCTACTGTCTAGAGCCCGTGTCAGTTTTTACAATAATTCCCATCGAGCCATGATTCTCACAACTCAGTGAGTTATAGAACTCTGTATTCTTAGATAGATATAGAACTTAACAAATCTTAGTAATATCTATAATTGTCGTAATCTCAATATAGCTAGTAATCTAGCCTCAGTTCTGTACCCAGCTATGATCTAGTAGTATTCAAGTGTTCAGTTCTGACCTTTGTAGTAATTGATTACTCTATTCTAGTCTCACTATCGTTCAGTCAGATAATGAGGTCTAGTAGTATTCCGTCAGATATGAAACCAAGTGAATTTAGTTTAACTCAGTCAGATCATTTGAGAAATATGGTCAGTATTAGATTCAGCTTAGTTTATGTTTAGTTAAGAATCAGTTAAGAGTTTTTCAGTTGGGAGTAAAGCTAGCCTTAAGCGAGGGAAGGGATGGCGACTCCCCCTGATAAAGCAGAGTCATTGGGAGCGATACCTAAACTCTAGAATAGCATAGCAAGCGCAGGATGCACGAGTCACCCATCAGGAAAGGCTAGTCAACCGTCAGATAGGCTTCTCTATTATATTACCTTACGTTTGACTTCCTGCGAGGTTCACCCATCAGATAGGCTTTATCGGAGAGGTCTTTACCCATAGCACGGTATTCACACTATTCCAGCTGGGGTTATAGGTTTGACCCTACCAGTTCAGATTCGGGGTATGTCAGTTAAATGACTACATCTCATAGTTCTAGTTTCAGTATCAATCTTCAAAAATTAGGACTATCATATAAAGTCATCTATCTCAGTGAGGAACTTAGATAGTTCCATTAATTCATGAACCACCCGTCAGATAGGCTTGGTCCCATATAAAGTTATTCAGTATTAGATCTAGAGATCACCCATCATATAAGCTTGATCTCAGTCTCATATTTTGTTGAGTAATCTCATTATTAGATCTCAAGGTCACCCATTAGATAGGCTTGATCTCAGTCTCATATCCAGTTGAGTATTCATGTTATTATATCTAGACATCACTCATTAGATAGGCTTGATATAAGTCCTATATTTCAGTTGAGTATTCTCATTATTATGTCCCGAGATCACCCATCAGATAGGCTTGATCTCAGTCTCATATTCCATTAAGTAATCTAATTATCAGATCCCGAGATCACCCGTCAAATAATCTTGATCTCAGTCTCATATTCAGTTGAGTGATCTGATTATCAGATCCTGAGATCACCCGTCATATAGGCTTGATCTTAGTCTCATATTCAGTTGAGTAATCTCACTATCAGATCCCGAGATTACCTATTAGATAGTCTTGATCTCAATCTCATATTCAGTGAGGAATCTCATTATCAGATCCTATGATAACCTATTAGAAAGGCTTGATCTTAGTCTCATATTTAGTTGACGAATCTCATTATCAGATCCTGATATCACCTATCAAATAGACTTGATCTCAGTCTCAAATTCAATTAAGTATTCTTGTTGTTAGATTTGGATATGATCATTTCTTAATATTGATAGAAGATTCCGGAATCATTTATTAGAGAGGTTTGATCTCTGGTGCAGTCAGTCGAGATTCAAAATCTCAGAAGTCAGTCATTGATATGAATAGATTTAATTAGTCAATTTTAGTATTTTAAGTCACGATGATTTCAGTTGTGGTTCGTGCATTCATGCATATGTTCTTATTCAGTACTCTCATCATTATTCAGTTAAGTAATTATTTATGCATGAGCCCTTGCATTTATCCTTACCTCATCTTCATACTCGGTATATTCCTGTACTGACGCATTTGCGCTAAGGTGTTTTATTTGACACTATAGCTTCAGAGGCATGGGATCTAGAGTTCCCTTACCAGCACAGTCCCAATCAGCAGTAGTAGACATAGTAGTGAGTCCTTTTCAATTGAGAATTATCCTTATTTTTATTATTATTGTATCAGACTTAGTTAATTTTTAGTAGATGGAGTTAGTTGAGGACATGTCCCATCAACTCTACTGTTCAGATAGTTTAGAGGCTCTTTAGATAGATGTATAAGTATTTAATTTTCAATTTTAAGTATTTTTAGATGTTTTGAATCTTATGGACAGTTTCCACATTTATTATCTATATTATGCAGTTATCAGGTACAATATCAGTAGAGGGTTAGCTTATGGTCCTTCGGGATCATGAGCACCATGTGATATTTCGATTTCAGTAAATTAGATTATTACAAACTTGGTATCAAAGCCTAAGGTTCAATAGTGTCCTAGGGAGTCTAAAAAGACAAATCTAATATAGTATTGTACATGGGTGTGTTCTGTGCCATATTTATGTACAAGAGGCTATAATATGTTTTTAGGAGCAGTTCCCTTCTTTCAATATTCATGTCGTGCGAGTGAGCATGAACTCAAGTTGATCCTCATTATAATATACCTCTTTTTGCTATTTACAGAGGATGTCTCCTAGTAGAGATAATACCTATAGGGTTGATTTAACGCCTCAGATCGGGTACTTGGAAGCTACACGATGCTCATGACCCCAAAGGACTACAAGCTAACCCATGATTGATATCTATACTTGTACACAATATAATATGATATAATAATGCGAAAACATTCTTTGAAAGGCCATAAGTTTCAATACTGGACATAATCTTAATGATATAACATCCATGTGAGGTAACAGAATACCCAAAACAAAACTAAAAATACTAAAGTCTGAAACATGATAGTCTATACTGCCTCTAACTGACTGAACTGTCTAAGTAAGAAGTTGATAGGACATGTCCCTAACTAAATCCAACTAATAAACTAATTAATGATATTATAGGAAAATAATTATTTCCTCAAAATATGAGGACTCACTTCTAACTCTGTATGCGGATATCTGGAATCAACTGTTACTCTGGAGCTCGTGTCACTGAATCTATGGTATAAAAAACCATAACGCAAATGCATCAGTACTTTGAATGTACTGGTATGCATTGAGGTAGGCTGAATGCATGAGTGTGAGAATACATGCATGAGACATAACAATTGACACTAATATTATTATTACATGATTGCTGAATCTGAATATAACTGATAACATGAGTGACTGTATCTGATAGTCTAAAATCTCATGGAACTATCTGAGTTTTGTACTGTATCTGAGTTGATAGTTTTTGACAGTCCTGAAATCTGAAGAACTATCTGAGTTCTATTATTGAGACTTATTGACTGTATCTGGCAGCCCTGATTCCTTAATGTGAAACTATAGGAAGTAGTTATCTAGCCGACATGCCCTTGATATGCCATTATGGATGAGTTGGGGTCCAATCTGTAACTCCATTTTGAAGGGTATCAATATAGTACCATCGGTAAGGACAAGTTGTGGGTGACCCTCATCTGATAGTGTCCCCAAAAGAAAATGGTGGGGCCCTTATCTAACAGTGCTTATCCACCTCATCAACCCTTATCGGACAGTGTTGACGTCTTAACCTATGCTGGCTACGTAGTATTGGAATGCAAGGATGAATTTTAAGAGTCACACCCTTATCTGATAGTGTGTGTTCCCATCCTTGGGTTCACTTGGTGCTAATTCCTACTCCCATCTGAATAGACTCTGAACATGATTTACTGAACTGAACATGTACTGAGTTACTGAATTTCGTTGATTAAAGGAATATTGATATCTGATAACTGACTGAGTTCATGAGATCATGGAGATTTCTTGAGTTATAAGACTATCTGATGTCTAAGGATTCATATCTTGGCTGAGAGTATCTTGTATACATGACATGGCTCTAGGCACACAACTAGCGTTTTGGGTACGAGTACCCCCAGGACTCGATGGAGAAAAAATGAAAAAGCATAACTTATTTGAACATATAACCAACATCATAATCCATAATACATTATATTAGAAATATTTCATCAAAACATGTAATACGCATAACTTGTACATACGATAGGAATAATATATGTAGAAACCATTATTCGACAATTACACATCATGATTCAACATCTAATTTCATCATCCTAGGGTTTAATCATAGGTTCACATGAATATACATCTAAGAAAATCAATTCCACATAACATTAATCACCCAACATGGATTTCAATTCAATTTACCATTCTCAACATAAAAAAAATAAACCCAACATAAAGTTCATAACGAAAATCTAAAATCCTAACTTTAGAAAAGAGATTCTTGGGCTTCATGGACGATACGAGTCCATGAATAAACACTATGCATACCTTAGTTCGTGATTTCGTGAAGATTGATGGAGGAAATTCTTGATTCTGAATCTTCTATGGAAAGTCGTAGGTTGTTGTTGAGAGGTTTTTGAGAGACGAGAGTGTAATTTTGGTGAAACATGGATGAATCATGTATTAAAGGGCTTAAATAGGGGTGGGAAGTTTACCCTTTTAACTCTGGACGCATTATTTACTTTCAGTAAAATTTTTGAGAACTGAACCCCTAGTGGGACACAACACTATCACGACGTGTCACTGGAATTTCACAATTGGGAAACTGATGGATGGTGCGATGTGGAGCCATTGTGTTTCTCCTTCTTGTACGACCTGGAACTTTGGTGCGACGTAGAGAAAATCATGCTAAGACACTGGAAAAAGGTTAATTCTGAATTTAGACCCTAGCGATGTGCCATAATTGTGGACCCCTGCTAGAAATTTCGAAATGCCATTTCCTCTTGTAGTGCGGTGCTCCACTAACTAATATGGCACTGTTTTACGTTTGGAACTCGAAATAGTCATAATTATTTACCCATTTATCAGATTTGGGTGAATCATATATCGATGGAAAGCTTATTGAGTTTCCCACATGACCAAAAGAGAAAATCTTGAGAATTCCTCATGTAATAACCATCATTCAATTTAGAAGCTAATTCTAAACATTCTTGAGATAGAAATTAGCTAATAAAAAGTTCAGGGTATTATAATATCTCCCCCTTGAGAACATTCATCCTCAAATGAGACTGACTGAGAGGGGAGAATAGATAACTGACGTACATGCTAAACATGAATAACTGGAACATAATCTCATGACTGAAATGACTAACAAGATAAACATATAATACTGAACATGCATATCTGATGCATGTATAACTGAATCATGAATGCATGAATGAGTGTTCTAAAGAACTAAGTTTCTCATAATGAGAATGGATGTCAGATGCATAATTACATAACTGAACGGATACATACGTGTATGACTGAATATACAATGGTACTTGATACCAAGTTTCTGATGGGAACATGAACATGAAGTTGCATACCAAGTTTGTGATGAATGCCGAACATGAAACTGAGTAAGATTAAAGAGAACTGTTACCTTGATCATGATCTGAGTTGGCAAAGAAGAGGTGAGGATACTTGGTAGGCATGTATACCTCTACTTCCTAAGTAGCTCCCTCGATGGACTAATTTCGCCAAAGAACCTTAACTAGAGGGACTTCTTTGTTCCTCAATCTATGAGTCTGATAGTCTAAGATTTCGATTGGAAAGTCCTCATAAGAGAGAGTGTCCTGAACATCAATGGTTTAAATAGGGAATACAACTAATGGTTCACCTATGCACTTCTTGAGCAAAGAGATATGAAAGACTTGATAAACTGAGGCTAGGTTTGAAGGAAGTTCGAGCTTATAAGATACCTTGCCAAATCGACTAAGAATATTAAAGGGACTGACATATCAGGGACTGGGTTTCCCTTTCTTGCCGAACCGCTTCACAAAATTCATGGGAGAGATCTTAAGGTAGACATAGTCACCAATCTCAAACTGGATATCTTTTCTACAAACATCTACATAAGACTTCTGTCGGCTCTGAGCAGCCCAAAGTCTTTCTCTAATCAACAAGACTTTTTCTACGGTGTTAAATACTAAGTTAGGACTCACTGACTTCTAACCAACTAACTGGATATCTACACCTCCTACCGTAGAGAGCTTCGAATGGAGCCATCTGAATACTGGAATGATAGTTATTATTGTATTCAACTCAATCAAAGGTAAGTGGTCATCCCAACTTCCCTTGAAATTGATTACATGCGCCTTTAGCCTATCTTATAATGTTTGAATGGTCCTTTCAACTTGACCATCTTTCTAAGGATGAAAGGTTGTACTAAGATGAACTTGGGTACCTAGACCCTTTTGAAATGATTTTCAGAAATTAAAGATGAACTGGGCACCTCTGTCTACGATAATGGACAATGAAACACAAAGCAATCTGATCAACTCCGTGATGAAGAGTTTGGTGTAATCCTCGACTGAATAAGAGGTATAAAATGGAAGAAAATGAGATGATTTTGTAATTATGTCTTCAATAGCCCAGATTGAATCATGCTGATGAAGAGTTTAAGGCAGACCCATCACAAAGTCCATGTTCACAACTTCCCACTTCTAAGTAGGAATACTGAACTCCTACATGGACCCACTAGGCTTCTGATGCTCTATCTTAACCTGCTGACATATAGAGTGCTTTGCTACAAACTCTGCAATGTCTCCCTTTATCCCACTCCACCAATATATTTACCACAAGTCGTGGTGCATCTTTGTGGCCCTTGGATAAATAGAGTAGAGAGCACCATGCGCTTCTGCAAGAATTTACTACCTTAAGTCATCTACACCTGGAACACTGACATGACCCTGACAACAAAGAACACTATCTCCCCCTTGGGAGAAAACCTCTATTTTGTGATCTTGAACTGGCTCTTTCAACTTGACAAGGTTGGAATCTCTATCTTTCTTTTCTTTTACCTCAAAAACAAGAGATAATTCTAAACTACTATAAACCCATATATCACCCTCATCTATAACGACTAAGTGAACTCATAGTATGGCAAGCTGATGGACTTCCTGAGCTAACTTTTTCTTACTATCCTCAACATAAGAAACACTGCCCATGGATAGTCTACTGAGAGTGTCAGCTACTATGTTGGCCTTGCGTGGATGTTAACGGACACTTATGTCATGATCTTTCAAAAGCTCTAACCTCCTTGTCTAATGAAGATTGAGATCTTTTTGAGAAAACACATATTGAAGACATTTATGATCAGGGAACACATCTATATGAACACCGTATAGATAATACCTCCAAATCTTTAAGACAAAGACTACGACTGCTAACTTAAGATCATGAGTAGGATAATTCCTCTCATAGGGCTTAATATTTCTAGAGGCGTAGGATATGAAATTACCATGCTTTATCAGGACACAACCCAAACATACTCTGGATGCATCACAATACACTACAAAACCATCTTGGCCATTTGGAAGGGATAATACTTGAGCTGAGGTAAGTCGAGTCTTCAACTTTTGAAAACTCTTCTCGTAAGGATCTGAAAACTAAAACTTAATTCTTCTAAGTTAATCTGGACATAGTGGATGCAATAGAAGAAAATCCCTTAATAAACCGTCTGTAATAGTCATCCAAACCCAAGAAATACGTGATATTTGATAGAGAGATAGGGTGAGGCTAGTTTCTTACTGTTTTGATCTTTAGAGGATCCACTCTAATTCCATCACAAGAAACGAAGTGACCAAGGAATGCTACTGACCTTAGATGAAAAATTTGTACTTAGTCAATTTGGTGAATAGCTGATGATCTCTGAGAGTCTGAAGTACTATTCTGAGATGGTCTACATGATTATGCTCACTGTAGGAATAGACCAGAATATCATCTATTAAGACTATGACGAACATGTCTAAGTACTTCTTGAACACATGGATCATCAAGTCTATGAAAGCGGCTGGGGAGTTGGTAAGACTAAATGACATGACTAGGAATTTGAAATCACCATACCGAGTATGGAAAGCTATTTTTGGAATGTCACATTCTCTGACTCTGAGCTGATGATAGCTGGATCTGATATTTTTCTTAGAAAAATAACTGGCACCCTGAAGTTGGTCAAACAAGTCATCAATTGTGGGATGAGGATACTTGTTCTTGACTATGACCTTATTGAGTTGACGGTAGTATATACACATTCTGAGAGAACTATATTTCTTGCGCACAAATAATACTGGAGCACCACATGAGGAAATGTTAAACCTGATGAATCCCTTATCTAAGAGATCCTTCAATTGTTCTTTCAGTTCTCTAAGTTTTGTGGGTGTCATTCTATATGGTGGAATAGATATAGGCTGAGTATCTGGAAGAAGATTAATACTAAAGTCTATTTCCCTTTTGGGGGGAATTTTTAGAAGATCTTTGGTAAAGATATGTCAATATTTACCTACAACTAGAACTGATTCAAGGTTGGGTGTTTTGGAACTAGTGTCCTTAACTCGAACAAGATGATAGACACGTCCTTTAGATGTCATTTTCCTTTTCCAAAGGTAGGAAACAAGCTGACCTTGAAAGTGGGATACACTACCCTTTCACTCAATGATGGGTTCATTTGGGAACTAAAACTGTACTATTCTATTTCTGCAGTCGACTGTGGCATAGCAGGAATAAAGACAATCTATGCCGAGAATGACATCAAAATCAGTCATCTCTAATACGAATAAGTCTACTGAAGTGACTTTCTGAAATATCATAACAGGGCAGTTCCTGTAAACCCGTTGGGCTATGATGGTTTTACCCACTAGGGTAGAGACTGAAAAGGGCTCTGCTAGGATTTCAGTACTAATTCTAAAATTGCCTGCTATATAGGGAGTAACAAAAGACAAAGAAGCTCTTGGATCTATCAAAGCGAAAATATGCACATAAAATATCTGTAATTTACCGGCAACCACATCATGAGAATTTTCCTAATCTTATTGGGATTGAAATGCATAGAGACTATTTGGGAACTACCCACTAGTAGCACTAAAGGTGGCACCCTACAGATTTAGCTGACCACACTGAGCAGAGGAGCAATTCTATTGACCCTGAGGAACTGGCTGAGGACAGTCTCTGACTCGATGGCCTGTCTTTCCATATCCAAAACAAATACCACTGCCAGCTCTACAAATACCATAATGGTACTTGCTATAATTCTTGCAAAGAGAAAAGGTCTGGGCAATGATAATGCTACCCTGGGGTTTAGAGGCTGGCTCTCTATCTTTATTACCCTCCCTAAACTTAGGAATTGGAGCATTTGCTACAGAAGGAGTTGTAACCGATGACTTAGGATAAAACTTGGAATGGTTTTCTCCTTTTGATTTAGGCTGAGAGAAGTTAAAACTACCTGTCTTCACTCTCTTATTTTGCTTCTCCCTTTGCTTAATCTTCTACTCCTCTATCTACTGAGAATGAGTTATAGGCCAGGATAAAGTTATGTCACTATTCATTATGGCAGATCTGCACTCATTTACCATGCTATTATTTACCCCTAAAGAGAACTTACTCATCTTGGCTGTACTGTCTGCAACCACATGAGGGGAATATCTATCTAATTGAGTAAACTTAAGAGAATACTCTTTCACTGTAATATTGCCTTACCTGAGGTTGAAATATTCTAGAACCTTAGCCTCTATAAGATCTTGGGGAAGGAATCTATCAAAGAATACAGTGAAAAACTCCTCCCACTCTATAGGACCTGCATCATCTGACCTCTCTGACTTCCACTGTTTGAACCAAGTATGAGCCACATACTACAATTGATATGCATCTTGATTAGAACTCTTAATAGGAGTCACCCATGATATCTATCACCTTCTAAACCTGATCACTAAATTCTTGAGGGTCCTCACCTACCTTAGACCCGAGGAAGGACAAAGGATTCATTTGGGTGAAGTCCCGAATCCTAGATGTGGCTGAATTGGCCACTGGATTAGTCGAAATGACTACTAGACATTCATTTTAAGTAGCAACTGACTGACTAAGAGTATTAAATTCAGCCTTGAACTCCACATGAGAAACATAATCTCCCAAAGGATCTTCAGGCTGAGGGGTTGACTGATTTTCATTTATATTTTTTTAAAAGGCATATTCTGTAGAAGCAAGTGAGAAATAGATTAGACTTAGAGATTGACTTGAGATTATGCTCACAGGCATGACATAAATACTGAAAGAGGGGAAACTGTTCCCTAAAAATCTTATAGCCTCTTGTACATAATTGTGGCGCGCAATACACCCATGTACAAGACTCTACTAGATACGGCTTTCAGACTTCCTAGGATACTACTGAACCTTAGGCTCTGATACCAACTTTGTAATACCCCAGATCTGGTACCTAGAATACTACACGGTGATCATGACCCCAAAGAACCAAAGCTAATCCATGACTGATATTTGTACCTGTACACTCCATAATATGACATAATAATGCAGAACCATGCACTGAAAGGCCATAAGGTTCAATATTGAACATAATCTGAATGATATAACATCTGTGTGGGGTAACAAAATACCCAAAACAAAACTTAAAATACTAAAGTCTAAAAAATGATAGTTTAGAAAGCCTTTAACTAACTGATGGGATACGTCCCCAACTAACTCCAACTAATAAATTGATTAATAAGATAATAGGGAAATAATTGTCTTTGAAAGATGAGGACTCACTTCTAACTCTGTCTGCAGATATCTAGAATCTACTATTGCTCTAAAGCTCGTGTCTCTGAACCTATAGTATAAGACACCATAGCACAAATGCATCTATACTTTGAATGTATTGGTATGCATGTGAGGTAGGATGAATGTATGAGGTTCATATGCATGAACAACAATAGTAAATGACTAACTATCATGAGCGTAAGAATACATATATGAGACATAACAACTGACACTAATATTGTGATAACATGATTAATGAATCTAAATATAACTGATAACATGAGTAACTATATCTGACAATCCTGAATTTAATGGAACTATATGAGTTCCATACTTTATATGAGTTGACTGTATCCGATAGTCCTGAAATCTGAACAACTATTTGAGTTCTATTATTGATACTGATTGACTCTATATGACAGTCTAGATTCTATAACATGAAACTATGGGAAGTAGTTATCTAACTTACCCCTGATACAATATTTTTGTTGAGTTAGGGTCCAATTTGTAACCCCAATTAGAAGGGTGTCCCCAAAAGAGAATGGTATGGCCCTTATATTATAGTGCCTATCCACCTCATCAACCCTCATAAGACAGTGTTAATGTCTCATCCTATGCTGGCTACATAGTTCTTGAATGCAAGGATGACTTCTAAGAATCACACTCTTATCTGATAGTTTGTGTTCCCATCATAGGGTTCACTCGGTGCTAATTTATACTCCCATCTGAATAGACTCTAAACATGATATATTGAACTAAATATGGGTTGAGTTACTGAATTCCATTGATTGATGGAATACTGCTAATATCTGACAAATGACTGAGTTCATAAGATCATGGATATTTCCTGAGTCATTACACTGTCTGATGTCTAAGGACTCATAGCTTGGCTGAGATTATCATGAAAAAATGACATGGATCTAGGCATACAGCTAATGTTTTAAGTACGAGTACCCCCAGGACTTGATGGAAGCAAATTATCCAAGCATAACTTACTTGAACATATAACTAACATCATAATCCATAATATATTTATAGAAGAATTTCATCAAAACATGTGATAGCCATAACTTGTACATACAAGGGGATTTCATGGTATCATGCTAGTTAGGCACTTTTTTTTTATCTAGGCATTTAATAAAAAACATGATAGGCATAATATATGTAGACACCATATTCAACAATTACAAATCATGATTCAACATCTAATTTCATGATTCTAGGGTATAAACATAGGTTCACATTAATATACATCTATACAAATCAATTCCACATAAAATTAATCACCAAACATGGATTTGAATTAAATTTATCATTCTCAACATAAAAAAATAAACCCAACATGAAGTTCATAAAGAAAATCTAAAATTTTGACTTTATAAAAGATATTCTTGGGATTAATGGATTAAAGGAGTCCATGAATGAACACTATACATACCTTAGTTTGTGATTTTGTGAAGATTTACGAAGAAAATTCTTGATTCTGAATCTTTTATGAAAATCCCTAGCTTTTTCTTGAGAGGTTTTTGAGAGAAAAAAGTGTATTTTAGGTAAAAAGTGGCTGAATCACGTGTTAATAGGCTTAAATAGGGGTGAGAAGTTGACCCTTTTAACCCTGGCTACATCATTTACTTTCAGTAAAATTTTCTTAAGTGAAACATCTGGCACGACGTAGTGCTATCACGCCGTATCACTAGCATTTGCCAATTGAGAAACTGATAGATGGCGCAACGTGGATCCATCACGTTGCCCTTTCTTTTGCGATCTAGAACTTTGGCGCGATGCAGAGGAAATCATGCTAAGACACTAAAAAGAGGACAATTCTGAATTAGGGCCGTAGCGTGATATGCCATAATTGCGGACCCCTACTAGAATTTTCTAAATGCCATTTTCTCTTATGGCGCGGTGCGCAACTGACTAAAATAGTGCTGGTTCACGAAAGGAACTTGAAATAGTCTTACCTTCTGACTCGTTTATTAGATTTTGGTGAATCTCATATTGATGGAAATCTTATTGAATTTCCCACATAACAAAAATGAAAAATCTTAAGAATTCCTCATGGAATAACCATAATTCAATTTAGAAGATAATACTCGAAATTCTTGATATGAAATTAGCTAGGAAAAAGTTTGGGGTATTACAGTTGATGACCATCCCCCTCAGCAAGTAGATCCTGAGAGTAAAAATGTGTCATATGCAGAGTTTCAAGTAGCTTTTTAGGCACTAGCCCAAGCTATGATTAATGTTTAGGGTAACTGTTAAGTTATGGCCTCACCTCAGCAAGATGGGGGTTTAGCTAGAGCTAGAATTAGAGATTTCATTAGAATGAGCTCGTAAGAATTCTTTAGGTCAGTAGTAGGAGAGGACCCATAGCTTTATCGAGAGGGGGTGGTAAGATCACCCATGTTATGCATGTTTCCGAGGAGGATAGTATAGATTTAGCATTCTATAGATTGAATGATATTGCTCATGACTGGGTTGTAGTATAGAAGAAGGGTAGAGGGGAGGATGCAGCTCCCATGACTTGGCAGGAGTTTTAAGATGCCTTTTTAGGTAAGTTATTCTCGCTAGAGATGAGGAAAGCTAAGGTACAAGAGTTAATAAACCTAAGTTAAGGCTCCATGAGAGTGAAAGAGTATTGTTTCAAGTTTAACCAGTTATCTAAGTATGCTCCCGACTTGATAGCAGATCCTAGAGAGAGTATGAGTAAGTTTGTGACTGGTGTGTTTGGGTTAGTATTGAAAGAGTGTGGAACCACTATACTCAATAGAGATATGGACCTTTCTAGACTGAAGATACATGGGTAACAGATTGAGTTATATAAGGAGAGAGAGAGAGAGAGTGAGAGTGAGTAAGAGAGCCAGGACAGGTAGTTATGGTTTCTCTCAGGAAGGGTTCTAGGGTGGTAGACATTTATAGCATAGTTATAGATTTTTATTTCCAGCTGCATCCTCAGCTGGTGTAACTACCTGAAGTTTGAGGATGTCAATTATGATAGGTAACCAGGCTCCAAAGCCCTGAGTAGTGCTTGTGGTGTTCGTACCAATCCACTTTGTGGAGAGTGTAGAAAGAGCCACCTACGTGTATGCATAACCGGTAGTGATGTGTGCTTTGAGTATGGTGAGACAGGCCATAAGATGCAATAATGTAGAGTGCTAGCTCAGAGGGGTAGAGAGTTTCTTTAGAAGAATGCCCCTTCTGGTTCCAATATATTCAGCATCAGAATAGTCTCTATTTGGTTTAGACTCTCCATGATCAAGAAAGGTTCCCTGATATAAATTCGGGTATGTTATGGGTCCCTCATATTTGTGATATGCATTACTAGATCCTTTGCTTCCATTTTGAGCTTATATGTCAACATGATTCATGCATTAGTTTCAGATCTCAGTTGGTCAATCTTGACCCGGTTCATAGGTGCCCCATGCACCACCCTAGTAATCCAGCAAAGTATGTTTAGAGGGTCATAGAGTCCCAAGGGGGAGATACCCCCTGATATTGCGATTCTCTCATGTTCTTAGACTCATTTATTTGAATTTTAAGACTTTCTTTATGAGGTTAACATCACTGATCATTGCATAGCTAGTCATCCTTTCAAGAGTCAGTTCAGTCAGACATTCATGCATTAGATATGCATGTTCAGTAGAAAGAGTTTAGTTTTTTAGTGTGTTTAGTCATGCTTTCATGAGAAGAACTTAGTTACCAGTCCATGCATAAGATATACATGTTTATTATGAGAATTCAACTTATAAGTTTCTTTAGTTGAGTATTCCATGCATCAGATATGCATATACAGTATGAGAGTTTAGAATATCAGTAGTTCCAGTTGCATGGTCATGTTTCAGATGTTCCAGTTCCTTAAGTAAGTTTAGTCAATCAATATTCTTAGCCCATCAAACGATATTCGAGGATGAATGTTTTCAAGTGGGAGATATGTAAGACCCTTCAAAATTCTCTCATAATCTAAGCCTTAGAGCGTGTGTTCAGTAAAGTGTTAATCCGGCCATTAAAGGTTGAGAAATGTCTTTCCAAGTAAGAACTATTTAGAACCATGTAGAATTTCCCTAATTGAAGTGTTAATTCGGCCATAAGCTTTCCGTCGACACCAAATTCGACCAAATCCAACACTCAGGCAAAGAGTTAGATCTATTTTAGTGAGACAGTGTGCCACCTGGCACTTTAGCGCATTGCGGAGCCAACCAAAAAGGAAATAATCAAAATCCAGTGAGCCTCCATGATTATGGCATGTCCCACCAATGATTAATTTCAGAAATGTCAATTTCCGGTGCACCAACAAGATTTCACCGCGTTGTAGTTCCTTTTCAGTTCGCAACTAAGGTGGCAACGCAATATCCACCGTGTTGTGCCATTAAGAAGTTTCTCAATTTTCAAATTTTCAGTGAGCTGGCGTGATTATGGAGCGTCGCACCAACATGTAAAATCAATAATTTTAGTTTAATTCTATGGGTGAAAAGGGTCTTTTTCCAATTGCAATATATACTCCTTAACACGGGATTTGGCCTCATTTTCACGCAAAATATCATTGTTTTCTCTCAAAGTTATTCAATAACAACAGCTAGGGTATCTACAAAATCAAAACCCTTCCTTCTTCTTAGGAGAAATCAAGAAATCAAGAATCTCTCCAAGGGCTTTCAATAAAAAGTTTCTCTAAGGTATGTAGATGTTGATTCTTGGGTCCCTTTCATCCAAGAAGCTCAAGAACCCATTTCTAAAATTCAAAGATCTTATTTTTGTGGATTTTCATGATTTATGTGAGTTGAAATTGATTTTCATGCTATTATTGAGTTTTGATTCATGTTTGTTTGCAGGGTTTTTATGTTTTGATCCTAGTATGTGATATTCATGATAAACCCTCTTCAAGTTGCTTGTTAATTTATATGTTCATGTCAATTAATTAAAAAAAAATTCAATAAGCAGAGCATGCTCCTCATATGTTTGATAAAATTCTTATCTGAAGGAATTAGAGCCATTATAGCATGTTGACTAGAATTCGTCAATTGTGTGAAAACTCATGCATGTCAAGTGTTTTCTGAAAAGCCTTAGTGAATGAATTGTAATATGATGGCATGAAATTCCCCAATTATGTTCTCTTTGATACATGTTATGACATTAATCCATACCAAGTGTTTGATGCAAGACCTTTTTGAATGGAGTATGATCCAATAGCATGTACCCCTATGTCATTATATGTTTAGGATTCATAAATGCTTGAAGTGATGCCTTAGTGATTGTGATGGTGAATCACTGTCCATGGTCTTGATTATTCATGAATAGTTATGTTTTAGTTTTATGTTATCAACTTTTGGGGGTATTTATACCCGACAATTTAGTTGTTCTCTAGAGCCTATGTCATTTTTCATGATAATTCTAACCGATCCATGATTCTCAGAGCTCAGTGAGTTATAGAACTCTATATTTACAGACAGATATAGAACTTATGAAATGTTAGCTAGTAATCTAGCAACAGTTCTATACCTATCTCAGATCTAGTAATATTCAAGTGTTCAGTTCTGACCACTGTAGTAATCGAGTACTTTCTTCAAAGCTCATTGTCGTTCAGTTAGATAATGAGGTTAGTAGTATTCCGTCAGATACGAAACCAAGTGAATTCAGCTTAACTTAGTTATTTCATTCAAGATATATGATTAGTATCAGATTTAGCTTTGTTTGTGTTCAGTTAAGAATCACTTTAGAGTCTTTCAGTTGAGAGTAGGGGCTAGCACCGTGCAAGCGTAGGGATTGCGGCTCCCCATTAGAGAGACAAGGTTGTTAGGAGCAAACCCTGAGCTCCAGATCTGCGTAGCCAGTGTAGGATGCAGGAGTTACCCATCAGGAAAGGCTAGTCAACCGTCAGATAGGCTTCTCTATTATATTACCTTAGGTTTGACTTCCTGCGAGGTTTACCCATCAGATAGGCTTTACCGGAGAGGTCTTTACCCATAGCACGGTATTCACACCATTCCAGCTGGGGTTATAGGTTTGACCCTACCAGTTCAGATTCGGGGTATGTCAGTTAAATGACTACATCTCATAGTTCTAGTTTCAGTATCAATCTTCAAAAATTAGGACTATCATATAAAGTCATCTATCTTAGTGAGGAACTTAGATAGTTCCATTAATTCATGGACCACCCGTCAGATAGGCTTGGTCCCATATAAAGTTATTCAGTATTAGATCTAGAGATCACCCATCATATAAGCTTGATCTCAGTCTCATATTTTGTTGAGTAATCTCATTATTAGATCTCAAGGTCACCCATTAGATAGGCTTGATATCAGTCTCATATCCAGTTGAGTATTCATGTTATTATATCTAGACATCACTTATTAGATAGGCTTGATATAAGTCCTATATTTCAGTTGAGTATTCTCATTATTATGTCCCGAGATCACCCATCAGATAGGCTTGATCTCAGTCTCATATTCCATTAAGTAATCTAATTATCAGATCCCGAGATCACCCGTCAAATAATCTTGATCTCAGTCTCATATTCAGTTGAGTAATCTGATTATCAGATCCTGAGATCATCCGTCATATAGGCTTGATCTTAGTCTCATATTCAGTTGAGTAATCTCACTATCAGATCCCGAGATTACCTATTAGATAGGCTCGATCTCAATCTCATATTCAGTGAGGAATCTCATTATCAGATCCTAGGATAACCTATTAGAAAGGCTTGATCTTAGTCTCATATTTAGTTGACTAATCTCATTATCAGATCCTGATATCACCTATCAAATATACTTGATCTCAGTCTCAGATTCAATTAAGTATTCTTGTTGTTAGATTTGGATATGATCATTTCTTAATATTGATAGAAGATTCCGGAATCATTTATTAGAGAGGTTTGATCTCTGGTGCAGTCAGTCGAGATTCAAAATCTCAGAAGTCAGTCATTGATATGAATAGATTTAATTAGTCAATTTTAGTATTTTAAGTCACGATGATTTCAGTTGTGGTTCGTGCATTCATGCATATGTTCTTATTCAGTACTCTCATCATTATTCAGTTAAGTAATTATTTATGCATGAGCCCTTGCATTTATCCTTACCTCATCTTCATACTCGGTATATTCCTGTACTGACGCATTTGCGCTAAGGTGTTTTATTTGACACTATAGCTTCAGAGGCATGGGATCTAGAGTTCCCTTACCAGCACAGTCCCAATCAGCAGTAGTAGACATAGTAGTGAGTCCTTTTCAATTGAGAATTATCCTTATTTTTATTATTATTGTATTAGACTTAGTTAATTTTTAGTAGATGGAGTTAGTTAGGGACATGTCCCATCAACTCTACTATTCAGATAGTTTAGAGGCTCTTTAGATAGATGTATAAGTATTTAATTTTCAATTTTAAGTATTTTTAGATGTTTTGAATCTTATGGACAGTTTCCACATTTATTATCTATATTATGCAGTTATCAGGTACAATATCAGTAGAGGGTTAGCTTATGGTCCTTCGGGATCATGAGCACCATGTGATATTTCGATTTCAGTAAATTAGATTATTACAAACTTGGTATCAAAGCCTAAGGTTCAATAGTGTCCTAGGGAGTCTAAAAAGAAAAATCTAATATAGTATTGTACATGGGTGTGCTCTGTGCCATATTTATGTACAAGAGGCTATAATACGTTTTTAGGAGCAGTTCCCTTCTTTCAATATTCATGTCGTGCGAGTGAGCATGAACTCAAGTTGATCCTCATTGTAATATACCTCTTTTTGCTATTTACAGAGGATGTCTCCTAGTAGAGATAATACCTATAGGGTTGATTTAACGCCTCAGATCGGGTACTTGGAAGCTACACGATGCTCATGACCCCAAAGGACTACAAGCTAACCCATGATTGATATCTATACTTGTACACAGCATAATATGATATAATAATGCGAAAACATTCTTTGAAAGGCCATAAGTTTCAATACTGAACATAATCTTAATGATATAACATCCATGTGAGGTAACAGAATACCCAAAACAAAACTAAAAATACTAAAGTCTGAAACATGATAGTCTATAATGCCTCTAACTGACTGAACTGTCTAAGTAAGAAGTTGATAGGACATGTCCCTAACTAAATCCAACTAATAAACTAATTAATGATATAATAGGAAAATAATTATTTCCTCAAAATATGAGGACTCACTTCTAACTCTGTATGTGGATATCTGGAATCAACTATTACTCTGGAGCTCGTGTCACTGAATCTATGGTATAAGAAACCATAACGCAAATGCATCAGTACTTTGAATGTACTGGTATGCATTGAGGTAGGCTGAATGCATGAGTGTGAGAATACATGCATGAGACATAACAATTGACACTAATATTATTATTACATGATTACTGAATCTGAATATAACTGATAACATGAGTGACTGTATCTGATAGTCTAAAATCTCATGGAACTATCTGAGTTTTGTACTGTATCTGAGTTGATAGTTTTTGACAGTCCTGAAATCTAAAGAACTATCTGAGTTCTATTATTGAGACTTATTGACTGTATCTGGCAACCCTGATTCCTTAATGTGAAACTATAGGAAGTAGTTATCTAGATGACATGCCCTTGATATGCCATTATGGATGAGTTGGGGTCCAATCTGTAACCCCAATTTGAAGGGTATCAATATAGTACCACCGGTAAGGACAAGTTGTGGGTGACCCTCATCTGATAGTGTCCCCAAAATAAAATGGTGGGGCCCTTATCTAACAGTGCTTATCCACCTCATCAACCCTTATCGGACAGTGTTGACGTCTTAACCTATGCTGGCTACGTAGTTTTGGAATGCAAGGATGAATTTTAAGAGTCACACCCTTATCTGATAGTGTGTGTTCCCATCTTTGGGTTCACTTGGTGCTAATTCCTACTCCCATCTGAATAGACTCTGAACATGATTTACCGAACTGAACATGTACTGAGTTATTGAATTCCGTTGATTAAAGGAATACTATTGATATCTGATAACTGACTGAGTTCATGAGATCATGGAGATTTCTTGAGTTATAAGACTATTGATGTCTAAGGATTCATATCTTGGCTGAGAGTATCGTGTATACATGACATGGCTCTAGGCACACAACTAGCGTTTTGGGTACGAGTACCCCCAGGACTCGATGGAGAAAAATGAACAAGCATAACTTATTTGAACATATAACCAACATCATAATCCATAATACATTATATTAGAAATATTTCATCAAAACATGTAATACGCATAACTTGTACATACGATAGGAATAATATATGTAGAAACCATTATTCGACAATTACACATCATGATTCAACATCTAATTTCATCATCCTAGGGTTTAATCATAGGTTCACATGAATATACATCTAAAAAAATCAATTCCACATAACATTAATCACCCAACATGGATTTCAATTCAATTTTCCATTCTCAACATAAACAAAATAAACCCAACATAAAGTTCATAATGAAAATCTAAAATCCTAACTTTAGAAAAGAGATTCTTGGGCTTCATGGACGATAGGAGTCCATGAATAAACACTATGCATACCTTAGTTCGTGATTTCGTGAAGATTGATGGAGGAAATTTTTGATTCTGAATCTTCTATGGAAAGCCGTAGGTTGTTGTTGAGAGGTTTTTGAGAGACGAGAGTGTAATTTTGGTGAAACATGGATGAATCATGTATTAAAGGGCTTAAATAGGGGTGGGAAGTTTACCCTTTTAACTCTGGACGCATTATTTACTTTCAGTAAAATTTTTGAGAACTGAACCCCTAGTGGGACACAACACTATCACGACGTGTCACTGGAATTTCACAATTGGGAAACTGATGGATGGTGCGATGCGGAGCTATTGTGTTTCTCCTTCTTGTACGACCTGGAACTTTGGTACGACGTAGAGAAAATCATGCTAAGACAATGGAAAAAGGTTAATTCTGAATTTAGACCCTAGCGATGTGCCATAATTGTGGACCCCTACTAGAAATTTCGAAATGCCATTTCCTCTTGTAGTGCGGTGCTCCACAAACTAATATGGCACTGTTTTACGTTTGGAACTCGAAATAGTCATAATTATTTACCCATTTATCGGATTTGGGTGAATCATATATCGATGGAAAGCTTATTGAGTTTCCCACATGACCAAAAGAGAAAATCTTGAGAATTCCTCATGTAATAACCATCATTCAATTTAGAAGCTAATTCTAAACATTCTTGAGATAGAAATTAGCTAATAAAAAGTTCAGGGTATTATAATATCTCCCCCTTGAGAAAATTCATCCTCAAATGAGACTGACTGAGAGGGGAGAATAGATAACTAACGTACATGCTAAACATGAATAACTGGAACATAATCTCATGACTGAAATGACTAACAAGATAAACATATAATACTGAACATGCATATCTGATGCATGTATAACTGAATCATGAATGCATGAATGAGTGTTCTAAAAAACTAAGTTTCTCATAATGAGAATGGATGTCAGATGCATAATTACATAACTGAACGGATACATACATGTATGACTGAATATACAATGGTACTTGATACCAAGTTTCTGATGGGAACATGAACATGAAGTTGCATACCAAGTTTGTGATGAATGCCGAACATGAAACTGAGTAAGATTAAAGAGAACTGTTACCTTGAGCATGATCTGAGTTGGCAAAGAAGAGGTGAGGATACTTGGTAGGCATGTATACCTCTACTTCCTAAGTAGCTCCCTCGATGGACTAATTTCGCCAAAGAACCTTAACTAGAGGGACTTCTTTGTTCCTCAATCTATGAGTCTGATAGTCTAAGATTTCGATTGGAAAGTCTTCATAAGAGAGAGTGTCCTGAACATCAATGGTTTAAATAGGGAATACAACTAATGGTTCACCTATGCACTTCTTGAGCAAAGAGATATGAAAGACTTGATGAACTGAGGCTAGGTTTGAAGGAAGTTCGAGCTTATAAGATACCATGCCAAATCGACTAAGAATATTAAAGGGACTGACATATAAGGGACTGGGTTTCCCTTTCTTGCCGAACCGCTTCACAGAATTCATGGGAGAGATCTTAAGGTAGACATAGTCACCAATCTCAAACTGGATATCTTTTCTACAAACATCTACATAAGACTTCTGTCGGCTCTGAGCAGCCCAAAGTCTTTCTCTAATCAACAAGACTTTTTCTACGGTGTTAAATACTAAGTTAGGCCCTATAACTGAGGACTCACTGACTTCTAACCAACTAATTGGATATCTACACCTCCTACCGTAGAGAGCTTCGAATGGAGCCATCTGAATACTGGAATGATAGTTATTATTGTATTCAACTCAATCAAAGGTAAGTGGTCATCCCAACTTCCCTTGAAATTGATTACACACGCCTTTAGCCTATCTTATAATGTTTGAATGGTCCTTTCAACTTGACCATCTTTCTAAGGATGAAAGGTTGTACTAAGATGAACTTGGGTACCTAGACCCTTTTGAAATGATTTTCAGAAATTAAAGATGAACTGGGCACCTCTGTCTACGATAATGGACAATGAAACACAAAGCAATCTGATTAACTCCGTGATGAAGAGTTTGGCGTAATCCTCGACTGAATAAGAGGTATAAAATGGAAGAAAATGAGATGATTTTGTAATTATGTCTTCAATAGCCCAGATTGAATCATGCTGATGAAGAGTTTAAGGCAGACCCATCACAAAGTCCATGTTCACAACTTCCCACTTCTAAGTAGGAATACTGAACTCCTACATGGACCCACTAGGCTTCTGATGCTCTATCTTAACCTGCTGACATATAGAGTGCTTTGCTACAAACTCTGCAATGTCTCTCTTTATCCCACTCCACCAATATATTTACCACAAGTCGTGGTACATCTTTGTGGCCCTTGGATAAATAGAGTAGAGAGCACCAAGCGCTTCTGCAAGAATTTACTACCTTAATTCATCTACACCTGGAACACTGACATGACCCTAACAACAAAGAACACTATCTCCCCCTTGGGAGAAAACCTCTATTTTGTGATCTTGAACTGGCTCTTTCAACTTGACAAGGTTGGAATCTCTATCTTTCTTTTCTTTTACCTCAAAAACAAGAGATAATTCTAAACTACTATAAACCCATATATCACCCTCATCTATAACGACTAAGTGAACTCATAGTATGGCAAGCTGATGGACTTCCTGAGCTAACTTTTTCTTACTATCCTCAACATAAGAAATACTGCCCATGGATAGTCTACTGAGAGTGTCAGCTACTATGTTGGCCTTGCGTGGATGTTAACGGACACTTATGTCATGATCTTTCAAAAGCTCTAACCTCCTTGTCTAATGAAGATTGAGATCTTTTTGAGAAAACACATATTGAAGACATTTATGATTAGGGAACACATCTATATGAACACCGTATAGATAATACCTCCAAATCTTCAAGACAAAGACTACGACTGCTAACTTAAGATCATGAGTAGGATAATTCCTCTCATAGGGCTTAATATTTCTAGAGGCGTAGGATATGAAATTACCATGCTTTATCAGGACACAACCCAAACATACTCTGGATGCATCACAATACACTACAAAACCATCTTGGCCATTTGGAAGGGATAATACTTGAGCTGAGGTAAGTCGAGTCTTTAACTTTTGAAAACTCTTCTCGTAAGGATCTGAAAACTAAAACTTAATTCTTCTAAGTTAATCTGGACATAGTGGATGCAATAGAAGAAAATCCCTTAATAAACCGTCTGTAATAGTCATCCAAACCCAAGAAATACGTGATATTTGATAGAGAGATAGGGTGAGGCTAGTTTCTTACTGTTTTGATCTTTAGAGGATCCACTCTAATTCCATCACAAGAAATGAAGTGACCAAGGAATGCTACTGACCTTAGATGAAAAATTTGTACTTAGTCAATTTGGTGAATAGCTGATGATCTCTGAGAGTCTGAAGTACTATTCTGAGATGGTCTACATGATTATGCTCACTGTAGGAATAGACCAGAATATCATCTATTAAGACTATGACGAACATGTCTAAGTACTTCTTGAACACATGGATCATCAAGTCTATGAAAGCGGCTGGGGAGTTGGTAAGACTAAATGACATGACTAGGAATTTGAAATCACCATACCGGGTATGGAAAGCTATTTTTGGAATGTCACATTCTCTGACTCTGAGCTGATGATAGCTGGATCTGATATTTTTCTTAGAAAAATAACTGGCACCCTGAAGTTGGTCAAACAAGTCATCAATTGTGGGATGAGGATACTTGTTCTTGACTATGACCTTATTGAGTTGACGGTAGTATATACACATTCTGAGAGAACTATATTTCTTGCGCACAAATAATACTGGAGCACCACATGAGGAAATGTTAAACCTGATGAATCCCTTATCTAAGAGATCCTTCAATTGTTCTTTCAGTTCTCTAAGTTTTGTGGGTGTCATTCTATATGGTGGAATAGATATAGGCTGAGTATCTGGAAGAAGATTAATACTAAAGTCTACTTCCCTTTTGGGGGGAATTTTTAGAAGATCTTTGGTAAAGATATGTCAATATTTACCTACAACTAGAACTGATTCAAGGTTGGGTGTTTTGGAACTAGTGTCCTTAACTCGAACAAGATGATAGACACGTCCTTTAGATGTCATTTTCCTTTTCCAAAGGTAGGAAACAAGCTGACCTTGAAAGTGGGATACACTACCCTTTCACTCAATGATGGGTTCATTTGGGAACTAAAACTGTACTATTCTATTTCTGCAATCGACTGTGGCATAGCAGGAATAAAGACAATCTATGCCGAGAATGACATCAAAATCAGTCATCTCTAATACGAATAAGTCTACTGAAGTGACTTTCTGAAATATCATAACAGGGCAGTTCCTGTAAACCCACTGGGCTATGATGGTTTTACCCACTAGGGTAGAGACTGAAAAGGGCTCTGCTAGGATTTCAGTACTAATTCAAAAATTGCCTGCTATATAGGGAGTAACAAAAGACAAAGAAGCTCTTGGATCTATCAAAGCGTAAATATGCACATAAAATATCTGTAATTTACCGGCAACCACATCATGAGAATTTTCCTAATCTTATTGGGATTGAAATGCATAGAGACTATTTGGGAACTACCCACTAGTAGCACTAAAGGTGGCACCCTACAGATTTAGCCGACCACACTGAGCAGAGGAGCAATTCTATTGACCCTGAGGAACTGGCTGAGGACAGTCTCTGACTCGATGGCCTGTCTTTCCATATCCAAAACAAATACCACTGCCAGCTCTACAAATACCATAATGGTGCTTGCTATAATTCTTGCAAAGAGAAAAGGTCTGGGCAATGATAATGCTACCCTGGGGTTTAGAGGCTGGCTCTCTATCTTTATTACCCTCCCTAAACTTAGGAATTGGAGCATTTGCTACAGAAGGAGTTGTAACCGATGACTTAGGATAAAACTGGGAATGGTTTTCTCCTTTTGATTTAGGCTGAGAGAAGTTAAAACTACCTGTCTTCACTCTCTTATTTTGCTTCTCCCTTTGCTTAATCTTCTACTCCTCTATCTACTGAGAATGAGTTATAGGCCAGGATAAAGTTATGTCACTATTCATTATGGCAGATCTGCACTCATTTACCATGCTATTATTTACCCCTAAAGAGAACTTACTCATCTTGGTTGTACTGTCTGCAACCACATGAGGGGAATATCTATCTAATTGAGTAAACTTAAGAGAATACTCTTTCACTGTAATATTGCCTTACCTGAGGTTGAAATATTCTAGAACCTTAGCCTCTATAAGATCTTGGGGAAGGAATCTATCAAAGAATACAGTGAAAAACTCCTCCCACTCTATAGGACCTGCATCATCTGACCTCTCTGACTTCCACTGTTTGAACCAAGTATGAGCCACATACTACAATTGATATGCATCTTGATTAGCACTCTTAATAGGAGTCACCCATGATATCTATCACCTTCTAAACCTGATCACTAAATTCTTGAGGGTCCTCACCTACCTTAGACCCGAGGAAGGACAAAGGATTCATTTGGGTGAAGTCCTGAATCCTAGATGTGGCTGAATTGGCCACTGGATTAGTCGAAATGACTACTAGTCATTCATTTTAAGTAGCAACTGACTCAGTAAGAGTATTAAATGCAGCCTTGAACTCCACATGAGAAACATAATCTCCTAAAGGATCTTCAGGCTGAGGGGTTGACTGATTTTCATTTATATTTTTTTAAAAGGCATATTCTGTAGAAGCAAGTGAGAAATAGATTAGACTTAGAGATTGACTTGAGATTATGCTCACAGGCATGACATAAATACTGAAAGAGGGGAAACTGTTCCCTAAAAATCTTATAGCCTCTTGTACATAATTGTGGCGCGCAATACACCCATGTACAAGACTCTACTAGATACGGCTTTCAGACTTCCTAGGATACTACTGAACCTTAGGCTCTGATACCAACTTTGTAATACCCCAGATCTGGTACCTAGAATACTACACGGTGATCATGACCCCAAAGAACCAAAGCTAATCCATGACTGATATTTGTACCTGTACACTCCATAATATGACATAATAATGCAGAAACATGCACTGAAAGGCCATAAGGTTCAATATTGAACATAATCTGAATGATATAACATCTGTGTGGGGTAACAAAATACCCAAAACAAAACTTAAAATACTAAAGTCTAAAAAATGATAGTGTAGAAAGCCTTTAACTAACTGATGGGATACGTCCCCAACTAACTCCAAATAATAAATTGATTAATAAGATAATAGGGAAATAATTGTCTTTGAAAGATGAGGACTCACTTCTAACTCTGTCTGCAGATATCTAGAATCTACTATTGCTCTAAAGCTCGTGTCTCTGAACCTATAGTATAAGACACCATAGCACAAATGCATCTATACTTTGAATGTATTGGTATGCATGTGAGGTAGGATGAATGTATGAGGTTCATATGCATGAACAATAATAGTAAATGACTAACTATCATGAGCGTAAGAATACATATATGAGACATAACAACTGACACTAATATTGTGATAACATGATTAATGAATCTAAATATAACTGATAACATGAGTAACTATATCTGACAGTCCTGAATTTAATGGAACTATATGAGTTCCATACTTTATATGAGTTGACTGTATCCAACAGTCCTGAAATCTGAACAACTATCTGAGTTCTATTATTGATACTGATTGACTCTATATGATAGTCCAGATTCTATAACATGAAACTATGGGAAGTAGTTATCTAACTTACCCCTGATACAATATTTTTGTTGAGTTAGGGTCCAATCTGTAACCCCAATTAGAAGGGTGTCCCCAAAAGAGAATGGTATGGCCCTTATATTATAGTGCCTATCCACCTCATCAACCCTCATAAGACAGTGTTAATGTCTCATCCTATGCTGGCTACATAGTTCTTGAATGCAAGGATGACTTCTAAGAATCACACTCTTATCTGATAGTTTGTGTTCCCATCATAGGGTTCACTCGGTGCTAATTTATACTCCCATCTGAATAGACTCTAAACATGATATATTGAACTAAATATGGGTTGAGTTACTGAATTCCATTGATTGATGGAATACTACTAATATCTGACAAATGACTGAGTTCATAAGATCATGGATATTTCCTGAGTCATTACACTGTCTGATGTCTAAGGACTCATAGCTTGGCTGAGATTATCATGAAAAAATGACATGGATCTAGGCATACAGCTAATGTTTTAAGTACGAGTACCCCCAGGACTTGATGGAAGCAAATTATCCAAGCATAACTTACTTGAACATATAACTAACATCATAATCCATAATATATTTATAGAAGCATTTCATCAAAACATGTGATAGCCATAACTTGTACATACAAGGGGATTTCATGGTATCATGCTAGTTAGGCACTTTTTTTTCATCTAGGCATTTAATCAAAAACATGATAGGCATAATATATGTAGACACCATTATTCAACAATTACAAATCATGATTCAACATCTAATTTCATGATTCTAGGGTATAAACATAGGTTCACATTAATATACATCTATACAAATCAATTCCACATAAAATTAATCACCAAACATGTATTTGAATTCAATTTATCATTCTCAACATAAAAAAATAAACCCAACATGAAGTTCATAAAGAAAATCTAAAATTTTGACTTTATAAAAGATATTCTTGGGATTAATGGATTAAAGGAGTCTATGAATGAACACTATACATACCTTAGTTTGTGATTTTATGAAGATTTACGAAGAAAATTCTTGATTCTGAATCTTTTATGAAAATCCCTAGCTTTTTCTTGAGAGGTTTTTGAGAGAAAAAAGTGTATTTTAGGTAAAAAGTGACTGAATCACGTGTTAATAGGCTTAAATAGGGGTGAGAAGTTGACCCTTTTAACCCTGGCTACATCATTTACTTTCAGTAAAATTTTCTTAAGTGAAACATCTGGCACGACGTAGTGCTATCACGCCGTATCACTAGCATTTGCCAATTGAGAAACTGATGGATGGCGCAACGTGGATCCATCACGTTGCCCTTTCTTTTGCGATCTAGAACTTTGGCGCGATGTAGAGGAAATCACGCTAAGACACTAAAAAGAGGACAATTTTGAATTAGGGCCGTAGCGTGATATGCCATAATTGCGGACCCCTACTGGAATTTTCCAAATGCCATTTTCTCTTATGGCGCGGTGCGCAACTGACTAAAATGGTGCTGGTTCACGAAAGGAACTTGAAATAGTCTTACCTTCTGACTCGTTTATTAGATTTTGGTGAATCTCATATTGATGGAAATCTTATTGAATTTCCCACATAACAAAAATGAAAAATCTTAAGAATTCCTCATGGAATAACTATAATTCAATTTAGAAGATAATACTAGAAATTCTTGATATGAAATTAGCTAGGAAAAAGTTTGGGGTATTACAGTTGATGGCCATCCCCCTCAGCAAGTAGATCCTGAGAGTAAAAATGTGTCATATGCAGAGTTTCAAGTAGCTTTTTAGGCACTAGCCCAAGCTATGATTAATGTTTAGGGTAACTGTTAAGTTATGGCCTCACCTCAGCAAGATGGGGGTTTAGCTAGAGCTAGAATTAGAGATTTCATTAGAATGAGCTCGTAAGAATTCTTTAGGTCAGTAGTAGGAGAGGACCCATAGCTTTATCGAGAGGGGGTGGTAAGATCACCCATGTTATGCATGTTTCTGAGGAGGATAGTATAGATTTAGCATTCTATAGATTGAATGATATTGCTCATGACTGGGTTGTAGTATAGAAGAAGGGTAGAGGGGAGGATGCAGCTCCCATGACTTGGCAGGAGTTTTAAGATACCTTTTTAGGTAAGTTATTCTCGCTAGAGATGAGGAAAGCTAAGGTACAAGAGTTAATGAACCTAAGTTAAGGCTCCATGAGAGTGAAAGAGTATTGTTTCAAGTTTAACCAGTTAGCTAAGTATGCTCCCGACTTGATAGCAGATCCTAGAGAGAGTATGAGTAAGTTTGTGACTGGTGTGTTTGGGTTAGTATTGAAAGAGTGTGGAACCACTATACTCAATAGAGATATGGACCTTTCTAGACTGAAGATGCATGGGTAACAGATTGAGTTATATAAGGAGAGAGAGAGAGAGAGTGAGAGTGAGTAAGAGAGCCAGGACAGGTAGTTATGGTTTCTCTCAGGAAGGGTTCTAGGGTGGTAGACATTTATAGCATAGTTATAGATTTTTATTTCCAGCTGCATCCTCAGCTGGTGTAACTACCTGAAGTTTCAGGATGTCAATTATGATAGGTAACCAGGCTCCAAAGCTCTGAGTAGTACTTGTGGTGTTCGTACCAATCCACTTTGTGGAGAGTGTAGAAAGAGCCACCTATGTGTATGCATAACCGGTAGTGATGTGTGCTTTGAGTATGGTGAGACAGGCCATAAGATGCAAGAATGTAGAGTGCTAGCTCAGAGGGGTAGAGAGTTTCTTTAGAAGAGTGCCCCTTCTGGTTCTAATATATTCAGCATCAAAATAGTCTCTATTTGTTTTAGACTCGCCATGATCAGGAAAGGTTCCCTGATATAAATTCGGGTATGTTATGGGTCCCTCATATTTGTGATATGCATTACTAGATCCTTTGCTTCCATTTTGAGCTTATATGTCAACATGATTCATGCATTAGTTTCAGATCTCAGTTGGTCAATCTTGACCCGGTTCATAGGTGCCCCATGCACCGCCCTAGTAATCCAGCGAAGTATGTTTAAAGGGTCATAGAGTCCCAAGGGGGAGATACCCCCTGATATTGCGATGCTCTCATGTTCTTAGACTCATTTATTTGAATTTTAAGACTTTCTTTATGAGGTTAACATCACTGATCATTGCATAGCTAGTCATGCTTTCAAGAGTCAGTTCAGTCAGACATTCATGCATTAGATATGCATGTTCAGTAGAAAGAGTTTAGTTTTTTAGTGTGTTTAGTCATGCTTTCATGAGAAGAACTTAGTTACCAGTCCATGCATAAGATATACATGTTTATTATGAGAATTCAACTTATAAGTTTCTTTAGTTGAGTATTCCATGCATCAGATATGCATATCCAGTATGAGAGTTTAGAATATCAGTAGTTCCAGTTGCATGGTTATGTTTCAGATGTTCCAGTTCCTTAAGTAAGTTTAGTCAATCAATATTCTTAGCCCATCAAACGATATTCGAGGATGAATGTTTTCAAGTGGGAGATATGTAAGACCCTTCAAAATTCTCTCATAATCTAAGCCTTAGAGCGTGTGTTCAGTAAAGTGTTAATCCGGCCATTAAATGTTGAGAAATGTCTTTCCAAGTAAGAACTATTTAGAACCATGTAGAATTTCCCTAATTGAAGTGTTAATTCGGCCATAAGCTTTCCGTCGACACCAAATTCGACCAAATCCAACACTCGGGCAAAGAGTTAGATCTATTTTAGTGAGACAGTGTGCCACCTGGCACTTTAGCGCATTGCGGAGCCAACCAAAAAGGAAATCATCAAAATCCAGTGAGCCTCCATGATTATGGCATGTCCCACCAATGATTAATTTCAGAAATGTCAATTTCCGGTGCACCAACAAGGTTTCACCGCGTCGTAGTTCCTTTTCAGTTCGCAACTAAGGTGGCAACGCAATATCCACCGTGTCGTGCCATTAAGCAGTTTCTCAATTTTCAAATTTTCAGTGAGCTGGCATGATTATGGAGCGTCGCACCAACATGTAAAATCAATAATTTTAGTTTAATTCTATGGGTGAAAAGGGTCTTTTTCCAACTGCAATATATACTCCTTAACACGGGATTTGGCCTCATTTTCACCCAAAATATCATTGTTTTCTCTCAAAGTTATTCAAGAACAACAGCTAGGGTATCTACAAAATCAAAACCCTTCCATCTTCTTAGGAGAAATCAAGAAATCAAGAATCTCTCCAAGGGCTTTCAATAAAAAGTTTCTCTAAGGTATGTAGATGTTGATTCTTGGGTCCCTTTCATCCAAGAAGCTCAAGAACCCATTTCTAAAATTCAAAGATCTTATTTTTGTGGATTTTCATGATTTATGTGAGTTGAAATTGATTTTCATGCTATTATTGAGTTTTGATTCATGTTTTTTTGCAGGGTTTTTATGTTTTGATCCTAGTATGTGATATTCATGATAAACCCTCTTCAAGTTGCTTGTTAATTTATATGTTCATGTCAATTAATTAAAAAAAATTTCAATAAGCAGAGCATGCTCCTCATATGTTTGATAAAATTCTTATCTGAAGGAATTAGAGCCATTATAGCATGTTGACTAGAATTCGTCAATTGTGTGAAAACTCATGCATGTCAAGTGTTTTCTGAAAAGCCTTAGTGAATGAATTGTAATATGATGGCATGAAATTCCCCAATTATGTTCTCTTTGATACATGTTATGACATTAATCCATACCAAGTGTTTGATGCAAGACCTTTTTGAATGGAGTATGATCCAATAGCATGTACCCCTATGTCATTATATGTTTAGGATTCATAAATGCTTGAAGTGATGCCTTAGTGATTGTGATGGTGCATGACTGTCCATGGTCTTGATTATTCAAGAATAGTTATGTTTTAGTTTTATGTTATCAACTTTTGGGGGTATTTATACCCGACAATTTAGTTGTTCTCTAGAGCCTATGTCATTTTTCATGATAATTCTAACCGATCCATGATTCTCAGAGCTCAGTGAGTTATAGAACTCTATATTTACAGACAGATATAGAACTTATGAAATGTTAGCTAGTAATCTAGCAACAGTTCTATACCTATCTCAGATCTAGTAATATTCAAGTGTTCAGTTCTGACCACTGTAGTAATCGAGTACTTTCTTCAAAGCTCAATGTCGTTCAGTTAGATAATGAGGTTAGTAGTATTCCGTCAGATACGAAACCAAGTGAATTCAGCTTAACTTAGTTATTTCATTCAAGATATATGATTAGTATCAGATTTAGCTTTGTTTGTGTTCAGTTAAGAATCACTTTAGTGTCTTTCAGTTGAGAGTAGGGGCTAGCACCGTGCAAGCGTAGGGATTGCGGCTCCCCATTAGAGAGACAAGGTTGTTAGGAGCAAACCCTGAGCTCCAGAACTGCGTAGCCAGTGTAGGATGCAGGAGTTACCCATCAGGAAAGGGTTGTCACCCATTAGATAGGCTTGACTATTATATTGCCTTAGTCTTGACTTTCTCCTAGGGTTACCCATCAGATAGGCTTGACCAGAGAGGTCTTTACCCATAGCACGGTATTAACTCCCTTCTAGATGGGTTTACAGGTTGGACCCCACCAATTGAAATTTAGGGCATATCGGTTAAGTGACTACTTTCAACAGTTCCAGTTTCAATATCAGTCTTTAGATCAGGACTGTCAGATATAGTCATCTATCTTAGTTAGGAACTTAGATAATTCCATTGATTTATGGACCAGCCATCAGATAGGCTTGGTCCCATATAAAATTATTCAGTATCTAATCTAGAGATCACCTATAAGATAGGCTTGATTTTAGTTTCTTATTTCATTGAGTAATCTTATTATTAGATCCCAAGATCACCCATCAGATAGGTTTAATCTCACACTCAAATTTAGTTAAGTATTATTATTATTATATCTAGAGATCACCCATATGATAGACTTGATCTCAGTCATATATTAAGTTGAGTAATCTCATTATCAGATCTTGAGATCACCCATCAAATAGACTTGATATCAGTCTCATATTCAATTGTGTAATCTCATTATTAGATTTTGAGATCACCCATCAGATAGGCTTGATCTAAGTCTCATATTCAGTTGAGTAATCTCATAATCAAATACCGAGATCATCCATCAGATAGGCTTAATCTTAGTAACTTATTCAGTTGAGTAATATCATTGTTAGATCTCGAGATCACCTATCAGATATGCTTGATCTCAGTCTCAGATTCAGTTGAGTATTCTTATTGTTAGATTTGGACATGATCATTCTTATCATTGTTCTTAAATTCCAAAATCATTCGTTAGAGAGGTTTGATCTCCGATGCAGTCAGTCGAGAGAAGAAAGCTCAGAATTCAGTCATTGATGTGAGTAGATTCAGTTAATCAGTTTCAACATTTTAAGTCATGATAATTTCAGTTATAGTTCATGCATTCATGCATGTGTTCTCATTCATTACTCTTATGATTATTCTGTTAAGTAATTGTTCATGCATGAGCCCTTGCATTTAGCCTTACCCCATATTCATACTCGGTACATTCCCATACTGATGCATTTGTGCAATGGTGTTTTATTTGACACCATACGTTCAGAGGCAAAAGATCCAGAGTAACCTTAGTAGATCAGTCTCATTCAGCAGTAGTAGACATAGCAGTGAGTCCTCTTCAGTCAAGGATGTTCCTTATTTTTATTATTATCGTATTAGACTTAGTTTATTTTTAGTATACGGAGTTAGTTAGGGATATTTTTCATCAACTCCATAGTTTAGACAATTTAGAGGCTTTTAGGATAGATGTATTAGTATTCAATTTTCAATTTTGAGTATTTTTAGATGTTTTTAACCTTATGGCCAGTTTTCAAATTTATTATCTATATTATGCAGTGTTTAGGTACAATATCAATCGAGGGTTATCTTGTGGTCCTTCTTTATTATAAGCACCATGTGATGTTTCAGTTCCAAAAAATTGGGTTGTTACATTCTCTCTCTATATATATAATTAGCATTGCAATAAGTGTCAAAAAGCGTTCCACTAGGTAAAAAAAATGTTGCAATAGGTGTCAAAGCATTGTAATAGATAGTTAAAAGTCGTTGCAAAAGACCAATAAGTGTTCATGTAGATATTCATAAATTGTTGCAATAGGGTTGTTACAATGGTTTTCTATCATTGTAATATAGTCTATTGCAATTGTTCTTAGCCGTTGCTATAGATAATATGAAGCATCCCCATAAGAGTTAAAATAAACCATTGCAATAGGTCTATCTATTTCAACAATTGTTGAAACCATTGCAAAAATTTTTGTCGCATCTCTATTACCACTCTCACATATGCAACACTGGCCAAACTATTGCGGTAGATCTATCCTAATTGTTTTTATATCAGCCGTAATGAATTTTGAACCATTGACATAGGGCTAATTTATAGTAGTGTGGTGCACTCATTAAAGCAATTCTTTGGTCACCTAACTGACTTAGACTGACAGCCAGAGTGTAGTAAGCAACACCAGGCTAACTTAAATGATTGCTACTTAAGTAATGACAAGTTTGTCTAAGCGATACTGGTGTGCCAGATGCTTGTCGCATCAACGACAACCAAACCACCTACATGATGAGATAGGATTCTCTTAAGAGACACCTACTCACTTAATCGATGGCCACTTAAGTAACCCGATAGTCTCTTAGGTGATGCCTTGGTAGATTAATCCCCTATTTTTTTTTTTCACCATTTTTGAGACAAGGAGCTTAGAGTTTTAGTTTTTAAGTGATTGCTTCTATTCCTTAACTTGGGTAAGCTCTGTACTCCTATTTGATTACTTTTCTTTAGTTCTTACCATTTAAATCCCTTTCAAGCTTAAATTTAAAGGTAAAATAACGAAATTTTTGTTCGGAAGGCCTAAATTAGTACTTTTACAATTTAAACCTCTATTTCAACCTGTTTTCTCTTAGATTATCTTATATAAGTTCCTTTAATAAAAAAATTTATTTTTTGACTAAAAATCTGATTTTATCCCTATTCAAAATCCATTTTCAGGGTCCATTTTGATTTCAACCCAAAAATAGGTAATATGAGTATTGTTGGCTTCCTTTTAATGCATTGGTTTCATATTTCTGTATTTTTTTACTCTGAGTCCATTCGTAAGGTGAAATCTCGGTGATGAAAGCTTGATCGTACAAATTTCAACCTATGAGGTAGGTTATGGCTTAACGTTTTTCAAAATGGGATGGATAGTTAATATAGATTAAAAATCATGTTCATACTGTAAGAACCAATCATGAATATGGCTATATTATTGTGTCCTATATATTTGGGAGCCTATATTGTTAATAATAAGTGGTTTTGAGATATTACATGTTATGTGTGAGCGTATGGGATCTTGTATTAGGTTATTGGCCTTTATGTATGTATATTCGGTGGTATCTAGCAGGTGTAAAGCCTAAGTTATAAATTATGTATTATAAATTGCATATTATTGCATAATCTGCTTTATGGCATATGATTATATTGGTTTCATAGGTTTGCTATGCATGTTGGGTGTATCTTAGTCCACATGGTTGGTATTTTGGTTGATTGTTGGAATCTCTCATTTTGATTGGTTGTGAGTATTGCATCCCTATATTATATGAACCTATAAAACTTTTGTACCACTATGAAAATATTGAAAATATTGGCTTATGACATCTTTATAGACCCTCTTTTGAGGGATATACTGGAGAAGAGTCATGGATATTGGTATTGGATATTGCTTTGTATATGGGTTGTGAACCCCCCATCGGTCCTACCTGGAAGCACAACTAAGCAGGTGTATACAGAAATTGTAACCTCGAACATCAAATCACTTCATTATCATCATCATTATCATTATTATTATTATTTTCATTTTATTTTATATAATCTTCTTATTTTGTATTATATATTCTTGCTAATGTGCTATCTGTCTATCTGTACTTATTTCCATACTTGTTCTAGGTATATATGTATATTGTGTTTCATTCTTGCACTTGTATTTGTGGTTTATATGAATATTATAGAACTATTATTGAAGATGGTATAGGTTACCATTTTGGACATTTTCTGATTGTTGGTGACGTTCCCTTTCTGTGTATATTATATTCTTTGTTTCCTACTTTTTCCTACCAGCCTATGATACCTATTGAGTACAACTGGAGCGTACTCTACCATATTGTATGCTTTTGATGTAGATCTAGATATGAGTGCACCGCATGGTAGCTGTTTAGGCAGTGTTTGGAGTCATATTCAAGGTAGCGGTGTAATTTGTGCATCCACAGGTAACCTATTACCTTTTATCATATAGACTATGTCTTATTTCCTATTCAGAGATAAAGTTTACTCCTTTTTGGATATCGTATTTATATTTTGACTTTGAGTTGTATTAGTTGATTCTTACACTCTAACACTAGATTTTGGGGTTATTTATGCTACTATTGTTATTTATTTTCATTATTATTGTGATTAAGAAATTCAGCTTTATTCTAGGAGCCTTACCTTTGGTTTTGGTATGGTTTTTACCTTTCATACCATCTTAGGTGATAGGGTTACATGTCAAGGCATACCACAACAAGTGCCATCATGATCCTTGATTTTTTGGTCATGACAAATTTATATTAGAGCCAAATGTCATCGATCTTAGCAGTTTAAGAGTAGGGTGTCTAGTAGAGTCTCACAGATTAATGCACAAATGTTTATATCCATCTTCAAGAGTCTATGAGATATCTTTAGGAAGCTCCCTTATTTTATTCCTTATAGTGAGAATTATTTTATACCTTATGTTCTATGTCATATTTCACTCTTTTCTGCACAGATGGTACAGACATGATTTAGTGAGGCTAGAGATACAAATCACTTATCTAAGGAGAGTGCCATATCTAGAGAGCGATTTACAATTCGGGGTCAGGCTCGAGGTATAGGATGGGCGCGAGGATCTTACCCATGTAGAGATAGCATTAGGGAACTCTCCCCTATGCATCAGGTTGTGCATGTCAGAGTTCTAAGGTCTCCTTCTATCCCACAAAGTTTTACCCCAGTCTTGGAGGGGTTATTGATTCAGTTGTGGGCGTGAATGGTGATGCTCCTTCAAGTTCCCCTATTGTTCCCCCAACTCTGAGTATTGTAGCTCCATCTATTCCAGAGTCTTCTTATGTTGTTTCTTCAGTCCCGAGCGTGGATCCTCTAGTAGTTCTGAAAATAACTTGTGGTGTTCCAAAAACTCCAGGAATTATTCCATTTTTGGCATCTGCATCTGAGTATCGTATTCTAAGGTTTGGAACTTAGTCTTCATCTATGTTACCTCCTAACATGGGATCTCAACCAGCCAGATTTACTATTCCTACTATTCTTATGAGTATAATTATGTCTTTTGAGGATCAGAAGAGGTTTGAGAGAATCACCAATTTGGGTCCTCCTAGGTTCTCTAGTGTTGTAGGCGAGGATAACTATGAGTTCTTTATTGATTTTAATAAGAAGTTGCATAACGTTGGTTCACTTGTGTTGCATGGGGTTGTGTATACTACTTATAAGTTAAAATATATAACCATAGATTGGTAGAGGTCACTTGTTAGTTGCACATCTCTTGATTCTCTAGTGATGACATGGGATCAGTTTACTTAGGCATTTTTAGAAAGGTTCGTGTTGTGCAATTTAAGGGATCAGATGATAGATTAGTTTGATCACCTAGAGTAGGGCCCCATTATTGTTACAGATTTTAAGGCATGCTTTAATGCCTTGTCTAGATATTTTTATGACAGCGAGTCTGAGAAGATTTTAATGTTTATGAAGTGGTTGGATGTTTCTATTCAGTTAGCTATGAATCTGATAGTAGTGTATGAAGCATATAATTAGAGCATACTGGATTATTCTAGGATGACTGAGTCTATTCATCGAGGGTTTTTGGGATGTGCCAAAAGGGTTAGCTATTAAGGAGAGTTCAGAGGTAGAGATTCTACAAGCTTTCAAGGGTATCCTTGTAGACTAGTGTAGGTAGCCTTGTAAGGCTCAGGTAGTGGGTCTTATATTTTAGTAGCTTTAGTTGGTCATTCTAGTGTAGTCGTACCTCCTTCTATTGAGTCGGGCCTCAGAGGCTGAGGTTGACCATTTGGCCATGGACTTTTTTTGTCATGTTTTTAAGGCTACTCCAATATCTATTGTGAGATATTGAGGTTCCACTAGCGGTGCTGGAGGCAGAGGTAATGGTCCCAGTGGAGTTGTTCATGGGGTAACCTAGTCTAGTGGTGGTCATGGATAGTGCTATGCTATACCCACCAAACAAGAGGCAGAGGCTTTTGATGCCATCATCATAGGTATTAAACCAATTTATTTTAAATCTCAATCTACATTTTTATACATTTTGACTTTCTCCTTTATGCCTGCCTATTTTGCTTTAGGGTTTAAATTTGCTAATGAACCTCTTGCCAAGCGTATTTGTGTATCTACCCTTGTAGGAGACTCTTTAGTGGTGGATTGGGTGCACCGATCTTGTGTTGTGACTTTTGCTAGCTTGAGACTTGTGTAGATCTGATTATAATAGATATAGTAGAATTTGTTGTCATCTTGGGTATAGAATTGTTATCTTCTTATCATGCTATTCTAGACTATTATGGTATGACTGTGACATTAGCTTCACTAGGTGTGTCAAGGATTGCTTGGACTTGAGTGCTTTATTTGGGTCCAAAACGAGTTATATGCTTCCTTCATGCTCGATGTTTGGTTGAAAAGGGATGCTTTTCTTATTTATCTTATATTTGTGATACTAGTGCTACTTCACGTTCTTCCTTGGGTTCTGTTAGTATTGTTCGGGTACGGATTTTCTTGGTATAACTCCAGATACTGATATTGACTTTGCTATTGATATTGAGCCAGTCACCAAGTCCATTTCTATTCCTCCTTATAGGATGTACCCAATAGAGTTCAAGGAATTGAAGAATCAATTGCAGTTGTTAGATATGGGATTTATCTGACCTAGTGTATCACCTTGGGGTGCGCCTGTGTTTTTTGAAAAGAAAAAGGACAGGTTTATATGCATGTGTACTGAATATTGACATTTGGACAAGGATATAGTTAAGAATAAGTATCCTCTTCTACATATTGGTGATTTGTTTGACAAGCTTTGGGATGCTTCAGTGTTTTTAAAGATTTTTTTTAATGTTCGGGTATTACTAGTTGAGGATTAGAGCTTTTGATTTTCTAAGAATGATTTTTGGACTCGATACATTCATTATGAGTTCTTACTCATGTAACTCCCCGGAAGTACCCCCTGTACATTACACGGTGCTCGAGACTACAAATAGTCAGTCCCAAGCTAACCATTTAAGAATACTTAACTTGGAACTCATGAGAAACGTAAACTAACATATAAAATCTAATGATAATCGAATGAACATCTTAATTGAAATTCTTTAACTTAGAAATCTTTAAACAAAAAATTTTAAACTTAAAACAGAGATAGTAAGACAAGCCTCTACTTCTAACTAGAGAGCCACTAGGACAGACTCAAGTTGACCCAAACACAAATAGAAATCAAATAACTAAAACACTTCATCAATATCAAAGTATGATAAATATGGCCTCGGACTATGATGACTTATAAGAAGTTAGGATGTAGGTGGTGATGCTCGTAGTCAATCGTATTGTTGGAATTGAGCACCAGAACCTACATTATACGACAATAAAGCACATAGACATTTATGTGCGTAAGTACCTCTGCAATGTACTAAGTTTATGGGAGTGAATGTATACATAAAACAATAACTGAATGTTCAGATAAACTTTCAATAATGCATGCTAAGAGTAAATGACTCACCTTGAGCTTGAATAAAACAAAGACTGCAAAATCATAAGCATGAGTAATGAAGCACACCATCTTCCCCTTGGGAGAAAACTTCTACCTTCTGATCTATAACCACCTCCTTCAACTTAACCAAACTAGGATCCTTGTCTACTTTTCTTTTACTTTGGCAACTAATAAAGATTCTGCACCATTTTGAATCCACGTACTATATTTGGATTAATAAACCAACTAAACTCCTATCTTGAAAAAATCATGGAACTCAGGGACTAACTCCTTATTATTGTCTTCAACATGGGCAACACTACCCTTAGACAATCTTCTGAGGGAAACTGCCACTATATTGGCCTAACTCGGATGATACAACACACCCATATCACTGTCTTTTAAAAACTCAAGCCATCTTCTCCGACAAAGATTTAGGACTTTCTATGCAAATACATACTATAAACTTTTGTTATCCATGAACAAATCAACATGAAACCTATAAAGATAATGCCTCAAATTTTTCAAGGCTAATACAATAGCTTCCATCTCAAGATCATTGATCGGATAATTCTTTTTATGGGATTTAAGATGTCTATAGAAATAGGCTATGACCTTACCCCTCTGAATCAAAACACAACCCAAACCAACTCCAAAAGCATCACAATATACTACAAACCCATAGAGGCCAGATGGAAAAGTCAAGACTAGAGCGAAGGTGAGTCGAGTCTTCAACTCCTTAAAATTCTTCACATAGGAATCCGACCACTGAAATTTAACCCTTTTATTGGTAATCCTAGACATGGGGAAATCAATAGAAGAGAATCCTTTAAGAAACAAGCAGTAATATCCATCTAAACCAATGAAACTCCTTACATTAGATGGAGCTACAGGTCTAGGACAATTTCTCACTACCTTGGTCTTTTGAGGATCAACTCGAATTCCATCACCAGAAATAATATCCCTGAGGAAAGCTACTGATCTCTACTGAAAATTGCACATACTAAACTTAGTGAATAAATGATGATCTTTAAGGGTCTGCAACACAACCATCAAATAGTCTGAATGATCATTCTAACTACAGGAATAGATAAAGATGTCATCAAAAAAGAATATGACAAAAATGTCCATAAATGGATTGAACACCATGTTCATCAAGTCAATGAAAGTTAAATGGTAATTTTTTATTTTAAAAGATATAAGTAAACATTCGAAGTGACTATATCGAGTTTCGAAGGTTGTCTTTGTAATATCACATTCTCTGAATTTAAGTTGATGATAGATGAATTTGAGAGTATCTCAGAGAAATAATTTGTACCTTGAAGATGGTCAAACAAGTCATCTGTAATACCCTATACTTTTTACTAGCTTAATTTCACTCCAAGAATGTCAAGGGTTAGCTTCAAAAATAAATAATAATTGTTGCCTATGAAATTTTCCAAAATTAGACCCACCATTGTGTAGATGACTCAATAATATTTCTATCTATAATAATTTATCCCAAATCTAATACTTGGTTGAGAAACTAAGGTATTTTTACTAACGCAATATCCCAAATGAAGAAGCATCGCACCGAGGTGACTTGCAAAATGATAATTGTCCGATAGTAGCTTACCATGATAGTGGTGCATCATGGGTATTACCAAAATTGCATATCAGTAGTACACCGCGATAGCTCCGAGTTGCGTAGAATATCCAGCTCCTAGTTGTCCCTTTTTTAATGAGCCACCACGATAGTGGAGCTTCGCGGTGGCATGTAAAATCATAAATTTCTCACTTATTTCAGTTCTGATTAAATTTTAAATGGGGCACTTTGGTCAATTCTTAAACTCCCAATTCATCATATACAAGGAATTAAGTCTATTCTAAGCACTGTATGCTTATTTTCATCTATTCTCTCTCAAAGAAAAATCCTAGAGCTCAAAGCTTACTCTCTAAGAAATCAAATTCCTCCATTGTTTTATGAGAAAACTCAAAATTGAGGACTTCCTAATTAAGATAATTATGAGTTCATCTTCAAAAGTATAAAGAGAGATTCAAATTCAAGATTTTCTTAGAAATCTTATCAATTAAAGTATGCGGGGTTTATGAACAAGGATCGTCTTTCATCCTTGCACCAAAAACTTACTTTTAACTATACATTTACATGATTTTATGTGAATATACATGAGTTTTAAATTAGGGTTCATACCCATTATTTCTAATTGTAAAATTATGAGATTTCAAGTGATTTAGAAGTGGAATTGAATGTTTATTTTCATATTTTCATGCCTATTTCAGTTATTTCCAGATTTTGAGATGAATTATCATTATTTTCATTATCAAGTATGATTATTATGATGTTTTGACATAAGATTAATGCATGGGTTATCATGCAAAGATTGAAAATTATTATTTCAAGAATGATTATGCCTTAAACATTAGATGATCAGTTTATTTTTAGATTTTCAGTAAATATTTGATCTTTTTATCTTCAGATAAGATTTGGAATCCACATTACAAATTTATTACAGATTTTAGAAATCATAATAGTTTTATTCATAGTTTAAATTTGATAAATGCATAATTGGTATTGCAATAATCATTATGCTAGATTTTAAAGTGAACTTCTAATAAAATAAGCTTATAAATTAAAAGAGAGTAGTATTTGACACTGAGTTAGAAGTACAAGATTAGCGTTCCATGTCTTCCACAGAACTACATAGCCAACATAGGTTCAGATTTAGATTATTCCCATTTCTATATGGATGACAGATACATATGTGATCTCTTAGATTAAGTTATACTCCTTGGCAAGAGTATGACACCTCTCCCTATCGTAAGGTTTTCCCCTTAGGGGAATAAGACGTTAGACTCCAGGTTAGCTCACATGGTTTATGTCAGTTAGAAGAACCTCCTTTGCAGAATAATTTTAAGAGAATTCCCTATAATTTTTAGGCTTACAAAATAATTGGAAAGAATAACAACAAAAACTTTTAGAAAATTAAGTGTAAAGGATCACAACTTTTTTTAGATTATGCTTTACAAAAAGATATTAGCTACAAATTTTAGCTTTCAAATTTTAAATATAAAAGTGAGTTCTTTCTTCTCTTAGGCGGTATGATTTATAGACAGATCACTAGAACAACTTTTACAACTAAATGTTATCACTTACTTGATTTATTTAGTATGTGTACTACTCATGATTACAGATTTCGGTTTCTCAGTTACATTTGGCAAGCTTATGTGAATCATTTACATTTGGCATGCATTGTTTTATAAATGATGATGATAATTGATATGTTTTATTTTGTATCCATTTCACCCCATATACTCAGTACATCCTCAAAGTACTAATCGACATAGATGTCTTTGTGCTATATTATCTCATAATGTAGGTTCAGCGCTCAGTTCCAGTAGCTTGAGTAATTATGAGCATTACTATCTACATCCCAACAGTTGGTGAGTTCTCATAGTTTGGGGACTTAGTTATTCAATTTATTTTTAGCTTATCAGTTTAGATAATCCAGTATTATTTTCAGACAATTTAAGTTAACTGAGGGTTTGTCCCAGTCACTCTCTAGATATTAGTAGTGGAGGTTTGTTAGATTGCTAGTTTCAACTTAGATTGTTCAGTATTGAGGTTTCAGATAGTATTTTCAGATATCATATTTAGATTATTCTTAGTAAACTCAGATAGTTTTCCTTATTTAGCATGACTTTTATGTCTATATTTTCCTTATTATGAGATTCAAAATTAGTGGAAAGCAGACAGGGTTAACTTAAGGCTAGTCATAGTCTTGAACACCATGTGATGTCTTGGGACCGAGTTTTAAGACTTACAAGTTTGGCACCAGAGCCTAAGGTTTATGTAGATTCTTGATCATGGGAGTGAAGTGTACCTCATTTATGAGAAAGAGGCAACAGAACATCCCTAGGAAATCATCTATTTCTTTCATGATCTATCATGCTTACAGCATCTCTATCTGTTTTTAACTCATGCTCTTATGTGATAGTAGAATATTCCTCCTCGTCGAGCTAACACTTATAGAAATAGTAACTAGCCACCCCAGCCCACCGATCCTCTAAAGGAGAATGTATCCCATATGGAGTTTTAGGCTGCCTTTTAGGCATTAGCCCAGGCAATGACTGCCAATGTTTAGTGAAACCATTAGGCCGTAGTCCTACTTCATAAAAATGGTGATTTAAAAGTAGCCACAATCATAGATTTCATCAGAATAAATCCACCAGAGTTGTTTGGGTCGAAAGTAGGTGAGGACCCACAACTTTATTTAGATTATGTGAAGAAGATTACCCAAATTATGTATGTTTCTAATGAGCAAAGTGTAGAATTATTATCCTATAGGTTGATGGATATAGAGTATGATTGGGTAGTTTTGTGGAAAAATAGTAGAGGTAAGAATGCAGCTCTTATGAGTTGGGAAGTTTTTCAAATTACATTTCTAGACAGGTGTTTATGGCATGAAATGATAGAACCTAAGATAGAGGATCATGGTAACCTATGGTAGGTCTCAATGACAGTGAAAGAGTACTTTATTAAGTTCAATCAGTTGTCTAAGTATGCCTCTAATACGATGGCTGATCCTAGGGCAAATATGAGCAAGTTTGTTACTGGAGTATCTAACTTAATAGTCAAGAAGTTTAGGACTACCATTCTTATTGGAGATATGGGTCTAAGCTAGGTTGATGATTAATGCTCATCAGATTGATATAGAGAAGTTGAAGGGAAGAGAGGGGAAATAAAAAGGCTAGAATAAGGCAGTTTGAGTATATCCAGGCTAGGTTTATGGAGGAAAATCATTTGTAGTTTTAGAATAGTTCATCTATGCCAGCACTATCTTCAGCTAGTGCTCCAACTCCTAGAGCTAAGCAGGAGTAGTGAGGTAAGTCTTCTATGTCCATATCTCAAAATAGTGTGAGTGTAAGAACCAATTATCCTCCATGTTCCAAGTGTGGTAAGAATTATCCTGGTGAGTGTATATTGGTATAGAAAGGCTGTTATGGTTGTGGTAAGTTGGGACATGGAATCAGAGACTGTCCAAATATTAAGCAGGGAAACAGAGATGTGTGTCCCTAGACTCAGGCTACTAGTACACCAGTTCCTTTAGGTCGCCCAGTTCCTCCGCAGGACATATCATCCAGTATCGGCAGATGTTAGTGCCAGATTGATCTTATGTTTTACCATCCCATTAGAAGCAGGAGGATTTACCAGATGTTCTTGCTGGTATGATTCGTTTCTTTAATCTTAATATTTATGTTGTGTTAGACCCTAGGTAGAGTTTCTCTTATGTGACCCCAATAATTTCAGTAAATTTTTAAATAAGTCCTGAAAAGATCCCTTTGCCCTTCTTGGTTTCTACCCTAGTGGGTAAGGGAGTTTTTGCCAAACGAATCTATAGAAAGTGTCCTATAACTACCCTTCATAAAATCATGTTAGCAGACCTAATAAAGTTAGATAGGGTTGGCTTTGACCCTATTCTTAGCATGGATTGGCTTAATTCCTGTTATGCATCTTTAGATTATTGCACCGGATTGGTGAAGTTTTAGTTTCCTAATGAGAAAGTATTTAAATAGAAAGGAAATTTTGTGTCTCCTAAGAGTCATTTCATATCCTATCTTAAGTCCTGAAAGTTAATCTCCAAAGGGTGCATCTATCATTTATTTCAAGTCAAAGACACTAAGTCTGAGGACCCAATAGTTCAGTTAGTCAGTATAGTCAATGCGTTTCCTGATGTTTTTCCTGAAGATTGGTTAGGGGTACCTCCTAATAGGGAAATAGAATTCTAAATTAAACTTCTCCCAGATAGTTAGCCTATCTTTATTCCTCTATATCGTATGGCTCCAGCGAAGCTTAAAGAGTTAAAAGAGCAGCCCAAAGAACTTTTAGTTAAAGGTTTCATAAGGCCTAGTTTTTCTCCATGAGTCTCTTCTATCCTATTCGTGCAAAAGAAAGATGGTTCTTTACGTATATGCATTGACTATCGCCAACTGAATAAAGTTACAGTTAAAAAAATATCCTCTTTCTAAAATTGATGACTTATTTGATCATATCCAAGGTGCTAGTTATTTCTCAAAGATAGACCTTTGATCCGACTATCATCAATTTAAAGTAAGGGAATATGATATTCCAAAGATAACTTTCAGAACCCATTATGGTCTTTTTGAGTTTCTAGTTATGTCATTCGAGCTAAAAATTGCCCCAGCAATCTTTATGGACTTAATGTACAAAAAGTTCAAATAGTATCTGGACATATTTGTGATAGTCTTTATAGGTGATATTCTTTTCAACTCTCGTAGTAAGGATGATCATGTAGACCATCTCTGAATTGTGTTGCGAACTCTTAAAGATCACAAGTTTTTTGCCAAATTTAGCATACGTGAATTTTTTCTAAGGTTAGTAGCTTTGCTTGGTTACATTATTTCCAGTGATGGTATTAGAGTTGATCCCCAAAACACAGAAGCAGTAAAAAACTATCCTAGACCTATTTCTCTATCAGACATTAGGAGTTTCTTTAATTTAGCTTGTTATTACAAACATTTTTTGACGGTTTCTCGTCTATTGTGTCTCCCATGTCTAGAATAACCTAGAAGGAAGTAAATTTTTAGTGGTCAGATTCCTGAAAGAAACATTTTTAGGAGCTGAAGACTCGACTCTCTTCAGCCCTAGTTTTGGCATTACCTGATGGTACAAATGGTTTTATCGTATATTTTGATGCCTCTAGAGTTATTTTGGGTTGTGTTTTGATGAAAAGAGGTAAGGTCATAGACTATGCCTCAAGATAGTTTAAGCTTCATAAAAAGAATTACCCTACCCATGACCTATAGTTAGGTATTGTTGTGTTTGCTTTGAAAATTAGGAGACACTATCTTTTTAGGGTGAACGTTGATGTGTTTACGGATCATAAAAGCTTGTAGTATGTGTTTACTCAGAGGGTGTTAAATCTTTGTTAGAGAAGATGGTTAGAATTATTGAATAATTATTATATGAGTGAGTTGTATCATCTGAGCAAGGTCAATGTAGTGGTAAATTCCCTTAGTAGTTTTTCTATGGGCAGTGTTGCTCATGTGGAGAATAATATGAAAGAGAAAGTTCAAGAAGTTCATCGGTTAGCTAGATTGGGTGTGAGATTGATTCATTCAACTGAAGAGAATGTTTAGGTTCAGAGTAGTTCCGAATCTTCTCTAGTTTCAAAAGTGAAAGAGATGCAAGATACGGATTCTAGTTGATCAAACTAAAGGAGTCAGTTAAAGACCAAAAGGTAGAGGTTTTCTCCGAAGGGGGAGATGGTGTGCTGAGATACTAGAGTAGGTTGTGTGTGCCATGTTTTGATGATTTGAGGCAACAAATTATGGTGGAAGCGAATGGTGCTCATTATTTCATTCATCCAGAAGCCACCAAGATGTACCGTGACTTGCAAGAAATCTATTGGTGGAAAGGTATTAAGAAAAATATAGCAGAATTTGTAGCAAAGTGTGAAACTTATCAATAGGTTAAGGTAGAGCACCAAAGACCTGGTGACGTTCTGAAGGAATTTAGTATCCCCACTTGGAAGTAGGAAGAGGTGCATATGGACTTTGTGACTGTATTACCCTATTCCCATCATCAGCATGATTCAGTTTGGGTTATTGTAGACAGATTGACTAAGTCAACTCATTTCATTCCAGTTCACAAGTCTTACATAACTATAGATTATGCTAAGTTGTATATTAGAGAGTTAGTTAGATTGCACGGAGTTCCTTTATCCATCATCTCTGATAGGGGTACTCAATTTTCCTCTCAGTTTTGGAGGGCCTTTCAAAAGGGTCTTGGCACCTAAGTTCATCTTAGTTAAGCTTTTCATCTGCAAACAGATGGTCAGGCAAAAAGGACCATTTAGACTCTAGAGTTTATGTTGAGGGCTTGTGTTCTTGATTCCAAAGATAGTTGGGATAATCATTTGTCATTGATTGAGTTCGCTTATAATAACAGTTACCATGTTAGTATTCAGATGGCCCCGTTTGAAGATCTTTATAGGTTGAGATGTAAATCACCAGTTGATTGGTTTGAATTGGTTGAGGCCATTTTGATTTGGCTAGACATGGTATTTGAGGCCATGGAGAAAGTTTAGTTGATTAGAGAGAGATTTAAAGCCGCCAGAGTCATCAAAAATCTTTTGCAGACATGAGAAGAAGAGATCTTGAATTTGAGCCTGACGACCTTGTGTATTTGAAAGTTTCACCTATGAAGAGGGTGAAAAGATTTGGTAAAACGGGGAAGCTTAGTCCCCTTCCATATTTTGAGTCATTTCGGGAAAGAGGCATATAAGCTTGAGTTACCTGCAGATTAATCCTCAGTTCATCCAGTATTACATGTGTCCTTGTTAAAGAAGTGCATGGATGATTCAGCCGTTTTAATGCCTCTAGAAAGTACAGATATTCAAAATAGCCTTTCATATGAAGAATTTCATTAGATATTATTGATCATTATATTCGTAGATTAAGGAACAAAGCAGTTCCCTTGGTCAATTTTTTGTGGCGAAATCCGTCCGTTGAGAATTCTACTTGGGAAGCAAAAGCAGACATGCATACCAAGTATCCTTATATCTTCCCCACGAACTCAGATTTAGATGAAGGTAATAGTCTTTCTTTATTCAATTATTTTCCAGTATCAGATTCAACCATATAGCTATTTTCATGTAAATTCATACAATCGTAGATCAGTTTAGTAGCTCGGTATGTTTTTGATTCAGTCATATAGTTATTTCAGTTGTGCATGATAGTTTATAGACTCAGATTCCATATTATTTTCAAATTAACTAGCCATATTCGAGGATGAATGTTACCAAGGGGGAGATATTGTAATACCCCGTTCTTTTTCCTAGCTTAATTTTGCTCCTAGAATATCAAGGATTAGATTAAAAAATGAATAACAATTGTTTCATGTGAAATTTTCCATATTTATACCCTCTATTATGTAGATACTTGAATAGGCTTTCCATCGATACCAATTTTTTCCAAATCCGATACTCGGTTGAGAAGTTATGGCATTTTTAGTGAAGTCGTATCCCAAATGGAGAAGCATCGCGCTACGATGACTAGAAAAATGGAAATTTTCTGAATACAGTGGACCTCCGCGATAATCATACATCATGTTGAAGCCTTATTTCCTAATTGTCAATTTTTAGTGACTCACCGCGATAGTGGTACATCGCGGTGATGGCAAAAATGGCATTTCAGTAGTGCACCGCAATAACTCTGTGTCGCGTAGAATGTCCAGTTCCCAATTGTTCTTTTTTCAGTGAGCCACCGTGATAGTGGCACATCATGGTGGCATGCAAAATAGAGAATTTCTACCTTATTCTAGTTCCGCTAAGGTTTAATAGGGGCACTTTTGTCAATTTCCAAACCCCTAATTCGTCATAAATCAGGAATTAAGCCTATTCTAAGCTCTTTATGCTTATTTTCATCCATTCTCCCTCAAAGAAAAATCCTAGAGCTCAAAGATTACACTCAAAGAACTAAAATTCTTCCATTCTTTCACCAAGAAAACTCAAAATTGAGGATTCCTAAATCAAGATAATCAAGAGTCATCTTCAAAAGCACAAATAGAGATTCAAGTTCAAGCTTTCTTAGAAATTTCATCAATTAAGGCATGTAGGGTTTATGAACAAGGATCTTCTTTCGTCATTGTTCCCAAAACTTGTTTTCAACTAAAAATTTACATAATTTTATATGAATATTCATGAGTTTTAAATTAGGGTTCATACCCATTATTGTTAATTGCAAGATTATGAGATTTCAAGTGATCTAGAAGTTGAATTGCATGTTTATTTTCATATTTTCATGCTTATTTCAGCAATTTACAAATTTTGAGATGAATTATTATTGTTTTCATTATCAAGCATGATTATTATGATGTTTTGACATATGATTGATGCATGGGTTACTATCCCAAGATTGAATATTATTATTTCACTAATGATTATGCTTTAAGCATCAGATAATCAATTTATTTTTAGATTTTCAGTAAAGATTTTATCTTTTGATCCTCAAATAAGATTTGAAATCCACTTTTCAGATTTATTAAATATTTCAGAAATCATAATAGTTTTATGCACAGATTAAATCAGATAAATGCATAATTGATTTCGTAATAACCCTTATGCTAGCTTTTAAAGTGGATTTCCAACAGAATGAGCATACAGATTAAAAGGGAGTAGTATTTAGCACCGAGCTAGAAGTGTGTAATTAGTGTGCCCTATCTTCCACAGAAATACATAGCCCAGGTAGGTATAGAGTAAAATTATTCCCATTTCTATATGGACGACAGTTACAAATATGATCACTTAGATTAGGTTATACTCCTTGAAACGAGTATGACACCTCTGTCCATCGTGAGTTTTTCCCCTTAGGGGAATAAGATGTTAGACTCCAGTTTTACTCACATGGTTTATGTCGGTTAGAGGAACCTCCCTTGTAGAACAGTTTTAAAGAGAATTCCCTAAATGTTTTAAGCTTACAACATAACAGAAAAGAATAAAAAAAAAATCTTTAAGAAAACTAAGTGTAAAGGCTCAGAACTATATTCAGATTATGCTTTACGAAAAGATATTAGCTACAAATTTTAAGTTTTAGATTTTAGATATAAAAGTGAGTCCTTTCTACACTTAGACAACATGATTTACAGATAGATCACTAGGATAGCTTTTAGAACCAAATGTTATGACTCACCATATTTATTCAGTATGCTTTACTATTCATGATTACAAATTTTAGTTTCTCAGTTACTAAAGCTTATGTAAGTCATTTATATTTGGCATGCATTATTTTACAAATGATGATGATGATTGATATGCTATTTTTATGTATGTATTTCACCCCCATATACTGAATACATCCTCAAAGTATTGATCCATATATGTGTCTATGGGCTATATTGTCTTATAATATAGGTTTAGGTGCTTAGTTCAAGCAGCATGAGTAATTTTGAGAGTCTCCATCTACATGCCAACAGCTAGTGAGTCCTCATAGTTTGGTGACTTAGTTATTCAATTTATTTTCAGCTTATCGGTTTAGATAATTCAGTATTCTTTTCAGTCTATTTGAGTCGGCTGGGGGATTATCCTAGTGACTCTCTAGATATTAGTAGTAGTGGCTTGTCAGACTGCTAGTTTTGAATAAGATTGTTTAATATTTAGGTTTCAGACAGTATTTTCAGACATTATATTTAGATTATTCCTAGTTAACTCAGATAGTTTTGCACAATTAGCATGACTTTTATGTCTATATTTCCTTATTATGAGATTCAGATTTAGTGGAAGGCATACAAGGTTAGCTTAAGGCTACTCGTAGTCTTGAGCATCGTGTGACAACTCGGGACCCAATTTTGGGGCATTACATTATCACTAATAGGAAGAGGATATTTATTCTTGATTTTGACTTTATTCAACTGGCAATAGTCGATTCACATTTGAAGAGAACCATCTTTCTTGCGCAAAAAAAGGACTAGAGCGCCCCAATGAGAAACACTAGGCCTTATGAAACCTTTATCTAAGAGGTCTTTTAGCTGCTTTTTTAATGCTTTATACTTGGGTAAAGATATACAACATAGAGGGATAGAGATGAGATAAGTATAAAGAAGAAAATATTTACCAAACTTTATTTCTCTATCGGGAGGTGCCCCTGGCAGAGGTTTGGTAAAAATCTTTGGAGATTAATTGACTACATAAATAGACTGAATGACTGGAACTTCAGACTTAGTATCCTTCACTCGAACTAATTGATAAATACAACCATTTGATATAAACTTTATAGCCTTAATATAACATATAAAATGACACTTGGGAGACACAAAACTACTTTCCGAATTAGAAACTGCCTCATCAATTAACTGAAACATTACTACACGAATACGAAAATTTATTGATGCATAACATGAATGGAGACAATTACTGCATAGAATAACATCAAAGTATACTATTTCTAACTTTATTAGGTCTACTTGTTAATAAAGGTCACATATACCATTTAAAATTGCAGAGGACGATCGTTGTGAATATCCCAACTCGCGTTGACGTCAAATCCACAAGGAGTGAAAATTAAACTTCAAATCCTATGGGTGCTTTAGTTACTAAAAAGGTACCCAAGGTGTAAAGAAAGTTCAACACATAAAATAAAGAGAGGGGTTGGTTGGTTTGGGGTTGGAATTTTATCAATCTTGAGTCGCACAACAAGATACAAGAACACTTTCTACTTTGAATTAATTTAAAGGGAGATCTTAGGATTATGTCTACAAAAGGCAAAGTGTGTATGGGTCTTAACAGTTTAACATGAAATCTAGTAGTTAGGTATGAGATAGGATAGGTTGAAAGTCTTTGCATATAGATTGTCAGCCAAACCTCAAAGATTTCACCCATTGGCTTTTTAGAGCACCTAACAAGTGTATCCTTAATAGTCACCAAAAACCTCAATCAGGCAGCCCTATTTCTAGGATGATGCCTATGGCATGGATCACTCTCCATTTAAACTTATTTCTAAGATTGTACAAAGAAGTAGACCACATGCTCAATTTTTCACCATTGATTTGTCCCCTTATATCCCTTTTTAAGTATGCTATGAGTTCCTAAAGGTTCATCCTTATCCCTCTTTCAAGGATGATAAAGGTTTTCAAGAGACAGGTGTTTTCACCCATCAAAACCATTTGGATATTTGGAGTTTTCACCCACAAATTCCAACTATTAAGCTCATGCAATTGTGGAATCCATAATAAACAACTAAAAGTTGTGTAAACCCATCAATACCCACAACACAAATAGAACTTTAGTTCAACATAATCCAAGACTAGAGAAATTATCTACTCATGAATTGAAAGAGAAGAAATATACAAAATAATTCATTCATAGAATTCATAACAACATAGATTAAAGATATTCTTCAATTCCCACTTTAAGTTCACCATTTTCTCTGGAAATTTTAAATACACAAAGAAAAGATGTTTTTCCCAAAATATAAGGTTCTACAAGTTTTTCCAATTTTCTATCTCATTTTAATAATGTCCATGAAAAAAAAGGATTTGGCACATATATGGAAATTTTAATCATCTATAACATTTGAACGGAGTGCTCTTTCTTATTAATCCCACTGGGCCACAATTGCAGAGGCTTCTCCATGATTGTAGAGAACGCGACTCCAATTGTAGTTGTATGATCACAAGCTTTGCTATGATTGCGGTCAAGTTTATGTAATTGTGGTATGTTAACGTACTAGACTGGCTGCGTTCAGGGACTTCATATTACGATCACAATAATTGAGGCTATGTGTACTCAAGGTCTTCAAACTACATTTTTTTCCATCTTTTGAACCCTTTTAGATCAAATCCATATCTTTCTCTCTCATTACCTTTGTGCCTATAAAAAAGGTGGATATTTGTGCATTCTATAATAATTATGTCTCAATTATTCATTCAAAACATAGTAATGGGCCCGAATGTGGATTTTAATTGAGTGATAAATTAGCCAGTTATCAACACCTCCAACTTGAAGCTTTGTTTGTCATCAAGCAATCACTACCTCTGACTATTAGACAACGCATATTTGTGCCCAAATTAGATGTATCAATAATCACAGTGACTTCAAGCGTAATTACTACCATTAGTAGCTCTTTTAACATGGACCAAGCTATTCTCACTATACCCCTCAACCTAAAATAAAATATTCAAGGATACAATAGACTTTAAAGATCAACAATGAAACTATAACTGGTACTCTAAAAGTGACTCACCTTTTGTCCATAACTACACTATAAACATTTTGCCTATTCGCTTAGTGGATGAAAAAATCACCCACCTCAACTCATTCACATGCCTCCTCATAAGAAGGAAAATTTCACACACCAAGCTTCCAAATATGCATCATAGAATTTTAGTGCAAAAATCTCTACCTCACAAGAACTCTCGATGCTAACAAGTACAATGCCATAGGCTTTCACCTACTTTTAATTGCCATTAGAATTAATGGCAATTATGTTTTAGGAACAGCATGACTTAACCCTCCTTACATCTGCACCACACTATTCTATCCAACTTTTAATCAAGGGCCACTTCTTTAGTTCTAACTCTTTACATATGAGCCTTCTTTTTTTATTTTCTTGGTTTACACATTTTTCTTTTTATTTCTTTTTTTTGCACCCTTTGTGCTTCTCTTTCCTTTGTTGTATACTTTCTTTTTCTAATTCATTGTTCTCAATGTTTAAGCTTAAAGCAACTCACTTACAACTTTGTGGCCTAAAGTTACCTCTTTCAATTATCACCACCACTTACATAGGCTTTTAGCCTCTAGTTGTAATATTAAGTTCAAGGAAGGTAGGGTTCAAAATAAAGATGAAGATGGAAAGGTTCACGACTTGTAATATGTTTTCCAAAGAAAGGTATAAAAGATCAAAATGGGTGACACAAGATAACATCTATGCAAGGGTAGGCATATTAGGCAAAAGTGGACTTCCAATGCCACAAAGATGACCTAAGATCATCTCCCCAACCAAGTAGAATCAAAATTAGTCTTGAGAGACTAATGGCATAAGTTATAGATGGTATAATTACCCATGAGACTTGGAAAAATATGCTCACCACACATGGTAGGTGAAAACGCCAAAGAAGCTAAATTACCCCCTTACGTTAGAGATAAAAAATGGGGTATGTATCAATATGCACAAGCAAAAGATTTTGGAGTCACAAAAAGAGAAAAAAGTTTTGTTACAAAGTTTCTCATATCCATGCCCTTGGTTTTTGTTTGAAAATTTTTGAAGGGAAAAGCGGTTCTCACTTTGCATGGGTGCGCATAGTTTTCTAATTAAGGTAACAACTCAAGCTTTTGCCTCACATAGTAGATTTCGTATGGGTAACCCAACAATATGGTTACAAAATATATGGCTATCAAATTTTTTCCAAAGACATGTTTATGATATGATATCTAAAATGCCACAGGTAGTTAGACTTCCTTACATTTGTTCCCTTAATGCCACGGGTACTCAGACTTTCCCTGCATCCATAGCTCAACACCCAATCATGATGCATTCCCCTTAAATATGTTGTCACTCAATCCATCATAGGGAAAAGCTTATCCAAAAATTAGAAAACAAAGGTAGCCTTCTCATACCCTTAACTTAGGGACCTTAAGATCCCTCACTAAATCTAAATTAAGAAGTACAACGGGAAAAAGAGACTCCCTTAATGTTTAATATCTTTAATTCCCATAAGAATTTATGCTCATAAATGATGGGCAAATGACATGCTTGTGTAAAATTAATTGGTAGGGGGACATTCCAATTTGGGTTTTGTAGGCTATTTTACATGCCTAAAGTGCCTCGTCAAGCTACCGTGCCAAATTGGTGTGGCCTATATTAACTATTTTCTCAAGTATTACTTTGTTTATCAGTTTGAAGCTTCAACTTGGCTAGTCATTTTGGTGTGGTATAGGTTATCTAATTTGTGCTTAACTCCATACTTGTCAAGAAGGGTCCTAAATGACCTATTGTAAAAATGTGAGCCTCCATCACTAATGATTGTACGCATTGCTCCAAACCTTGTGAAAATGATCTTTTTCAAAAAGGGTGTAACGATTTTGCACTCATTGATTAGAAGTACAATGGCTTCCACCCATTTAGAATTATAATCAACTGCAGCCAATATGTACTTGTTTCAAAATGAGCACACAAATGGACCCATAAAATAAATTCCCCACATATCAAAGAGTTCCACTTTAAGGTTTGGTTTGAGCAGCATTTATGTCTTTTGGAAATACCACCCTGCATTAGACATTGGTGACAAGATTTTACCCACTCAATTTAATCCTTATGCATGGAGGGCCAATAATACAAACATTGAAAATTCTTTGCATTGTTATGGGTCCCTCTATGGTGACTGCCATAAGGTGAGGAGTGGTAAGCTTTAAGGATATCATTTATCTTAACCTCCATCATGCACCACCTATTAATACGATCCGTACACTACCAAAATAGGAATCAATCTTCCAAAAAATATCTCTTATTATCAAACAAGAACCATTTCTTTTGGTGGAAGTTAATCCCTTCGGGAAGAACATCACTTGTTATATAGTTGGCATAGTCGGTATACCATGGTTCATTTTTTTCAATGAAAATAACTAATTCATCGGGAAAAGCATCATCAATTTCAATTTCTCCACGCCTTTCATGATTACCTTCAAAATGCGAGAGATGGTCGGTCACTTAGTTTTTGCACCCGTTTCAATCTCTTACCTTGAATTTGAATTCTTGCAAAAGAAAAATCTATATAATTAAGTGTGATTTTTCTTCCTTCTTGGCCATGAGTTACATAAGTGTGTCATAATCATGTGAAGCACAAACAAATCTTTTTCGGTAATAGTTTAGTTGCGTTGAGAATTATTTCAGGTCTTGCTTGCATAATAGGTAGGATGAAAGAGTTCTTTCTTGCATTGACCTTAAACCACACCCAATTCAATCCCACTTGCAATATACATCACCACAAAAGGGGATGACCGATTCGGTGCCATAAATGTTAGGGAAAAGTAAACAATTACTTGAGGATATCAAAGGATTTTAAACATTCCTCATCAAAGTTGAATCTAGTCTCCTTATCAAGGTTTTTTAACGTAAGATAAGCTATCTTAGCAAAATACATGATGGAACATCGATAAAATCTGGCATGTTTAAGAAAACTTCTAGCACACTTTACGGATATGGGAGCATTAGCTTGGCAATCACCTCTACCTTTGCTTTATCGACTTGAATGCCTTTCCCTAATATCTTGTGGCCGAAGACAATACCTTCCTTCACTTAAATGACATTTTCCCCAATTTAGGACAAAGGCTGGTTTCCACATATCTTTCAAGCACCTTACTTAGATTTTGAATATATGATTCTAATGAGCTCCCCATAACCGAGAATTCATCCATAAAGACCTCTATTTAATTGTAACACCCCATATTTTACACAGCTCAAATTAATCAAAAAATGTCAAAGACTTTATTTAAAGATAAATACACTTTTATAGATACGGAATTTTCAAGATTTTAGCTTTTCATTGTGTGAGAAATTGAATAAGCTTTCATCGATAAAAAATTTGCCAAAATCCAACACCCGGGTGAAGATTTAGAGCCATTTTAGTAAGATAATGTACCACCTAGTACTTTAGCACATTACAAAGGCAGTAAAAATGGTATTTTTCATTTTCCAGTGAGACAACACGATACCACCGCATCACGCCACTAGATTTTTTCCTAATTACAACTTTCCAGTGTGACTCCGCGATCATGACACATCGCGCCAAGGCTCGAAATGGCAATGGTCCTTTTCCAATATTCCAACACAGTACCTTCGCATCGTGGTAAACTTCCAGGTCGCAACCAAGGTGGAAACGTGATTCTACCGCATCACTCCACCATAGATATTCCTAGTTGTCATTTTCCAGTGGTTTGACACAATAGTGGCACATCGTGCTAGGGGTCCAAATAAAAAAAATTGCGCAAAAACTTAAAGTTGCGATTAGGGTTGAAACAGTCTTTTTTGATGATTTTAATTCATAAAGATATGGGATTTAATCCCTAAAAACATTTAAACCCTTTATTATTCACTTTACCCTAATATCAAAAGATAATTATCTCACAAAAAAACAAAACCTAGCTCTGAAGAATCAAGGTCAATCCTAAGGATTTCTATAAGAACTCCAAGAAACCCTCAAATTAGGTATATTAGATATTCATGTATTAATCCTTTCCTTCTTTGGAGCCCAAGAATCCCTTTTTCAAAATACAAGATTTTTGATTTATGATTTTCATGTTTGAATTAGATTGAATTAATTTTCATCATGTTGTTTGACTTTTAATCCATGATTTACATTACAAGTTCCAAGAATTGATTCTAGTATGTGTTCAATTACATGAAATTCTTGATAAACCTTTCAATTTGCAAGTTGATTGTTTTAACCATGTTAACCCTAAGTGTTTATTATTTAATGAACCAAGTATGCTTCTTATGTATTTGATAAATTGTCTATGAGAATGAAATAATGCCATTATAGCATTGCTAACATGTATTCCCCATCCATGTACAAGTTAATGCATTACAAGTTTTTGATGAAATGTCTCTATGAATGAATTATGACCAAGTTAATATTGTTATGTTATACAAGATAATGCCTTGCTTTACTTTTCATGCTATGGAGTCCTGGGGGTATTTAGAACCCTACAATTTACTTGTTTGCCTAGAGCCAGTGTCAGTGACAAGCTAGTATTAGTCATGTCATGATCAGTAGTACTCTCAGTCAGTTACAGAACTCAGAAGAACTCAGTCAGTTATAGAACTTAGGAAAACTCAGTAAACCCTATATCAGTCCAGACTTGTTTAGTATGATCAGATCAATATCTTTTAGTTGGGACTAGGACTCAACATCGAGTGAGCCTAGGGATGGGGTCTCACTCGTTAGCTAGGATTGGGTCCCTAGAAGTAATCCCTAAGTTCCAGAATTAAGTATCTAGATAGGAATGACATACTTAGGGATCACTCGCTAGTTTAGGACTGATCTCAGGGGTCACCCGCTATTTAGCACTGACTCCACAGTAGTTATTTTTACCCATGGAATGGTACTGAAACCCTTACAATTGGGGTTACATATTGGCCACCAACTCAGTTATCTTATCTTATTTGGAGCATGTCGATTAGATGATTACCTCCCACAGTTTTAGCTTTAGTCTTCAGTTTAGAACTCAGCTCAGCTCTACAGAATCAGGACTGTCAGACATAGTCAATCAGTATCAGTATTTCAGTTATTAGTAACTCCAGATATTAGTTACTCAATTATTAGAATTCAGTACTTAGCTTCTAAAAATTATAGATACAGTATATATCTATCTATGTCCACAGTATTATGTACTCAATGATTTCAGTAGTACCAATTATTCACGCACTCTCATTTTCAGTTACTCTATATTATTTATTCAATTATTCTTCATGTATATAAACCCTTGCATTTAGCCTAAACTCATCGAGCATACCAATACATTCCCACATACTGATGCATACTTTTATGCGCTATGATATTTCATATTATAGGTTCGAATCACATTTAGCCATATTTAGCCAACAGTAGTAGATCCAGTAGTGAGTCCTTATCTATCGAGGATATTTTATTATTTTGTATTTTAGTAGATGTAGTAGTCCAGTAAATGGAGTTAGTTAGGGTATTGCCACATCAACTCCGCTTTCAGATAGATTTAATTTGAGGCTTTTCAGACTAAATTTTTATACAGTATTTCCGATGATTTGAAGCTTATGGAATTTTATCCCATTTTCCACTGAACACTTGTATGATATTATGGAGGATAGGAATATGACATTTCTTATAAACTCATCTGTAAATAAATGACTCACCCATTGGGGTTGAAACTAAGAAGGGCTTAGAGAGATTTTTAGCACCTATCCTAAAATTTACCATATTTAATAGGCCATATAAGAGAGATGTGACCCCCGGTCTAATATCACATATACATCAAGATGAAAAATGCAAAGCATACAAGTAACAATATCTGGTGAACTCTCCTACTCATTTTGATATGGTAAAGCCTTGAACCTATTTTTGCACTTACAGCCACCGGTACTGAATGATACACCTTTAAGAGGAAGTGGGTGACCTGGTGCAGCTAATGCATTGGTAAATTGAGTCTAAGGATGACCATCCTTACATCCTTGCTTAGTGTATGACACTCCTTGATTTCGTGGCCCAGCTTGCCATATGTAACTCCCCAAAAATGGGCCCTGAGGTGTCACACGGTGCTTAAGGATACAAGTATCCCCAAGGTAACCATTCTAGAAATTTTTCTACAATTCAACACTTATAATAAAAGTCATCATAATCAAAACATCTAAACATCCTCCATAATATCATATTATAATACAAAATACGATTCTCTGAAAAATCTAATCAATCTATCCATCTAGTTTGACAAGCCTCTACTAAACTGTATATCCATGAGCAATTGGGACAAACCCAACTAACCCGAACTCAGGAAATAAACTGAACGACTGAAGTAAATGACAAAATCTGAATAACTAGTCCTCAGACCATGAGGACTCACCACAGCAAAGGATGTAGATCAACGTACTCAGATAGTCATGGTCAAACCTGGGAATGAGCACCTGAACCTACATTATAGGGAAAATGTAGCCCACATGCGAACATGTGGGTCAGTACCTTGGAATATGTATACATTACATGGGGGTGCATGAAATAGACATATTTATATGCATATATATATATATATATATATATATATTAAACGATCATGTCATAAGTTTCCTTTCCAAATAATGTAGGGCATTTGTAAATGGCTCATAAAGCTTGAAAGAAATCTAAAATCTTAAATCATACACAATGAATGGTAAAACATGCCAATCTGGATATCGTGAGCCATTACTTTTAATCCAAATATCAAGATTATTTTCTTATTCTCTCATCAAGCAATCTAAGTAAAATCTGGAATATTTAATACATCATAAATCTGCATTTCAAATCCCTTTTAAAATGGTAAAATCAATATAAGAATGAGGGACAACTCTTTGGGAGGTTCTTCTAACCGACATGTACACCATGTGAGCATCCATGATGTCCCACGACCTGCCCACGTAAGGTTAGGGCTGTCCTACCCTTGCCACCGGTGTAGAACAACCTCATCTCAGTGATCACTATCTCAATTTTCCATATATAGTGGAATTCAATCTCTCAATTTATGGTGGCACGTAGTTTTGAGGTATGAAATCGTAGTAACATACCCAACTCGGTGCTAAATACTACTCCCAATACTATGCTTAAAAATCTCGAGAAAAATCTACTTTAAGGGTAATCTCATATTTCTTAAGTTAAATAAATGAAGAAATCCGTAACTCATTTCTTAAAGTGGATTTTAACTTTGTTGTTACCAAAAGGTCAAATCTTTATATACTTCATTAAAATAGTCTAAACATTGGTGCATGTAGCACATAAATTCTCAAAAAAATAATCTCAATGTAGGTTAATGACCCTTATAGAGATACTTAATCAAAACATTTCAACTTTTATGCTTTATATCACAAGCATGCATAATTTATATGAAATTCTGAAAATTTTCAGCCTTTAATCATAACAATAATCTCAAACTCACTAAGTTTATTTCTAAACATACAAAATAATCATAGTATCTTGAACAACAACATAGGATAAGATTTATCACTTCAAATTCATGATAAAACATGTAAAAATCATGCATCTTTGTAAAATAATGCAAACTTTGGGCACAAGAACGAAAGGGTGTTCTTGTTCATAACCCCACATACCTTTATGGTAACGGATTCGTTGAAAGATTGGACCCTCAATGTTAATTTTGTAACCCTAGTTGTTTTTATCCTTTAGTGCTCTTTGATGATGAACTTAGACTCATAATAGGGTGTTTAAAATCTATTAAATTCGTAAGGTTAAGTTTAGGGGTATGTAAGGAGTGCCAAAATACTTAATTTCCCTCAAAATAACCCAAAAATGGAGTGTTTAAGTCACTTGAAACCATAAAATATGCGCCGCATATGATATCACATCTATTTACATAGGCGCCGCATATGATATCGCCTATATTTATATTGGCGCCACATATGATATCGACTATATTTACATAGGCACCATATATGATATCACCTATATTTACATAGGCGCCGCATATGCTTTCCAGTGACCATGTGCAATTGGTTAGGTGACGCGCTCTACTTTGTAAAGCCATAACCCCTAGCTTGAGTGTCGGATTTTGGTGAAATTTGTATCATTGGAAAGCTAATTCGATTCTCTATAATTTTGTGGGTTTAAATATGCAGAAATAACTCATATTTATCAAGTTATGCTCATTCAAAGATGACCCTTGTGAATTCAAACACTAAAACTTGATGGATTTTGAAACTCTTAGCTTGTACTACCTTAAGTGACTCATATAACCACACTTAACACATCATAATCTCTCTTATGATTAGGGTACTCTTGGTAATTTAGGTGGCCAAATATGTCTTACAAAATTGGGGTTTTCACATATACGAACAACGGTTCATTTCCTAGCTTAGGAAAGTACAGGGCATTACAATATCTCCCCGTTGGGGACTTTTGTCCTCGAATGAAGCTGGGTATACTAAGAGTAAAGAGAAAATGAAGGGTACGCAGCTGAAGAAACTTGCTAATCTTGCCTCTATTTCATTCTACATTTTGGGCATAATAAGGGGTGCATCACTCATGAAATCACAACTGAATAGTATAAAATAACTACTGAACTACTGCAATTCTGCATAGAAAAGGAATGATTTAAAGCAAATGGTACCTTCGGCTAGACCGGAGCTTATGAAAAATAGGTGTGGGTACTTGGATCGCATATCCGCCTCAGCTTCCCATGTTGCACCCTTAACGGATTGGTTTCATCACTACACCTTGACCATGGGAACTTCTTTGTTCCTTAGTCTTCGGACTTGATGATCTAAAATCTCAACAGGAACTTCCTCAAAAGAAAGACTATCTTACACATTAGGGTTTTCTGTAGGATCTACAACACCACAATAACTAATATGATTCCTAAGCATGGATACATGGAAGACAAAGTGAACGGTAGATAACTCTGAAGGCAATTCAACCTCATACGCTACCTTACCAAAATGGCTAAGAACTCTATAGGGGCCAACATAATGGGGACTAAGTTTCCGCTTATTTCCAAATCTCTTCACTCCCTTCATGGGTGAAATCTTCAAATACACCAAGTCACCAACTTCAAATTCAAGGTCTCTTCTCCTCACATCGGCATACGACTTCTGATGACTCTATGCGATTTTTAATCTTTCTCTAATCACTTTGACCTTTTTCCATAGCTTCAATGACCGAATCAGGACCATTCATGGTCGCTTCACCCACTTCAAACCAACCTATAAGTGACGTACATTTCCTCTTATACAATGTCTCAAATGGAGCCATGACAATGCTAGAGTGAAAACTGTTATTGTAAGCAAACTCTATCAAAAGTAAATGCTCATCCCAACTCCCCTTAAAGTTACGAGCACACGTTCTTAACATATCCTCGAAGGTCTGGATGGTCCTCTCAGCCTGACCATCTATCTGTGGATGGAAAGCATAACTCAAATGCACTTGGGTACCAAGACCCTTCTATAAAGCTCTCCAAAATTGCAAAGTGAACTGAGTACCCCTATTTGAAATGATAGATAAGGGCTCCATGCAATATGACTAATTCTCGGATGTACAATATACCAAAATCCTTAGGAGTATAAGAAGTATGCAAAGGAAAAAAGTGCACAGACTTAGTCAATCTATCCACAACAATCCAAATGGAATCATGATGGCGTAAGGAAGGAGGTAAACCAGTCGCAAAATCCATGTTTAAATCTTCTCACTTCCAAGTGGGAATACCAAAATCCTGCATCATACCACCAGGTCTTTGGTGTTCTAGCTAAACCTGTTGGCACGTCGCACACTTAGCCACAAATATTGCTATATCCTTCTTCATGCCACTCCACCAATAGATTTCTAGCAAGTTGTGGTACACCTTGGTGGAACTAGGATGAATAGAATATCACGCACGATTCGCTTCAGCCATAATTCTCTATCTTAGATCCTAGACATCCAGAACATATAAGATATCCTGTAATCTCAACAAACCATCCCCCCTTAGGAGAAAACCTCCACCTTTTGGTCCTTCACTGATTCTTTCAGTCCGACTAAACTAGCATCTAAGTTTTGCTTTTCCTTTACTTTCAAAACCAAGGAGGATTCAGAGCTACTCTATACAAACATACTCCCTTCAGCAGAGTTAAGCAACCTAACTCCCAACCTAGCCAACCGATGCACATCATAAGCCAACTCCTTCTTTCCCTCTCCAATATGCGAAACACTACCCATAGACATCCTACTAAGGGTATCCGCCATTATATTGGCCTTTCTCGAGTGATATAACACACTTATATCGTAGTCATTCAGTAACTCTAACCACTTTATCTGCCTAAGATTCAACTCTCTCTAGGTTAAAACATACTGCAAACTCTTATTATCAATGAAAACATCAACTTGAAGACCATACAAGTAGGGCCTCTAGATTTTTAGAGCAAACACAACAACAGCTAACTCAAGATCATGGGTGGGGTAATTCTTCTCATGGGGTTTCAGCTGTCTAGAGGCATAGGCTATAACCTTACCTCTCTACATCAGTACACAACCCAAACCAACTCTAGAAGTATCATAATGTACCATAAAACCATCAACGCCATCAGGCAGAGTCAAAATAGGGGTTGTAGTGAGTCGAGTCTTTAAATCCTCAAAACTATTCTCAAAAGAATCGGACCACAAGAACTTCACTTTCTTTTGGGTCAACCAGGTCATAGGAGATTCTATAGAGGAGAAACCGAACAGCAGTAATAGCTAGCTAGACCCAAGAAACTTCTAATGTCGCACGAAGAGACTTGTCTAGGATATCTTCGAATAGCTTCTATTTTCTGGGGATCAACTCTAGCACCTTAAAAAGAAATAATATGATCTAGAAAAACAACTGACCTTAGCCAAAATTCACATTTACTAAATTTGGCAAACAAGTGATGATCTCTAAGGGTTTGCAAGATGATACGGAGATGACTTGCATGTTTATTCTCACTATGGGAGTATGCCAGAATGTCGTCTATAAACACTATGACAAACATATCAAGATATGGCCTAAACACTCGATTCATGAGGTCCATGAAAGTTGTTGGGGCATTAGTTAGCCCAAAGGACATGACAAGGAACTCAAAATGACCATAACATGTTCAGAAGGCTGTCTTTGGGGTATCACATTCCCTAACTCTGAGTTGATGATAGCCAGAGCAAAGGTCTATCTTTGAGAAGTAACTTGCACCTTACAATTGATTAAACAAATCATCTATTCTTGGAAGGGTATACTTGTTTTTTATAGTTACTTTGTTAAGCTGGCGAAAAGAGCCATCTTTCTTTCATACAAATAGGACAGGTACACCCCAAAGAGACATACTTGGTCCTATAAACCCTTTATCTAAGAGATCTTTGAGTTTCTCTTTCAACTCCTTAAGTTCTGCGAGTACTATACTATATAGAGTAATGGAAATAGGTTGAGTATCAAGAAAAAGATCAATTCTAAATTCTATCTCTCTATCGAAAGGTACCCCTGGAAGATCTTCCAGAAAGACATCAGGAAACTCATTAACAGTGTTAACTGATTGGAGAGTCAGAGTCTCATACTTATTGTCTGTAACTCCGACTGGGTGATAAATGCACCCTTTAGAAATAAAATTTCTAGCCTTGAGATATGAGTTAAAATGACTCTTGGGAGATGCGGAATTACCAGACCATTCGATAACAGAGTCACAAGGGAACTGAAACTTAACTACACAGGAACGACAGTCTATGGATGCATAATGAGAGTGAAGCCAGTCCATACCCAGAATAACATTAAAATCTACCATATCTCACTCTATCAGATCAGCAAACATAACTCTATAAAGAATAGAAATAGGACACTTTTTGTACACTTTTCAGGAAATAATGGACTCACACATAGGGGTAGAAACTAAGATAGTCTCAGAGACAATATCGGGTATCACTTCAAATTTTACTGCAACCAGAGGCGTCACATATGAAAAACTGGACCCAGGGTCCAATAACGCATAAACATCAAACTAAAATACACAAAGCATACCAGTAAAAACATCAGGGGATTCCTTCTACTCCTGATGGGAAGGCAAAACATAGAATCTAATCTGGCGTTGACCGCCAGCAGTGATGGAAGAAGCACCATGAGTAGGAGTTATACTAGCTACAGGACCTAGAGCACTAGCAGTCTGAGCTTGGGGGCGAATATCACGGTTTCCTTGTCTGGTATGAAGACAATCTCTAAAACTGTGGCCCTCCTGGCCACATCCACAGTAGCCCTTCTGAACCTATAAGCACTTTCCCCCGTGATCCCTACCACACCTGGTGCTTGGTGGATGATAGGACGCTTACTCACAGTATTCTAAGATCCAAACATAGAAGACCTATTTCACTATTCTTGCCTACCGCTAAGTGCTGGAGCACTAGCTGACGATGGTGCTGGCATAAATGAGTGGCTCTAAAACTGAGGATGATTCTCTCCTTGTGATCCGTTTTAACCATAAGTAGGTTGCTCAGATTTGGCTCTCTTATTCCCCCTTACTCTATCCCTCTCTTTTATCTTATCTAATTCAATCTATTAGGCATGGGTTATCAGTCTAGAAAGATTCATCTCACTATTAAGCATAGCTAATCTACACTCCTTAACCACATTGCTTGACATCTCTTTCAAGAACATACCCATACTTTCTTGGTTGTCGGCTATCAAATTTAGGGCATATTTTGCGAAATGATTAAACTTTAAGGAATACTCCTTAACAGCTATGGAGCCTTGCCATAACTTCATAAACTCCTCTATTTTTCCCTCTCTCAACTCTAGCAGAAAGAACTTATCCAGGAATGCATCCTGAAACTCCTTCCAAGTCATCGGAGCAACACCCTCTACTATACCATTTCTCTATGTAACCACCCAGTCATACGCAAGGTCTTTTAATCTGTAGGATGCTAACTTAACACTCCCCTCCACAAATATATGAATTACCATTGTGATCTTCCATATCTCCTCTAGATACAACTGTAGATCCTCACCAACCTTGGACCTATAAAACTCTAGTGGATTCATCTACATAAAGTGATGGATACTTGCAGAAGCTAAGTCACTTCCCTGTTGTTGTGGATCTAGGGCCTGGTTAGCCTGAACGTTGGTAGTAACAGCTAAGGAAAGCGCCTGAAAGGATGCCCTATACTCAGCGCGGGATACATTCTCATTCGGGGGATCAGCAGGCTGAGGTTGATGACCCATGTTATTTCTTCTATCTCAGCGAGGAGGCATATTCTAAAAGAAAAGAGCACGAATAATAGCTTAAAGGTAACAACCGTAAGAAAGATAGACTTCTGAAAGAATGAAATGACCCCTTTTTTTCTAAAATATTTCATAGTCTCTTGCTCATAGATGTGGGTGCTACACACCGATGATCAAGACTCTACATAATACGGCTTATCAGACTTCCTAGGACTACAATAACCTTAGGATTTGATACCAAGTTTCTAACACCCCAAAAATGGGCTACGAGGCATCACACGGTGCTTAAGGCTATAAGTAGCCCCAAGCTAACCCTTTTAGCCATTTTTCTACCACTCAACACTTATAATCAAAGTCATCATAATAAAAACGTATAAACATCCTCTATAATTTCATACTGCAATATGCATGAAATATGGAAAGTAATAAAATATGAGATCTTAGACAAATCTGATCAATCTAGCCATCTAGTCTGAAAAGCCTCTACTAAACTTTATATCCATGTGCCATTGGGACAAACCCCAATTGACCTAAACTCAGGAAATAAACTAAACGACTATAGTAAATGAGGAAATCTGAATAACTAGTCCGCGGACCATGAGGACTCACCACTTTAGAGGATGTAGATCAACATGCTCGGATAGTCACAGTCAAACCTAGGAATGAGAACCCAAACCTACATTACAGCAAAAATACAGCCCACATGCAAACATGTGGGTCAGTACCATGGAATATATACCTAGTACATGGGGGTGCATGAAATAAAAATATTTATATGCATGCATATATATATATCTGATGATCATGTCATAGGTTTTCTTTCCAAATCATGCAGGACATTTGTAAATGGCTCATAAAGGTTGAAGGAAATCTAAAATTTTAAATCATACACAATGAATGGTAAAATATTCCAATCTGGATATCATGATCAATTACACTTAATCGAAATAAAAAGATTGTTTTCCTATTCTCTCATCAAGCAATCATAGTGAAATCTGGAATATTGAATACATCATGAATCTGCATTTCAAATCTCTTTTAAATCAGTAAAAGCAATATAAGAATAAGGGACGACACTTTGGGAGGTTCTTCTAACCAACATGTACACCATGTGAGCACCCATGATGTCCCACGACTTGCCCATGTAAGGTTAGGGTTGTCCTACCCTTGGCATCGGTGCAGAACAACCTCATCTCAGTGATCACTATCTCAATTTTCTATGTATAGTAGAATTCAATCTCTCAACCTATGGTGGCACGTAGTTTTGGGGTATGAAACCATAGTAACATACCCAACTCGGTGCTAAATACTACTCCTAATACTATTCTCAAAAATCTCAAGAAAAATCTACGTTAAGGGTAATCTCATATTTCTTAAGTTAAATAAATGATAAAATCCGTAGCTCATTTCATAAAGTGGATTTTAACTCTATTGTAACCAAAAGGTCAAATCTTTATATACTTCATTAAAATAGTCTAAACATGGGTGCATGTAACACAAAAATTCTCAAAAAAAAACAACTTAATGTAGGTTAATGGCCCTTATAGCGATACTTAATCAAAATATTTCAACTTTTATGCTTTATATCACAAGCATGCATAATTTATACGAAAATCTAAAAATTTTCACCCTTTAATCATAACAATAATCTCAAACTCATGAAGTTTATTTCTAAACATTCAAAATAATCATAGTATCTTGAACAACAACATAGGATAAGATTTGTCACTTCAAATTAATGATAAAACATGTAAAAATCATGCATCTTTGTAAGATAATGCAAACTTTGGGTACAGGAACGAAAGGGTGTTCTTATTCATAACCCCACACACCTTTATGGTAACAGATTCATTGAAAGATTGGACCCACAATGTTGATTGTGTAACCCTAGTTGTTTTACTCTTGTAGTGCTCTTGGATGATGAACTTAGACTGATAATAGGGTTATGATGTGTTTAGAATATATTAAATTTGTAAGTTTAAGTTTAGGGGTGTGTAAGGAGTGCCAAAAGAGTTAATTTCCCTCAAAATAACTCAAAAATGAAGTGTTTAATTCACTTGAAACCATAAGATATGTGCCGCATATGATATCGCATATATTTACATAGGCGCCGCATATGACATCGCCTATATTTACATAGGCTCCACATATGATATTGCCTATATTTACATAGGCGCCACATGTGCTATCGCATATGCTTTTCAGTGGCCATGTGCGATTTGTTATGTGACACACTCTACTTCACAAAGCCATAACTACTAACTCAGGTGTCGGATTATGGTGAAATTGGTATCGTTGGAAAGATAATTCGATTCTCTATAATTTTGTGGGTATAAATATGCAGAAATACCTCATATTTATCAAATTATGCTCATTCAAAGATGACCCTTGTGAATTCAAACACTATAACTTAATGGATTTCAAAACACTTAGCTTGTACTACCTTAAGTGACTCATATAACCACACTTAACACATCATAAGATCTCTTATAACTACAGTACTCTTGGTAATTTAGGTGCCCAAATATGGCTTACAAAATTAGGGTTTTCACATATACGAACAATAGTTCATTTTCTAGCTTACTAAAGTGCGGGGCATTACACCACACCCATAAAAACCCCTTTTACCTAGCAAAAACTCACTCAGGTCAATCCTGCTACACTTTATATATGTCGGATAACTGGGTCTTCTACCCACAATATTCTGAGACCTGGAATTAAAAGTTGTGCCCCACTACTTCTGATTGGTCCTAGATGCAGGGGCACTGCCTGAAGATGGAACTGGTACTAATGAGTGATCCTAAAACTATAAATGTTTTCCCCCTCAAAACTGTGGTTGACTATACTCAAACTCTTTGGTTCTAGCCTTTTTATTTCTCTTCTTTTTTTATTTACTTTTTTGCCTCAATATGTTGAGCATGAGTCATTAACCTAGCAATATCAATATCTGCAATAAGCATGGTCCTGCACTCTTTTACTATAAAATTTGACATCCTAGTAAAATACCTAATCATACGAGCTCTAAGGTCAACGAACAACTAGGGAGCGTACTTAGATAGCAGAGTGAACTTAAGGCAGTACTCTTTCACAGTCATAGAGCCCTGCCTCAGTTTCATGAACTTCTACACCTTAGCTTTCCTTATCTCATACGAAAAGAACCTATTCAAAAAAATATTCTAGAACACCTTTCAACTCACAAGAGCTGCATTCTAATCTCAACTTTTCTTCCATATAATAACCAAATAACAAGCAATAGCCCTTATCCAATAGGATGCCAATGTAACACTCTGATCCTCAATAACATGCATAATATAAGTTATCTTTCTCACCTCATTAATAAAGAGTTGGGGATCCTTATCCACCATTGACCTAAAGAATTCAGGTAGATTCATCGTCCTGAAGTCATGAATTATGGTTATAGATAAATTACCATTTTGTTAAAGTATGACTACCGCCTTCTTGTTTACCTAAACATTGAAATTAACATCTTGGGCCAATGCCTGGAAAGCAGCCCAAAATTAGACATAAAACATGTTCTCTTTTAAAGGGTCGGCGCGCAGGGGTGGTTGGTCAATATTTCTATGTGCATTGGCTCAGAGAGAAGACATATTTTGTCACATAAAATCATATGTTAAAGAAGATAAAGACAACTATATGCATGATGGATCATGAATGAAATGATATTCCTAAGTCGTTCTGTAGCCTCTATCTCATAAGTGTGGAACACTTCAGATCATGATATAGACATGATATAACGCGACGTGTATGACTCCCTAAGGCTCTTTTAAAACCTTAGTTTCTGATATAATTTTTGTAATGCACTGAAACTTCCCCATAAATGTTACATAGTGCTTGAAAATCATATAAATTTAACATTAAAACAAGTTTTGGGCACGAGGATTGAAGATTATCCTAGGTCATAAACCCCACATCCCTTAATTGAATAAATTTTTAAAGAAATCTTAAAACTCGGACTTAAATCCCTGTGTTCTGGTTAGAAAAATCTTAAAGTTTTTTATTAGAGAAAGGGGGAGGGTTTATAGAGAGTAATTTTAACAGGAATAACTCTACCCAAAATTTAATTAGAGCAGACTTTTCATGCTTAGAAGGATATACTCCACACTTATGTGATGGACTTTGGTGATCAGTTGGAGGAGCATCTAGCTTTGCCGTGTTCACGTATAATAATAGTTACTACTCTAATATTAAGATGGCTCCTTTTGACACTTTGTATGGTAGGCGTTGATGCTCTATAATGGATTGGTTTGTAGTTTTTGAGATTAAACCTCGAGATACGATCTTACTTAATAAGTTCTTGGATAGTGTTTTAATTATTCAAGATAGACTTCAAGCAACTAAGAGTAGGCAGAAGTGTTATGTGTATCATAGACTTTGTTCCTTGAGATTTAGTGGTGATCCAGTTTTCCTTCATATGCCACCCATGAAGGGTATTATAAGGTTTTCAAAAAGCATAAAACTTTTCCCCAGGTATATCAGACCATTTAAGATTCGTTGGATTATCGGGGAAATGTCTTAGGAGTTAGTATTACCCCTACATTTATCAGTTATTCATCTAGTTTTTCATGTTTCCATGCTTAGATGTTATATTTTGGTTCCATCTCATGTTATGGATGCTCACATGGATGCTCCATGGATGCTCATAAGGTGTATTTCAATTAGTAAAACCTCCCAAATAGATGTCCCCTACTCTTAAAATAGTCTATTGGCTTAAAGCCATAAGATAAAAGCATATGTTTTAAAAGCTATGGTTTTGAGATTTCTTAACGTCTTGAGAAGAAGTATTACCTATACAAATTGAAACGATAAAGTAGTAAATTTCTGAGAGAACAGATTTTAGAACTAAATATAATGGCACATAAGATTTATATGCTATTCCTTATGGATTATGATTTATTATTTTTTATATTTTAGATTACCCAAGCCCATGTGAGTCATTTATATTTGGCATGCATGATTTTATTAACTATGATAACATTATGTATTTATTATATACACCCCCATATAGTCAGTACATCATTAAAGTACTAATCCACACATACGTCTATATGCTACATTGTCTCATAATGTAGGTTCAGGTGCTCAGTTTCAGTAGCATGAATGATCTTCAAGCATCTCATCAACATCCCTGCAGTTGGTGAGTCCTCATAATTTGGGTACTTAGTTATTCATACTCCTAGATTATTAGTAGATGTTCCTTTATTCATTTAAGATAGTTTAAGTTAGTTGTGGCCTGTGCTAGTGATTCTCTAGATTTAGTTAGTAGAGGCTTATTAGTCTACTATAACAAGTGCTCGACTTTTAATTTAGTATTCAGATTCTCAATATTGTATTACAAAGATTTTAGAGATTTCTATGCTTTAGATAAGGTTTGATCATTTATTATGTTTCCATATTCATATTTTCCCTTATTTTGAGATTTCGATTTTGTAGAAAGAAGCCAGGGTTAGCTCAGGACTACTTGTAGTTTGGAGCACCGTATGGCATCCTAGGAATTAGATTTTTGGGCGTTACAAACTTGGTATCAGAGCCTATGGTTTAGAGAGTCCTAAGGAGTCAGACAAGCCACGTTACATAGTCTTGATCATTGATGTGAAGCTTGCCACATCAATGAGAAATATCCTATGAAGTGTTTCAGGAAATCATCTCTTCTTTCATGATCTATCGCGCATGCAGTGTCTCTATTTGCTTTTAACTCGTGCTTTCACATGATTGAAAATGCCTCCTCATCGAGCTAATGCCCACAAAAATGATAAGCAACCACCTCAGCCCGCAAATTCATTGAATGAGAATGTGTCACATGCAGAGTTTTAGGCTTCCTTTCAGGCGATAGCCCAAGCTTTGATAGCTAATGTTTAGGGTAACCATCAGGTTGTATCCCTACTTCAGCGTGAACTTAGCCGTAGATAGAATCTAAAATTTTATGAGAGTGAACCCGCCGGTGTTCTTTAGGTCAAAGGCAAGTGAGGACCCATAATTTTATCTAGTTGAGATGAAAAGGATTACCTAAATTATGCATATTTCTGAAGAGGAGAGTGTAGAATTAGCATCCTATAGGATGAAGGATGTTACTTATGATTAGTTAGTGATGTGGAAGAAAAGTAGAGGAGAGAATGAATTTCCCATGACTTCATAAATATTTCAGGATGTGTTCTTAGACAAGTTCTTCCTATGTGAGATAAGAGAAGCTAAGATAGAAGAGTTCATGAAACTGAGGAAAGGCTCAATGACAGTGAAGAAGTATTGCCTCAAGTTCAATCAATTGTCTAAGTATTCCCCTAAAAAGATGGTTGACCCTAGGTTAAACATAAATAACTTTATGACTGGTGTGTCAGGATTGGTAGTTAAGAAGTGTAGAACTTGTATGCTCATTGGAGATATGGATCTTTCTAGATTGATGATGCATGCTTAGAAGATTGAGGCAAAGAAGTTAAAAGAGAGAGACAGAGAGAGTAAATAAGAGGTTTAGAATAGGGCACTTTGATCATGGTTAGAATATATCTGGAGAAGGAAATCGTTTGCAGTTTTAGAATCATTCACCTATGCCTGAACCTTCATCAGCTAGTGCTCCTGCACCCATAAATAGGCAAGAACAGTGGGTAAGTCTTCTTTGTATAGATCTCAGAGTAGTGTGAGTGGGAAGCCTAATCATCCCGTATGTGCTAAGTGTGGTAAGAATCATGGAGGTGAATATTTGTGGGGTTATAAAGGTTGCTATGGTTGTGGCCAGGTGGGTCACAGAATCAAAGAGTGCCCGAATTATAGATGGGGGGATAGAGATGTTTTTCCTCAGACTCAAGCTAATAGTACACCAGCTCCTCTAGGTCGCCCAACTCCTCCTCGGGGAACATCATCTAGTATCGATGGCAGTCAGCCCTAAAATTGGTTTTATTCTTCACCATTTCATCAGGAGCAGGAGTATTCACCAAATGTTGTTACCGGTATGCTTCATGTCTTTCATTTTAATGTTTATTTATTGTTATACCATGGGTCGAGTTTCTCTTAGGTGACCCCGCCAGTTGCTATAAATTTTAAGATAAGTTCTGAAAAGATCCCTAATCCCTTCTTGGTGTCTCCTCTCAAGAAGAAAAATTTCACACACCAAGATTCTAAATATGTATAATCTCTCCCTCATAAGATCTCTCGATGCTAACAAGTAGCATGCCATAGGCTTTCCCCTACTTTCAATTGGCATTAGAATTAAAATACTAGGTTGGGAATAACAAAGGTCTTTTTGAGCTTGTAAGATATGTTCGGGGTAGGGTTGGATATGTTTTAGGAACATCATGACTAAACCCTCCTAGAACATCTGCATAACACTATTCTATCCAACTTTTGATCAAGGGCCACTTCTTTAGTTCTAACTCTTTACACATGTGCCTTCTTTTTTCATTTTCTTGGTTTACCAATTTTTCTTTTGATATCTTTTTCTTGCACCCTTTTTGCTTCTCTTTCCTTTTTTGTATCCTTTATTTTTCTTTTTCATTTTATCTCAATGTTTAAGCTTAAAGGCACTCACTTAAAAATTTGTGGCCAAAAGTTACCCCTTTCAATCATCACCTTCCCCAACTTAGGCTTTTAGCCTCAAGTTGTAATTTTAAGTTCAAGGAGGGTAGGGTTCAAAACAAGGATAAAGATTGAAAGGTTCACGAATTGTAATATGTTTTCCAAAGAAAAGTATAAAGTCTCAAAATAGGTGACACAGGATAACATCTATGAAAGGGTAGGCATATTAGCTTAAAGTGGACTTCCAATGTCACAAAGATGGCCTAAGATCATCTCCCCGACCAAGAAGAATCAAAATTATCCTTGATAGAATAATGCCACAAGTTCTATATAGTATAAGTACCCATGATATTTGGACAAATAATCTCTCCACACATGGTAGATGAACTCGCCAAGGAGGGTCAATTGCCCCTTATGTTAGAGATAGAAAATGGGGTATGTATCAATATGTACAAGCCAATGATTTTGGAGTCACAAAAAGAGAAAAATATTTTGTTACAAAGTTTCTCATGTCCATGCCCTTGGTTTTTGCTTGAAAAATTTTGAATGGAGGAGGGGTTCTCACTTTGCATGGGTACGTATAATTTTCTAATTAAGGTGATAACTGAAGATTTTGCCTCACACAGTAGATTTCGTATGGGTAACCAAACCATATGGATACTAAATATATGGCTTTTAAATTTTTGTCAGAGGCACGTATATGATACGAAATCTTAAATGCCATTGGTACTCAGACTTTCCCTACATCCATAGCTCAATACCCAATCATGATGCTTTCCCTTTAAATATGTCGCCACTCAACCCATCATAGGGAACAGCTCATCCAAAAATTAGAGAACAAAAGTATCCTTCTCACACCCATAGCTTAATTACCTAAAGTTCCCTTACTGAGGCTTAATTAAGAAGTGCAAAGGGCAGAAAGGACAACCATAAGCATCAGTCATACTTTCCCAGGGTATGAGATCCACGATCGCAGTCATATTATCATGGTAATTGGGGATGAAAGCCCTTGTGTTTGCTTTGTTTCTTGATTTCCTACACAACTACCATATACCAACTCTGTTTTTCCCCTATTTTTTCGGACATTGATTTAAGTTAAAAACATCAACAAAATCTTGAAAAAAAATTTGTAAAAGATGTGTTGCCTCCTTCAAGAGACTAATTTAACCTCGTGGCACAACTCTCCTTCTTTACCATGTGTCATCTTTGGAATGAATTACTTCTACTTTAGAGACCACATGACCTCTCATATTATATTTCTTCGCCCTTTAACCATTCACTCTTAATTTCCTCCTTTCAAGATCTTCCAATTCAATGGCACTGCTAGGGTAGACGTCAGAGATCATAAATGGTTCCAACCATTTAGAACAAAAAAAAGTTTCAAACGAGAGTTGTAAAAGAGTAAACTTTCTACAACATATAATTTCCATCTTAATATTCGAGCATCATTCCATTTCTTCATTTTCTCTTTATATAATGAGGAGCTTTCATAAGCCTTGAGTCAAAAATCTTCCAACTCATGGAGTTTTTTAACTCTCACCGCGGAATCTTCTCCCCAATTAATGTTTAATATCTTTAAATCCAACAAGGATTTATACTCATAATCGACGGGCAAATGATATGCTTTTCCATAAACTAATTGGTAGGGGGACATTCCAATTAGGGTTTTGTAGGCCATTCAATAAGCCCAAAGTGCCTCCCCAAGCTACCTTGCCCAATTGGTATGGCCTATATTCACCATTTACTCAAGTATTACTTTGCTTATCGGTTTGAAAATTCAACTTGGATACTCATTCGGGTGTGGTACGGATTAGCTACTTTGTGCTTAACTCCATACTTGTCAAGAAGGGCCCAAAATCCCCTATTGTAAAAATGTGAGCCTCCATCACTAATGATGGCATGCAGTGTTCCAAACCTTGTGAAGATACTTTTTTCAAAAGGACAGTAATGATTTTGCTCTCATTATTTTGGAGTACAATGGCTTCCACCCATTTAGAAACATAGTCAACTGCTACCAATATGTACTTGTTTCCAAATGAGCACACAAATGGACCCATAAAGTCAATTCCCCACATATCAAAGAGTTCCACTTTGAGGTTTTGTTTGAGTATCATTTTATGTTTTTTGGAGATACCACCCTGCATTTGGCATAGGTGGCAAGATTTTTCCCACTCAATGTCATCCTTATGCATGGAAGGCCAATAATACCAACATTAAAGAATTTTGGAAGAAGTACGGGTCCCTCTATGGTGGACACCATAAGGTGAGGAGTGGCAGCTTCAGGGATATCATTTATCTCAACCCCTATAATGCACCTCCAATTAATACCATCCGCGCACTCCCAAAATAGGAATGAATCTTCCAAAAATATCTCTTAGCATCAAATAAAAACCATTTGTTTTAGTGGAAGCTAATCCCCTCGGTAAGAACACCATTTGCTATATATTTGTCATAGTCGACATACCATGGTTCATTTTTTCAATGGACATAACTAATTCATCGGGAAAAGCATCATCAATTTCAATTTCTTCATGCCTTTCGTGATTACCTTCAAAATGCGAAAGATGGTCGGTCACTTAGTTTTTGCACCCCATTCAATCTCTTACCTCAAAGTTGAATTCTTGCAAGGGAAAATTCCATATAATTAAGCACCATTTTTCTTCCTTCTTGGCAATGAGTTACGTAAGTATGGCATGATCATGTGCACGACAAACAACTCTTGTTCGGTAATGGTGCAGTTTCGTTGAGAATTATTTAAGGTTTTTCTTGCATAATAGATAGGATGAAAGAGGTTTTCCTTGCATTGACCTAACACCACACCCAATTCAATCCTACTTACAATTACATCACCTCAGAAGGGGTTGACCAATTCGTTGTGATAAATTTTAGGGCAAAGTAAACAATTACTTGTGGCTATCAAAGGATTTTAAACATGCCTTATCTAGGATTTTTAACGTCAGATGTGCTATCTTAGAGAAATACTTGATGAAACATCAATAAAATCCAGTATGTCAAAGAAAAATCCTAACACCCTTTTTGAATATAGGGGTGGTAGCTTGGCAATGACCTCTGCCTTGTCTTTATCGACTTAAATGCCTTTCCCCAATATCTTGTGGCCGAAGAAAATACCTTCCTTCACCATGAAACAATATTTTTTCCAATTTAGGACAAGGTTTGGTTTCCATATATCTTTCAATAACCTTTCTTAGATTCTAAATATATTATTCAAATGAGTTCCCCATCACTGAGATGACATCCATAAATACCTCAATTTAATTGTAACACCCCATATTTTTTCCATCTTAAATTCGTCTAAAAATGTCAAAGACTATTCGTCTAAAAATGTCAAAGACTTTCTTTAGAGATGAATACACTTTTATATATGTGGAATTTTCAAGATTTTGTCTTTTACTGTGTGAGAAATTGAATAAGCTTTCTATCAATACAAAATTTGCCTAAATCCGACACCCGGGAGGACAGTTAGAGCCATTTTAGTAAGACAGTATACCACCTAGTACTTTAGTGCATTGTGGAGGCAGTCCAAATGGCATTTTTCATTTTCCAGTAAGACAATGTGATATCACTGCATCGTGCCACTAGCCTTGTTCCCAATTATCACTTTCCAGTGTGACTACGATCATAACGCATAGCGCCAAGGCTCAAAAAAGCAATGGTTCTTTTTCCAGTGTTCCAAAGCAATCCCACTGCGTCGTGGTGAACTTCCAGGTCACAACCAAAGTGGCAAGGCGATTCTACTATATCGCGTCACCGTGGAATTTCCTAGTTGTCATTTTCCGGTGACTTGGTGCAATAGTGGCATGTCGCGCTAGGGGTCCAGATTGGAAAAATTGCACAAAAATGTAAAGTTGCGCTCAGGGTTAAAACAGTCTTTCCCTATGATTTTAATCCATCCAGAAATGGGATTTAATCCCTAAAAATGTTTAAACCCTTCAGTATTCACATTTCCCCAACATCAAAAGATTATTCTCTCTCAAGAAAACAAACCCTAGCTCTCAAGAATCAAGTTCAATCCAAATAATTTATCCAAGAACTCCAAGAAACCCTCAAATTAAGGTATATTAAATGTTCATCCATGGATTCTTACATTCCATGGATCTCAAGAATTCATTTTCAAAACACAAGATTTATGATTTATGATTTCCATGTATCAATTTGATTAAATTCATATTTATGATATTGTTTGAGTTTTAATCTATGACCTACATTACATTTGCAAAGCATTGATTCTAGTATGTGTTCAATTACATGATATTCATGATAAACCTTTCAATTTGCAAGTTGATTGTTTTAACCATGTTGACCCTAAGTGTTTATGATTTAATGAACCAAGTATGCTTCTTATGTGTTTGATAAATGTTCTATGAGAATGAAATAATGCCATTATACCATGCTAACATGTATTCCCCATCCATGTACAAATTAATGCATTAAGAGTGTTTGATGAAATGTATAAATGAATGAATTATGACCAAGTGAGCATTGTTATGTTATTCAAGATGATGTATTGCTTTACTTTTTATGCTATGAAGTCCTAGGGGTATTTAATACCCTATAATATAGCTCTTTACCTAGAGCAAGTGTCAGTTCCAAGATAGTAGTAGGCATTTCACAATCAGTAGTACTCTTATTCAGTTACAGAACTCAGTAGAACTTAGTCAGTTACAAAACATAGGAAAACTCAGTAAAACTCTATATCATATCAATGTCTTTAACTTGGGAGTAGGATGTAGCACCAATTGATCTAGGGATAGGGTCTCACCCGTTAGCTAGGACTAAGTCCCTAGAAGCAATCCTTAAGTTCCAAAACTATGTAGATAGCGTAGGTTATGATGTGTAACCCGTTGGATAGGACTGACCTACTCAGGGAGCACCCACTAGTTTAGGACTGATCTCTGGGGTCACCCGCTAGTTAGGACTGGCTCCATAATAGTTATCTTTACCCATGGCATGGTACTGACACCCTTACAATTGTGGTTACAGATTGGACCCCAACTCAATTATCTTATCTTATTTGGGGCATGTCAGTTAGATGATTAGCTCCCACAGTTTCAATTTCAATCTTCAGTTTGGAACTCAGCTCAACTCTACAGAATTAGGACTGTCAGACACAGTCAATCAGTATTAGTTATTCAGTTATTAGTAACTCCAGATATCAGTTACTCAGTTATCACAATTCAGTACTTGGCTTCAGAAAAGTCCAGATACAGTATATATCTATGTATGTCCATAGTGTTATGTACTCAATGATTTCAGTAGTACCAGTTATTTACATAATCTCATGTTCAGTTACTTTATATCATTTAGTCCATAATTGTTCATTCATATGAACACTTGTATTCAGCCTAACCTCATCAAGCATATCAATACATTCCTATATACTGACACATACTTTCCTGCGCAAAGATGTTTCATACTATAGGTTCGGACGCTCAGGTTCCTAATCGCATTCAGAAAGATTCAACCAACAGTAGCAGATCCAGTAGTGAGTCCTCATCAATCAAGGATATTCTATTATTTTATACTTTAAATATAGTAGTCCAGTAGATAGAGTTAGTTGGGGGATTGTCCCATCAACTCAACTTTCAGATAGATTTAGTTTGAGGCTTTTCAGACTAGATTTTCATACACTATTTAGTTTTATAGATGTTATATTTTATCAGTATTTCAGATTTTTTGAACCTTATGGCATTTCAACCCATTTTTCACTCAACACTTGTATGATCTTATGGAGGAAATTAATAGGATATTTCTTATAAACTAATCTAGAAATAAATGACTCACCCAATGGGGTTGAAACTGAGAAGGTCTTAGAGAGATTTTTAGTATATGTCCTAAAATTTACCATAATTAAGGGAGCCATATAAGAAAGATGCGACCCCCGACCTAAATTATATATATCTCAAGATGAAAGATGCAAAGAATACAAGTAACAAAATCTAGTGAACTATCCTACTCCTACTGAGATGGTAAAGCATTGAACCAATTTTGGCGCTTAACGCCACCAGTACTGGATGATGTTCCTTTAAGAGAAAGTGGCAGACCTGGTGGAGCTAGTGCATTGCTAAACCTATTCTGAGGATGACCATCCCTACATCTTTTACTAGCAAATTGACACTCCTTGATTCCGTGGCCCAGCTTTCCACACCCATAAAAACCCCTTTTACCTAGAAAAAAACCCACCTAGATCAATCTTCAACACTGTGTACATATTGGATAGCCGCGTCTTCCACCTACAATGTTCTGAAACCCCAAATTAAAATTCTTGCCCCACTGCTCCTAATTGGTCCTAGATGCAAGGGAACTGGGTGCACGGGTACTAGATGAAGATGGTGCTGGCACTAATAAGTGACCCTAAAACTTCGAGTGGTTTCCCCCTCAAAACCATGGTTGACTATACTCAAACTCTCCGGTTCTAGCCTTTTTGTTCCTCTTCTCTTTTTTCTTCAAATTTTCTTCCTCAATCTGCTGAGCATAAGTCATCAACCTATAAATATCAATAACCCCAATAAACATGGTCCTACACTCCTTAACTACTAAATTGGACACCCCAATAATAAACTTAATCATACGAGCGCTAGGGTCAGTGATCAACTCGGGAGCATACTTAAATAACTGAGTGAACTTATGGCAGTACTCTTTCATAGTCATAGAGCCCTGCCTTAGTTTTATGAAATCCTTCACTTGAGTTTCCCTTATCTCACACGGAAAGAACCTATTCAAAAAAGTATTCTAGAACACCTTCCAACTCAGACGAGCTGCATTCTAACCTCAACCTTCCTCCCATATAACAACTAAATCATAAGCAATATCCTTTATCTAATAGTATTCCAATTTTACACTCTCCTCCTCAGTAACATGAATAATATGAGTGATCTTTCTCACCTCATTAATAATAAGTTGGGGATCCTTATCCACCATTGACCTAAAGAATTTAGGTAGATTCATCATCATGAAGTCATGAATTATGGTTACATCTAAATTACCATTTTGTTGAACTATGACTACAACCTGCTTGTTTACCTAAACATTGAAATTAACATCTTGGGCCAATGCATGGAAGGCAGCCAAATATTAAGCATAAAACATGTTCTCATTTAAAGGGTCGGTGTGCAGGGGTGGTTGGTCAATATTTCTATATGCATTGGCTCGGAGAGGAGACATATTTTGTTACGTAAATTCATATGTTAAAGAAGATAAAGACAACTATATACACGATGGATCATGAATGAAATAATATTCCTAAGTCATTTCGTAGCATCTGGCTCATAAATGTGGTGCACTTCAGATCTATGATATAGACACAATATAACACAACTTGTATACTCCCTAAGAGTCTTTTAAAACCTTAGGTTCTGATATAATATTTGTAATGAACCGAAAGTATCCCTTAGATATCACATGGTGGTTGAGACTATGAATAGTCCCAAGCTAAGCCTTTAAGCCAACTTAACTTGGAACTCATTATAAAAGTAAAATAAGATATAATATCTGATGACAATCGAATCAATATCTTAATTGAATCTCTTTTAATTTACAAATCTTTAAACAGACACTTTTGAACTTATAATAGAAATAGTTGGACAAGCCTCTACTTCTAACTAGAGATATAGTAGAAAAGACCCCAACTGTCCCAAGCACAAATAGAAAACAAATAATTGAAATATTTCACCAATATCAAAGTCTGATAAACCGGGTGCTCAGACTATTAGGACTCACCAAAAGTTCAGATCTAGGTGGCTATGCCCATAGTCAATTATTTTGTTAGAATTGAGCACCAGAACCTATATTTTAAGACAATATAGCACATAGATATATGTGTGGGTCAGTACCTCTAAAAATTACTGAGTAATTACGGGTGAATGCATACATAAAAAATAACAAAATATTCAGATAAACTTTTAATAAAACATGATAAGTGTAAATGACTCACCTTGAGCTTGAATAAAACAAAGATTGCAAAATCATAAACATGAGTAACAAAGCATAAAAATAAACTTTGTGAACCATAATACTTAGTTCTAAACATTTTACTTTTATTCTTTCTTTGGGAGGTTATTCTAACAAACATAAACCATGTGAGCTACCATGGAGTTCAACTTTATACCCATGTTCAGGAGAGCTATTCTACCCTACTATTGGAATAGAACCTTAACTTAGTGATTACTACACTTAACCAATATTGGGACTTAAACATACGGTGGCCTGTAGTTTTGGAGCATATGACCTTGGACTCATATGCAACTCGGTGCTAAATACTACTTTAATATTACTTATTTTCTCATACTTCAGGAAATCCACCTTAAAATAGCATAAGTGTTAATATACTTGAAACCAATTATTCTTTTCTTTGCATTAAATCATAATTATGATAAACAATTGTTGATTTTAAGCCTGTCTTTGAATCGAAAGTTCAAAACTTTCTTGTAAACATAGTGCTTAAACATAAGCCTTAAATCTTATACTTCTTTTCATGGAAATTGTAAATAATATCATGCTTAAAACTCAATTCGAACTCTTTAAATAATGCTTCAAATAATACTCATGGTAATTCAAATTATAATAGGGAATTCTACAAATCAAAACATAATTAGATGACAAAACATATGCACTTCAATACATCAATCTCATAGTAATTCCATAAACTCAAAATAAAATAATATGGGCATGAACCCTAATTGAAAATCATATAAATTTAACTTTAAAACAAGTTTTGGGCACAAGGATGGAAGATTATCCTTTTTTATAAACCCCACATCCCTTAATTAAATGGATTTTTAAAGAAATCTTGAAACCTGGACTTAAATCCTAGTGTTTTAGATAGGCAAATCTTTAAATTTGTTATTAGGGAAAGGGATAAGGATTCTAGAGAGTAATTTTGAGAAAGATGAGCAAATAATGCCCTCTTAAATGTCCCAAATCATATTGTAGAAGGCTTGGGTTGAGGGAAAAGGACCCAACTATCCTTCGCTTCTTTTTACCATATAAATAGACCTTTTTTTCCATCTCTATTTAGGTTAAGCAGGCCTTAAAATTGACCCCTAGTTAGGTGGAATAGCCCTCTCAGTGTTAGGCTATTGTGACCAATTATTGTCTCTCACAAAAATGGTCATAACTTTTTACTTAGGTATCTGATAAAGAAGAAATTGTTATCATTGGAAAGCTAACTAAATTATATATAATTTAGCGGGTATTGATATAAACAATAAGGTATATGTCAAAAGTAATACAAGTTCAAAGTTGACCTTTGTAGAATGGAATACAAAAAATTTGGTCGAAATAAAGACTCTTTGCTCAACTTTTCTCTAAGTGATTCGTATAAACTTATTTTATCTCATAAGCTCTACTCTTGTTAGTATACTAATCATGAAATATGTATTCAAATTTAAATCATGGGATTATAGTTTACACACATAGGAACAATGATTCAAAGTCTAGATAAAAAATGTAAGGTATTATAAGGCATGCCCTTCGGATTGACCATTTCCCCAGTTGCATTCATATAGTTGATGAACTGAACTTTTAAAACATATATCAACTAATTTCTCATTGTATTTATAGATGATATCTTAATTTATTCCAAGAGTGAGTCCAATCATAAAGGACTTTGCGGATTATACTTCAGAGATTGAGGGATGGGTAGTTTTATACTAAGGTCTCTAAGTGTGAGTTTTGGTTGGAGTATATTTCCTTATTAGGGCATGTGATGAACATGGATTGTATTAGGATCAATTGTCTATGATTAAAGTATTTCATGATTGGGCTAGTTCTATTTTTCCTATCGAGATTCAAAGTTTTATTGGTTTAGCGGGCTACTATTGACATTTTGGTAAGGGTTTTTCATTTACTATAGCTCTATTGACCAAGTTGAATCATGAATATATTTCCTTTAAGTTCTTAGGTTCTTTAGAGGCGAGCATTTAAATTCTCAAAGATTTGATGACTTTAACTAGTATCTTGACCATGCCCTAATAAAAGGTGGGTTTTATCATCTTTTATAACACTTCTGGTGTTGCTTTAGGTGATGTGTTGATGTAGGAAGGTAAGGTAATTTATTATGTTCTTGTAGTTGTAGCTCCAAGAGAGGAATTACCCTACCTATGATTTGTGTTGTCCACGATTGTTTTTTATTTGAAGTAATAAAGGCACTACTTTTATAGAGTCCATAATAGGAATTTATCGAATACTCATAGCCTTTAGTACTTCTTCACCAAATGAGATATTAATATATTGCAACATTTTTGACTTTATTAGCATAAGTATTATACCCAGACCATTCTCTATCATTCGAGTAAGGCTAATGTGGTTGCAGATTCCATAAACCAAAAGTCAAATAGCATGGGTATCTTGGAGTATATTTTCACCTAAGAGGGGCCTTTGGCCTTAAAGGTTCAGTCTTTGGCTAACCAAATGGTTAGTCTTGATATTTCCTCATCGGTGTACATTTTAGCTTTCGTAAAGGCTTGGTCTTTCTTAATGGAGTAGATTTGGGCTCATCAATTTGATCATGTTGGGTTGAGGGTGATTTAGGATAAAGTGTTGAGTGGTGAGGCTAAGAAAGCCTCCCTTAATCCAGATGGAATTTCGAGGATTGGTGGTCGAGTTTGTGTGTCAAGTGTTGGTGATTGGATTAGATTGATTTTTTAGTAGGTTTATAGTTCCAGGTATTTATTCCATCTTGTAGTGACTAAGATGTGTCATAATTTGAGACAACATTACTTGTGGAGTGGTATAAGGGAGCATGTTGCAAATTTTATAGCTCATAGTTGAGCACCTGAGACCTAGTCATTTGCTTTAGAGATTACCCATTCACAAGTACAAATGTGAATAGATAGATAACTGTGGACTTTATTATAGGGTTGCATTATCCTTCTCATAGTTTTTATAGTGTGTGGTTCATCTTGAATTGATTAACCAAATTTGCTTATTTCATTCAAATTCATATTTCTTTTAGTGCTGGAAGGTTGACCCGTATCTATATTTCTAAGATAGATCTCTTCATGGTTTGCCCGTGTATATTATCTCAAATCGAGGTGCAAGTTTAAATCTTACTTTTGGAAACCTTTAAAAGAAGAGTAGGGTACCCAATTCGATCTTAGAATAATGTTTCACCCCAAGACCAATGGTTAATTAGAGTGGATTTTTCATGCTTAGGAGGAATTCTCCATACTTATGTGATGGACTTTGGTGGTCAGTTGGAGGAGCATCTAGATTTTTTGGTGTTTGTGCATAATAATAGCTACTATTCCTATATTAAGATGGCTCCTTTTAAGGCTTTGTATGGTAGGAATTGTTACTCTATAATTGATTGGTTTGTGGTTTTTGAGATTAAACCTCAAGGTACAATCTTTCTTAATGAGTTCATGGATAGAGTTTGAATTATTCAAGATAAACTTCAAGAGACTAAAAGTAGGCAGAAGTCCTATACATATCGTAGACCTTTTGCCTTGAGAATTAGTGGTGATTGATTTTTCCTTCATATGTTTCCCATGAAGGGCGTGATGAGGTTTTCAAAGAGGGGAAAACTTTGCCCCAGGTATATCAGACCTTTTCAGATTCTTTGGACTATCGGGGATGTGGCTTATGAGTTAGTATTTCCCCTAAATTTATCAGTTATTCATATAGTTTTTCATGTTTCATGCTTAGATATTACATTTTGGTTAAGTCTCATGTCATGGATGCTCACATGGATGCTCCATGAATGCTCATATGGTATATGTCGGTTAGTAGAACCTCCCAAAAAGATGTCCCTGAGTCTTAAAATAGTCTATTTTCTTAAAGCCTTAAGATAAAAGCATATGTTTTGAAAGCAATAGTTTTCAGATTTCTTAACGTCTTGAGATGAAGTATTTCCTATACAAATTGATATGATAAAGTAGCACATTTCAGAAAGAACAGATTTTAGAACTAAATGTAATGGCTCATAAAATTTATATGATATGCTTTATGGATTATGATTTATGATTTTTTTATATTTTAGATTACTAAAGCCCATGTAAGTTATTTACATTTAGCATGCATGATTTTATAAACTATGATTACATTGTGTATTTATCGTATACACCCCCATATACTCTATACATCACTAAAGTACTAATCCACATATATGTTTATGTGATACATTATCTCATAATGTAGGTTCAGGTGCTCTGTCTCAGCAGCGTGAATGATCTTCGAACATCTTACCAACATCCCTGCAGTTGGTGAGTCCTCATAGTTTGGGGACTTAGTTATTCATACTTTCAGTTTATTAGTAGATGTTCCTTTATTCATTTCAGATATTTTAACTTAGTTGGGGCCTATCCCAATGACTCTCCAGATTTTGTTAGTACAGGCTTATCGGACTACTACATTCAATGTTTGACTTTTAATTCAGTATTCAGATTCTCAGTATTGTCTTACTAAGATTTTTAATATTTCTATTCTTTATATAAGGTTTGTTCATTTATTGTGTTTACATATTCATATTTTCCCTTATTTTGAGATTTAGATTTAGTAGAACGAATCAAGGTTAGCTTAGGAATACTTGTAGTTCGGAGCACCGTGTGGCATCCCAGGAATTAGATTTTGGGGCGTTACAAAGTTGGTATTAGAGATTAGGGTTTTGAGAGTCCTAGGGAGTCATAGAAACCATGTTACATAGTCTTGATCATCTATGTGAAGCTCGCCACATCTATGAGCAATAGGTTATGGAGTGTTTTAGGAAATCATCTATTCTTTCATGATCTATTGTGCATTCAGTGTCACTATCTGCTTTTAACTCGTGCTTTTATGTGTTTAAAAATGCCTCCTCATCGAGCTAACACCCGATGAAATGAAAACCAACCACCTCATCCCACATATTCTTTGAATGGGAATGTATCCCATGTAGAGTTTTTGGCCTCCTTTGAGGTGCTAGCCCAAGCTATGACAACTAATATTTAGGGTAACTGTCAGGCTACAGCCCCATTTCACCTGGGACTTAGCCACATCTAGAATCTGAGGTTTTATGAGAATGAACCCGCCAGGGTTCTTTGGGTCAAAGGCACGTGAGGACCTATAATTTAATCTAGATGAGGTGAAAAATATTACCTAAATTATGCATGTTTCTGAAGAGGAGAGTGTAGAATTGGCATCCTATAGGCTGAAGGATGTTGCTTATGATTTGGTAGTGATGTGGAAGAAATGTAGAAAGCAGAATGCATGTCCCATGACTTGGCAAATAATTCAAGACGCATTCTTAGACAAGTTCTTCCCACGTGAGATGAGGAAATCTAAGATAAAAAAGTGTATGAAACTGAGGCAAGGCTCAATGACAGTGAAGAAGTATTGCCTCAATTTCAATCAGTTGTCTAAGTATGTGTAACGCCCCAAAAATGGTGCTCGAAATGCTACACGGTGCTCATGACCCCAAAGGATCATAAGCTAACCCATAACTGATATTTGTATCTGTACAATACATAATATAACATAATAATGTAGAAATATGTAATGAAAGACCATAAGTTTCAATACTGAACAAAATCTGAATAAAAAAACATATGAGTAGGGTAATAGAAAACCCAAAACAAAACTGAAAATACTGAAAACTAAAACATGATAATGTGCATTTGGTCTAAAAGACTCTAATGTCTGAATTATCTGAATAAGGAGTTGATGGGATATGTACACAACTAGCTCTAACTAATAAGCTAATCAATAAGATAGTAAAGAAATAATCATGCCTTCAAAGGATGAGGACTCACTCCGGACTCTGACTGCTGAAACTGGAATCTACTGCTAATCTGGAACTCATGTCTCTGAATCTATGGTGTAACATAAAAAGAAAGAACCATAGAGAAAATAAATCATTACAATGTAATAAACTAAGTATACATATGAGTTAGGCTATATGCAAGGGTTCACATGCATGATTATTACTAACTAACTATCTAACATAAATGTGAAAATGCATACATAAATACGTAACTGTAACTAACAATGTGATAACATGATTAATAACTGATATGACTGATATCATGAGTGACTGTATCTGATAGTCCTGAATCTGATGGAAGTATCTGAGTTTTAAACTATAACTGAGTTGACTGTATCTGACAGTCCTGAATTCTAAAGAACTATCTAAGTTCTATTACTAAGACTGATTAACTGTTTCTAACAGTCCTAATTCTGTAACATGAAACAGTGGAAAGTAATTATCTAATCTATATGCCCCTGATATTCCATTATGGCTAAGTTGGGGTCCAATCCATAACCCCAATTTGAAGGGTGTCAATACCATGCCACTAGTAAGGACAAGTTATGGGTGACCTTCAACTGATAGTGCTTATCCACCTCATCAGCCCTCATTATAGTATTGATGTCTCAACCTATGCTGGCTACATAGTTATGGAATGCAAGGATGACTGCTAAGTATCACACCCTGATCTGATGTTGTATGTCCCCATCCTTGGGTTTACTTACTGCTAATTTTTACTTCCATAAGAATGGACACTGAATATGATTTACTGAACTAAATATGAGCTGAATTACTGAATTTTATTGACTGACAGAGTACTACTAATATCTGACAGCTGACTGATTTCATGAGATCATGGATATTTTCTTAAGTCATAGGACTATCTGAAGTCTAAGGATTCATAACTTGATAGAGAGTATCATGAAAACATGACATAGATCTAGGTATACAGCTAATGTTTCAGGTACAAGTACTCCCAGGACTCGATAGAAGGAAATGGACAAATAATCACTTTCTTGAATATATAATAATCATCATAATACATTTACTGGTCAATTTCATTAAATATCTGATAGCCATAAGCTTGTACATACATGGGGATTTCATGATATCATACTAATTAGACACTTTTCCTTCATCTAGGCATTTAATCAAAAACATGGTAGGCTTAAAATATGTAAACAACATCATACAACAATTTACTTTCATGATTCAATTCTAATTTAATAATTTAGGGGTTTAGTCATAGGAGTTCATGAATCTATACCTATACAAATCAACCTATTTGGAATTTAGCACTCATTCATGGAATACAACTCACTTACTCATTATCAATATGAACAAGAGCAGCCAAATCATTAAATTCATCAGAAAATCCATAACTTGAATTTAGAAAAGGGATTCTTGGGCTTCATGTACAAAAGGATTCCATGAATGAAAACTATGCATACCTAGATTAAGGTTCTTCATGTACTTGAATTTGAAGAATTGCAAATCCCTTAGTTCTTGAAGAAGATTGGATTTTGTTCTTGGAGATTAAGCTTAGAGAGAAACCCTAATATTTGTTATGAAATAATAATGAGAATGTGATTCCTTGCTGGATTTACCTAGGTATATAAACGGGTGGCAAAAGACCAAAAATCCCCTTTAAAACAACTTGAAAATTCACTGAACAAAACCTACGATGGTACATCGCTGGGTCGATGGTCCATTATTTCGACCATCATAGGTGGATCAGAATAGTGTATCACATCCTAGGTAACCACAACTCATGCAACAGTCCATCTTTTTTACCGTCATAGGTAGACCAGAATAGGGTCTCGCTGCCTAGGTAGCGAAGGTCTGTCGCTGGGTCCATGGTTTGCCGTTTTGACCATCGTAGGTGGACCAAAAGGTTAACATACTTCCTCGGATAAAATGGTCTAAGTTATGGTCCACCGCTAGATAGACGGTCCATCAACCTGGTCATCGCACCTGGGTGATTCTGACAGCTCTGAGCAAAATTCCCATAACTTCTTCCCTTACTACTAGATTTTGATGAAATTGGTATCGATGTAAATCTTATTCAATTTTTCACATAATGGAAAGTTAAAATCATAAAAATACGATGTAAAAATGAATTTATATTTAAATAAAGTTCGAACATCCTTGAGATAATTTCAAGTTAAGAAAAAGGCATGGGTATTACAATATCTCCCTCTTGAGAACATTCATCTTCTAATGAGAATTACTGAGAGTGGAAACACTAGATTGAACATGAATAACTGGAACATGATATCATGACTGACCTGACTGACAGGATGAATATAACATACTGAACATGCATATCTGATGCATCTTTAATTGATTCATGAAATGCATAACTTATTCATGAATGCATAACTAATTTAAGTAACTCCCTTGATGGACTGATTTTGCCAAAAAACCTTAACTAGAGGGATATCTTTGTTCCTCAATCAATGAGTCTGATAGTCTAAGATTTCAAATGGAATCTCTTCATAAGAGAGGTTATTTTGAACATCAATGCTCTGAATAGGGACTACTACTAACGGATCACCTATACACTTCTTGAGCAAAGAGACATAGAAGACTGGATGAACTGAGGCTAGATCTAATGGCAATTCGAGCTCATAAGCTACCATGCTAAAACGACTAACAATCTTGAAGGGACTGATATATCGGGGACTGAGCTTTCCCTTATTGCTGAACCTCTTAACTCCCTTCATGGGAGAGATCTTTAGATAAACAAGATCACCGATCTCAAACTCAAGTTCCTTTCTATAAACATCTGCATAAGACTCCCGTCGGTTCTGAGCAACCCAGAGTCTTTCTACGATCAACTGGTCTTTCTCTAAGGCATCGATTACTAAGTCAGGAACTATATCTGAAGCCTTACTAACTTTGAAACAACCAATTAGAGATCTATATCTCCTACTATAGAGAGCTTCGAATGGAGCCATCTGAATACCGGAATGATAACTGTTATTGTATACAAATTCAATCAAAGTCAAGTGGTCATCCCAAATACCCTTGAAATCAATTACAAATGCTCTTAGAATATATTCTAGAGTCAGAATGGTCATTTCTTCTTGACCATCTGTCTGAGGATGAAAGAATATATTGAGATAAACTTAGGTACCAAGACCATTTTGAAATTCTTTCCAGAAATGTGAGGTGAACTGGGTACCTCTTTCTGAGATAATGGATAGTGGAACATTGTGAAATCTAATCTAATCAGCTTATGTCTACAATAAGCAAAACTGAATCATGTTGATGATGATTTTGAGGCAAACCCATCATGAAGTCCATATTCACAACTTCCCACTTCCAATTTGGATACTGAACTCCTGTATTGGACCACTAGGCTTCTGATGCCTTATCTTAACTTGCTGACATGTGGATTACTTAGCTACAAACTCTACAATATCTCTCTTTGTCCCACTCCACCAATAGATCTCACATGAGTCACGGTACATCTTTACGGTCCCTGGATGAATAGTGTAATGCGCACCATGCACTTCTATAAGAATTTGCTGCCTTATGTCATCTACGTCTGGAGCATAGAGACAACCCTGACAACTAAGAACTTTAGCTCCCCTTTGGGAGAAAACCTCTATTTCGGATCCTGAACTAATTTTTTCAACTTGACAAGGCTGGGATCTCTATGTTGCTTTTCTTTCACCTCAAAAACTGGAGATGATTCTGAACTACTCTGAACACATACACCACCCTCTAAAGAATCGACTAAGCGAAAGTCTACTCTGGCAAGCTAATGTACTTCTTGAACTAACTTCTTCTTACATTTCTCAAATGAGAAATACTACCGATGGACAATCTACTAAGAGTGTAGGCCACTATATTGGCCTTGCCTGAATGATAAAGGACACTCATGGCATAATCTTTCAAGATCTCTAACCACTTTATCTGACGAAAATTAAGATTTTTCTAAGAAAAGACATACTGAAGGCTCTTATTATATATGAACACATCTTCATGAACACCGTATAAGTAATGCTTCCAAATTTTTAAGGCAAAGACTGCGGCTGCTAACTCGAGAACATGAGTAGGATAATTCTTCTCATAGGGTTTCAGCTGTCTAGAGGCATAAGCTATGACCCTACCATGATGCATGAGGACACAACTCCAACCTACTCTAGATGCATCACAATACACTACGAACCCATCTGAACCACTTGGAAAAGCTAATACTGGTGTCGAGGTTAGTCGATTCTTTAACTCCTGAAAGCTCTTCTCGCAAGGATCTGACCACTAAAACTTGACCTTCTTCTGAGTGAATCTAGACATAGGGGATGTAATATAAGAAAATCCCTCAACAAACCATCTGTAATAGCTAACCAAACCCAAGAAACTCCTAATATTTGATGAAGAGACAGGGTGAGGCCAGTTTATTACTACTTTGTTCTTTTGAGGATCTACTCTAATGCCATCACCAAAAAATGATATGACCAAGGAATACTAATGACCTTTGACAAAATTTTCACTTTCTGAATTCGGTGAATAGCTGATGATCTCTAAGAGTCTGAAGTACTATTTTTAGATGGTCTGCTTGATCTCGCTCACTGGAGGAATAGACCAGGACATCATCTATAAAGACTATGATGAACATGTCCAAGTACTAATTGAACACATGGTTCATCAAGTCTATGAAAGCGGCTTGGGCATTGGTAAGACCAAATGACATAACTAATAATTCAAAGTGACCATACCAAATATGAAAAGCTAGTTTTGGAATGTCATATTATCAAACTCTGAGCTGATGATAGCTGAATTTGAGGTCTATCATACAGAAATAATTGGCATCCTAAAGTTGGTCAAACAAGTTATCAATTCTGGGAAGAGGATAATTGTTCTTAATCGTGACCTTGTTCAGTTGATGGTAATCAATACACATTTTGAGAGATCTATCTTTCTTGCGCATGAATAATATAGGAGTGCCCCACGAGGAAATATTAGGTTTAATGAATCCATTATCTAATAGATCTTTCAACTGTTCTTCCAGTTCTCTAAGTTCTACTAGTACCATTCTGTATGGTAGAATATATATGGGTTGAGTATCTGGAAGGAGATCAATGATGAAGTCTATTTCCCTTTTGGGAGAAATTCCAGGAAGATCTTTAGGAAAGATATCTAAATATTCATTTATGACTAGAACTGATTCAAGAATGGGAGTTTTAGAATTGGAGTCCTTAAGATGAACAAGATGATAGAAACATCTCTAAGATATCCATTTTCTTGCCCAAAGGTAGGAAGCAAGTTATCCTCTGAAAGCTGAAGTACTACCCTTCCACTCTAGGATGGTTTCATTTAGAAACTGAAACTAGACTATTCTATTTCTTCAGTCGACTGTGGCATAATAGGAATAAAGTCAATCCATGCTAAGAATGACATCAAAATCAATAATCTCTAATTCAACTAAGTCTGTTGAAGTGAGATTTTAAAATATCATAACCGGGTAATTCCTGTATAACCATGGCGCTATTATAGTTTTACCCACTTGGGTACAGACTAAAAAGGGCTCTGCTAGAATTTTAGGACTAATTCCAAAATCAACTCCTATATAAAAAGTAACAAATGTCAAATAGGCTCCTGCATCTAGCGATGCATAACATGTACATAAAATATCCGTAATGTACCAGTAACTACATTAGGATAATCTTCCTGATCTTGTTGAGTCTGAAGAGCATAAAGGAGGTTTGGGCATTCCCCACTAGTAGCACTGGTGGTGGCACCCTGATTATTCGGGCGATCGAACTGAGCTGAGTAGCAAAAATGACTCTGATAACCTGACTGAGGGCAATCTCTAACTCTGTGGCCTGGATTGCCACAACCAAAACAAACATCACTACCATCTATGCAAGCACCCTTGTGGTTCTTACCACAAGTCTGACAAAGAGGATTTGTTTGGGCTTTTCTAACACTGCCTTGATACCTAGCTCCTGGCTCTCTATCTTTGTTACCCTCCCTGAACTTAGGAACTGAACTGGCTAAAGAAAGGGCTGGAACTGATGACTTAGGATGAAATTAGGAACGGTTCCCTCCTTTTGATTTAGGCTCAGTGAAGTTGAAACTACCTGTCTTTGCTCTCTTATTCTGCTTTTCACTCTACTTAATCTTCTTCTCCTCTATCTATTGAGCATGATTCATAATCCTGGCTAAATTCCTGTCACTATTTAGTATAGTAGATCTGAACTCATTTACCACGATATCATTTACCCATAAAGCGAACTTACTTATGTTGGCTCTGTTGTTCGCAACCACATAAAGGACATATCTAGCTAATTGAGTAAATTGAAGGGAATACTATTTCACCATCATATATCCCTACCTGAGGTTGATGAATTCTAGCACGTTAGCCTCTCTAAGATCTTAGGAAAAGAATCTGTCTAAGAATGAACTGACAAACTTCTCCCACTTTACACGACCAGCATCATTTGACCTCTCTCACTTTCACTATTTGAACCAAGTATGGGTCATATCCTACAACTGATATCCAGCTAGCTCAGCACTCTCAACAGTAGTCACCCCCATGATGTCTGTCACCATCTGAACTTGATCAATGAATTCCTGCGGGTCTTCATCTACTGTACACTTGAGAAAGGTTAGAGAATTCATCGGAGTAAAGTTCTAAATTCTAGATGCGGCTGAGTTGGCCACTGGATTGGCCAGAATAACTATTAGCCATTAATTTTAAGAGGCAACTGACTAAGAAAGAGTAGTAAATGTGGCCCTGAACTCTGCATGAGAAACATGATCGTCCAAAAGATCTTTCGGCTAATGGGCTGACTAATTTCTGTTTCTTCTTTTAACGGGAATGTTTGAAAGAAGAAATGGAGAAATGGATTAGACTGAGATATTGAATTGAGATTATGGTTACTGGAATGTCATGGATACCTAAATAAGGGAAACTATTCTTAAAATATCACATGGCCTCTTGCACATAAATTTGGCGCGCAACACACCCACGTATAAGACTCTACTAGATGTAGCTTTCAGACTTCCTAGGACTTTATTGAACCTTAGGGTCTAATACCAAGTTTGTAATGCCCCAGATTTGGTGCCCAAAATGCTACACGATGCTCATGACCCCAAAGGACTACAAGCTAACCCATGACTGATATCTGTATTTGTACACTACATAATATAAGATAATAATGTGAAAACATGCAATGAAAGGCCATAAGTACAATACTGAACAAAATATGAATAATAAAACATCTGAATTGGGTAATAGAATACCCAAAATAAAATTGAAAATACTGAAAACTAAAACATAATAGTCTGAACTAGTCTGAAAGCCTCTAATGTTTGAATAATTTGATTAAGGATTTGATAGGACATGTGCCTAACTAACTCTAAATAATAAGCTAATCAATGAGATAGTAAAGAAATAATCATGCCCTCAAAGGATGAGGACTTACTCCAGACTCTGACTGCTGAAACTGAAATCTACTGCTAATCTAGAACTTCTGTCTCTGAACCTATAGTGTAACATAAAAAGAAAGAACCTTAGTGCAAATGCATAACTACAATGGAATTTACTGAGTATACATATAAGGTTGGCAATATGCAAGGGTTCACATGCATGATTATCGCTAACTAACTGTCTAACATGAACGTGAGAATACATACATAAATACATAATTGTAACTGACAATGTGATTAATAACTGTTATGACTAATAACATGAGTGACTGTATCTGATAGTTCTAAATCAGATGAAAAGTTTTGAGTTTTAAACTACAACTGAGTTGACTGTATTTGATAGTCCTGAATTTTAAAAAACTATCAGAGTTTTATTACTGAGACTGATTGACTATATCTGATAGTTTTGATTCTGTAAAATGAAACTATGGGAAGTAGTTATCTAACAGACATGCCCCTGATATGCTATTATGGCCGAGTTTAGGTCCAATTTGTAACCCCAATTGGAACGGTGTCAATACTGCATCACTAGTAAGGACAAGCTGTGGGCGACCCTTATCTAATAGTGTCCCCTGTATGAGAATAGTGGGGCCCTTATCTAATAATTCTTATCCACCTCATCAAACCTCATAGATCATGTTAATGTCTCAACCTATGTTGGTTGTATAGTTCTAGAATGTAAGGATGACTACTAAGGATTACACACTTATCTTATGGTGTGTGTGCCCATCCTTGGGTTCACTCGGTGCTAATTTGTACTCCTATCTAAATGGACACAGAACATGATTTATTAAACTAAACATGAGCTGAATTAATGAATTCCGTTGGCTGATGAAATACTACTGATATCTGACAATAGACTAAGTTCATGAGATCATGGAGATTTTCTTGAGTCATAAGACTGTCTAAATTCTAAGGATTCATATCTTGACTGAGTGTATCATCAAAACATTACATGGCTCTAGGTATACAGCTAATGTTTCAGGTACAAGTACCCCAGGACCCGATAGAAGGAAACGGATAAAGCTGGACTTTCTTGAATATATAATAATCATCATAATACATTTACTAAAGCATTTTATCAAACATGTGATAGGAATAAGGTTGTAAATACATGGGATTTCATGATATCATGCTAACTAGACAGTTTTCCTTCAACTAGGTATTTAATCAAACACATGGTAGGCTTAGAATGGTAAACAACATCATACAACAATTTACTGTCATGATTCAATTCTAATTTAATCATTTAGGGGTTTAGTCATAGGATTTCATGAATCTATACCTATAAAAATCAACCCATTTGGAATTTAGCACTCATTCATGGAATACAATTCAATTACTCATTATCAACATGAACAAGAGAAGACAAATCATGAAATTCATGAGAAAAAACATAACTTGAATTTAGTAATGGAATTATTGGGCTTCATTGATAAAAAAAAGTACATGAATGAACACTATGCATACCTGGATTAAGGTTCTTGATGTTCTTGAACTTTGAAGAATTGGAAATCCCTTAGTTCTTAAAGAAGATTAGATTTTGTTCTTGGAGATTAAGGTTAGATAGAAATCGTAATATTTATTGTGAAATTATAATGAGAATGTTAGTTCTGTTAGTTCTGGACGGATTTAACTAGGTATATAAAACGGGTGGCAAAAAAACAAAAAGCCCCTTTAAAATGACTTAAAAATTCGCTGAATGGAACCTGTGATGGCTCATGCGATAGTCCATCATTTTGACCATTGTAGGTGAACCAGAATGGGGTCTCAATTCCTGGGTAATGATGGATTATACGATGATCCATCGCTAGATTGATGGTCCGTTATTTTGACTAGAATAGGGTCTCACTGCCTAGGTAGCGATGGCTCGTGCGACGGTCCGTCTCTAGGTCAACGCTCCATCATTTCAACCATCGTAGGTGGACTATAAGGTTGACACACTAACTTGGCTGAAATGGTCCAAGCGACGGTCCATCACTAGAATGATGGTCCGTCAACTTGGTCGTCGCACTTGAGCGATTCTAATAGCTCAGAGTAAAACTTCCATAACTTCTTTTCTCAATAATGAATTTTGATGAAATTGGTATCAATGAAAAAATTATTCAATTTCCCACGTGATGGACAGTGAAAATAATAAAAATACCACATGAAAAAAAGTTTCATATTTCAAAGCAAGTTTTGACATCCTTGAGATAATTTCAATATAAGAAAGAGTCACGGGTATTACATATGCCCCTAAATAGATAGCTGACCCTAAGTCAAGAATGATTAAGTTTATGACCGGTCTGTCAAGGTTGGTTGTTAAGGAGTGCAGGTCTTCTATGATCATTGGAAATTTGGATATTCTTAGATTGATGATACATGCTTAAAAGATTGAGGCAGAGAAGTTGAAAGAGAGAGAGAGAGAGAGAGTAAATAAGAGGACTAGAATAGGCAAGTTTGATCATGGTTGGAAGAGATCTAGAGGAGGAAATCATTCACAATTTTAGAATCGTTCACCTATGCCTGCACCTTCTTCAGCTAGTGCTCTTCTACCCAAAAATAGGTAGGAATAGTGGGGTATGTTTTCTATGTCTAGATCTCAGAATAATGTGAGTGGAAAGCTTAATCATCCCCAATGTGATTAGTGTGGTAATATTCATAGAGGGGAATATTTATGGGTTCAAAACGGTTGTTATGGTTGTGGCAAGGTGGGTCATAAAATTAAAGAGTGCCCGAATACTAGACAAGGGAATAGAGATGTTCATCCTCAGAATCAAGCTAATAGTGCACTATCTCCTCTAGGTCTCCTATCTCCTCCTCAAGTCAGATCGTCTAGTACCGGTGGCACTCAGCTCCAAAATCAATTTTACTCTTTACCATTTCATCAGAAGTAGGACGATACACCAGATGTTGTTACTGGTATGCTTCATGTCTTTTTTTGTAATTTTTATGTGATGTTAGACCTTGGGCCAAGTTTCTTTTATATGACCCCATCAGTTGCTATAAATTTTGAAATAAGTTCTGAAAAGATCCCTAAGGCTTTCTTGATGTCTACACCAGTAGGTGAGTTAGTTGTTTCCAAATGGATTTATAAAAAGTGTCCTATCATTGTCCTTTATAAAGTCATGTTAGAAGACTTGATAGAGTTATACATGGTTGATTTTGATCTTATCCTTGGTATGGATTGGATCTATTCTTGTTATGCTTTCATAGACTGTCGTACCCGAGTGGTGAAGTTTTAGTTCCCAAATGAGTCAACCTTTGAGTGGTCAGGAAATTCACTGTCTCCGAAGAGTAATTTCATATATTATCTCAAAGCCATAAAGTTGATATCCAAAGGTTTCATTTATCATCTAGTTCGAGTCAAAGACACAATGTCTGAAACCCCAACACTTCAGTCCGTCTGAGTAGTCAACATGTTTCCTGATGTTTTTCCAGAAGATCTTTCAGGGGTACCTCCTAATAGGAAGATAGAACTTGTTATTGACCTTTTCCCAAATACTCAACCTATTTTTATACCTCTTTATCATATGGCTCCCATAGAGCTTATGGAGTTGAAAGATCAACTCAAAGATATTTTAGATAACGGTTTCATAAGGCCTAGTATTTCTCTATGGGGGCACTCTCGTACTATTCGTGTAAATGAAAGATAGTTCCTTGCGAATGTGCATTGACAGCCGTCAGCTAAATAAGGTCACAGTCAAGAACAAATATCCATTTCCTAGAATTAATGACTTGTTTGATAAACTCCAAGGTGCAAGATATTTCTCAAAGATAGACCTTTGATCCGGCTATAATCAACTTAAAGAAAGGGAAATATGATATTCAAAAGACAACCTTCAGAACTTGTTATGGTCATTTTGAATTTCTAGTCATGTCTTTCGTGCTTACCAATGCCTCAACAGCTTTCATGGACCTCATTAACCGAGTGTTCAGATAGTATCTAGACATGTTTGTCATAATATTCATAGATGAAATACTTGTATACTCCCATAGTGAGTATGGCCATGTAGATCATCTTAGGATTGTCTTGAAAACTCTTAAAGATCATCAATTGTTTGCTAATTTCAATAAGTGTGAATTTTGGTTAAGTCAGTAGCCTTTCTCGGTCATAGTATTTCCACCGATGGTATTAGAGTTGATCTCCAAAAGATAGAAGTCGTAAGGAATTGGCCTAGATCAATCTCTCTGCCAAACATTAGGAGTTTCTTGGGTCTATCTGGTTACTACCACTAATTTTTTGAAGGTTTCTCATATATTGCATCCCCTATGTCTATATTGACCTAAGAGAAAGTTAAGTTCCAGTGTTCAGATTCCTGTGAGAAAACTTTTCAAGAGTTGAAGACTCGACACACTTCAGCCCCAGTTCTAGTATTACCCGATAATACAGACGGTTTTATGGTGTATTGTGATGCCTCTAGAGTTGATTTGGGTTGTGTGTTGATTCAAAGAGGTAAGGTCATAGAATATGCCTCTAGATAGTTGAAGCGTCGTGAAAAGAATTATCTAAGCCATAATCTTGAATTAGCTGCTGTGGCATTAGCTCTAAAAATCTGGAGACAGTATATGTAGGGTGTTTATGTTGATGTATTCATGGATCACAAAAGTTTGTAGTATGTGTTTACTTAGAGAGAGTTGAATCTCCATCAGATAAAGTGGTCGGAGTTGTTGAAAGATTATGATATGAGGGTTTTGTATCATCCGGGTCAAACCAATGTAGTGGTAGAAACCCTTAGTAGATTGTCTATGGGCAATGTTTCTCATGTTGAGAATGATAAGATATAGTTAGATTGAGAAGTGCATCGTTTGGCTAGATTGGGTTTTAGGTTAGTGGATTCAACTGAAGGGAATGTTTGGGTTCAGAGTAGTTCCTAATCTTCCCTAGTTTTGAAAGTGAAGAAGAAGAAAAATATAGATCCTAGTTTTGTAAAACTAAAGGAGTTGGTTAAACACCAAAAGGTGGAGGTTTTATCCCAATGGGAGATGGTGTGTTGAGATAATAGAATTAATTGTATGTGCCTTGTATTGGTGATTTGAGACAGAGAATTATGGAAGAAGCGCATAGTGCACGTTATTCTATTCATCCAGGAGCTACCAAGATGTACCATGACTTGTGGGAAATCTATTTGTGGAATGGTATGAAGAAAGATATAGCAAAGTTCATAGCAAAGTGTACAACTTGTCAGTAGGTTAAGGTAGAACACCAAATACCTAAAGGTATGTTGCAAGAGTTTGGTACCCCCACTTGGAAGTTGGAATAGGTGAACATGGATTTTTTGTGACTAGTTTACCCCAATCATGACATCATTATGATTTGATTTGGGTAATTATAGATAGATTAACTAAGTCAGTGCATTTCTTGCTAGTTCACACGTATTATACATCTGAGGATTATGCCAAGTTGTATATCCGAGAGTTAGTTAGATTTTATGGAGTTCCCTTGTATGTCATCTCAGCTAGGGGTACTCAATTTACTTACCAGTTTTGGAGAGCTTTTCAGAAGCGTCTTGGTACCCAATTCCATCTTAGTTTATCTTTCCATCCTTAGACAGATGGCAAGCAAATAGGACCAGCCAAACTTTAGAAGATATGTTGAGGGCATATACTCTTGATTTCAGAGGTAGTTGGGATGAATATTTTCCATAGATTGAGTTCACGTATAATATCAGTTATCATTCAAGCATTCAGATGACCCCATTTGAGGCTCTTTATTGGAAGAGATATAGATCACCTATAGGTTGGTTTGAGGTGGGTGAGGTCTCTTTACTAGAGCCCGATATAGTTTATGAAGCTATGGAGAAAGTTAAGATAATTAGGGAAATATTAAAAATAGCCAGATTCATCAGAAATCCAATGCAGATGTAAGAAGAAAGGACCTCGAGTTTGAGGTTGGTACTTCAGTGTATCTGAAAATTTCACTCACGAAAGGGGTAAAGAGATTCGGCAAAAAGAGGAGCTAGTCCCCGATATATTGGCCCTTATAGAATTCTGAGTCGTGTTGGGAAACTAGCTTATAAGCATGAGTTTCCCGTACACTTTCAGCCATTCATCCTATATTCCATGTCTTTATGCTTAAGAAGAGTATCGGTGACTCCACTGTTATAGTTCCTTTAGAAAGCTCAGATATTTAGTATAGTCTTTTTTATGAAGAAATTCCATTTAATACTTTAGAACATTAAATCCATAGACTAAGGAACAAAGAAATTCCCTTGGTTAAAGTTCTTTGGCAGAAACAGTCGGTTGAGGGAGCCACTTGGGAAACAGAAGAAGATATAAGAGCCAAGCACCCTCACCACTTTTCAGAAAATATAGATTTAGCCGAAGGTAATACTCTTCCTTAATTTAGTTCTTTTCTAACCATATATTCAGCTATATAGTTGTCCTCATGTAAGTTCATACACTCATAGATTACTCAAAATCTCAAAGTGATTTAGATTCAGGCTCGCGGTTTATTTCAGGTATGCATGCTATCTTATATTATCAGATTCCACAGAAATTTCATCTTAACTAGCCACATTTAAGGATGAATGTTTCCAAGGGGGAGATATTGTAATACCCCATGATATTTCCTAGCTTAAATTCATCCCTAGAGTGTTAAGGGGTAACTTCCAAAACAAATACTATTTATTTGGTGTAGAATTCCTTAGATTGATTAGATTTCCATCGATACCAAATTTACATAAATCTGACACTCAATGGAGGAGTTATGGATATTTTAACTTCATATCGTAAATCACCATCGTCTGGACCCTTAACGCCTCGTGGATCAGTATAAATTACCAATTGTCCAATTCTATTTTCCCTCCGCGGCCCATCACAGAGAGGTTCAATTCCCCATATTTCAGTTTCTAGAACTCCAGCACTATAATGGCATATCTCTCCATATGGTAAAATGGCATTCCAAAGGGGCACCGCGATGTCTCCGCATTGTGGAGTATGCCCAAGTTCCATTCATCAATTTCCAGTAAGCCATTATAATAGTGGTGTGTCGTGGTGCCATCCATATCAGGAAAATGTATGTTTTCCAGTTTTGTATTGTAATACCCTGCAAAAATTTATAAGCTAAATTTAGTCCTATAAGCGCGACAAGGGGTCCCATACTTAGAAAATTCTATCTAAGTTTCAAGACACAGTTTATTTTTAGCCTTGGAAAGTTGGCAATCTTATTTCACGACCTTAATGTCCTTTAATAGTATATATTTTGGTTAATTCATGATCATGAAGGTCAATAGGTGTTCCCAGACAAGTTTTGGATTTTTTCGACCTCGTTTAGACCATGTTTTGAAGTCCTAAATAGTGGACCGCATCCTTAAGGGCAATTAGGTCATTCCCCCCCCCCCCCCGACCCTCATACCTCATAACATGAAATTTATCCCTCTTTTGGCTAAATACATTCATTATTTCACAAGTTCTCAAGAAAAATAAACCCTAGGTGATTAATTTCAATTTAAAAACTCAAGTTTTCTCCCATCAATCTTCAAGAAATTGTCAACTAAGGTATGTAAGTGTTCATCCAAGGGTCCCTTTCACCCTTGAAGTTCAAGAAACCCTTTTCAAAATATGAATTTTGAATTCCATGTTATGGGTTTGATTGTACACATGTTTATATTTTGATATGATTTCCAAGATTGAATCTTTATTGAATTCTCATGACTTTATGTTGGTATATGGATTGAAATACTTAAATTTAAAGTTCTTGATATAGCCATGATATATTAGTTGTTGATTCATACCCTAGGAAAGGTTATTCCTTCCATGTATTTGTAAAATTGCCTAAGTGAATAAGAATTGTGTATTATGACCTATTTGTGATCTTAATGATGAATTCATGATGTACCCACATATTCAAAATGACTCCCATCCTAAAGCTATGCCTTGTAATGATTTGGTGGAATTCTCATAAGTATGGATTTATGAAATTACATTATATTATCATGTATTCCCATTCATGTGTAAGCTTATGACTTGCGAATGCTTTATGAAAACCCTCAATGATGGTATTATGAAGTGTTGACTATGGTCATTGTTCAAGTAGTCTCATATCTCATTTAGTTTCATGCTATCGAGTCCTGGGGGGAATTTAATAATAGACAATTTAGTTGTGTGCCTAGAGTCAATGTCAGCTTTCAAGATAATCTCAGTCAAGCCATGATCAGTAGAATTTAGTCAGTCTCAGAACTGAGGAAAACTCAGTGGTATTCAGTTCAGTCCTCAGTAACTCAGTCAGTTAAAAGAATTTAGTAATATTCCATTAGTCAATGAAATTTAGTGAACTTAGTTCATTTCAATCCATTATATTCAGTTCAGTGTCTATTCAGTTGGGAGTAGGATTCAGCACCGAGTGAACCCAAGGATAGAAACTCACCTACCAGCAAAGGGTATGACTATTAGAAGTATTCCTTGTGTTCAATAACTACGTAACCAACTTAGGTTAAGATATCCAAACCTGTCAGACAAGGGTTGATGAGGTGGCTTAACCTATCAGATATGGGTCTCACCATTCTCGTTAGAGTACCTGACAGATGAGGGTCACTCACAGCTTGTCCTTATCAGTGGCGCAGTATTGACACCCTTCCAATTGGGGTTAGAAATTAGACTCCAACTAAGTTATAACATCTTATTTAGGGTATATCACTTAGATGACTACCTCCCACATCTTATTCTCAGTCTTTAGTAAAGAACTCAGAGAGTTCTATAGATTTCAGGACTGTCAGATTTAGTCACTTAGCTTAGTACGGAACTCAGCTAGTTCCATTAGAATCAGGACTGTCAGATACAGTCACTCAGTTATCAGTTATATCAGTTATCAGTAATCCATGTTATCAGTAAACTCAGAATTTAGAATCCTTATGATTTTAGTTACAATTATGTATTCATGTATGTATCCTCATATAGTCATATTCATATTATCTAGTTAGTTTATTTCATGTATTTGATGTCTTGAATTTTGCCTTACCTCACTTTGTGTACTAGTTTATTCCCACGTACTGATGTATACTTTCCATTTGAGCTATGGTATTTTATATTATAGGTTTGGATGCTCAGGTTCTTGATCGCGCTTAGCAGCTCAGATATCAGTAGTCAGAGTCTGGGGTGAGTCCTTATATTTTGAAGACATGATTATTTCATTCTTTAAGTATTTCAGTACTTAGGTATTTTCAGTAGATGGATTCAGTTGGGGACATGCCCCATCAACTCCTTAAGACAGTTTAGAGGCTTTCAGAATATGGCATGTTTAGATAGTTATTTCAGTCCTTGTATTATCATACATTGTTTTATTCAATATTGTTTAGTATTTAAACCTTATGGAAAGTTTTTTTCCAGGTTTCAAAATTTATTTCAGTTATATTATTATTGCAATATTACTATTATCCAATGCTCAGTTACACATATCAGTCATGGGTTAGCCAGTGGTCCTTCAGGATAGTTAGCACCGTGTAGCATCCTGGGGACCAAAATCGGGGTGTTACAAACTTGGTATCAGATCCTAAGGTTCAATAGAGTCCTAGGAAGTCTAAAAGATGCATCTATTAGAGTCTTGTTCATGGGTGTATAGCGCACCACCTTTATGTACAAGAGGCTATGAGATGTTTTAGGAATAGTTTCCCTTCTTTCTGTATTTATGTCATGCGAATGAGCATGAGCTCCAGTTAAACTCTCAATCTAATCCTTCTTTCTATTCCATCTACATAAAATGCCTCCAAAAAGGACTTAAGGAAGAAGAACTAGAGATCAGCCAACCCCTCAGCCCGATCAGCCTAATCCTTTAAGCAAACATGTCTCCCATACAGAATTTAGATCTGTATTCACTACTCTTGATCATTCCGTTGCTTCCCAGAATGAACGTCCAGCTGTTGTTCTGGCCAACCCAGTGGCAAATTCTGCTACAGATAGAATTTGAGACTTTACCAGAATAAGTTCTCCTTTTTTTATTGGGTCTAAGTTAGATAAGGATTCTCAGGAGTATCTCTATCAGGTGTAGAAGATTACTGATATTATGGAAGTGACTACTATCTAGAGTGCTGATCTATCCATATATTAGTTGATAGATGTGGCTCACACTTAGTTTAATTAGTGGAAAGTATAGAGGGCTATAGATGCAGGGCCTATTGATTGGGAGGAGTTTGCCACCCCTTTTCTAGATAGATTTTTTCCCTTAGAGATGATAGATGCTAAGGTATTAGAATTTATGAACCTCAGGCAGGACAACATAATAGAGAAAGATTATTCTCTCAAGTTTACTCAACTAGCTAGATATGTTCCTCATGTGTTGGCAGATAGCGGATCCTGAATGAGTAAGTTTATATATGGAGTGAATGACAATATGGTAAAGAAGTGCAGGACGGTGATATTGATTAGTGAGATGGACTTGGCTAGGCTAATGATCCATGCTCAACAGATAGAGGAGCAAAAGAATAATAAGAGATAAAAGTAGAATAAGAGAGATAGAATATATATCTTCTATTTATGTAAGCCTCAGTTCCTGGTCCTTCCCTAGCCAGTGCTTCATTTTCTATGTTCAGGAATGGTAACAAAGATAGGGTGTTAGTCTCTAAGTCTCAGAGCAGTATAAGCAGTGCCCGAACTTACTATTTTTGGTAGACTTGTGGCAAGCACTATCAGGGTATTTATAGATATGGTAGGCAAGCCAGGCCACAGAGTCAGAGATTGTTCCTAGTCATGTTTTCAGGGTCAGCCTAACCGTTTCTCAGCTCAATCCAGTCACCCGAAATGGTAGGGTGCCACTTCCAGCACCACCAGTGGGCAACGACTAAACAGACTTTATGCTCTTCAGTCCCAACAGGATCAGGAGAATTCTCCTGATATGGTCACTGGTACATTACAGATCTTTTATATCCATGTTTACGCTTTGCTAGATCTAGGATCTTCCTTTTCTTTTATTACTCATTATATAGCAGACGATTTCAAATTCAGTCCCAAAATTCTAGTGGAGCCCTTTTCAGTCTCCACCTTAGTGGGTAAAACTATCATAGCTCGGTGGGTATACAGGAACTGTCTGATTATGGTATTCCAAAAAGTCACTTTAGCAGACTTAGTCAAATTAGAGATGACTGATTTTCATATTATTCTCATCATGGATTGGCTTCATTCCTTCTATGCCATAGTCGACTGCAGAAACAAAAGTGTCTAGTTTTAGTTTCTAAATGAACCCATCCTATAGTGGAGGTGTAATACTTCATCCTTTAAGGGTCCGCTTTTTTCCTACCTAAGGGCAAGGAAAATAATATCCAAGGGATGTGTCTATCATCTTGTTTGAGTTAAGGACTCTAGTTCTTAAACTCCCAGTCTTGAATCAGTGTTAGTAATGAATGAATATTCAGATGTGTTCCTAGAAGATCTTCTCAAAATTTCTCTTGAAAGGGAAATAGACTTCGGCATAGACCTTCTACTAATACTCAGCCCACCAATAGAACTCAGAGAACTAAAATAATAGTTTAAGGATCTCTTAAAGAAGGGTTTCATCATCCCAGTATGTCCTCGTAGGGTGTACCAGTTCCTTTCGTGCAAAATAAAGATGGTTCTCTAAGAATGTGCATAAACTACAATTAGCTCAATAAGGTCACAGTCAAGAACAAGTATCCACTTCCTAGAATCGATGACTTATTTTACCAACTCCATATTTCTATTTACTTTTCTAAGATAGACCTCAGATTAGGATATCATCAGCTCAGAGTTAGAGAATGTAATATTCTAAAAATACCCTTTCATACTCTGTATGGCCACGTCAAATTCTTAGTCATGTCATTTGGTCTTAGCAATGCCCTAGCAGTTTTCATAGGCTTGATAAACCATGTGTTCAAGCCATACTTAGACATGTTCATCATAGTCTTCATAGATGACATTCTTATCTATTCCTACAATAAGCATGATCATGCAGACCATCTCAGAACAGTATTGCAGACTCTCAGAAATCACCAGTTATTTTCCAAATTGAGTAAGTGAGAATTTTGGCAAAGTTTAATAGAATTCGTTGGTCATATCATTTCCAGTAATGGCATTAGATTTGATCCTTAAAAGATCGAAGTAGTGAGAAACTAGACTAAACCCATCACTCTATCAGATATTAGGAGTTTTTTGTGTTTAGTTGTCTATTACAAATGGTTTGTTGAAGAATTTTCATCTATTGCACCCCCTATGTCCAAATCAACTTAGAAGAAAATCAAATTTTAGTGGTCAGATTCATGCAAGTAAAGTTTTTAGGAGTTGAAGACTCGACTAACCTCAACTCCATTTTTAACCCTTATGGATGGTCTAGATATGTATCTTGTGTATTGTGATGCATCCAGGGTAGGTTTGGGTTGTGTCCCCATACATCATGGTAAAGTTATAGCCTACGCCTCCAAATAGCTTAAGCGCCATAAGAAGAATTATCTGACTCATGATCTTGAGTTAGAAGAAGTAGTCTTTTCCTTAAATATTTGGAGGCACTACTTGTATGGGTGCATGCAGATGTATTCACATATCACAAAAGCCTCCAGTATATGTTGTCTTAAAAAGATATTAATCTCCTCCAGAGAAGCTAGTTAGATCTCTTGAAGTATTATGACATAAGTGTCCTTTATCATCCATGCAAGGCCAATGTAGTTGCTCATATTGAGGATAGTTAGAAGGGGTTAGCCCAGGAAGTTTATCAGTTAGCCTGACTAGGTGTCCGCTTAGTCGATTCAGTAGAAGGTAGTATGTGGGTTCAGAATAGTTTAGAATCATCTCGAGTTTTTAAAGTTAAGGAAAAGCAGGATAGAGATACCAATCAAGTCAAGATAAAAGAGTCATCAAAGATCAGAAGGTAGAGGTTTTCTCCCAAATGGAAGATAGTGCTTTGCATTGCCAAGGTCATCTGTGTGTGCCAGGTGTTGATGACTTAAGGTAGTGAATTTTTACAGAAGCTCAAGGTGTGCATTACTCTGTTCATCCATAGGCCACTAAGATATACCATAATTTGTGAGAGATCTATAGGTGGAGTGGGATGAAGAGAGATATTCCAGAGTTTTTAGCTAGGCGCTTAATATATCAACAAGTAAAAATTGGACATCAGAAGCCTAGTGGGTCTATGCAGGAGTTTAGTATTCCTACTTGGAAGTGGGAAGAAGTGAACATAGACTTTGTGATGAGTTTGCCTCGTATTCATTGTTAACATGATTCAGTTTGGGTCATTATAGACAGAATGACCAAATTAGCTTATTTCCTTCCAGTCTATACCTCTTATTTAGCCAAGGATTAATACAAACTCTACATCAGAGAATTGGTCAGATAGCATAGTGTTCTGCTGTCTATTATCTCAGATAGAGGTACCAAGTTTACCTCTTATTTCTAGAATTCATTATAAAAGGTTCTTGGTACCCGACTTCACCTCAGTACAACCTTTCATTCTCAGCCCAATGGTCAAGCAAAAAGGATCATCCAAACTTTAGAAGATATACTGTAAATGTGTGCAATTGACTTTAAGGGTAATTGGGATGACCACCTACCTGAGTTTTCATACAACAACAGTTATCATTCCAGTATTCAAATTGCTCTATTTGAAGCTCTCCATGGTAGGAGATGCAGATCTCTAATCAGTTGGTTCGAAGTCAGTGAGGCCATAGTAGTAGGGCCTGACTTGGTCTTTTATACCTTATAGAAAGTTCAATTAATCAAAGAGAGGCTCAAGACAGCTCATAGTCTACAAAAATCATACGCGATGAATGCAGAAAAGATCTCGAATTCAAGACTAGTGATTATGTGTACCTGAAAATATATCCCATGAAAGGAGTAAAGAGGTTTATAAAGAAGTGAAAGCTCAGTCCCCGCTATGTCGGTCCCTTCAAAATTCTTAGTCTGTTCGACAAAGTAGCTTATGATCTCGAGTTGCCTTCAGATCTAGCTTCAGTCCATCCAGTGTTTTATGTCTCCTTGCTAAGGAAGTGTACAGGTTACCCAATAATTGTAGTGCCTATAGAGGGTGTAGATATTTAGAATAGTCTCTCTTACGAGGAAATTCCAATCGAAATCCTTGATTGTTGGATTCGCAGACTAAGGAACAAAGAAGTCCCCCTAGTCAAAGTTCTTTGGTGGAATTAGTCTGTTGAGGGAGCTACTTGGGAAGAAAAAGCAGAAATGTAGACCACGTATACTTACCTCTTCTACGCTAATTAAGACTTAGCCTAAGGTAATAGCTTTTCTTAAGATTATTCCATTTCATGATTAGATTTCAGTTACAAAACTTGGTATTCAGTTTCATGCTCAGTTTTCCATTTCAAACTTGGTATTCTTTACCATTGCATGTTCAGTCCCATGTTTATTATCAGTTTAGTTATGTATTCATCCATCAGATATGTATGATAAGCTAATCAGTACTCCTAGTTATGCCTTCATGTAATAGCTCAGTCATGAAATAATGCATCAAATATGCATGCCAAGTATAAATCTAAGTAAATTAGTAATGTCAGTCATGTAATCATGTTTTAGTTGTTCATGTTTAGTATGTACATCAGCTTATCAATTCTCCCATCTTAGTTAGTCTCACTCGAGGATGAATGTTCCCAAGGGGTAGATATTGTAAGACCCCACAAAATTTCTATGCTTAATTTAGTCGTTTAAGTTTATCAAGGGGTCCCAGACTTAGAAAATTCTATCTAAGTTTCTAGACTTAGTTTATTTTTATCCATTAAAAGTTGGAAATATCATTTTGTAGCCTTAATGTCCTTTAATGGTCTATATTTTGGTTAATTCATGATCAGGAAGGTCAATAGGTGTTTTTGGAGAGGTTTTGGATTTGTTGGACCTCGTTTAGACCATGTTTAGAAGTAAAAAATAGTGGACCAATATGATCTTGGCGCTCTGCGTCGCCTATCGCGCGGTTAATATTGTTATCAGACTGCCAGTCGAAAGTCTTGAGGCATGGCGCAATCATGGCATGATGCATCGAGCATCATGTTAATGGTATCGATACGCTGCATTGCCAAACACATTAGCGCTTAGTTTAAGTCATTAAATGACCGCATCCTTAAGGGTAATTAGGTAATTTTCCCCTGACCTTCATCCCTCATAACAAGAAATTTATCCCTCTTTTGGCTAAATACATTCATTATTTCACAAGTACTAAAGAACAAGAAACCCTAGGTTATTAATCTCAATTCAAGAACTCAAGCCTTCTACCATCAATCTTCAAGAAATTGTCAACCAAGGAATGTAAAGTGTTCATCCAAGGGTCCCTTTCACCCTTTGAGTTCAAGAAACCCTTTTCAAAATGCGAATTTTGAATTCCATGTTGTGGGTTTGATTGTACACATGTTTATGTTTTGATATGATTTCCAAGATTGAATCTTTATTGAATTCTCATGAAATTATGTTAGTATGTGGATTGAAATCCTTAAATTTAAAGTGTTTTATACAGCCATAACGTATTCATTGTTGATCCATGCCCTAGAAAAGGTTATGCCTTCTATGTTTTTGTAAAAAATTCTAAATGAATAAGAATTGTATATTATGACCTATTTATGTTCTCAATAGTGTATTCATGATGTACCCACATGTTCAAAATCACTCCCATCTAAAGCTATGTCTTGTAATGATTTGGTGGAATGCTCATAAGTATGGATTTATGAAATTATATTACATTAGCATATATTCCCATTCATGTGTAATCTTATGACTTGCCAATGCTTCATAAAATCCCTCAATGATAGTATTATGAATTGTTGACTATGGTCGTGTGTTCTAGTAGCGTCATGTCTTATTTATTATCATGCTATTGAGTCCTGGGGGTATTTAATACCAGATAATTTATCAGTGTGTCTAGCGCTAATGTCAGTTTTCAAGATAACCTCAGTCAAGCCACGATCAGTAGAATTCAGTCAGTCTTAGAACTCAGGAAAACTTAGTAGTATTTAGTTCAGTCCTCAGTAACTTAGTCAATTAATAGAATTCAATAATATTGCATCATTCAATGGAGTTCATTGAATTTAGTCCAATTAAATCCATTATACTTAGTTTAGTGTTTATTCAGTTCGGAGTAGGATTCAACATCGAGTGAACCCAAGAATGGGAACTCACCTACCAGCAGAGTGTTTGATTCTTATAAGTAGTCCTTGCATTCTAGAACTACGTCGCCAGCATAGGTTTAGACATCAAAACCTATCAAATATGGTTTGATGATATGGCATAACCTATCAGATGAGGGTCCTACCATTCTTGTTAGAGTACCTTACAGATGAGGGTCACTCACAGCTTGTCCTTACAAGTGGCGCGGTATTGACACCCTTCTAATTGGGGTTATAGATTAGACCCAACCCCAGCCATAATGACATATCAGGGGCATGTCAGTTAGATAACTACATCCCACAGTCTCAGTCTCAGTCTTTATTAAAGAACTCAGTAAGTTCTACAGACTTTAGGACTGTCAAATACAGTCAATTAGCTTAGTACAGAACTTTGCTAGTTCGATAAGAATCAGGACTATCAGATATAGTCACTTAGTTATCAGTTATATCAGTTATTTGTATTCCATGTTATCAGTAAACTCAGTATTCAAAATCCTTATGATTTCAGTTAAAGTTATGTTTTCATGCATGTATCCTTACTTAGTCATGTTCATGTATCCAGTCAATTTAGTTAATGCTTATGAACCCATGCATTTTACCTTACCTCATTTGGCGTACCAGTATATTCACACATATTGATACATATTTTCTTTTTGTGCTATGGTGTTTTATACCATAGGTTCGGACGCTCAGGTTCCCAATCGTGCTTATCAGCTCAGATATCTGTAGTCAGAGTCAGTGGTGAGTCCTCATATATCAAGGAAATGATTAATTCTTTCATCCAGTATATCACTTATTATTTATTTTCAATATATGGAGTTAGTTTGGGACATGTACCATCAACTCCTTATTCAGACAGTTTAGAGGATTTCAGACTATGGCATGTTTAGACAGTTATTTCAGTCTTGGTATTATCATACATTGTTCAGACGTTGTTTTATTCAGTATTATTTAGTATTTGAACCTTATGGAAAGTTTTTTGCTAGATTTTCATATTTATTTTAGTTATATTGTTATTACTATATTACTATTATCTAGTTCTTAGTTACAGATATCAGTCATGGGTTAGCTAGTGGTCCTTTGGGATTGTTAGCACCGTATAGTATCTGGGGTACTAGACTTGGGGTGTTACATGTATAAAAGTATAAAATAGGTATTTTGGTAAATCCTCAACCCCTAATCCATCCAAAAATAAAAGATTAATCATATTTGAGATCACTAATCATATTTGAGAGCACTTTATGCTTTATTCATTATTCTCTCTTAAACAAAACCCCAAGGCTCATACTTCCTCTCCAAGAAACCCAAACTTTCCTCCATCAATTCTCCAAGATAATACAAGATTGAGAATCCCCGATTCAAGAACTCCAAGAAGTCATCTCCAAAATATCAATAAAGATCTAAGATTCAAGTTCTAGCATCTAGATCATCCAACAAGGTATGTGGGGTTTGAACAAGGATAATTATTTCATCTTTGTGCCCAAAACATTATTTTAATTATAAATTTACTGCAATTTATGAGATTTTCCATGAAATTAAAGTTATGTTTTATGTGCATTATTGTTATTTACAAGTTTATGATATATCTAATTATTTACAAGTTGAATTCCATGATTTTGCTCATATTTTCATGCATATTGCTGAAATTTCAAGATTTTATGATGAATTATAAATGCATATACTATCAAGCATGAATTTTAAGATGTTTTAAAATGAGATTGATGCATAGGTTATTATGCCCTAATTAAGATTTCTATGTTAAGAACATTTGTGTTATGAGCACCCTCAGATAAGTTTATTCAAAGATTTTGATAAAGATTTGATATTTTCGTCCTAAGCTAAGATAAAGAATCCACTTGTTCAGATAACTTGAGATTTAAAGAAAGAAAATCAATATGATTTTCTTGTATACCCTGGTGCTATTTTTAAATGGATTTCATAAGATTTTGAGCATAAGAATGGGAGTAGTATTTAGCTCTGAGATAGGTAGGTTACTACAATTTCATACCCTAGAAACACTTGCCAATGTAGTCAGATTTATTCCCACTTCTATGTGGATGACTTAGATTGTGATCACTAAGTAAGAAGTTCTATTCTAATAGTAAGGGTAGAATAGCCCTACCTAACGGGCACCAGATGTGGAACTCCATGGATGCTCGCATGGTGTATGTTGTGTAGAATAACCTCCCAAAAAGATGTCCCCTACTCGTAAAATAGTTTATTGGCTTAAAGCATTAAGATAAAATAATATGTTTTGAAATTTATGGTTTTGAGATTTCTTAAAGTTCTGAGATGAAGTATTCCCTTTACAAATTGATAAGACAAAGTAACAGCTTTCAGAAAGAAAAGATTTTAGAACTAAATGTAATGGCTCATAAGGTTTATATGATATGGTTTATGGATTATGATTTATGATTGTTTTATATTTTAGATTACTCAATCCCATATGAGCCATTTACATTTAGCACGCATGATTTTATAAGCTATGATGGCATTGTTTATTCATTGCATACACCCCCATATACTCAGTACATCTACAAAGTATTGATCCACATATACGTCTATGTTTTACATTGTCTCATAATGTAGGTTCAAGTGCTCATTGTCAGAAGCATGAGTGATCTTCGAGCATCTCATCTACATTCCTACAGTTGGTGAGTCCTCATAGTTCGGGGACTTAGTTATTCATACTTTTAGTTTATTAGTAGATGTGGCTTTATTCATTTTAGACAGTTTGAGTCAGCTGGGGCCTGTCCTAGTGAGTCAAGATTTAGTTAGTAGAGGCTTGTCTGACTACTAGATTCAGTGTTAGACTTTTAATTTAGTATTCAGATTCTCAGTATTATCTTTCCAAGATTTGTAAGATTTCTATTCTTTAGATAAGGTTTCCGCATTTATTGTGTTTTCATACTTATATTTTCCTCTATTTTGACATTTAGAATTAGTAGAAATAACCCAGGGTTAGCTCAAGACTACTGGTAGTTCAGAGCATGATGTAGCATCTCTGGAATCAAATTTTGAGGCATTATAATAATCGTATGGTATGGTTATGGGTCTGGTGACCCTAGTCATAAGATGTCTAGTGGATGGTGGTTGGGTTTTTTTTCCTTGTTATGACTTAGTGGTATGAGTTGTTAGGGGAGATAACAAGTTATAAAAATGAACCTTAACCAAATCAGTAACTGTAATGCCCCATACTTCTACCTATATTGAAATCATCCCAAGTATGCTAGAAACTTACTTTGAAATATGAATCCACTTTTATATATGCAGAATTTTTAAGATTTACACTCTTTGTCATGTGGGAAATTGAATTATCTATCCAACGATACCAATTTCATCCAAATCCAATATTGGGGTAGCAAGTTATGGTCGTTTTATAGAAAATAGTCAAAATGGCCCAGGTGCGACGATGAAGGCCGACAGACCGTCCAGCTAGCGACGAACTATCGCCCAAACCGTCACAGAAGAGGTAGTGAGACTATTTTCTACCTAAGGGTGATGGCTCAGGCTGAAAGACCGTCAAGCTAGCAACAGATCATTGCCCAAGTCGTCACAGCAGAGGTAATGAACCCCTATTTTGCCCAGGAGCGACGTTCTGAATAGACAGACCGTCGACCTAGCGATGGACCATCGCACCCACCATCATATATTTCATTCAGTTATTTTAATTCATTTTGAAAAGGGATTTTAGGTTTTTTACCACCCTTTCTAATACTTAATAATATCATAACAAGGCTCCTGCCTTCATTATTTATCTACAACATCAAAAATTAGTGTTTTCCTCTCAAAGATCTATTCCCAAACTCAAGATCCAAACCCTTCTTCAAAAAAACTAAGATATTAAACTTCTTCAAGTCCAAAGACTTCAAGAAACCCTCAATCAAGGTATATAATGTGTTGATTCAAGGGTCCCTTTCACCTATGAAGCTCAAGAATCTCTTTTCAAAATCCAAGATTTATTTACTTATGAATGTTCATGATTTAAATTAAATTTGAAATTTCATGTTCATGATGTTGTAGGGTTTTGATTCAAGTTTTGAAAAATATGTTCGAATGATTGATCCCAATTTGTGATGATTGGCTTAGTATTCATGATAAACCCTTCAATTTACAAGTTGATTGATGTTTCTATAATTATTAGATGTGTGGATGATTGTATAACCAAAGCATGCTTCCCATGTATTTGGTTAAATTCCCATGTGAAGGAAAAGTGTCATACTAGTATGATAATATGAAATCCCCATTCATGTACAAGTTCATGAATGTTAAGTGCTTGATGAAATGTCTTAGCCAATGAATTTTGGATAGATGTGTAGCCATTGTGGTGCTTTAGGACTTTTACTTCATGAAATCCCCATCTTATTATATTATGGATTGTCGATGTTGGTCATGTTTTCAAGAAAGTCATGCTTTTTCAGTTTTATCCCATCGAGTCCTGGGTGTACTTCTACCTAAAAAATTTAGTTGTGTTCCTAGAATTAGTGTCATGTTTTCAATATACTCTCAGTCAAGCCATGATCCATAGAATTCAGTCAGTCTCATGATACAGGAAAACACAGTAATCTCAGTAATATTTCGTCAGTCAACGAAACTTAGTTAACTCAGTCCAGTCAGTTCGGTTAATCATGTTCAGTGTCTACCCACCTGCTATATGAGGGTTTGATTCTTAGAAGCAATCCTTGCATTCCAGAACTATGTAGCCAGCATAGGTTGAGATATTATAGCTTGCTATATGACGGTAGATGAGGTGACTTAACCTGTTATATAAGGATTCGCACAATTCTTACTAGAGTTACCTATTATATGAGGATTACTCATAGATTGTCCTTACTAGTAGCGTGGTATTGAGACCCTTCAAATTGGGGTGACAGATAGGACACAACTCATCTATAATGCATTATTTGGGGCATGTCGGTTAGATGTCTACTTCCTATAGTTTTAGTTATAGATCAGGACTGTTAGAAATAGTTATTCAGTCTTAGTAAAAGAACTCAAATAGTTCTTCAGATTTCAGGACTGTTAGATACAGTCAACTCAGAATAGTACGAAACTCAGCTAGTTCTATCAGAACCTAAAATGTCAGATACAGTCACTCAATATCAATTATTTTAATTATAATACTATCAGTATCTCATGTTATTAGTACTCAGACTCAGTAATCATGTTATCACAAACTCAATTACAGTTACTATGTATTCATGCATGTATTCTCACATTCATGTTATCCAATGAGTTAGTATAGTTCATGCATGTGAACCCTTTGGATTCAGCCTACCTCATATGCATACCAGTACATTAAATGTACTGATACATTTGTGCTATGGTGTTTTAGTTTACACCATAGGTTTAGAAGCACGAGCTCAAGAGCATCAGTAGCATTCCAGTCTCAGCAGTCAGAGTTAGAAGTGAGTCCTCATCCTTCAAAGAAATGACTATTACTTTATTATTTCTTTAATTAATTTATTTCAGTAGTTGGAGTTAGTTGGGGACATGTCCTACAACTCCTTATTCAAACAGTTTAGAGGCATTAGGACTAGCATGTTCAGACAGTTATTTTAGTTGTTTTGGGTATTTCATACCCCACCCAGATGTTATATTTTAACAAATATTATGTCTCAATTTTGAACCTTATGGCCTTACAGCCTTTATTTCTTCATTTATATAGTATTTTCTGTAGTGTTCTAGTACAAATATCAGTCATGGGTTAGCTTGTTGTCCTTTAGGGTCATGAGTACCTTGTAGCATTCCGAGTACAAGATTTGGGGTATTAAAAACTTGGTATTAGAGCCTAAGGTTCAATAGTGTCCTAGGAAGTCTGAAAAGCCACATCTAGTAGAGTCTTGTGCATGGGTGTGTTGTGCGCCACACTTATGGATAGGATGCTATGAGATGTATTAGGAATAGTTTCCCTTCTTTCAGTATTCATGCCATGCCAGTGAGAATAAGATCAAGTGTAGACTCCTAGTCTAATCCATTTTTCCATTTTATTTACTGAATATGTCTCCGAAAAGGGTTAACAAAAGGAGAACCAGAAATAAGTTAGTACCTTCACCCATTCAGGCAGATTCCCTAGATGAGTATGCCTTTCTTGGCGAATTCAGAACTGACTCCCTCATTTTATCTTACTAAGTAGTAGCTCAGAGCAATCAGTAGGTTATTTTCCTAGACCCATCTTCAGCCAATTCTCCATTGTCGAAATTCAGAGACGACAACAGGTATAGGGCGCCCGACCCTAAAACTCAGGGCAGTGTTAGCAGTGCTTAAACCCATCCCCTTTTAAATACTTGTGGTAAGAACCATCAGGGTATTTACAGAACTAGCAATGATATCTATTTTAGATATGGCAAGCAAGGCTATAGACTCAGAGATTCTCCCCAGTCAGGTCTGTAGGGTTAGCGCAACTTTTCCTCAGCTCTGTACAATTGCCCGAATTAGCAGGGTACCACCTCCAGTGCTACCACTGGGCAATGCCAAAACAGATTCTATACTCTTCATTCCTGACAGAATTAGGCAAATTCTCTAGATATGGTTACTGGTATGTTACAAATTTTCATGTGCATGTTTACTCTTTACTACATCCAGGAGATTTCTTGTCTTTTGTTAATTCTTATATATCAGTTGATTTCAGAGTCAATCCTAAAATTCTAGCAGAGTCCATCTTAGTATCTACCCCAGTGGGTAAAACTATATAGCCCGGTAGGTATACAGGAACTGTTCGATCATAATATTTCAGAAAGACACCTCAGCAGACTTGGCCAAATTAAAGATGGCTGACTTTGATGTCATTCTCAGCATGGATTGGATTTATTCCTATTATGTCATAGTCGAATACAAAAATAGGGTTTTTCAGTTTTAGTTCTCGAACGTACACGTCCTAGAGTGGAAGGGTAGTACTTCAGTTTTCAGAGGTTAGCTTGTTTCCTAACTTTGGGCATAGAAAATGATATCTAAAGGATGTGTTTATCATATTTTTCATGTTAAGGACTCTAGTTCCTAAATTGCACTGTTGAATCAGTCTCAGTAGTGAATAAATATTCAGATGTGTTTCCCAAATATTTTCTCGGAGTTCCTCTCGAAAGGGAAATAGACTTCAGCATGAATCTTCTTTCATCTACTCAACCTTTATCTATTCCACCATACCGATTGGCACAAGTGGAACTCAGAGAACTAAAAGAATAGTTGAAGGATCTCTTAGATAAGGGATTCATCAGGCCTAATATTTCCCCATGGGGTTCACTAGTTCTATTTATGTGAAAGATCGACAACTCTCTTAGAATGTGTATAGACTATCTTCATCTCAGTAAAGTCATGGTTACGAACAAGTATCCACTTCCCAAAATCAATTACTTGTTTGGCTAACTTCAGGGTGCCAGCTATTTCATTAAGATAGACCTAAGATCAGGCTATCATCAACCCAAAGTTAGAGAATGGGACATTTCATGGACAACTTATTGAACTCGATATGGTCACTTCAAATTCTTAGTCATGTCCTTTGGTCTTACCAATGCCCTAGCAGCCTTCATGGACTTGATGAACCATGTGTTCAAGCAAATATTGAACAGGTTCATCATAGTATTCATAGATGACATCTTCATCTATTCCCGTAATAAAAATAATTATGCAGACCGTCTAGCAATACGAATCCTCAAAACCCATCAAGTATCATGATATCTATTCATGTCCTACTTGTTAACTCGATTATAATTGCACATATTTGTGCATATTAGTGAAAATCATGTACTATTTTAGTTCCCAATATAAGCAGTCCCAGTTTACTCCGTAGTATGAATCATTCCATGAACACAACTTACATTTATGCACCTTCCAAAGAATCATATGTATTTCAGTTCCTAGTCTAAGGAGTTCTAGTTTACTCAATAGTACGGTCCATTCCTAGTGATCAGCCAAACTCAAGTTATTTGCGTATACCCTCAGTTTAGATCCCTCAATGAATCCATGGTGTCGATGTTCTGTTGCTTAGGCCTCAGTTATAGTGTTAGTTCAGTAATCAATATTCAGTAAAGGACTCAGATAGTCCTATAGGACCATGTCTTTTAGTTATCAATTACTTAGCCATCATAATTCAGTACTTCAGTACCAGTCTAAACCTTAATTATCAAAAACCAGCATTCAATCCCCGTATGAGTCTTAATTATAGATTTAGTTGTATTCTTTACTACAGTCTTAGATATAGTGCCAGTCTCATCCTAAGTTCAAAAATCAGATCAGTACCACAGTTCAATTTTAGGTTTGCTTGACCTAGTATGTAGTTATCAGTTATGCGTGTCATCAGTATTTCAGTACCTCTGCTTACAAAATATTTCTAAATTATGTTATACGCCCGGTCTTGAATTCTCAGACAATATAAGTATTTCATGAATTCATGCTCAACTATCTTATGTTACTCAGTTAGTCCCTTTCTCATGTTTATAGAAATTCCATATTCTTAATCTCGTTATTCAAACTAAGTACAGTTCAGTCTTATATGCCCAGTACTCAACCATTAGTCAATCAACAGATCAGATGAGTCAGTCAATAAGAATTAGATTAAACAACCAGTACTTTAGTCCGACAGTCAAACGGACAAGTTCACATATTTTACCATTCTGTCTACCTAGTCACACCATTCAAAGTATCATGGATTTAACCATCCTAAGATAGACCAATCAAGTAGTCATGTGATTAGATTATTTCATGTTTCATGACTTAGTCTCAGATCCCAGATATTCAGTCCTGATTCCATTCGTGGGTGCCCTATGCATCATTCTAATTTCTCCTTAGTATCTAGGCTAATTCAGCAATCTATGAGGGATGTAGTGTCCCAATGGGGAGATACACTATAATCCCCTGAACTTCTATTACGTATTCATGTCATTCCCTCCTCATATAAGTAACCTATCTTGGAGTGGTGGTTACTCATAGGTGGACTTTCAAAGCTCCAATATCAGCCATAAGCCATGTATGTAATGGCTTAATTCATGATACACAGTCCATGTCACACATTATCGACTCAGTTATGTTCTTATGATCCCATTATGCATGTTCAGTAAAGGGTCTCAAGTTTGAGATTAATGAATTTATCTATCCAAAGATCTCTCCTATAAAGAGAGCAAAGAGATTCGGAAAGAAAGGAAAGCTCAGTCCTCAATATGTTGGCCCCTTCAAAATTCTCAGTCGCTTTAACAAAGTAGCTTATGAGCTCAAATTTCCTTCAAATCTAGATTCATTTCATCCATTCCTCCATGTCTCTTTGCTTAAGAAGTTCATAGGTGATCCAGCAGTCGTAGTCCCCATTCAGAGCATAGATGTTCTAAATAGCCTCTTCTATGAAGAGATTCCAGTCGAAATACTAGACTATTAGACTCGTAGACTGAGGAACAAAGAAGTCCCTCTAGTCAAAGTTCTTTAGCAAAATTAGTCCATTGAGAGAGCTATTTGGGAAGCAGTAACAGATAAATGAACCAAGTACCCTTACCTCTTCTCCGTTAACTCAGATCTAGCTCAAGGTAACAGTCCTCTTTAAGCTTTTAAGTTTCATGTCCATATTACAATGACAAGCTTGGTATCTATTTCATGTTTAGAATTACACTATAAACTTGGTATTAAGTACCATTGCATAGTTAGTCATGTATTCATGTATCATTTCAGTTATATAATAATGCATCAGACATGCATTCTCATTGTAAGAACCTTGGTTCATCAGAACACTCTGTCATGCATTCATGAACCAGTTATGCATGCATCAGATATGCGTTTTTAGTATGATGCATCAATTTATCAGTCATTACACTCATGAAATAATGTTCCAGTTATATATGTTTAGTATATAAGTCAGTTTATCTTCTTCACTCCTTTCTTACTTAGTCTCATTCGAGGATAAATGTTCTCAATGGGGAGATATTGTAATACCTCATACTTTTACCTATCATGAAATCATGCCAAGTATTTTAGAAACATACTTCGAAAGATGAATCCACTTTTATAAATGTGGAATTTTTAAGATTTTTACTTTTTATCATGTGGGAAATTGAATTATCTTTCCAACGATACCAGTTTCATCCAAATCTGATATAAAGGTAGAAATTAGGGCCATTTTATAGAAAGACGTCAAAATTGCTCAGGTACGATGATGAGTACTGATAAACCATCGAGCTAGCGATGAACCATCATCCAAACTATTACAGCGGAGGTAGTGAGACTAACTTCTTCCTAAGAGAGATAGCTTAGGCCGACAGACCATCGATCTAGTGATAAACTGTCTCCCAAGCTATTGCAGTAGAGGCAGTGAACCCCTATTGTGCCCAGGTACGACGGTCAGAACCAACAGACAGTCGACCCAGCAACAGACCGTCACACCAACCATTGCATATTTTTTTCAATTATTTTTAGTCATTTTTCAAAAGAGCTTTTTGGTGTTTTATCACCGTTTCTAATACTTAATAATATCAAACCAAGGGTCCTGCCTTTATTTTTCATCTACAACATCAAAAATTAGGGTTTTTCTCTCAAAGATCTATTCCCAAACTCAAGATCTAAACCCTTTTTCAAGAAAACTAAGAGATTCAAGTTATTCAAGTCCTAGGACCTCAAGAAACTCATAATCAAGGTATGTCGTGTTAATTCATGGGTGCTTTTCACCTATGAAGCTCAAGAATTTCTTTTTGAAATCCAAAATTTGTGTATTTATGAATGTTCATGATTTAAGTTAAATTTGAAATTCATGTTCATGATGTTGTAGTGTTTTGATTCATATTTGGAAATGCATGCTCTAATGATGGATCCCAATATGTGATGATTTGCTTAGCATTCATAATAAACCTTTCAATTTATAAGTTGATTGATGTATCCATGATTATTAGATGTATGGATGATTGGATAACCAAAGCATGCTTCCCATGTGTTTGACTAAATTCCTATGTGAAGGAAAAGTGCCATACTAGTATGATAATATGAAATCCCCATTCATGTACAAGCTCATGCATGTTAAGTGTTTGATGAAATGTCTTAGTCAATGAATTTCTGATATATGTGTAGCCATTGTGGTGCTTTAGCACTTGTACTTCATGAAATCCCTATCTTATTATATTATGGATTGTCGATGTTGGTCATGTATTCAAGAAAGTCATGCTTTGTCAGTTTCACCCCATCGAGTCCTGGGGGTACTTGTACCCGAAAAATTTAGTTATGTGCCTAGAATCAATTTAATATTTTCAAGATACCCTCAGTCAAGCCATGATCCATAGAATTCAGTCAGTCTCATGACTCAGGAAAACACAGTAATCTCAGTGTATGTTTACTCTTTACGAGATCTAGGAGATTTTTTATGTGTATGTTTACTCTTTACTAGATCCAGGAGATTTTTTTTGTTACTCCTTATATAGCAATTGATTTCGGAGTTAGTCTCAAAATTCTACCAGAGCCCTTCTCAGTATCTACCCCAGTGGGTAAAACCAACATAGCTCAGCTGGTATACAGGAACTGCCCGGTCATGATATTTTAGAAAGTCACCTCAGCAGACTTAGTCAAATTAGAGATGACTGACTTTGATGTCATTCTCGGCATGGATTGGCATCATTCCTATTACACCACATTCGACTGCAAAAATAGAGTTGTCCAGTTTCAGTTACTGAATAAACATGTCCTAGAGTGGAAGGATAGTACTTTAGTTTTTTAGAGGTCAGCTTATTTCCCACCTTTGGGATAGGTAAATTATATCTAAAGGATGTGTTTATCATCTTGTTCATATTAAGGACTCTAGTTCTAAGAATCCCAGTCTTGAATAAGTTTAAGTACTAAATGAATATTTAGATGTGTGTCCCAAATATTTTTTTTGGAGTTCCTCTGAAAACGTAAATGCACTTCGGCATTGATCTTCTTTTAGATACTCAGCCTTTATCTATTCCACCATATAGAATGGCATAAGTGTAACTCAGAGAACTAAAAAAATAGTTAAAGGATCTCTTAGATAAGGGATTCATCAGGCCTAGTGTTTCTCCATTGGGTGCACCAGTTCTATTCATAAGAAAGACACGACTCTCTTAGAATGTGTATAAACTATCGTCATCTCAATAAAGTCATAGTTATAAACAAGTATCCACTTCCAAGAATCAATGACTTATTTGGCCAACTTCAGGGTGCCAGCTATTTCTCTAAGATAGACCTCAGATCAAGCTATCATCAACCTAGAGTAAGAGAATGTGACATTTCAAGGACAACTTATTAAACTCGATATGGTCACTTCACATTCTTAGTCATGTCCTTGGGTTTTACCAATGCCTCAGCAATATTCATGGACTTGATAAACCATGTGTTCAAGCAGAGATTAGACATGCTCATCATAGTATTCATAGATGACATCCTTATCTATTCCCACAGTGAACATAATCATGCAGACCATCTAGTAATATAAATCCTCAAAACCCATCAAGTATTATGATATCTATTCATGTCCTACTTTTCAACTCAATTATCATCGCACATATTTATGCACGTTAGTGAAAATCATGTACTATTTTAGTTACCAATATAGGAGTCCCAGTTTACTCCGTGGTACAAATCATGTTCCATGAACACAACTTACATTTATACACCTTCCATAAAATCATGTGCGTATCCAGTTCCTAGTATTAGGAGTTCTATTTTACTCAATAGTACAGATCATATCCCATTAATATAAAATCTTTAGACTGAGTTCATGCAGCTTACGGCTTATGTTCTCATGTTGTGCTTTATATTTGTTTAGCCCACATGACTCATGTTCCACTTGTAGTGATCAACCAAACTCAGGTTATTCACATATACCCTCAGTTTAGATCCCTCGATAAATATATGGTGTCGATGTTCCGTCCCTTACGCCTCAGTTATAATGTTAGTTCAGTAATCATTATTCAGTAAAGGACTCAGATAGAACTACAGGACCATGGCTTTCAGTTATCAATACTTAGCCATCAAATTTAGTACTTCAGTACCAGTTTAAACCTTAATTTTCAAAAGCCATCATCCAGTCCCAGTATGAGTCTCAATTACAAATTTAACTATAGTCTTTACTATAGTCTTAGATATAGTGCCAGCCTCAGCCTATGTTCAGAAATCAGATCAGTACTGCAGTTCAATTTTAGGTTTGCTTGACCTAGTATATAGTTATTAGTTATGCATGTTATCAGTATTTCAGTACCACTGCTTACAGAATATTTCTAAATTATGTTGTTGGCCTAGTCTTGAATTCTTAGACAATAAAAGTATTTCATGAATTCATGCTCAACTATCTCATGTTACTCAATTAGTCCCTTTCTCATGTTTATAGAAACACCATATTCTCAGTCTAGTTAATGGCCAGTACTCAACCATCAGTCAGTCAGTAGATTAGATGAGTCAGTTAGTATGAATTAGTTTGAAAAACCAATACTTCAGTTCGAAAGTCAGACGAACAAGTTCATATATTTTCCTATTCTGTCCACCTAGTCATACTATTCGAAGTCCCATGGATGTAACCATCCTAAGTTAGATCAATTAAGTAGTCGCGTGTTTATCTTAGTTCATGTTTCATGACTCAGTATTAGATCTCGGATATGTAGTCATGATTCCATTCGTGGGTGCCCTATGCATTATTCCAGTTTCTCCTAAGTATCTAGGCCAAGTCAGCATTCTATAAGGGACGTAGTGTCCCAAGGGCGAGATACACTATAGCCCCCTAAACTTTTATTACCTAACCATGTCATTCCCTCTTCATGGAAGAAACCTAGCTTGGCGTGGTGGGTACTTATAGGTGGTCATTCAAGCTCCAATCTCAGCCATAAGCCATGTACACAATGGATCAGTTCAGTTCATGATACTCAGTCCATGTCACACATTATAGACTCAATCATGTTCTCATTTTCCTATTATACATGTTCAGTAAAGGATATTGAGTTAGAGATTAATGACTTTATCTATCTAAAGATCTCTCCTATGAAGGGAGTAAAGAGAGTTCGCAAAAAAGGAAAGCTCAGTCCCTATCATGTTTGTCCCTTCAAAATTCTCAGTCACTTCAGCAAGGTAGCTTATGAGCTCCAATTGCCTTTAAATCTAGCATCAGTTTATCTAGTGTTCCATGTCTCTTTACTCAAGAAGTGCATAGGTGATCCAAAAGTCATAGTCCCTATTCAAAGCATAGATGTTCTAAATAGCCTCTTTTATGAAGACATTCCAATCGAAATCCTAGACTATCAGACTCGTAGACTGAGGAACAAAGAAGTCCCTCTAGTCAAAGTTATTTTGGCAAATTTAGTCCATTGACAGAGCTACTTGGGAAGAATAAATAGACAAATGAACCAAGTACCCTCACCTCTTCTCCGCTAACTCAGATTTAGCTCAAGATAATGGTCCTCCTTAAGCTTTTTAGTTTCCTGTCCAGATTACAGTGACAATCTTGGTATCTATTTCATGTTCAGAATTATATAAGAAACTTGGTTTAAGTTCCATTACATAGTCAGTCATGCATTCATGTATCAGTTTAGTTATATAATCATTCATCAAACATGTATTCTCATTTTAAGAGCCTTGGTTCCTCAGAACACTCTGTCATGCATTTATGAACTAGTTACACATGCATCAGATATGCATTTTCAATATGATGTATCAAGTTATCAGTCATTACAGTCATGAAATAATGTTCCAATTATTTAAGTTCAGTATGTAAGTTAGTTTATCTTCTTCACTCCTCTCTCACTCATTCTCAATCTAGGATTAATGTTCTCAATGGGGAGATATTGTAATACCTCAGACTTCTACCTAGCTTGAAATCATCCCACGTATTTTAGAAACATACTTTGAAAGATGAATCCACTTTTATAAACGTGAAATTTTTAAGATTTTCATTTTTTGTCATGTGGGAAATTAAATTATCTTTCCAACGATACCAATTTCTTTCAAATCTGATATCGAGGTAGAATTTAGGGCCATTTTATAGAAAGACGTCAAAACTACCTAGGTACGATGATAAGCACTGACGAACCATCGAGCTACCCACAAACCATTGTCCAAACCGTTAAAGCAGAGGTACTGAGATGACCTTCTTCTTAAGGGAGACGGCTCAGGCCAACAGACCATCAATTTAGTGATGAACTATCGCCCAAGCTATCCAAGTAGAGGTAGTGAACCCCTATTCTGCCTAGGTGCAATGGTCAGGACCAACAGATAGTCAACCCAGCGACAGACCATCGCACAAACTATTTTATATTTTGTTCAGTTATTTTTAGTTAATTTTGAAAAGAGCTTTTTGGTTTTTTATCACCCTTTCTAATACTTAATAATATCAAACCAAGGGTCCTGCCTTTATTTTTCATCTATAACATCAAAAATTAGGATTTTTCTCTCAAAGATCTATTCCCAAACTCAAGATATAAACCCTTATTCAAGAAAACTAAAAGATTCAAGTTCTTCAAGTCCAAGGACCTCAAGAAACTCATAATCAAGGTATGTTATGTGTTGATTCATGGGTTCTTTTCCCCTATGAAGCTCAAGAATTTCTTTTTGAAATCAAAAATTTGTGTATTTTTGAATGTTCATGATTTAAGTTAAATTTGAAATTCATGTTCATGACGTTGTAGTATTTTGATTCATATTTTGAAATACATGCTACAATGATGGATCCCAATATCTGATTTGCTTAGCATTCATGATAAACCCTTTAATTTATAAGTTGATTGATGTATCCGTGATTATTAGATGTGTGGATGATTGTATAACCAAAGCATGCTTCCCATGTGTTTGAGTAAATTCCTATGTGAATTAAAAGTGTCATACTAAAATGATAATATGAAATCCCCATTCATGTACAAGTTCATGCATGTTAAGTGTTTGATTAAATGTCTTAGTCCATGAATTTCTTATATATGTGTAGTAATTGTGGTGCTTTAGCACTTGTACTTCATGAAATCCCCATCTTATTATATTATGGATTATTGGTGTTGGTCATTTATTCAAGAAATTCATTCTTTGTTAGTTTCATCCCATCAAGTCCTTAGGGTAATTGTACCCAAAAAATTTAGTTGTGTTCCTAGAATCAGTGTCATGTTTTCAATATATTCTCAGTCAAGCAATGATCCATAGAATTCAAACAGTCTCATGACTCGTGAAAACACAGTAATCTCAGTAATATTTTGTCAGTCAACAAAACTTAGTTAACTTAGTCCAGTCAGTTTAGTTAATCATGTACAGTGTCTACCCACCTGCTATATGAGGTTTTGATTCTTAGAAGCAATCCTTGCATTCCAGAACTACATAACCAGTGTAGGTTGATACATTATAGCCTATTATATGAGGGTAGATGAGGTGGCTTAACCTGTTATATGAGGATTCCCACCATTCTCACAAGATTTACCAATTATATAAGGGTTAATCACAGATTCTCCTTAACAGTAGCGCGGTGTTGACACCCTTCCAATTGGGGTTACAGATTAGACACAACTCATCTATAATGCAAGATTTGGGGTATGTCGGTTAGATTTCTACTTCCCACAGTTTTAGTTACAGATCTGGACTGTCAGAAATAGTTATTTAGTCTCATTAAAAGAACTCAAATAGTTCTTCAGATTTCAAGATTATCAGATACAGTCAGCTTAGAATAGTATGGAACTCAGCTAGTTCTATCAGAACCTAAACTATTAGATACAGTCGCTCAGTATCAGTTATTTCATTTTTATAACTATCAGAATCTCATATTATTATTACTCAGACTCAGTAATTATGTTATCATGAACTCAATTATAGTTACTAGATATTGAAGCATGTATTCTCACATTCATGTTATCCAGTCAGTTAGTATAGTTCATGCATGTGAACCTTTTGCATTCAGCCTACCTCACATGAATACCAGAACATTTAACAGTACTGATACATTTGAGCTATGGTGTTTCATTTTACGCCAAGGTTCAGAAGTATGAGTTCCAAACTATCAGTAGCATTCCAATCTCACCAGTTAAAATTAGCAGTAAGTCCTCATCCTTCGAGGACATAATTATTAATTTATTATCTCATTAATTAATTTATTTCAGTAGTTAGAGTTAGTTGGGGACATGTCCCATCAACTTTTTATTCAAACAATTTAAAGGCTTTCAGACTAGCATGTTCAAATAGTTATTTTAGTTGTTTTGGATATTTCATACCCTACCTAGATGTTATATTTTAACAGATATTATGTCTCAGTTTTGAACCTTAAGGCCTTACAGCCTTTATTTCTGCATTTGTACAGTATTTTATGTAGTGTCCTGGTACAGATATCAGTAATGGGTTAGCTTGTTGTCCTTCGAGGTCATAAGAACCGTTTAGCATTCCGAGTACAAGATTTGGGGTGTTACAAACTTCGTATCAGAGCCAAAGGTTCAACAGTGTTCTAGGAAGTCTGAAAAGCCACAACCAGTAGAGTCTTGTTCATGTGTGTATTCTGCACCACACTTATGGACAGGAAGCTATGAGATGTATTAGGAATAATTTCCCCTCTCTTAGTATTCATGTCGTGCCAGTGAGCATAAGCTCAAATGTAAACTCCTAGTCTAATCCATTTTTCCATTTTATTTTCTGAATATGTCTCCCTAAAGTGATAACAAAGGAGAACCAAAAATCAGTCAATACCTTCGCCCTTTCAGGAAGATTCCCTAGATGAGCATCCCTTTCCTGATAATGTCAGAACCTACTCCCTCACTTTATCTTACTCAATAGTAGCTTAGAGAAATTAATAGTCTATTGTCCTAGCCCCTTCTTTAACCAGTGCTACATTGCTAAAATTCAGAGATGACAATAGGGATAGGGCGCCAGGCCTAAAATCTTAGCGCAGTGTTAGTAGTACCCGAACCATCACCTTTGTTAGACTTATTGTAAGAATCATTAGGGTATTTATAAAGCTAGCAATGACATCTGTTTTAGATGTGGTAATCTAGGCCATAGAGTTAGAAATTGTCCCCAGTCAGGTTTTTAGGGTCAGCGTAACCATCCCTCAGCTCAGTACGATCGACCAAATCAGTAGGCTACAACCTCCAATGCTACCAGTGTATAATGCCCAAACAGACTCTATAATCTCCAGTCCTAATAGGATTAGGAAAATTCTCCTGATGTAGTTACTGGTATGTTACAGATCTTTCATGTGCATGTTTACTCTTTGCTAGATCGATGAGATTTCTTGTCTTTTATTACTCCTTATATAGCATTTGATTTTGGAGTTAGTCTCAAAATTCTAGTAGAGCCCTTCTCAGTATCTACTCCAGTGGGTAAAACCATCATAGCCCGGTGGATATACAGGAATTGCCTTGTCATGATATTTTAGAAAGTCACCTCAGCAGACTTAGTAAAATTAGAGATGACTGACTTTGATGTCACTCTTGACATGGATTAGCATCATTCCTATTATACCATAGATAAATGTAGAAACAGGGTTGTCCAGTTTTAGTCCCCGAATGAACACGTCCTAGAGTGGAAGGATAGGACTTTAGTTTTCAAAGGTCAGCTTGTTTCCTACCTTTGGGCACAAAAAATGATATCTAAAGGATGTGTTTATCATTTTGTTCATGTTAAGGACTCCAGTTTTGAAACTCCCAGTCTTGAATCAGTATCAGCAGTGAATGAATATTCAGATGTATTTCCCAAATTATTTTCTCGGAGTTCCTCTCAAAAGGGAAATGGACTACAGTATTGAATTCTTTCAGATACTCAGTCTTTATCTATTCTACCATACAGAATGGCATTAGTGGAACTCAATGAACTAAAAGAGCAGTTGAAGGATCTCTTAGATAAGGGATTCATCAGGCCTAGTCTTTCCCAATGGGGTGCACCATTTCTATTCATGCAAAAGAGAGACAACTCTCTTACAATGTGTATAAACTACCTTCAGCTCAATAAAGTCATAGTTACGAACAAGTTTCTACTTCCTAGAATCAATGACTTATTTGGATAACTTTAGGGTGCCAGCTAAAACTCTAAGATAGACCTCATATCAGGCTATCATCAACCCAGATTTAGAGAATATGACATTCCAAGGATAACTTTTTGAACTAGGTACGGTCACTTTAAATTCTTAGTTATGTCCTTTGGTCTTACCAATGCCCCATCAGCATTTATGGACTTGATGAACTATATGTTCAAGCAAATATTGGACATGTTCATCATAGTATTCATAGATGAAATCCTCATCTCTTCCTGGAGTAAACATAATCATGCAGACTATCTAGTAAAAGAAATTCTCAAAACTTGTTAACTATCATGAGATCTATTCATATCCTGCCTGTTAACTCTATGATCATCGCACATATTTGTGTACATTAGTGAAAATCATGTATGATTTAAGTTCCTAGTATAAGGAGTCCCAGTTTACTCCTCAGTACAAATCATGTTCCATGAACGCATCTTACATTTAAGCACCTTCCATCGAATCATGTGCATTTTTAGTTCCTAGTATAAGGAGTTCTAGTTTACTCAATAGTTCGGATCATGTCCTATGAATATAGAGTCTTTAGAGTTAGGTCATGCAGCTCATGGCTCATGTACTCATGTTGTGCTTTGCAGTATGCTCAGCACACATGACTCATGTTCCACTCCTAGTGATCAGCCAAACTCAGGTTATGTCATGTATACCCTCAGTTTAGATCCCTCTATGAACCGTGGTGTCGATGTTTCATCCCTCAGTCCTCGGTTATCATATCAGCCATAAGCCATGTACACAATGGCTCAATTCAGTTCATTATACTTAGTCCATATCACACATTACTGAATCAGCCATGTTCTCTTGTACCTATTCATATATGTTTAGTAAAGAATCTCGAGTTCAAAATTAATGACTTTATCTATATAAGGATCTCTCCCATGAAGGGAGTGAAGAGATTTGACTAAAAGGGAAAGCTCAGTCCTCGATATATCTCGCTCCCTTCAAAATTCTCAGTCGCTTTGTCAAGGTAGCCTATGAGCTCAAATTACCTTTAAATCTAGCATCAGTTCATCCAGTCTTCCATTTATCTTTGCTCAATAAGTGCATATCAAACCCAATAGTCGTTGTCTCTGTTCATAGAATAGATGTTCAAAACAGCCTCTCCTATAAAGAGATTCCAGCTGAAATCTTAGACTATCAGACTCGTACACTGAGGAACAAAGAATTCCCTCTACTCAAAGTTCTTGGGTGAAATCAGTCCATTGAGAGATACTTAGGAAGCAGAAACAGACATACGAACTAAGTACCCTCACCTCTTCTCCACTTACTCAGACCTAGCTCAAGGTAATAGTCCTCCTTAAGCTTTTTAGTTTCATGTCTAGATTTCAGTGACAAGCTTGGTATCCATTTTATTTTTAGACTTACATTATAAACTTGGTATTAAGTACCATTGCATAGTCATTCATGCATTCATGTATCAGTTCAGTTATATAATCATGCATAAAACATGTATTCTTATTATGAGAACATTGGTTCAATAGAACATTCTATCACATATTCATGAATCAGTTACAAGCATCAGATATGCATTTTCAGTATGATATATATATAGTTATCAGTCATTACAATCTTGAAATCATGTTCCAGTTATTTATTTTCAATATGTATGTCAATTTATCTTCTTCACTCCCCTCTTACTCAGTCTCATTTGAGGATGAATGTTCTCAATGGGGAGACATTTTAATATCCCATACTTCTACCTAGCTTGAAATTATCCTAAGTATTTTAGAAACATACTTTTAAAGATGAATCCACTTTTACATACATGGAATTTTTAAGATTTTCACTTTTTGTCATGTGGAAAATTGAATTATCTTTCCAACAATACCAATTTCATCCAAATCCGATATCGGGGTAGAAAGTTAGGGCTATTTTACAAAAAGCAGTCAAAACTGCCCAGGTGCAACTACGAGGCCAGACAGACCATTGAGCTAGCAATGAACCACCGGCTAACCTATCATAGTAGAGGATGTAGACTACATTCTTCCTAAGGGAGGTGGATCAGGCCGATAGACCATCGAACTAGTGATAGACTGTTGCCCAAGCCATCGCAGCAGAGGCAGCAAACCCCTATTTTACCCATGTGCGACGGTCAGTACCAACGGACCGTCAACCCAACAGAACACCGTCACACCCACCATCTCATATTTTCTTCAATTATTTTAAGTCATTTTTAAAAGGGATTTTTGGTTTATTACCACCCTTTCTAATTCTTAATAATATCAGGCCAAGGGTTCTGCCATTATTATTAATCTAGTTTTTCTCTCAAAGATGTATTTCCAAAATCAAGATCCAAAACCTTCTTCAAGAAAACTAAGAGATTCAAGTTCTTCAAGTCCAAGGAATTCAAGAAACGCATAATTAAGGTATTTTATTTGTTGATTCATGGGTCACTTTCACCTATGAAGCTCAAGAATCTCTTTTTGAAATCCAAGACTTTAGTATTTATAAATGTTCATGATTTAAATTAAATTTGAAATTCATGTTCATGATGTTGTAGGTTTTTGATTCATATTTTTAAATACATGTTCCAATGATTAATCCCGATATGTGATGATTTGCTTAGCATTCATGATAAACCCTTTAATTTACAAGTTGATTGATGTATCCATAATTATTAGATATGTGGATGATTGTATAACCAAAGCATGTTTCACATGTGTTTGATTAAATGCCTACGTGAAGGAAAAGTGTCACACTAGTATGATAATATGAAATCCCCATTCATGTACCATGTTAAGTGTTTGATGAAATGACTTAGCCAATGAATTATGGATATATGTGTATCGATTGTGGTGCTTTAGAACTTGTACTTCATGAAATCTCCATCTTATTATATTATGGATTGTCAATATTGGTCATGTACTCAAGAAAGTCATGCTTTGCCAGTTCTTTCCCATAGAGACCTGGGGGTAATTATACCCAAAATATTTAGTTGTGTGCCAAGAATTAGTGTCATGTTTTCAAGATACTCTCGGTCAAGCCATGATCCATAGAATTCAATCAGTCTCATGAATCAGGAAACTCAGTAATCTTAGTAGTATTCCGTTAATCAATGGAACTCAGTTAACTCAGTCCAGTTAGTTCAATTAATCATGTTCGGTGCCTATCCCGATAGGAAAATAAATTAGCTCTGAGCGAACCCAAGGACGGGAATCCACCTGCTATATGAGGATGTGTTCTTAGAAGAAATCATTGCACTCCAAAACTACATATTCAACATAGGTTGGGACATCATAGTCTATTATATGAGGGTAGATGAGGTGTCTTAACCTGTTATATGAGGGTTCTTACCATTCTCACTAGAGTTACCTGTTATATGAGGGTTACTCATAGACTGTCCTTACCAGTGAAGAGGTATTAACACCCTTCTAATTGGGGTTATACATTGGACCCTAACTCAGCTATAATGACTTATTTAGGGCATGTCGATTAGATTTCTAATTTTTATAGTTTCTGTTACAGATCAGGACTGTCAGATACAATCATTCTGTCTCAGTAAAAGAACTCAGATTGTTCTTCAAATTTCAGGACTGTCAGATATAGTCAACTCAGAACAGTATGGAACTCAGCTAGTTCTATCAGAACCTATACTATCAGATACATTTGCTCAGTATCAGTTATTTTAGTTATACCACTATCAGTATCTCATGTTATTAGTTCTCAGACTCAGTAGTCATGTTATCACAAACTCAGTTACAGTTATTATGTATTCATGCATGTATTCTCTCATTCATGTTATCCAGACAGTTAGTGTAGTCCATCCATGTGAACCCTTTGCATTCAGCCTACCTCACATGTATACCAATATATTCAATTGTACCGATGCATTATGCTATGGTGCTTTACTTTACGCCATAGGTTCAAAAGCACAAGCATCAGTAGTATTCCAATCTCAGCAGTCAGAGTTAGGAGTGAGTCCTCATCCTTTGAGGACATGACCATTACTTTATTATCTCATTAATTAAGTTATTTCAGTATTTGGAGTTAGTTGGGGATATGTCCCATCATCTCCGTATTTCGATAGTTTTGAGACTTTCAGATTAGCATATTCAGAAAGTTATTTCAGTTGTTTTAGGCATTCCATACCTCAGCCAGATGTTATATTTTAATAGATACTATGTATCATTTTTGAACCTTATGGCCTTACAGCCTTTATTTCTACATTTATGTAGTATTTCATGCAGTGTTCAGGTTCAAATATCAACCATGGATTTGATTGTTGTCCTTTGGGGTTATGAGCACTATGTATCATTTCGAGTACCAGATTAGGGGTGTTATAATAACTTAGTTACTTAAATCTGCTTTGAGTACAAGTGACTGACTAAGATCTGTGTTGATAGGTTACGAGTGGTAGGTTTGCATCGTATGTTATCCAGTTCTTATATCTTTTCTTTCTGCCTTTGATATGACTAGATCATACGAGTCGTAGGGTTGGGTGACTAGTTGGATCATCGAGTCGTAAGGATGAAAGTGTATGGGTATCCAACACACTATCTAGATATGACTCATGTCTACGAGTCGTATGTGGTAGTGATGTCTCAATGGGTTGACTCTTGACCAAGGACAGTCTTTTTACAATTTTTAGCTGGGGGAACTTCAGAGATTCCCCACTTTAAATTCTTAATACCCCATGTCACTATAACATTTTTTTTCATTCATTCCATACTTTGCAAGATAAAACATCCTCATTACTCTCTCAAAAATCCTCTCATGAAATATTGTCTAGGGTTTCTCCAAAGTAAGGATTAAGTTCACTCTGTAAATCTTTTTAGTCCAGGAATGACACTCTTCCCTTATTGGTAGCTTACTAAAGGAATATGTTTAAATAATTGTTCATAAATCATTAATAGTGATTTTAAAACCAAGGTTGAGGCGTTTGAAGGCATATTATTGAATATTATTTTTAATGGTTTAAATTGTGATTATGCATATTTTTATTATTTTTATCACATGTGGGTGCATGGGAATGGTGATTTTATATATGGGTCATGGATGAACCCTAAATTTTATAAGTTTGGCTATTATAATGGCATGTCCTCATCCTATTTGTGAAATTGTCACTGAGAAAGATATAGTCACAAGTTGAATTTTGTTTTTGAACTAAGGATTTGGCACAACCATGATAATAAATAATGAAGGACTTTATAAAGGATTTTGTCACCATAAACTAAATTGAATTGAAAACCTTATGGGGTACACAGGGATCCCCTAAGTGATTTTGACAATGGAGTCTGCAGGTTTTTTACATTAGAATCCCCTAAGTGTTGCCAAATGTCATTACTTGCAAGATATTATTGATATGGCGATACCACTTTATTATTCCTTTATAATTAACTCCTGTAATCGGTGGTTAGTTACATGGAAAATGTATGAATTGGACAATAAAAGGGGTTTTTTATATTTATCCATGAAGGTGTGAGTCAGCAGGACGGATATTAAAAACTCATGTTTGGGGATATAAGGGTTGGTTTTGGTGATCATATGTTTGACGGGTATATAGGAATCCCCCAATTTTATCCTTGTATCTATGTATCATTGAGGGCACAGGGTACATCTGAATCCCCGACCCCTATGATATCTTTGGTTCGTGTGGATACATGGGTTGGGGCCCATTCAGGGTATAACACTCGACCCATATACCCCATGGGTGGATTTATACAGGAAAGCTACACAATCCAACCAAAGATTTTAAATTCATGCTAAACCCTGCTCGCTATCCTGGAATGCTATAATATGTATATATGTCACTGTATATTCTTATTTGACTTGGTTTTTAATTGGTGGCATTATTTTATCTTTATTACTGAGTTACATGCTAGATTTCACTCGCTAACCATCTTCGGGTGCTGTATCCCCATATGAAGTATGATCCTGCCATATTTCTATTCCTCTTGCTCAATGACTTAGATTCAGGGACTGCTTGAGTTAGAATAAAATGTTGAGCTTCCATATACCGGAAGGCTTTATTTTATGCTATGGACTTCTTTATATCATTTTTATTTCTTTTGTTTTAATTTTGGCTATGGTCAGGGGCATGTCTCGACCAGATATTCTTAGATTCTTGATAGAGACTTTGTTGGACAACTATGTGCAGGGGCAGTGTCAGTATTAGTGTTTGCATTGGTATTAGTATTTGCATTAGGATTAGTAATGGCTTGACACTTAGTTGTGACAAGTTGGTTATGGTTATAGACTTTATTGTGTCTTTAAAATATTATTGTTTTATCTTGTTATATGTTTGGAATTCATCCGACAGTGGGTGTAAGATGGTTAATAGTTTGCATATTGGGGGCGGTCTCTGGTCCTGGATGGACTTGAGACACCTGACACGACTAGGCCCTCGTTCAGGTAATGTTATGTCATTACGAAAGCCCCACCTCAACTAAAATAGAAGGTAAAAGATAGTAAGCCAAATGACACCTATATTGATGGAGTGTGACTTTATTGTTGTGATGTGCTTGAAGGAGTATGAATCTGAGCGTGTCCAAATCCAGATCGAGTGTCTGAATCCTCAAGTGAGGCACTATAAGAATTGCCTCTACTTAAATGTGTCACAACTATATGATATTGATCTGGATGAGCTGAATGACTAATAAGTACATGATTGTAACACTCTATGGACTAATAAAGCTTTAACCTATAAGAAATATGAGATGATCCCAACGGGATAGCCAACTGAAACTGGGACACTCTACTAAAATTATCATCCTACCTACAATCATAACATACCTTAGAATCTCTAGATTGGAAAATAACATGTGTTGAACCTATTTGAACAACAAACTCATGCCTGGGGTATTACCTAGACCAATGACCAACATTTTCATAGTCCAAATAGTCCACTAAACTCTTGGATGCATTACACCTTCTAATTGAAAATGGTTGCCATGTCTTAAATATCTATATCTAACACTCCACAATGTCTTATGAGACCTTTACTAAGTGTGACCACTGCAACTGATCTGAGAGCCGCCTATTATCTGAGGTGCTACCTCTGAGGAACTGATAGACTACAACTGATTCTGAACTCTTTTGGGAGGATTCCTATCTTGAAATATAACACCCCTAATAAGGTACTGATATGAATCCCCTTAAAACTCTCTCTATATGTCTTAATACATACGTTCTTTGTGGTCCTTGTGTGATCAATAGCCTGATTGAAAGAAACCAAATACTATCAAATACTATGATGCCAAATGGAGTGGCAAAGTTAACCCTATGATAAATCCATGCGCCATCTTATGGTTTGAAGAATATACTACATGATTATATCTAGCCTACTCGATAAAACCAATCTCATTATTTGACAATAATAGAGAACCCTGCTGAACACCAAAAAACCCAGCTTTAGTTTGAGAACCAATTAATGGACTAGACACTATTTTGGGCAGTGAGGTATCAACTAAAATACTTGTAATTCTTAATAGTAGATCTTGAAGACCTTAGGCAGTCATAAATACTAACAGAGCCTGGGGTGGACCCAAATTCTCTAGTTGATGTTGAAGAGATTTGACATTAATCTCTAACTCCATAGTAGGACGATGATCTTAGCCAAAATATCATATATTCTTCAAATTCGCTCAAGAACTCTCCCTAGGGTTTCAACATTAAAACCCAAGCAACTCAAAATTTAACCGCGGGTTCGTGAAACAAATTACAGATTTGGAATCCTATGAATGTAGGCTTCGATAGACACCCAAAATTCGTGGAGAACAAGGTACGTGGGGTTTTTCCTAAATTCTCATGGGCATAGAAAAATCATGTTTTAGAATGGGGTTTTAAATTATGTATATATATTTTGAAACACGTGCGAAATCCTCGTCCATATCTATTGTTCACCTCATGTTATCTATATGGGAAAGAATGGAGTAAAAAAATAACTAGAGGTTCATTGAAATAAAGAAACATGACCAGGAGTCATTAATGGAATTTCCTAAGAATTCAATAAAGCCACCTAAATATAAGGTACAAATATCTCTATACAGACCCACAAAACTCTACTAAACACTTAGATCTTGTTACAACATAGTGGAAAACCGAGCGTTGATACCAATTTATCATGATCTAATTTGTAAGGTAATGATGGCACCTACTCTAAACCACCGATAGGTAAGCCAAATCATAGTCAATAATAAATATTAAGGGACTAATAAGAAAAGAGGAAGCAAAACTAAATAACTAGGTGAAAGAAAATAAGAAGTAAGGTAAATATATGCCCAAAATCTAGTGAAGTCAGTATAAAGGCATATAATACAATAGGAATAATAGTGAAAAACTAAATAAATATATATTTAAAAATGTCTCTGAAAACAAAATAGATATGAGTCTAAATATAATAAAGAGTGATGGTATACATTTAATTTAAGGAGCTTACCCTAAATATTCGACCCATGGCTGCTCTGCAGGATGAATACAACAACAATGAGAACTTATACTATGATCTGCAAGCTATAGAAATGTTGTATGAGTATCAAACACATGAAACGTTGTAGGAATAATCGAATTTGATCCAAAGTTAATGGACGCATAAATAGAACATAAATAAAGAATAAAAATGATAAGAAATTATCAAGGAAACTAAACATAATAATTCTAATGGAGCAATAATAGTAAACTATCCTATTTAAACAGTATGTAGAAACCAAGGTACAAACCGTATATGACTATCCAATATACTAATAAAGAGAGAATGGAGGATGTATAGCAGTAACGTAATGTGAAAGTATACATATAAAATATGAATAAATAAGGAAAGAGAGAGAGAGATTATGCTATAGTAGTATTTAAAATTCTAGCTTATTTAGCCTTATTTTGAGAGCAATTCGTTTACTTAATGTATTAATATTGATATAAAGAAGAAATTATGGGTCAAAGTATGTGATTATAATGTTCAAAGTATTTTGCAAACAAGTTTGTATTTAATTGAGTCATTTAGAGGTCAATAGAGAAAACTATTTTTACTAGGTTGAGCTAGTTACGTGTCTTGTTTCATTTGATTCTAACGTGATTAATTTGTTCCAAATGGTTAAATGTGTAAATATTAGTGGAATAACTTATTTTAAATATACAAATTTTAATTTGAATATGTCAAGAGTCGAAAGATAAAGTGAAGATCATTACGAATTAGCCTTATCTTAGCTCTTTTTTTGATTCATTGTTAAGAATATTGTGTTGTTATGATCTCTAATTCATGGTGTGTGATTATGTAAGAAGCTTTGTAATCTTAATACAGTGATATGATAATTAAATAAAGTCTGAAAATCCTTGGGAAATACAACACAATACACGGGATGAGAGGCGGGACGATAAAGACTTGACTAAAATTATTTACGCAACTTTCAGTGGGTGCGCGCGATAAGCATGCCACACTTGCTCCAGTTCAGTGCTCCACTGCCTTAGAAAATATTAGGAGAATAAATTTTAGTGTGTGTGTGTGATGACGTTTGTTGCACCCTCTATTTCAGTGCATTACTGCATGCAAAGTATGCTGCTCTTCACCACTTCAATATTGACAATTTCAATTTTACACGATTTGGTCTTGTTTCATTATTGAAAAAATCACATGGTACACATTTTGAGGAATGATGGGAGTCTTTGTATCATATGATAATTCTTTTAATCCTAAAAGGATTAGGGTTTGTGCATTATATATACAATTTATTAGGCAAAAAGCTCTTTGGAAATTTTGGACAATTCTTGAGAATTCATGGACAACTTAGACCATACTTTGAGGAAATGGTGTGACGGTGGATTAATTTGGTGGAGGATTCTTCACTTAATTAGGTTTTATTATTTTTATTTAGGTTTTAATTATTCATATCATGTATTCAATTATTTAGATCATGATTATGAATATTATCGGCTAAAAACCCTTTTTTTGAGGTTAAAGCCAAGAACATGACTACAATTGTCTTGGATTAATTTTATTTAATTTTCTTATCATTATTTGTTGTTTTTTAATTCATAATTTAACTATTTTAAGGATTATCTACCCTTAGAATACATCAATTGTCAACTGTTTGATCTCGAAGAGGTAATAGGGAGATAGAACATGGGAATAAACAAAGTATGGTTTGTATACTTTTATAACATAAGGAATTCAAATTAGCATTTATGATAGGGTGTACCGTAATATCCCATACTTTTTCAAGCTCAGTTTAACTCCCAGAATTCCAAGGGTCAACTTCATAAATTAATAACTCTTAATACATGTAGATTTTCAAGCTCAAGACCCAATAATGTGTAGATAATTGACTCAGCTTTGCAGTGATACCAATTTTGCCTAAATTCGATACTTGGTTAAGAAGTTATGGCAATTTTTATGAAAGTAGTAGATCACCGCGATAAGCACCACGATAAGCACCGCGTTGCGATGAAGGACAAATTTGTAATTTTCTGATTCCAGTGAAGCAACTCTATTACCCTATGTCAAAGATAAGTTCCAGCTTTCATTCATCCCTTTCCAGTATCTCACCTCGATTATCTTGTATCATGTCAAAATTCTCAATTGGACAGACACCACATTGCGGTGGAGTGCAAAATGGCACTCATCCTTTTTCTAGTGACACAAAGTGATTGTGTTGCATCTCTCTAAATGCCAAAATGGTGATCGTCTTTTTTCCAGTAAGCCACCATGATAGAGGCACATCATGGTAGGAGGCAAAATCGAGATTTCCAATTCGGAGTAAAATTTTAAAAGGGAAATTTAGTCTTTTCCCAAGCCTTAAAATTGTGTAAAACACAGAATTAATCCTATTCTAATCATTATATGCATATTTTCATCAAAATTACTCTCCAAGGAAACCCTAGAACTCAAATCTTCATCTCCAAGAAATCCAAATTCCACTATTCTTTTTTCAAGATAGCTTAATTAAATATTCCCAATCCAAGAACTTCAAGAATCAATCTTCAAGATAACAAATAGGGATTTAAAGTTCAAGTTTCTTCTTCTAATCATCAATTAAAGTATGTGGGACTTCAAAAAATAAGATAATTTTTTCATCCTTGTACCAAAAATTAATTTTTGATGATAGTTTTACATGTGTTACATAAGTTTTGAACTAGGGTTTGTACCCAATATTTCTATTTGCAAGATTATGAGATTTCAAGTGAAGTAGATGTTGAATTGCATGTCTATTTTAGTATTTTTCATGCGTATCACAGAAATTTCTTGATTTAGAATTGAATTATCACTATTTTCATTATCAAACATAAAATTTATGACGATTTGACATGGATTTTATGCATGGTTTATTAGCCCTATTTTAAATATTGTTATTTCAAGAAGATTATACTTTTAAGCATCACATGATTTGTTACACTCAAATTTTTTAACAAAGATTTCATCTTTTGATCTCAGCATAGACATTGAATCCACTTTACAGTTTCAGTTAAAGTTTTAATTAACATATATAGAGTTGGTTTTCATTATAAACCATTTATACTAGTTTTAAAGTGGATTTCCAATAGAATTAGCATACACATTAAAGGGAGTAGTATTTAGCACCGAGTTGGGTCAAGTTACATGCCTCGGAACTACGAGACAACATACGTACAAATTATCAGATTATTCATATTTCTATATGAATGACAGCAATAGATGTGATCACTTAGATTAGGTTATACTCCCTGGAAAAAGTATAACACCTCTCCACAACGTGAGGTTTTTCTGTAACAAAACTATGACGTTGGACAATATGATATCTAATATAGTGTACGTTAGTAAGAAGAACCTCCCTAATAGTAAAGACTTTTAGAATAGTTTTTAAAAGTATTTCCCTACACCCTAATAAGAAAGACTTACATAACATCTTTTAGAAACTAAGTGTAAAGGTTCACAAATTTTATTCAGATATTTCTTATATGAGGCGTTCGTTACAGAGTTCAACTTTCAGATTTCAAATATAAAAGCGAGTCTTTTCTACACTTAGACAACAAGTTTTACAGACTGAATACCAGTGCAACTTTTAGAAACTAAATGTTATGACTCACTAGATTTATGCAGCATGTTTTGTTATTCATGATTATGATTTTTAGTTTTCAGATATTTCAGCTTATGTGAGTCATCTACATTCAGCATGCATTCTTTTATCAAAATTTTAATAATATTGAGATGTTGATTTACTTATGCATTCACCATCATAAACTTAGTATAATCCAAAAGTACTAATCTACATATACATCTATGTGCTACATTATCTTATAATGTATGTTCAGGTGGTCAGTTTCAGCAGCGTGGGTGATTTCAAGTAGCTCCATCTACATCCCTATAGTTGGTGAGTCCTCATAGTTCGGGGACCTAGTTATTCAAAATTTCTAGTTCATTACAGTAGTTGATTCAGTATTTTTTAGTCAGCGTAAGTCAGTTGAGGCTTTTTCCTAGTGGCTCTCTAGTTATTAGTTGTAGAGACCTCTCTGACTGCTAGATATGATTCAAATTTTTAGTATTGATTGATCAGATTCTTGATTTTATTATTTTTAGATATTATATTCCGACAATTTCAACATAGCTCACACAGAATTCTATATTTTAGCTTGATTATATATCTATCCTTCCCTATTATGAGTTTTAGAATTTAGTAATGGCTTATAGGGCTAGCTTAAGGCTACTCATAGTCTTGAGCACCGTGTGCCATCTTGAGACCCATTTTGGGGGTATTACAAACTTGGTATTAGAGCCTAAGGTTATTAGAGTCTTAACGAGTAAGACAAGTCGCCTTACGTAGAGTCTTGATTATGTGTGTGAAGTGTGGCACATTCATACGTAAAAGTCTATAAGATGTTTTTAGGAAATCATCTCTTTCTTTTATGATCAATCACTCTTCATGACATTTGAATATGTCTCATCACTGATCTAATACCTGCAAAAATGATAACCAGACACTCCAGCCTACTGACCCTCTAAATGAGAATGTATCCATGCTGAATTTTGGGCTTTCTTTCAGGTGTTACCCCAAGTTGTGAATTCTAATGTTCAGGGAAACCATCTGGCAACAATTCCACTTTAGCAAAATGGTGATTTAGCAGCAGCCAAAATTCAAGACTTTATGAGAATGAATCTACCAAAGTTCTTTGGGTTAAAAGCTGGTAAGGACTCACAGCTTTATTTAGATGGGGTGAAAAAGATCACCTAATTTATGTATGTTTCTACGAAGGAAAGTATAGAGTTAGCATCCTATATACTGAATGATGCAGCATATATTTGGGTGGTTATGTGAATGAATGGTAGAGGCAAGAATACGACTCCTATGAGTTGGTAGGTATTTTAGGATGCATTTTTAGATAGGTTCTTTCCATGTGAAATGAGAGAGGCTAAGGAAGAGGAGTTTGTGAACCTGCGATAGGGCTCGATGATAGATAAAGAGTACTACCTTAAGTTCAACCAGTTGTCTAAGTATTCCCCTGATATGATGGTTGGTCCTAGGGAGAGTATGAGTAAGTTTGTTACTAGAGTATCTAGTTTAGTAGTCAAGGAGTGTAGGACTACCATGTTAATTGGTGACATGGATCTTTCTAGTTTAGTGATTCATACTAAACAAATTAAGGTAAAAAAGTTGAAAGAGAGAGAGAGGGGAAATAAGAAGGCTAGAATAGGGCATTTTGAGTATGGCCAGACAAAGTTTGGAGAGAGAAATCATTCATAGTTTTAGAATTATTCATCTATGCTAGTGCCATCTTCAACAAGTGCTACAACCCCCAAAGCTAGGAAGGAGCAGTGGGGTAAGACTTTATGTCCAGATCTTAAAATAGTGTGAGTGGAAAGCTCAGGTATCCTCAATGTGCTAAGTATGGTAAGAATCATCTTAGTGAGTGTTTGTTCGTATAGAAAGGTTGTTATGGTTGTGGTATGTTGGGTCATGGAACCAAAGAGTGTCCACATACTAAGCAGGGAAATAGGGATGTTCGTCCATGCTGAAGCTACTAGTGGACTAGCTCCTCTAGCTCGCCTAGTACCTCCTCAGGGAACATCATCTAGTACTGATGGTGGTTAGCGCTAGAATTGGTTTTATGCTTTACCATCCTGTCAGCAGAAGGAAGATTCACCAAATATTGTTACTAGTATGCTTCTTGTATTTCATCTTGATTTTTAAGTGTTGTTAGACCCCGGGTTGAGTTTCTCTTATGTGACCCCATTAATTACAGTAGATTTTAAAGTAGGTCCTGAAAATCTTTTTGAGCCCTTCTTGGTTTCTACCCTATTGGGTGAGTCATTTGTTGCTAATAGATCTATTGGAAGTGTCCTATTACTATCCTTTTAATATCATGTTAGCAGATTTAATAAAGTTATATATGGTTAACTTTGACCTTATTCTTGGTATGGCTTGGCTCTATTCCTGTTATGCATCTATAGATTGTCACACCGGAGTGGTGAAGTTTCAATTTCTATATGAGCCAGGCTTTGAGTGGGAAGGTAATTCAGCGTCTCCCAAAAGTCATTTCATATCCTATATTAATGCTAGAAAGTTGATTTCAAAAGGGTGTATCTATCATTTAGTTTGACTCAAAGACACTAAGTCTAAGGATCTAATAGTTCAGTCGGTCCATGTAGTCAATGAGTTTCTTGATATTTTTTTCGAAGATTTGCTAAGGTTACCTCCCGTTAGGGAAATAGAATTTGGTATTGACCTTCTTCTAGATACTCAACCTAACTCTATTCCTCCATATCATATGGCTCTATCCAAGCCTAAAGAGTAAAAACAGCAGCTTAAAACATCTTAGATAAAGGTTTCATAACACCCAGTATCTCTCCATGGGGTGCTCCATCCTATTAGTGCAAAAGAAAGATGGTTCTTTGCAATTGTGCATTGACTATCGTCAGCTGAATAAAGTCACAGTAAACAAATAAATACCCTCTTCCTAGGATTGATGACTTATTTGTCCAACTCCAGGGTACAAGTTACTTCTCCAAGATAGATCTTAGATCCAGCTATCATCAGCTCAGAGTAAGGGAATATGATATTCCAAAAATCACTTTCATAACTTGGTATGGTCATTTTGAGTTTCTAGTTATGTCATTTAGTCTTACCAATGCCCCAACAAACTTCATAGACTTGATGAATAGAGTGTTCAAATAGTATTTGGACATGTTTGTCATAGTCTTTATCGATGATATTTGTGTCTATTCTTGTAGTGAGGATGATCATGCAGACCACCTTAGAATTGTGTTGCAAACTATTAGAGATCGCCAATTATTTGCCAAATTCAGTAAATAAAAATTTTGGCTAAGATCAATAGCTTTCCTTGGTCATATTATTTCCAGTGAAGGCATTAGAGTTGATCCTCAAAAGATAAAAAAAAGTAAGAAATTTTCCTTGACCTCTCTCTTCATCAAACATTCAAAGTTCCTTAGGTTTAGCTGGCTATTATAGATGCTTTATTTAGGGTTTTTCTTCTATTGCAACCCCTGTGTCTATATCAATTCAAAATAATGTTAAGTTTCAGTGGTTAGATTCCTATGAGAAGAGTTTTCAGGAGTTGAAGACTTGACTCACCTCAGCCCTAGTTTTAGTACTGCCAGATAGTACAGATGGGTTCGTTGTATATTGTGATGCCTCTATAATCGGTCTGGGTTATGTTTTGATATATAGAGGTAAGGTTATAGCCTATTCCTCTAGACAGCTTAAGCCACAAAAAAAAACTACCCTACCAATGACCTTGAGTTAGCTGCTGTTGTGTTTGAACTAAAAATCTAGAGGAACTATCTTTATAAAGTACATGTTGATGTGTTTACGAATCACAAAAGTTTTTAGTATGTTTTTACTCAGAGGGATTTAAATATTTGTTAGATAAGGTGGTTATAATTGTTGAAAGATTATGATATAAATGTGATATCATCTAGGAAAGGCCAATGTAGTGGCAGACGCCCTTAGTAGATTGTCTATGGAAAGTGTTGCTCATGTGGAGAATGATAAGAGAGAGATTATTCAAGAAGTTCACCAATTAGATAGATTGGGTTTAGGTTGGTTGACTCAAATGAAGGTAACATTATGGTTCAAAGTAGTTTAGAATCTTCTTTAGTTTTTGAAGTGAAAGAGAAGCAAGATAAGGATTCTAGTTTAGTCAAGCTGAAAGGTACAGCTAAAGACCAAAATGCTGAGATTTTCTCCCAAGGGGAACATGGTGTGTTGAGATACCAGAGTATATTATGTGTGCCATGTGTTGATGATTTGAAGCAGCAAATTATGGCAAAAGTGTATAGTGCGCGTTATTCTATTCATCTAAGAGCCACCAAGATGTACTGTAATTTGCGGGAAGTCTATTGGTGGAGTAGTATGAAAAGAGATATAGAATAGTTTATAGCTAGGTATGCAACTTGCCAATAGGTTAAGGTAGAGCTTTAAAGTCTTGGTGGTATGTTGTAGGAGTTTGGTATTCCCACTTGGAAGTAGGAAGAGGTTAATATGAACTTTGTGACTGGATTACCCCATTCACGTCAACAACATGATTTGATATAGGTTATTATAGACATATTGACCAAATCATCCTATTTCTTACCAGTTCACACATCCTACATAGCTGAAGATTATGCTAAGATTTATATCAAAGAGTTGGTTAGATTGCATAGAGTTCCCTTGTCCAACATCTCAGATAGGGGTACTCAGTTTACCTCTCAGTTTTAAAAAGCCTTTCAGAAGGATCTTGGTACCCAAGTTCATTTCAATTCAGCTTTTCATCCATAGATAGATGGTCAAGAAGAGAGGACCATTTAGAACTTACAAGATATGTTGATGGCATGTATTTTTTATTTCAAAGGCAGTTGGGATGATCACTTTTTGTTGATCATTTTTGCCTACAATAAGAGCTACAATTCTAGTATTCAGATTGCCCCATTTGAAGATATTTATAGGCAAAGATGTAGATCACCAGTCGGTTGGTTTGAAGTGGGTAACGCCTCTTTGATTCGGCTAGATTTGGTGTTTGAAGCTATGGATAAAGTTTAGTTTATTCGAGAGAGATTGAAAGACACTCAGAGTCATCAGAAATCTTGTGTAGCTATAAGAAGGAGAGATCTTGAGTATGAAGTTATTGATCTTATGTATTTGAATGTTTCACCCTTGAAGGGAGTGAAGAGATTTTGCTGAAAGGGGAAGTTTAGACCCCGATATATAGGCCCTTACAGGATTTTAAGTCGCGTGGGGAGGGTAGCGTATGAGCTTGAGCTACCTGCAGACTTATCATCAGTTCCTCCAGAGTTCTATGTATCCTTATAGAAGAAGTACATAGATGATTCAGCTGTTATAGTCCTTCTAGAAAGTACAGATATTTAGAATAATCTTTCTTATGAAGAACTTCCTATAGAGATTCTTGATCATTGGATCCATAGACTAAGGAACAAAGAAGTTCCCTTGGTCAAAGTTCTACTGCAAAATCATTCTGTTGAGGATGCTACCTGGGAAGCAGAAACATACATGCGTAACAAAGTATCCTTATTTCTTCTCTATGAACTCAAATTCTGCCAAAGGTAACAGTCTTCCTTTATTCAATTCTTTTCTAGTCTCAAATTCAGCCATATAGTTATCTTATGTAAATTCATGCATTCACAGATTAGTTCAATCACTCAGTATGTTTTAGATTTAGTCATGCATCTTTTTTCAGTTTTACATGCCAGCATATGACCTAAGTCCCATAGTATCTTCAGTTTAACTAGTGTCATTCAAGGATGAATCTTTCCAAGGGGGATATAAATATAATACATCATATTTTTCCTAGCTCAGTTTAACTACTAGAGTGTCAAGGATCAACTTCAAAAATGAATCAATCTTGATATATTTATAATTTTCAAGATCTAGACCTACTAATGTGTAGATATGACTCAGCTTTCCAATAATTCTAGTTTCTCTTGAATTTGACACCCGATTAAGAAGTTATAGCAATTTTAGTGAAACCAGTAGATCACCGTGATAAGCGCCACATCATGGTAAAGGACAAATTCATAATTTTCCAATTCTAGAAAAATACCGCGATTAGCAAGCATCGCGGAGATGTTCCAGCTCCCGTTCGTCCCATTCCAGCAGCTCACCACGATTATCCAGTATTGCGCCAAAATTCCCAATTAGAAAGATAGCTCATCACGGTAGAGTGCAAAATGGCACTCATCATTTTTCCAATGACGCAATGCAATTATGCTGTGTCACACCAAAGATAAAATGGTGATTTCCTTTTTCTTGTAAGCCGCTACGATAGCAGCGCGTCGTCACGGTGGGAGAAAAATTGGGATTTTCAGTTCCAAGTAAAATTTTAAAAGGGCTATTTAGTCTTTTCACAAGCCTCCAAATCATATAAAACACATAATTAATCCTACTCTAACCATTATATGCATATTTTCATTAAAATTACTCTCCAAGAAAATCCTAGAACTCTAATCTTCATCTCAAGAAATCCAAATTCCACCATTCTTTTTCCAAGATAGATTAAAAATTAAAGATTCCCAATCCAAGAACTTTAAGAATAAATATTAAAGAGCATAAATAGGGATTCAAAGTTCAAGTTTCTTCATCTAATCATCCATTAAGGTATGTAGGGTTTCAATAAGGATAATTCTTTTATCCTTGTGCCCAAAATTAGTTTTTGATGATAATATTACATGAGTTTTGAACAAGGGTTTATACCCAATATTGCTATTTGAAAGATTATGAGATTTCAAGTGAATTAGATATTTAATTGCATGTCTACTTTTGTATTATCATGTGTATCACATAAATTTCAAGATTTAGAATTGAATTATCAATATTTTCAATATCAAGCATAAACTTTATTATGATTTGACATGAATTTGATGCATGGGTTATCATCCCTAGTTTGAATGTAGTTATTTCATGAAGATTATGCTTTAAGGAAATCCCATGACTTGTTACAAAATGATATTTTAACAAATATTTGATATTTTGATCTTAGCTTAGACATGGAATCCACTTTATGGTTTCATTTATAGTTTAAATTAATAGATATACAATTGGTTTTCATTATAAACCATTTATACTAGTTTTAAAGTGAATTTCAAACAGAATGAGCATACGAATTAAAGGGAGTAGTATTTAGCACCGAGTTGGGTATGTTTACATGCCCCAGAACTATGAGACAACTTAATCATATTATTCCCATTTCTATATTGATGAAAGCTACAGATTTGATCACTTAGATTAGGTTATACTCCTTGGCAAGAGTATGACACCTCTTCTTAATGTGAGATTTTTCCGATAAGTGAACTATGACATTGGATACTATGATAACTTAAATAGTGTTTATCCATTAGAAGAACCTCCCTAGCAGTAAAGACTTTCAGAATAGTTTTTAAAAGTATTTCCCTATAGCCTAATAGCAAAGACTTACAGAATAGCTTTTATAAACTAAGTGTAAAGTCTTACAAATTTTATTCAGATATTGCTTTATATGAGGCGTTAGTTACAAATTTCAGCTTCTAGATTTTAGATATAAAAGCGAGTCCTTTCTACACTTAGAGCAAGATTTAAAGACAAAATACCAATACAGCTTTTAGAAACTAAATTTTATTACTCACTAGATTTATGCAACATGTTTTTCTATTCATGATTATGATTTTCAATTTTTGGATATTCCAGCTTATGCCAGTCATCTACATTAGTATGCATTCTTTTATCAAAATTTTAATAATATTCATATAATGATTTACTTGTGCATTCATTATGAGGCAATGTAGCACATAGACATATATACTCTGCACAATCCAGAAGTATAGATCCACATATACGTCTATGTGCTACATTGCCTCATAATGAAGGTTTAGGTGCTCCGTTTCAACAATGTGAGTGTTTTCGAGCATCTCCATCTAAATCTCAAAAGTTGGTGAGTTCTCATAGTTTTGGGACCTAATTATTCAAAATATCTACTTCATTACAGTTGTTGATTCAGTATTTTTCAGTCATCTTGAGTCAGATAGAGACTGGTCCCAGTGGCTCTCTAGTTATTAGTAGTAGAGGCTTATCAGACTACTAGATATGATTTATATTTTCAGTACTGATTGGTTCGACTCTTGAGTTAAGTATTTTCAAATATTATATTCAAATATTTTAAGCTTAGGTCATATAGAATTTCATATTTTAGCTTGATTATATATTTATACTTCCCTATTATGAGTTTTAGAATTTAGTAGATGGCTTACAAGGTTAGCTTAAGGCTACTCCTAGTCTTGAGCACCATGTGATATCTCAGGACCCATTTTTTGGGCGTTACATGTACTTAGATACCTTACTTAATTCACACGTAAGATGATAGCTTAAAGAACTTACTTTAATTATGGCATCCCCACTCAACAATGTAGTTGTACGGTCCAAATTAGACAAAAGATTAGAGGTTGGTAGACCATGATCATGCAATTAACCCTACGAATCAACAACCAAGATAAGCGAGTTAACAAATGAAATTCAATACTAAAGTATGATTGTTCGTAAGTCTTAACCCTGAGCTTCTATCCATTGATTGTCCTAAGTCATTATTTCTCTACATTAGTTTAGTTTAATTTCTAGTTTACAATTCCAAAACTTTATTATTTACTTTTTTTCAATCATTACACTAGAATTAAATAGTTGTCGACACAATTCTTGTGGTATCGATATTCAGCTTTCTTAAAGTCCACTATATTACTTGGTAGACCATGTACACTTACGTGTATGATTGGGCACTGTCAAGTTCTTGGCGCCATTTCTAGGGACTAGTCAATTGGCAACTATCTTATTTTTAGTTTAGCTATATTGAGTTGTAAATAGTTTAGTAATTTTTCTACTTAGTTTCTTTATTATTTTTTATTTATCATACTCTTCTTGAGTTTTCAGTCTGGGATAGATGATTTTTGAGAGATAATGATTCTTTTCATTTTTGTGGAGGTCCCCACTATGATGCTTTTTATCCAGATTTTAATCTAAGCGTTTGGAGGGGACCTGCTTGTTTGCGACCTATGCTACAGACCACAAGTTGGTGTGTGGTTTGTGGTAATATGTATTAAGCTACAGATATGTATGGTTTTATTCCTAATTCAGTCATGTTTGGGGGAAATGATCAAAAGTCAACTAAGGAGGTAGATGCAGAGTTGACTCCCCAACCAATTCTAGATAAAGTTGTTGATAATTTAAAAGTCTAAGTAATCGAAACATGTAGTTGCTGAATGATTTAAGGATATAACACCATCACCATCTCTACAGAGGCAGAGAAAAATAATGTTCCATCTTTTGACGGAATATTTTACATCTTTTTCTTAGGAAAATTATATGTTTTCAAGCAACTAAGGTTACATTTAATGTGGTATTTTAGTGTTTTAGGGTAAGGCACAAGTTGAAGGAGAAAACTTAGAAAATCAGCTTAAAAACACAACTGGTGGTCAAAATGGTAGACCACCAGTTTTGTGGTGGACTACCAAACTAACCACAAGACCTAAAATAGATTTTAGAATTTCTGAACACTCAGCAAAGGTCAAAATAGTCAACCACCAGTTTTGTGATGGACAACCAATTTGACTACTAATTTCGGAAGACGTGGTTAAAATAATAAACCACCAATTTTGTGACGGACCACGAGTTTGACCACCAAGTTAAAAAAGAATCCAGAACTTCAAAACACTTAGCGAAGATCAAAATGGTGTACCACTAGTTTTGTGGTGGACGACCAATGTGCAAATAATAGGATTTAACTACTCTTGCAATTGAACTTGTCAGTTGGAACTCTAAATTGATTCACAACCCTAGTTGTTCAAGCATCTTGGTAACCATAACTATGGTTTGTTTAATATCATTGAATTACTACTTACAAAGAATCATTAGATAGAATAACTCTATTAAAATTAGTTAGAACATAATTCACAAATGAAAAAAACCCCACTTTATATTTTTTTTATCATTTGTTTGAGTTTAACTTATTGCTATAGTTTCAAATTAGTTTAATTTCCACTCACATTATTCCACATGGATTTGACCCCGACTCTAAAGTTGGGTAAATATATTAACGATAACCACTTTGCACTAAATTGATGTGTCAGATGAGCGTTATTAAAAATGACACCATTGTCGGGGAGCAATTTGGCTTATTAAATTGGTTTGGAATTTTAGCTTACTGGTGTGAATTCAAACTTGTAAATATTTATTTTTAATTTTTTGTTATTAATTTCGTTAGCTAGATTTTTATTTTACTTTACTTATTAGTATGGCATCTTGGAATGAATGTGTGTTTGATGGTTTGAAATCTTATCTTGATGATCCATGTCCATTTTATTATAAACCTTACTTTTGGAAAGATTGTAGATATGCTCCCCGAAGAGAGATGTGTGCACCATCTCTATCCTACTGGGAGTATAATTGTTATTTATGTGGTGGTCAAGATGGACACTATATTGATTGCCAAAATGCCCCATCCCCTCATTGTGCTAACCCAAATTTTAGTTCTTTTTATGATTTTGATATGTCTTATGGTCAAGAAAATAAAGAATGAAGCATCGGTAAGAGTAGCATTGAAGCTATGTTTCAATGAATTGTTGATCTCCAAGAAGAAATGCAAGATATCCTATGTGATATGTATCAAGACATGAGATCAATCATTCATAAGGAGATGGATATAGAGGTTAACCATTCAAAGCATGTTTCTACATTATGTCTAGATGATATCTTGTCTGTGGAATCATTTAAAATAATGAAAGAGTGTGAAGATTAGGAGAAAGAATCCTATTTTGATTTTGAGCTCGATGTTGAGAAACCGTTGAAGATTTCCCAACCAAACAAACCAACCATGAGGGGTGATGCCAAGATTAAGAAAATGGTGCTAGAGGCAAAAGAAGAAACCAAACGAATATCTTATGAAAACTCTAGCCCAATTCGGGGTGGAGATGATGAGAAGGATGAAACTCCAAAAGTAGGTAGAATACCTCATTTGAATCATTTTTCAACATTGTGATTGGTGGATGTGATGGAAGTCTACCTACCCAAGCAAATGATGTGCTTTAAGGATGAGGAACAAAATTCTTATATTTTGGAGTGTGTCATTCAAAAACAGAAAAATGAAGCCCCCCACTTGAAGGTCAATAAAGGTAAAATTCAATGTGAAACAAGTGGATTGTTGATGTTCTCATCAATACCCAACGAGCCTATTCAGAAAGTTGATATGAAGTTGGGTAAGAGATTCAATTCATTAAAGTAGTGAGATAAAAGAAGTGTCGTTGTATCCTTAACTTTACCTAATGTGCCTAGAAGAGGTATTGATCAAAATTTGGGCTGACATTTTAAATCCTCCAAGTGGAGTCATAAATAGTTGCCAAAAGAGTTGTTCCGTAATGTTAAATCAGGTGTTTCTTGGGAGGAAACTCAAGGTCTTTTGTTGTTTGTATTTGTATTATGTGTTTGACATTAGATCTTTGAACCTATGGTTCCACAGTTATGTTTCTAACTCTCTTGTTTTAGTTTGATGTATTGGGGACAATGCATCATTTTAAGTTGAGGGTGGACCTACTTGTGGGTGTTGATGTCCTCTTGGGGGTTTTGTTGCCATGTTTCTTTTCCTTAAAGTTTTGTTCCTAGTATATCTGTCATATTAAGAAGTATTGTATTTAGTTTTGTGATGTCTTGTACTTAATTGGTAGAAAAATAAGCTTATATGGCAGTTGACATAAAAAAAAATAAAATGATAAATACGCCTTTGAGGGCATATATTGCAACTATGTGATATGCATCTATAGGTGACTTTTGTGAATTTTGTTATGACATTGGTATTAGATACATGATAATCATTGCTAACAATTTCATGAACTAGATGGCTAGGAGCTTAAGATGTACCTTTGTGCCAATTATGTGTGAGATATTACTAAGTTTCGTCTGTGCGTTAAATCCTGAACTTGCCTAGCTAGTCCTACCGAGTTGGTAGGATAGTGGTTACGAAAGGATCATAGGCCATTTTTTATATTAGTTCACTTTTTCTCCTAAATGGCCTCCTATACATGAATGGTATCCCTTGATCCCGATTTTGAGCCTATATGCCTCTTTTTCTTGTTAGCCCTATCACTATTTGATTTGTATCATAATAAACTTGTTTTATCCCTAGTCCTCCTTGGATATTATGTACTTCGACTTAGTCAAATAGCCTAAGTTGAGGATGGCTACCATAGGTATGCGTGATATAAAGTGAGTACGAATAAAGGTAAAATGAGATAAAAAAAATACAATGCTAGGTGTGGTAGAAAAAGAACAAGAAAAGAAAAATTGTGAAAAAAAAATAAAAGACTAAAAGACCGCACCCAGCCTGAATTTGCTTTATAAAGAAAGGGAGAAATAAGTTAAGGGTTAATAAGTGAGACTACAAAAGTTAGTGTAGTGCAAAGGAGGAATAGTCACTTTAAATATCTTTACGTATCATGCCGGCCCCAAGCCTACGTTACAAGCTGGAGAAAAGTCCTTTAGTGATCTTAACTTAGCTGTTTGAAAGCTTAGGTGATGAAAATAAGGGCAATCTTATGGTATTTGACATACATTGATCAGAACATCTTTCTGAGAGTGAGTGTTTCTTAACTGTCCCTGCATTGACATGCTTGATTTTATATATAAGTAAGGAGGGACTTCTTTGTTGTAAGGGCACATGGGTTGTATTGCTAGCTTCTTACTTATTTAGGTAGTGTAACTTATACATATGCATAGTTTTTTGTTGCTAATATGATTCCATAGCTTGATTACTTTGTGTCACATTGTTTAATTTCATTAATATAAACAGTTGGGTTGAAAGTGATTGAACCTAGAGAGGGTATTTTGATTTGAGCTAAAATTGATGATTGACTGTCATAGGCATCTTATGTTTCTTTTGGTTAAGCACTGTAGTATGGTATTATAAAGTTTCTTGAGGACAAGCAATTGTTTTAAGTTGAGGGTGTTGATGCTCTATCTTTTGACAGAACATTTTGCATCTTTTTAAGTTGAGGGTGTTCAACCAACTAAGGTTACACAATGCGGTATTTTAGTGTTTCAGGGTAAGGAGCTAGCTGAAGAAGAAAACTCAAAAAATTAGCAGAAAAATAGGTGGTCAAAAAGATGGACCACCAGTTTTGTGATGGACCACCAAACTGACCACCAGATCTAAAATAGGATTTAGAATTTCAGAACACTCAGCGAAGGTCAAAATGGTGAACCACCAGTTTTGTGACGGACCACCAGTTTGGCCACCAATTTCAGAAGACATAGTGGTGGTCAAGACAGTGGACCACCAATTTTGTGACGGACCACCAGTTCAAACACCAAGTCCAAACAGAATCCAGAACTTCAGAATACTCAGTGAAGTCAAAATGGTGGACCACCAATTTAACGGTGGACCACCAATTTGACCACCAGATTTAGGATTTCAGAAGGCCCACTGGTGGACAAAATGGTGAACCACCAGTTTTGTGGGGGACCACCAAACGGACCACCAGACCCAAATAAAATCTAGGATTTCAGAATATCCAGGGATGGTCAACACGGTGGACCACTAGTTTTGTGGTGGACCACCAATTTGGCCACAAATTTTGATAAAAATTTTCTAAATGGAAATTTCAAATCCTTTTTACCTAGGAACTTATAAATACCAGTTTTAGGTTTTATTAAGCATTATCTGAGAAGTTGATATCCTTATCTTATATCTTCAAATCTTTCTTTTTATTTTCTTGTATTTTCTTTTATCCTTTATCAATTTTTCCATCTCTAGAAACTATTTGTGACCTAGTATTTTGGGGAATTAAGCAAATCTTGTGGATCTAATCATTCCATATCTATTGAAGATTCAAGAACAAATTCTTGTAACATTTTTAAGTAAATCTTGAATTTATTTATGAATATTACAAAGATGTTTTCTATTTCTTCTATGGAAATATGTGGCTAAGCTCCCATAACTAGGGTTATAGGAGCCTTGATGTAACAAATTAATTTGGGTTGTGAATCTAATTGAGTTCCATGAGTAATCGATGTTGTATAAACCTTTCTTCACTTTAATGACTTTTCTTGGTTGCAACTTGAAAAGTGCACCCAAGAACATCACTTGTCCGAGAGGAAAATGCTTGTTGGGAAAAGAATAGGTTTACATGGACTCTAAGGACTTTAATCTTTAGATTAATGGTAAATGCCTTAAAAGAATTTCCCTATATGAAAGAATAGTTGAATAACCAATGCATTCTTTAAGTTTGAGAGAATAAAAGGATAGGCTGCCCACTGAGGTTGATAAACGAATGGGCAAATAATAGGATACAACTACTCTTGCAATTAAAGTTGTCAGTTGGAACTCTGAATTGATTCATAACACTAGTTGTTCAAGCATCGTGGTTACCATAACTCTAGTATATTTAATATCATTGAGTTACTACTTACAAAAAGAATCATTAGATAGAATAACTCTATTACAATTAGTTAGAACATAATTCACAAATTAAAAAACCCCCATTTTATATTTTCGTATCATTTGTTTGAATTTAACTTGTTGCTATAGTTTCAAATTAGTTTAATCCCTACTCACATTTTTCCTCGTGGATTCGACCCCGACTGCAAAGTTGGGTAAATATATTAACGATGACCACCTTGTAGTAAATTGATGTGTAAGCTTAGAGTTATCAAAAATGGCACCGTTACTGAGGAGCAATTTGGCTTATTGAATTGGTTAGGAATTTTAGCTACTAGTTTGAATTCAAACTTATAAATATTTGTCTATAATTTTCTTTTATTACCTGTGTTAAGTAAATTTTTATTTTAGTTTACTTATTACTATGGCATCTATGAATAAATATGAGTTTGATGCTTGGAAATCTTATCTTGATGATCCATGTCCATATTGTGATGGACCTCACTTTTATAAAGATTGCAGATATGCTCCTCGGAGATAAATGTGTGCACCATCTCCATCTTACTGGAGTATGACTGTTTTTTATGTGGTGGTCAAGATGGATATTGGAATGATTCCTTAAATTCCCCCTCCCCCTTTGTACTAACCCACATTCTAGTTTTTTTTATGATTTTGATAGTCCTTAGGGTTAACAAAATGAAGAATGAAGCACTATAAAGAGTGGCATTGAAACTATGTTTCAACGAATGTTGGATCTCTACGAAGAAATGCATGACATTCTACATGTATGCATTAATACATGAGGTCAATCATATATAAGGAGATGGATATAGAGGTCAATCATTTAAAGCACTTTTCTACATTATGTTTAGATGATATCTTGTATGTTTAATCATTTAAAATAATTGAAGAATGTGAAGATGAGGAGCAAGAATCCTACATTGATATTGACCTTGATGTTGAGCAACCCTCAGTAATTTCCTAACCAACCAAACAAACCTTGAGGGATGATGCCAAGATTGGGGATATGGTTCTACAGGCAAAATAAGAAACCAATCCAATCTTTTATGAAGAATCTAGTCCAATCCGGGGTAAAGATCACGAGAAGGATGCAACTCCAAAAGTAGGGAGAAGACCTCATTCGAATCATTTTTCAACATTGTGCTTGGTGAATGTGATGAAAGTCCACCTACTCAAGAAAATGATATGTTTTGAGGATGAGGAACAAAATCGTCATATTTTGGAGTTTTTCATTCAAAAAGAGCAAAATGAATCCCCCCACTTGAAGGTCAATAAAGGCAAAATGCAATGTGCAACAAATGGATTGTCGATGTTCTCATCAATACCCAATGAGCCTATTTAGAAATTTGATATGAAGTTGTGTAAGAGATTTAAGTCGTCAAAGTGGCAAGATAAAAGAAGTGTCATTGTATCCTTACCTTTGCCCAATGTGCCTCGAAGATGTATTGATCAAAATTCTGGACGACGTTTCGAATCCTCCAAATGGAGACATAAAAGTTCGACTTTCAACTGAATATTTTGCATCTCTTTCTTGGGAAAGTCTTATGTTTTCAAGCAACTAAGGTTACATTTAAAGCTGGTTTTAATGTTTCAAGGTAAGGATCTAGCTGAAGAAAAAGTCTTAGGAAAAATGGCAAAAAAAGACACTTCTGACTGTCAAAATGGTGGACCATTAGTGTTGTGATGAACCACCAAGATAATCATCTAACCTAACCAGAACTCAGGTTTTCAGAAGTACCTGCGATGGTAGAAATGGTGGACCGTTAGTTTACGATGGATCACTAAACTGACCGTCAGGCCTAGACACATCCATAAACTTCAGGTCTTGTGGCGATAGACCAAATGTTAGACCGTCAGTCTTACGACGGACCACCAAGTAGGCCATCAGCTTCAACCAGAACCTGGATCCCTGAAGGATTCAGCGATAGGCCAAATGGTGGACTGTTAGTATTATGATGGACCACCAAGTTGGCTGTTATTTTTATCAAGAAAGTGACCTTCCAAGATTAGCATCGATGGACCAAATAGTGGACCGTCAACCTTGCGATAGACCACCAAGTTGGCTATCACTTTGGATGAGAATTTTATGATTTCAAATTTTAAATTCTTTTAGCTGGGAATATATAAATACCAAGTATTCGGGATTAGTAGGGATCCTTTGTCTTCAGTTTTATACTTTTTCCTCTATTGAGAGGTTTGTACTACTTTTTCATTGGGATTTGAATCTAGAAATGGAGAGTTGATTATTAGTTTTCATATTTTCCTTCAAAGATTGAGAAGAACAATATTGTGACATTTGTAAGTACTTTTCTAAAGTTATTTATGAACAACATTATAACTTTGGTTTCTTATATGGAGATGAGTGGCTAAATTTCCATAACTAGGGTTATAGGAGCCTTAATGTAGAGAACTATTTTTGGGTTGTAAATTGGTTTGATTTCTAACATCTATCAAAATTTCATGAATCTTTCTTTATCTTAATAACATCTCTTGGTTTCAAACTTGAGAAGTGATCCCATAAACTCCACTTGTCTAATAAGAAATTGGATGTTGGGAAAAGAAGTGATTCACATGAACTCCATAAGTTTACCCACTGGGTTAACAGTTTGATGTCTTAACCTGATTAACCCTCATGAGAGTGTTTTTGAATAATGCATGAATCCTTTAAGTTTGACAGAAGTAAAGGGTTAAATACTCATTAGGTTGATAAACACATGGGTAATCCTTCAAATTCAATAATTCTTGCAATTGGATACATAAGTTAAATTTCAAACACAAACTCTCAACCCTAATTGCTTAAACATCTTGTTGAGCATAACTCTAGTTAATTCATTCACATTGAAATTACATCTACATTTACTCTTAGTAGCTAGACTTTTGTTTAACAAAAATACAAAAAAGCAGCATTAACATTTCGAAACCCACTTTATTTCGAAGCCTTAGATCAACAGTCTAATAACAATCATAATACTTAGTAAACACTGTATTTCCTATGGGATTCAACACTCAACCCAGTTGGGTTCTATATTAGACAGTGACCACTTACTCTCTTGAAAGAGAGGTGTAATTTAGGCTTATCAAATTTTGGCACCATTTTTGGAGAATTACGATTGTCAATTAAGTTTGTGTTTGTTGCTTGAACTTTCGTCAAAGTTTCTCAAAAATTTTACTTTGTATTTTTTGTTTTTGTTTTGCGTAGGGTGATTATCTTGTGTGCCAAGTACTCAGAGATTAATTGAACCTTTATTACCTATTTATCCAGAACCTTAACTTATTGGTAGAATGGATAGTCAACAAGACCAAAGAAGAGTAGCTGCTCAGTAGGAAGCAGCCAGACTAGCTGCCTTGGTAGCTGGACAAGTAAACCAGCAAAATACGGATAATGCAGGCCAAAAACAAAACCCAGATAATGAGGATCTAGGTGATGATTATTTATTAGCTCCATTTCGAGGCGCGCAGATAATTTTCCTACACTAGTAAATAGGAATTTCAATAGAAATCGTCCTGTGAGGGCAAGACCAGAATGCCAAGTTGCCTAATTTAATCTAGAGAAGGGTGATTATGACTTGGATGAAGCCAGTGCAACAAGGGATATTATCCCTCCGCCTTTAGCACCCAGAGCCAAGTTTAATATTGCATGCACTATGATTCAACTATTGCATCTCAAAGGATTAATTTGTGGACTTGCTGATGACGATCCAAATATGCATTTGGTTAATTTCATCTTAACACACAAATCATTGGACAACCCTGGGGTTGGGTAAAATACTATTCGGTTGTGGCTATTTCCATTGTCTCTATCTGGAGAGGCAACTTTATGGTTAAATGGGCTAACTCCTAATTCTATTACTATTTGGAGGCAACTGAAAGACACTTTCCTAGAAGTATTCATTTTGCCATCCAAGAGGGAACAGTTGAGAGACAAAATAAGCAATTTCAGATAACTTCCAACTAAAGATCTCCATGAGACTTAGGAGAGATTCAAGAAGAAGCTGATGCAGTGCCCAAATCATCAGATGACTAATGTCTATTTGATGGAGATATTATACCGGGCCTTGAACTCTATAACTAAACAAGTGGTGGACAACACAGCTGGTGGGTCATTCATAGACCTCACCTTCCCTAAAGCAACTGACATACTTGACCGTATGACAAAACAAAGTAGAGCTTGGCATACCAGGGATTCTAAGGTAGTAAGCTCTACTGTATCTATAGTTATGACTATAGAAGAGCGGTGAAGGGAATAAGGGAATGACCAAGACATGGCTCATATAAGGACACAGATGGATCTTCTTACCAAAGATTTTTTATTAGGAAAGATAGGAAAGGTTAAAGTAGTACCATCACATGGAATGGATGACTCAAATTCTGAAGAAGAAGCCAATTGCTTGAACAATCAGTAGGGTTTTTGAGGTAGTTTCCAAGGAAACCAAGGTTGAAACTACTATTAAAAAGATATATATAAGTACCATGATCAAGGAAATTAGAAGATTAAGGGTGACAAGAGTGGGTTATGCGTCCCTCCTGGAAACCATGAGGCTGCCACAACTAGTTTAGGAAAGATGTGTATGGGAGACATAATGGCCAAGCTATTGAAGGGAGTAGAAGCAAAAAGTACTGGGGTGACTGAGATGAACAGTGAGTATTCCTCAACAAACCATCTAGTTAACTCTCATTCTACTTCTATAAAAAAGTTGGAGCAACATATTAATCAATTGTTTGCTATATTTAATCAGAGAAAAGCTGGCACCCTTCTAAGTGACACAGTGAAGAACCCAAGGAAGGATGGGTCATGTATGGAAGTCACTACTAGAAGTGGTAAGGTATTGGTATGCCCTACTGTGGGCAAGCCTATGGTTGATATAGTCACTGTAATACTATCTTGAGTTTCTTTTATGTCGTAGAAGTGTGGAGTCTCCTTAACTTATGATTCTTATATTAAAGATTTGTTTGAGGACGAACAAGGCTTTAAGTATGAGGTGGTGATGTTGGGTGTATTTATACACGTTAGCGTTATATTTTAAGCTTATTTAGCTTTGTTTTGAGAGCAATTCATGTGCTTCACATGTTAATATTGATATAAATAAGTATTTATGTGTACAAGTATTTCATTACAATGTTCAAAGTATTTTCCAAACAAGTTTATACTTAATTGAGTCATTTAGATTTCAACCAAGAAAACTAGTTTAACTAGCTTGAGCTAGTTGCGTGTCTAGTTGGATTCATTTGATTCTAATGTGTTTAATTTTTTTCAAATGATTTAAATGTGTAATTATTAGTGGAATAACTTATTTGTAATGTATAAAGTTTAATTTTCATATGTCAAGAGTCGAAATATAAAGTGAAGATCATTGTGAATTAGCCTTATCTTAGCTCTTCTTTTTGATTCGTCGTTGAGAATATTTTGTTGTTATGATCTCTAATCCATGGAATGTGATTATGTAGTAAGATTTGTAAGCTGAATACAGTGATATAATGATGATATGAGTGCTGAAAATCTATGGGAAATACACCACAATAAACTTTATGAAAGATGGGACGATAAAGACTAAACCAAAATTTTTTATGCATCTTTCATTGGGTGCGCGCGATGAGTGTGCAACGCCTGCTCCAGTTCAGTGCTCCACTAACTTAGAAAATATTAGGAGAAAAAATTCCAGTGTGTGTGTGTGATCAGAGTGCATCACACCCTCAATTTCAAATCAATACTGCCTGCGATACATGCTGCACTTCACTGTTTCAATATTGACAATTTCGATTTTACACGATTTGGGCTAGTTTCATTATTAAAAAAATTACATGGCACATGTTTTGAGGGCTGATGGAAATATTTGGATCATGTGAAAATTCTTTTAGTCCTAAAATGATTAGGATTTGTGCATTAAATATACTATTTGTTAGGCAGAAGGCACTTTCGACAATTTTGGACAATTCATGAGAATTCGTGGATAACTTGAACCATACATGGAGGAAGTGGTGTGATGGTGGATTAATTTTGTGGGGGATTCTGCACTTTATTAGGTTTTATCATTTTATATTTAGATTTTAATTATTAATAGCATGTATTCAATTATATGGATCGTGATTAGGAATATTATCGGCTAAACACCCTCTTTACGGGGTTAAAGCCAAAAACATGACAACTATTGTTTTTGATTAATTTCATTTAATTTTCTTATCATTGTTGGTCGTTTGTTTATTCTTAATTTAACTATTTTAAGGATTAGGTACCCTTAGAATACATCAATTGTCAACCTTTGATCTCAAAAGAGGGAATGGGGAATAGAACATGGGAATAAACAAAGTATGATTTGTATTCTTTTATAACATAAGAAATTCAAATTAGCATTTAGGACAGGGTGTACATAGATGTCTTATTTGATTCACACGTAGGATGATAGCTTAAAGAACTTAATTTTATTGTTACATCGCCGCTAAATGATGTAGTTGTAAGGTCCAAATTAGGTTAAAGATTTAAGGTTGGGTGACAATGATTATGCAATTAACTGACGAATCAACAACTAAGAGATGTGAGTTAATGAATGAAATTTAATAACGTAGTATGATTGTTCGTAAGCCTTAACCTTGGGCTTCTATATATTGATTTTCCAAAGTCATTAGTTTAGTTTACTTTTTAGTTTAAAATTCTAAAACTTTATTCTTTACTTTTTCTCAATTGTTAAACTAAAATTTGATAGTTGTCGACATAAGTCCTTGTGGGGTTGATATTCGGCTTTCTTGAAGGCCACTATATTACTTTGTAAACAACGTACACTTGCATGTATGCTTGGGAGTTGTCACTATAACACATATACACACACACACACACACACATATATATAAAAAAACAGACACCCTCTATATATGTCTAAAACTTATAGATAATAAACTGGGCAAACCAAACAAACATTTGGTGGAACATAACCAGAAAGGAAAGCTAATATCAACATAAATAGGTCCCTATACAAAGGATTACTAAACATAAGTTGAACTAACCACAATGTAATTTACCATAATAGATAAAAGAGATTAAGAAAAAATGTACCAACCATCTTAGGTACCAGTCCATCATAATCTTGCAATGAACTAACCATAGTAATAAATAGTAAAGTAACTGGCTAGTCTGTAAAAACGATAACCAAAACGAGCCCCCATAAGACTGGAAGATACATGCATGAACTCAGCAAACTGTAATCATAGCTTATACCTATAGAATCCCCCATAAGGTCCATAGATATGAGCACCAAAAAATTATACTAGTGATAGGCAATGCATATAAATAAATGAAACACTAACCAATAGTAATCCATTTTCAATCCATGAGTCATAAATTAATAAGTGTATACACGTCCTCCATCTCAAAAGCTCAAAAAAGAAGGATGTACAATGATCATCCTTCTCCATCACAGTGGCATTTTGACAAAGGTATTCAAAGGGGACTCAAGATATTTGTATACACTGCATAATCCCAATCGGTGATGCCCCATATCATGAATGTGAGAGGTAAGGCTCAAAATTGCAAAGGTCAAGAACTTTTCCCTTTGGGAATGCAACCTAGCCTCGAAAATATGAAGAGTAAAAGAATATTGCACCAGATAACGGAAAACCGACAAAATACTTAGTTCTAATGGACTCTGATCCGATTCTCCAAATTCATTCAGATACCCAGACACACAAACGAGCTATGATACCATACAAAATTTTACTTTTTGACTAAAAAAATCATTAAATCTTTCATTCAAGATCATTTCTATAAAATATGGTTCCCACAACTTGTTCCATTTTTTATTAAATCTCCCAATAGGCCAAAATTATTTAGAAAACTCCGAGAGCAAATCTGAGGGTCCCCTAAGTCAAAAATTAACATTCCAAAGCTATTAGAGCTGTCAGAATTTCAATCCAAGACTATTTACTCGGAGTTTGGGTTGGAGATGAATTCCTTAATAGTGAAAGATCCAAAATAGGGAGTTGATCCTAAAATCAAAACAAACTATCCCTTAACAAATCTAACAGTTCCAATAAGTTATAAATGACCTGAAGAGTAACGCCCCAAGAACCTATCCAGAGATGTCACACGGAGCTTAAGGCCACACGTGGACTTAAGCTAACCCTTTAAGCCTGTCATCACTTTCAGAACTCACTATGACAATAATCAAGCTAAAATGAGGAAGAGCAATCATGTCATAAACATACTGGAATATGACAAAGTACTAGCCTGTACAATCAAAATACTGAAATTTCTGTACATATTGGTACTCTAGTTTGACAAAATCCTCTACTACATAAGACTGAGGAGCTATTGGGCTAGATCCCCAACTAAATAGTACTAAACTGAAAAGAAACAACCATATACTAATAAGTAAAAATCAGGGACATAGGTCCTCTAACCATGAGGACTCACAAACTGCATAAATGTAGATGAAAGTACTCAAAGATCACTGTCACTGCTGAGACTGAGCACCCGAACCTATATCACGAGGAAATATAGAACACAGAGGAGTATGGGAATCAGTACTTGTGAATGTACTGAGTATGTCGGGGTGTATGCAACTTTTCTAATTAATATCATAAATTTAAAATAAAATCATGCATGTTGACAATAATGACTCTCTTCACTTGAATTTCTTGAAACATAATTTTCATAAATCATCAATAATAACACAAGCTCTATAAATCTCATAAATCATTGGACTCAACTCAAACTCTTTTAATCATGACTTAGAGTGACTCGGTAACTCAAGAAACTTAACCTATTATGGACTTGGGAGTTTCTTATAACCGACATAAACCATGTGAGCTTATATGGAGTCCAACATCTTACCCACGTTTGGGAGAGTTGTTCTATCCTCGCCATCGGAGTAGAACCTTAACTTTAGTGATCATTGTCTTATCCTTTAGCCCTTAATCTTTATCCTATAGTGGCACGTAGTTCTGGGGAAGTAGGGTGCACTAAACGCACACTTCTCGCTCAGTGCTAAATACTACTTCTAGACTCAAGCTCAGAACGCATTAGGAAATCTACCTTAACCAACTCAAGGGTCTACCATAGAGACCAAAATCATGAATATATCTCATGGGTAAATCATAAGTAATTTATGGATTCCTAACTCAACTCTACTCAAAATAATCTTTCCCAACATCAAGTGGATTTGCTTATTAACTCATAACAAATGTCAAAACTTCAAGAAAGCATCACAAGATTCATTCTTGACTCTTAAACTCAAACGTCAATATATATATATATATATTCAAAAATCAACTTCCCATGGAAAAGCTTAAAATCATGACTCTTATCATTTATCACTTGGAAATCATCAATTCTAATTCACAGTAGCAATATACAATTCATAGCATAAGTTCTCAATTTAGGAAATAAAACAATGAAATAGTCATGTATATCAATCTTGAATAGCTCAATTCTAATAACTCAATCATAAAGTAGTTTGGGTATAAACCCACTTTGTACAATCATGAAATTCCAATAGTAAAATTCAATTCTTTGGGCATAAGAATGAAAGGATATTCTTGTTCAAGCCCCACATACCTTTATTATGATTTTGAGATGAAGAAACTTGATTGGAACTTCTTTTCCCATTTCTTAAGTTAAGGTTCTTGATATTCTTAACTTGGAAGTTTTGAATCTTGAACTAATTTGTGAAAACTACGGCTCAATTTTGAGATGTTTATACAAGAATTGGATGGGATTTTAGAGAGAAACCCTAGCTTTTGGATGGAATGGAAGAGGAAAATGAGGATTTTATCCTCTATTTGTATATATATAGTGGGTAAGGATGGGTGGAAAGACCAAAATACCCTTGATCAAATTCTAGAACTGCAACCCAATTTTTTTCCCTGGTGTGACGCACCATGATTGTGGACCATCAATGGATTTTGACAATTACGAAACTGCTCAGTGGCATAACATGGTGAAGTCGCATTTGCTACCTTGGTCGTGACCTGGAAAGGCACCGCGATGTGGAGTAATTGCATTGGTGCACTGGAATTTGACAATTCTGATATTGATCCTTGCTGCAAAGCGCCAATATCGCGAAGGCTCACTGGAAAATGACAATTGCCATTTTAGCTATCTTCGCGACGCGCTAAAGTGCCAGGTGGCATACTATCTCACTAAAATGGCTCTAACTCTTCATCCGAGTGTTGGATTTGGGCTAATTTGGTATCGATGGAAAGCTTATTCAATGGTCTACATGAACAAAAGTAAAAATTAGAGAAATACAATAAGGTATAAACATCAATCACTTTGGAAGTCAACCATATTCACTTATAAGGTGAATTAGGCTTAAGTAATGATCGGGGTATTACAATATCTCTCGCTTAGAAACATTCATCCTCGAATGTTGCTAGTTAGTCTCACGATCAAAGAGGAAACAGGAAATACTTTATGGGAACAATATCGCTCAACCACATTACTTCACTATAGATTTTCGAGTACTTTATAGGATGCACGAGTCATAGAATGGATACCTATATAGATGACTATGCTGTATTAGTAGGGAACTGAATTAAAGAAGAATAGTACCTTCGGCATTTTTTGAACTCGTGGAGAAGAGATGGGGGTACTTAACTCACATATCTGCTTCTACTTCCAAAGTAGCACGCTCAACTGATTGATTTCACCACAGAACTTTAACCAAGGGAACTTCCTTGTTCCTTAGTCTACAAACTTGATAAACTAGGATCTCAACCGAAATCTCATCATATGAAAGGCTTTCTTGAACATCAAAGCTTCCTGACGGATCAACCATAACAGAATCACCAATGTGCTTCTTGAGCATAGAAACGTGAAAGACGGGTGAAAAGATGATAACTCTGCAGGCAACTCAATCTCATAAGCTGCTTTTCCAACACGATTCAAAACTCTATAAGGTCCAACATATTGGGGAATAAGCTTCCCTTTCTTTCCAAATCTTTTCACCCCTGTTATGGGCAAAATTTTCAAGTACACCAAATCATCAACTTCAAATTCAAGAGCTCTTCTTCTCACATCTGTATACAACTTTTAATGACTCTGGACTATCTTCAACCTTTGCCAAATCAACTTAACTTTCTCCATTGCCTCGAACACAGCATCAAATCCAATCACAGTAGCCTCACCCACTTCAAACCAACCTATGGGTGATCTACATCGCCTTTTATATAAAGCCTCAAATGGAGCCATTCTAATACTAGTATGAAAACTATTATTATACGCAAATTCAAACAATGGAAAATGTTCATCCCAGCTTCCTTTGAAATCAAGAACATATGCCCTCAACATATCCTCCAAAGTCTGGATAGTCCTCTCAGCCTAACCGTCTGTTGGCGGATGAAAAGAGGAGCTAAGACGAACTTGGGTGCCAAGACCCTTCTGAAAAGATCTCCAAAACTGAGAAGCAAATTGAGTACCTCTATCAGAGATGATAAATAATGGAACACCAAGCAACCTAACTAACTCCCGGATGTACAGCTTAGCATAGTCCTCAGCAGTGAAAGATATATGTACTAGCTAGAAATATGCTGACTTAGTCAACATGTATACAACGACCCATATAGAATCATGATGAAGGCAAGAGAGAGGTAAACCAGTCACAAAATCCATATTCACTTTCCCCCACTTCCAAGTAAGGATGCTAAATTCTTGCATCATACCACTGGGTCTCTGGTGCTCTATCTTCACCAATTGGCAAGTTTTACACTTCTCTATGAACTTTGCTATATCCTTCTTCATACCATTCCACGAATAAATTTCCTGCAAATTGCGGTACATCTTGGTAGCACTGGGATGAATAAAATACCGCGTGCCATGCGCTTCAGCCATAATCCTCTGTCTCCAGTCATCAACATTAGGAACACATAACCTATTTTGAAGCCTTAATACACCATCTCCCCTTAGGAGAAAACCTCCACCTTTTGGTATTTAACTGAGTTCAACCAAACGAGAATCCATATCCTTCTTCTCCTTCACTTCTAAAACTAGAGAAGATTCGGATCTACTTTGAACCCAAACATTACCCTCAGCTGAATCAAGAAATCTAACACCCAACCTCGCCAAATGATGAAATTCGTTGTCTAACTCCTTCTTATCTATCTCTATATGTGCTACATTACCCATGGGCGATCTGCTAAGGGCATCTTCCACTACAATTGCCTTGCCTGAGTGATACAACACGCTCATATCATAATCCTTCAATAATTCTAACCATCGTATCTACCGCAGGTTTAACTCTCTCTGAGTAAATACATACTGGAAACCCTTATGATCTGTAAGGACATCAACATGAACACCGTACAAGTAGTGTTTCCAGATTTTTAAAGCAAAAACCACTGCAACTAATTTGAGATCATGGGTCGGGTAATTCTTCTCATGCGGTTTAAACTATCTGGAGGCATAGGCTATAACTTTACTTTTCTGTAACAATACGCAACCCAAACCAACTCTAGAGGCATCACAATACACCACAAAATCATCTACACCATTAGAAAGGGTCAAAACAGGGGCTGAAGTGAGTCAAGTCTTCAACTCTTGAAACCTCTTTTTGCAAGAATTTGACCACTGGAATTTAACTTTGTTTTGGGTTAACCAGGTCAAAGGAGACACAATGGAGGAGAAAACTTCAACAAAATGACGATAGTAGCAAGCTAGACCCAAGAAACTCCTAATGTCAGATGGAGATATAGGTCTAGGACAATTTTTCACAGCTTTTACCTTTTGAGGATCAACTCAAATACTTTCAGAAGAAATAATGTCACCCAGAAAGGCAACTGAGCTTAGCTAAAATTCACACTTTCTAAATTTGGCAAACAACTAATGATCTCTAAGGGTTTGTAAGACAATTCAGAGATGATCTGCATGAATAGTCTCATTTCGGGAGTACATAAGAATATCATCTACGAACACTATAACAAACATATCCAGGTACTATCTGAACACCCGATTCATAAGGTTCATAAAGCTGCTGGGGCAATAGTTTACCCGCAGGACATGACCAGGAATTGAAAATGACCATAACGGGTGTGAAAAGTTGTCTTTGGAATATCACACTCTATGACTTTAAGTTTGTGAAAACCGGATCTCAAATTTATTTTTGAGAAATAGCTGGCACTTTGCAGCTAATCAAACTGGTCATCAATTCTAGAAGGAGGATTTTTTTTGGCTGTGACCTTGTTGAGCTGATGATAGTCAAGGCACATACATAATGAACCATCTTTTTTTTTGCAAGAACGGAATGGGTGCCCCCTAAGGAGACACACTGGACCTTACGAAACCTTTATCAAGAAGATCTTTGAACTCCTTAAGTTCTTTAGGGGCCATACGATAAGGATGAATAGAAATAGGCTGCGTATCGGGAAGAAGATAAATCCCAAATTCTATCTCTTTATCAAGAGGTACCCCTGGGAGATTTTTTGGGAAAACATCAAGAAATTCATTAACAACACTAATAGACTGAATAGTCAGAGTATCAGACTTAGTGTCTTTAACTCGAACAAACTGATAGATACAACCCTTGGATATTAATTTTCTGGCTTTAACGTAGGATATAAAATGAATCTTGGGAGCTACAAACTTTTTGGACCACTCAAAAACTGGCTTGTTGGGAAACTGAAACTTGACAACACGGGTACGACAGTCTATAGATGCATAACACGAGTGAAGTCAATCCATACCCAGAATAATGTCAAAATTCAACAGATTCACCTACTGGGTAGAAACTAGAAAAGGGTCAGGAATCTTTTCAGCACTGATCTCAAAATTCACAGCCACCAATGGAGTCACATAAGAAAGACTTGACCCAGGGTCCATCAACACATACACATCAAAATGAAATTCACGGAGCATACCAATAATAATATTTGGTGAATCCTTCTACTCCTAGTGGGGTGGTATAGCATAAAAGTGATTCTGGCGCTGACCGCCAGCAGTACTAAACAAGTCACCTTGAGGAGGATTAGGACAAGCTAGAGGGGCTGGAGCACTAATAGCTTGACTCTGAGGACGAACATCGCGACTCTCTTGTCTGGCATACGGGCAATATCTGAGCTTGTGGCCCAACTTACCACAACCAAAAAAATCTCTCTATTCATCCATACACTCTCTGAGATATGTCCTACCACACTTATCACACGAGGGATAAATAGTTCTATTACTTACACAGTCCTGAGACCTGGACACAGTAAGTTTATTACCCTATTCCTGTCAGATTCTGGATGCAAGAGCAATAGCTGATGAAGGCACTAGCACAAAAGAACGGCTTTAGAACTAAGGACGGATCCCTCTAGAAAATCTTGTCTGACTATACCCCTGCTGGTCTGATCAAACTCTCTTATTCCCCCTTATTATCTCTCTCTCTTCTTTACCTTATCTGCTTTAATCTATTGAGCATGTAACATTAATCTAGAAAGATCCATGTCCCTATTAAGCATAGCAGATCTACACTTTTTCAGGACATAACCCAACACACCAGCGAAAAACTTACTTATACTGGTTCTAGAATCATTCATCATACTAGGAGCATACTTAGATAACTGATTGAACTTAAGACAATACTCCTTAACTGTCATGGAGCCCTATCTCAACTTCATAAATTCTTCTAATTTTACTTCCTTCAGCTCCGGGGTAAAGAATTTGTCTAAGAACACATCCTATAATAACTGCCAAGTCATGGGAGCGGCGACCTCTCCTCTACTCTTCCTCCACATCTCCACCTAATCATAGGCAACATCTTTCTAGTGATAGGAAGCTATCCTCATAATATCTTCCTCTATTACATGCATAATTTAGGTGATTTTTTACCTTATCAAGATATATCTGCGGGTCCTCACCTGTCTTTAACCCATAAGACTATGGCAGATTCATCCGCATAAAGTCACAAACCTAAGATTCCACTGAATTACCTTCTTGCAGGGGTGGAACTATACCTTGTGCATAGGTCTTATCATTGGCGGTAACCTCCTGGGCTGGCGCCTGAAAAGCTTCTTAGAATCTACGTAGGATACTATCTCACCTAAAGGATCAATGGGTTGAGGTCATTTATTATTTCTATGAGCTCTACGAGGAGGCATTATCTATCATAAGAGAGCACAAATTAACAGTAGAGAAAAAAAATAGTCATAATCATGATGGACTTTTGAAAGAAGGAACCAACTTTTCTTAAAACATCCTGTAGCCTCTTGCTCATAGATGTGGCACGCTACACACCGATGATTAAGACTCTACGGAACGCGACTTGTCAGACTCCCTAGAACTCTTTGAACCTTAGGCTCTAATGCCAATCTTGTAATGCCCCAAGAACCTATCCCGAGATGTCACACAGTGCTTAAGGCCACACGTGGCCTCAAGATAACCCTCTAATCCTGTCATCACTTTTAGAACTCACTTTGACAATAATCAAGAAAAAATAAGGAAGAACAATCATGTCATGAACAGACTAGAATATAATACAGTACTGACCTGTACAGTAAAAATACTAAAATTTTTATAAATATTGGTACTCTCGTCTGGCAAAAGCCTCTACTACATAAGACTGAGGGGCCATTAGGACAGATCCCCAGCTGACTCATACTAAACTGGAAAGAAACAACCATTTACTAACAAGGCAAAATTAGGGACATAGGTCCTCAAACCATGAGGACTCACCAACTGCAGAAATGTAGATAAAGGTACTCAAATTTCACTGTCACTGTTGAGAATGAGCACCCAAACCTATATCATGAGAAAATATAGAACACAGAAGAGTATAGGAATTAATACTTGGGAATATATTGAGTATGGAGGGGTATATGTAACTTTTTAAAATAATATCATAAATTTAAAATAAAATCATGCATGCTGATAATAATGACTATCTTCTCTTGAATTTCCTTAAACATAATTTCCATAAATCATCAATAAAATGCATGCTTCATAAATCTCATAAATCATTGGACTCAACTCAAATTCGTTGACTCATGACTTAGAGTGACTTAGAAACTCAAGAAACTTACACTATTATGGACTTAGGAGTTTCTATATAACCGACATAAACCATTTGAGCTTACATGGAGTCCAACATCTTGCCTACGTTGGGTAGAGTTGTTCTATCCATGCCATCGAGTAGAACCTTAACTTTATTGATCATAGTATTGGCTTTTTGCCCTTAATCTTTATCCTACGGTGGCACTTAGTTATGGGGAATTAGGATGCACTGAACCCACACTTCCCACTCGGTGATAAATACTACTCCCAGACTCAAGCTCAGAATGTATTAGGAAATCCACCTTAATCAAGTCAAAGGTCTACCATAGAGACCAAAATCATGAATATATCTCATCGGTAAATCATAAATAATTTATGGATTCCTAACTCAAATCAACTCAAAACAATCTTTCTCAACATCAAGTGGACTTTGCTTATTAACTCATATCAAATGTCAAAACATCAAGATAGCATCACAAGATTCATTCTTGACTCTTAAACTCAAACGTCAATATATATATTCAATAATCAACTTTTTATGGAAAAGCTTAAAGTCATGACTCTTATTATTTATCACTTGGAAATTATCAATTCTAATTCATAGTGGTAATATACAATTCATAGCATAAGTTCTCAATTTAGGAAACAAAACAATGAAATAGTCATGTATATCAATCTAGAATAGCTCAATTCTAATAACTCAATCATAAAATAGTTTGGGTATAAACTCACTTTGCTGAATCATGAAATTCCAATAGCAAAAATCAATTCTTTGGGCACAAGAATAAAAGGATATTCTTTTTCAAGACCCACATACCTTGATTATGATTTTGAGATAAAAAAAACTTGATTGGAACTTGTTTTCCCACTTCTTAAGTTAGGGTTCTTGATGATCTTGACTTGAAAGTTTTGAATCTTGAAATAATTTGTGAAAACTATGGCTCAATTTTAGATGCTTAGAAAAGAATTGGATGGGATTTTGGAGAGGAACCTTGGCTTTTGGATGGAATGGAAGAGGAAAATGAGGATTTTATCCTCTATTAGTATATATATAGTGGGTAAGGATGGGTGGAAAGACCAAAATACCCTTATGAAAATTCTAGAACTGGAGCCCGATTTTTGTCCCTGGTGCGACGCGCCATGATCGCGAACCTTCAATGGATTTTGATAATTGGGAAATTGATCAGTGGTGCGATGCGGTGAGTTCGCATTTGCCACCTTGGTGGTGACCTAGAAGGGCACCGCGATGCGGTGTAATCACGCTGGAGCACTTGAATTTGACAATTCTGATATTGAGCCTTGGCGCAATGCGCCAACATCACGAAGGCTCACTGGAAAATGACAATTGCCATTTTGGCTGTCTTTGCGACGCGCTAAAGTGCCAGGTGGAACACTGTCTCACTAAAATGGCTCTAACTCTTCACCCAAGTATCAGACTTAGGCGAATTTGGCATCGATGGAAAGGTTATTCAGTGCTCTGCATGCAGAAAAGTAGAAATTAGAGAAATAGAACACGATATAAACATCAATAACTTTGGAAGTCAACTAGATTCACTTAAAAGGCAAATTTAGGCTTAAGGAACGATCGGGGTATTACATGTAGCCGTTGTAGGAACGTTTGAAGCACTAAAAATGCATGAAATTGATAAAATTACCCTGAGATCTATTACAATATCCATTACGAAAAGAATTTCTTCCATTAAAGTCAAGGGATAAGTAGAGCCTGAAAGATTAAAAGGATAAGGTACTAGGCCTACATGTTCCGAGTAACACTCCCTAGATAGCTTTTATGGCAAACCAACGATTTCAAAGAATTTCACCAACGGTATCCCTTTTCACAAACTTTCATACTTCACTTTCTAAATATCCCAACATTCATCCTCACTAACCAATTGACATCTAACAAAGCCAAACACGATTAAAGCATATAAAACAACAATACACTAATATCATTCTGGTATATGCACTAATATCTTGGTTTTGCCCGCGCAATCACATCATATCAACCTCAAATAGCTGAAGTTGATCCACCAAAATCCATAATGGTAATCATAAGAATAAACCTATAATGTGATACCTGGAAGTATAAATTGGTATGATCGAAACCTGCAATCTCTAGACAAAATAATAACTAGCCAAACGACCCTCAAATCTGATAATCAAGATTATGAAAGATAGAACTCTTGAGATTGAATGATCTTCTCTAGAATGTCCAAGTAACTAAGGATAAAACTATGGTAAGTCCAATTTAAGCATAGTTCTCCTTCTGAGGCGTAATCCAAGATTTTGATGAAACTAAAAATCAAGGTGAGTAGAAAAAGCCAATATCATGTGAAAAGGGACTGTCCCTGGAGCATTTATCAAGGATAACCCATCTAAAATAAAAGAAATTGCACCAGTAGATAACAAGTAGGTCTACTCAACTGATAAATAAACTCTCAACTGAATCAAAACCTTAAAATAGGCTACAAGAAAGTTACATAATCTATAGCTGAACTACTATATCTCATATATTTGAATCGATCATGGTGATGAGTAAGAATCCGCTATCCAAAATCTTTCATAATTTACAAGCCACAATTAAAAAGAGATAAATCCAACATTCAAGCCCATAAGTCTTCTTGAATATCAAGTAGTAAAAGCAATCTCACCATCAGAATTCAGTTATATATCACGGTTCACCCAAAAGTTAAAATTGAAATTTTGTCAAAGAGCAGAAGCATAACTAAGGGTAAACCACCGACAAAAGATACGAACAATTTGAACCAATATGTTAAAGGCATAACACAACAAAGTAGAACAAAAAACTCCCTAAAGAGGCAAAGAGACTTATGGTAGCCCAATGCTTGAGTATCTCAGAAAGATATAACCTTTTTCCTGAATTTTGTCAAACAAGTACTACATTAATGGAAATGAACACTCACACCCATAGACACCTACTTTGGTTGTTGACAACTAATGTACAAGAACATATCACCAAGCTAAAGCATTCCACCAAGTCACATCAGGCCAATCAACTATCGAAAAGAGATATTTCAAAAATCTCCCATAAAAACTAACCCCGACACAATTGATCCATGAATTATATCATAGAAATAACAGAGTATTAAAATCAACATAAGGACCAATATAAAGACAGCTTCTATGAAACAATCCTAGAAAACCATAAAGAAAGACTTAAAGTTTTCAACACTAGAAACAAACAATAAAATCAACTTGCCAAATTTAGAATAATAACAAAGCAATGGAAGGCAAACCTTTCTTTACCATCTCAAATCATTCAAAAATCTATCTAACCTTGATGATAGATGAAAATTAACCAACTTCACTGAACTAAAAGAGAGGAAACCAAGAAACCTAGTCTAGCCATCTATCAAGTAAGACTTAATCGATGTCAAAATAATGACATCACTAACAAAAGTCTAAGATACAGGTGTTACAAAATAAAGAACATAGTGGGTACCATTCTAAGGTCATAAAAAGGATAAAATATAAAAGTAAAGAGGAATTTGACCCTAGTGCTACACCCCAACGAAAATACAATATTTATTTACTCGATTCACTACTAAAAGAAATAATCTATAGGTGCAGTCACCTATGCATGAATCTACACAGGTCATAGAATTACCAAATTATAATATCAAGGCATAAAGTTGTCAACGAATATAAAAGCACCAACTCAACTCAAATAGAAGGTAAGAGATAGTAAGTTTAATCAAACCTATATATATAGAGTTCAATGTCATAGACGTGATGTGTCTAAATGACTACAAATTTGAGCATATCTAAATATGTATCGAATATTTGAATCACCAACAGTGGCACTAAGTGCACTATCTCTACCTAAAGGTGTCACAACTTTATAAAATTTATCTGGATGAGCTGAATGACTAATAATCGCACATCAGTGGCACTCTCTAAACTAGTGGTTGGTCTCTCTACAATCATAGCAAACCTCTACAGCTCTAACCTAGTGATAAACTCATATTATTCCCAACTGGCAGACTAACTTATGTTGGGACACTCTCTACTAAAATGACCATCCTCCCAGCAAATCATAAAATACTTTAGAAGCTCTAAAATGGTGAGAAACATATGTTGATCCTATTTGAACAACCAAATCATGTCTGGGTGATTCCCTAGACCAATAAAGAACCTTTTATAGTCTAAACATGCACTTAGAATTTTTAGATGCACTCTACCCACTGATCTATAATGGTTGCTATGACCTGAAGATCTATATTAAATACTCTATAATTTCTGATGAGAACACTATTTATTTGGACTAGCACGACTGATCTACGATCCACCTATACTTTGAGATGCTACCTCAAAAGACCTAATAAGCTGTAAGTGATGCTCACATCTACTAGAATGATCGCTACCTATAAATAGAATACCACTATTAGTATACTAATAACATGGCCCCTTATTACTACCTTTATATATCTCAATAAATTCCCTTTCTATGGTCCCCCTATGATAAATAACCGGATTGATAGAAGACCATGCTGCTATCAAATACTCCAAATCTAAGTTAGTAGAAAATTTAACCCTATGATAAATCTATCCATCACCTCACATGTTGAAGAATATAGACAGGAGTATGTCTGGGAAACTCTAGAAATAAAATCTCATACTTTGAAACTTTTAATAAACCTACCAAACACAAATAAACCCAACTTTAGTCTGAGAACTTTTCAATGTACTAGACATATTTCTAACCCTACAATATCCACTAAAATACTCAAAATCCCTAACACTAAATCTTGAAGAACTGAGGGGGTCACAAACACAATCGGAGCATAGAATGTACCTAAATTCTTTACATAATACAAAAGATATTTGATATTAATCTCTAACTTCCATGCCCGACACTAAGTTAAAATTCTAGAAAAACCTATGAAAGCATTATTCATATCTATTAATAAAATTTTGTTATCTATCTAGGAAAGAATAAAGTTAATTAAAGTACCAGGGGTTCATAAAAATACTAACACACAACCAGGACTCAAGAATAAAATTTCCTAAGAATGTCATATAGCCTAGAAATGATAAGATACATAGGTTACCATATCAATATAAAGGACTTTACTAGATACTTGACTATTATACGAACACAATGTTAAGCATCACTATGATACAAAATTGTCATAACCCACCAATAAGTAAGCCTTCCTAGTTTCCAATATAGCTAGACTAATAAGAAAGGCAAAAATAAAACTAAACAACAAGGTAAAAGAAAATAAGAATGTAAATTTATTAAAAATCCTAGTGAAATTAATAGAAGAGATTCTAATACAACAAGAGTACAAATGATATACAAAATAAATATATATACGAAGATATTTCTAAACACAAAATAGAGATAAGTAAAATAATATGAGGTAGAGAAGGGATACTTTGAATATTAGGAGAGCACCTCAAACATTTGACCTATAGATGCTTCACTTGATGCACATATTAAAAACAAGAACTCATAATATGATCTATAGGTTGCATAAGTGCAGTATGAGTATCAAACATGTTGTACTTAGTAGGCATTGACTAAAAGACCACCAAAGATAATGCAAGCATAAAACATAGTTGAAGTAGGAATATAAACTACAAGAAACTAGGAAACTAAACACAATTATTATAATGGCGTAATAAGTGTAAGCTATCCTTTTCTAATAGTATCCAAGAACTATGGTACAATACCGTATATTACTAGCCTAAATAAAAATGAAGAGCGAATGAAGGATATTAATTAGTAATACAAGTCCAAAAGATACATATATGATATGAATAAATAATGAAAGAGTGGTATATAAAGTAATATCATATCATATATATATATATATATACACCTCTATATAGGACCAAACTTAGAGATAGTAACTAGATGGAACCAATCTAACCTCTTGAGGAACATAGACAAGAATGAAGCTAATACTAGCATAATCAAGGTCCCTATTGTCAGGATGACAAAACATAATACAACTCTTATTATCCCAAATATTCTAACTCATGTAAATTGGCAATGTAATAGAGATAAAAAGGAGTTCTGTAATCCGCCAAGATGAGGATGAGTGATGGAGGAGTATCTTTCTTTGAGTACTTTGCACATTGAGTCACTTTTGGGCCTATTTCTTTATAAATAACCCATGGATATAATTATCTAGTTTCCTTCTTTTCTTAGACATGGGTGTTTTTTTATGAGTTTACACTTGAGAGTATTTATCAAGTTTTTTTTTTAAGCTTAGTTAATTATTTATAAATGTTGGTTATGAGGGGGTTGAACTCCTCTCTCAGTGTTTATAGGATTAGGTACTTGTAGTAGTATTTCATTTTAGGTGTTTGGTTTAATATACCTTTGGTTTGTCAACATTTCTTCTCTTATGTCTATTTAGTTATTATCTTTCCTTTATTATTGTTTTATTTTTGTACTTTGTGTTTATTTCTATATTTTATCTCGAATCATTTTGTTTAAAGACAAGCTTAGAAATATTCCCATGATTCTAGTCTTGGGTATGATACTTAAGGAAAATAAAAAAAATCATAAAAAAAATATTTCAATGTTTTTGAGTCCAAATCTAAGATTTGAGCTTAATCGAAGTTTACTTGAAGGTTCGACCATTGGTAAGCTGAGCTTGAAGAAATTCTAAAATTGTCCATCAAATCTGAGTTCTTGGAGTGAAATAAATATTTGAATAGAATTAAGGTGTTTTACCTATACCAAAACAATCTAGATCTCAAACTTAGGGTGAATGCGACTTAAAATAAGTTCTGAATTTTTTAACTTCATATTATTCTTGGTATTCTTCAAGAAATTCTTATCTACCAGAGGAAGATTTATTAAAAAAGTGTTTTTAGATTTGAAAAAAAAAGCCAAACTAGGCAATGACAAGTGTTAGTACCAAGGAATATTCCCAGAGAGAGAGTGCAAAAAGGCCCACAAAAGGACAAATTTTGGGAGCTCCAGCTGTACTAACTCAGGGCATATATGCCTACATTTCAACACCTATGGATGTAGGTTACTAATGTTGGTAAATCCAGGTTCACTGGAAGTGATCTATGAAGTTCCACTTGCGAGGACAGGCCCGCACCTATGACCGCACCTCACCCAACACAGTTCAACCACTCCAAATTAAATTTTCATTAGGTTTTAACCATCAATTTTAATTTTCATTATTACTAATAACTTTATTTGATTCTTAAAACTAATTTTCAACTATTATGAACCCTACTTAGTAGTTGGTTAGTTCTTTACTACATCTCCTTTCTTTCTTGTCCTTTTATTTGTACGATTTTATTATTTCTTTCTTAGTTAAATTTTTTGATATAAGTCCTTTAGATTTTCAATTAATTCATCCATTATTATCTCAAAAAGATTCCCTTGTAACTAAGAGTAACAAATTTACACCTCATATACCATCATGAATAAGAAAGTTCAACAAGTTGAGCTAATTGAGATCTATTTCAAGTTTGAAGACACTACTGATTGTGAGATTTGATTTTGCCAACATTATCCTTGTTTGTTAGTTGAGTTGAGTGTCTTTTTTATAGGTACAACGGAACCAGTTTATGAGATCCAACCTTCCACAAAAAGAAAAAACTTAGACACTTTGGTCTAGGCCAACATGGTGTTGCAACAAGTTATAAATATTAAGAGGGGAGGGATATCAAACATGAATAAGAAGATATCAAATATGGAAGGTAGAGTGATGAATATAGATGGAAGGATTGTGAGTGTGGAGGGTAATCTTAATTCTTCAAATGCTACTCGACTAAACAATCTCCAAGCTTCCTCAAGTGGGAATGTCCAAGAGGCTTTCACTACTATTTCACACAGAACTTTTCTCTTTGTTTTTTACTCTTTAGAACAAGGTAATTCTCCCTTACCTATTACTACTACTACCGATCAAACTCAAAAAAAATTATCACGACCCCTAAAATTTAACCCATCCTAGCGAATGCCCAAAAATTACCACCACTTCAAGCTCCATAAATTCTTATTCCACCCTATTAAGAAAAATAAAATATAGGTCCAAACCATCAAATCCCACAAGGATTGAACCCACAAGGTCTTAACCTACCCTACTACCTACCTAATCAAATGTCACAGGTCCAAGTACCACACTACCAAACACCACAGAATCCAAACCCACCATATCAAGCTCCACTTAACCAAATGCCACCTAACCAAGCAGTAGGAGGGGTTCCAGAAGAGTTCAAGGTTCGTACAGAAAGAGGTTATGGGTATGGTTCTTTAGAAAATGGTCCAAGGAACCAAAGTGGATATGGATGTCTTGGGTCTCAATTCTCTCAAGGTAACTCTTTCTAGTTTTAAAGCGGTAGTGATACCGAAGGGTACCTTAAATGGGTTTGTAAATATAATTGGATCTTCCAAGATAATGATTTTCCCTAGAAGATAACCTATGTCATAGCTAAATTTAAGGGATATGCTTTAACTTTGAGTTTGTCAGCTAAAATAAGTTAAGGATTTCTTCATGAAGGTCACAATACACTATGAGTATCAATAAAGTCCAATATTAGAGCTACCTAAATACCATAGAGGTATAGATGAGGATTGCTTGCCAAGTTATACAATTTGAGACAAGATGATAAAAGTGTTAAAGATTACTATAATTCTAAAACCTAGTCTTGAAGCTTGATTATAATGAGTATGAATCGCATACCAAGATTTAGTTCAAAGTGGGGTAGAATAAAGAAATTGCATCTAGAATCACCATAAACAAGTTTTCCTAGATGCATAATCTTTTAGAAGAGGCTATTGATGTGGAGAGAGATATCAAGGTGGAGAAGGCCATCAATCCTTAGATGGGAAATCAAGTGTCCTCAAATTGGAGTTAAGGAATCGAGTTGAAGAAGTCTTTCAAAAAGAAACCCATAGAGAAGAATATTTCAAGGTATACCCCTAGATAATAAGGTAATCCAAATCTTAAGGGTAACTAATACTTTAAATATAATGGACGAGGTCATCGAATGAATAACTGTCCAACTCAGATAAAAATTATACTTTGGAAAGGTGAAGCATATTAAGAAGAAGAGGGGGAGGGAGAGGAGAACTACATAGAAGGGCTTCTAGTTTTTATGAAAATACATAGGGTTTAGAAGATCCTTGCGATGGGGATATCACCGTCCCAAATATGCTTTTCAAAATGTTCCTATTGAAAAAGTTTTTACTCAAGAAAGATAGGTTAGAATTCTACTATTTGGTTAAGTGTGTTATGGACCATCCCAATCCCAAGGAGTTCCCCCAGTATCTTGATCTTAAAAATGACGTTTTCATAAATTTGAGGGCTAATTCTCTCTGAGAAAGATATAATGATACGATTTTAATTACACCATACATTCAAACTCAAGATAATTTGTGAATTTTTTCATATAAATGGGAGTTTTGCGATCTACCATGATGAGGATGGGTGATGGAGGAGTCTCTTTCATTGAGTATTTAGCACTTTGAGTCACTTTTGGGCCCATTTGGCATTTAGGTTCACATTTGGGTTCATTTTTTAATAAAAATTGCGTGAATATAATTATCTAGATGATTTTAGATGATTTTAGACTTGAAAGTGTTTATCGATCTTGTTAGAAGCATTGTTGACTATATAGAAATGTGGGTTGTGAGGGGGATTAATTCTTTTCTCCAGCTTTATTGGATTTAGGTGATTATAGTTGGACTACTTTGAGGGTCTTGATTTAATATACCATTGGTTTGCTGATGTTCATTCTTTAGAGTCTATCTATTTATTATCATTTGATTTCCACACTTTCCATTCATTTTTATATTTTGTCTCGTATCAAAACATGAGTTTAACTAACCATAGTGTAATTTACTATAATACAAAAAAAAAAGAGATTTTATAATATACCAACAACCTTAGGTACCAATTCATAACCATCATGCCACTAGTAAACCAAAATAATCAAAAAAAAAGTAACCTGCTAGTTTGGACAAGCAATAACCTAACCAAGCCTCCATAAGCATGTAAAGTGCTAGCAAAAACTCAAAAAATAGCAATTATAGCTTATAACTATACCACCTCCTATTAGGCCGATAGATATAAGTACCAAGAAACCATACAGGTGATAGACAATGCTTAGGAATGAATGCAACATAAACAATAGTAAACCATGTCCAATCCTTTAGTCATAACATAACAACTGTATACATTAATTCCAGCTCAATTTCTTGCAAAGACAGGACTTACAGTGATCATCCTTTTCTAGAACTATGTCTCACAGATGAAGTGACTCATAGGGGACTTAGGATATTCGTATAAACTACCTAATGTGAAATCCGAACTTCGAATAGCCATCATAACCAATCTACTCCATCAAGAACTAAAGAGATATATACATATAAGTATAATAAGTTCACAAACTCGAATCATGACTAAAAGAGTGTAAATCTATAAATCCATTATCCGAGATCAACATCAGGACTAAATCAACATAATAGCATGGAAAGGGTCAAAATCTCTCTCGATCGAAGTTAGATGTATAGGTAAAAGAGTGAATTTATAACGGACTGAGATCATCCTCCAACTAATTTCCAAAATAGAATATTTAGTTCCAAAAACTCTTAAATAATTAAATAAGGTGGTACGATTACCATTGTAAAAGAATTTATTTTAAAAGTGAAAAGTTGGAATAAATTGTCTTTTAGATAAAAATAGTAAAATCAACATTTTGTTTGGCATCTTACCACTAAGTAAGAATTAATGTGCCTAAAGTATGCGCCAAAAAATAGGTGCCTATCCATCAATAACTATAATCACATCCGTTCAAAAGGTTATGTACTAACATCGTGTCCAACTGGCATTGTAACCATGGCCTCGGGACCAATAATACAAATCAACGTCATAAAGCCTCATGACTCATGAAACTATGGTAATCAAGGGAATAAAATCACTAAAAGTATCTAACAAAGGAGATACCCACTAAATCACTAAGTCAAGTGGAAAGTCCTAATAAAAGGATATGTAATGCTTGTTTGTGCCTAAACTGGTCCATAAACAAGAATAATTGAATTCTATGGCCATATTATGTATTTTAGTCTAAGATTCAGGCCATATTTCTGTCTAAATTCCCTCAATTGGTTAAGTCATCATTTCTTAGCCATCAACCTATTGTATTATCCCTATGTAGCATGCAATCTTTATTATACACACACTCATACAAAAAGTAGGTCAAAGTCTACCTGGATGTTGAATCGCATTCTTGAACCACTTATCATTGCGCCACAGTCCCAAAATGACATTGCACTATCAAAATAATAATCTATGTGTTAATATGATTAAATCGACATCCATATAGTTTTAGAAATCCTTGGTCTAGAAATCAAGTCAATAACGAGCCTATGGGGCCGACTAATAGAATTCTAAATTGAATTCATCATGAGATCCCTCAAAAGACAAGTATTGTATGCTTAAAGGTTAAGAACTAATGGGCTACAAATTTAGGCCCAAATAAACCTTGAAAGATAATGAACAAAGAGGGAAAAATAAGAATAAAATGGAAGAATTAGGCAAAGAATTTACTGAGGAATTACTGGAAAATGGGCATCACGATGTTCACTACATAATATTATCTCTTATTGATCGACTCCTCTCCTAGGGCAAAAATTTGAGGTACTAGGGATTGAATATGGGAAATATTACATATTTCAGTGATTTGTAGGACAAAGGATTACCCATCGCAATTACACAGTTCCTAGCCGTGAACACGATATATAAAAAAATTCAATTCATAAATATTGGTGAAAGGTCACAAACATGAACACCAGTAGATAATAACCATTATGAATGCATAAAAGAAAATTGATCAGGTCAAGGATAACCTACACCATAAATGTGAGAGGTAAGGGTCGTGATTTTGAAGGTTAAGATCTTGACCCTTCACGAACGTGGCCCAAGACTTATAAACACAAAGAGTAAAAGAAAACCACACCAGATATTGGAAAAAAAAACAAAATGCTAACTCCTAACGGACTATGACTAGGTTCTAGAGTTTCATTTGGAACCCCATGCATGCAAACAATCTATGGTAGCATACCAAATTCAATAATAAAGACTCAATGGAACCATTGAAACTTTCATTTGAGATTACTTCAATTAATAAGGGCCATACACCTAATAATATGTTTATTAAATCTTCCCAATAGCCCAAATGTGTTCTGAAGCCTCGGGACCAAAACCAAAGGTCCCCCTAGCCTATAATAATTATTTTGGAGTTGATGGAACTGTTGGAACAACTAACTTGATAGTTCTAATAAGTCATAAATGACATGTAAATGTTATGGAAAGATTGGAAGAGCAAAAATATGTGAAAATCAAGAAAAAGACCTTGAGGTTCATTTAATTTACAGTAGATAAACCATAAGTAGTATCTTTAAGAAAATTTCAAATACAAAGATGGCCTAATATTTGAGATGATTATTTAGTATATCTATACAAGTTAGAAGTTATCTTGTCAATTGATAATTATCCAATTTCATTTTCACAAGTCACTAAAAGCAATAATTCCGAAAAATAGATAGATGCTATGAAAGATAAATAGATATCTATAAACAAAATGAAGATTGGGACCTTACTATATTACCTAAAGGTTGTAAAAGATTTTGTGGGTCTTTAACACAAAACACGACTTAGTTGGAAGCATTGAACATCAGAAGAACAAACTTATTTCCAAAGGGTTCACTCAGAAATATGATATTGATTATAAAGAGACATTTTCAGCCAACTCTAGAAAAAATTCACTTAGAATTATAATGGCTTTCGTTAGCTTATTATAAATAAGAGCTACATTAGATATATGTAAAAAAACTTTCTAAAAGAAAATCTAGAAGTGGAAGTTTATATGAATCAGCCCGAAAAATTTTCTATTAAACAAAAAGAAAAAAATTATTTGTATACTTCAGAAGTTAATGTACAGGCTTAAACAAACTCCCCGTGTCACGATCCAATTCCTCAGGTCTTGATGGAACCTACTACAACATACCAATAGGTAAGACAACCCATAGTTCGAAAGTACTAGTAATGGACTACCAAGAGAAATAAATAAAGATAGAAAATGATGTAATAAAGTGTAATATATAAATAAGGTAGTCCAAAAACAAAGTAGAATTAGTACTTGAGATTTTAATATAATAAGGATGTAAAATAAAGTAAATGAATTTACTGATGCAACCCATCTCTAAATACAATATTAAGATTAATCTAGCATATAAAATGAAGAATATTAATATTCAAAATTCCAAGCTATCATCCTAAGTCTTTAAATCATAGCTACTCTTCAAGATGCACAAAATAATGGCGAGAACCCATACAATGATCTGTAGGCTGTAAAAGTGTAGTATGATTACCAACACATGGTACTTAGTAGGAAATTTCTAGATGAGCTCTAAAGATAATGCAGGTATATATAATATGCAAAAAGGAATTTAAACTACAACCTAAACATCTTGAAAGCTAACATAATTAGACTAGATAGGCAATAAGGATGAACCATTCTATTCTAGCTATACTCAAAACTAAAGAACTATACCGTATATCACTTGTAAATATTCAAATAAAGAATAGAAGAAGGATATATAGTAATATACAAGGTCAAAGAGTACATATACAATACAATTAAACAAAGGAAGAGAGAGAAATATGTAATATCATAGCTAGATATTTGTATATTCATATAGGTATATGTAATACCTCATATTTCTCAGTATTTCAGTTTAGAGCCTACCATTGCATAGGAAACTGAATTAACTTTCCAATGATATAAAATTCGCCTAAATTCGATTACCGGGTAAGAAGTTATGGCTATTTTAAGTTTTAGTCATTAAACACCGTCATTCAGGCCAGTAGCACATCGCGGAGTATGTCAAAATAACAATTGTCCGTTTCTAGTGTTGCTTCATGATATTGGTGTATCGCTCCAAGGCTTATTTTCACGTTTGTCACTTTCCAGTATATCGACATGATCCCACCGTATCATGATGAGTCCAGATTTTAGAACCAAAGGGGCGTCGCGATCCCACCGTATCGCACTAAGCCCTTAGTTCCCAATTTTCATTTTCTACAAACACGGTGCAATAGCATTGCATAGAACCATGGTCCAGGTCAAAAAAAAATTTGAAAATAAAAAGCGACATACAGGGATAAATTGGTCTTTTCTAATGATTATTGCATGCCCAGATATGAGATTTAATCCCTAAAGTCATTTTAAAGGCAATTCTTGATCAATTTTCTCCAAATTAAAAGCATTCTCTCTCAAGAAAACAAATCCTAGCTCCAAGAAATCAAGATCAATCTCAACAATTTCTCCAAGAATATTAAAGAAAAAATATTCCAAGGTATGTTAGGTATTTATCTGTGGCTCCCTTTCACCCATAGAGTCCACGAATCCACTTTTAAAACTTCAAGATCTACGATTTATGATTTACATGCTTGAAATTTGATTGTATTAGTGTTCTTGATATTAAATGAGTTCTAATTCATGATTAATAGTTGATTCCATGAAGTTTGAATAGCATGTACATTGAATTGTGAAATTCCCATGTCATAATCCATTAATTTTCAAGTTAGGGCATTGTAATTGCCATGCTTATGTATTAACCATGATTATGTGCATGAAGTTGTTCTCTCTAGGTGTTTGATAGAATATCCATGTGAATCAATTAATGAAATCATGGCATGTTAGTATATTGATATTCCATCTTTTGATGGAACATTTTAGGCCCTTCCTTAAGATAATTATGTGTTTTCAAGCAACCATGGTTGTATTTAACATGGTATTTTAGTGTTTTCAGGGTAAGGATTGAACGTGAAGGATAACTTGGACAATTTGAGCAAAACAAAGGCAAATTAAGTAGCAATGACTCAGGCGATGGACCGCCAACCTAGAAACAATCCATCGGTCTGAACCATCAATAAAAAGTAGAAGGAATAGACTTTTGACGTCCTACAAAGGTCCAGGCGACAGATCGTTGATCCTATGAAGAACCTTCGATATAAATCATCGCCATAATACAGAAGGCATCATCATTGGAAATCCTGCAACGGTCTAGGCGATGGACCGTCGACCTGGTGATTAGCCATCGCACTACCTGTTTCCCAGAAGTAGAACATGGAGTCACTGGACACCCTGCAATGATGCAGGTGACGGACCATCAAACCTGCGATGGACCATCACTTAACCTATTGACCAAAATGCAGAGAATCTGAGTTTGAATTTTAAAACCCCAGTTTTGGAATCATATAATACAAAGTATTAGGGTTTAATCCGTATCTTTTGTCTTGAGTTGTATACTTTCTCCTTTATTGAGAGCTTTCTACTACTTTTCATTGGGATTTGAATCTAGAGATTGAGACTTTATTATTAGTCTTCATTGTTTTCATTAAAGATTGAGAAGAACAATATTATGAATTTTGTAAGTACTCTTCTAAAGTTATTTATGAACATCAATATAACTTTGATTTCTTGCATGGAGAAGAGTAGCTAAACTCCCATAACTAGGGTTATGGGAGCCTTGATGTAGAGAACTATTTTGGGGTTGTTTATGGGTTTGATTTCTACCATCTATAAAAATTCCATGAATCTTTCTTCATCTTAATGACATCTCTTGGTTGCAAACTTGAGAAGTGAGCCCATAAACTCCACTTGTCTAACAAGAAAGTGGATGTTGGGAAAAGAAGTGATTCACATGAACTCCATAGTTTTACCCTTTAGGATTAATGGGTTGATACCTTAACAGGATCTACCCTCATAAGAGTGTTATTGAATAATGCATGAATTCTTCAAGTATGAGAAAATTAAAGGGTGAAATACTAATTAGGTTGATAAACACATTGGTAATCCTTAGAATTCAATAATTCTTGCAATGGATACATAAGTTAGATTTCGAACACAAACTTGCATCCCTAATTATTTGAACATCTTGGTGAGCATAGCCCTAGTTAATTCACTCTCATTAAAAATACATCTATATTTACTATTAGTAGCTGGACTTTTGTGTAACACAAATAACAAAAAGCACCGTTAACATTTCCAAACCCCCATTATTTTGGAACCGTTGATCAACAGTCTAATAATAATCACAATACTTAGTGAACATTGTATTCCCTGTGGGATTCGACACCCAACCCAGTTGGGTTCTATATTTTACAGTGACCACTTAATTTCTCATAAGAGAAGTGTAATTTGGGCGTATCAAATTTTGGCACCATTGTCAGAGAATACGGCTGTCAATTAAGTTTGTGTTTGTTAATTGACCTTTGGTCAAGTTTCCTAAATTTTACTTTTGTTTGTTGTTTTTGTTTATGCATGGGAGTTGTTGTGTATGCCATGTACATGGAGATCGGGTGTACCGTTATTACTAATATAACTGAAACTGCAACTTATTGGCAGAATGGCAGAACCACAAGATGTTATGAGACTAGCCACGTTGGCTAGAGCTCAACTAAATTAGCAGAAAGATGGCTGGAAGGCACATCATCCTAACCCTGATAATGATGATTTAGGGGATGACTTGTTAGACCCTATAAATCGAAAGCATGTAGAGAATGTTTCTACAACAGGGAAAAAATGTGAACAGAAATAGTCCTTTCAGGGCGAGACCTGATCATCAAGCTATTCAATTTGATCTTAATGATGATAAAAATGGAATGGACAGAGCTAGTGCCACTGGAGATAACATTCCTCCACCTCTGGCACCAAGAGAAAAGTTTAATATTACTAGTACAATGATCCAACTCTTTGATCTAAAGGGGTTGTTTGGTGGACTCCCAGTAGATGATCCCAATATGTATTTAGTGAATTTTATCACTATTTGTAAGTCCTTTGATAACCTGAGAGTGAGATAGAATGCCATCCGCCTGCATTTATTTCTATTGTCTCTGTCTGGAGATACAACATTGTGGATTAATGAGCTGACACCTGATTCGATAACTAACTAGAGTCAATTGAAAAAGGCTTTCCTAGAAAGGTTTTTTTTGCCTTCTAGAAGGGTACAGCTAAACGAGATCGGCAACTTTAGGCATCTCCCAATTGAAGCCTTTCATGAGACATGGAAGAGGTTCAAAAAGAAGTTGACAAAGTGTTCAAACAATAATATAATAGATATTCATCTAATGGAGACTTTTTATTAGGCTTTAAACTCTATTATGAAGACAGTTGTGATAATGCTGCAGGGGTATCATTTGTGGATCTCACTTTTTAGGAGGCCTCAGAGATTCTTGATTGGATGACCAAACAAATACAGCTTGGCACACCAGGGATTCTGTGGTAGAAAGACCTATTGTGTCTGTTGGCATGACTGCAAAACAATGTAAAAAAGAGAAAGGACATGATCAAGACATGGCACACTTAAAGACGCAGATGAATTTGTTGACCAAACACTTATTACCTGCAAAGACTAAAAAAGTGAAAGCTATTGTGTCCCAAGGTAGAGATGATTATAATTAGGAAGAAGAGGTAAACTATTTGAATAACTAGGGGGTTTTCAAGGCAATATCCAAGTAAATCAAGGTTGGACTTATTATGACAAGGCTGGATATAAGGATTGGGATCAAGGAAATTGAAAGAGCAAGAATGATAGAAGTGGGATGTATGTACCTTCTGGAAGTAGATATGATGGAGGAAATGATGGAAAAATTATTAAAGGGAGTTGAGGCTACTAACTCTGGGGTGACTAGCATGAAGACCGATTTGTCTTCTATGAGCCAGTTGGTAAACTCGCACTCCACTTTAATCAAATTGTTGGAATAGAAAATAAGCCAACTTTCTATAGCATTAAATCAGATAAAGAGCAGAACGCTGCCAAGAGATACAATTTAGAACCCTCAAAATGAGGGTTTGAGCATAGATATTACTACAAGGAGTGGTAAGGTTTTATCAGGCCCTTCTTTGGGAAAAGCTATGAATTATGAGGTGATCGGAGAAGATGGTGATCTTGAAAAAGGTAATCCAGTAGAGTTTGAGAAGCTAGATGGCATTGATATCCCTTAATCATCAGTAGGTTGATAGTTAGAATAAGTAAAAGATAAGAAAGAGGAAGTAGTGGTGAATACTCTCCCAAAACCACCTCCTTCATTTCCCAGTGTTTGAAGAAGAAGGCCGACGACATGAAGTTTGATAAATTCATGGATTTGCTTAAGTAGTTGAAAATTAATTTACCATTGGTGGAGGCATTGAATAAAATGCCCAGGTATGCAAATTTCATGAAATATCTTATCACAAAGAAGAAGATATTTCACTTTGAGCCAATGAATAATTTCCATCATTGTGGGGCTATTTCCATAAGGTCTCTGATGCAGAAAAAGGCTGATCTAGGAGCATTTACTATCCCATGTACTATTGATCCTTTTGACTTTACTAATGGTCTGTGTGACTTTGTGGCTAGTATCAATCTGAGACCGCTAGATGTATACAAAAAGTTGGGTTTGGGAGACCCCACACCCACCAACATATGACTTGTAATGGCGAATAGGCCAGTAAAATGACCTGTTGGTATTTTGTATGATGCGCTGGTGAAGGTCTCTAGCTTCATATTTCCTATGGATTTCATTATTATGGATTGTGAGGTGGACTTTAAGGTACACATAATCTTGGGCCAACCTTTTCTCATAACCAAAAGTGTATTGATTGATCAACGAGCTAATGAGCTCTTATTTTGGCTAAATAATGAAGTGGTGCAGTTTGATGTGTGCCAATCAATGAAACAACATAAGTATATGAGTGTATTTTCCATTGTGGATTTATATTATGAAGAAGAGCAGGAAGTTCCAATTGGAAAACCATTGTGGATTTATATTATGAAGAAGAGCAGGAAGTTCCAATTGGAAAAAAAATTATTGTTGAGACATTAGCTGCTGTGTTGATGAACTTTGATCAAAATGGTAAAGAAGATTATAAGGAGACAGTGTGTGCCTTAACAGGCATGGGATCTTACTTATATGTACCCAAGAATTTGGATTTGGACTTAAAAAATATCTAAGTCCACCTGCTAAACCTTCTATAGAAGAACCACCTATCCTGGAGCTGAAAGAGTTACCCAGTCATTTAAGGTACGTGTTCCTGGGTAGTGGTTATATATTACCTATTATTATTGCAGCTGACCTGGGTGAACAACAGGTACAAGCCCTTATCTTTGTTCTTATGAGATATAAGAGGGCTATTGGTTGGATAATTCAGACATCATCGACATTCCTCTGGGTGTATGTACATATAAAATCCAGCTGGAGGATGATTGTGTTTTGAATACTGAGCATCAGCGTCACTTAAAAACACTTATACAAGAGGTAGTGAAGAAGGATATCATCAAGTGGATGGATGCAGGAGTGGTTTATCCTATATCGGATAAAAGTGGGTAAGTCCTATTCAGTGTGTGCCTAAGAAAGGGGGGCATGATAGCTAATGAGAAGAACAAGTTGATTCCACTCAGACCTGTTACTGGGTGGAGAGTATGCATGGATTACCAATAACTTAATTCGTGGACATTGAAGAATCACTTCCTAATACCCTTCATGGATCAGATGCTTGATCGATTGGCTAGAAGGGGTTGGTACTATTTCTTAGATGGGTATTACCTTTACAACCAGATTTTCATTGCTCCTGAAGATTAGGAGAATATGACATTCATATGCCCATATGGTACATTTGCTTTTAAGAGGATGCCTTTCAGGTTATGTAATGCACCTGCCACTTTTCAGTAGTGCATGATGTCGATCTTTTTTGATATAGTTGAAGACATCCTGGAGGTGTTTATGGAAGATTTATTGATTATTGGTGATTCTTTTACACTGTGCTTACAAATTTTGAGTCGGGCATTACAATGATGCAAAGAGTTCAATCTTGTCCTTAACTGGGAAAAATGCCACTTCATGGTGAAGGAAGGTATTGTGCTCAGTCATCAAATTTTAGCTAAAGGCATTAAGGTAGACAAGGCAAAGGTTGAGGTTATTAAGAAGCTACCCCCACCCTATCTCAGTCAAAGGGGTACGTAGTTTTCTTGGCGATGCAGGTTTTTACCGCAGATTCATAAATGATTTCTCAAAGATTGCAAACTCTCTTTGCAAACTCATGAAAAACGAATCCAAACTTGTTTTTAATGATGACTGCAGAAAAGCGTTTGAATGCCTTAAGTTGAATCTAGTGAAAGCTCCAATTATTGTTGCTCCTGAATAGATAAAGCCATTCGAGATTATGTGTGATTCCAGTGGAAAAGCACTTTGAGATATTCTCGGACAAAAGAATGAAAAGGTATTTCATCTAATATATTATGCAAGGAAGGCCCTAAATAGGGCTCAAAATAACCATACGATGGCAGAGCATGAACTCCTAGCAGTGGTCTATGCCTTTGAGATGTTTTGGGTATATTTGTTGGGTAAAAAGGTAGTCATACACACTGACCACGCTGCCTTGAGGTACCTAATGGAGAAGAAGGATGCTAAAATAAGGTTGATCCGGTGGGTATTTCTATTTCAGGAATTTGACTTCGAGGTCAAGGATCACAAGAGATGTGAGAATCAGGTGGTTGATCACCTATCCAGACTCGAAGGCGAGTAGGCATTAAAATATGAGATTACGATTGATGATTCCTTTCTATATGAGGAGATCCTAGCTACGATTATGAATAAAATGCCTTGGTACACATATTTTTCTAACTATATGGTGAGCGAATTGATTTCAAAAAATCTTTCTTTTCACCAAAGAAAAAATTCCTTCATGATGTGACACATTACTTTTGGGATGATTCGCATCTATTTTGGTGATGTGCTGATAATATTTTAAGGAGATGTGTGCCAGAAGTGGTGTAGTGAGTATATTGGAAGCATGTCATGCTACTCCAGTTGGATGTCACCATGTAGGTGATCGAACTGCTAGAAAGGTATTGCAGAGTGGCTAATATTCGTCAGCATTATTGACGGATGCTCATGAGTTTATGCTACAGTGTGACCAATATAAGAGGAAGGGGTCAATCTCTAAGCGGCATATATGCCTTTGATGAAGATACTTGAAGTGGAATTATTTAATGTCTTGGGCATCAATTTCATGGGCCCTTTTGTAAGCTCGTATGGGATGAAGTACATCCTGTTTGTGGTTGATTATGTTTTGAAATAGGCTGAAACTATTAACTTGTCTGATAATGAAGGAAAAAGAGTTGTTGCATTTCTTAAAAAGAACATCTTCTCTCTCTTTGGAGTACCACATACTATTATAAGTGATAGAGGATCACATTTTTGCAACAAAGTGTTCAGGTCTGCTTTGGCGAAATGTGGGGTGAATCAAGATAGAGTTGCAAATCCATACCACCCATAAATGAGTGGGCAAGTAGAGATTTTGAACAGGGAATTTAAAGTCATTTTAGCCAAAACGGTGAACTCTATTAGGCAAGACTGGTCTTGAAATCTCGATGACGCCTTGTGGGCGTATTGGACTACTTTCAATATACCCTTCAACATATCAATTATTCTATGGAAAATAATGTTACTTACCAATAGATATAGAGCACAAGGCTTTATGGGTACTCAAAATGTTAAATCTGAATTGAAAAGAGGCAGCAGAGCTAAGACTAGAGCAACTAAATGAGATGGATTAATTCCATCTCAGTGCTTATGAAAAGGCAAACCTATACAAGGAGAAGATGAAGAAGTATCATGATCAGAGAATTGAAAAACGAGGTTTTCAAGAAGGTAACTTGGTGCTTCTGTTCAACTCCAGACTTAAACTATTCCTAGGTAAAATTAAGTCCAAGTGGTTAGGTCCATTAAAGTTAGTCGAGTCTACTCATCTGGAGTAGTTGAACTTGAAAATGAATATGGGGGTGTCTTCTAAGTCAACAGGAAAAGAGTCAAGCTTTATATCAGTCCAAAAAACCTGATAAAAAGAATTGGAACTGTCTATCTAGACAAAGTCTAAGTAATCGAGATAACTAAGTTGTGCCACGATGATTAATCAGGTGATAATGGGAGGTAACCCATATTTTGTTGTTGTACAACATTATTTTTTAGTTATTCTATTGGTTTGTGCAAACTGAAGGGCTTATGTAAGAGTGTCAGTACTGGAAAGCAGATGCAAAAGGAAGGTAGGGTAACCAACTATGTAACCCGATAGACCGTTGCTAGCCCAACGAACCATTGAGGTCAGCCGCCGCACATAGTACCAGGAAATGAGAATCGGGAAAAGACATGACGGAGTATTCTGACGAACCATCAAATGAGCGATGCACCATCAAACTGAACTATTTTAGGTTGGTCCCAGGTGAGTTCAATGGATAGGTACTACAGTATAGCCAATGGACCATCGTATAGGAGACAAACCATCGCTTTCACAATCGCACTTAACCCTAGTTAAGCAGATCAGGTCAGATTACTTTAAATAGTTAATTTTTAATTTTTATCCAATCCAAACAATTTGAAAATAAGAATGTGAAATGGTTAAATAACGTTTCAACTATTCAACACCCCTGCACCTTTTTATTTGCCATTAAAACTTCCCATCTCCCCTTTTCCCTCTTTATTTAAATGTTCTCTCTTTTCATTTCCCCTTACAAGCAAACTAAATCCTTTTTAATAAAGTATTAGTCATCATAAGCATTTCTGTGAAGTAAGAGTAAGGAAATGATATTGCAACAGTCAGGTATGAATATCTCTCCTGATTCCTAATCTTTATTCAATATGATCAATAAATGAGTTTTACTTTTCTCTTTCTATATTTTGGTAATGTAGGGTATCACTTTTAGTTGAAATTTAGTATACACTCTCCTGAGGGAATTCTAAGTAACCCATGGACCAAGAATAAAAGATTAGGCTAATGTATTATTGACCAAAATGTCGTGAAAATTGCCCTTAAATGAAGTGCACGCAAGGTGTTTAACAAAATGCCACAATTAGGCATAAAACTCAAAATATGTAGTTGACGGACCGTCGGACACCTGACAGCACATCTCTTTTAACCGTCGTAGATGACTCAGAAGGACACACCCGACAGGACGCCAAAGGTTCAACGGACAGTCACCTTATACCATCTACGGACAGTCTCCTTGTACCATTGCTGGTTTATAAACTTTCTATCCTTTGTTTTAAGTTTGTACACTGATAAATGCTGCATTTTTAGGTACCATGGCTCCCAAATTACCATAAACCATAGGACGATGTAGAGGCTAAGAACCCCAATCAAATGCACCAACCTATAACACTCAGTAAAGTCAATAAGTGATTTCTTCATCCTCCTCGTCTAACGAGGTGGTGGAAAGAAGATGAAGCTATACCTCCATTTTAATTCCACTCAAGGTGCGGGTTGAAAATTCTAACCCCATTTAAGAAGAGGTCCCAGAACTAGCTGATCCAAATGTGATTCGATGCAAGGATCAGCAAGAAAGAAAAGCCATAAGATGGCAAGTAGCGGGTGCCCGTGACATTTTATACAAAGGGATGGCACCAACGGATAGGTTGCCTATCAAAAGGACAATTTTTTAGAATCACTAGATCATCACAACAATCCTACATGAGTATCCAAAACCTGAGCGTCATTTCAATGCATATGAGTTGGCCTGGATGAGCAAGCCACTTGGACCTTACCAACCAATATGGTTCATGAATTGTTTGCCAACTATTTGTTATTGCTAGAGAAGGACTGCCCTAAATGTTCATTGAATGTCAATATAAACAAGCTTGATACAGTTCTTGTGAGAGGAGTCAACATTGATATTTCGGAGAGAACATTCAATAGGTTTCTATTTGGCCCTGACTATCAGATACCAAGGGATATTCCAAAGTTGGAACATCGAATATTCACACGGGCTAAAAAAAGGTCATGGCTATCCAGGATATTGACAGACAGGGGCGATCCTGCATGGTTGCTTGACCCCTATGAAAAAATATTGAAGAAATCACTAAGTTTCAAGGCCAAGTTCTGGTGGGTGATTGTGAGACTGAGGCTTATGCCAACAGGTGGTGATGACCATTTAGAGAGCACTAGAGTTGTGATTATTGCCTCTTTAATTGAAGGGTTGACCATAGATTTTGGGCAGTTCATTTCCAATGAGTTGTTTTTCCATGCTCACAAGACTCATATTGCACTGCCATTTTCATGCCTTATCACTAATTTGTGCATGAAGCCAAGGTTTCTTTGATCAGGTAGAATAGACAATGAGGTCCCAGCACTGTATAAGCAGGACATTAAAAATACGAAGGATGACTCAAGCTTTGATTTGCAAATCAATAGACCTCCAGCCCAACAAACTCAGTCAACACCAGTTCTCGAACTATCAAATTTTCCTGTAGGTATGTTGTTTTCTTCAACTACTTATGTACCTCCTACCACCTCTACAGGTTCATCTTCTATGCCAATAAGTGGGACCCTAGAATCTACGTCTGTCCCGCCCAAAACTTTTGAGTACAGGTTGAACCCTGAAAACTTCACAAAGACTGTGCGAACTATCAAAAAGGTCAAAAAAATAGATAGCAATTTAGGGGAAAGATTTCAAACCCTTTGTGGAGAAAATTGTGGAGGATGCATTGCACCCTTTTAGAATTGTCCATCTACGCATGGACGACATGGAAGAGTGCATAAACAAAAAGTTGGATGAAATGTCCATTCCTAATTTTGCTAAAGTGATCAAGGAGGCCAGACGGCTCCAGGAAGATGTTGATAAGATAAGTCAGTAGCCACAGCAGACCACATTCGATCTTGTCTAAGGTTCTAGTGATGAGGATTAAGGTTTTGTGCACTTATTTGGGCATCGGATTAAGGACAAAGGTAAGAAACTAGCAGAATTAGAAAAGAAGACTGAGAAAGCTGCTAAGAAAGAAAAGAAAAAGTAAGGACTTATAGCCATGTCACCTGAACAATTTGAAGATTAACAGATGCGACGGGCAGTAAAGAATTCAAGGAGAGAGGCAGAGAAGCAGCAGAAAAGGCTACAAGACAAAGTAGCTGGAGTAACTACTATTCCTCAATTATTGGGCAAATTTCATACCCTGTTAGAGATGTGTTACCTCCGACTTTGGAGAGAGAGATTTTGAGTACTCCCATGAAAACATTGTACAAATAATGCCTTTATTTGGAACTAACAATGAGAGAGAAGTATCTTGCCTTAGATAATGAGGATGTGTAATCACCTTTACAGTCATTCTTCTAAATTTTCATATAATTTTAGTACTATCTAAATGAATTGTGGATTGTTTAATTTAATTTGGCATTTGTTAGAAATAGAATTTAGTACTCTTCTAGAATATTTTTGATATTGGTAAAATTCTTTAAGTGATGATAGAGGTGTCGTGGAAAATAATTTTGTTTATGTTATTCAAACTCCGGTTCTAGCGGGATACTATTTAGAGGCTTCGCAGAAAGATATTATAGCTTTGGTGTCCAGGTAGGCTAGGTTTACCCTACCTTTAGATATAGCTTATTTACTAAAATTGTAATCTATTATGCTAGCTTTGGATAAGTGCTTGTAGATGCATATTATTTGATTAATATAAACTATCTTATTTATCCAGATTAGGATCCCATTCTAGTAAATATTGGAATATTACCTTTTAATATAATATAGCATCTATTACTTTAGGATGTGAAACTAAAATGCAAAATCTTAAATTTATCCCTTTTTAATTAAAATTGAATGATGATTATTTAGACGTTGACATCGCTATGATATGGATTTTAATATTACCCTTGGGTATGGTTACTATGAGTTTCGATTCTGGTCTGGCATTTGATTATTAATTTTACCATGAGTTCCAGTTCGAGTCCGGCATTTAATTATTAATGTTACTATAAGTTTTGATTCAAGTCTGACATCTGATTATGGTTGTTGCTCCTCTGAGTTCTAGTTTGAGTCTGGCATCTGATTATGAGTTCTATATATATGGCCTATCATTATTACCCACTATGTCCAGTTCGAATCCAGCACGTGTCGTCTTGTTACTACCTATTGGTAATGGTTTGATTTTGGTTCTGATCTATATTACTACCACGATTACTTGGGATCAGCTTAATTATAGATTAATTATGTTTATTTTCATTACTTCTGTCTCCCACTGGCTTATAGGGGCATGGTTAGGTTAATTATCATCTTCAGTGTGCCTAACGGGCTTATGGAGGCCCATTTAGTTTATGTTTGATTTTTATGTTATCGTTGCATTATTAATTTTTCAATATTACTTATATTTATTCCTTTATAGCCATTGTGTATCTTGGTAGTTGTTTACCTTTCCATTCTTATTTACTCATGACTCAGATTATGTCTTCGCATTGTAGTTATACCTTTTTTGTATTGTAATCAGTCGGCCAATGATTCCTACTGAGTACCCATTACTTTGGTACTCATACTAAACTTCTACAACTTTTTCATTATATGGATTCGGGTACTAGCTGTCGGTGTTGACGTGACTCCTACCTACCAGCAATGATTCAGAGCAGGGTGAGCTTGCTGTCGTTCGAGGAAGATCATCCTCTATCTACTCTAGTTAGTCTTTTGCACTCAAGACTACTTGTGCTTACTATGTACATTTTAGATTTTTATTTAGTACTCTGGGTACCTATTAGTAGTGGCTCTAGTACTAACCTAATGAGGTCTTGGGAGGGATTCATTTGTATAGTTGGTCTTTTTTTTTCCTTCTCTCATTTTGATATAATATATATTCTCTTTCTTAGTTTTCACTTGTTATTGTTGTTTTTATTATTACACGTGATCTTTTATTTGGTCTCTGCTTGTTAGCCCGTTACCTACCATTTCGGACTATGTCTTGGCTTTCCTACTAGTGGGTTAAAGTAGGAACCATCATGACTTGAGAAAATGGGTTGTGATAGCTTGGTATCAGAGCTTAGGTCTCACTGGTATTGTTAGTACTGAGCCAATGTTTAGTATAGTCCTGCAAATTAGTACGGATACATCTGTATTCTATCTTTAGGAGGCTACGAAGCATCTTTAGGAAAAAAACCTCACTTTCTTGATCCATTTTTTATCGTTGAGTCTGGGTTGGTTGTAACTTTTTTTATTGGTTAACTTTTTACGCAAATGTTTAGGATCAAGATTTGAGAGCAGGGGGTCAAAACCGCGGGTCCGCTTCTAGAGTTCTAGCTTTGGATTAAGGTCGACTCAGATATCAGGGGTAGGGTAGAGCAGTAACCCCTATTCGAGATCAGGCCAGGGATCCATCACCTGATCCTATCTTTTCTCCAAGGATTGAGAGAGCTCCAAGTGTTCTACCACATCAGTAGTTGGGCCACAGGGTAGCCCAAGCTTCACTCGGCTTTATATCTTCATCGATTCTTTGGGATATATTAGTTTAGCTATTGGGGTTAGTTAGTAGTCCACCGGCTGTGGGAGCTCATCCAGCAACATAGGGTGGTATTGATTTAGGGGCATAGCCTAAGGCAGCGGTGCCTAAGGTCAAGGTTCCACCAGCACCAGTAGTCCCACAATCGGTAGTAGTCCAGCCAGTTTTGTCTGTAGAGAAGCAAAAGATATTGAATTGATTTTTGAGATTAACTCCACCCAGGTTTGCCGGGACCACGGGAGAGGATGCTTATGAGTTCCTATCCAGTTGTGAGGAGTGGCTATAGAATTTGGGTTTGGTTAAGGTATGGCGAGTGGACTTTATTTCTTATTAGTTCGACACGACAACAAGGAGGTGGTGGAGAGGTTATCTTGATTTTAGGCCAACTGGTTCTCCACCAGTGACTTGGACTCAGTTCTTTGAGGCTTTCTTGGGGAAGTATACATCTCGTATCATGAGTGAGCATCTCTGGGATGATTTTACTACATTGATATAGGGTTTTATGACTATGGCTGAGTATGAGGTGAGATTCTATGAGTTAGCCAGAAACACCACTATGATTCTGGATACGGAGTACGAGCGGATTTGATGCATTGTCAGGGGATTGAGATTGTCACTCCGTAGGGATACACAAAGTTTGGTGACTTTAGAAAAGTCTTTTTTAGAGATAGTCGAGCATGTTTACTCCATAGAGGATATGGATCATGAGGCCCAAGGGGGCAGCAATAAAAGACCATGATACCAGGGAAGTTACAGCGGTTCAAAGTTCTCAGGCTGAGGATTTCATGGTAGGTACCCTCATTAGCAGCCTTCTCAGCATCAGGGTCAGCCTAGTCGGCCAGTTCAGGCATCTCTTGAGATATTCGTCAAGGTTTATCCCATCTATAATAGTTCCAATGGTCAGAGTAGCATCCAGCCGCAGAGTGTTGTTCAGTCAGGATTGTTGGGTAGGGGTAGTCATTCTGGATCTACCGAACCTTCTAGATAGAGCAGGGTTCTTGAGGATTATTATCGTTGTAGGGTTGTTAGTCACTTTACCCATGAGTGTCCTCAATGTAGAATGATTGAGCCTTCGATTCTCACTATGCAGCTGATTGGATCAGTACTGCCATTAGGTAGGGGTGGTGTACAAGGTCGTAGTGGCTTCCAGGTTCTAGAAATGGTCTGTAGAAAGGTAGGGCAGGAAGTCGGGCAGGTACCGAGTCCAGTAGTGGGCAGGGTAATTTGTAAATTGTTCTAGGTAGATCAGGGGCTGAGACTTCAGATTCTGTGATCATAGGTATGATTTCCATGTTGCATCAGCTAGCTTCTGCTTTGTTTGATCCCAGTTCCATATTTTCATATATTTCTTCTTATTTTGCATTGTGATTGAATTTATGTTCGGAGTCTTTACATGTGCCATTACGTGTGGTTATGCCAGTGGGTGATTCGTTAGTAATAGATCAGGTATATTGATTTTGATTGGCGACTATTCGGCAGTTTGATACTCAGATTGACCTCATTATCCTAGATATGGTAGATTCTGATGTAATTCTAGGCATGGATTGGTTGTCTCCTTACCATGCGGTCTTGGATTGTTTTACTTAGACCATTACTTTAGCCTTGCCTGGCATAACCCAGTTGTGTGGCAGGGTTCTATTATCTGCGCACCGACGGGGATTATTTCATACATCCAGGCTAGGAGACTGATATCGAGGGGTTGTGAGTCATTTCATACATATGTTCGAGATGTTACTGCTGAGAGTCCCCCGTTTAACTCTGTGTAATGCCTCGAAAAATGGGTCTCAGAGTGTCACACGGTGCTTGAGGCTAGGAGTAGCCCCAAGCTAACCCTTTGAGCCATTTTCATTCAGTTCAACACAAATCAATGGGATTTCCATAAATAACCCTCAAATATCAACAGAGAAATCATCATCCAAGAATAAAGGAATTTCAGAAAGGTAACAAAATATGACTTATTAGTCAACTCCCAACATCTATACTAGTCTGACAAGCCTCTAAGAAAATCAATAAAACCAGCGAGCCGTTGAGACATGCCCCAACTGACTCATACTCAGTTATCAAATGTAAGCAATTTCGTTAAACCACATCAGACATCACGTCCTCGGAACATGAGGACTCACCACAACAGAGGATGTAGAACACTGTGCCCAAAGAATCATTGTCGAACCTGGAACTGAGCACCTGAACCTACATTCTGAGAAAATGCAGCCCACATCCAAAGATGTGGGTCAGTACCATGGAAAGGAACCGAGTATATGGGGGTGTATGCAGTTTTATAAACAACATCATCATAAATATTTATAAGAAATATGCAGGGTGTATGAAAGATTCACATAGCCTGAATAAAATCATCATAATCATGAGAGGATGAAATAAGTACAATAACACATGTGAGTCATCATATAATTTGTCAATCACTTTCAGTTCATCAAGAATATCATTTCTCATAATGTAAATATCATTTAAATCTTTCAAAAGAATAACTTTCACAATTCCGCTTTCAAATCACTTCACCATTCACCATAGATACAAGGAAAAACACACACACTGGGAGATCCTATAATCGACATAAACCATGTGAGCTACATAGATTCAAACGTACAACCCACGTTGGGGAGATCCATCCTATCCTTGCCATCGGAATAGGACTATCGATATCAAATCCACACAAACTAATGATCACTATATAAATCAGCCTTAGGCTTACTCCTGTGGGGGCACATAGTTCTAGGGAAGTAAGGTCGCTTTATACCTCCCACTCGATGCTAAAGATTTCTCCCAAACTTAGCTCAGATCATTACAAAGACAATCCACAACAAAATAATTTCAGTAATATATAAATATACATCGGGAGCCATCATGCCTCCCATCTATCAAAATCAACCACGCTGTAGATTTATTTCACACTCGAGTTCAAAACAACTCTATTAAGACCAAAAGGTCAAATCATTAAAAATATCTCAAATATTCAACAGCAATGTGTTTATAACATATACTTTCTCAAAAAAAACACAATTTCCAATGGGGATTCACGACCCAAATATCAAAATCATGATAAATATCGTTCAAGATTCATGCTTTATATCTCCACACATGTAAATTCATATTTCAAAATCATAAACACAATATTTCATAATAATCATCATAAGATATGGATTCATGCTTCAAATTCGTAAAAATCAAATAAAAATCATGCCTTTGTAACGAAAATTACTTTTGGGTACAAGAACGAAAGAGAGTTCTTGTTGAAAAACCTCACATACCTTGAATGATGAACTTTAGATCAATACTCATTCTTGATATGTTAATCGTGCCTTTGAGTGATGGTTCTTGGAGATCTTGAACTAGGAACTTGGAATCTTGAATAAATTTGCAGAATTAATGGTGAACTTTGGAGGTTCTTGAAGTTGGATGTAGGAGCTTAGGGTTTTCTTTTGAGGGAATTTGATGAAATAAAAAATATAATGCTTCCTTATAGGCTTTAATATAGGGTTTGAATGGATTTTTGGTGAGGGAGAATGACCAAAACGCCCCTAAAAATCAAATAATTATCAAATCTGTCCTTTGGTGGACTGTTTTGATAGTCTGAAGTAGATCAACCATAACGTTTTACTCCGATATCCAAATTGGATAAAATCAATTTCATTAGAAAGAGGACTCTCATATATTTTCGTTGATATATAGTATCTCATCCAGATCATTGTGTACGAGGAGTTTGATCATTTTAAATTGATCCAAAAATTTGCTTTTGGTAGGCTGAAGTAGATCAACCATAACGTTTTTCTCCGATAGAAAAAATGGATGAAACTAATTTCATTGGAAAGAGGACTCGTAGAGCTTTATGTTGATATATAGTAGATCACCCAGATCATTATGTACAAGTAGTTATGATCATTTAAATTTGGAGAAAAAATACGCCAAGCCTCAGTACTTTTTCCTACACGTTTTACTATTTACTACTATTCACGATTCGATCGGAATGTTCATAACTCGTCGTTCGGGTGTCCGTTTTGGATGATCCACATATCGTTGGAAAGTCTATTAGATACTATACGCAATGGTAGGTCATAATCTAATACATTATACACGGAAAATTTATAATTCATTCTAGAAGATAGAACCCAACACGTTTATGCATAAAATTTCAACAAAAAATTTCCCGAGGTATTACATTATCCCCCTATTGGAAACATTCATCCTCGAATGACGCTAGACATGCCAAGATTTGATAGGGAATATAGCATACAGCTGAAACCATTCGTTAGACTCATCACCACATCGTTTTCTCACTCCGAATGCAACATAGTATTCATAAATTCAAGAAACTACAGCTGAACACATAATAAATGACAGCTGAAATGCAGCAACTTATATCAAAAGTGCATAATTTAGGAAAGAACGGTACCTTCGGCTTGATTACAGTTCACAGAAAATAAGTGCGGGTACTTGGATTGCATATCCGCCTCAGCTTCCCAAGTCGCACCCTCAACAGATTGGTTTCTCCACAACACCTTGACTAAGGGAACTTCTTTGTTCCTTAGTCTTCGGACACTGAAATAAAGAATCTCAACAGGAATTTCATCAAATGAAAAATTTTCTTGAATTTCAGTACTCACAGAGGAATCCACTACCACAGCATCGCTAATATTCTTTCTAAGCATGGAGACAAGGAATATTGGATGAACAGAGGACAACTCAGAAGTCAACTCATCCTCATAAGCTACCTTACCAACACGGCTAAGAATTTTGTAAAGACCAACATAACGGGGACTAAGCTTACCCTTCTTTCCAAATCTCTTCACCCCCCTCATGGGTGAAATTTTCAGATACACTAGGTCACCAACTTCAAACTCAAGGTCTCTCCTTCTAACATCCGCATATGACTTCTGACGACTCTGCGTAGTTTTCAACCTTTCCCTAATCAACTTAAATTTTTCCATAGCCTAGAATACCAAATCAGGACCACTCACAGCCGTTCCACCCACTTCGAACCAACCTATAGGTGATCTACACTTTCTCACATACAAGGCTTCAAACAGAGCCATGCCAATACTAGAGTGAAAGTTGTTTTTATAAGCAAATTCTATCAACGGTAAGTGATCATCCCAACTTCCCTTAAAGTCAAGTGCACAGGCTCTCAACATATCCTCTAAGGTCTGGATGGTCCACTCAGCCTAACCATCAGTCTGCAAATGAAAAGCAGAACTCAAAAGAACTTGGGTACCAAGACCCTTCTGGAAAGCTTTCCAAAATTGTAAAGTAAACTGAGTACCCCTCTCCGAAATAATAGACAAGGGAACTCCATACAGTCTAACTAGCTCTAAGATATACAATCTAGCGTAATCCTCAGTAGTATATGAAGTATGAACAGGCAAGAAATGAGCAGACTTAGTCAACCTGTCAACCACAACCCAAATGGAATCATGATGGTGTCAGGAAGGAGGTAAACCAATCACGAAGTCCATATTTATCTCTTCCCACTTTCAGGTGGGAATACTAAACTCTTGCATTATACCACCAGGTCTTTGGTGTTCAACCTTAACCTATTGGCATGTTGCACACTTAGCTACAAATGCTGCTATATCTTTCTTCATGCCACTCCACCAATAGATTTCCCGTAAGTCTCGGTACATCTTGGTGGCACCAGGATGAATAGAATATCTAGCCCCGTGCACTTCAGCCATAATCCTCTGTATCATATCATCAATATTTGGGACACACAATCTACCCTGCAATCTCAACACCATCTCCCCCTTGGGAGAAAACCTCTACTTTTTTGTCCTTGACTGACTCCTTTAATCTGACCAAACTAGCATCTAAGTATTGCTTTTCCTTCACTTTCAAAACCAAGGAGGATTCGAAACTACTCTGAACCACTATACTACCTTCAGCAGAGTCAAATAACTTAACCCCCAATCTAGCCAAATGATATCCATCACGAGCCAACTCTTTCTTACCTTCAACCACATGCGAAACACTACCCATGGACACTCTACTTAGGGCATCCGCCATAATATTATCCTTGCTCGAATAGTACAGCACATTTATATCATAGTCCTTTAACAATTCTAACCATCGTATCTACCTAAGATTCAATTCTCTCTAGGTAAACACATATTGAAGACTCTTATGATCAGTGAAAACATCAACATGGACACCATACAAATAGTGTCTCCAGATTTTCAAAGCAAACACAACAACAGCCAACTCAAGTTCATGGGTGGGGTAATTTTTCTCATGGGGTTTCAATTGTCTAGAGGAATAAGCTATTATCTTACCCATCTGTATCAATACGCAACCCAACCCAACTCTCAAAGCATTACAGTACACCACAAAACCATCAACACCATCAAGCAAAGTCAAAACAGGAGCTAAAGTGAGTCGAGTCTTCAACTCCTGAAAACTCTTCTCACAAGATTTGAACCACAAGAACTTCACTTTATTTTGGGTAAACCGAGTCATAGGAGAAGCTATAGAGGAGAAACCCTCAACAAATAGCGGTAATAGCTAGCTAAACCCAAGAAACTTTATATATCATTCGGAGAAATAGGTCTAGGCCAATTTCTAACAGCTTTGGTCTTTTGGGGATCAACTCTAATACCCTCGGAAAAAATGATATGACCCAGAAAAGCAACTGACTTTAGCCAAAACTCTCACTTAATGAACTTGTAAAATAACTTGTGATCTCTAAGGGTTTGCAAGATAGTTCGGAGATGATCAGAATGTTCATCCTCACTACAGGAGTACACCAGTATATCATCGATGAACACTATGACAAACATATCCAAATATGATCTAAACACTTAATTAATGAGGTCCATGAAAGCTGTTGGGGCATTAGTTAACCCAAAAGACATAACAAAAAAACTCAAATTGCCCATAACGAGTTCGGAAAGTGGTTTTTGGGATGTCACACTCCCTAACTTTGAGTTGAGGATAGCCAGAACGAAGGTCTATCTTTGAGAAATAACTTGCACCTTACAATTGGTCAAACAAATCATCTATTCTCAGAAGGGGGTATTTATTTTTTATGGTGACTTTATTCAGTTGGCGGTAATCAATGCACATACGTAAAGAGCCATCTTTCTTTCTCACAAACAACATAGGAGCACCCCAAGGAGAAACACTAGGCCTTATGAAACCCTTATCTAGTAGATCTTTGAGTTGCTCTTTCAACTCCTTAAGTTCTACAGGGGCCATACGCTAAGGAGGAATATAAATGGGCTGAGTATCGAGAAGAAAATCAATCCCGAACTCTATCTCTCTATCAGGAGGTAACCCTGGGAGATCATCCTGAAAGACATCAGAAAACTCATTGACCACGTTAACAGACTGGAGAGTTAGAGTCTCACACCTAGTATCTTTGACTCTAACCAAATGGTAAATACACCCCTTGGAAATAAGCTTTCTAGCTTTGAGGTAAGAGATAAAATGACTCTTAGGTGACACAGAATTCCCAGACCACTCAAACACGGATGCACCCGAAAATTAAAACTTGACCACTCGGGTCTGACAATCAATAGAGGCATAAGAAGAATACAGCCAATCCATACCCAGAATCACATCAAAATCTATCATGTCTAACTCAATCAGATCAGCCAACAAGACTCTATGAAGAACGGTAACAAGACACTTTTTATACACTTTCTGGGCAATAATCGAATCACCCACTAGGGTTGAAACTAGGATAGGCTCAGGAATAATCTCAGGACTTATTTCAAAATTCACAGCAATCAAAGGTGTAACATATGAGAAATTGGATCCAGGATCCAACAAAGCATACACATCAAACTGAAATATATGAGCATACAAGAAAAAACATCGGGAGAGTCCTCCTATTCCTGGCAGGATGGTAAAGCATTGAATCTATTCTGGAATTTCCCACCAGCATTTCTAGAAGAGATTCCCTGAGCTGGGGCTAGGCGAGTCGCTGGAACTGGAGCACTAACAGTCTGAGTCTGGGTCTAAGGGCGATAGTCACAACACCCTTGTCCATCCATCCTGTGGACAATTTCTAACTCTGTGACCCATGTTACCACACCAAAAACAACCCCTCTTCTCACCCCAACACTCACCCAAATGAGCCCTACCATACTTAGGACACAAAGGACGATTTAGTTTACTGCCAGCACTGTACTAGGACCTGGATGCATATGACTTTCTACCTTGATCCTACCTACCTCTAGGCATGGAAGCACTAGCAGATGATGGTGCTGGCATAGATAAACGATCCTGATACTGAGGCCGAATCCCTCCCTATGATCTAGTCTGACCCTGTTCGTGCTACTCAGACCTAGCTCTCTTATTCCCTCTTATTCTATATCTCTCCTTAATCTTGTCTTTCTCAATCTGTTGAGAATGCGTCATCATCCTAGAAAGATTCATCTCACTATTCAGCATAACAGACCTACACTCCTTAACCACATAACTAGACTCTCCAGTCACAAACTTACTCATACTAGCCCGATTATCAGCCACTAAGTCAGGAGCATACTTGGCCAACTGATTGAACTTTAGACAATACTCCCTAACAGTCATAGAACCCTATCACAAGTTCATAAACTCTTCCACCTTCGCCTCCCTCATCTTCAAAGGGAAAAACTTATCCAGGAATGTATCTTAGAACTCTTGCCACGTTGTATGGATAGCTCCTACCTCTACCTTTCCTCCAAACAAAAACCCAGTCATAAGCAAGGTATTTTAACCTATACGCAGCCAACTATACACTATGTTCCTTAGATATCTGCATCACCTGAGAAATCTTCTGCATCTTCTCTAAAAACAATTGTCGATCCTCATCAAACTTGGACCCATAGAATTTCGGCGGATTCATCCGCATGAAGTCATGGATCTGGCAGAATCTGAATTATCTCCCTGCTGCTGTGGAGCTAAGGCCAGGTTGGCCTACACATTTACAGTAACAGCTTAGGCCAGCACCTAAAAGGCTACCCAAAATTCAGCATGAGACACATTTACATTCAATGGGTCAGCGAGTTGAGGTTGCTGAACATCATTATTTCTTCTTGCACGACGTGGAGGCATATTTCTGAAAAAGGAGAGCATGAATCAATAGCAGAAAGAGACACTTTAAGCATGATAGACTTCTGAAAAAAAGAATCACATTTTTTCCTAAAATGTCTTGTAGCCTCTTGCTCATAGATGTGGCACGCTACACATCGATGATCAAGACTCTACTTAACGTGGCTTGTTAGACTCCCTAGGATACCTTAAAAACTTAGGCTCTAATACCAAGTTTGTAACGCCCCAAAAAATGGGTCCCTAAGCGACATATGGTGCTTGAGGCTAAGAGTAGCCCCAAGCTAACCTTTTGAGCCATTTTTATTCAGTTCAACACAAATCAATGAGATTTCCACAAATAACCTCCAAATATCAACAGAGTAATCATCATCCAAGAATAAAAGAATTTCAAAAAGATAACAAAATATGACTTATTAGTCAACTCCCAACATCAATACTAGTCTGACAAGCCTCTAAGAAAATCAATAAAACCAGTGAGCCATTTAGACATGCCCCAACTGACTGATACTCATTTATCAAATATAAATAATTCCGTAAAACCAACATCATACATCACGTCCTGGGAACATGAGGACTCACCATGAATAGCTTGCCCAAAGAATCACTATCAAACCTAGAACTGAGCACCTGAACTGACATTCTAAGAAAATACAGCCCACATCTAAAGATGTGGGTCAGTACCATGGAAAGGAACCGAGTATATGGGGGGGTATACAGTTTTATAAAAATCATCATCATAAATATTTATAAGAAATATGCAGGATGCATGAAAGACTCACATAGCCCAAAGAAAATCATCGAAATCATGAGAGGATGAAATAAGTACAATAACACATGTGAGTCATCACATAATTTGTCAATCACTTTCAGTTCATCAAGAATATCAATTCTCATAATATAAATATCATTTAAATATTTTGAAAGAATAACTTTCACAATTCCGCTTTTAAATCACTTCACCATTCACCATAGACACAAGGAAACACACACACACTGGAAGATCATATAATCGTCATAAACCATGTGAGTTATATAGAGTCCAACGTACAACCCACGTTGGGGAGAGTCGTCCTATCATTGCCATCACAGTAGGACTATCGATATCAAATCCACACAAACTAGTGATCTCTATATAAATTAGCCTCAGGCTCACTCCTATAGGGGCACGTAGTTCTAGAGAAGTAAGGTCAATTTATATCTCCCACTCGGTGCTAAAGATTTCTCTTAGACTTAGCTCAGATCATTTCAAAGACAATCCACAGTAAAATAATTTCAGTAATATATAAATAGACATCAGGAGCCATCATGCTTCCCATCTATCAAAATCAACCATGCTGTAGATTTCTTTCACACTCGAGTTCAAAACAACTCCATTAATACCAAAAGGTCAAATAATTCAAAATATCTCAACTATTCAACATCAACATATTTATAACACACGCTTTCTCAAAAAAACATAATTTCAAATGGGGACTCACGACCGAAATATCAAAATCATGATAAATATCATTCAAGATTCATGCTTTATATCTCCACACATGTAAATTTATCTTTCAAAATCATAAACATCAAGATTTCATAATAATCATCATAAGATATGGTTTCATGCTTCAAATTCGTAAAAATCAAATAAAAATCATGCCTTTGTAATGAAAATTACTTTTGGGCACAAGAACGAAAGAGAGTTTTTGTTGAAAAAACCCACATACCTTGAATGATGAACTTTAGATCGATACTCATTTCTGAGATGTTAATCGTGCCTTTGAATGATGGTTCTTGGAGTTCCTTAACTAGGAACTTGGAATCTTGAATAAATTTGCAGAATTAATGGTGAACTTTGGAGGTTCTTGAAGTTGGATGTAGGAGCTTAGGGTTTTCTTTTGAGGGAATTTAATGAAATATAACATATAATGCTTCTAATAGGCTTTAATATAGGGTTTGAATGGATTTTTGGTGAGGGAGAATGACCAAAACGCCCCTAAAAATCAAATAATTCTCGAATCTGTCCTTTGGTAGACTGTTTTGATAGTCTGAAGCAGATCAACCATAACATTTTAGTCTGATATCCAAATTGGATGAAACTAATTTCATTAGAAAGAGGACTCTCATATCTTTCCATTGATATATAGTATCTCATCCAGATCATTGTGTACGAGGAGTTATGATCATTTGAATTTGACCTAAAAAATCACTTTTGATTGGCTGAAGTAGATCAACCATAACTTTTTCCTTTGATAGAAAAATTCGATGAAACAAATTTCATTGCAAAGAGGACTCACAGATCTTTCCATTAATATATATTAGATCACCTAGATCATTATGTACAAGTAGTTATGATCATTTAAATTTGGAGAAAAAATACGCCAGGCCTCAGTACTTTTCCTACACGTTTTACTGTTCACTACTATTCATGATTCGATCAGAATATTCATAACTCGTCGCTCGAGTGTCCATTTCGGATGATTCATATATCGTTGGAAATCTTATTCGATACTCTACAGAATGGTAGGCCATAATATAATACATTCCATATGAAAAATTTATAATTTATTCTAGAAGATAGACCCAACACGTTTACGCACAAAATTTCAACAAAAAATTTCCTGGGGTATTAAACTTTGTCCCTATTGTTCACGAGTTTTTTGATGTATTTTAAACTGACCTACCTATCCTTCTGCCTGAGCGTGATGTATATTTTATTATTGACCTCGAGTCAGGCACCCAACTTATTTCTATGGCTCCATATCGTATAGCTCCTGCTGAGTTGAAAAAACTGAATAGTTAGCTTCAGGATCTCCTGGGTAAGGGATTTATCAGAATGAGTGTATCTCTTTGGAGTGATCCCATTTGGTTTGTGAAGAATAAAGATGGCTCCACGTGTATGTGTATCGACTACAGGTAGTTGAATAAGGTGACTGTGAAGAATAAGTATCTTATGCCTTTTATCAATGAGTTGTTTGATTAGATTTAGGGTACGGCGGTGTTTTCTAAGATAGATTTAAGGTCTGGTTACCATCAGTTGAGGGTTAGGGCTGCGGGCATCCCTAAGACAGCCTTTAGGATTGGTTATAGTCATTATGAGTTCCTAGTGTTGTCTTTTGGGTTGACCAATGCTCCAGCAGGTTTCATGGATCTGATGAATCGCCTATTCAGTCCATATTTAGAGTTATTCATGATATATTTATTGATGATATTCTAGTATATTCAAGGAGTAAGGAGGAGCATGAGCAGCATTTGAGGATTGTACTTCACACTTTAAGAGACCATAAGCTTTATGCCAAGTTCTTAAAGTGAGAGTTTTGTCTTAAGTCTATAGCTTTATTTTGGTACATAGTGTCCAAGGATGATATTACGGTCGAACTAGACAAGATTTAGGCTATTCATAGTTGGGCTAGGCCTATGTCACCTTCTGAGGTTTGCAGCTTTATCGGGTTATCAAGTTACTACAGGCGGTTCATTGAGGGTTTTTCTTCTATTACAACCTCTATGACTAGAATGACTAGGAAGGAGGTTCTTCTTTAGTGGTCTACGAGTTGTAAGGTGAGATTTATGAAGCTCAAGGATTTGCTTACTTCAGCTCCTATTCTAATTCTTCCTGTTAAGTGGGATAATTTACTGTCTATTGTGATATGTCTGGTGTTGCTTTAGGGTTTGTTATGATACAGTTGTCCGTGTTATTGCATATGCATTGAGACAGTTGAAGGTGCATGAATGCAACTATCCCACTCAAGATTTAGAGTAGGAAGTGGTAGTATTTGCGCTAATAATTTTGAGATATTATTTGTATGGGGTTTGCTGTGAGATATTTTCTAATCACTGCAGTCTTCAGTATATTATGACCCAGAAGGAACTTAATTTGAGGTAGCATAGGTAGATTAAGTTGCTAAAGGACTATGATATCTCTATTCTCTACCATCCGGGCAAGGCAAATATGGTAGCAGATGCATTGAGTCGGAAATCAGTGAGTACGGGTAGCTTAGCTTTCATTTTAGCTTCTTAGTGGACATTGACTTTGGACATTCAGTCCTTAGCTAACATAATGGTTCATTTGGATATTCTGAATCTCGAAGAATCTCTGCTAGTGTTGAGGCCAGATCTACCTTATTGGAGAAAATTCGTAGTTGTCAATTCAAGGATAGCAGACTCCGTAGTATTTGAGAGTAAGTGTTGAGAGGTGAGTTTCAGTGGGATACCCTAGATTCTAAGGGTGTCTTGAGGTTTGATAGTCATATTTATGTTCCGAGGGTTAGAGATTTGATCTAGATGATTCTTCATAAGGTTCATAGCTCCATATACACTATCCATCCTGGGACATCTAAGATGTATAGGGATTTGAGGCAGCATTACTGGTAGAGTGGTATGCGAAGAGATATAGCAGGATTTATGGCTCGATTTCTTTGTTACCAGCAGGTAAAGATCAAGCATCAGAGACCTTTGGATTGCTTTAATAGCTACCCATTCTCGAGTGGAAATGGGAGTGAGTTACTATGGATTTCATAGGTAGATTGCCTCATATTTTATGTGGTTTTGATAGAATTTGGGTCATCATGGATCAATTGACCAAATCTGCATATTTTATCCCCATTTGACTTTCCTACAATGCTGAGAGGTTAGCTCGGGTTTACATCCTAGAGGTAGTTCATCTATATGGGGTCGCTGTGTCTATTATTTTCGATCGAGGCTCTCAGTTCACTTCTAGGTTTTGGAGGGCATTTCAAGAGGCGTTGGGAACCTAGGTTGACCTTAGCACAGCCTTTTATACCCAAACGAATGGGCAGTCATAGTAGACTATCTAGGTCTTTGAGGATATGCTCCGTGCTTGTGTGTTGGATTTTGGAGGTCAGTGGGATCAGTTCCTACCTTTGGTAGAGTTTGTATATAATAATAGCTTCCACTCGAGTATTTAGATGGCCCTATTTAAGGCATTATATGGTAGGCGATATTGATCTCCTATTTGTTAGTTTGAGACTTCTGAGGCTGGCCTCGTGGCATAGATTTTCTTCGTGATTTATTCGACCAGGTTCGAGTGATTCTAGATAGGCTACGAGCATTCCAGACCAGATAGAGGAGTTATGCTAATCGCAGACGTCATCTATTTAGAGTTGGTGATAGGGCCTTCTTGTGGGTATCACCCATGAAGGGCATGATGAGGTTCAGGAGGAGGGGAAAGCTTAGCCCTAGATATATTGGACCTTTTGAGATTCTACAAATAGTTGGGGAGGTCGCATATGCATTGGCAATTCCACCTGCCTTCTCAGCCATTCACCCGGTGCTTCATGAATATATATTGCGGCAGTAGATTCTGGATGAGTCGCACGTACTTTAGTGGGACTCAATTTAGTTGGATGATGAATTGGCATTTGTAGAGGAGCCAGTATATATTTTAGTTAGGGATATCAGGCGGCTTTGCTCCAGGGACATTCTGGTAGTTACGGTTCAGTGGTGACACCATCCAGTTGAGGAGGCTACCTGGGAGATCGAGTGTGATATGCACGCCCAGTATCCCTACCTATTAGAGCCTTCCGGTATGGCCTTATCTTTTACTTTCGCAGGTGAAAGTCCTTTAGTAGTGGATGTTGTAATGACATACGGTTATTTTTCTGTATTTTCATATAATTTTAGTACTATCTAAATGTATCATGGATTATTTAATTTAATTTGGCATTTGGTAGAAATAGAATTTAGTACTCTTCTAGAATATTTTCGATATTGATAAAATTCTTTAAGTGATGATATATTTATATCACTTTATAATAGACTTTTATGATTCATTAATATTTTATGGAGACAGTAATTTTAAAAATATTAAAATATTATTATTATATAATAGAGGTTTTGTTACAAATATATTTCTATTAATTGTGGTATATTCAAAATATTATAATTATTTATCACGAGCTTATTTAATATCTGAATATATATAATGGAGTAATAAAGTTAATATATGGTACCTTCACTTCTACGTGGAAGTGAAGGGAATGGTATGTTGTGTCATTCAATTGTGGTGACTAAGTGTAACTTTATATAACTATTATAAATAAATATAGATATAGATATATAGTAACTTTGACCCTTTTAGAGTGAAAGAAAAGTGAACTTGTATTCACTGTAAGTTTATATATATACACGATATGCTTGTTTTCTTCCATATTTGGATCCTCTCAGTTGATTTATTTTAAATTAATTATATTTCTTGTTTAGCCTTACAAAATTTCATATAAGTTAAGAGGTGTTGTGGAAAATAATTTGTTTTATGTTATTCAAACTCGGGTTCTAGCAGGATATTATAGCTTTAGCGCCCAGGTCGGCTAGGTTTACCCTACTATTATGCTAGCTTTGGATAACTTCTTGTAGATACGTATTATTTGATTAATATAAAGTGTGTTATTTATCCGGATAAGGACCCCGTTCTAGTAAATATTGGAATATTATCTATTAATATAATATAGTATCTATTACTTTAGGACATGAAACTAAAATGAAAAATCTTGAATTTATCCCTTTTTAATTAAAATTGGCAGATAATTATATAGACGTTGACATTGTTATGATATGGTATGGATTTTAATATTACCATTGGGTATGGTAACTATGAGTTCCTATTCGAGTTCGGCATTTGATTATTAATGTTATCATAAGTTCCAATTCGAGTCTGGAATTTGATTATTAATGTTACTATGAGTTCCAGTTCAAGTCGGGCATCTGATTATGGTTATGGTTCCTCTGAGTTTCGGTTCGAGTCCAGCATCTGATTATGAGTTCTATACATGTGTCTCATCGTTATTACCCACTATGTCTAGTTTGAATTCGGCGTATTTTCTCTCATTACTACCCATCTGTACCAATTCGAGTCCTGTGCATATCTGGATTACTACTATAATTTCTTGGGATCATCTCAGTTATAGATTAATTATGTTAATTTTCATTATTTGTGTCTTCCACCAGCTTATGGGGGCATAGTTGGGCTAATTGTCTTCTTCAGTGTGCCTAACCCTAGCGGCCTTATGGAGACCCAGTTAGGTTATGTTTGATTTGTCTGTTATTACTGCATTATTTATTTTTCAATATCGCTTATGTTTATTCCTTTATAGCCATTGCGTATCTTAGTAGTTGTTTACCTTTCTATCCTTATTTACTGATGACTCAGATTACGCCTTTGCATTGTAGTTATACCTTTTATGTATTGATCTCAGTCGTCCGATGATGCCTACTAAGTACCCATTGCTTTGATACTCATATTACACTTCTACATCTTTTTCCTGATGCATATCTGGGTACTAGCAGTCAACATTGACGTGAGTCCTATCTTCCAGCACTGATTCAGAGCATTGTGAACTTGCTGTCGTCCGAGGCTGATCCTCCTCTATCTACTCTAGTTAGTCTTTTGCACTCAAGACTTCTTATGCATATTGTGTAAATTTTAGATTTTTGTCTAGTACTCTAGGTACCTGTTAGTAGTGGCTTTAGTACTGACCTTATCATGTCTTGGGAGGGATTCATTTGTATAGTTGGTCTTTTTTTTTCCTCCTCTCGTTTTGATATAATATATATGCTCCTTCTTATTTTTCACTTGTTATTGTTCTTGTTATCATTACACGTGATCTTTTATTTGGTCTCTGCCTATTAGCCCGTTACCTATCATACTAGACTATGGCTTGGCTTTCCTACTAGTGGGTTAAAGTAGGCGCCATCACGACTTGAGAAAACGGGTTGGGACAGGATAATGGAGAGAAATCAACAACACAAGCCCCAAATAGACCTCCTTAGTTAAACCCTAGCCTTCCTTTACCCATGATCCTTAGAGAAAATTTTCGAGTGTTTAAGAGAGTTTTCTAAGTTTTTTAGAATAGAGTAATACGGTAAATAACCTCTCAAGTGATTTAGAAGTCATGGGGCCTTAATAGATTAAGTGGGAAATGTCCAGATTGTCTCCACTTAAACTGCATAAAAATCCCGTCAAAGAGTACAATGATACCATACCGGTCGTACCCTCCAATATGAGTGGTACTCACCACTCGTACCCTAGGCCTCATTCTTAGACCCAATAATGTCCAACATATGATTTACCCAAACCAATTCGTACCCAAGCATACGACTAGTACCATTGATCCATACCCTTAGTAGAATTGAATCACAAGAGGTTTGAATATTGTCCACTATACGAGTCTATGGTACGACTCGTACCCTAGCTTATGGCTCATGATTAGACACTCATACTCAGAATCAAGTTATTTTATTAAGTCCCAGATCAAGTGAAGGAAATACTCAAACCAAATGACTCATATCCAACCATACGACTCATACCAACCCAAGTCATACCCATTCTAGAAACCAATCCAATCCACCAACACTGGTCAACATACAACCAAGGCATACCACTTGTACCCCATTATACGACTGGTACCCACCAGTCGTATGTTTTCCAGAACCCAGAAATCTAAACAAATTTCTAAGGGTCCCAAACCCAAGGTGTTTCAAGTCAGGCATTTGAGGATGGACATTATAGATAAGAATCCTTCAATTTAGGGCATACTTTTCATGGTTCTTCTCATAGTTTCTTTGGTTACGATAGTCATATTATGATCCCTAGGTCTTGTTATGAGTGTGGTAGCCAAGAGCATCTCAAGAAGGATTGTCTAAACTTAGGAGTCGTGACAGGGCTAGGTGTTATATTTTTTCTGGTCAACCCAAGGTAGAGGCATGTAATATGGTTATCATAGATATCATCCTTGTAAACCATTGACCTACTTTAGTAATATTTGATCTTGGTACTGCTTTATTCTGTGTTTACATATTTTACATTGGGTCTTGATATGATGTGTGATATCTTTTTATGCCCATTTGTGTTGCTACCCTAATAGGTGATTTATTAGTGATGAATCGAATATACTAATCTTGTGTTGTGATTATTTTGCATTATGATATTTGTGTAGATATGATTATTTTGGAAATGGTAAATTTTGAAGTGACTTTTGAGTATAAATTGGCTTTCTAATCACATTATTTTGGAATGTCATGCCAGGTTCACCTAGGTTAGAGTGGAAGGGTGATTTTATTCCTCAAGGCTCGTGTTGTGCCTCGAGCCTACACCCAAGGCATGATCGTCACCCGATGCCATAGCTAGCCTGATCGTACCCTTGGTATGGAAAACTACCAAAAATAATACTGAAATATAAGTGGAAGCTCTAAAAACATTTAATAAAATCTAATCTTTAAATCAATAAAAAATGCTATTATAAAAATAATGACATTTATAGTCAAACTGAAATCAGAAATATAAGACTAAACTGACTGATCAATTGACTATCTATGAAGCCTCTAATGACATAATTACTGTCTATTGAGACAGGGCCTCCAATCTACCTTTATGTAGAAAAACTGAACTACTGAAGTATTGAATTTGCTTACTAAACCTTACGAAAGTAAAGAGGGATCATCCATAGCTGCACAGATAGAACCTACTAAAGTGTTTGATCATAAACCAAACATATCACCAAAGGGAAAAGGTGAATGTATGGTATATAATAAAGTTGAAGTGAAACAATACAATATGTCATAAACTGAATAATTGGAAATGAGTATGATATATACATAAATGTCATGATTTAACTGAACAGTACGACAATAGACATATTAATTCTCTGAATCACAATGAAGCTAAATATCTGGGTCATGATGTAAATTGTATAGATAAAATATATCATGAATTGTTTAGTTAATCATAAGGTAAAACTAAATAGTTTATCGTCTGAGTCAAGAGCTAAATTTGTTTGACTGATTCATCGACTAACCCAAATGATTGAATAACTAAATCATAAAAGAATTTGAAGGTGTGATTTATGGATGCAACTTAAATTCTAAAGTATGTAAGTTATATGCAAATTAGGTAATTTTTTTAAGTAGTAAAAGGTTCCAGGCTAGGAATATAGACCTCACATGAGTATCTCATGGGTTTTACCTAACAGCATGCCACTATAGAGAGGGTGTGTAGTTTGATCATTGGCCATTGCAATCGCATTTGCATTGCTAATCATATTATTACCTATTGTGTTGCCTCTTGTTATGGAGTTGTTTGAAATGTAGTGACTTTTTAGTGTGTAGGTTTATATAAAACAATTTATGTGATATAACTACTTCTTTTGCTCGATCGTCCTATGATGCCTACTGAGTATTTGTGGTTTTGTACTCATAGTTAGTTTGTTACATCTTTTGATAATTAGATCCCACTACTAGAAGAACTCATTGATTCTAATTGTGTGATGTCCTTGTGACTCAAAATTGTGGTGAGCTCTTTGCATTCGGAGGCTTGACCTGGCTTCATCTATCTTTATTTTTTGTCTTTGCTACTTTTTAGATGACTGATGTAATAGACTTCGTATTTCTTGTATTAGACAGCTTCTTTATATGTGACACTGAGTCTTGGGTTAGTTTTGTTTCGTACTATTATGTTACTTATGGAAGATATTTGGGATCTTAAATATTGTGTCATCATTTACACTATTTTCACATTTATTACATAGTTTATTATAATACCCCATACTCCTACCTAGCTTAAAATCGTCCCAAAAATGTTAAAGACTTACTTTAGAAGATGAATCCACTTTTATACATGTGAAATTTTCAAGATTTTTACTTTTTATTATGTGAGAAATTGAATAAGCTTTCAATCGATACCAAATTTGCCTAAATCCGACACCCGGGTGAAGAGTTACAGTCATTTAGTTAGAGTTATTTTAGTAAGACAGTGTGCCACCTGAGCCATCAACGCATCGTGGAGCATGCCAAAATGGTAATCGTCAAAATCCAGTGAGCCTCCACAATTATGGCGCATCACTCCAAGTCTCAATTTCAGAGTTGTCAATTTTCAATGTACCAATCCGATTCCACCGCATCGCGGTGCACTTCCAGTTCACAAATAATATAGAATCGCAATTTCACCACGTCATGTTATCAGCCTAATTTGCAGTTGGCAATTTTTAGTGACACGGTGCGATAGCGCCATGTCATGCGAGCCTATCAAATCGAGAAATTGTGACAATAAATAAATATTTTGCCCAAGATAAATTGGTCTTTTCCCAAGGTTTTAACACGTCCAGGTGCGGGATTTAATCCCTAAAAATGTTTTAAATATTTATTTACTCACTTTTTTCCCAAATCAAGAACATTCTTTCCTAAGAAACAAAACCCTAGCTTTCGAGAAATCAAAGCCAATTCCGAAAATCTCTCCAAGAACTTCAAGAAACTTACAATCAAGGTAATTCAAGTGTTGATTCATGGGTCCCTTTCACCCATGAAGCTCAAGAATCTCTTTTCAAAATCCAAAGATTATGTATTTATGAATGTTCATGATTTACTTGAATTGAGATTCATGTTCATGTTGATGTTGGATTTTGATTCATGTTTTAAATTCTATGTTCCAATGATTGATCCTAGTATGTGATGTTTTGAATGATATTCATGATAAACCCTTCAAATTGCTAATTTATTTGTGCAACCATGATAATTAGATGCATTAATGATGGTATAACTAAAGCATGCTCCCCATGTGTTTGATTAAATACCTAGGTTAAGGTAAAAGTGCCATTATAGTATGTTAATATGAAATCCCCATTCATGTACAAGTTAATGCATGTCAAGTGTTTGATGAAATGTCTTAGTCAATGAATTATGGATATATATATATATATCCATTGTTGTTCTATCGAACTTATGCCATGATTTACTATTATACTATCGAGTCCTGGGGGTATTTATACCCGATAATTTAGTTGTGTGCCTAGAGCCAGTATCAATTTTATAATAATCTCAGTCATGCCATGATCAGTAGTATTCTCAGTCAATTTCAGAACTCAGTAGAATTAGTCAGTTACATGACTCGGGAAAACTCGATAATCTCATGAACAAAATCAGTTAACAGAATATAGTAATATTTTGTCAGTCCACGGAACTCAATGAACTTAGTCCAGTTTATCTCAGTATAACTAGTTCAGTGTCTATTCAGCTGGGAGTAGGAATTAGCACCGAGCGAACCCAAGGATGAGGGCACACACTGACACTAGAGAGTGTGACCCCATAGAAACAATCCTCATGTTCCATAACTACATAGCCAGCATAGGTTGATACATCAACACCGACAGTTGAGGGTTGATGAGGTGGATTAACATTGCTAGATAAGGGTTCCACCATTCTCCTTTGGGGACACTACCAGATAAGGGTCACTCACATCTTGTCTTTATCAGTGGCGCGGTATTAACACTCTTCCAATTAGGGTTACAGATTGGACCCCAACTCAGCTATAATAGCTTATTAGGGGAATGTCGGTTAGATGACTACTTCCCACAGTCTCAATCTCAGTCTCAAAAATAGAACTCAGATAGTTCTACAGATTTCAAAATTGTCATATACAGTTATTCAGCTCAGTACAGAACTCACCTAGTTCTATTAGAACCATGACTGTCAGCAACAGTCACCTAGTATCAGTCATATCATTTTTCAGTAATCCATGTTACCAGTATGTTCAGTATTCAGAATCCCCATGTTTCAGTTGCAGTTATGATTTCATGCATGTATCCTCACGCAATCATATTCATGTTATTAGTCAGTTATAGTTCATGCATATGAACCCCATGCGTTCAGCCTACTTCACTTGCGTACCCGTACATTATCAAGTACTGACGCATACCTTTCTTTTATGCTATGGTGTTTTATACCATAGGCTCGAATGCTCAGGTTCCCGATCACACTTAGCAGTAAAGGTTTCAGTCAGCAGCAGTAGATTAGCAGTGATTCTTCATCATTCAAGTATGCTTTATCATTTCAATATTTTAGTACTTAGTTTACTTCAGCAGTTGGAGTTAGTTGGGGACATATCTCATCAACTCCTTATTGAGGCAGTTTGGAGGCTTTCAGACTAGATATTCAGACTTTAGTATTTTCAGTTATTTCAGTTGTTTTGGTATTGTTATACCATATTCAGTATTATTATTATTATTCAGTTTTGAACCTTATGGCCTTTCAGCCTTTTATTCTGTATTTATACAGTATATTATGCAGTGCTCAGTTACAGATATCAGTCATGGGTTAGCTTATGGTCCTTCAGGGTCATGAGTATCGTGTGGCATTTCGGGTACCAGATTCAGGACGTTACATTTATATGTTATCAAAAGCTTGTCTTATATACCAGAGGGATTAGGATAGATGACACCTAACCTTGATTTTGAGTCGTGACATATTGTATATGTCAATATGTGCACATGATAACTAGCCATTTCATCATATTGGTCAATATATAGCATCACAAACCTTTTTCTAGATCAAGGTCGTCATTGTGCTCAGCTTGTATGGTAACTAAGTATATATTATTGGACTTGGCCCCTTCATGACTAGAGGTAATTTTGGATTTAGTCCATCCTATAATGGATCTCCTTGACATATTTTAGGAACTCAAAAGTTTAGAGGGACCCTCCGAGTCATCCCAAATCTCTGGCCCTATGATCTCCCAATTACCTATGGCCAAGTTCTTCTTTGAAAGAGGACTTAGGGCTTTAGGAATTCGATTGTAGGACCTATACTCCCCGCCTAATTTGCTAGAGCAGAGTTATGCACTGAACATGATACTTAAGGAATTTCATCATCTCTCTCTTTGCCAGATGGCAAATAATCTCATTGTATCTTCTAAACTCAAGTCCCCGCTGATCCTGTCAATCATTTAGTCTTCATCATTAGATTCATATGTGTCATTAGGAGTATTCTCTCTTAATCTACGCCCACAAGAATCTTCAAGTGACAGACTACCACGACAGCTATTGCATGGGGTTTTCTCCTTGATTGGGTGTTGTCCTCATTTCCCAAATGGTTCTTATTTATTATTCAAGGTCTGATTTTCATTGCCCTAATTTCCATTCAATAATTACTCCATAGTAGCCATGGATTTCTATGATGTTAGGAAAATTCTCACAAGTTAGAAAATAAATGGTTAACAATAAAAAGAACACTATAATTTTCCTAGCCCTGTATGGACGCAAAATTATTTACTTGGAAAATGGTACAGTTGAATTTGTTGGTATGTCTTAAGGTCACATTTAAGTTACATTGATATTGTGAATGAAATAAATTAAAACAATAATAAAATATAACTAATATAAACAAGAAAGTAATCAGCTTATGTATTGGAGCACTTACTCTTCTTTTGCACATTGGCTTGAGAGAATTTTGGTCTCTCCTATAATTTTTGTCTTTGCAATTTTATCCTATCCTATCTGTGGTTTCTATCTCCGTTTCTAGACTCTTTCCTTGTGAGGAAAGATGGGACCCTTCCACGTTAGACTTTACTCTTAAGTTTGGTTATTAGAGGAATCCATTCAGCATTCCATGACTGCTTCTTAATAAATAGACTAGTGGGAGATTGCGAGTTGGTAGTGAAACTTAAATGTATTGCTAATTGTATTGATAGAGGCAATGTGAAATTTTGAGGTGAAGTTACTATTACAAAAGACTTCAAAGAAAGCAACTAAAATTCAAGTATAGACTTCACATCATTAAAGCTAATTAATTTGTTTTCCTACACGCGTTTTGCTCTGTATTGCCTGTGCAGTGTCCTTGGTCTTTTGTCCTATTTGTGCTGACGTTTTTGCTGCTTACTGATGTTTCCACTCTTGTTAACATTTCCTATAAGACAATATCTTGCATCAATATCTCTATCTTATATCAACATCTGCTTCCAAGTAAGTTATTAATAGGACATGAATAAATTTTTTTTCTTTGATAAGATTTCTATTTTGTAGAACACTCAAATACAACTTATGCCATAATAAGCATGGGAAAATCCGAGTCAGATCAGACTGTTTAGATTTGCTAAGAAAAGACATTAGATGCATAAATGTTTAAGACTCACCAAACTCATTTGCATCTTTCATACACCCACAAAGGTTTAAGACTCTTAGGTTTCGGTAACGCTCAGCAAGATTCACAATTGCACCATAAAGAGTAGAGTTGTCTTTTGGTATCAAGAAAATTAGTCGAGAAGAACATCAGTGAGCCTAAAATAGTAACAGGAAAAAGTCAATTTAGCTAAAAGACATATTTCTTAGCTAAAATAACAAACTGTTATACTGTAGCTAGCAAGTCAGTAGATGAAATCACACAAGGAAACAATGGAGAGCTAGAAATTTCCACATGAAGTGCCTCACCGTGAGCAAAAATCATCATCATGGACATCATTCCAGTCCAGCAATACTCAACGATGTGTTGATCGACATTAATGCTTTCGTCGTGCAAAGTCACAGCTATTTTTAGTAGTATTCGGGTTGCAGTGCTTATAAATAGAAGCCTAAATACAACTTAAATAAGTCAAATTCTTTTTTATTAGAGTTGAATAACTGGAAATGATTCTCAAGAAACTGGAAATAAAACTGAAATTTTGAATAACAAGTTTCGTATTTCCTAGATACACGCCAAACATTACCTTCTTGTATCTCCCCAAGTCCCAACATTGTACAATAAAAGAAAACAAAGGATCTACAAAACAGCTTCCACAAGTCAATTATTCTATTTATGGAGGAAGAGAGGAACCTAAAAAACCATCTTTGATGTTCAATATTGGCTAAGGTTAATTTGATGAAATTCCAAATCTTGTGCATGCAGTTTGCTCTCCGATGCGTTGATTAGAATGTTGGAAATATTTTGAAGGGCATGAACAGTCGATCTAGTTGTAGAGATAGAATATTAAGGATATAAAGGTAGTATGACAAGCTTGGTAATGCCATCTTTTTTTATCTTCTCCACAGCAGGGAACTCAAATTCATATCAAACTTAAGACCAACATTATTTCAAGTTAGTTAAAAATAGATTGCCCCACCCATTAACACTGCAATGCTTATCATATATTTTGGGGAGATTGCCAGGCATCAACTCCAGGAACCAAAGAGCTTCGCAAGCTAGCAAAGTACTTCACTGTCTGACCAGAGAAAATAAGAACTACATTTGCAGCAAGTCCAAACAAAGGATAGAATCTCTTAGCCTCATCAACAGTCGTAATCTACAAATAAATTATCCAAAACAATCACCGCTATGTTCAATAATAGTGATTTCCCTCGCTTGAGGAGAAGGGCAATGTTTATACAGGTAGATATGTTGATGAATATATTAAAAGTATTCAACGCAATCGGTTTATCTCCTTGCTTAGAGAAATTGGGTGGGAGGAACTATCATGATATATTCAGTTTGGTATTTGAATAAGATAGATATGTAATTATGTGCTAAGTAACTAAAGAACAAAGTTGTTACCCAAATTGTTCCACTCAAATATAAAATGTGTTTGAATGCAAAAAATGTCAGAATTAGATTATTAACTTTTGTTGTATTTCTTGAGGGGATAAGGCGGGTGAAACAATTTAGAATGCCACCCTTATGCTATACTACGTTACCTCCTCACTCTACAAAACAACACCAGGAAGGGAGAGTCTAGGAGCACATGTATTATCAAATTGTCTCCTGCTCTAAATAGATGGTACTTACAGTTTATCTATACAATGAGACTATGTATCCATAAAATGGTTATTAATGCACAGTTTTACCTAATTGGCAAATCCCCAAAAGAGTACTGAAACTATCACACATCCCTAAAGCTCAGCCATGACATAGAACAAACAAACTTGAGGGGCAACAACTTTTTTTGTGAAATCTCGCTGATGAAGTAGGAAGAGATTAACAAGTGGCAGCAACATAAGCAGTACATACTTGTAGACATTAGTTAATATATTTCATGAAAAGTATATTAAAAATAAAAATTCTTATGTCATTAGTTAACTAAATGCCTTTTTGATAATTTCATCATAAACAACATTGTACGTTGAGTGATCATCTTTGCTATCTGATGTCGATGGCCTAATCAATAATTTCACTCCTTTTGAACTTTTAGATCTAGACAAAGCCACATAAAGTTGACCATGAGAAAAAATAGGTTCACGAAAATAAATTCCAACGTAGTCTAAAGTTTGACCTTGAGCTTTATTTATAGTCATAGCAAAACATAATCATATTGGAAATTGTGTTCTCTTGAAAGGAACTGATAGATTCTCATCCGTTGAAGCTGATCACTGTATGCGAGGAATAAAGACATATTTATTTTGAAAATCACCACTAGCAATTTTAGCACTTATAACATGTGTTTTAAAATTACAGCACGTTAATCGTGTACCATTACGTAAACCTTCAGAATGATTTAAGTTTTGTAGTAATATCACTAGGCAATTTTTTTTAAAGTTAATCTGTAAGGTGGCAAATTAGTGGGATTTATCGTATGCAGATAATCTTCAAATTGACTTTGATCATTTGGTTCAATGATTTCATCAATCGCAGTATTTGGAAATTTTGATATAAGCATATCCTTTATTTTGTGAACATAATAATTTTTTGTTGTTAAAATAACACGGGAAGATAATCAAAAGAGTAATGAAATAACAAATTTACATTAGGATATATTACCTTGAATAATTAATTTAGAGATTGTTCTTTGATAGTAAAAGGAATGAGTAAAGATTTGGGAATTTCAACTTTGTTTTTGGAGTTAAGTTTTTCTTTTTCGTTGCCAATCCTCATTAGATACTCAGAAAAAGTTGGACCTGTTCTTGCACGCATATTCTCAGATAGGTACAATTTTTCTAGTTGGTTCCAAATTTGTGAGTATAGTAAATTTTCTAAAATGAAGTCTTCATTTTTTCCATTTCGCACAATAGGAGGAGTTTGTCTAAAATCAACCCCAAAAACAACAACTTTTCCACCAAAGAGTATCCTCGTATCCATGAGATCTTTTAAGAGTAAATCAAAAGCTTCAATAGTTTTTCCTTTAGCAATTGATGCTTCATCCCATACAATTAATTTTGCATCTCAAATTAAAAAAGTAAGTGAACTTTGTTTGCTGACACTGCAATTAATATTTTCATCAACATCAATAGGTATTTTAAAGCATGAATAAGCAGTTTGTCCTCCAGGAAGAATAGAAGTTGCGACATCAGAACTTCCAATTGCTAATGCAACAAATCTTTTTGATCATATCATTACTATCAGACTTCGATATAAGAAACTCTTACTAGTTCCTCCAGGTCCATCAATTAAAAAAGCTCCTGGTTTATTTGAAAAAACCCTATCAATTATTATGGTATAATCTCTTCTTTGTTTAATATTAAGTTTTTTTTCTAATAATAAATCCTCTACGTAAACTTTTATATTTCTCTCAAACTGAACTTTTTTTGCTTCTTTGGCAATTACAGAGGCTTTAATATTTTCTAGAACAAGTTTGTACTCATTATTATTATGTCCCATCGAGTGTAATTCATCATTAATATTGTCCAAAAATTGACGGCAAATATCTTTAAGCTCAATGTTTCTCAAGTTTTTAAATCTTCAGACATAGACTCTTCAAATTTTTTCCATAATTCATTAGGATCGGTAGGATTACAATAGACTAATAATGTAGCGAATAATCTTCTCAAACTATATGGTAATTGGTAACCCATAGCTTCAGTCATTCAATCAATCAAATTGTTATCAGAGTGTAGTAATCCTCTTTTTTCCACTGCTTCTCTAAAGTAGAACAATATCTTTCGTCGACTTTACAAAGATCTATATCTATATGACTATGGCACTCGTACATTCATTAATAATAATCTTAGATAATATCTTTCTCCTTTTGTTGGATGACATGTCACAATGTGTTTGATAACTGAATGTTGTTTTCGACGTGTCCATAATTTATATGTGTTTGACCATACAAAATATTTGGGAAATTCTTTGTATAATAGTTTAAGTTCTTTAACGTCTTTATTTGTTTGGTTTATTACAAAAGATTTGGTTAGAATCATTTTTCTAATCATTGGATTTCTTATAATTGAATTTATACTTTGATAACTTTTAAAAGAAACATATTATTGGTACTCAAGATGTAATTGAAGATGATAAACACTTGGAATCATTTCGCTTATAGGGAAACCAAATAAATACCATGTAGCTTCAGCGGAGATATCTACCGGGCAGATTGATACTCTTTTATTTCATCAATTTATGTTTGTTTGTCATGTTCATGCATATAAAAAGCAATTTTATCATATCCATTGCAAATATATTTGTAAATATACTTCACAACTTTGATGTAAGAGCATATTTCAACATTCATATGACAGTTAAATTTACCAAGTAAAAATGGATTATATGGTACCACCCATGAATTATCGAGAAATTGTTGTCTAGCTTTTATAGCATGTCCCGTATGTCATCTTTTATAAGTTGTGTGGGAAGATCTAAAGGAAAGTTTTGACAAAGTTAAATGCATAAGGATTTGGCAACTGCATCAAGAAATTATGATATTGATGGAAGGTACTAACTCTGTTTCTACCTATTTATAAAAGTTAAAGGAATTATGGCATGAGTATGATTATTAGTTCCTTCACCTAATTGTGATTGTGAGAGGTCAAAAGATTATGTTGAACACTTGATCCAGTAAAGGCTTCTTCACTTCCTTAGTGGTCTTGATGAATCCTATAATAAAGCTCATAGACAGATACTCATGATATGAGTAACTTTGACCTTAGGACAGCCATATGTCATAATTATCCAAGATGAAAGCCAGAAAGTAGCAGCTGCAAACTTAGCAGCTAAAGTAGCTGATAAAGTTGAAACCATAGCTATTCACATAAGTTTCAAGAGTTCACGGGCAGGAAAAGGTAGAGGATTTAGAGAAAGGCAACAATAGTGTGATTTTTGTAGAAGAAAAGGCCATAAAAAGAAGAACTGCTACAAGTTTATTGGATATCCACCTGGTTTTAAAAGTAGGAAGTTTTCTGGAAGTGGAGGATTTGATTTTTGTAACTCTAATTAATGGAGAAGAAATGCATGCACTTCTGATAACAGGATAAAGGATCAACCCCCAATGGTGAAAACACTAATGTAGCATCTATATCTAGGATTAATGGATGAGTTTCATCTTCTTGATGCAACACTAGATTTCAATAGAAAATAAGTTCTACAACCCTTTTTTGGTGACCAATACAGATAGATCTTAATTTGCTGAACTGCCATTCAGGAGAACATCATGTCAACATGGCAGGTATTGTAACTTGCTTAATGTTTCATTGTCCTCCTAAAACTAAATGGATCATTAATTCTGGAGCCACACATCATGTTACTGTGAATCTGTAATTGTTGAAGGATAGAGTTAGTCTAGATGCTTCTAAAAGTGATAAAGTGCATTTACCTATAGGGGAGAAAACTAAAATTAGTTATACATGAAGTGACAGATTATCTGGGAATGAAATAATAAAGGGTGTGTTGTTTGCTCCTGAGTTTAGATTTAACCTTTTTCAGTGTCGAAAGTAACAAAAGAGTTGTCTTGATTTGTCAGCTTTTTTCTTGATTTTTGTATGTTTTAGGACCTCTACAATGCTAGGGTGAAGAGGATTGGTAAATATCAAAGTAGGTTATATACGATTGATGGAGATTCAGGAAGATCTAAGGTAGCAAATAAGCTTAAAACAATATGTAAGACCAGTAGTGATGCCAATTACAATTTATGGCATAAGATATTAGGGCATCCATCATCCACAATCATAAAGAATATTCCAGAGTTAAATAAATATTCTAGCACTGATTTAGAAAAGGATTGTCATATTTTCCCCTTGGCAAAACAAACTAGGCTACAATTTCTACTTAGTAAAACTAGAGCATATTTTTCGTTTCATCTTGTACCAATAGATCTCTGGGGTCCATATAAGGTCCCAAATTATGATAAGAAATACTATTTCTTGACTATTGTGGATGATTATTCTAGATTTACTTGGATTTACTTATTGCAATTAAAGTCTGAGCTGATTGTAGTGCTTGGACAATTTTTAGCTATAAACAAAATCAGTTTGGTATGATGATCATTTTAAGATCTGATAATGGTGCAGAGTTTGTTAATTCTAAGTGTAAAGAGCATCAAAGTATTTTCCCTTATAATCTCCATCAAAATGGGATTATGGAGAGAAAGCACGGGAAGATTTTAAGTATTGCTACAGCTTTGAGCTTTCAGGATATGATACCTCTTAGATACTGGGGATTATGTGTCAAGGCTACAGTTTATTTGATAAACAGGTTGCCTTCAGTCACACTAGCTGGACATACACCATATGAGCTATTTTTTCATAAGAAACCTTCCATCACTCATTTAAAAGTCTTTGGTTGCCTTTGTTATGCTATAAATTTGTTGAAAAGAGACAAGTTTAGACCAAGATTAAGATTTGTGGTGCTACTTGGTTTTTTTAGAACTACAGAAAGGTTACATATTGGTTGACTTAATTACTAAAGATATATTTGTTAGCCGAGATGTAGTTTTCAGGAAAATTATTTTCCCTTTCAGTTCACCAGAGTCACTACATGCACTATCATTATGCCCTAAGGTTATGCATCCAGTTTTTCTTAGTGATACAAGTATGGATTCACTTCACACTTTGTTTTTTTCACCTTTGAATGATGTAAGTGATACTGATATGGTTCCTGAAGTGCAAGCACCAGCAAATCCTACACCTACTGTTAGTACTACTATTAATACTATTCCTAATCCTAGTGTTGATACTAGAAGAAGATCAACTAGATCCTCTAAAAAGCCCCTTTGGATGAAATACTATGTTGGCAGGACCGAAGCACAATGAAGTAATGTTCTATATCTTTTATCTAACTATTTGTCTTATGTTAATACCTCCTCTACATATCGATATTATCTATCCAATTTCTCTTCATTGGTAGAACCTCAAAGCTTTATTAAGGTTGTAAAGAATAAGATATGGGTTAAGGCCATGAAGGTTGAGATCAAGCAATTGAGATAACAAAACTTGCAAAATCATTGACCTGTCCTCTGAGAAGAATATAGTAGGCTCAAAATGGGTTTACAAAGTTAAATTTCAAGCAAATGGAGAAGTGGAGAGATTTAAGGCTAGATTATTAGCCAAAGGTTATAGTAAGAGGGAAGGTCTAGATTATCATGAAACCTTTTCACCTGTAGCCAAGATGGTTACAGTCAGGTCAGTTATCGCTCTTCTAGCATCACAAGGTTGGAACCTCTTTCAAATGGATGTGTTTAATGCCTTTATTCAAGGTGACTTATGTGAAGAAGTATACATAGAAATTCCTGACGGTTTCATAAGACAAGGGGAGACTAAAGTGTGCAAGCTATTAAAATCTGTACATGGACTTAAACAAGCATCCAGGCAGTGGAATATTAAATTTATTGAAGCACTGATACAAGCTACTTTTACGCAAAAAAAAATTATGACTATTCCTTACTTACTAAGAAGTAATGAGAAGATATAGTAATCATCTTAGTTTATATAGATGACTTACTAATCACTGGAAGTTGTAACAAGATGATAAACTCGGTGAAGGATGCACTACATCAATAGTTCAAAGTAAAAGACTTAGGAAAACAAAAAACATTCTTGGGAATTTAAGTGTTGAGGTCCAAGATTGGAATATTTTTTAATCAAAGAAAGTATGTGTTAGAGCTAATTTTAGAATTGGGGCTTGGTATAGCAAAACCTACAGCAACACCTTTAGAAACTAATATCAAACTCACTAGTGCAGAATTTGATGAAGCAACAGAAAAGCAAAGAGATGCCTTATTGTCAGACATAGGAGCATATCATAGGTTGATGGGAAAACTTGTGTATGTGACCATAAAAATACCATATATAAGCTACTCTATACAAAACTTGAGTCAATTCATGCAAAGGCCAAAAAAATCTCATTGGGATTCAGCTATGAAAGTGGTGAAGTATTTAAAGTTAGCACCAAGACAAGGGATCCTTATGAGTTCATCACCTAGTCAAGAGCTTACATGTTGGTGTGATTTAGAATAGGCAGGTTGTCCAAATACTAGAAGGTCTGTGATAGGATACTTGATCAAATTTAGGGACTCACTAGTGTCATGAAAGTCAAAAAAGCAATAAACAATCTCAAAAAGTTCTGCAGAGGCAAACTATAGGAGCATGGCTTCAACAGTGGCTGAAGTTACATGGTTGCTAGGTTTGTATCAATAAATAGGAATCAAGGTGAAACAACCAATAAAGATTATGAGTGATAGTAAGTCTACAATACAAATTCCATTTAGTCCAATCTCTTATGAAAGGACTAAACATATTGAAATTGATTTTCATTTCATTACAGACAAAATCAAAGATGGACTCTTTGAAGTAGTGTTTCTAAAGACTGAAGAATAATAGGTAGATTTATTAACCAAAGGGTTAAGTAAAGAACAACACTCATAGTTAATGAGCAAGCTTGAAGTGTTCAATATCTTACACCATCCAGCTTGAGGGGGAGTGTTGAGATTAGGCTTAACAGATAATGGTTAGTTAGCTAGTCTATGTGATCAATTACAGGTAGAATGTACGGCTAGCAAAGAATGTATAGCTGTCAAGGTAGTGAGTTGTAGCCTACATCTAGAAAGAAGTTAGTGGAGTTAGCGTTTAGTGTTTGTGTATAATGTTGTGTGCAGAAATAGAGAATTCATTCTTCCTTTCATCTAATAACAAAATATCTTCTCCAATATTTCTCTCTAGATTGATCTCCATTGATGAACTTATGGAAACATTCATGAAGCTCTTAGTATAGATTTCTATAGTAATCACTCACAATTTCATAAATTGGGATATAAATCAATAGGGCACCAAATCAATTCTACAACACAAGCATTAACAATTACTCAGTTTGATTACTTGATAAAATAGCTCAGATATCTGAATTTTGGCACTCTCTGGTCCTCATTATCCTAACAATAGTAGTATCAATTTGTATACATAGACAGAGAGTATTGGATAAGGTCAACAAAAGAACAAAAAAAAATTATCCTTTAGTGTTTCAAGAGCCCATGCTTGCAATTTCTTTTATTGATAATTATGTTTGGCCAAGGGTCATGCTAGGCAAGTGTATTTGACATGAATGTTGAATATACCAACATAAAAATTGTGCAAGAAAATAATAACACATTGTTCAACCAATTAGTAGTTTGTTAAAGACTAAAATTGTGATGCAACTTGTTAAACACAACATAAAAGGTCCGTCTGTTAAAAAAGGTTATAGAAATTTCAAATTGAATGAAAGATTAAAATAGAAAGCAGAGGCAACAGAACAAACCTAATATTGTCTGTCCTAAAATACTCTTTCAGTGGTACTCATGTTCTTCTCTAGTATATCCATAATATGAATGACATTTACCTATACAGATATACAGATTGTTATGTTTATCATATATTGTACGAATAGCAATTCACTTAATCCAAAATATTAATCAAATCTTTATTTCATCTATTTTCTATCATTGGATTTCTTGTTTGAGCAATCAACACATTTTAACATTACAAGAATTGAGGCATTCATGTATTTGTCAATATCATGCTTTTTTATTCTTTATTGAAGAAGTCACACATTTACAAGTTACAAGTTTTAGATTTTAACATAAAACACAAAAAAGAATATACTTTATCATCATTTTGAAAAATCTATCAACAGAGATAATATATATCAACTATAGTCCCAACTTGTAGATTTTGCGTGTAGGTGTGTACTGATTTTTAATATAGAGGGCAAGGTGTGAGAATCTATAAAATCTCGATCATTTTACTTTGATCCTCTTGCATGTGTAATGTCGATTTTTGACTTGAGGGAAGTTAAAAGGGTAATTTGGAAAGGTTTCAAAATTTTCGAAAGGGGTTTGGGGTTATTTTGTGACCCCGAGACAGTGAGGATCTGTAATAAGGTTATGTCACAGAGGTTAAACTCCATGATATCAGTGTGGCATAGGGGCTAACCTCCATGATATTGGCGTGCCATGCCAGTGTGTGTTAATCTTCTCCAGATTTATTTTTTTCACTTAGGGTGAGGGGTTTTTTGTCTTTTTACCCCTTGTAGGACCTTTAAACAAAAAATAATCCTCTTTTCTTCAGCTTTCAAAGATCAAAATAATTCATTCTCTCTTAAAACTCAAAACCCAAGAACATTCAAGGGTTTCACGGTGCATTCATCATTCGCCCTCCAAACTTCAAATTGACTTTAATTTTTTGTGTGTTTTAGAATGTTTTTATTTCCTAATTTAAATTATAGATTTTGAAACTGGGTTGAAAGGTTTGGGTATTAACTGATTGAATTACTTATCACATATTTTGAATTGAGTATTCATGCTTTAAATTGATATTTTTAGAATTGGATTGGTATATTATTTAAATGGCTGGAATGAGGGACATGGGTTTTACCAAATTAGAAAAATTTTGTCTTGAAATTGTATAACCTCAATCCACTTTGTAAATTTGATTTTTATCTATGGATAATTGTACGGTTTAACTTGTTTTTGAATCTAATGCATTGCATTAATGGATAAATGGATATAAAAATAAATTTGAATGACCTTGATGGCCATGGTTTGGATTTTTAATTTGAACTTGGGAGTCAATGTGGTTATGTTGATTGGTTTGGCATGTTTAATTTAGCTTGAAATAATATTGGTAAGACGATACCAAGTGGTGAATGCCTTAATGAATGACTCTTGATTTAATGGTTGGAATTATGTGCAAGGTAATTTTAATTTGGGCTTAAAGGGGGTTGTGTAGCTTACCGTGAAGGTGTAAGTTTTGGAGAATGATATCCATAATGATATTTATGATGATATTGTTGATTATGATTAGTAGTTTGAGTCCGGTTATACATATTATACCATGATGATATACTCCTTATAATATGATGATATCGGAGTATGAGATTGGCAATAGTTATTCTAGCTAAGTCAGAAAATGAGAAAATGGTTATGATGTTGCATGGTATGAATGAATTCCAGTGAAATAGTGGTTAGTGGATAAATAATGACTATTTGATAAATAATGATCCTAGATAAATAGTGATTAGTTTATAATAAATGATTAGTTTGCATATAATAATTAGTTGATAATTGGTGGTTAGTTAATAAAGGATGGCTAAAGTATAAGAGATGGATATAGGATGGCATAACTTGGGTGAACTCTTGTTGCATCATGAGAGTGGTTAAACGACGATGGTAGGTTATACTATCTTGTTTATACCTTCCGGGCTGATGGAGGCTTGTGATGGGCTTTTTACTTTTCTACACTAATTGGCTTATGGAGGCCAACTTTGTAGCTATGATTGCATGTATTGATGCTTACGTTATGTTATATTATTATTCAGTTTTACTTACTTATCCATGCAAAGCGATGTTAGAATGGTTATTAGGTTCATCTCCTCACCATGACTTAGTTATATTATTTTGCATTTTATCATACTTATATCATGATTTAGCTCAGTCGGTTGATTATGCCTACTGAGTACCCATTGTTTTAGTACTCATACTATATTTTTGAATCTTTTTTTAGAATATCTGAGTACTAGTTGCCAATGTTGATCGATGTTCATATTGTGTTGATTTTTGGAGATAGGATGAGATCTTGGAGTCAGAGTCGTCCATTTCTTTCTATCTTACTTATGTTAGTCTTTAGTTTCAAGATAGATTGTATTGACTATTTTAGATACTTGGGTTGTATTTATAGTTTCTCTTGTACTGGCTCCACCAGGTCATGAGATGGTATTTATGTCGTGATTACCTTTAAACTATTTCTATTACTCTGCTTATTTCTTGTGTTGGATTTCCTAGTTGGCCCTTTAGGGAAATTTTCACCAAGTTAACCCATTTTATTTAGCTTTAGGTTATGGTTTAGATTACCTACTAGAGGGATAGAGTAGGTGTCATCGTGATTCCCAAATTAGGTCGTGACATAGCAAGAAACCCATTGGGTGTAAAAAGGTATATAAAATCAAATTCAAAATTGATGGCTAAGTAGAGAGGTATAAAGCTAGATTGGTTGTGAGAGGGTACACTAGGATTGAGGGGGTGGATTTCCATGTGACTTAATCTCCAGTGGTTAAAATGTCCACTATTAGAATGTTGGTTGTTGTTGTTGTTGTTAAGAAACAGTGGCATGTGTTTCAATTGGATGTAAACAATGTTTTTTTTACATGGGGACTTAGATGAGGAGGTGTCTATGAAGTTTCCACCTGGTTATTCTCATAATTCTTCTTTCAGTCCTACTGCTCCACTTGCTTGCAAACTCCAAAAATCCTTCTATGGACTCAACCAATTGTCATGTGCCCTGTACTCTAGAGGTTATGTTTCTTCTTTAAATGATTACTCCCTCTTCATTAGAGGTCCTGGAGCCTTCTTAATTATTCTAGTTGTGCACATTGATAAAATAATTTTGACTTGCACTGACTCCTCTGAAATTGTTGCACTCAAGTCCTTTCATTATAAATAGTTTAATATAAAGGACTTGGGATTTTTGAACTCTTTTTGGGAATTGAGGTTTTGTACTCAAACTTTGATGTGTTGCTTCATCGGACAAAGTTTATCCATGACCTTCTTTCTGAATTTTATTTTTTTGAGGTCACTTATGTGACTTGTCCTCTTGATATTATTGCTAAGCTTCAGGCTGGTGTGGGTGCTCCTCTTCTTAAGGCAGACATCTACAGGTTCTTGGTTGGGAAACTCAAATTTCTCACTAATACCAGGACGGATTTTAGCTTTGTTGTTCATAAGTTAAGTCAGTACATGCAGACTCTTTGTGTTCCTCACATGACAGTTGTATTTTACCTTTTGTGCTACTTGAAAGGTACTTCCCAGCTTGGGATTTTCTTTAATAATAGGCCTGATTTATCTCTTGTTGCCTATTGTGACAGTGATTGGTCCTCTTGACCTAACTCGAGGAGGTCTATTACTGGGTATTGTGTTCTATTGGGTAGCAGTCTTGTGGGTTGGAAAGCTAAGAAACAAGAGGTCGTTTGTGTCCTCTGTTGAAGCTGGATATAGGGCTATGAGCACAATTGTTGTTGATCTTGCTTTTTTATCTCGTTTGTATACTGATCTAGGGGTTTCTTGCTCTTTCTCTATTCTTCTCTATTGTGACAGCCAGGCAGCTATTCACATTGCTCGCAATCCTGCCTTTCATGAGCGCACCAAGCACATTGAACTGGACTGTTATTTGATTCACACTAGGGTCTTATCCGTTTGGTTCATACTTCTTCCTCCACTTAGCTTGCAGATCTTTTTACTAAGGCTTTGTCAGTTAGTGTTCATAATGGTTTACTTCACAAGTTGGGAGTGCTTAACCCTTCCTATTTAAGGGGGATGTTGGACTACTCATTCCTCCTAATCCAGACTAGTCTTAAATATAGGTCAGCCTTTATTGTTATTTATGTTATTGATTGTACCGGGTCATACCTACGCATGCAGTCAAATTATGTGTATGTATATATACATTAGGCTTTTACTTGTACAGGCATTTTTTCTGACAGAGCTTAAATAATATCTTTTCTTTTCATCTTCTCAAGATTTCTCTCTCAAACTACTCGAAGCTTCCGTTGTCAATGGGCACACCTTAACTCCTAAAAAATAAAAGGTAATTGTATCAACTTAACCCTTATTTTACGTAGTTCCAAGTTGACATTGATTACTCCCTCTATTGCTAAAGAAGTGTTCCTTTTGGGTTGAACACATCCATTATCAAATGTGAAAATTATTTTATATTTTTTTAGATTATTTATTACAAGGTGTAAATAGAATTTTATATAGTTATTAAACTATAGAATTAATTGCATGTTGTGGTAATTTTGTTAAAATATAGTAAAATTTATTTTTAAATTAAAAACATCATATAAAATAAATAAATAAATAAATATATATAAATATATACACACACACATTTACCCCTCTCCTAAATAGTTGTGTAAATTTATTTTCTCTCATCTTAATAATTGTATAAAGTAAATTATGGTAAAAAAGATTCCCCACTTATACTCTTTCTTCATCCAGAATTGACTTCATATTTCTCTGTAAGAAACCAAAATTAACATAGTGACTCAACACTCATATCAATCATGGCTAATACTAATTACCTTTTTTGTTGCAACAAAAAATTATTTGATATCAAATAATTATCAATTAGTTTATTTTTAATATGTACGGTGATAACTATGGAGTATAGTATACATCTTTAATTTCTAATTTATGAATTTTGAATTTGCAATTATATTGGTGGTAAAATTAGCATATGAAAACTGATGTCAATAAATAATATATGTGAATAATTTTTTTTTAGTCTATGAAAATTATTTACAATCTAGTGTTTGTATACTATTTTAAACGATTAAGTCGAGATCAATTTATATATATTAATCCATATTTTAAATAATTTTTAATTTTTAAGGTCTCAATTTATGAAATTGGTATACAAGATTACACATACAAATGATGTATTCTTATAATTTTTTTAGCTTATGAAAATGGTACATAATATGATATCCATTACATACACTAGAAAGTGTATGCAACATACAACACTATTTTTCTTATCAATTGGCACTTTCATAAAACTCATTTCATACTAATGTGACATATACGAAATTTCATCGATATCAATTTTAATATCAATTTCATGCATTGAGAACTCAAAAAAAAAAAAAAGCATTACTTAAGTATGAAATGAGTATATACTAAAAATTTATTCATTAATATTGTATTATGTGTCATTTTCATACACTAAAAACAGTTATAAGAATACATCATTTGTATATATTATTTTATATACATTCCATAAATTGTTGAGACCCCAAAAACTGAAAATCATTTAATAGATGGATTTATATATATAAACTTATTTCAATTTAATCATTTAAAATAATACATTAATACTAGATTGTATACAATTTCCACATATTAAAAATAAATTATTGATGTATATTATTTATTAGCATCAGTTTTTATGCAGTAATTCTACAACCAATATTATTTTAAATTCAAAATTCATGAATTAGAAACTAAAGAAATGTACTACAATTCGTAATTATACAGAGATTGGATAAGAAGAAACTATTAAAAGAGAAGAGAGCATTTATTGTCCTTTTTAAAAATTCAATATGAACATTTCTATATATTAGAAGAGGTGGTTTCAATATGTGAGTTTTTTGTCTTTAAGTTCAATATTGAGAGTATTAAGGTCTTTAAAATAAGTTCTAAGCTCAATTTGATAATCTTTTGTGCTTTGTTTTTTGAACCTCCTTAAAAGTTTTAATAAAAGCCCATTCTTTTCTTTTTAATTACCAACAATACTATGTAAGAAATTTACAATAATGTCATCACATGTGGCCTTACATATATTTTCACATATGTGGGCCTCTTTATCTTCCATTTATTTTTTATTTTTATTTATCTTTTTTTATGTATAAAATTATTTCAAATATATTATATTTAAGTAAATTGATTAGTAAGATGATAACTTATTGTAAAAATTAATTATTGATACAATTAAATAAATTTTATTCTTTATTAAATTTCATATCAAATATATAATTTACTTTCTTTCTTATTTGTTACTACAATTTCACCTAAATGTTTTTTTCTAATATATAGAAGAGAAAATTTCGATATGCCTGCTTATGTTGTCTTCTTCAACTGCTTCAATCGTGATTTTATTATATTTCCCTTAATTAATTATTATAAGTTATTTATATATTAAAAAAATACTAAATTTTAAAATAGCAGACATTTATAACATGTCTATTTCAGTTATTTTAATCGTAACTTTACTTTCTATTACATCATTTTTAATAAATTATTATATATTATTTATATATTAAAAAATTAATAATATTTAAAATAAAAAGTAAAATAGACATTTATAACATGTCTGCTTCAGCTGCTTTAATCGTAATTTTACTAAATATCATCCCTAATTAATTATTATAAGTCATCTAAGTATTTAAAGCAGCTCTCCGCTGATTATGTCGGCTTCAGTTGTTTGCTTCGTGATTTTACTATATCATTCTTAAGTAGTTATTATAAATTATTTACATATTAAGAGATTAATAATATCTAATAAAAAATAGAATAGACATTTATGATATGTCTGCATCAGCTGCTTTAATCATAATTTTACTAAATATCACCTCTAATTAATTATTATTAGCCATCTAAGTATTAAATAAATAATATTTAATTAAAAAGATAAAATAGATATAAAATGATAAGTTAACTCTTGATGTTTTAAAATATCTTGACATCTTAAATGAGACTTCACTTACTTTTTTTTTCACAAGTATCTTTTATAGTAATTTTATTATATCACTTCTAATTAGTTGTTATGAGTCATTTAAGACATGTCTATTTCGTTGCTTCAATCGTGATTTTACTATATCATCTCTAATTAATTATTATAGTCATCTAAGCATCATATCACTTAAATTGGAGTAGAAAAAGTTTTACACAATAATTAAAAATTTAAATTATTTAGAAAATATAATTGACTATCAGTGACACAAACTCTGGACATGGAGAGTAGCGTATATTTTTTGAAAATTACATAAAAAATATTATAAATTACAATAATTAAATATTTGATATATATAAAAATAATTTAATCTATTATATATTTTTATAAAATACTTAAAAAATACTATAAATCACAATAATTAACAACTTAAAAAATTTAAATGATATAAATATTTGGTTGACTCTCAAAATTGTATTAGTTTCACTTAAATTAAAATAGAATAAAAATATTATAAATCATAATAATTAAAATTTTAAATTATTTTTAAAATATAATTGACTATCAATGCCACAAAAGTTTGAATAGAGAGAGTAACATATGTTATTTAAAAATTACATAAAATATTACAATATTAATAACTTAAAATATTTAAAAACATATTAAAATTATGATTGATTATCTAAATTCAATTTGTCTCATATAAATTAAGACAAAAAAATATATATTAAGTTCATGCTAGATCCCGGATGGCTCTTAGGATGTATATGCAATCCAACCTTCTTTTTTTTAGCTTTTGTTTAAATATATCAAAATTGAAAATACCAGTTCTAATACAGTGCATCAAACAGTGCATAAGAAATAATGTTAGAATAAATAATACCAATATTATTAATACAAGCATTATTAATGCAAACATCATTAATACATTCTATCAGCATTATTTTTGTACACTCTAACAAAAGACTCCATGTTTCAGTGTAAGTAATATATATAAAAGCAAAGTTCAATAAAATATTTACATAGGTATATTTTATCGTATTCTCAAAGTCAAATAATTTAAATTAATATGAAAGATGGTAACTTATAGTTTTCTTTTCTATATAATTTTTGAAACACTTAAAATTTGATTTAAAATATTAATTTATTTTAACTTCAAAGAACAAGATGACGAATAAAAGAGAAGGAAAAAATGAAAGCAAATTATGTTTAAGGAGACTTAGTAAGGGAATATAATGCGGGTTATTAATTGTAATTCACATGTGATATAATATGTAATGACTAGATAACCCTTTATCTTTTTCAACACTTATTCTCAAGTCTCATGTATCATTTTTAATCTCAAATTTTCTACTTAATGTAGCAAATCTCAATCATATGATTAAATATATAAACTTTTAAATGCATCAAATTTTATTATTTATATGAGTAAGTTATGCATAATTATCTTGTAAGACTTAACTCCGTGAAAAATACTACCAAGTTGTTAATATGTTTTATAATTCATGATTCAACTTAATATCAATTTAACTTAATGTACATAATAAAAATATCTTAACATTGGACCCGTGCTAACACGGGCCATGCTCCTCTAGTGTTTAAAGAAACATGATCATTAATAGATTTCATAATTTTAGTCCATATAATAACTAACCCCTACTCAAATGAAAGACCTTTTTTATCAAAAAAATAAAATTATTTTTTCTTAATTTTTTTATTTTAAATCTGCTATTAATTTCCTTTTTTTTCTTTTAAAAGTTGAAATTAATTGCGGTCTAAGAAGTATTGTTATGGCTTGCAACATATAATCTAAAAATGTATATTTCAATTTTTTTCCCCTTGTGAAATTACTAACTTCTAAAAAATAAAAGATAAAGTTTAATTATTTTTCTTAATTTTTTTATTTTAAATTTGCTATTAATTTCTTTCTTTTTCTTTTAAAGTTGAAATTGATCCCGCTCTAAAAAGTATTGTTATGACTTGCATTATAGAATCTAAAAATATATATTTCAATTCTTTTCCTTATGAAATTACTAACTCCTAAAAAATAACAGAAAACTTTATCAACTTACCCCTAATTAAAATTATTTCTTGTTGTTCTACCGAATATAGAGAAGAAAAAGAAAAGACACGTTTTATGATAAAAAAATGTTGTGCTTGTTTATTCATTCATATCTTAAAAAATAAATAGACAAAAGACTCATGTTCTATTTCAACTAGGTACTAATAAAATCCTATTATATCTCAACTAAATAATGGAATTTTAGATATAAAATTACTACACTAAAAAGGAAAAAAAACTCAATACTTCAACACTCCTCCTTGAGATGTTTGTTGGTAACTCCAAATTGTTCCCAAAGAGTTTCAAATTTGAATTTGGGAAAAGCTTTGATAAATGTATCAGCAAGTTGATCCTCCGAACAACAATGGACAAGCTTGATTTTCTTATTTTTCTCAGCTTCTCTAATGGAATGAAACTTGACAAGGATATACTTTGTTTTACTATGTTGGACTGGGTTTTCTGCAATTACAATTGCTGAAGTGTTATCACACTTGATCTTAGTTGCAACTTATGATTCCATTTCAAGATCCTTCAGAATTTTCTCAACCAAATAACTTGATTTGCTGTTGTAGATGATGTTACATACTCTGTCTCTGCAGTGGATTGCACCACTATTTCTTCTTCTTTGAATTTTAAGAAAACACACCAGAATTCAAGGAAAAAACGTAGCCAGTAGTGCTCTTCATATGGTCAATATGCCCGATCCAATCCCTATCAACAAAGCCAAGCAAAGCACCTCTTCAACTGGTCTAAACCATGTTTCAAGTTGTACAGTACCTTTAAGTACCTAAGCACTCTTTTCACAATAGCAAAATAAATGTCACTGGGACTTTGCATAAATCTTGAAAGCAAACTAGTGGCATACATTAAATCAGGCCTTGAAGCCATTAAGTATAAGAGACTTCCAATCAAACTTCTATATAATGAAGTATCACACTTCTCTGCTTTGTCTTCTTTTGAGAATTTTTTATTCAAAACTAATGGTGTAGGAAAAGGTTTATAATTTTGCATTTTGAACTTTTTCAGAATCTCCAAAGCGTACTTGTGTTAATTGAGAAAATTTTCAGATTTTGATTGGCATACTTTCAGCCCAAAAAAATACTTCATCTCACCTAAATTTGACATTTCAAACTGTTTCTCCATTTTCACTTTAAACTTCTGCAACTCTTCCTCATCACTACCTGTAACAAGCGAATTGTCAACATATGGAGAAACAATTAATGAGTCATCATTAGGGAGTGTCTTTACATAAAGTGTTGCATCATTGTTACTTTTTTGAAAATCTTCGCTGCATAATTGAGCATTGATTCCGTTATACCAAGCCCTTGGAGCCTGCTTCAACCCATATAAAGATTTTTGAAGTTTATACATCTTACCTTCACTTCCTTGAACCATAAAACCTTCTGGTTGATCTACATAAATTTCCTCTTCTAGAAAGCCATTCAAGAAGGCAGATTTGGCATCTAAATGCCAGATTTTTCATTTTATTTGTGTTGCTAATGCAATCAAAATTTTGATGGTGTCCATCCTTATAATAGGTGCAAAAGTATCTGAGTAATTAACTTCAGGATGTTGAGAATAACCTTTAACGACCAGTCTTGCTTTATGGTTGTTGATAGATCCATCCGCATTTAGTTTCACTCTGTACACCCATTTAACTCTAATAACTTGCTTTTTTGCAGGTTTGTCAACAAGTTTCCATGCCTCGTCCTTCTTAATCATGGCAATTTTCTCCTCCACTGCTTGGTTTCATTCTTCAACCTTGTTGGCAACTTAAAAGTTTAAAGATTCTAGGATAACAAGACTACATCTTTCATAAATTTCAGCCAATGGTCTGGTGCCTCTAACAGCAAAATATTCATCATTCTCCGCTTCCAAGTCTTCAAAAAGTAGGTTCAGCAACCATCTTTCTTACTTGAGAGATATTCCAATCTCAATAAGCATTTTCATCCACCTTCACATCTCAGCTTACAAAAACTTTGCCAGATTCAATATTATAGATTTTATAGCCCATCGAGATAGAGCTATAACCAACCAAAATTCTCTTTTCGTCTTTTTCATCAAGTTTACTCGGTTTGACAACTAATACATGAGTATAACAGAAAGAATCACCTTTAGATGCCCAATTGATGGTTTTGTCATTCTAAGCTTTAACTGGTGTCATTCCATCCACAGCTCTTGTTGGCTGTCTATTTTACAGATAAAATTGATATGTTTAGCCTCCGCCCAAAAAGACTTCGACAACTTTTTCTCAAAAATCATGCACCTAGACATTTCAAGAACAAGTTGATTTTTTCTTTTAGAAACTCCATTTTACTGGGGTGAGTAAGTGATTATAAGTTGATGCTCAATTCTCATATCATCACAAAACAAACGAAATTCACTTGAAGTATACTATTTCCCATTGTCTGTTCGAAGAGTTTTCAACAAGCATCCACTTTAAGTTTCACAAAAAGCTTTAAACTTCTTAAAAACATCAAAATCTTCAAGCTTTTGCTTAAGAAAATATACCTAGGTCGGTCAAGTAAAATCGTCTATAAAAAGAATAAAATACTTGTTGCCATTGATTGAAGGAGTTTTCATCGATCCACAAATGTCAGAATGAATAAGTTGTAACTTCTCACTTGCTCTCCATGTTGCTGACTTTGGAAAAGGCAATTTGTGTTGCTTTCCTAAATTTCAAGTTATAATGGCCAAGTCTTTCGTACCATAATTTTGAATCTTGCTCACATCTACTACTTCAACAAACTTCCTCAGAATTTGAGTTCCAAATCAAAGGAAAACTTCTTTTTATCATTTTAATCGTAATCACTTCTTGACTGCTAGATTCGAAAACAACACATTTTTTGTCTTTGAACACTACATATAATCTTGTTCTAGCATTTGACCAACACTCAATAGATTTTGGTCAAGATCAGGTACCAACAAAACATCTTGAATAAATTTAGTACCTTTGGAAGCTTCAATTGCCACAGTTCCTTTACCAACAATCTCCAACTTGGTTTTATCGGTCAACTTGACACTACCTTTGGCAAATTCCAACTTCGTAAAATATTCTTGTTAGCTGGTCATGTGTTTTTATGATTAATTTTTCTACAATACTTGCATGGAAGGAAGTTTTCTTTCTTCTTGACTCCATTGCAAGAATCGCCTTGATTTTTTCTACTAGAATTAGTAGAAGTTTCTGGGATTTTACCTTCCCTTTGCATTTGCATCTTCCCTTTGAACTTGGCTTGACGAGCAGTTTCAGTAGTTTCTTCTAGCCTCAAGGATCTTCTTTGCTCATGAGCTTGGAGAGCATGTACAAAGTTCTGAAGGGGACATTTTTGTGAGATCCTATGAATTTTCGAGTGAAGACATCTTTGCTTCAAATCTTTCCGGCAAACTCACAAGAACCAATTTATTCTTCCAGGCTTAAACAAACACTACGTATGAACAAAATCAAAAGCAAAAAGAACATTTATTTAGAAACGGATGAATTACAAACAAAAACCTCCAAGCAAAATCTAGTTCACTCGGAAAGAGTGGTACCAACGCTGTCGAACAGTCCCAAGGTAAACCTTTCTACAGCAATGCATATGAACCACGGCTCATAAAACATTCCACATCACGGTTCAGGGTTTTCTTGCAATCATTTGCTCGATGTTTTGGCCCATCAACAAGGTCTATTACATACGCAAAAGACCTGTGCTTTTCCAGATTTACTCCCCGTCAACATTGCTGTCGGTTTAAAAAAAAAAAAAACATTTGATGATACCTCCATTCCTATCACAGTTACAGAGCTTGTCATCAAGTCCAAGAACTTGGGCAGAATAAAAGTATGCTATACACAACTGTTTGATTAACGTATACGCTAAACTAAAACACTTGCAGTCTCCCAAACTTGGGCAAATCAAAGAGACGACTACATCGTAAATACAAAAGTTGACCAGGTCCGTACCAATATATAGCTGCCTTTAGCGCTTGCACGCAATCTCATGATTGAATATACTTACCATACTACGACATGGAAACATTAGCAATTGGCTACATGCTACCGAGGGGGGGAGAAGGGGGGGGGGGGGTATTTTACAAGGAGTGAAGAAAAAAGCATTGAATATTCTGAGAAGAGAGACTTCCAATCTATTTCAGCATCAGCTTGACTCGCTGAGAATGTGGTCCAGATTCTTCTGAACCCATGGCACTAGGAATGTGTCCAACAAGTTATCATAATGTTAGATTTTTCATGAATCACTCCAAGAATCCTCGCCATCTTCTTCGTCACTTCCAGCAAAGGCCTGTAACATGGAAAACCTTCGCATCAATGATATGCAGAGGCTCACTTGATTCGCATTTATGCCCTTGTGTGTCTGTGTGCGCGCACACACATATCTAGAGAGAGAGAGAGAGAGAGAGAGAGAGAGAGAGAGAGAGACCTGGCGAATTGTTTTTGCTTTCTCCAAAATTGCAGCAACTCTCAGATTAGTCCGTGGAACCTGATGAATACTAGGCCTAGTTGCAACCGCTGGCTTCAAATTGAATGACTGGAAAACCAAGATGTTCAGCTCGGAGAAATACTTACCAACTAAGAAAATGAAAAACATGAACTTGGATGCAAAGTTAAATAAACCATAATTAAATTGACATCTTACCTTTTTCCTAATTTGTTCCAAGAGAGAATCTCTTTCATCAACCTTCTGTATTTCAGGCCTAACTCGCTCTTTAACCTTCCTCAACTGCAAGAAAGAATCTCTTTCATAAACCTTCTGTATTTCAGGCCCAACCCGCTCTGTAACCTTCCTCAACTGCAAGAGAGAATCTCTTTCATCAACCTTCTGTGTTTCAGGCCTAACCCGCTCTGTAACCTTCCTCAACTGCACAACAATTCAAATTTTTGAGACGTTGCAATCTCCAAGTTTGACCAAAATGAAGCAAAACTTACTTTGCTTTTGTCGTGCGCAGCAAGATCATCAATTAGTGGAGTCCGTAGTCTTTGTAGTTTCACTGTACGAATCTCATTAGTGCACCCTTCCTCCACAGCTGGCCAAATTATTTCTGCCTCTGTAGTTAGAACACTATGACCAGGCTTTGCATTTTCCGTATTTGCTGGGATAACACTGTCATGAGTCATCACATTTCTCTCTAAACTTGTGTGGGACTCTTCAAGATTGGATCTGTTTAAGCAAGTCTCCGGTGCTAACTGATGGAGGGTATGATGCTGTGAGTCAGAAACATCTGTAATCAGGGTATCTGTAGGAGCTGCTTTTGGTTTTATTCCATCACTTACCGACAACTTTCCTTCCACATGAGCATAGCCTTGATCCTCCGAAAGCAATTCTGTAGCAACTTGATTCTGTCGTTGGATGAGTTCTTTAGTTGAACCCAAAACACCAATAGAAGGTTTATCCAGAGAAGTAAGGTCTGAATTCCAATTAATAGGATGTGCCTCCCTTCTTATAGCTTGCAAACTAGGCGGCTGCACCTCATGATATTGTCCTGCCAATGGAAAGTCAGTTTTTGTGGAGTGTTTATCAACTGGATCAATAAACTTAACACTGCTGTTTCCACAAAGAATTGTGGGTGGCAAAGTCGACAGACCTGATTGTGCCACGCTATCAGCGCAATACGTATCAATAAGCTCTACACTCTCTGTAGCTACAGCTGATAGCATGTTTTGATTCATAGGTTGAGCATTCTGGTCAGTCCTAGATGACATCCTTGATGGATTGGCACCTATATAATGCTGTGTTGGCTCCCCCTCCAAATCAGGGGAAGAATGTACTTTCCCCATCCTCCATTGAATAGGAGGAAGAGGAGGCAATGGGGCAATTTCTGCCAGATCGATCTGGGATTCACTGGGAAGCAGGGCAAAGCCAGGAGAGGTAGAAATATTCCTGTCTTCAAAAGGATTGACATTATGACTGCTAAGAGGTAAGGAATTTGAATTCGAAGGTTGACTAGGAACATCCGCTATAAATGGTCCCGAAGAAGCATTGAACGCTCCTACTATGTCTGCGTGATTGGAGAGGTGTGCCTCTTCAAACTGAGGTAGCAGCACCTCTTTAGCTGCATCTTCATCTGTCAATCTCTCTATATCTGGTTCTTTACATGCTATCTCGTCAGCTTTTTTATCAATAGATGACAAACCATCTTGATTGCTCTGTGATAAAAGCTTGGGGAATGAAGGATGACTGGGAGAAACTGTTGGTGAAGATATTGAAGAAGCGTCAGCAGATTGTTCAAGGTCAAAGCAATCTACCAGTTGTGGCTCGGTTAACAAAGGTAATGGCTCAGACTTTGCCTCACCACTATCCAGCACTTCGCTTTTATCCTGCTCACGGATTGCCGACTCAGCCCTCTCTTCTGCACAGCAATCAGTTAGCAAAGGTTGAGGATCTTGATTGCTGATGTGGGCTAAAACATCTGGGACTGCATCTTGACTTGGAAAGTTTGCCCACAAAAATTGGGAAAAAGCATCAGACACGCGGTCAACATGACTTGAAGAGTGCATTTGCCCCAGGAGACATGATTGGTCCAAATCAGCTTTGTGCAGCAATTCCTCATCGAGTTGATTGTCTTCTAATTCAGCCTTTCCTTCTTCAAGAGAAATAGTTTGCAAAGATGAAGTGTCTTCAGTGAAATCAGCAACTGTCCTTCTTTGGGAGGATACCACCTCAGTATCCAAGCACCAATTTTTTAATGGTGGTTGACTCGGAGCACTGTTCAATTCCACAGTGTTTTCAGCATCAAAAGGAAGAATGCTTCCAGAGGGAGCGACGAGAACTTTTGACTCGCGATGATGATAGTTGGATGCATCAAGCACAAAGGTGTTGTCTGGGGTATCAGCTATCTGTATCTCAAACTTTGATTCTACGTGGCTATTAGGTAGATCAATTTCCAATTCATTTTGGCTGGAAAGTCCAATTAAACAAGCAGATTCTTCTGAAAACAAATTGTGATCTAAAGATGAGTGTAGATCATCAATATCTCCTTTATCAGTCACGGCAGCAAGAGGAGAAGCAGTCTCCTCTGTGGCATCAGACATATCCATCTTATTTTCTGTCTCTTTTGAGAGTATTCCTCCATTGGTCATTGATTTGAGATTTGGAGAGGTAATTGAACCAGTGGACACAATTGCAGACAAAAGCTCACTGGGGGAAATACTACCCTTTTCATCAAATTTTGTTATACTTGAAACTTCGACAGGATTTTCCTGCCTAGAACATGACATATCTAATTCTCCAGATTCAAGTGGCTGACTATCATTTGCAATTTCTGAAATCTGAGGGTTCAGAGCATCAACAAAATTGAGGCCCTCTAGCCCGCTGCTCTTACTGAGGTCCCCTGGCTCAGATATATCTGCATCACTGAATGCCCCGCATGTCTCTTCATGCTCTTCACCTGCAGCACCAGCTTCAATATCTGTGGTACTCAGGTTTTGTGGCTTCATGCATGTACCTTCCGCAGTTCCATCATTAGACATGGCAAACCATGTGTGTTTGCCACATTCTTTGTTGGAAGCACCCACTATATCCACTATTTGAACTGAATCAATATAACTACCATATGAATGATGGTTTTCAGCCAACATTGAAGGTGAGGTATCACCTTCTTTTGACGGAGGACAAGTAAGAAGCTTATATAAGGAAGTTGAATCATTACCTAATGATGGATCTTCTCCATCCATATTGGGCAACTGCTGATGATCAGAAGACGATGATTCACGCCTGTCTTCAGAAGGAACGTTAAGAAGCTCAGAAGTAACACAAAGATTATTAACCAGACTCGCATCATCATTATGTATATTGCTCTCATGCTGGATTTCAGGAGATTTTGACTCTGGCAAGTTGTTGCTGGCGTGGCAAGGAATATCCGAATGATTTGATGAACAAGACACATTCTCACCTAGACTAAAATTTCCATCAACCAAAGCATCTTTTAGCTTGACATCAATGGATGCTCTAGGTGCTGAATCATCTCCATTCTGTTCAAGAGCATCAAGGATAACAGGAGCAGGGGGTAGACTGACATGCAATTCTGCGGCATCTTCTGCAACGGTAGTTAAAGAATTTTCACTCTTGGCTTGGACAACGAAATCTTCATTTGTTTCAGCTCTCATCCCTGCAACTTCCACAAATATTCCTGTATAAGCATGTATAGACATAAGAGTTGAAAATGTAAAACTTAGGGTAGTAGTTGGCTCACCAGAGTCACAACTGCCACTGAATTCTCTAGCAACTGTAATGCATTTTTTATTATAATCACCGTGTTCTGGAGGTTGAGGTAATTGAGTCTCCTCATTAACAGATTGCTGCTCACATGAAGTATCAGAGGTCTTAGCTCCCTTGCTAGAAATTTCGCTCTCCATAAGGACACTCTCAACAGAAGTGGTAGGGGAATCCGAACAAGAAAAACTAGATATTCCCTTCTTAGAATAACTATTCCCGTCATCAGATAGTGTAGAGTTCTCCACTGAATGAGAATCTGAAGATTGAGTTTGAAGTTTTTCACTGCTACAAGACACACATAATACTTTCTTTTTGTTGTTCAAGAAGTGCAAATTCTTTCTGGCTCTCTGCTCAGAGTCAGTTTCTAATTCTGACTCCATTGTAGTTAGGGCATCGACATAATTATCTATTTCACTTGCAACTTCATCAGACTCGTAACCAGTACCACTTTCTATCTGGTTTTCTCCATCCACCGCTATTTCTTTTTCATCAACCACACTATGAGTAGAAGGTAAGAAATCAGTTGATTGTGATTTGTGGCTTCGTCTGGAAATTCCTCTAAAACGATAGTGGGAGAGATCTTCATCGACTTCATCTAAGCATGGTTTTAAGGCATTGCTCTCTTCACTTTGTGGTGGATATGGAGATAAAGATGCACTCTTGTTTCTCCGCATCACCTCCTTATCAGGACTCGGTGGTCTAATATCTTCAGTGTCCGTCAAAGTTTCATAAGCATCAGTCGATGGCAATCTCAAAGGTGATGAGTCTACACCGACTTCATGGACTACTTTATGTCCTGGAGAAGAAGCCTCCAAGAACTTATTCATATAGCTCTTCCCAGTTTTCGGGTCAAATGGAAACCCATTCAGCTTTCTTTTCAATTTCACACGATGTGCAGGAACATTTATCCCGTTTTCAATGCGTTCCTCCAAGAACAGCTGATGGAGTCTGTGGAAATGTGAGGAACACAGAATAAGATACTCAACTTGAACAGTCTTAATACATATCTTATACATTAGGCATCAAGGATCTCACTTGGCATGTGATGTAGGCAACACCTCAGGTGTTTCCCCATTCCTCCAGCGTGAACCTCTCTTCTGCAACAGCAAGATGGAAAAAAAAAATTGAAGCACCAGAAAGATAATACAACTTCATCACCACTGATATTATCACTGAGATGAAGCTGCTTGCTGATGGACGAAATAATACGAACCCTCCAGAGACAATAGCCAAGATGGAAAGACAATGCTTCATCAAACCCCATCCTTGCCTTACGGTATGCAGGTTTTCTCTACTACGTTAAGTGAAAAAATAGAGGGCAAAAGATAGAGGGCTCCTCTAAGCTTTAACAGACATCAGATGCCTCATAGTTGAAAAAATAAGCACATTAGGATGCACAACTTTGCTCGACTGACAAATAATAGATTCACTTCTCAGTACAGGCGGTCAAGTTAAACTTAACATTTTAGGTGGGTAAGATAATTTTGCTTCTTTTTATATTTTTCCAGGTCTCTATGAGGGGCTGGCTTCAGAAAGCTCCATGAAAGAGATCAACAGAGAATCGAGCAAATAAGCACAAGGTTACCGCACGAAGAAATAAATGTTCATGTAATTGGAAGAAAGTATTAAGAACTTATAATATACCACTAAAGACCTTCACCCAAAAAAAAAAAGGAAAAGAGGTCATCTCACAGTTGAAGCCATGGAAATATCACTAAACCAGCATTTCACTGGTATAAATCCCAAAGTAAACCAAAAGGTTGCAGAGAAACAGGAGTATAAATCCCAAAGTAAACCAAAAGGTTGCAGAGAAAAAGGAGTAATAGTTTCTCTTCATTATAATTACCTTTGTCCTGCGAGTTCTCTTTTCCCTCTGAACATCTGAAGTTGTGAATGCATAAGATGACGTCTCGACTTTAAAGGATGAAGGATCAGTATAACGTTTCAGACATGCTCCAGCTCCAGCAACATCGAACCTGTTACAATCCATTAAGTTTGACAAAATGCTATTCTAACGAAGTTTAACTCTCTATTTAATGAAAGCAGTTGACAGTAAATAACAGAACATACTTGTCTAGAAGGAACAAGCGAGGTGGACCTCTGCATTCTTCATACGAGTCCATCACAAAGCGAGGTAAATCTCCCCTTGTAACCATATTTTGGTTGATTCGCAGATTAGGATGCCAATCAGTACCTGAAATAACATTTGTATTACTACTCCCCCTGTTGCAATTTGTTTGTCCAGTTTTGACTTGGAACAGAGTTTAAGAAAGTAAAAAAGACTTTTGAATCTTGCGGTCTTTAGTAAAAATATGTGGAATGTACCCAAATGCCTTTTAATCTTATGGTCTTAAATATGTCACGTGGAAAGTTAGAAGTAAAGAGTTGTCAAAAAAGGAAAGAGGCATTCTTTTTAAAATGGACTAAAAATGAAAGTAAGACAAACAAATTGAAACGGAGGGAGTACTACTGTGGCTTATATCGAAAACTCAATAAACTCCTCAAATACTAATATCCATTATTTTGAAATGCAGAAACACTAATATTCATATATGTCACATCCTGTATTAGTCCACATTCTATGTTTAGGAATGAAGGATAAATCCTCCCTCCCTCGTGTATCAAACATGTATTAAAAAGTTAGAAGCATCACAAGATTAGAATGGACAGAATCTTTTGGTACAGAAGTAAAAAAGGAAGCACGAAGGGCCATCAAAGTGCACGAATTTAAGTCATCGAGGAGTTCTATGGTGGTATTGACCAATGAAATGTTCTTAGCGCTTACCAGCATTATAGAAGAAGGAAGAGTGATTGGTCTGTAAGAGAAATGCCCTCTCAATCAAAGGAAATTCTGCTTCAAGCTGCTGGACCCTTACCGTCAAACTATGGCCCTTTGCAGCAGTTGCCATCACTTCCTCATGCAAGTCATGGAATATCTCAGCAGCAAACCTTCAACATTGACAATAAACAAGATGCCCAAGATTTTAGTCGCTGCCACAATTAAACAGAACTTCAACTGCAGTACATTCTTTACAAAATAAAGTGAGCAGGGATCAACTTGCAGGGACAAAGTGCATTAGCAGAAAGACCCATATTTGGCACCATATTTTAATAGATACTACCAAATATTTATAGATATTACCAAATATTTATGCCTTGCAGGTAATTGATCAGCAACTAAATAGATTAAGCCCTACATACTTGAACATTCCTCAAAGAGCATATTCTAGTTTAATGATTCAAAATAATAAAAAGAGAGGAATTCCATCAGAATTTACACAGAACTCACTTATAAAATGCTACAATGCTAAATCAAACAGCCGAAAAAAGCAACAAAAAAAACGTAAGTCACATTCTGCAATGCAATCAAATAACAATTCAAATAATGGATCCCAAATTCAAATTACCATTTTCAAAAACTCCAAAGTGCCCTCTAACTACAAGTTTCAATAGATTCCAACAATGATATATTTCATTATACGGATTCAAATTACGAAATAAAAGGGGGATTTGAACACAAAAATCCACAGAGCATTCACTTGTAAAAACGACAAAATTCTAAAATCAGACAGTTAAAAAATAAAAAAAACGCATTAGATACTGACTCGGCGAGGTCACCAAGCTGACGCAAAACACCAACAAGGCCAGCCATGGCAACGCCTTCAAGTAGAGCTTCTGGATCATCTTTATCAGCAGCTTTGTACAGCTCTGGATCAGCCAAGCTGTACTCGTTTCTAATCTGATACCTATTCAAAGGCATTTCTACAAAATCGAAACCCTAATTCCTCAAAATCAGCATATCAATTGCAATGCAACACTACATTTTCGACATACAATTCTTACACACGGTATATCTGTTGAGTCTGTGTATAGCTGTATCGTCGTTGTGAGCTTTGGTAATTGTAGCAAGAGAGAGAAAAGGTCGAAGAGAGAGGTGAATGTGAATGCGAATGCGAATGTGAATGTACAGTTGAGAGATGAGGTGAGGACTGAGAGAAGAGGGTCGGTTGACTATATTAAATATTTCTACTGTATTTGAGTATCGGTTATTTCAACTATTCTTTTATGATTTTTGTTGATTAATTTGGAGGTATTTAACTGAAGTACCAAGCAATTAGCTACAATTAACCAGTACTTTAACAGTATAACTTTTCCTTTTAGCCCCAAGTACCATCTTATTAAAATTAAAAATAATTTAACCACACATCTGTATATAAAAATTATTTTAAATCACAAATCTCAAAAGTCCCTTTCTTAAATTTGTGCAAACTCAAATTGTGCTAAATAAAATAAGACGGATGAAGTAATACATTTGTCAACTTTTTCGATCTCATATTAGTTGTTCATATTTTTCTTTTTCACGCTTCTTAAAAATCATAAATAAATATAATAATTTTACTAATTTAGCTCTTAGAAAAAAAATTTATAATTTTACAAATATAATGTGTTTCACTTTGAGAAATATTAATTGTAAAGATAAAATTAATAATTTTTTTTAATTTAGTAAATAAATAAATAATTCAAAACATATTACGATATAATATAAGGGGCAATCCATAACTTTGGTACTCCTCACAATCTCTTAAGCCACTCTTATACTTACACATAGTTGTTAGAATTGATTGTTTACCATATATTGTCATTATTTGAAAGCCAACTTATGCTTTACGCATAAACTACTTTTGTTTGATTTATACACTACAAGTGGCCATTTCCCAACCCCTTCCCCTGCTTTTAATTTTTGATTTTTCTTGTACTTAAAATAGAAAATAATTAGTAATAATTAATATTATATTTTTTAATACTTCAAATATAGTACAATTTTTTTAAGGAATTTTCTTTTCACTTTATTGTCATTCATAATATGATGTTTTTAATTTGTACAAAATCAGTCACCTTTTGAAATTAAAATATATTTTAACTAAATTATTTTTAATTAACATTCTCTTCATCTCAAAATAATTGGCATGTACTTCTTTTATTTCAGAATAGTTGACATGTATACATTTTGCATAACTATTAAGAAAAAATTAATAAGAAATGCAAATTAATTAATATAACGATGTTATCTTTTTAATATTGAGCACATGAATCTTGTTCAATTAATGTGGGAATCAATTACTAAGGGTACATTGAAAAAAATTATCTTTTGATCCTTTAAACATGTCAATTATTTTAAAATAATTTTTTATAAATATACCAACTATTTTAAGATGAAAGGAATAGTAGTATTAATTTAATATGATTTCTTGGTTATATAAAAAAAATTACCCACTTCTCAAATGTAGGAAATATATTTACCAACTTTTCCTAATTAAATAGTAATATTAATTTGATATGTTTTCTAAAATATATTTAAAAGTATTTATCTATTAAGGTAAATTTGAAAAATAAATTAATACCTTATTGATTTAAATAAATGTTCGTATTCGTTTGAACTAAGTGTGAAAGGTTAAAATGCTTAAGTTACCTCATTCTCCATGTGCATTTGGTACTCCAACCATTCCTTTTTAGTTTTCATGATTCATTTTTAGTTCTCAGTATTCATGTTTCGAAAGTCAATTTGAGTAATTTTTAAAATTAAATTAAATTAAATTAATTTGATATTTTAAAAATAAATTTTAAATAATTAAAAAAATATATCAAAAATAATATAAATTATAATTTTTCTTATATCAATATGATGAAAAACTATATTATTTTAAAATATTGGTCCAAATTAGATGGATTGACTCTTAAAAGGAAAACTACAACAATTAAAAAGGAAGAAGAGGTAAAATTTAGGGAATTTTAGAGGTAAAATTTCTTTCTGAATAAAAGTATTATTAGATCTTTTTTACATTTAATGACTTTTTGAAAAAAAAAATTGATGGCCTTTTTGACCTTTTATTGATCAATAAAATATTTACAACAATTCTAATCTGGCCAAGCGGCCCCAAAACAGAAAAAATAATCAACAAAACTATTAATTCCGAAACTCGGCACAAACCAGAACAAGTCCCTTCAGAATGAAAAGTTTCCCCAAAAACCTCATTTCCACTTTCCAGAAAACTTCCATCTTAAAAAATGCTCCCTTCCAGCAGCCACCGGAACCACAAGCTCCGCCGCCTCCTTCTTGGAATTTGCTTCATCTTGCTTCAACCGTCTTAGCTATTGTACAGCTCATACAATAGCATTCACTCTTTGAAAGTAAATAGAGCTCCTCATATATGTCGTTGCTATTATATTCTTTGAGGTTTTTACTGGACTAATATGTATTTTATGATCAAGTGCGCTATGAAGTTAATGAAAGTCTGCTACTTGTGCTACTTTTGCTATGAGGAAAAATATCAAAAGACACCTGTAAAAGAAGTCATGAAAATGGAGATGTTTAATAGCTCGATTTACTTTATATTATGAGGTCTATTATACTTAGTTTATAAAAACTTTGTAATGCTGCAATACTAAATAGTTGCATATATAGAGCTTCAATTTCAGTTTGTAATAATTCAGTATTCTCGACCTTTATGAATATTTAAACATATTATTGTTTAATGATACGTTGAATAAATATTATGTTGGGCCCGTGCTCAAAAGGACCATATCCTAATATTAGTAATAAATCAAAATAATCAATTATATAGTAACCATAAATGGTTAAATTAAATAAAATGTATTCTTTCTAGGAAAAAATACATAAAGTAGCATATTTAAGTATTAAATTACAAAAAATAACAATACTTTTATCAAATTACATTTTGTAGCATATGTATTTGTATGTATTTGTATTTTTGTAGCAATAGTTTGCAAAAATACAAAATACATATCGATCATAAGAGTAGTAAAAATCATATGTATTTGTATTTTTGTAGCAACAGTTTGCAAAAATACAAAATACAACTTGTTATATTATGTAATTATGAAACTGTTGCTATGAAACTCATAATTAAGGGGATAAATATATTATTTCTAAATTTTGCCCTTCTTTCTATATACACTAAAGAAGCATGACCCGTGTTAGCACGGGCTCAACATTAATATATTTTGATTATGTACGATAAGTTAGATTGATATCAATTCAAATTATGAATTATAAAATATGAATACAAAAAATATATTAACTACTTTATAGTATTTTTTAAGAAATAAAATTATCTCGCGAGATAATTATATATAACTTTTTACTCATATAAATAACAAAATTCGATGCATTTTGAAGTTTAGATCTTTAATCCTATGACTGAGATTGCTACATTAGGTATAAAGTATTAGATAATACATAATATTTGACACATTTTGTATAAAATAGAGAATAACTGTTGAAAAAGATAAAGGGGTATCTAGTCATTGCATATTATATCAGTGCAATTAAAAATCCAAAATTGCATTGTATTCCCATATCAAGCCGACATAAATATCATTTGCTTCCATTGCTCCTTCTTTTTTATTTGTCAACTTGTTCTTTTAAGTTAAACTATATTATTATTTTAAATTTAAATTTTAAGTGTTTCAAAAATTATATAAAAAAGAAAACTATAAGTTATCATCTGTCATATTAATTTGAGTTATTTGATTTTGAGAACATGATAAAACATACTTTTGTAGATGTTTTATTGAACTTTGCTTTTATAAATGTTCCTTCCATTGAAACGTAGGAGTCGTTTGTTAGAATGTATAAAAATAATTTTGAATAGAGTGTATTAGAAATGTTTGCATTAATAATGCTTGCATAAATGTCTTAATTGACTTACATCAGCTAATTAAAAGTGACATAACAAAATTACTATAAAAAATACTCGTGAAAAAAATTAAGTGGACCTCATATAAGACGTCAAGTTAATTTAAAATATTAAGAGTTAATTTATCATTTTTATATCTATTTTACCTTTTTTTTTATTTAATATTATTAATTTTTTGAAAAAGGGTCAAAAATATCCCTAAACTATCTGAAATGGATCAAAAATGTCCCTCGTTAGTTTTTTCGCTAAAAAATACCCCTTCGTTAAATATTTGACTCAAAAATACCCCTCCCCTTAACAGAATTCCACCAAGCATGTCACCTAGGTAAAAAAAAGCCACGTGGCCATGCCACGTCACCATCTACTTGTTTGTTTTTTTGTCAACTTCAGTCAAGCAAAATTTTATTTTTTTATAAGCATATAGCAACTGCAGGATCAAGTCTATCACAATTTTTACTGTGTATACTTTTGAGGACTAGAATGATGCATATAGTCATTGTATTTATTGACCTCATATTTCGAATTATCTAAATAATAGTTTGAGTGCACATTTTGATTTCGGAATCCAAAGCTTAGCATGTGTGAAATAATTTTTTCTGCTCTTAATTGGTAGCTTAACTTTTGTATAGTACATCCTGTATTTTACTGCTGACCTAATGGATCTTCTTCTTAATGTTTACATATGTTCATGGTGCCAGGGTTCTAAAATTCAAATCTTGATGGCTGAGGATAACTCTGATGAATTAGCAAGTCCAGTAACTAGTGTGAAGAATGACTCTGCCACTAAGGATAATACCAATGAACTAATAAGTCCAGTAACTAGTGTAAAGAATGGTTCTATGGTTTAGGATAACATTAATGAACTAGTGAGTCTACTAACCAGTATGAAGAATGACTCTTCTGGAAGTAAGCCAGATAAAATCAGCACAATAAAACCGAGATCTGTGAGTAATGGAAACAAGCTAAGGTTTTTCCCTGCTATCGCAACTCCTACTCTACTTCATCTTACAATGCAGGCAATCTACTGGGAAGTTGAATTCTCCTGATAGCGAACAAGATGCTCTTCCTCATTATCTGAGAGCTTTCACCAGCTCTTGCCATGACTTCTGTAAATATGGCAGGAAACATTCCTCTGAAGGAAAACCATGGCATACTCTATCAAAAAGAAAGAACAAACTTCCTGCTGATGAGCAGAGTCCTGCTTGAACCTTGGTGGAAGATGCAAAAAATGGGACTTTGGCCAAGCAAAAGCCTTTCAATCCTCCCGGGAGTGTACTGGGAGAGAAAAAGAAGGTGATCGAAGTTGGGCAAAAGATTGTCCACTTGCTAACAAAGGCTGCAAAGCAGAGGTTGAAAAAGAAAGAAATGTCATATAATTAAAAATAAAAAATACACGTGGATGGTGATGTGGCTTTTTTTTTATCTAGGTGGCATGTTTGGTGGAATTCTGTTAAGGAGATGGGTATTTTTGAGCCAAATATTTTATGGAGGATTATTTTTTAGCCAAAAAACTAACGAGGGATATTTTTTATCCATTTCATATAGTTCAGGGGTATTTTAGATCCTTTTTCGTTAATTTTTTAATACTTAAATAACTTATAATAATTAATTAAGGGTGATATTTCATAAAACTATGTTGAAGCAGCTGAAATAAATATGTCATAAATGTTTATTTTACTTTTTAAAATTAAATATTATTAATTTTTAAATACATAAATGACTTATAATAATTAATTAGGGGTGCTATGGTAAAATTATGGTTGAAGCAGATGAAGCAGACATATCATCAATGTTTATTTTCTCTTTTTTTAATTAAATATTATTAATTTTTAATGCATAAATAACTTATAATAATTAATTAGGAGTGATATAGTAAAATCACATATTAGATATTATTAATTTTTCAATATATAAATGACTTATAATAATTAACTAGGAGTGATATAGTAAAATTACGATTGAAGCAGCTGAAACAGATATGTCATAAATGTCTATTTTATTTTTTTAATTAACTATTATTAATTTTTAATATATAAATGGCTTATAATAATTAATTAGGAATGATATAGTAAAATTATAGAATAAGCAGTCTGCTGAAGCAGGCATGTCGAAACCACTGCTTCTATGTAATAGAAAAATATGATAGTGATAGTGATAAATTGAAATTACATGTTATAACTGAAAGTTTTCATAAGATTTTTATAATGTGTTATAACTACTCAATTATCTTGCTAGGTATTATTTTTTTTATAACTAGTCTTATCATATGTGTCTTGCGTGTGCATCTCACTTCAGAGAGTTCAATTTTACAAATTTACTTTGATATCTCAATTAATAGTTATCTATAAAAAAAATGCATGATAATTAATTTTTGTAAATATATTAAAATTTTAAAAAGCTTATATCAAATCACACGAAAATCCATCTCTGCACTCATAGATACTATCAATATTTCACTAAAAATTTCTTAATCAATAATTATCTATCATGAATACATGATAATTTATTATTATAAACTTCAAGAACATACTAAAATTCGAGAAAATTTTTCTTAAATCATAAGCAAATTTACTTCTTCAATTATAGATATTATCAAGATTGCAAACATCAAGAACTACAGTTTTATAAAGTTTACCTCAAATCACAAGAAAATTTGTGAACGACGATAATAAAGAAAAAAATTATTTGAGAACTACATTGTGGATGTATTGTTGTAGAAAGGAAGAACTTCTCAATTTATGAAAAAATTTAGGTTTAGTTTTACTTTCCTTCTCCCCGATAATTTTGATGTCCTTTGTCGGTTCAAATTTGTATTTATTTAATTTAATAAATTAGCCTTTGTGATTTTTTTAGGTTTAGTGTCATATAATAGATCTATTATATGTATAATGGATCTATCTTTCTTTGTGATATTATTTCATCCATATTTTCTCTCCAATATTTTAAATATTTGTAGTCTATCATTTTATCTTATAGTAATTGTAGAGTTGCAGATTTCTGTATAATAATTTATCCTAATTGTACTGTAATGTATATCTAATTCTAGATTTTTAATGTTATTTATTATCTTGTGTTGTTCTTCTGTAGCGAGTTTTTTTAAATTATATAAACTATCACATGTACTTTTTCCTAATTTTTCCTAGTTTCTTCTATCCATATTAATTTTTCTTTTAGATTCTCCATTATTTTTCTAATTCGATTTTTATGATTAATTTCTTCATTTATATTATCTTGATTTTCTCTAGTTTTTCTAATATATTCTAACATCTCTTAATCTGAATAATATCCATCTGGGTAATTATCCAAGTATAACTGTGCTATCCAATTTATAGTTTCAATTTCATAGTCTAATACTTTTTCTAATATTATTTTCTTAATATCTATAATTTCTATATCTCTAAGTATATATAAGATTAAGACTTTAAGATTATCTATCATTTAAAATTGACTAAATATTTTATTATAATATTTTGTAGTTGTTTGTTTTAGTCTTAGTAGTTCTTGCATATTTTCATTAAGAAATTCTATATATTTTATATCTTTAGTTTCCATGTATTTGTCTAAATTTACTTTCATCTGTTTTTCTATGAACTGTATGTTTCTCATATCTTTTTCCAAAAATTCTAGATATATGTAATTTATCATGGTAAGTATTTGTAAGAGTAGTTAGGTAGGTATGGTATGTAATTTATTCTAGTCATATAATATTTACCAAATGTTTTTTCTAATATGATTTTTCTTATATCTACTACTTTTATATCCTTAAAATAAGTATATTAAATTTATCTACCATTACATCAGATAAATAATTATTCATTTTCATAAAATTGCTATTTTTAAAATATTCCCTTCAATCATGTACATAACAAAATATGGTCATCTTAGATTACTATATACTAGATTATTCTTAAATAACATATTTTTCGGTCACTATTAGCATGATAATCTGGATATTTTTCCCTTAAACAACGCCTCTACTCTGGTTACTATCCATCACGGCTTCTTGCCTCATTGGTTTCACCTTTAGGATGACATAGTTCTTAGGGATTTTTCTCCTTTTTCACTTTGCTAATAAACTTCTTAACATATTATTCTTCGAATAATTCTACTATAAAGTAACTAACATGAATTTATTTTATCATACCATGATTGTTGGGAATTATGAATTTAGCTATTTATAATCATAAATAAATATACCTGTTCGAGTAGGTTTGATATTTCTAAGGTTTGTTGGGAATTATGAATTTAGCTATTCTTGCTCCTAGAGTATCTACTATTTTTGCTTCTTCCCAACTCTTTATTATTTTTGAACTGAATGGTTCGGGTAATTTATTAAAATATAATTTTCTTAGTTCTTTACTTTCTTCTATATTATATGCTCCTCTATAATAATATTCTTTAAATGTGCAAGTATATTCATTTATATAAAACATATTACATATTGCTAATTTTAACATTAAATTCCTATTTGTATTTTTTTTTCTTCATCTTGTTCTTCTTCTATTGTTGTCGTACTACCAAATTCATCTTTTATAACTGTTTCATATTTTTTTAATAATTCTATAGGTGTTAGTTTAGTTGTTGTTGATGATGTTCCTTCTGTAGGTTTATTAGTTCTTAATACCTTCTTATTATTTTCAATAAATTTGAAAACTATAATTTCCCTGTTCCTATTAGTGTTCTTTCTATATATTCTGGTGCATCTGTTATGTTTATATTATTATCTAATAATTATTTTGTCATATATTCTATCCATAATTGTATTATTTTTTTTGTATTTATTACACAGTGTAAGTCTAAAAAGTTATAATTTTTATTAACTATTTGTTTTGGTGTCCATTTGCCATATTCATTCTTTAGATTATATCTTTTAAACTTATTCTTATACTATGTAGGTTTTCTTATTTCTGATGTTCTAGGTATTATATTTTCATCTTCTTTTTTATCAAGAGTATTTATTTTTGTGTTAATATTTTCTAAGTTTTCTTCATTAATTACTTCTTATTTTTCGTTGATTTCTAATTTTTTTGTATTTGTTAATATTTCTGTATATGTTTCACTATCTTCTGAATCACAATTATCTGTCTCTTCAACATCTATATTATTTATTTCTATTTTTTCTTTAAATTGATTTATCTCGTTTAATAATTTTTGTTCTTTATTTTTTTCTTTCTTTTCCTTTTGTCTTTCTTCATACAAATCTTTTAACATTTGTAGTTCTTTTTCTAATTCAACAATCCTACTATTTTTAGTTTCTTCTATTTTTCATATTTTATCTGTAATTTATTGTTTTATTTTTTCTATTTCTTTTTTTCTATCTATTTCTTTATTTTCTCTTTCTATTCTTACCATAGCTGTCAATTTATCTTCTAATTTTAGTTCTTTTTTTTCTAACAGTAAATATAATGTTCACCAATTTTCTTATATCTTCTTCCTAGATTAGAAAATGCTATTTTTATTTTTAATCCTTCATGATTTTCATATATTTTTCATCTATTATAAATTCTTCTTTGTTCATTTTATTGTAAATAGTTTATGTTTATATATATATATATATATATATATATATATATATATATATATATATATATATATATATATATATATATATATATATATATATATATTCTAAACTATCTATTTGTGATTCTAATTTTGATATTTCATCTTTTTATGTATTTATTGAATTTTCACTAACTCCGGCAAATATATTATAATGTAGTCTTTCTATTCTTATTTTTAATTCTTTACGTTTTTCAGGAATAATTTGTTTTAGTTCTTTGTATTTTTGTACTTTATTTATTTAAACCATATTTATAATATTTTGATGGATATCTAAATCTGATTTTATCATAATTAGGTGGTATGTGTCTCATTCTTCTAAATTTTAAATGGATTATTAATTTTGCTTCAATACTAGATATTAAGGTAATTAGGTAGGCTAATCTTTGTAGGTTTTCTTTTGTTTTATTTAGATTTATATATTCTGAATGATTACTAATTAAAGATTCTTTAATTTTTCTAAAAGCTTCTCTGCTTTTAAATGGTCTTCTCATAATTATTCCAATCCAATCTAAATTCAAACATATATGCTTCACAGTCGAAAGAGAAGAATTACAGAATTTGCTACATAATCCTGCTATAGAAGAATCTTATGTTTTAATAAAAAGGATTCCAATGCAACACAATTTTTATTTTGACAAAAGATGATCATACAATATTTTTTTTTACCAAAATAAGGCATTTACATTTTTTTAAAAAAATACAACCTTTTTTAAAATAGAAAAATTTATTTCGCCAAAAATATGAATTTTTATTTAAAGAAAGAAAAGAAAGGAAAAGAGACTTGATTTGATGGTGACATGCTTTTTTCGTTCAATTGTTTGGGTTTTTCCAACAGAAAAAGAAACTCGAAAAATTTTATATTAAAAAAGAAAAATCTATTGCCAATTATTGATTATGTATAGTTCATATATAAATTTAAAAGTATTAACCAGAAAGAAATAAAAATGATACAACCAAAATCAAAAAGACATAGAAGGGTAAGAACAATAATTTGGTTCATAATAATATTATTGTGATACCCATAGATGCATGATTTACAGAGGCAAAGTAAACTAATATGAGAAAGCAAGAGAAAAGCTCAATTCATTATCGTACAATTTAGAATAAGAAGACAGAAGAAAAATTTGATCAAGAATTGACTGTAAGTTTTTTTTTTGGTAAACGATAGTAAGTTAATGCAAAGGCCAAAAGCCAGCTAGGCTTAATACAAAAGAAGAGTTTTGACCAAGAATTGATCCCATGTACATGCAATTTGATTAAAATTTTGATGAGTATTACTTAAATATCAATTGTACAATTTATATAAGATAAAATTTTAATTGATTTAGAAATGTTAAAATATTATGATTTCTTATTTAAATAAATAAGGAATTTAATTGATTTTAAAGTCTAAAGTATTAGAATAATAATTAAAAAATAACTTAATTGTATTTATCATATTAATAATTACTGTCGAAAAATTTGTAAACTAGACCAAAACAACAACAACAACAACAAACCAGTGTATTTCCACCTAATGGGGCGTAAACTAGACCAAAACGATTAGTTTAAAATAAGAAATAAAAGTAAATTGTATTAGTGGTAGAGGTTTGACTACTATACATTTTTCTTTATTCAAATCAAAGACATAAAAGAAAAAAGATTTACCGTGACGGTTGATCAAAAATCCTTTTCCTCAAATTCCACCGGCACATTCCCATATTACGAGTCTTTTGTTTCTTTTCATATATTTTAGGAGACTTTAGCTTAATTAAATAATAAATTAAAAAAATATTAAAAACATAATTTTATTTAAAGAATTTTTTTTTAATAAATAATAAAAAGTTTGAATTACTTTCCTAGGAGTTTTCACATTTTTAATATATTATAGATATAAATTATAGATTTTCACATTTTTAATATATTACAAATATAAATTATAGATTATAAATATTGATTATAGATATATGTATAAATTGTTTAACTTAGAAGTAATCAAAGTAATAGTATAACCTTTAATTCGTATGTTTTAATTACATCACTCCTTGAATCAAAATGATGTTTTACTAATTATTGTTTTAATATTTCAAAAATGTGTAATTCATGCTTTATACTGCAAGTAGTTACATTAGAAAATTGAAGGAAAGGTGTCTTTTAAGTCTTGAATGAATGATTGATGACACTGACTAATTTATAGGGTCAAACATAATTAAAAAACTTGATTAGGTTAATTGTAAACTTGATTGATATTTTCTAAACTTTTTAATATTTTCAAAAATACAAATTAATCCACACCCACAAAACTTCCCTCCCTCTGCAAATCAATCTTTCTCTCTTCTCTCTTTCTCTCGATAGTTTCTCTCTCTAACTTCTCCCAACCAACAACTTTTCAAATTTCTCCCTTCAATCTTGTGCAACTTCAACCACTGGCAACAGATAGTTTTGAGTTCTTACCCGTTCCTTTTTTACTTTCAACCGTCAGTCGACGTGACAACATTCTCCGACGACAACAACTTCTAGTTCTTTATCATTTCTTTTCCATTTTCACAAGTAAAAAATTAGGGTTTTTAAGTTATGACGAAAATGAGGAACTTGATTTGTTGGTGTTTGTTATTTTTTTTTTTATGTTTTTTGTTATTATTTTAATATTTGTTATTTTTTAGTTGAATTTCTCATCTGGATGTATCTGCTACTGCTATTTTTTAATAATGGATAAAACATGTAACGTGAATCTAATAGATGAGTATTTGTTGCAACATATATGACTAATCTATTGCAACATATATGACTAATATGTTGCACAGATTAGTAATCTGTTGCAACATATATGACTAATCTGTTGCACAGATTAGTAATATGTTACAACATATATGACTAATCTGTTTCAACATATATGAATAATCTGTTGCAACATATATAACTAATTTGTTGCAACAAATGAGTAATATGTTGCAACAAATGAGTAATCTGTTGCAACATATATGACTAATATGTTACAATAGATTACTCATATGTTGGATTTATTTTATTGTGTTATAATATAAATCCAACATATAGGTCATCTGTTGCAACAGATTAGTCATATATTGCAACAGATTACTCACTTGTTACAATAGATAACTCATATGTTGGATTCATGTTGCAAGTTCTATCCATCGTAGCAGTAACAGATACACCAAATAAGAAATTCAACAAAAATTATAATTTTACTTACAAAATAAGCTATGAAGTAATGTCCAAGTGGTATACGAACAAAATTTGACCTAAATTTTTTTAAAAAAATTTCAACAGGGGCACAACGAATAAGTAAAACACATGAAAAATTTCATGAAACAGGTAAAGAAGACAAAAATAATATACCATACATCAAATGCAAAAGGATCAAGGGGACAAACATTTGAATTCTCCTAAAAACATTTAAGTTCCCTAATATTTTAATTATTTTCTAATAGCTGACCCATCTGTTACAACAGATTTTCTATCAGTTTTATAATTTTCAATAGATGAATCATCTGATGCAATATGCTAGTCGTCTGTTGATTCAAATTAAGCAATTATTAGTAATAATTAAATTGATTTAGCTAAAATTAAAGACGTCTCTACGACAATGGGACAAATATTTATGTTTACCTAAAAATATTTGAGTTCCTTAGTATTTTAATTAATTTTCAACAGATTATCTATTTGTTGCAATAAGTTAGTCGTCTATTGCAACAGATGTTTATAACAGGTTAGTCATTTGTTTATTCAAATTAAGCAATTATTAATAATAACAAATGTTTGAGTTCTCCTAAAAATATTTAGGAGACCTTAGACAAGGGGACAAATGTTTGAGTTCTCCTAAAAATATTTGACCTTTAGTATTTTAAATTGCTTTTCAACATATATCTAAATTGGAATTAAAATAAGCCACGAAATTTAAAAAGTGATAAAAATAGGTCACCTATTTAAAAAGTTACCAAAATAGGCTAAACGTAATAATTTATTACGTTTTCTACTTTTTTCTTAACGGTCAACTAACGGAGTTGACTTTTACAATTTCTTACGTTTTACAATTTTTTACGTTTTATAAAAAAACATAAAACGTAAGAAATTCTTACGTTTTACATTATAACCGAGGAAAAAAATACAATAAATTGTCAAATCAATTAAAAAGGTACTAAAAAAAGAGTTGTTCAACGTAACAAAAAGTTACGTTCTTAACTTTATTATAGCAGTGATCACCCACCCACAATTCCTTTTTCCACAACTGTCCCATCACTTTTACTTTTTCCTCTTTTACATATGATAATTATGAATTTTTTTATTAGTTAAATTTATTTATATTTTACATGTAGTTCAAATAATTTATTTTTTCTAATAAATTTTCACATTTTACATAAAAAAATTTATAAAAAGAAGTATAAATTACCTCATTAACTTAACAATTTTTTTATATTTATTCTATATCAAAAAATAATCACTTCTATCCTTAATTATCCGATTTCTCTTTAAAAAAATTATACTTTTGAGTTTTTCTCTACTCCAAAATAGTGAAATGTTGAATTATCATCGATCAAATATGCTACTATATACAAGAATTATATTTTTTTAGGAGTGTTCCTAAAAAAATATATTTTCTTATATTAACTTAGGGGTGTTCCTAAATTAAATTATGATTTTTTACTCCATTAATTATAATATGAAACGTATTTATGCATGTGAGTCTCCTCAATATCCTAATCGAAACACTAATCGAAAACTACAATGAATCACTATCCAAAAAAATTAATTTAATATTTTTAACACACCAAAAAAATATAATTATTGTATATAGTAGCATATTTGATCGAGGATAATTCAACATTTTACTATTCTGGAGTAGAGAAAAAATCAAAAGTATAATTTTTTTTTAGAGAGAAATTGAATAATTAAGGATAGAAGTGATTATTTTTTATATATAGAATAAATATAAGAAAATTGTTAAGTTAATGTGGTAATTGATACTTCTATTTTTAAATTTTTTTATGTAAAACGTAAAAAATTATTACATAGAGAAAAGAATAAATTATTGGAACTGTATGTAAATATAAATAAATTTAACTAATCAAAAAATTCATAATTATCATATGTAAAAAGAGGAAAAAGTAGAAGTGAAGGGACATTTGTGGAAAAAGAAATTGTGGGTGGGGGACCACTGCTATAGAAAAGTTAAGAGCGTAACTTTTTGTTATGTTGAACTACTCATTTTTAGTATATTTTTAATTGATTTGATAATTCACTGCATTTGTTTTCTCGGTCATCGTGTAAAATGTATGAAATTCTTACGTTTTATATTTTTTTTTATAAAACGTAAGAATTTTTTATGTTTTAAAAAAAAGTGTAAAACGTAAGAAATTGTAAAAGTCAACTCCGTTAATTGATCGTTAAGAAAAAATAGAAAACGTAATAAATTATTACATTTAGCCTATTTTGGTAACTTTTTAAATAGGTGATCTATTTTGGTCACTTTTTAAATTCTGTGGCTCATTTTGGTTCTGAGTTCACATATATCTTATCTATTTAATAATTTCTAATAGATGAGTCATATATTGCAACAATTTAGTCATCTGTTGCAACAGATGTCTATATTTGTTGGATATTTTTCAATAGATGAGTTAGCTATTGCAACAGGTTAGTCATTTGTTGCAACATATGTTTGATCATTTTCAACAAATATCTTTAACAGTTTGATCTTTTCCAACAGATTACTCATCTATTGCAACATGTTAATTGAAATCGTAATTGAACTTAGCAATTCATCTTTAATTTTAGTTAAATCAATGTTGTTATTACTAATAATGTCTTAATTTGAATCATTTCAAATAAAATTGATCAATTAACACTTTACTCAAGACGAATACACTTAGATGATCATGTAATTACTATGAGATTAATTGAAATCGTAATTAAATTATCAATTCATCTTTAATTTTAGTTAAATCAATTTAGTTATTACTAATAATTACTTAATTTTAATTATTTCAAATTGGTCAATTGATCATTCTACTTAAGACGAAATACTTAGTTGATCATGTAATTACTATAAAATTAATTGAATTAGTCAGTGAACTTACTAATTCATCTTTAATTTTAGTTAAATCCATATAGTTATTTCTAATTATGGCTTGGTTTGAATCATTTCAAATAAAATTGGTCAATTGATCACTCTACTAAGGACGAACACACTTAGTTAATTGTGTAATTACCATGAGATTAATTGAAACAGTAATTGAACTTATTAATACTAGTTAAATCAATTTAGTTATTACTAATATAATGGATTAATATGAATCAATAGATGACTAAGATATTGCAAAAGATGAGTAATCTGTTGAAAATGTCCAAACAGATAAAGACATTTGTTGTAACAGATTAGTCACCTATCGCAACAAATTAGTAATCTATTGGAAATAACAAACAGATAAAGTCATATATTACAACAGATTGGTCATCTGTTGTAAATGACCAACAGATAAAGACATTTGTTACAGTAGATGACTAATCTATTGCAACATATGTGTATAGCTGTTTGATACTTTTCAACAAATAACTCATCTGTTGCAACAAATTAAATCTGTTGCAATAGATTGTACACTTAAATGATCATATAATTACTATGAGATTAATTGAAATTGTAATTATTAAATCAATTTGGCTATTACTAATAATGGCTTAATTTGAATCATTTCAAATAAAATTAGTCAATTGATCACTCTACTCAGAACGAACACACTAAGATGATCGTTTAATTAATATGAGAATAATTGAAATCGTAATTGAACTTATCAATTCATCTTTAATTTTAGTTATATCAATGTAGTTATTACTAATAATATCTTAATTTGAATCATTTCAAATAAAATTGGTCAATTAACACTTTACTCAAGACGAATACACTTAGATGATCATGTAATTACTAACTATGAGATTAATTGACATTGTAATTAAAATTATCAATTCATCTTTAATTTTAGTTAAATTAATTTAATTATTACTAATAATTGCTTGATTTTAACTATTTCAAATAAAATTGGTCAATTAATCATTCTACTTAAGACGAAACACTTAGTTGATCATGTAATTACTATAAAATTAATTGAAATTGTAAGTCAAATTACTAATTCATCTTTAATTTTAGTTAAATCAATATAGTTATTTCTAATTATGGTTTGGTTTTAATCATTTCAAATAAAATTGGTCAATTGTTCAATCTACTCAGGACGGACACACTTAGTTGATAGCGTAATTATCATGAGATTAATTGAAACTGTAATTGAACTTATTAATTCATGTTTAATTTTAGTTAAATAAATTTAGTTATTACTAATATAATGGCTTAATATGAATCAATAGATGACTAACATATTGCAAAAGATGAGTAATCTGTTGAAAATAACTATACAGATAAAGACATCTGTTGGAAATGACCAAACAGATAAAGACATCTGTTGGAAATGACCAAAAAAATATAGACATATGTTGCAACAGATGACTAACCTGTTGCAATAACTGACTCATCTATTGAAAATTATCAAACAAATATAAACATCTGTTGCAATAGATGACTAAGTTGTTGCAACAGATGACTCATCTATCAAATATATAGGATATATGTTGGAAAATAATTTAAAATAGTAAAGCTCAGATGTTTTTAAGAGAACTCAAATGTTTGTCCCCTTGTCTAAGGTCTTGTCTTCAATTTTAGTTAAATCAATTTAGTTATTACTAATAATTGCTTAATTTGAATCATTTTAAATAAAATTTATCAATTGATCATTCTATTAAGGACGAATACATTAATTGAATTGTAAGTGTACTTATTAATTCATCTTTAATTTAGTCAAAATCAATTTATTTATTACTAATAATGACTTAATTTGAATCATTTGAAATAAAATTGATCAATTGATCACTCTCCTCGAGACGAATACACATAGTTGACCATGTAATTACTATGAGATTAATTGAAATTATAAGTGAACTTATCAATTCATCTTTAATTTTAGTTTTATCAATTTAGTTATTACGAATAATGACTTAATTTGATTCATTTCAAATAAAATTGGTCAATTGATCACTCTAATCATGACGAATACACTTAGTTGATAATTTAATTACTATGAGATTAATTGAACTTGTAAGTTTATCTTTAATATTAGTTAAATCAATTTAGTTATTACTAATAATATCTTAATTTGAATTATTTCAAATAAAATTGGTCGATTGATCACTCTACTCGGGACGAATACACTTAGTTAATCATGTAATTACGATGAGATTAATTGACATTGTAAGTGAACTCATCAATTCATGTTTAATTTTAGTTAAATCAACATAGTTATTACTAATAATGGCTTAATTTCAATCATTTAAAATAAAATTGGTCAATTAATTATTCTACTAAGGATGAAACACTTAAATGTATCAAAATATTCTTTAATTTTATTATCTTAAATGTGAATGTAGAAAGCTAAAATTATAAATGTTGCAAAAAATGAAAAAGGTTTTTAAAAATAATAATAAAAAAGAAATAAACCAAACAAATTGAACTGAATAAAGTACAAATAATGACAAACAAAACTTCCACAAAAAATAAAACAAAAACGTGAAAAAAATAGAACATGAAAGAAAGTTGATGATAGTTGAGTATTTTGATTTTTTTTACAAACAATAAATAATAGATTTGAATAAATTTGTGTAGTAATAAAGAGAATGGGCCCTAGTATTACATGTGGTTGAAAATAATTGAGAAAATTGAAGGAAATGTGTCTTTTAAGTCTTGAATGAAAGATTGGTGACATTGACCAACAGATAGGGTAGAACATCATTAAGAAACTTGATTAAGTTAATTGTGGACTTGTTTAATCTTTTCAAAACTTTCTAATCTTTTCAAAAATACAAATCAACCCAACCCACACCCATCTTCAATCCAAATCAACCACTTTCTTCTCTCTCTCGACAACTTCTCTCAACTCTCTCCCAACCAAAAGTTTTGTAAAATTTCTCCCTTTAACCCCCGGCGAATTCTACCTCCGGTGACAAATAGTTGGGCTTCGAGTTCCCCTCTTTTCTCCCTTCAACCCTCGATGACTTCTACCTCTGGCAACAAATAGTTGGGCTTTGAGTTCCCCTCTTCAATTCAAATCAACCTGTCTCTCATCCCTCTCTCGACAGCTTCTCTCAACTCTCTCCCAACCAACTGTTCTATAAATTTCTCATTTCAATCCTCGGCAACTTTAACATCGGACTACAAATAGTTGGGCTTCGAGTTCCTTTTTAACTTCAACCTTCAATCGATGTGACAACCTTGCTCTCTAGCCACAACAACTTCGAATTCTTATCGTTCCTTTTCTTTTTTCACAGGTAAAAATTTATGGCCCTTTTAGTTTTGAAGAAAAAAAGGAACTTGAGCCAACTTCTCTTATAGCATTGGTTAAGAATTTCAATATTTATTGGATTAATTTAAAATATGGTCTGAATAAAACCCTAATTTCTGGTATTTTTTCTCTTCTCTTTTTGAAGTGAATTATGATATTTTGTTGTTTGTTGTATTTTTTTGAAGTTTGACTTTTATTGTTTATGTTTATAAAAACAAAGCGACAATTTGGGTTGATTTCTTTTGTTTTTGTTCTTGGTAAAAATGGTGAAATTGATGATTTTTTGTTGAACAAAATCGTGCTACTATTTTTTATTTTCTCCAACAGATTACCCATCTGGTGCAACATATTAATCATCTGGTAATAGGTTTATCATATGATGCAACAGATCAACAATCTGATGCACCAGAGAAACCATCAGATTACAATTTTGATGCAACAAATTAATCATCTGATGCAACAAATTAACTATCTGAGGCAACAAATTTACCATATATTGCAATAGATTAAGCATCGGATAAAAAATCTGATGCAACTAATTAACCATTTAATCCAACGGAAGAACCATCAGATTAATGATCTAATGCAACAGATCAACCTCCTGTTGGATAAAATCCTATCAACTCTTCAAACAGGAAATGTCCAAGACTTGATTTTTCCAACTGATCATTCATCTTCCGCGATAGACGACCCTATGTTGGAGGAAATCTAAACAATATTGACCGTTGATAACTGTTCTAACAGGTCACCCATGTGTTGCAATAGATGTGTGACCTGTTGCACAGACCATTCATCTTTCTCAACAGATGAGTGATATATTTTATATTTTTGCAATAGATTACTCAGCAGTTGCTGCAGGTTAGTTAACTGCTTTGACAGATCAATCACATATTGTAACAGATGTGTGATCTGTTGTATAAACCATTTATCTTTTTCAACATATGAGTGACATATTTTTCATTATCACAATAGATTACTCAGCCATTGCTACGGATTATTTAACTGTTCCAACAAATCACTCATATGTTACAACAGATGATATCACAACAAATGTGTGATCTATTGTACAAACCATTTATCTTTCTCAATAGATGAGTGATATATTTTGTATTGTCACAACAGATTACTCAGCTGTTGCTACAGGTTATTTAACTATTCTAACAGATTACTCACATGTTACTATAGGTGATGTTGCAATAGATGTGTGATCTGCTGCACAAACCATTCATTTTTCTCAACAGATGAGTGATTTATTTTGTATTATCGCAACGGATTACTCATATATTATAACAGGTTATTTAACTATCCCAACGGATCACTCATATGTCACAATAATGTGTGATCTATTGCACAGACCATTCATCTATCTTAAAAGATGAGTGATATATTTTATATTATTGCAACAGATTACGTATCCACTGCAATAGTTTGGTTATATACTGCAATAGATATTCTACCCGGTGCAATAGATAGGTGATCTATTGCAACTGTTATTTTACTATTTTAATTGTTTGATTTACTGTTATCATTTTTTAACGATGCATTAATCAACTATAATATATTTTTTTATGTTTCGTTAATTTTAGATAATATGATTCCCAAAAGAATAAAAATTGAATCAAGTCAAAGTAAAGGAACAAGTGAAGCAGCTAGGCTACATCCACCACTCTATGAGCTTGCTTTACAAATATTATCTCAATCGAGAGCAGAATATGATGAACACGGAGAAGAGGAATATTTCAAAAGAGATGATGCAAATGCTAATAGCCCTTCCACAAAAAATTTGGTCAAAGCCTTCAGCATTGATCGTTATCCTGTGAGAATGCAGTGCGATGGTGCCAAAGATTTAACGGGTGATTTAGTGGTTAAGTCAGCCATGGGAAAATCTTTTGACGCCTTCATAAAAATACTTTGAGAATAAAAATTAGATGCTTATTTCAAGGACAACTGCTTTGGAAAATATCTTAATTTGCCGGAGGACAACAATGCTCGTTTCCAAATGAAAATGGTATATGAACTTCTCAAGCGTAGGTTTATGTATGTAAATAAAGATAAGATGGGTGAGGTCTGGATAAATTACTATGGCATGCCTGTTTGTTTTGGTTGGAAGGAGGTTGCCATAGTTACTAAACTAAAATGTTATCCTCCTTCTCAAGTTATACCTATTCTAATCCAAAAAAAATACTCCGCACAACCAAAAAGGCAAAGGTAAGTCATGTGATTGTGATGACCTGGTGTCCATTATTGGTCCAAGCTTCAAAAATAAAAAATTGATAGAAGCGTTGAAAGGTAAATGACTTTCAAAGAAGCACAAGCAGTCATTGTGCTTGGTTTGGTTTGTACATAATATTCTTTGGGCGAGAGACGTTAACAACAACATAAGCCTTAGTTTAATAAAGCTCTCCAAGGATCTTGAGGCGTTTAACAACTATCCTTTGCTTCGTTAGCGCTAAAGACAATCAACTTATATGGCTTCCTATGGGCTTTCATGGTAAATGTTTCTTTCTTCTATTATGATATCATTAATTTATTTTACTCAATAATGTTTTTGATTTATTGGCGTTATTTTATAGGCTTGGGCGTTTAAAGCCATTCCTTATTTGAGACAACAAGTGAACTACTAGGAAGGAGTTTCCCGTTCAAGAATCTTGAGATGGTTGTCAGTCAAAACTAATAAAATTATAAAATTTCTTGATCTCTTCCCCCCCGAAAGATACAGTAAGTATAATTATAATTATTTTTTTTAATTAATAATTTTTTTGAATGATCTAATCATCATTCTAATATATGTAATAATTTATGTTAGATTGTGCATCCGTCGCTAGTTCCGACCAATCGAGAGTTGAAGATGCTATTTTTTTTACTTTATGGTCCGTGCAAACTTTATCGAATCATAAGGCCATCGATAGAATAAAAATGGAATTATTTGGAGCAACAACCATTACAAGAAAACTAATTTTGGAGGGTGGGTTTATTGTTGATGATGATTTTAGTGGTGATGGAGCTGTTGGTGGAAGTGGTGCTACTGTTGGTGCTAATGATGCTCCTCTTACAGTATTTAAAACAAACCATTATGATTCTGATCATACTGGTTATACAGATTTTGCCTCTTCCAGCGAATGTTCTGCACGTAAATGTCAAGACTGCAGGATGAAATATGATGTAGTGATTAATATTTTTAATACATTAACTGCTTTTATAAAGGAATTGACATCTAAGAGGGGTCTCATTCCATCAAAGAGTATTTTATTTCCATCCGTTCCGTTAGATATTAGGGCTAAGAGGAGAAGGAGAGTGATTTCAAGGACATTATCAAGCATCCAAAAAAGCAAAATTGCAACTTCTCTGACTGTGTGTTGCATCGAGCAATGTACAATGTCCAAAGAAGAGCAACTCTAGCTGAATAAGATGAATATATATGTCTTCCAGCTGACAAAACAAACAGACACATATCTGTTTCAACAGATGACATATCTGCTGAAAATTATCAAACAGATATATACATCTGTTACAACAGCTGACTAACATTGCACCATATAAAGTATCAGTTACAACATATGTCTTATCTATTTTTGCAAATCAAATAGCTCTTCGTACCGCTTTTATTTGTACCAACAGATAACCTATCTGCTGCTACAGATGATTCATATGTTACAATGGATCGTTCATTCCTTGGAAATTATTATGCAGGGTCTTCCTCATGTAGAAATTTGTTCCAATAGTTGATTCATTATTGCAACAAAAATATAATCTGTTTGGGATAATTTAAAATGGAAGGAAGACCTGTTTAATTTACTAGAAGAGATGAGTTATCCTTTTTCATTTTGTTGTATGTCTGTGATTAACATTGACCAATTCTGGCTTTCCAGGTGGATGCAGAAGAAGCTACTGCTGAAAAACATTGACAATATGCTACTCTTTTTATGGAAATACAGAGAATAGAAAGCGCAAAAACCATACGTAAGAGACAATAAAGATCTACGACGAGCAAAGTTGAATTCTATAGCACCGGATGAAGAACAACTTGTCCATACTGAGTAGATCTTTATAGCTTGAGCCTGTCAAAGTAATCCTTGGCATCATACTTAAATTGTTGTTGATGTATTTATTGAGATCTGTACCCATAACAATTTTTTTTACATTTCATTTATTCGTTGACTTATTTTAACTAATTTTTGAAGGCTTCAATTTATTTTATTTTATCTATGAATTTTATTTATTCCTTAGATTTGAACTTATTAATTGAAAAGGAATACTAGATTCAAATATTGCAACAGATAATGTATCTATTGAAACAGACAACACATCTATTGGAAAAACTGAACAGATTTAGACATATTTTTCAACAGGTAGGTAATCTGTTGGAATTTATCAAACATGTCTTCCCACTATTGCAACAGATGGACTTAGATAAAAACATCGAGATAATGAAACAGATGACCAACCTATTGCAACAGATAAACTATATGTCAGAATTGGTAAAATAACTGTTACAACGGATGGAGAATCTATTGCATTATAAAAATTCAACTTTCGTTGGACATAAAAAATTGCCACTACGTGTAAAAGGCAGAACCCATCGATGATGTTTAGTTCAAAAACCTAAAATAAAATAGGCATCAAGTAAAAAATATTCATTTAAACACGTAAAATAAAATAGGCATCAAATGTGTCAGTTTGGCATATTTTGCTGACTTGCCATCACTTGGCCCCCAATGGTAATTTCCCCCCTTTTTGTCTTATATATTCATCTTTCTCCTAAAATTTAACCCTAAATTTCCAAATCTTCTTCTTCATCATCATCTTCTTTTATCTATCCAAATTCTTCAAATTATTTGTTTTATTTCTTTCAACTGAGCTTGACAATGTCGAGCGCATCTTCCACTATTTTTTGTGATAAAATTTTTTGATATTGTAAGTGCGGTCATGAAGCTCAATTAAAGACTTCTTGGACTCAATAAAATCTGGGTCATAGATTTTTTACTTTTAAGATTTCAAAGGTAATATTTTTTTATTTAATTAGTTGATTAATTATTGACTTGTAATTGTTTTATAATTGTGTTCTCTTTTTTTATAGAAATTGGGTTGATGCGCTTAATTTGATTGGTATGAATAACGACACCCTTCACAAGCAAATTGTGTAATCTGGGGTTTGTTGAATAAAGTTAAGGCTTCTGAAGAGAAACAAAATCGAGAAAGAAGATACTACATTGTTACCGTTATTGCTATTGGTTTGGTGTTGTTGAGCACATGGATATTCAAGCCTAATTGCTAAAATTTTTATGGTGGTGTATGTATTTTCTACTGGTTTGGTGTTGTCGAGCACATGGATATTTAAGCGTAACTGTTGGAAAATGTCAAAAAGATTTAGGCGTATGTTGTAAAATTTAGGTCATATGTTGAAAATTATCAAACAGGTCTTCCCACTGTTGCAACAGATTAGACCTAGATTATAAGATTATTCATAGAAATAATATCGGCATAATGCAACAAATGACCAACCTATTGCAACAGATAAACTATCTGCCAGAACAGATTAAATAGATTTTACAACAGATTGACAATCTATTGCATTGTAAAAACCTCAACTTTTATTAGAAAAACATTATTGCCACTACATTTACATGTACATGTAATAAAGTGAAGGGTGACTTGAAATTAAAAATAGCTATTTCACAGGCTCTTCTATATACACAGGCTTCAAGCGTCCAGTTAGTACCCCATAAGCCCAAACCTCTTGCAGGTTTACCACAACGTTGTCGTACAAAAAAGTCATTGGCTCAGCCATTTCTGTACCAATCAGCAAATATTTGATGTATCCAAGAGTGTGCAAGCCGCTCGTTTTAGCGTCATTATAGTTTGGAAATATCATTACCTTGTTTCGACCTTTAAAATCCCATGGTTTATTCATCAATACTTCATTTGGAAAATAATTCATCAGTTTACTCTCCCTCAACAAGATGGCTAATAGCACCATCAGTGGCTCCACGAGGAGAAAAAGATCAAAATCATCGATGAGAGGTACGTTGGAGTCATAAACATTGATCTTTCCCTCCTCGAGTAGTATCTTAATAGCCCAATAATGCATGCCGTGCATGCTAATGACTGTGAGAGTCCTTTTTGCCTCGGTCCAGCTCTTACCGTATGGATTTGGCCTCTCTCCTATAACATATTTTATCATTTCTTCTTCATCCAAGACCAACGTAGGAACTAGGAAATCAAGTCCTACACCAAGGGCTAACACCTCCCCATTGAGTTGATCATACCTATCCTTGAGATTCTTGCAGAAGTCGAGGTCCATTATCCTATTGGCAGCGTCATAAGCTTTCCGGTACGTTAATTGACTTTTCCTTATGAGGTAGAGAATTATGTCAACATACTATGATATAAGGAGTCAATTTTTAAATAGGTTAGTAATTGTAAAGATACAACGGATGGTCCATCTGTTCCATAGGGTTCTTTGAATCAATAATCCAACGCAACTTATACAACAGATGGATAATAAGTTGCAACAGAACCACTACCAGTTGCACCAGTATACCCAGCTGTTGCAACAGATATGAAATCTATTGTGTAGCTTCTTCTTCATACGGTAGATTAGAAGGGCTAGGTTAGGAAAAGTAAACTTGCCTTATCCTCGTACGGCATACACATATCAGTCATAGTCTGAAAATCTCGGGGGAAAAGGGAGGCCTGGGGTAATCTGGTGCGCCTGACTTGACATTTTTGGCCTATCGCAGATCCCTCTTTTCTTCAGCGCCAAGTTCCTTGTATATGTCTACCTTCTTGACTGACCCCTGAACTTCAACAGCTTTTGGAGAGGGAGGAATTGCAATTTCTTTTAATTTTCGACCGAAGAGTACGTGTCTAATTGCTCTTTTCTTTTTCCTAACCAACACTGTAGAAGTGTGTAGCTCCCTCACCTTCTTGGATGGTATGACACACCTCTTGGATTTGAATTCCTTGATGGGTGTAGAGATAGCCTCTACTTTTTCAAAGAGTTTATCCTATCTGGCCTTGCATTCTTCGCATTCACAACGAGAATACGAGCATAAAGAGGGGTGAGAGGGATCTGTGTAAGGGTGAAAAGGGGTGTTTTCAAACATATTTATTCTTTATTGAGCATTAACATGCTTATTATCATGAGTGGTAGCAACATTAGCATGCCTGCCACCAACACCACCAACTCCACCAGAAGAAGCACCCGAATCTGCCTTAGTAGGTTGGTCATGAAGAGCCTCAACATTAGGCTGACCTTGCCTAACTGCTCTTTTTATGGCTGTTGCTCCAGCCAATTCCTTATTTATTAACTCCATTGTTGGGTCTTCTATAGTATCAACATGACCTAGAGTAATCTAAGAAGTCATCACCGACTCCTCCTCAGTAGGCACGATCCATGAATGCACAACTTATATAAAAAAAGACAAACGCATTTAAATTATATAATATAATAATTTTCACAGTTGGGGTACATTTTAAAAAAAACATCTGTTGCATAGTTTGCAGTATATGGTTAAAATCTATTTGAGTCTAGTTCAGAGAAATAGAGCAACACATGGATAATCTGATGCAAAATATCAATCATCTATTGCAACAATTACACAAGATGGGTAATCTATTATGCAACAAATGACCTGCATATTACAACAGATGAACAATATATTATCAGATTACACATTTGTTGAATAATTTGTAGTAAATGGTTAATCTGTTAGGAGTCGGGCTTAGAGAACCAAAGCAACAGATGGGTAATCTGATGCAAGATATCAATCGTACCCGATCACAATAGATGTCCCATCTGGTGCATCAAATATAACATCTGTTCTACCAAATACAACATCTGTTCAATCTCTTTCTTTGAGTAAAATTATTTTATTTGAGGAAGATGTACTGCATTATCTGGAGGGTTAAAGAGATCAACCTCCTTAATATTGGTGTTGCTCTTTGCAACTAACTACCTAAATATTATTGGGATGAGAAACCTCATTCGGGTAATCCATTAACTGCTTTCGGAGGGGAGGAATGACTTCAAATGCCCAAGCCTAAAAAATATAAATAGGAAGCAAGCCAAAAAAAAGTCATAATAACTATATTCAATATAAATTAATGGATGAGTAAAATTAGTGTTAATTTTACCATGAAAGCCCAAGGAAAGCCGTATAATATGGTCGTCCCTGAGGATAGCTTTGTCAGTAAATATTGGACAGTCAAGTAGAAGCTGTCATATCCCCAGGGATAATTATTGAATTTATCAAAATCCTCAACTCGCGCCAACAGATCATCTTCTATGACCTTGTTGACGTCTCTTGCCAATATAACCGAATGGGCAAACCAAACTAAGCACAATTGCTCTCTGTACTGCTCTGGTATGATTTTATCCTCGAGATCTGTCAACAAATCCGATGCTTTGTAGCCACGTCGAGCAATGTCAAACAACCCATCTATTTTTTCCTTGTGTTTTCTTTCCTTGGATCTTTTGTGGGGTGGTGGTCCTTCTGGACGATGGCATCTCAAGCCCGTCAGTATGGCACACTCTTGCAAGCTAAAACAAACAGGCATGCCAAAGTATTTGATCCTACACGTGAGAAGACCATATACCATCGTCATAGGGAAATGGATACAGGCAAAAGGGTCCTCAGGCAGATCAAGAAAATGTCCAAAGCAACTTTTCTTAAAAAGTCTGCCTATTTTTTGTTCTTCATAATTTTCATAAAATGTTCAAAATTTTTCCCCATCTGACATTTAAGTACAATTTAACCAGTTAGTTATTTTGCTTCTGGGTTATTTATCGGCATCGCAACTTAAAACCTGTCAATACTAAAATTTTTAATAGGATCATGCTGGGATGTCGATATTAATTCATGCCCCATTGGTAATCCATTATCATCATGTTGATGATCATTGTCTTTCTCTTTTTCACTCTCTAATTCCTCCTCTTTTTTACTTTCATTTTCTTTATCGCCATCTACAGACCCTTGTCCACCTCCCTCAATATTATTTTTATATCTCTCCTCAGCACCACCTCAGGGACACATCACTGCCACGTAAAAAATTATAATTTTTTTTAAAAAAGTAATTTCACACATATTATTTTTATGTATTTCTTTTAAAAAAGATATATATACACATATATATATATATATATACAAACATATATATGTACACACATATATATCTATACACACACACATATATATATACATACATATATATATATATATATATATATATATATATATATATATATATATATATATATATATATATATATATATATATATATATATATATATATATATATATATATATATATATATGTCCTTCCCCCTCCCCTCTCCCCCCTTTCCTTTTTTTCAGCCCTCCCCCTTACGTTTCCTTCTTCTTTAGCCACACCTCTCTCCCGTCCTCTTTCAGCACCCTCCTTCTCCCCCACAACCCCTCCCTATCAAAATAGGTCCCTCCCCCCAGCTCTTTCTCCCCTTTCAGTCCCCCAACCCTCCCTCCTTTCTAGTAAACATAAAAATACCTTCATTTTTTTCAAGCCCCACCAGTCGCAGCCCTACCCCTACAAATAAGTTGTAATGTTTTCTTTTTCTTATTTCTGATTCAAGTTTGGAGTTTAAAAAAGTAATTCAAAAGTTATCTTATTAACAAAAAATTCAAAAGTAGAAATTAAAACAAATTTCATTGATGGTAGGTGGTTCAAAGACAAAATCATCAATTTAATTTAATTTTTATCCAAATTTTAAGGGAGTTGGATTGAAGTTTGAGATGGTGTTTAATGGAGATTTTTTTTAATTTAGTGTATTTGTGGTTGTTCTTTGATGGAGTTAATGAAGGAAAATGGAAAAATTGAAGTAGAGTGTTGATGAAGAATGAATTTGAGGTTGTTAATGGAGGAATTTGAGTGTTGTGGGTATTTTGAAGAAGAAAGAATGAAAGGTATTCAGTAGAGATTTTTTTTTAATTTAGTGTCTTTGTGGTTGTTCTTTGAGGGTGTTAATGGAGGAAAATGAAAAAAAATTGAAGAAAAGTGTTGATGAAGAATGGATTTGAGGTTGTTAATAGAGGAATTTGAGTGTTTTGGATGTTCTGGAGAAGAAAGAATAAATGGTATTCAATAGAGAAATTTTTTAATTTAGTGTTTTTGTGGTTGTTCTTTGATGGTGTTAATGGAGGAAAATAAAAAAAATTGAAGAAGAGTGTTGATGGAGAACGGATTTAAGGTTGTTAATGGAGGAATTTGAATGTTGTTGATGTTTTGGAGAAGAAAGAATAAAAAGTGTCTATTTTTTTATTTTTTTTAAAATTCTATTATATTTTAAATAAAATATTAGTGTTTTTTTTGAACAAATATATGCATTTTTTCTTTAGATGGATATTTAAAAGAAATTAAATAGATAAAAAAATGAGTTTTAACGTGCGCAACGACGCTTGTTTACATGCCAGCAGTTAAGGGGGGATTTTAATCCACTTTAAAGATGTTAAGGGGGGGGGGGTAATAAACGAAAGTTAAGTTTAAGTGCTAAAGTGAGTTTGAAGGACAAGTTCAGGGGGGAAAAGATGTTTTTTCTCTATGTTATAAATTATCAAATAGGCGCTGCCATCTGTTATGGCTGACCCTATGAGAACTCAGCCCTAGTCCTAGATTAATCAATTGTTGATCCAAGGAGAACTCACCCCTAGTCCCAGATTATTCAATTCGGGTATTAGTACCTTGTCCTAGATTAATAAATTAAGGTATTAGTTGAACATATGAGTTAGTAAGAATTGGTTCAGCTCAGAGTTATCGATCAACAACTCTGGTCGGGAGAAACACAGTATTATCTCATTATACAATTGCTAAAAAATTTAATTGAAGTTGTAGTTGACCCTATGAGAACTCACCCCTAGTCCTAGATTATTCAACTAAGGTTTTAGGACCCTAGTCCTAGATTAATAAATTAAGGTATTAGTCTTACATATGAGGTAGTAAGAATTGGTTTGGCTCAGAGTGATCGATCGACGACTCTAGTCGGAAGGAGCACAATACCGTCTCATCATGCAATTACCAAAAGACTCAGTTGAGGTTGTAGTTGAACCTATGAGAACTGACATTTAATAAGGTATTAGTCTAACATATGAACTCAATTAAAATTGTATATAAACAAATGTTCAATCTGTTGCAACAGATGTCTTTTTTGTTGGATCAAATCAAACAGATTAGGTAATCTGTTGCAACATATTACACATCTGTTGTAAACAATCAAACAAATTAGTTCATTTTTTGTAACATTTCACGAATCTGTTATAAACTATTAAACAGATTAAGTCATCTATTGGGGCAGATTACCCATCCATTATAAATTATCAAATGGATTAAGTCATATGTCACAATAAATTACCCATCTGTTGTAAATTATCAAATAGGCGTTGTCATCTATTGTAGTTGACATTATGAGAAGTCACCCCTAGTCCTACATTAATCAATTAAGGTATTAGTTGAACATATGAGGTAGTAAAAATTGGTTCAGCTTAGAGTGATCGATCGACGACTCTTGTGGGGAGGAATGCAGTACCGTCTCATCATGCAATTGCCAAAAGACTCAATTAAAGTTGTAGTTGACCCTATGAGAAATCACCCTTAGTCCCAGATTATTCAATTAAGGTATTAGTTGAACATATGAGGTAGTAAGAATCGGTTCAGCTTAGAGTGACCGATCGACAACTCTGGCCGGGAGGAATACAATACTGTCTTATCATGCAATTACCAAGCCTTTGAGCTCATTCATTCATCCCTAGTTCCACCTAGATCGATGTAGGTACTATTATTAATCTTAACATTTAGTTAATGAAAGCTTATTTCAACTCAGAGTGATCGATCGATGACTCAGGTCGGGATGAACACAATACTAATACCATGCAAATGCAACGACTCAATTGGATTTGTAGTTGATCCTATGAGCTCAGTCATTCATCCTTCGTTCCACCTAGATTGATGTAGATTAATGGAGCTCATTCATTCATCCCTAGTTCCACCTAAATCAATTACAATGAAATCTATTGCAATAAATACCTGAGCTATTGGAGAATTTTAAACAGATAACAATATCTGTTGCAACAGATGACATATCTAGTTTAATTATCAAATAGACATTTGCATCTGTTGTGACGAATGACTGAGTTGTTGGAAATTTTCAAATAGATATTGATATCTGTTGTAATAGATGACATTTCTGATTTAGTTCTCAAATGGACATTTCCATTTGTTGTCACAGATGACTGAGCTGTTAGGATTTTTCAAACAGATATTTATATCTGTTGCAACAGACGACATATCTGTTTGAAAATCTTTTTTTTCTTTTAATTTTAAAGTAAGCTTCTGTCCGAGTAGATAAAGTAGTAGTACAACTAAAGGTGGTAAAAATATTTCTTGGATAACTCAAAAATCTCATTGAGTAGTCTTGTCTTGGCTTTTCAATGTTACCTATTTTCTTCCTTGTACCTCTCAAATTATTAATGATTATTAATTAATGAATATTGAAATCTCTAATACTTCTTCCATTTCATATTATATAGTTAGCCCCTATTGACTTGACACACTCATTAAGAAAATATTAATTAGAGGTTTATTTTACTACCAAATTAGCCTTATTAATTATACTTTAAAAATATAAATTTGAATAAATACACTTTGTTTAGTCATTTAATATTAAGGGTAGTACATTCTAGAAATTAAAATTATCTCATCTCTCCTTCAGCCCTAAATTTATTTTATTCGTCTCTTATCTTTTTTCTTTCTATCCTCTTTAGGGTTATCACAACCTTTTTTTCTCTCATCTTTATCATAAATTTCCTTTCGGATCTAAACCGATCCATATCCATATCTTAGATTCTTCGACTAAAATTGTTGTTTTGATCCCCTTTTGAAATTAAGGTATGATTCACTATTGCTCTTTAATTCTCGTCTTCTTCTTGCAAGTTATTTACATCTTTTTTTTTAATTTAATTACCATTTTCTCATATCATATTTAATTAAAAAATTTGAAGGAACTTTTAATTATTGAATAAATGAACCGAGAATTTTTATTACAAGATGCAAAAAAAAGTCATTTGTTGGGAGAAGTTTAAAAGTCTTGTTGGCAGTATCATTTTTTTTATGTATTTTGTTTTTCTTTTTGTTGATGCTATTATTGATGTTGTTTGTGGGGTTTACATTGTTGGAACTTGTGGTGTGGTGTTGTTGACAGTGGCGAATCTAGGTTTTTTATACGGTGGGTGCTTCATAGCTTAAAAATAGTGGAGTTCAAACAATCAACACAAGGAGTAAGGGAGAAAAAAATAAAAGAAAGTTTAAAGTGAAAAAGAAGAGAGGAGTTGGTTACCAAAATTAAAAAAATATGTACTGAGTGGGAATTGAACTCAAGACCAAAAGAAATAAATAGCCTTAAGCACCCATAAACAATAACTAGGCTAACCAAATAACTCTTACTAGGGGTGCTCACTGATTCGATTATATACATTTTTTTTCTTAATTTTCATATATATATAAAGTTCTATACGAGTTCAGTCTGTGCTCGTGCACCCGGTGGACTCCATGTGGGTCCATCCCTGGTTATTGATGGTGTTGGAACATAGGATGTATGCTTTTTTATTGTTGATAATGTTGTTGGAACAAATATTATTGTTTTCTTTGCTGTTGATATTTTTTATTTGTTGTTTGTAGTTTATGCTGTTGTTGATGTTGCAACAGACGGAGCAACTGTTGAAACAAATCAAACCACCATTAAGGCTGCTATGTATTCCAACAGACTCTATATTTGTTGCATCAAACTCTACATATGACACAACAGATTCCACATCTGGTGCAACGGACTCTACATCTGTTGCAACAAATGGATAATGTTCTTTCTGTGACAAATTTTTTCACTAAAAGTTGATCAACTTTTGCCTGACCATCACAAGAGGCCGCAGTAAAGATAGGTTCGGAGGAATAAGCACCATGCAAATAGAACCATTTCGTATGTGAGAGGTATGTATTACTGATAATACTATTGTGGAAACACACATAGAATACACTGATTTTGTGAATGCTATTTTTATCAATTAGTTATAGATCATTCAAACAAGATATCTGTAATTTTACAATTAAGTTTGGTAGGTCCGAACTGATAAGGCTGAGGGACCATGATATGGTTCTGATAACCTCTTAAGATTTAATGTTGGATATTGCTCATGTTTATTTGTCATGCCTTCTACAGACTTTCACTGTGGCAAGCATTTCTAGCGACGGTGTAGACTTTTGAATGACGGATATATTGTTCTCTATATGAGAGAAGAATGATTAATCTTGCCCCTCCTTGCTTATCTTGTGCATGTACATGTGAAGAGTGCAAGGCAAAACATGATGGTGTGATTAATACTGTTAATGCATTAACTACTGATTAAAGGAATTGATATCTAACAATAGTGTTATTCGATCAAAGAGGATTTCAGTTTCATTCACTCCATAGAGATTAACGCTAAGAGGAGAAAAAACAATTTCCAAGGCATTATCAAGTATCCAAAAAAAGAAAAATTTTGAATCTGAAAAAGGTGAGAAGATAAAAAGAGGACGAATAGGAAAGAAAACTGAATGCTAGATTTAGTTCATCTTGTGTCGTTATATAGAGATACTCCATCTAATTTTGAGTGTTTTTTCTTTTCATAATTGTAAAGAAGGAAGAATCTCCCCATCATTAGCTAATATCGGAAATAAGACATCTGATGTTATTGAACCACCAGACTGCCCTGTGAAGTTTGATAATCCAGAAGACGTCTTTGCTTGAGTTAGTCAACAGATTAAATGATCTCAGTCACTTATTTTTTCTGCTGATCAATCTTCTCCGTAGAAAACAAGCTATCAAAAGAACTGCTTGACACAACGAAAGCTGATATCGATAGATCACTGATTATGTCTTCTCAAGACTTGCTTCTACTAAAATATTGTTCTGCATTGAGTGCTGCACTATCCATATATGCTGTAGCACAGGATTTATCAGCCGAGAGGGCGCTTGCCTTGAAAAAACTCAAAGAGGACCTTCTATACTTCTTCTTGACCTTGTGTAGAGCTAAGAAGGACCAAGAGAAATATTATAAGAAAGATACCAAGAAATAAAGTGGTCCTCATTAACAAACTCACAAAAGATCAAGATCTTAACGACCACAATGACAAAATGATTGAATTGGAAGTGGTGACTTGACTTAGTCAAACAAAAAACCACGACTGTTCATATCCCTTAATTAAATAAAACTGATGACTTTTTGAATATGTAAATTAACAAAACCGGATCTAAATACAACATTTTATCTTTTTATTGTAATTCAGAAAGAGATAGATTGGTAATCTGTTGCAAAATATATTTCACCTGTTAGATAACTTACAATATATGGACAATCTGTTGTAATAGATGGATATATCAGTTTGCTTTTCCATCAGTTGTGGCATCTGTTGCAAATTGCTAGTCATCTGTTTATTCAATTTCATCGAGAACAGTAGATTTTTCTAAACACTTCTTGGCCAAACTTAATTTTTTCTCTTGGATTGTTTTTTTTTCTTTGCATCCTTCAAGCTGGCCTCCAAATTCAATTTTTGCCATTAATCCAAGAGCAAAAATTTAATTTGGAGGACAGCTTGAAGGATGTCAAGAAAAAAAGAGAAGCAATCCAAGAGCAAAAATTGAGTTTGGCCAAGAAGTGTTTAGAAAAATCTATTGCTCTCGATGAAATTGAATAAATAGATTACTAGCAAGTGCAATAGATGCCACAATTGATGGAAAAGCAAATTGATATATCCATCTGTTGCAACAGATTGTCAATATGTTATAAGTTATTTGACAGGTGGAATATATTTTGCAACAGATTACCAATCTGTCACTTTTTGAAATACAATAAAAAGATAAAAATATTTTATTTAGATCCATTTTTTTTAATTTATATATTCGAAAAGTCACCAGTTTTATTTAATTAAGGTGTATGAATGATGATAGGCGAATTTACGTGCCTATATCAATATATTTTGCCCATATTTTAGCCTAGTTTTGAGAACTAATTATCTATTTCATGCACTTTTAGTCCTTTTTCCTATAAATGAGCTAACAAACATGATTAGTAAAGTTTCAGGTATAAATGATGCAAAATACAGCATTTTATGGCTTACTTGACGCAAAAGAAAGCTCACGAACGAGATGGAAAGGAGCTGGACGCCTAAAGGACCAAATCTGCTGCATGGAAAATCTGTCCCGGGCTAAAACAACAATTCTGAAGACTTTGGGGACTTACAGACACAAAGCTGGATTTTTTCCAAGATACATTAACCTAGTGCAATTAGGTTATGTGTTTCACTAATCTATTTGGATTATGATATTGTAACCTTACCCTAGTACATTTGGGTCAAGGATTTCATTAGTATATTAGGATTTGGTTATTTATTTCATTAGTTTAGTAGGAGTAGGATAGGAGTATTATAAATACCCTATCATGCTAGAGATTTTTATTCATCTTCTAACATTCTTAATTCTTCAATTCCTAAACTATTAATTTTCTTCCATCCCTCTCATCTTCCACTACAAACACTTCTAATCTATTCTTCTATTCATCTATTCCACAACAAGAGAATCGTTACTTGCTACGGAATCACAAAAACCACACGCCTAAACACCTACTTTTCACGCCATCCACCATGCAAAACGTGATATCCTTCGCATTCATGGGTAACTAAACCTCTTAGTTGGGGTTATGGAAGCCGGATGAGTTACTATCTATAGCTGTGAGTTTGTGAGTTCAAGACAAGTATATTGCTTATATCATTATTCTCTTCATCTTAATCTACATTCTTTGCGGTTGCAAACGCAAGAATACGCCAGTCTAACATTTAACTTGTTCGATAGAAAGGTTATTTGTCTGGAAAAGAGATAATGTCAAGGTAGTAGGACACCCTTTCCTATTAAAAAGCTAGTGCCGTAACTGGACTAACCTCTTGGAGAATTCGTACTGTTAGACACACTTTAAGCTCGAGAGAGTTAAAGTGAAATAGTCCTTGTTTAGGTCGAGAGACGCTTGGATTTACCATCGACTACAATTCTCTATAAGCAATTGCATGTCAAGACTCTACACACTCATAGCCAATAGAGACGTATACCTCTGAAGGTGGACATAACCCCAACGCTTCAATTCTCATTGTTTACAACCAACGTAACAATCTCTTTCTCTTTTTACTTTGCTATTTTCAGCTTTTACTTTATTAATTTGGTTACTTATTACAATCCCCCCATCTTACGAGACTTGCACCAAAAGTCTATTAATTTTACTTACTTGTTGGCCAAGCTATTCCCTGTGGGATCGACACCCAACCCAGGTTGGGTTCTATATTTGCTAATGACCGCTTTACACTCAAACGAGAGCTGTAGATTGAGCGTTATCAAAAATTGGCGCCGTTGCCGGGGAATACGAGTGTCAATCAAGTTCGTGATAATTACTAGACCCTTTGGTCAAAGATTCTCGTACTTTTACGTTTAGTTTTTGTTTTTGTTTATTGCAGGTTTTTCTTTTAGTGCATGCCCCATACTAGAAGTTCAGGTCAACCGTTATTACCAGTCAATCCTGAACCACAACGAATTAGAAGAATGGAAGCACAAGCTGAAATCGACAGGATGGCTGCTCAACACGAGCAAGCAAGATTAGCTGCTCTTGCCGCTGCTCAAGTCCAACAACAAAACATTGATAATCCTGGGCGAGCAACAAATCCTGACGATGAGGATTTAGGAGATGACGAGTTGATAAACCCAAGGCATGGCGCTGAAATTGCAACACCTACCAATCGAAGAGGTCGACAAGCTCGTTACAGATATGATCGCCAACCTTTGCAACTAGCTTTCGACGATGATGATGATGATCTTGATGGTGCCGGAGCCACTGGAGCTATAATTCCACCACCATTAGCGCCCGGAGCCAAGTTCAACATCACAAGCACCATGATTCAGTTATTGCAACTCAAGGGATTATTTGGTGGACTAGCAGGCGATGATCCGAATATGCATCTCATCAACTTTATTTCTACATGCAAGTCTTTTGACAATCCTGGTGTTGGTCAGAATGCTATTCGATTACGTCTATTTCCATTGTCTCTGGCTGGGGAGGCAACATTATGGTTGAATGGGCTGACTCCTGATTCAATTACAAATTGGAGGCAATTGAGAGACGCTTTCCTAGAAAGATTCTTTCCGCCATCCAAAAGGGCTCAATTGAGAGATGAAATCAGCAACTTTCGTCAGCTTCCCTCTGAAGCTCTTCACGAAACATGGGAGAGGTTCAAGACAAAGCTAACGAGATGCCCAAACCATCATATGACTAATGTTCACCTCATGGAGATCTTGTATAGAGCCTTGAATTCAATAACTAAACTAGTGGTGGACAACGCAACTGGAGGTTCTTTTATGGACCTCACCTTTGGTCAAGAAAGCAACATGCTAGATCGTATGACGAAACAAAGTAGAGCTTGGCATACCAGGGATTCTGAGGTAGAAAGCCCCACTTTATCTATTGGCATGTCTGCAGACCAAAGAAGAAGAGAAGAAGAACGTGATCAAGATATGGCGCACATGAAAACCCAAATGGATCTTCTTACAAAGCATCTATTAGGGAAGACTGAAAAAGTGAAAGCTATTGCGTCAAAAGGAAGAGACGAATCTGATTCAGAAGAGGAGGCCAACTACTTGAACAATCAGGGGGGTTTCCGTGGGAATGCCCAAGGAAACCAAGGTCGGAACTATTATGATAAATCAGGAAGCAAAGACCAAGGTAGTTGGAGGAAAAATAATGAAAAGAGTGGTTTGTACGTTCCTCCTGGTAAACGTGATACCACCACATCTAATTCTATGGAAGACATGATGGCTAAGTTATTGAAAGGAGTGGAAGCAACGAGCGCGGGAGTTAAGGAGGTAATTGACGATTTGGCCTCCATGAAGCAACTAGTTGATTCTCATTCCACTTCTATCAAGCAAATAGAGCAGCAATTGAGCCAACTTTCAGCAGCATTCAATCAAAGAAAGGCTGGCACCTTACCTAGCGATACTGTGCAAAACCCAAGGAATGATGGGTCATGCATGGCCATCACTACCAGAAGTGGTAAGGTGCTGGAAACTTCAGAAAAAGGCAAGCAAGTGGTTGACGGAACAGCAAATATGGACGCCACACCTAGTGACGTCACAAGAGAAGAAGCCGCAACATCTACTTCCAACGTCAAGGATGTTTCACCTAATGAAGTGCAGCCTGAAAAAAATAATAAACGGAAGCAAGAGGAGAAGAAAGCCATGGAGAGAACACTTCCATACCCACCACCACCTTTTCCACAAAGATTGAAGAAGGTGGCCGATGACACTAAGTTCAGCAAATTTATGACCATGTTAAAGCAGCTGACTATTAATGTCCCATTGGTAGAGGCACTTGAACAAATGCCTGGGTATGCGAAGTTTATGAAAGATCTTTTGACTAAGAAGAGGGCAGCAAGCTATGAGCTGAAAGATGATGTGCATCATTGTAGTGCAATTGCTACTCGATCGATAGTTCAGAAGAAGGCCGACCCCGGAGCTTTCACGATTCCTTGCACCGTCGGATCTTTGGACTTTGCTAAAGCATTGTGTGACTTAGGAGCCAGCATCAACTTGATGCCATTATCAATCTATAAGAAGTTGGGGTTAGGAGATCCTACACCAACTAATATGAGGCTTGTGATGTCGGATAGGTCGGTAAAACGACCGGTTGGTATTCTATGCGATGTCTTGGTAAAGGTATCTTCATTCATATTTCTAGCAGACTTTGTCATCTTGGATTGTGAAGCAGATTCAGAGGTTCCCATAATCTTGGGACGCCCCTTCCTTGCTACAGGAAGTGTGCTCATAGATTTGAGAGCTAATGAGCTTTCATTCCGAATAAATGATGAAGTGGTTCGCTTTGATGTTTGCAAATCAATGAAGCAACCCAAAGATCTAAGTGTATTTTCGGTGGCTGATGTTGTCTTTGATGACGAGAAAGAGTTACTTGCAGAAGAGCACATTCTTGATGATCCTTTGGAGGCTTTGTTCATGAAAGAAGAGGATGATGATGCTGAAATTTCTGAAGATGATATTTGTGCTCTATCGGGATTAGGAACATATCGTTATACTCCCAAGAAGCTAGATCTTGATCTCAAGAATCGACCCACACCACCAGCTAAGCCATCTATTGAAGAACCACCCACGTTAGAATTGAAGGAGCTGCCAAGCCATTTGAAGTACGCATTCTTAGGAAGCGAAAACACTCTTCCAGTCATAGTGGCAGCCGATTTAGGTAAGCAACAAGTTGCAGCTCTTATTGCAATCTTACGCAAGTATATTAGAGCTATTGGATGGACCATTGCGGATATCATTGGTATTCCACCTGGGATTTGCACACATAAAATTCAGCTTCAAGAAAAGTGCACACCCACCATTGAACATCAAAGACGTCTAAACCCACCAATGCAAGAAGTGGTGAAAAAGGAGATTATCAAGTGGTTAGACGCAGGAGTCGTGTATCCTATTTCTGACAGTACATGGGTAAGCCCAGTACAATGTGTTCCCAAGAAAGGAGGTATGACGGTGGTTGCGAATGCAAAGAATGAGCTTATTCCACTCAGGCCCGTTACTGGATGGAGAGTATGCATGGACTACCGCAAGCTGAATTCTTGGACTCTCAAGGATCATTTCCCCATGCCATTTATGGACCAAATGCTAGATCGATTAGCGGGGAAAGGATGGTTTTGCTTCTTGGATGGTTATTCAGGTTACAATCAGATTTGTATTGCCCCCGAAGACCAAGAGAAGACAACGTTTACATGCCCATATGGTACTTTTGCCTTCAAACGCATGCCATTCGGGTTGTGCAACGCACCAGCCACCTTTCAACGTTGTATGATGTCTATTTTCTCTGATATGGTAGAAGACACTTTGGAGGTATTTATGGACGACTTTTCAGTTGTTGGTGAGTCCTTTGACGCATGTTTGGTGAACTTGAGCATGGCATTACAAAGATGTGTAGAGTTCAACCTTGTGCTTAATTGGGAGAAGTGCCACTTCATGGTAAAACAAGGAATTGTTCTTGGGCACAAGATCTCCGAAAGAGGAATAGAGGTTGATCGCGCCAAAATAGAGGTAATTGAGAAGCTACCACCTCCAATTTCGGTGAAGGGAGTTCGTAGTTTTCTTGGCCATGCTGGGTTTTATCGTAGATTCATCAAAGACTTCTCCAAAATTTCTAGTCCATTGTGCAAACTATTGGAGAAAGATGCGAAGTTTGACTTTAATGATGATTGCTTAAAGGCATTCGAATGCCTTAAAGTAAAACTCATTGAAGCCCCTATCATGGTAGCACCAGATTGGACGCTCCCGTTCGAAATCATGTGTGATGCTAGTGGTGTAGCCGTTGGTGCTGTTCTTGGACAGAGAAAGGAGAAAATATTTCATCCTATCTACTATGCGAGTAAGGTCCTTAATGAAGCCCAAAGGAACTACACTGTTACTGAACAAGAGCTCCTAGCAGTTGTGTATGCATTCGAGAAGTTTCGTGCCTATCTATTGGGTACTAAGGTGATCGTTCATACAGACCATGCAGCTCTTAGGTATCTAATGACTAAGAAGGATGCAAAACCAAGGCTGATTCGATGGGTATTGCTGCTGCAAGAGTTCGATTTCGAAGTCAAAGATAGAAGAGGTTGCGAGAACCAAGTGGCTGATCACCTATCTAGACTTGAGAATGAGTATGTGGCGCAACCAGAAAATCAGATTGATGATGCATTCCCTGACGAGGAGATACTAGCGACAACAATGGAGAAATTACCATGGTATGCCGATTTTGCAAATTTCGTGGTGAGTAATGTGTTACCTTCCAATTTATCTTACCACCAGAGGAGGAAGTTTATGCATGACATTCAGCACTACTATTGGGATGAGCCTTATTTGTTTCGAAGATGCGCGGATGGTATCATCTGACGATGTATATCCCATGAAGAAGTGCCTACGATATTGGAAGCATGCCACATTTCGCAAGTTGGAGGACATCATGCAGGGAATCGAACGACAAGGAATGTCTTGCAAAGTGGTTATTATTGGCCTACAATATTCAGAGATGCACACGACTATGTGAGAAGGTGTGACCAATGCCAACGTCAAGGTGCTATTACAAAACACCATGAAATGCCCATGTCCAAAATTCTGGAGGTAGAACTCTTTGATGTGTGGGGTATTGATTTCATGGGACCATTCGTGAATTCGTTTGGAATGAAGTACATCTTGGTTGCTGTGGATTATGTGTCAAAATGGGTTGAAGCTGTAGCATTGGCCGACAACGAAGGAAAGCGTGTGGTAGCATTTTTAAAGAAGAATATCTTCTCTCGCTTTGGAGTACCTCGTACTATCATAAGTGATGGAGGATCTCACTTTTGCAACAAGCTATTCAAATCTGTATTGGCCAAGTATGGAGTCAAGCAACACAAGGTAGCTACGCCTTATCATCCCCAAACTAGTGGACAAGTAGAGGTTTCCAATCGTGAGATCAAACAAATCCTTGCCAAGACGGTTAATGCGAATCGGAAGGATTGGTCTCGAAAGCTAGATGATGCACTATGGGCGTATAGGACTGCATTCAAGACACCCATTGGCATGTCACCTTATCAGCTAGTTTATGGGAAGGCTTTTCATCTACCCATCGAGCTTGAATACAAGGCATTGTGGGCATTGAAGCACTTGAATCTGAATTGGGATGATGTGAAGAACCTGAGGTTGGAGCAGCTGAACGAACTAGATGAATTTCGTCTCCATGCATATGAAAGATCAGATTTATACAAGGAGCGGATGAAGAAGTATCATGATCAGCGGATTGTTCGAAGAAACTTCCAAAAAGGTGACATGGTACTACTCTTTAATTCCAGACTCAAGCTCTTCCCAGGTAAGTTAAAATCGAAATGGTCTGGTCCATTTAAAGTCATCCAAGTCTACTCGTCTGGAGTAGTCGAATTGGAAAACAATGAGGGTGTTATCTTCAAAGTGAATGGCCAACGTGTCAAGCCATATATCGGTCCTCTTGACTCGATGAATGACATGGCCATCACTTATCTCGACGAAGTCTAAGTACTCGAGATTACTACGTCGAGCCACGACAAAAAATAAGGCGCTAGATGGGAGGCAACCCATCGTTTTATTGTTTTATTGTTTTATCGTTTTGTCGTTTTATCGTTTTATCGTTTTAGTATTTTTTCTTTTTGATAAATGAAAATCCAAAAATAAGAGTCGTGCCACGACCAAAACTAAGGCGCTTGGTGGGAGGCAACCCATCGTACTAATCGTTTTCATTTTGATTTGAGCAAATTAGGTGCAAGAAGTACACGACGAGAAGATTGATCTCACTCGACGATTTGGACGCATTGTATGGTAAAGTCGGTAAGTTAGGAATGGTGATGCATAAGGCTTTGAATTGAGCCTTTCTCACGTCATAATAGGCTTCGAGGAAGGCTAGGCCTTGGTAAAAATAGGCCACGAACGATGCACAACCTATTCTATAGCCTAAGGACTCGGAATCTAATGTGCTATACACTATGCGCCGCCTATTCCTAGGTATGCTTTTGACTATGCGCCGCCTATGCTATGGCATTTGAGATACTGAGACCAAATGCCATAGACTATGCGGCGCATATGTCTAGAAATGCCATAGACTATGCGGCGCATATGTCCCATTATGCCATGGACAATGCGCCGCATATGTCATTGATATGCCGAGAGATATGCGCCGCATATGTGGTGATCTTGTCCCCAAATACGATTGTAAATGGGTCATAACCCGACCCATACTCTTCCTATATAAAGGGGACTTGGTTTTATAACACAAACACATTAGAAACAACCCTAAAAGCGCCGCATATCACTCCAAATCCTCTCAAAATTTTCTTCTTTTGTTCTTCCAATCCACAACAACTTCTCCACAATCTTCAAGCAAGTAAGTACTCTCTTATTCTTCATCTATTTATCGTAAGTACTACGTTGCTATGATTATTATATTTTGCTAAATCATGTGAGATTGATGGTGATGTTCATGTGTTTGGATAATTGTTGCAAAAACGTGTGAGTGAATATCTACGTAGGGAATTCTTGACTTATTTCCGAATTGAATTTTGCTCCGATAGAATTGTTATGATAATTGCTGAATTAATATGGCTATGAATATTGCTTAATATTGTTGTTTGGATGCTTACATGATAGACTATCCCGGCCATCGGGATAAGGTTATAGTGCCCATCGACTTAGGAGGTTGTGCTTGTTGTAAGAATAATAATTCCATGTGGTATCCCCTAGGTTGTAGTGTTTCTATATCCACCATGACAGTAGTCCAATGGCTGTAAATAAGTGATGTAATGCTGATTTTCTTGTCGGAATACAATCCTAAAACGGATGTCGACGAAATCTGAGTACTCGACCACTTTCACTTCACTGATTTGTGTTAACAAGATTAAGTGTGGGGTGGTACCCCTAGTGCCTGCATATAGATTGTATAAAGTGAGATTGTGCTGCAACTAACATTATTTCTAGTCCCAGGTACAATGGCACCTAAAGCAAAGCAAGGCAAGGAGAAGGCTACCACGTCCCGAAAGGACAAGAAGAGAAGTCGAAAAGACCAAGGAGAATCATCTTCAGCACACCTACCACGAAGAATGTTCGGAATAAAGTGGGTTCTTGAGGAAGAAGCCAAAGCATGGTACAACAGCAACAAAGAAAAGAAATATGTGCACGTCGACTTGATCAACAAGGAGACCTTAGCAAAGAAGGAGCCGCAAATGTTGGCTAAAATAATGGCTTTGAAGCTAGATTTCATCTTCCGCGACATGGGAGAGTGCAATCTTGACTTGACAAGAGAATTCTATGCCAACTGGTCGCCAAACACAACAGGCAACGAAGTCAAAATTCGGGGCCAAGTGTTACAGCTTACAGCGGAATGGATCAACTCTTTTCTTGGCCTACCTTCGGTCGACACTGCACCATACAAAGAGCTGTACAGCAGGCCTCCTTACAGAGCAATAAGACACACACTTTGTGGAAGCAGATCAATGGCAAGATGGGGCAGACATAAGGAAACAGACCATCACAACACCTTCCCCTATGCTCCACTAAATAGGGAAGCAAGAATCTGGATGCGCATTGTCAACTCATGCCTTATTCCTGGGACGCAGTACACCAAGATATCGAGAGATAGAGTGTGTTTGGTTTCTGCGTTGATGACGAATGTCCCTATCAACTTTGGGGCAATCATTCGATCTACCATGAGGAAGGCCAGAATCGACCGAAGGTCCCATTTCACATTCGACAATTTGTTGACAGCAATGTTGCGGAAGGAGGATATAAAAGAGGAACCAGCTGACCACAAACTCCAACATAATCCAAAGAAGGTTGACCTCACCAAGGTCAAAGATGCTGAAACAACGCATGGAGTCAACCTTACTACTGCGGAGAGACATGCTCGTGACGAGAGTTTCTTCCGTCATCTCTATGGCATGACACGATTCACTATGATGAGTGGTGGACGTATTCCAACTGCTGAAGAGCTCCAACAGCTGGACCACGACTACCCAATGAACAGGCATGCCCGGGAGATGTGTGGAGTGGGCGTATATTTTGAGGAACCTCTTGACGATGACGTGCCAACTGATGATGATAGACGCTTGCCTGATTCTGATGATGAGGAGAACTCTGACGATGACTCTTATGATGATTCAGACGAAGGGGGTATGACCCCCGACATTGATGAGGAGTCCGACTAAACCAGGTTCTTCGCATTTATTTTCCACTGAGGGCAGTGTCCCGTCTAAGTGTGGGGTGGCAGAATCTGCATGCTATACTTCTTTGTTTGCACCTATGTTTGTATGTTTGCTTGTTTACTTTGTTTTTTTTAGTCCATTTTTTTTTGTTTTTTTTTCGTTTGACGTTTTTTTAATTTTTTAGGAGTAAAATTTTTCTAGCTACGCATGAAATTATTTTGATAGGCAGCATGAGATTAGAACAAGAGTATGTGGTACAATTGTAACTATTGAGACATTTAGGCTCTAGTTGTGACTTATTATGTGATATTGTGTGACTCAATTCCTTCAATTGTTGGGTCGAGAGTCTATATTACTTCCAATCAAGTCGACCATGTGCCTTGTGTGTGCGAGATAATAGTATATTCTATGTTTGTGGTTGATGCTAGAACTTGCCTGGTATGTATGCAAAGCGAAAATAAGGAGTGTAAGTTTAGGATATGATTTAGGCATTTCTTTGGCAACCTATACATGTTTACCTTCAGTTTTTCCTACCCATGTAAATCATCCTAGTTAAACCCTTTTGAGCCTTTAGCCTATTTCTTTGACAACCTTGTATGTAAGCCTAATCCATTTCTTTCAAGACCATAATTTGATCCAAAATCCTGAGTGCTTTAAAGTGAAAAAGTCATGTGACAACATAAGAGGAAATTGGGTGAGTATGATGCTTTAAATTGAAATGGTGCTTGAATGTGTTATGAAAAAGGAAGAAAGTGCTATCATAAGAGGTATGTTGTGAAAAGAAAAAGGAAAAGAAAGCTGAAAAGTGAGTTGTGCTTAAAATTGAAAAACAAAATAGGAGAACAAGGGTGGTAGAATAAAAGAGTAAAGAAAGGTTGAAAGAAAAAAGTGTCCATGATACAATGTGATGTATTAAAGTGCTTAGGAACCTAGTCACTATTCTTGGCCAAAATAGTCCTACCAGTCCCTTAGCCTACATTACAACCATCAAAAGACCTACTTGATCCTAATCTTAACATTCCGACATTTAGTAGAGTACTACATTAAAGGCAAGCTTATGGTCATTAGTTGCTACATATGAATTCTTTGTGAGAGTGAGTGCAAGGATACTTTGATACCCATGTTTGAAAAATATGCTATATTTGTGAGTGATTATGGGTACTATATTGTGAGACACACATGATTGATGAGTTTTGGATAGTTGTATATGATTCTATGTACCTTAACGTTTGCATGCGAGCTGATCACCATCACGAGTCTATGCTTGAGGTTAAATTGTTTCTACTTATAATCAGAAAGCTACTCTTTGTTGATAATTGTTGTGCTTGTCTTGACGAATGGTTTGTGTTGTTGCTGTAAAAACCCTAAGTTGATGCTTAGAAGGACATGATATTTTGTTCGAGGACGAACAAAGCTGCAAGTGTGGGGTGTTGATGATAGGCGAATTTACGTGCCTATATCAATATATTTTGCCCATATTTTAGCCTAGTTTTGAGAACTAATTATCTATTTCATGCACTTTTAGTCCTTTTTCCTATAAATGAGCTAACAAACATGATTAGTAAAGTTTCAGGTATAAATGATGCAAAATACAGCATTTTATGGCTTACTTGACGCAAAAGAAAGCTCACGAACGAGATGGAAAGGAGCTGGACGCCTAAAGGACCAAATCTGCTGCATGGAAAATCTGTCCCGGGCTAAAACAGCAATTCTGAAGACTTTGGGGACTTACAGACACAAAGCTGGATTTTTTCCAAGATACATTAACCTAGTGCAATTAGGTTATGTGTTTCACTAATCTATTTGGATTATGATATTGTAACCTTACCCTAGTACATTTGGGTCAAGGATTTCATTAGTATATTAGGATTTGGTTATTTATTTCATTAGTTTAGTAGGAGTAGGATAGGAGTATTATAAATACCCTATCATGCTAGAGATTTTTATTCATCTTCTAACATTCTTAATTCTTCAATTCCTAAACTATTAATTTTCTTCCATCCCTCTCATCTTCCACTACAAACACTTCTAATCTATTCTTCTATTCATCTATTCCACAACAAGAGAATCGTTACTTGCTACGGAATCACAAAAACCACACGCCTAAACACCTATTTTTCACGCCATCCACCATGCAAAACGTGATATCCTTCGCATTCATGGGTAACTAAACCTCTTAGTTGGGGTTATGGAAGCCGAATGAGTTACTATCTATAGCTGTGAGTTTGTGAGTTCAAGACAAGTATATTGCTTATATCATTATTCTCTTCATCTTAATCTACATTCTTTGCGGTTGCAAACGCAAGAATACGCCAGTCTAACATTTAACTTGTTCGAGAGAAAGGTTATTTGTCTGGAAAAGAGATAATGTCAAGGTAGTAGGACACCCTTTCCTATTAAAAAGCTAGTGCCGTAACTGGACTAACCTCTTGGAGAATTCGTACTGTTAGACACACTTTAAGCTCGAGAGAGTTAAAGTGAAATAGTCCTTGTTTAGGTCGAGAGACGCTTGGATTTACCATCGACTACAATTCTCTATAAGCAATTGCATGTCAAGACTCTACACACTCATAGCCAATAGAGACGTATACCTCTGAAGGTGGACATAACCCCAACGCTTCAATTCTCATTGTTTACAACCAACGTAACAATCTCTTTCTCTTTTTACTTTGCTATTTTCAGCTTTTACTTTATTAATTTGGTTACTTATTACAATCCCCCCATCTTACGAGACTTGCACCAAAAGTCTATTAATTTTACTTACTTGTTGGCCAAGCTATTCCCTGTGGGATCGACACCCAACCCAGGTTGGGTTCTATATTTGCTAACGACCGTTTTACACTCAAACGAGAGCTGTAGATTGAGCGTTATCAATGAACAGTCGTGGCTTTTTGTTTGACTAAGTCAAGTCCCACTTCCAATTCAATCATTTTATATATAGGTTCCTCCAGCCTCTTCTCACTCACACATTCATTCTACTACACTTGCAATACTAATATGGCTGATCTAGATTTGTACAAAAAGATTCATATCGAGTCTTTGCAGAAACTTCAAAGGTAGTTTGATAAACTCCAGTGGAATTTGGCCGACTTCGGAGCAAGGCTGAGGAGGGCCCAGTTGCTGTCGGATGAAAATTGTCAGGTTGACAATAATAATAGTAATAATAGTAATAATAATAATAGTAGTAGTAATAATAATTATGTTATGTTTTTTCTTTCTTTTAGCTTATGTATTTTCCCTTTTTATATCCGATCTACCTATAAGGGATTCAAAAAAATCTATGTATATGTTTGGTTAGGTCAATTTTTAATTTTTAATTCTTATTCAATATTTAATTATCTTTCTATTTATTTTCTACTCTCAATATGTCAACGGTTGGAGGTAGAGATTAAGAACTTGTGGCAACAGATGGTAGTAAAAAGTCATGTGATGAGAAATTCTCCTAAAAACGGTTCGTTAATAAATAATAAGGAGCTAAATGATATTATAATCGTAAAACAAAGATTATTTAATTTAAAAAAAGTCACAACATTGGATTAATTTAATTAAGTTATATGATGATATGATTGTTAAGAAAAAAATGAATGAATAGTCGTGACTATGACTTTTATCTAAACACATTCAATAAACCAAAACAAAAAGCGCTGCTGATGCATCAAATTCCTCATATGTTGCGACTGATGAATCAGTTAGAAGAAATAAAAAAAAGCTCCTTAAATAGATGGTCGATTTATAGCAACAGATGGTATATCTGTTGAAACAGATGGATTATCTGATGCTACAGATATACAATCTGTTGCCATAACTCAATTAAAAAAATTGGTTATTAAAGAAGCGGTTATTGAAAACCAAGTATATTCAATTGTTAAATTGAGAAAAAAATTATTTAAATTTAATAAGCTGAAAAGTCATGACTTGCCACAATTGGAAAACTCACCAGCTTGATTTGATTAAGTCATTTCTTTTCACAGAAAATAAGAAAATAAATGCTAAACACAATTTAAATCGTAAAAAACTCACCAGAAATATTATTGTTTTTAAATATTCTTTATTAATTTATATAATTAAAAAATCAAAAAATTTGGATGTCATGAAGATAATTTTTTTTTTAAAATATATATATTATATGTTGCAACAGATATATTATCTGATGCAACATGTTATCTATTAGTTACAACGGATGAACAGATATATAATCTGTTGTCCAACTCAGTGTAAAAAAAATTATTTTAATAATAATAAAGCTGAAAAGTCATGACTTATCACAATATTGCTTAATTTAATTAAGTCATAACTTTTTACAGTAATCAAGAATGTCATTAATAAATAGAGGTGAACAGTTGTGCCTTTAAATCTGCTTTGTTAATTTATATAACTAAAGAGTCAGAAAATTTGGATGTCATGAAGATAATATTTTTTTAAAAAAAGATATATAGATTATATGTTGCAATAGATATATTATCTAATCCAACAAGTTATCTATTCAACAGATGAGTTATCTGATGCAACAAATATATAATCTGTTGTCCAACTCAGTGTAAAAAAAATAGTTCCTGGAAAGAACTAATTATTCTAATAATAATAAAGCTGAAAAGTCATGACTTATCATAATATTACTTAATTTAATTAAGTTATATCTTTTTACAGTAATCAAGAATGTCATTTATAAATGGAGGTGAACAGTTGTGCCTTTAATCTGCTTTATAATTTATATAATTGAAAATTCAAAAAATTTGGGTGTCATGAAGATAATTTTTTTTAAATATATATATATATATATATATATATATATATATATATATATTATATGTTGCAACAGATATATAATCTGAGGCAACATGTTATCTATTTGTTGCAACGGATGATATATCTATTGTAACAGATGATTTATCTGATGCAACAGATATATAATCTGTTGTCCAACTCAATGTAAAAAAAATGATTCCTGAAAAGAAGTAATTATTTTAATAATAATAAAGCTGAAAAGTCATGACTTATCACAATATTGCTTAATTTAATTAAGTAATAACTTTTTACAATAATCAAGAATGTCATTAATAAATTGAGGTGCACAATTGCGCCTTCAAATCTGCTTTATTAATTTATATAATTAAAAAGTCAGAAAATTTGGATGTCATGAAGATAATTTTTTAAAAAATATATATAGATTATATGTTGCAACAAATATATTATCTGATGCAACAAATTATCTATTTGTTGCAATGGATTATATATCTGTTATCACAGATGAGTTATCTGATGCAACGTATATATAATCTGTTGTCCAACTCAGTGTAAAAACGGTTCCTGGAAAGAACTAATTATTGATAATAATAAAGCTGAAAAGTCATGATTTATCACAATATTGCTTAATTTAACTTTTTATAGTAATCAAGAAAGTCATTAATAAATGGAGGTGTACAGTTGTGATTTTTTTGCCTAAGTCATTCAAGTTCAATCCTTTATAAATAGGTCTCTCCTTACTCAATTGTTCGTTCTACTACACACTATTTATTCCTTGCTTTTGTTAAACCTTCAACTACTTTCTCTTCAAGGACTTGATAGCTTTTTCCTGTCTCTGGTAAGTTTTTTTCTTGATTTTTGTGTAAATATTTGTTGTATATTATATTGCATTCGAATTCTTTCTTTTCTTTACTTTTGTTTTTACGTGTGTTTTGTCAAATTATGCGTTTTCTAGATATGGATGATTCTGTGTGGGATGTTGCTATTTTACGAGACACCATGCGGGAACTGCGGAGGAGGTTCATGACCTGCATTGGGAGTTGGCCGCCGTTAGAGTAAGGATGCTGCGGGAGATCCGCAGGCTGAGAAGGGTACTGCCGCTGCCGGTTGAAGATTGACCGGCTGGCCGTACAAATAATAATGATGACAATGATGATAATAATAATTATTTTTTTTTTCTTTTATCTATGCATTTTTTTTGTTTGTTTTATAAAAATTTTTGTTTGATGCACTTGACTTTTTATTTCTTATTTAATTTTCGTGCTGTCTATTTCTATTTCTTAATGAATGACATGTCTACAATTAAGGAATAATTTGATTCCAGTATCAATTGCAAGAACATATGAGTTATCTGTTGGTTTTTTGATAGGAGCTATAATTTGTTGTTCGAAACAGATTAGTAAAACAAATTATTTTATCTGTTGAAACAGATTACTAATCTGGTGCAACAGAATACCCATCTATTCGATTCATATTACAGGTACCTAGAACCATAAACATGAATCCAACATGAGTCTACTGTTACAAAAGAATATTTATCTCGTGCCACAGATAATGAATCTATTTAAACAAATTGCTCTTATGTTGCATTCATGTTCGCGTGCTAACTATTGTTGAAAAAACAACACACTAGCAGTTACCCAGATGACAAATTCAACTAAAAAGCATAATTTGACTTACCAAAAGTCTCCTCTCAAGTAAATGCCAAAGTTGAAAGTGATTTATGAAATAAAATTTTACATAAGAATTTGATCAAAGAGCAGCAGTTGGGGGTAACAACAACAACAACAACAACAACAACAATAATGGTCAACAAGAAGAATATGAAAATGAGAATGAAGTATAAGATTATGATAATGAATTAGAAGATGATGAATAATGCAGCAGCAACAGTGGACAACAAATATCGCAAAGAGAGAGAAAATAACAACGGATGAGGAGAGAGAAAAATAAGCCCTTTTTTCTTTCGTTTCCCATTATATTAACTAACATTTGGATCAAAGTTTAAATTTAAAAACTTATGAATTATTTTAAAATTTTTCAAACTTTCTTAATCCATAATTAAGGAATTGTCACCTCTACTCAATTATTAAGATTTATGTCACCTACACCTTATTTTAAATCTCTTTTGTCACTTATGGCCCAAAGCCCCAAGATAATTAGTGGTGAAATAAGATAAGGTAAAGTACATAGTACGATTTGTATTGCATATTGTACAATTTTTCATAGCCATGGTCATCCTTCCTTGGCTTTTCTCTCTCTATATATAATATAATATAATTTAAAATAATGTATTATATATGTAGTTTTTAAAATATAACCTGGGAATATTTGAAAGGGCATAATCAAATAAAATAAGGCTTCTGTGTACGCAGTATGCTGGGTCAAGACGCGGCTGAGCGTTGCATTGGATCCTGCATCTATTCACGGATAAACTACGGATAAACTACATAAATGACCCTTTCTCCACCCTTACTTTTTAGTTTTTTTCTCTCAACTTTTGTTTTTTTAATTATTTTCCTCATATTTTTGTTTTAATTTAATTTTTATTTTTAAAATTTTTCTCAACCTTACTTTTTTTCCTTTCCTCCTCTTAACTTCATTTCATTTTTTTTTTAAATTTCTCCTTTTTATTCTTCTTTGATTTTTTTTTGTTTCCTCTCCTCAGCTTCTATATTTCTTTATTTTTTTATTTTCTTTGATTTTTTTTTTAAAAATATTTTTCTTTATTTTCTTCTTTTTCCACAATTTTTATTATTTTTCTTCTTTTCTTTGATTTCTTCCAATCAAGTTACGCCCCATGAGTAAATATTGGCACTGCCACATTGTAGAGGTAAGACTTATGACTTTCAAATAACAAGTTACGTCTCATGGGTAAAAGTTGATATTATTCCATTGTGTTTTGATATATATATATATATATATATATATATATATATATATATATATATATTAATTTATGCTCCACGGGCAAGAATTGACTCTACCATGTTACATTTCATTTATGAGATGTTCTACAACTCTTGCCTTAGAGAAAAGACTTGGTTCAAGACTTTCAAACAATAAATTATGCCCACGGGCAAGGGTTGACTCTATCACGTTATGTATTCATTTATGAGATGTTCTATAACTCTTGCCTTAGAAGCAAGACTTAGCTCAAGGACTTTCGAACAATAAATTATGCCCCACGAGCAAGAATTGACACTACCACGTTATGTCTTAATTTATGAGATGTTCTACAACTCTTGCCTTAGAGGCGACTTATCCCAAAAATTTTCAAACAACTTACGTACATTGGAAAAGAGTCAACACTATTGTGTTTTTACTTATGAATTGCTCTATAACTCTTCCTTAGAGGTACGCTCAGCCAAAGGACCCTTAAACAACAAGTTATCCCATGGGCAAAAGTTGACACCACCACATTGTGTATTGATTTATGAGATGCTTTATAACTCTTCCCATAGAGGCAAGACTTAAGAGACAAATGAGAATGAAAAGTCTAAAAATATTTGAGGTGTAGAGGGACAAAAATGTACTTGTACTATAAATAAAAAAGAAGAAAAATTAGTCTTTAAAGATTTTTCTTATGAAGGTCAAAAATTCAAAGCCACCGTCATCCCATGTAATTTCCTGTCTATTCACATACTTAGCACGGTGTATGATACTTTTTCTTTTTATTTCGTAGCTTATGAATCCAAACAAAATTTAATGCCCTGTCTCAACATTTTTTCTTTTCTGATTTTAGCCAAATAAAAAAATATAAATAATATAAATTTCACTACTATGAGAGTTAATTACGCTCCATTACATATCTTTTTAGTATTACACAAAATTTCAAAATTGCTAGCTAGATATATTATTTTTCTGTGAATACATTGCGTTGCTGATATAGCTAGATATATTATTTTACAAACCTTCTGAACTATATGCTGCCATATATTTTTTAATTTGTCATCTGATAATGGGTTCCTGAATGAACTCAACGACACATAGCTGGGAAATACCGAAGCATTGAACATTATCAACACATTGTTACCAAGAAAAAATAGCAAAAAATAAAAATTTGAGCCCAAAGATCTCACCATAACACACTTGAAACATTTTGCTTCGGTCTCCATCTACCCCCTCACAATAATTTTTGACCTTTAACTATTGTTGTACACATTCCACGTGATAAACATGCTCGCATTCCAACTTTCTGATTTCATATCCAACCGTATACTCCTCCTACAAAATATAAAGTAATTATGTACTTAGTGACTGAAAATACGCGGTCATTTAGATATCGGATCCTAAAAGTTTAAGAAACACATGAAGGCTAAATATTCATTGAGATATCATCCTATGGCCAGAAAGTGATCTTATAGTCATTCTCACACCTGGAGAAGAATAATGGAAATCAAAGAGGTGGTGGTTCACCATATCTTTTGGAAAATTAACAAAGGTGACTCCAATTTTTTGTGGGATAATTGGTCACACATGGGACAAGTAGTAATGGATTATTAAATCTACGGGTAATCCATTACCTTAACCCGGTTGATTCTTTCGCTATTCTTCAGGCAATCCATTACGTTAGCCGCTTTAAACCTAGAAATATTTTCCATTCGATGCATTTCTTATTTAAGTCTCATTATTTCTGCCTACAAGAGGTAATAGAGCAAACGAACTCAATTTTCTACCTAAATCCATAGAATTAGGTATCTCCGATAAAGAAATTATAGAATGACTTACTTTCATAGACTCTTTCTATAAAAACTTCTCTTTGTTCCATCTCACCCCTTTGCTCACTCTAATACCTCTTTTCCTCTTACTGCTCTTTGCAGAGCAATTTTTCTTTCTCTTTCTACCATTCCTATCTTGTCTCTCCATCTTTTTCTTATTTGATCTTCTCTCTACAAATAAGCAATAAATAAAACTTTGATGACTTGGATGTTGGATCAACTTCTCCTACCTTATAATTTTGTCATATAAGTGTAGCCCTTGGATTTCAAATTTTGACATTCAACGTATGCTGTCTAGAACAGTAGTAGACTAAAATGGCAGATTGGAGGAGCGCCATAAGATCTTGCTGATTTTTGCTTGCTTCAGAAAGACTTCCAAGCTTCCTAAGATTCTTAACCTGTTGAACCTATATCATTGATCATGATTAAATTAGTTTTCATTCCCCATGTTTTATAGCAAGTAACGGAAAGCAAAACATGAGTAGTATATCAGATACATGTGAAACATAATCCAGAACACATTAAAATCTCCTCAAGATACTGGCATTTGTCTTTACTGAAGCACACAAGATCATTTACATAATCTAGGTTTATATGTTCCAAGGGTCAAAAATGAATTACACTTAAAAAACCAGTCACACATGCATATGATTCAGAGCAATTTGTGTCACTCTGTCTCGATCAAATACTTGAAAATTTTCTCCCTTCCGCTTTTAATAGAACCATAGATTCTCCTATGGTGAGCCCATGACTGTTGAGTTCACCACAAAAGACAAATATAATTAGTCATAATACTTTTTCTCTTCTCTTTGTGTCTCATTAAAGGGCTTCTACATGTATCTCAAGTGCTTTTGAATGTTGACCAGAGTGAATTTAGAATGAAAAGGTTACTTGTCACTATTTATTCCTCCCTCTTTCGAAAAATAATTAAGATTAATGTGAAGATTGCAAGCCAGTATTTATCTCTATATGTGTCTGTTTCCCAATTTGTACTTATATTTTAAATGCTCTTGCACATATATATGTCAACTGGGTAGTGATAAATCTAGAGGCTGATTAATGAGTCTGAGATCTTCCTAGGTTCTAGGATCATCATTCACCAGCTATCTAAGTGCATGCGCTCTTCTCTTTGCATTCTATATCCCAGGGAACATGATGTATGATACTAATAAACTTTGCTGGTAAAGAAATAACCTCTTGGCAGAAATGCAAGGTGAGGTTGTGTGTAGTAGACCTTTGTGGTCCGACACTTCTCCAGATCCCATGCATAGCGGGTGCTTTAGTGCACAAGGCTGCCATTTTTTGGAAGTGGTGATTCTACATAATGTAAGCTGGATGAAGATATGCTTAGCGTGTTTAGTTATCTTGGAGAAAAGGATCGGGAAGAGTTCAAAATTAGTAAGCAAGATTGTGCAAGTTCAGGACTATCCTTTGTTGTACAAAAATTGGCAAGTTTAACAGAGGGAAAAAATGATACCCTGAATGATCTCTTTGTACTCGATCTGCTCCCCATGCTAACAATTCACGGATGCAATCAAGAAAACCAGCCCTTGCAGCCAAATGAAGTGGTGTACTCCCTGGGAAACTATTTTTGTGTAAATTACAAAAAATAGCTGTTAGAAGTATAAAATTACTACAGAAACACAAATAATGAAAAAGGAAAGTTAAAGACTTAAATCGGATACTCACCAATATCTACCAGTAGAAGCACAAGTTAGAGCACTATTGTTTAGTAAAATATGAGCACATTTAGACCCTTTTTGTTGATGGGCTGCTAAGTGCAAAAGTGTTGCTCCTTTACTATATTTAACGCATACAAACCGAGCATATCCCCTAAAATTTTAATTCCAACACAATGACTTAGAATAAATCGATAAATGTACATTATAGAAAGAACAAACAAACAAGTAAATTCTCAAAGAGGTATACTAGGAAGACACAATATCTGATGTCTGAGTAGCACAAAGAGTTGTCTTGAGTCAATCCGAGTGCCCATAATAGGCAGCAACAACAAGTATGTTCTTCATTCAGCATATCAAATATCAAAATCTGATTATATTTCAATAGGTAGACCCATAAATTTTGTAGAAAACAACAATTGGCAGTTCACCAATTTTTAGTATTGCATACATTGGGCCCCTATAATATTGACGTTGTACCTCTCTAATATAATGAATATATCTTATTGGCATTTACTATCCTAGTTGATAAGCTTTCCTCTTAATGCGTTCTTTAAGCCACTTTACTGCTCTAGAACTCTGTTTAGATTGTGTCTTCCTCTTTTTTATCAAGGAAAGATTTGTTACTTCTATATCCTAAATTATCACTTCTCTCTAAGCAATTTTTGAAATGTTCTATACATTCATCTATTTGCATGTCGTCTTTTTGACATCCTTTACATTTAAAAGTTATATTTTTATATTCTTCTGCTAAGTTTTCAGCTTTTTCTATGGCCATGTCTACTTCATATCCTTCTTGTAAAACTTCCATATTCATAAACTCGCTTTCTGTTTCTATATTACTTTCTGTTTCATCGTCGTCTAAGTTTCTTTTTGTTGTGTAGCTATAATCGGTAAATCTAACTGAGGTTTCTCCTTTACTTGTAGTATATAGTAGGTGAGAGTCTGGTGTGAAAGTTTTTGGTTTTGTAAATTTGTTTAGATTCCATTCTAAACCTGCATATATTTCTGGGTCTATTTTTATTGGTTTTATAAGACTTATTCCCTTATTTCCCATTATCTCAACTACATCATTTACTTTTAATTTAAATTTTGTATTACTACTTAAAGTTAACTTACCTATAAAACCTAGAGTTTCTTGTTCTATTATTATTTCTCTTAGGACATACGTTGGCTAGATGGTCTATGCTGCCACACGTATAACATTCTAGTTTATTTTTATAGTTTCTATCATTTCTATATTTTCTAACATGTCTATCTCTATTTAACCAAGGTTTTTTAGCTTTTGATTTTCTTAAGAAATATTGATTTCTGCTATATGGTTTTTGATTATTTCGTTTCTTATATTTTCGATATTGTTTTTGGTTATAATTCTGGGTTGTGTATATAACGGATTTACAGAAATTCATTTCATTTCATTTTAATTGTTTTTGTATTTGTATATTAGTACATTTTTCAGTTAGTATATCCATTATATGTTGCGTTCTATGTCCTATTGTCCATTTTAAATTTGAATTTGCTACTACTCCATCTCTTTTATATCACCTTTCTTCTATTTCTCTTCCTAAGGCACCAGACAATTTATTGAATAATTTTTTGCCTAATTCTTCGTTAAAAGTATTTCTTACATGATGTACAAAGATATGTAGAATATTTTTAAACATGGATATAAAAAACATAGAAACATAAAAACAATATTTTTTATGGGAAAAATATGTAAATAAGAACTTACATGAAGTAACAAGGAGAGAGGTTTTCCTTTCGGGAATCCCCTAAAGATCGAATATAAAATTGGAAACTTTTATTCAAAGCAAGTTTGATCAATACAGAGTTTATACAAGAAAGACTGGCTTAGATGAGTTTTTTGAGAGGAAGGGTTTACACATTTAGAGTAGTTGTGAAGTTGGGTAATTTCACTCTACCTTGTTTCTACAAAATGTTAGCCTTTTATAGGCAGAAACTACATAAAGGAGTGGTCTTAAGGGCTACTACGTGGCCTTCATACAGTGGGTCGACACTTTTAAATAAGAGCTAAGAAAGAAAACTTTAATAATGCAAGTCGGGTGCGCTTTGGGCCCCATCGTCACATGCGTTATTAATTTTCTTTCAGACTTATTTTGACGCGTGCTTCAACAGTTTTTCTTTGATTTATTAAATCTACAGGCTCTTAATAATCTTTTTAAACTTTCTTCTAAGTTGTTTTTTCTAACTTTTAGATTATATCTTTTTCTAATTTCTCTATATAAATAAAAATAGCTACACCTTATATCTTGGAATGATCTATGTCTTTTTATACAGAGTTTATAAAACTTTTGCGAGTTAATAGGCAATGTTCCCCAAACCTTCTCGCTCTGATACCAAAATAGTCGGATATTTCAATAATATATATAAATAGTCGGATATTTCAATAATATATAATATATGTCGGATATTTCAATAATATATTTTTTTAAATAGTCGGATATTTCAATAATATATATAAATAGTCGGATATTTCAATAGTATATAATATATGTCGGATATTTCAATAATATATTTTTTCACATAGTAAAAATGTGAGTAATAGTTGAGTCATGATTGATTTTTATCCGTTTTGTGTAAATCCTACTCAGTATTCCCTCTTTCTCATAGCTTCTTCATTTTTTGTTGTTCTTAAGGTTTATATTTTTCCCAGAATTTTTACTTTATTTTTTTATTTTTTTTATTTTTTTATTTTTTTATTTTTTATCTTACCCTGTTCATCTCTTCCTCTTAATCTATGTTCTTAACACCTTACTTCTTTAACCACACTCCGAAAAGTTTTTATCTGGCAACTAACACTCGTCCTGTGTCTATTTCGCAGACCTGGTGGACTTATCAAGGCCAGAATTCCTAGGAATTTACAGGTTAATCCATAGTTGTTATTAAGAAATTAAGAGGCTAACCATATACTAGGGGTAAGGAAACCTTTGCTACCTCCTTCTTGGAGTTTAATTGGTTCTTCTATAGGCATTCTTTTTCCTGCTGGTTTAATATGATCTCCTCTAAGTTCTGTATCTGGGTTTATCCTTAGTGCAGGTCTTCTAGGTACATTGCCTGTACTGTAAAACTTTGTCTGTTTGGCTTGAGGGTATATACCTAGATAATCCTTTTGGTTCGCTATGATGAATTCTTGATTTTTCTAGTGCCTTTATATAGTTTATATCCTCTTCACTCATGAAAGTGATATTTCTTCTAATCTTTTTGTTATTTCTTGCAAGTCTTTGATTTCCTTTGTTATATTTTCTACTTGTTCTACGATCTTAGATATTAATTGTGTTGTTTGTACTTCTAATTCTTTTGTTTTTTCTATTAATGTTTTGATTAATTTTTCAATTTCTATTTTCGTAGGTATTTGTTCCAAATTAAATTTGTGATGTAAATATTGAATTTTTCTGTCTATTTCTATTTCTTGTGATTTTAGATAATCTAAATTTTGTTCTATTTTATCTATGGCCTTTTTATGTTTATTTTGAGTAACTTCTATCTACTTTAAAGTTCTTATTATACCGTTATCTTTTTCTTGGGTTTTTTTGCTTGAATTAATCAAAAGGTCTATTATTGTATTATATTGTTTATCTTCTGAGTGTAAAATATGCTCTCCCTGGTTGAAATTACACCTTATAGTAGAATTATCTTTTAAAGCTCTATATTTCTTTTCCGGTTGAAATCTAAGATCTAAATAGTCTAGGCGTTTTAACGAAGCTATGTTGTTATTATCCTAAGTGATTCAAGTTAAGATATTTTTTGCTTAGTTTAGTTTGATATCTTAATCTATTATTTGAATAGGTTATATCTAAGTCTAATTCTTCTAAGGTTTCTATTAATCTAGATCGTTCACTAATTAAAACGTTTTTGTAATGATTCAAAGCTATGGCCACTATTTCGTAGTTCTCTGTTTCTCTAAACTTTATAATATCTGTTTCTAAGTTTTTTATTTCTTTATTTAATTTTTCTAGTCTTTCTATAAATTGTTTCCGGATCTTTGTAATTTGACTTTTATAAGTAACTTCCCTATAATATTGACGTTGTACCTCTCTAATATAATGAATATATCTTATTGGTATTTACTATCCTAGTTGATAAGCTTTCCTCTTAATGCATTCTTTAAGCCACTTTACTGCTCTAGAACTCTGTTCTAAGTCTCTTTCACAACCTTGTATTTCCCAATGTATAGCGCTTACTAATTCACAAGTTCGTCTAGATCTATTAATTGATTTATTAAATCTACAGGCTCTTAATAATCTTTTTAAACTTTCTTCTAAGTTGTTTTTTCTAACTTTTAGATTATATCTTTTTCTAATTTCTCTATATAAATAAAAATAGCTACACCTTATATCTTGGAATGATCTATGTCTTTTCATACAGAGTTTATAAAACTTTTGCAAGTTAATAGGTAATGTTCCCCAAACCTTCTCGCTCTGATGCCAAAATAGTCGGATATTTCAATAATATATATAAATAGTCGGATATTTCAATAATATATAATATATGTCGGATATTTCAATAATATATTTTTTTAAATAGTCGGATATTTCAATAATATATATAAATAGTCGGATATTTCAATAATATATAATATATGTCGGATATTTCAATAATATATTTTTTCACATAGTAAAAACGTGATTAATAGTTGAGTAATGATTGATTTTTATCAATTTTGTGTAAATCCTACTCAGTACTCCCTCTTTCTCATAGCTTCTTCATTTTTTGTCGTTCTTAAGGTTTACATTTTTCCCAGAATTTTTACTTTTTTTTTTATCTTACCCTGTTCATCTCTTCCTCTTAATCTATGTTCTTAACACCTTACTTCTTTAACCACACCCCGAAAAGTTTTTATATGGCAACTAACACTCGTCCTGTGTCTATTTCGCAGACCTGGTGGACTTATCAAGGCCAGAATTCCTAGGAATGTACAGGTTAATCCATCATTGTTATTAAGAAATTAAGAGGCTAACCATATACTAAGGGTAAGGATTTTGTAAAGAAACTAATTTACATGATGTACAAAGATATGTAGAATATTTTTAAACATGGATATAAAAAACATAGAAACATAAAAACAATATTTTTTGTGGGAAAAATATGTAAATAAGAACTTACATGAAGTAACTAGGTGAGAGGTTTCCCTTTCGGGAAACCCCTAAAGATCGAATATAAAATTGGAAACTTTTATTCAAAGCAAGCTTGATCAATACAGAGTTTATACAAGAAAGACTGGCTTAGATGGATTTTTTGAGAGGAAGGGTTTACACATTTAGAGTAGTTGTGAAGTTGGGTAATTTCACTCTACATTGTTTCTACAAAATGTAAGCCTTTTATAGGCAGAAACTACATAAAGAAGTGGTCTTAAGGACTACTACGTGGCCTTCATACAATGGGCCGACACTTTTAGATAAGAGCTAAGAAAGAAAACTTTAATAATGCAAGTCGGGTGCGCTTTGGGCCCCATCATCACATGCGTTATTAATTTTCTTTCAGACTTATTTTGACGTGTGCTTCAACAGTTTTTCTTTCTTTTAGAAAGTAGTGATAAAGGAAGCACTGGGACTGGTCTTGACTCTAACCTTTACATGACATAAAGTGGGCATCCCCACCTGACTCTACTGGCTAATAATTCAAACTATAGAAACTGTAGATTGTCTCGAAACTGTAGCTTTGTCTTTACGTGTCCAAGTTGTGCAGGGCAATAGAGTCAAAACTCATGCCTGAGTCATCGTCTTCATATGGATCCTGAGCATCCTGGAATTGTAAAATATCATCTTCTTCATCTGATCTTGCTGAATTATTGTTTGTATTATTTATCTCGGGCACAACTCTGTCCATATTAGTGGGCTGCTCCTCTGGTTGTTCATTTATGTATTTATCTTTTGTCTGGTTGCTGAAAAATCTATCTAATGTTTGTTTAATTATTGTCTCTATGTCATTTTTCTTCTTAGATATTAAAGTCTTCTTTATTCTATTTCCTGATCTAATTATTTTAGTCTTTGATGAACAACACCCTTCATCTTCACTTTTTGGCAAAGTGACAGCCATTAACGGATTTGATTTATCTTTATCAGTTACCGTTTGAACCGGACTAGCTATACCAACATCCGGTACAATGGATTTCTTAGCATTTAGTGGGAAATGCACACCCTTCTCATTCATTTTTTGAGGAGATGGAGAACTCTGATCTGGAGTAGTCTGTGTCTGTGCTTCTATTTTGCTAGATGGAGTCTGCTGTCTGAGTCTTGTTTTGTAACATCTATATTTGTTTAATCAATCTAGTGTTTTCCATGACGAGTGATTCCTTTTGGGCATTCAGCTTCTTAAAATTTTCCGTCATCGAAAAACAATGATTACAAAAAATGATCTTCCCCGTTTCTTTTTGTAAATTATATTGGGGGATTTGGTCTGGGTTTTGTCTGAGGGAAGGAGATATGTAGTAATTTGGTCCTAAATATCCTCTTGCATGATTAGTGGCTTCCTAAATATCCTCTTGCATGATTAGTGGCTTCGGTAAAATCATTAAAACCTTCAAAAAGAGGAGTTTTAAAACCTTGTATAGAGTCTAACACTTTTAGCCAAGTTTGGAAAATACCGTTAGTTTTTCCATGTATCACTAGATAATATTTAAAATGAGGTCTACTTTTTTCAGCCATGTAATGGCATAAAGAGTTCATAGAAGCCATAAAATGATTGCGATTTTGTTTGTTATAAGAAATCCATAGGTTGTCTACTAAACATCTTTGAGTTCTGTCTAAAATGTAGTCTGGCCTTACTCTAAAGGAGATGTTACTTTCTGGGTATGCAATTAAATTAAATGGTCCGAAATGAATTCTTTCCATTGTCTCTAGAGTTTCTAAGGGTCTAAAATTTAAGTTACCTAACATTGTCTGTTGGTATGACTCCGAAGACGAAGCTACACCCTTTCCTTTGTCTGCCGGAGGTTGTCCTTTTGGTCTCATGCTGAAAACAATTAAGTAATATTAAACTTATTTATTTACTCCCAGTTGTAGTCTACTTAACTGGTCAGCTAATGCGTTTTCTTTCCCTTTTACATGTTCAAAAACTATATTCTTATAAACAGATATAGTGTCCATAAAGTTAACTTACCTATAAAACCTATGCACATGAATAAATTATTTCCACTATTCATTTCCTCGTATCCTTTAGTTTGGATTCCTATTTTAATGTTTCTTCCAAACTCTTTTAGATTCATTAGGAAGTCTGGACTTATGTAAAATATTCCTCCATTGTTTGTCATATCTACTCCTGTTAATCCTATTATTGATTTTTTAATATCTGACCATCTATCATCATATATAGTTATTAATACTTTAGATCCTAGGTTTTTTCTGGTTAATCCTTTTATTCCTATAACAATTAAACCCATATGCATTAAAATCATTTTATTATTCTTTATATGTTTTAAAGAATTAGTGTTTACTAAATCTAATATTTTAAAATCTTCTCTTATGGCTAATATTTGTTCTTCCCTATAATGTCTGTATAGCTGATTATCTGTAGAGAAATATCCCGCATTATATAATGTTTTAGGATTTAATAATTTTAATTGATGTTGTTGGAAGATTTGTAAATCTTTATCTACATCTATTATTTCATTAAGTTCTTGGTTCTGTTCTATATTAGATTGTCTTCTGCATATTCTAGATAATATATTATTGTTTCCTATTCTATTTTCTGAGAAACTGATTCTTTGTCTTTCTTCTCCTTGTCTTTCGTTGTTATTTTCGACGGTTCTCCGTCTATTTGATAAAAAGTCCATTTTTGTGGTTTTCTTCTTATATTTTTGCGCTCTTGTTCAGGAGTTAGTTCGATTCGTTTTAAATGGTTAACTAGTTCTTCTATCTCAGAGTTATTTTTTGGTTGCTCTTGGACTTCTTTATTTTTTATTAAAATATCTATTTTCTTATGTAGTTCTGGTAATTCTGGTTCTTTCTGGAGAGGTTTTATACTTATTTCTTTGTCTTTAATTAAACTATCTTTTTATGCAAATCTAATAGTAGTTCTAGATATTTTTGATTTTTTCTTTTATTTTTTGTACTAATTTAACATCTTCTATATTAAAATTTTTCTGTCCTTTACTACCTATTTTTGCATATAAAGGTCCATCTATTTTTCCTAAATCTTGAATAAAATTTCGTGCATAATTTACTAATTCTAAAAATTTTTGTAAATCTTTTATCGTTTCTAATTTATCTGGCATTTCTAGTACCTTTTTTGCTATGTGTGGTTGTAATTTTACTTTTCCATTTCCCAGAGTAATTCCTAGGAAATTAATATATGTCTTATATAATACATCTTCTTCTTACTTATTATTATGCCATGTTTAACAAATAGTCTAAAGATTATTTGTAAATGTCCTAAATGTTCTTGAATGTTTTGGCTAAATACCAAAATATCGTCTACATATACTAATATGAAATGTTTATATTCTCCAAATGTGTTATCCATTTTTCGTTGAAAAATAGGCGGAGCTGTCTTCAATCCAAACGGCATAACTAACCATTCAAAATGTCCTCCTGGACATGTGAATGCCCTCCATTCTATGCTATCTGGATGCATCTTAACCTTCCAATAGCCTGACTTACAGTCGAATTTACTATAAACCTTTTTATTTTGTATTCTATTAATTAACTTGCTTTTATTTGGTAATTTATATGCATCTGTTCTGGTATTATCATTTAATCTTTTGTAGTTAATTACCATACGAGCTTTACCCCTTAGTTGTTCGCTATGATTTCTTACCATAAATGCCGCTGATCTATGTTTAGAAGTGGATCTTCTTATTACTCCTAATTGTAAAAGTTCTTTTATCTGTGTATCAAACTCTTTAGTATCTTCATTAGTTGCTTCTATAGGTGCTGTTTTTATAGTATATTCTGGATTAATTATATCTAATTAACACATTATTTCATTAGCGTCCCAATGGGCTAATGGTCTTTCTCCTATTATTTCCATTTTGTCTAATATAGATATTATATTTTCTAAATCTTTTGGACTGTTTATTATTCCTATTTTATCTATTCCTTTTTTGAAATTGTAAAACTGAGTTTCTATACCTATTAGTGTATATTCTTTTTCTATATTAGTTAGGCATTCTTGTCCTTCTGCATTGAGTAGAGTATAGTTTCTAACTTTTTCCAGGTTTTCTTTTAACAGGTTGCTGCATTGATTATTTTGGCAGTCTTCGCAGCATGGTTCTGGAAGCGATCTCTTTTTAGTTGTATTTAATGTTCTATATACTGTAGGCAATATTTCTGTCTGTACTGGTGTATAAGTTAAATTTTTAAATAGCATTATTCCGTCTCTTGTTAGGAGACATCCTCCCTTATTTTGTTTACAAAATTTTAATCCAATAACAAAATCTGATCCTATATTTAAATCTCTTGTTAATATTTTATTAATGTTATAAACTGGGTTATAAAATTTATTACATGTGTTTAGAAAACTTATCTGTGCGTTTTCTATGCAATAACGGTAAATATTCTGTGATCCATCCATTTAAGTGGCCAATATAGGTTTTTCAAGTATTTTTAATAAGTGTTCGGGTACTATTTCTTTATTAATTAAACAGCTAGTACATCCTGGATCTACTAGTGCTAACGTTTCTATTTCTACATCTTTTATTTTAATTTTTACTAAGACTTTTATGGTAGAGAATTCTTTATCCTCGTTGCATATTAAACCAGTATCATTATCTTCTAAATTCATAAGTTCTGCTTCTATTTTTTCTAAATGTACTGTTTCTTGTGTATCCGTTTCTTCTATGGATATTTTAGTTTTTCTTTTTTCTAGAATGGTTAAACTTTGCTCTAAATCATTTAATCGAGTTTTTAGGGTAGATACTTAGGTTTAAGATTTGATTGTTTGTATATCATTGTCCGTTATTTGGTTCTGATTCTACTTTTATCTTTAAAGTATTTTCTATACAGTTTATATATGCTTCTAGATAACATTTTTTACACTTAGCTCTATTGTCTTTACTTGGATACCAATTACATATACGACATCTATTACTATCCAAACCTTTATTTCTTTGGAATTCGTGTGTACATTCTAGGGTGACATTCATTAAATTATTGATTACTAGGTTGTTTAAATCTAAATCTTCTATCTATTGTCCTAGATCATTAACTATGTTATCTTCTTCAGATTCTGAAGAATCAGATTTTGAATTATCTTTATCATTTATATCAATACTTGTTATTGAGTATATACTTTCTGTATCTGACATATATTCATCCACATTTAATAAGGTTTCTTGGAAATCTTCTATTAGTTGAGAGTTTCTTGTTCTATTATTATTATTTCTCTTAGGACATACGTTGGCTAGATGGTCTATGCTGCCACACGTATAACATTCTAGTTTATTTTTATAGTTTCTATCATTTCTATATTTTCTAACATGTCTTTCTCTATTTAACCAAGGATTTTTAGCTTTTGATTTTCTTAAGAAATATTGTTTTCTGCTATATGGTTTTTGATTATTTCGTTTCTTATATTTTCGATATTGTTTTTGGTCATAATTCTGGGTTGTGTATATAACGGATTTACAGAAATTCATTTCATTTCGTTTTAATTGTTTTTGTATTTGTATATTAGTACATTTTTCAGTTAGTATATCCATTATATGTTGCGTTCTATGTCCTATTGTCCATTTTAAATTTGAATTTGCTACTACTCCATCTCTTTTATACCACCTTTCTTCTATTTCTCTTCCTAAGGCACCAGACAATTTATTTAATAATTTTTTGCCTAATTCTTCGTGAAAAGTGTTTCCACTGACAGTACAGTAATAAAAATAATCTTGTAAGAATTTCTTTATATATACCCAATGCGAAATACTTAGTTGTTCTAATTTAATCAAGGCTTCTTTTTGTAATGCTAATAATCCACTATTTGGATCTTTTCCAGTTAATAACATATGCATTTTATTTGTAAAATTATAGGGGTTTGGCCCCATACTTAGCAAGACCTGAAAATCGTATGGGCAGTTTGTCTTAAAACTTTCCCATGTAGCTTTAGCAGATTCTCCTAAGAAAGTTTCTAAATATTTATACATTGTTTCCGTATCTGTTTATGTATAATGTCTTAAGTAATCGGCAGCTACTATTCCTTTCCATAAATCTATCTGTATCCCACATTTGTGGATCATGTGCTGCTATATTTAGAATTTTACCTTTGCTACCTCCTTCTTGGAGTTTAATTGGTTCTTCTATAGACATTCTTTTTCCGGCTGGTTTAATATGATCTCCTCTAAGTTCTGTATCTGGTTTATCCTTACTGCAGGTCTTGTAGGTACATTGCCTGTACTGTAATCTATTGGTTGAGGATTAGGGTTTGTTTGTTGGAAAGGGCTAGCACTTGACGAGCTGGCGGGTTCTAATTCAGCTAGTTCTTTGTAACTAATGGTAGAACTTAATATTGAGAGTGTGTCTTCCTCTTTTTTATCAAGGAAAGATTTGTTACTTCTATATCCTAAATTATCACTTCTCTCTAAGCAATTTTTGAAATATTCTATACATTCATCTATTTGCATGTCGTCTTTTTGACATCCTTTACATTTAAAAGTTATATTTTTATATTCTTCTGCTAAGTTTTCAGCTTTTTCTATGGCCATGTCTACTTCATATCCTTCTTGTAAAACTTCTATATTCATAAACTCGCTTTCTGTTTCTATATTACTTTCTGTTTCATCGTCGTCTAAGTTTCTTTTTGTTGTGTAGTTATAATCGGTAAATCTAACTGAGGTTTCTCCTTTACTTGTAGTATATAGTAGGTGAGAGTCTGTTGTGAAAGTTTTTGGTTTTGTAAATTTGTTTAGATTCCATTCTAAACCTGCATATATTTCTGGGTCTATTTTTATTGGTTTTATAAGACTTATTCCCTTGTTTCCCATTATCTCAACTACATCATTTACTTTTAATTTAAACCATCGTCTTCTACTGCTAGTTTTGTCATTTATTTTCTGATGGAATTTAACTATGGTTTCGCAATCTGTTCTAACTAAAATTTCTTCTTTATTTAGTATGTATAGTTTAAAACTATTTAATCCATATATGATAGCTAATACTTCTAAATCTATAGCACTCTCAAAATAGGATCAAGATTCGATCTTTCAAGCTAATCAACAAACCCCACCAACAGAATCAATAAATATTGATAGAACACATCTCAATATGCCAAAAAACAACAAATTCGGAAGGTATAGTTGGATTATTTGGAAAAACTGAAAAAGAACAAGGGAACTATTAGTATCAATAAATTGATTTTACATCACACGTATCCTCTAAATCATAGAACCACACAACAAAAATCAGAACTTTTTTTTTAATGAACCCCCCCCCCCCCCCCCCCCAAAAAAAAAAAAAAAACTAAAATTAGGTTTCATAAAAATCAAGCCAAAAAACTAAACTTATCTGACCCAAGCTAAATCGGCAATTAACAGAGGCTTCACATTAATTTTTTTTTCTTTAGGAAATCCAACAATTGATGGCAATTAACCTCTAAAGGTTTAATTGCACAACATCATAAAATTCACGAAAATGAAAAAACACTCTAAAATATGAATCTCTTTCTCTTTACAAGCTGATAATCCATCAAAAGCTTCATCTTCTTAAATATTCAGGAATTTAAGGCTGTAATTATAGAGGAAACTATGTAAAATTAAAACCCTATTTTACACATTCACAGAAAAGAAATAAGGAAATCAAAACTTTAAATTTTGTGAAGAATTATGCCACATTTTGTTTCTCTCAGTAACAGAGAAGATAAGATAGTTCAGATCACTGAATAAAGAGAGGTTATAAAAAAGTGCAACGTGTATAGTGAAAAGCCGGATGCAAGACACGTATAAGGCAAGGCATATTTAAATGACTAAAATACCCTTGCTTTTGATTGTATTGAAATGGAAGCACCCATGTCGAAATCAATGCTTTTATATAATAGAAATATATATATATATATATATATATATATATATATATATATATATATATGTAAAAAAATAAAAAATCCCTATACCCCTCCTTTCTTCTCTTCTTCAACCCCCACCCAATTTTTTAAATCTCCCTCCACCCCACCCCACCCCTACCCCAAAAATTATTTCTTCTTCAAGTCTGCCCCCCCTTCCCATCACGTCCGCCATGCTCCCATCTTTTTGAGGTTTATTATTTTTGATTTTGTATTTAAGATTTTGAAATTGGGGTATTTTTTTTATGGGTATTTCTAATTTGTTCATCAAAACAAGAATTCGATCAGTATGAAGTTAATTCAACTATTGAGGAAACATAATTTTGATGGTATGAATTAAATTTTTTTGAGGATTTTTTTCATAAGAATTCACAAAAAAATGAATCGTTTTAGTCTCAGTTAGTGGAATCAATATCAAATTGAAGTTCTCAAAACTTGTTTGGCTGAAAAATTCAATATCTGTACGGGAGAAAAGATTCAACTATTGATTGGGTTGTAAAGCTATGAAATTTTATCCAAAGAATAGAAGTAGAAGCTTCAAGAAAATCCAACTGATTGGAAGAACGCACACACAAAAAAATTATTCCAACTGTTGATTGGGCTGTTGCAGGAACCCACACAAAAAATTATTTTGATATTTATTTTATTGGAGTTGGTTGATTGATGTATAATAGTGAAAAAAATTGAGAACAAGAAGAGAGGCGGTGGTGGGTGTGAGGAAGATGATGCAGGAATAATTTGGTAGCTAAAATAAATAAATGGGCTCCACTTATTTTATTTTTTTGTTTTTTTATTTCAACGTACGAATTTTAATAAATTTTTCCACGTCAATTGTTGGGGTTGTTGAAATTCACTTAAAAGTTATTTGAGGGGGGATAAATAATTACCCGTAAAGTCTAAGTGCTAAAGTGAGTGTTTGCACAAATTTAGGGGTGTTTTAATGTATTTTCTCTAAATTTTAATTTTCAATTATTAAGATCACAAATGGTAGGGATGAGAATTAAAACAAGTTGACTGTACGGTGGGGGCCCGCAGATGGAGACAAGCGTGAATGTTTTGGCTTTCATAAGGATCAACACGTCTTCCATTAAAATGGACTAATTCCAATGGGTAAATTAACCCTTGAAAATTTTCTTTTCTTTATCTTTACCATAGTACTTATAACATACAATAATGGTTATTTTCATTCATCACGTGAAAGAAATGACAGAATAAAATTGCATTTATTTGAGTTGATCATCAAAAATATGTATAAATTGTCATTTTTGCAAGTTTTGCATCTTAGTTGTCCATTGATTAATTTATCTACCTAAATTATTACTCCTTTTATAGTAACACACACATTGATGCTAAGTTGGTCCACATACACTTGTTGTCAGGTGGAACAATATTTGGTCAACTTAGCAATGACACATATTGCAATATAAGCAAAGTCATAGTTTAGGTAGGTAAAGAAAACAATAGATAGTTGAGGTATGAAAGTTGTTTGTCGTGGATTTGGTACAGTTAAATTTGTAGGTGAGTTAAAAGCACGTTTTATGCTTCATCCTTACTTTTGATTCGATTTATTAGCAGTTACATTGTAGGTGACTAAAACAGAACAACTAGCTATGAATAAATAAGACGAGTAAGTAAAGCAAACAAATTTAAGATCCTTGAGGATATTCACTAGTATAGTCGAGAGCTAAAACAAACTATCAGGATGTCTAACAACTGCGCGAATACTTAAGAGCAAAAAGACGATCTTGGATACCAAGTAACAACTATTGTATTGCTTGAGGAAGTGAAAAAGCAGATCATTTACAAGTATGGGAGGAGAAAATTTATAGTTTAAAACTTTTAGCCTTAGCAATCACTATTTGATAGTAGTGCACTAAAGCACAAAGACTTATGTAGGTGCTCCACGCGTATGATCCGATATAGAGCTAGCTAATATTCTCCGGATGCTCTACTTTGTATGGGCTAGTTTGCACTTCTGGAAGGTCTTGATATTCTTCTCCCTAATTTGTTTTCTTGTGACATGTCACTTTGGATAGCAAGCAGTTGTTTTCTTATCCTTTATAAGAGGGCATCTTTATTGCTGATGACCTAAGAGAGAGAATTTCCATAATCATAGTTCTCGTTGTTGCATCATGCACTCAAGTTGCCTATCCTGATCGTGCTACATTTCTTCATACTAATTTTACCCCATGCAGATAGTCCATCCACTTCTCGAAGATTTAGTACTAAAACTTTGAGAAATGAGAAAAACCCATTCTTTCATATTCCACTGGCAGCATAATTGAAGCGACAATTCACTTATAGTAGTCTCTTCTATTGTGTGACAACACATGTATCTTCCTCGTGCCTTTAAAGAGGTTTCAAGAATCCCAGTATTCATGGATTGCCTCAAAAAAGCATTTTTCCAACTAGCATTGCCAAACACTATTCTTTTCACCAACCCTTTCCTTGCATTTCTTTTCTATTTCCCTAGATTTTTTATCTTCTTTCTCTATTCTGGGAAAGATACCAGACTTTTATTTTAACTACGTCTTTTGATATTACTGATTCTAACGTTAACGCTAAGGAAGTCGAGGCAACTCCAATCGCTATTACTGAATCTGCTGAAGATTAAGATGCTGCCTTATTTGTCTTTATATCAGAGGAAGTTTCTCCCTTTGGTCAATGTTTCCACATACAGTCGAGAATATAACCGAATCAATAATCCTTTAAAAGTCTCTTTTCATAATGACTGAAGCATCCCGTCAGGTGGGGTCAAATCTACTAATTCTAAGACTCTCTCTATTTCCTGCTATGGTTCTATGATTGAAGAGAGTCACATCCTTGATGTGAAAATAAATTGTGGCTGGCATGCCAAAATCGGGGTTCTTCCCCCCTCTACTTAGAAAGAATTGGTTCTTTTAAACCATGATATCTGGAGGTATATACTTATCCATTCTTCTTCTTATTTGATCGATGCCTTATTCAAGTTTGTTCTTCATATCTTTAAGAGATAAAAGATTTCTCTCGAGGAAATAACTCTAACTATCTAGAGTTCAGCCTCTTGCTTTCTTGATATTTCCTTTCCTTTAGAGCTTGATTGTGCTTTCTACCATTTTATCCTTTTGTCCTCATATTATTTGAGAGAAAATATTCATGGTTAAATGACAAGAGTCAAAAAGTCTGCTCTCAGACCTAGAAAAAGGGTCATCAATAAATTGACAAGTTTGTATTTGTTCGCCGATTACCTTTTTCATGATATAGTTGAAACTGAGGAATGGGTCTACCATAATCCTATCTTTAGACACCAAATGTCCAAGGAATGTCACCGACTCAAGCCAAAACTCACAATTAGAGAATTTGGCAAAAAACACATGGTCTCTCAATGTGTGGAGCACAATTGTCAAATATTGCACATACTCCTCTCTACTCCTCGAATATACAAGGATGTTGTTGATGAATACAATCACAAAGAAGTCCAAATAAGTTCTGAATACCCGGTTCATCAAATTTGTAAATCCAGCTGGGACATTAGTCAACCCAAAAGACATTACAAGGAACTCATAATGACCATAACGGGTCCTAAAAACTATCTTCGGGATATCCTCAGCTTGAATCCTCAAATAATGGTAACCATATCTCCAATTAATCTTAGAATAATGCCGCTCCCTAAAGCTGCTCAAACAAGTCATCAGTGTGAGGCATAAGATAACGGTTCTTCACCATCACCATATTAAGCTGCCTATAATCAATATGCACATGCATAAAGCCATCATTATTCTTTAAAAACACTACAAGAACTCCCAAGGATACTCATTCAGTCTAATGAAACCCTTACCCAAAAAATCCTAAACCTGAGAATTCATCTCCTTAAGCTTGGCAAAAATCCATATGGTAAGGCACCATAGAAATAGGTTGAGTGCTTGACTCAAGATTAATAACAAATCAATTTCACGCTTAGGAGGAGGAGTACGTAGATCGATAGAGAAACATCAAGAAACTCACAAACTATAGAAACAGAGTCTAGCGATAGACACTTTACACTAACATTACGAATATAAGTAAGATAGGATTCACAATCCCTCAAAATAAGATTCCTAGCATGAATATGAGAAATAATCCATGTCAGCTCACAGCCAACAACTCTCTGCCACATGATAAGGGGTACGACGAGCATGGCTAAAGTAACAGTCTTGGCAAAATAATCTAGGACCGCATGATAGTATTCCATGCACAAAATCACATCAAAATCCACCATATCTAATATAATAAGATTAGTCTGAGTATCAAACTTTCGAACAGTCATAATACATGATCTATAAACCCTATCCACTATTAAAGAATCACCCCCAAGAGTAGATACAGGTAATGACAAATATAATGAATCCCAAGAAAACTCTAACAGTAGAGTATAATAAGCAGACACATAAGAATAAGTGAATCCCAGATCAAATAAAGCAAAAGTTGACTGATGGTATGCCAAGATTTTACTTGTGATAACAACATATGAATACTCAGCCTCGGGCCTAGCAGGTACTGCATATAACTAACCATGCCCACCACCTGGCTGGGTTCCTAATCAATCTCCAATCCTACCTACTTGAGAACCTTTACGAGCACCCTGAGGACCACCCCTACAACCATGCATACCACCTCTAGTTGAGGGATGAACTAACCTAATAGGTGGAATACTCTGAGATAAAGAAACAATTGCTCCACGGATAGGGCACTCTCTCAAGAAATTACCAAAAGATCCACAACTATAACATGCCCTACGTGTTGGACTAAAACCAGAAGATCCATCTGACTCAGAATAGGCACCATAAGTAGAATATCCAAAAGGCGACCCCTTCAAAGACAGACCAAGACCCTAGCAAGGACAATTACTGAATCTAGGCTGGCCTCCATCAATAATTTGAAGCACAACCTAAACGGGTATACTAGACTAACCTTGATAATATATGGCTGATGCAGAAGGTACCTACCCTGAGAACTACTGCCTTTGAACCATGAGCTACTACAACTCTCAGTGAACCCACCCTGGTATCATGACCTCTTATTGCCTCCCTCTTAGGTCTCGCAATATATCTCCTCCATAAGATGAGCATGATGAGAAACCTCAGTAAAAGACCTACCCACAATAATCAAACTCTGAGTAGACATGTACAGAGGAGATCTCAACCCTTGGACAAAGGAACGAACCCTCTCATACTCAATAGTCAGAATAAAAGTAGCATACCTAGTCAACTCATAAAATCAACCTCATACTCTACAACAGTCATAGAGCCCGACTCCAATCTTAAGAACTAATCCCTTAAGCGATCCCTGAGACTGCAGGGCATATATTTCTCTAAGAAGATCTTGAAGAACTATGTCCATGTTAAAGGGGGAGATCCAATTGGCCTGGATTCAAGATGAACTCTCTACCAATGTCGAGCTACCAAGTCTAACTAAAAACTAGTGTAATCCATACTACGAGTCTCAACTAAGACCAAATTACGGAGCCTATCCTCACAAACAACCAAGAACTTATACATATTTTCTCTTGATGCACCAAAAAACCTAGGTGGAGCCAATCTTGAGAATCTACCCAATATTTTTTGCTCCTTCATAGATATAGCAAGCTAGAAACTACTAGATGAGCAACTACCGATGCAGGAGGGACCTTAAATTTGGGAGTTGCATCTACATGATGCATCTCTACCTCAGTACTACTCCGATTTATAGACTGTACACCATATTATGGTGCACAACCAACTAATAACAAAAGCTGAACCAAAGCATACTTGAGCACTAAATAAGAAATAAATCTCGATGGAGCCTGGGCTGGTCCCTAGCTCACTGTTGGTTGGGGCAGAAAAACCTTTGGCTTAGGAGAAAGAATAGTGTCTGGTGAAGGCCCCCTATTCTGGCCCCTAGCTGGGGTCATATCCCTAGGCTTTCCATGACCTTTAGGTTGTCCATGAATAGCAATAGGATTCCTAGGATCGATTTTAGGACCCTAGTCTTGTGTACCAATAACACGTATCCTAGCCATCTACGAAAGAATGAAACCAAGGGAATGCTTTAGAAACCAAGTCATACTCTTAGCACAAGATGAGTGAAAGAAGTAAAGAACTCCTAAGAATGTCCTATAGCCTCCCAAATATAAGAAATATACGTCATCATTCTGACCCGCGGGACTCTATTAGACACTTACTCTTATACCAATAATACTAGCAAAACCTAGCTCTGATACCAATTTTTCATGACTCAATTTACAAGTCATGATGACACCTACTTTATCTCGCTAGTAAATAATCCAAACTAAAGCTCGAAGATAGATGCAATGGGCTAATTCAATGAAAAATGGCCTAAAAACTAGAATTTAAAAATTAAGGACTTAAGTAGCAATAAAATAGTCATGGTAGTCTGATAAATAGGTAGATAAAGATCAACAACCATCCCAAGACTCAGCAATATGGTCACAAGAGCTACTACAAAGGAATTATGAGTACTAACTAGTCAAATATAATCTGTCTTAAAGCTAAAAGACTAGACATAGATAAATAGAAGGAAAAAGGGTAACTTTAACTCAAAGATCTTACCCAATCTCCCAAAATCAACCCTTCAAATGCGTCAAATCAGAGGCGGCAACTAGTAGTAGAATCTGCACCAAAAGGTACAAACGTGTAGTATGCATACCAAAACTGTAGGTACTTAGTATGCATCATCACAAACTGAGCTAAATAATGATATAAATATGATAAGACACAAGATAAAATAAACTAAGTCAAGGTAAAAAGGGAAAAGCTGAAAATAAGCTCCAACACTACTGTACATAATAAATAAATATATACAAAATATTAACATAAAAATCACTCGACTATAACTACAAGATTGGCCCTCATAAGCCAATAAGTGCGGAAAAGTAAATAACCCAATGCAGGACCCCATAAGCATGGAGTGTACAATCAAGGGAACTGAGTAACCAAACAATCATAATTTACCAATTATTATGCCATAACCAAGAATCCATCCAAACCGTATAATCTCATACAAAATCACCAATGTCAGACTTGAACCTAAACTCAATAGTATCATCATTATTATCATTATTTGTCGGATTTGAATTGAAACTCATATTATAAATATCATCATCAATTATCGGACTCAAACGAAAACTCATATTTATAAATCATATCAATGAACCATCTCAGCAAACCATATCCATAAACTAACTCAGTAGACTTTACCAGTGAACTATAACTATAGACCATCCTCTTTACTCATCCCTATACACCAAAATAAGAATCACAAATATAGGTCAAATTGGTACCCATACCCTTGTACCATGCCAATATCGTGTTTATTTAGTCATGCCAATAACCATGACCATAGGCCATGTCAATAGTCATGTCCTTAAGTTATATCAATAATCACATTTTTAAGCTATTGCATATCCATAAGCCATTAATAATATCTATAAGCCATCTATCATATCTATAAGCTATATCACTGATTATATCCAAAAGCCATATCAATAATCATATATGTATAATCTATATCATTAGTCATAACTATAAGTTATGTCAGGAATTAACATCAATACTTCAATATCCAACTAACATACTCATTTAATATATTCAATCTCCTCAAGTGCCAAACAAAACATCAATAAGGGTATATCATGTGTAAATAAGTCTACAAAGCTAACATAGGTCTTGGCCTTAAGTGGGCTGGAGGGGTCCATTTCTAATTCTTGAAATTTATTTTGATAATTTTTACCCAGAATAGGCTAAGGTAAATTCATTTGTAGATATCGAGTAAGCCATAAATAGCCCTAATATAAAAGTTCTTCCCAAACATGAACAACTAAGTAAATTCCACCAAAATTAGCAACAAAGGAAAATTCCCTTAACTTAAGAAGTTAAGGCCGATTCCACTCTAAACATGAATGACTAAGGAAATTTAATCTAGCTTGAGTAACTAAGGCATTTCTATTCTAAACATAAGCTATGAATCCTAATTCATCTAAGTCATGAGTACCTAAGCTAATTTCACCTAATTAGCGATTTTGAGATAGCCTAAACCATCCAAATAACCTAATTATTGACAAACCTACCTCAACACCTAAATCCCAACCCATATCTAGCATATTATCATAATCATACTACAAAATATCTTAATCTATGAAGAGGGTAAACCTAACCTATTTGGCCACAGAAGAAAAGCCCAAAGAATCTGCTAAACCATTGATTTTCCTTTTTGATATTCGATAAGGTGCCACACTATCAAAATTATACTGTACTCATCAAAATAAGAACAATGATACTCATATTGCATTATTGTGCTTCGGGTCCAAAACTATGTAAAAATCCTATTTAGGGCCTATTTACAAAATCACACATTTGAAATCAATATAACATCCCTCTATGCTCAAGGGATATTTACCCTAAAAATGAGTGAATTTTGAGCTCTAATCATCCTAAAATTAAGCCACCATGATCCTAGGAATTTTAGCAATAGATGGAGAATTTAAGCATGAAATTAATAAAAGCTTACCACAAATTCAAAGAAAAATGTGTAAATAATCTCCACCGAAGCTCTAAAATCACCCACAAATGTGTCCCCCAATCTTTGCCACTTTTTAGGGTTCCAATATCTTGGGAATGGATGAAGAATGGAGAAAAATGGGCTAAGTGGGGTATTTATACCCTTCCTAGGTGCGTGAGTATCTCTTAAGCAAATTTTGGGTCGCTTAAGCGGTACTTGCGCTCTGGCACGCCTTTCACTTATGCAATCAGTAGATCCCTTATACAATATCTGACTTCCTTAGAAAATTTCACATACGCGAGATAACTATTGCTTATTCAATTGTGCCCACACTATCAAGCCATTCACTTAAGCAACAAAATGCTTAAACGGTACTTGTTGGGGTTTGGCAGATTGCATAAGCAATCAAAGTCATTGCTGAGGCGATGCACCAACATTAGTTGAGACTTGCAGATATTTCAAGTCTTCTCCAACCCCTTGGGATTCATTCGAAATCCCGTATATGCAAATGAACTATGCTACCTTATCAAATTTTATATTGTAGACTCAATGGCACAATTAATATTTCCATTTGAGGTTGTTTTGATGAAGGGTCCCACACCCACTTTTCATTTTTCTTAACTTTCGACCAATAGTCCAAAATTAGTTCGGGTGTCTTGGGACCCAGAACAAGGGTTCTCCTAGCCTAAATCGATGTTTCAGAGTTGTTGGAATAACCAGAATTGACATATGGGATTATTTAACTAAAGTTTTTACTTGATAGCCAATTTGAACCAACAAAGAATTTAAAATAGAGAATTAGATCTAAAAAGTAAATAAACTATCCGAAAACTGAACTGTCTAATATAGCAAGTCATACATGATTTGGGACAACTACTGAAAAGCTCTAAATGGTGAGAATAAGCAAAAATGAAAAATGACCTAAAGGATCATTACAATAGCCATGGTATAAGTTTAAAAAGTATATTTTATTTATCATATGATGCCAAAAATTAACTACTTATTAGCTCCTGTACTTTGAAATGGGTGTATGAGTTTTTTTGGAGCAAGCACATGCCTGATTTATCTATAGGTGAGATTGCTCGACAGCCCCCGGTCCGCTGCATAGGAAGCTGTACAATGATAGTCTCTAGTGTTCTAACTTTTCCTGAGATATCAGACCTTTGTATTGGCCATACTTATTCCTTTTGATATGCTTGGTGTATACCGTAATAGGAACCTTGTTTGGGATGAGAATCGTGCGATGAAAAAATAGCGTAGCACACGTCATCATAAAAGAGAAGATTGCTTGCCGATGTCTACAATTGCAATAATAGAACCTCTTTACATGGTTAACATTTTAGGTGTTTTGTTGCTGACTGTCATTAAGGTCGATCAGCTGGTATAAGCCTTTTCCAGCTAACCCTATTACCTTTTAAAGTCTTACCTATCCAGGGGCTAGTTTCCCATCGTTCGAGTTTTGAGTACTGAGATTCACTTTTCGTAGTACTATATGCCCTACTTTGAAATGTTAGATCTTTGTTCGATGATTGTAATACCTCTATAACCTATGTTTTTGTGCAGCCATTCAGATGAGATTGGCTTCGAGTTTGCATCTAACAAATTCTATTATTTCCTCATGACTTTATTATTTCTATTATCATCTTCCCCTAGAAAGCAAGGACTATCTTACCTACTTCGATTGGACTGGGGAAAACCAAAAAAATAGGGGTTTTCTGTGATTGAAGTCACTGGCATTTAATATTCCTAAAGCATGCCTGACAATTCTTCCACCCATTAGCCCTTTGAATTTCTAATCTTTTCTTGAGGCTTTAAAACACCATTTTGTTGGTTGACTTAGTCTGCCCGTTTGGATTTGGGTGGTATGTAGTGGAAGTAATTTATTTGATGTGCATCCCAAGTAAGAATTTAATTATCTTACCGCTTACAGATAAGGACCACTATGACAAATAATCTCTTTTGATATTCTGAAGAGACAATAATGTTATCTCGGATGAAGTCTATCACTTCTTGCTCCTGGATTTTTTTAAAATCCCCTCCTTTAATCCATTTGGAGAAATTATCAGTTATTACTAGCAAAAAAATTATCGGCCCTGGAGTTGGTAATAATGGTCTTATGATATCCATTACCCACTTTATAAAAGTTTATGATACGACCACAATGTGCATGTGTTCTTTGGGCTGGTGAATCTTATGTGCAAAATGCTGGTATTTTTTACATTTCATGAAAAAACTTTTGGTGTCTTCCTCCATTTAAGGCCAATAGTACCCGAATCTCATAATTTGTAGCACAAAGGTATATGCCCTGGAATTATTGCGGCACATCCCATTATGTATTTCTCTTTAACACATAATTAGTATCGCTTAGTACCAGTTAATTATCTAAAGGTCCTAGTTAATATCTCTCATAATGGTTATCTTTTATCAAACAAAATTTGGTGGCTTTTGTTTGGAGGGATCGTGAGGTTTTAATATCCACCAAAAATTCTCCAATCTTGAGGTACTTTACATACTCTGTTAGAGTTCGTGCCCTACTGATTATCTTATTTTCACCTAACTGTTGTTTATCGATGGAACAGGTTGCCTAAAGTGTTCCACTGATGTGTTCCAAGGAACCAGTAAAACAGAAGGTAAAGAACACAATGATTTTTTCATGGAAAACACCCAGCTCAAAAGGTGTAAAAAACCACAACCTGTACCTCTACAGGATTTAACCCCAACTTCACTAAATAACTCTGAGCCTCAACAATGACTGATTACAAAACTCTTGTAACCAGCAAATAGGAATTATAAACTCTAATCCCTATAACTCAGCAAATAGGAATTATAAACTCTAATTCCTTTGACTCAACAACTAGGAATTATAAACTCTAATTCCTAACTACACACACACCTCCCAAGGTATGCGTTCCCAAAGTGTCTGAGTTTTCCTCAACTCGAAGACTATCTCCTAATTCAGTTTATAACATACTGAAACTAATATTACATCAATAGCTCAAACACAATGAACAACTCTAAAAATCAAAGCTAAAACTCTTAGATGAATTCTATACTTAGGACCAGGTTCTTCAATATATTTCTTCAGTGATTGAGTAGCACTTCGTGAAGTTAATCTGTCGATTGTGCTTTTCTGCTTTTTTGTAAGTGTGTGAATTACTCTGAATGATGCATCTTCTATTTAAACACAGCTCTCCCAAGAGTCATTCTTTATTTTAAACTCCCCCTTTAATCAAAACTCTCATTACATAGAGTTCTACTTCAAGTGAGACTCTTTCTATAATTCCAACTCTTATCTCCTTAGTGTTGTAGTAAAACTCCAACTCTTTTAAATAAGTACATGCTTATTTATCATAATCTTTCTCCTTCCACACATAGGACTCTTCAAGAGATGCTCAGAAGTGAAACTCCTTCTTCACGTAACATTCCTTTTTCAACTCAAATTACTTTCCCTTATCATTAAGTGTTTGAATCAAATTCAACTTGTTATATTCCCCACATAATAAGTGGCTTGAGTATATCAGAATTAGGCTTGCTTATTTTTTCTTGTCTTTAAGCAATCTTTTCTGCATCTATCAGTGAAATTAGAAATCTGTTTTCCTATGCGTGGACCACTCAAGTAACATATTTTATTTATGTATCAAAATTAGGCTTGCTTATTCATTCTTGTGTTTAAGCAATCTTGTCTGCATCTATCAGTGAAATTGGAAATTTGTTTTCCTATTCGTGGACCATCTCAAGTAACATGTTTCATTCATGTGTCAGTTTGTCAATCATCAAAACTATATAGTACCCAACAAATTCCCCTTTTTTGATGATTACAAAACTCTTGTCTTGTGCATTCAACCATCTTCACTTGTAGGCACTAAAGTATAAAACACTAGAATAAAACAATTTAGTCAATTGGTTATAAACATTGCACAACCCTATTATCTTTCCTCTTTTGGCATCATCGAAAAACCATTTTAATGCAATAATATACTAGACAAAGTAATTTGTTATGCTATTCATGGCCACTGGGTCTATCACTAAAACAATCAGGCAAAAACTCTAGCCAACATAGTAATGTATTAAAGCAAACAAAAATAAGTCAATTTAGCAAATATAACCATTTCATTTAACTGACAAAGCATGTTCCACATTAAATCTAAGCTAGTACTGAACAAAGCAAAATAATTGAGCATTAAAAATATGATATAAAAGTAGGACATGACTAAGGATACAAATAGTGAGGAGATGATGAATAAGGTAGAATAGGTGATATCAACTGTGTTAATTGATGAATGACTTCAATATTTTCATCCCTATATCAATCAAGGTCAAACTTCAAGGTCATGATCCTAGCCTTAAGGACCTCTTATTCCACTTCATGACTGTATTGTGTGAGTTCTAGTTCAGATTTCTTTCAAAAGAGTGTTAGCCCTCCTTATTAAAATAGGTAGAGCAACATGATTCATCAGGTCAAGAACATCTATTGTTTTTATAAGTCAAACTTGATTTAAGATTGAGATGTCCTAAAAAAAATAACCAATTAGGAACTAAAAGGGAAAGTATGTCCCTTTTCATTCTTCAGAAACATATGCTGCATGTGATTGATGATCAAGCTTAGCAAATCCATGGTACACAATGGATATTTTGGTTGAGAAAGAATAAGGAATTTCTGGTATAGGATTAACACATTTGTGCACACCCATTTGGAGAGAGTCAAAGAAAGTTTGGTCAACTAATTCATTAGCTTTATTAGACAATGAGAGGATGAAGTATGTAGAATTGAACAGGTGTGCTCAACTGTTTCAACTTAGACAACCTATGCTTATGTCAGTGTAGAACATACCTGATAAGAAAAACTTTGTGGTCATAATTGCTTGCTTGTACCATTTTTCTGCACAGTCTAATACAAAATTAGGTTACAAAAGTCAAAAATCTAGAATTGGGACACACAACTAAATGTGCAAGACTGATAGAATAACTTTTTAGCTAATAAGATTAAGAAGAAAAATGATTATTCTAGTCAATCATTGAGGGGAGTTCATGCAATTTTAATCATCCCCAAGTCTAACCTACTCCTTTGAAAATGCTCTCTACTTAGTGCCTTTGGTGTTTCTCCAGTCAATTAAGTAACCAACATAGTCAATATTTTTATATCCCTCAAGAGTGAAATTACTTTCATTTGAATACCATAGTCTCAAGCCATTGATTTCCATGAGGTATCTCAAGATTTTTGTGACAACACCAATTCTTATAAATTACCAATAAAATTATCATCAGCTTGTGTTAGTGTTATTGATGCATCAATTGCTTGATTTGTTGTTCCCCTATCAATATGCCCTCAGTCTATACAACAGTTGAATAAGGTGGTACAACATGTTCCTGTGCATGCTCATCAGTTTTATAGTCATCCTCTTTTTTATTTTTTTTTTCAAATCTCCCTTGCTTCCTCCTTACATGAGCACTACAAATCTGGTCATCTTTCAAATGATCTATTCCCCATTTAAATGTGGTGAGTGAAAGAAACTTTATTTTCTTCTAGTGTTATACCTTGAGCACACTTTATTTATGCACAAATTTTGCTTACCTCCTTTCACTTTCACCTGCAAAATAAATTAGGGGTTAACTTTAGGCACCCAGACAAGATTGGGTCCTTTCTTATGAGTAAATGGATGAATCAGATTTCTTCTAGCCCATGCAGGCAACAGGTTACATGATATGTTTCTCTGATCAGGTTTAGTTATCTTTTTCTTAGTTTGAGATAGTTTATATGCCAAATTTAGACTGTTGGATCTGCTTTTGGCAACAACTAGACATTCAGTGGTTGGATGTCAAAGGTTTCCACAGATATAACACAAGTCTTGATAAACATCAAGACTTTTGTGAAAATCCAAACTAGCTTTTTCACTGTGATATCTTTCACTCAACTTATGAATAATTCTTGAGGAATTTATCCACCTGTTTGCTCTTTCAAGGTCAATTTTTAGTTTAGAGACTTCTTGACTCAGTTTATTCACTATTTTTGTTGCATTATTGCACTCTTCTTTGTACTTGACCAATTTAAGTTCAAATTTTTCTTGTTCTTTACTCTTGGTGTTTTTTCCTTTTTTCAGAGAGTGTTTATTTTAGAACTTCAGACTTAAGATTATTATTTGAAGAATCAGGTTGCTCAACATGTTTCTTGAGAGAGCAGTTTTTCTGTTCAACAGTGTTCTTGCAAGCTTCTAAATCAATAAAATCAAATTTGATTCTTGCAAGACTGTTGAACAGCTCATCCCTATCTGAAGTTGATTCTTGGAAGTCATCAATTAGTGCACTCATTAAGGAAATAAGTTTTGTTTTAGAAAACAAATGCAACTTTTCTTTAAGTTTAAGTATACTTACCTCAATAACATCATGTTATTCCTCCAAGTCTGAATCTCCAAGAGCCATGAGTGCTGCTTCATCAACTTTATCATCATCTGAGTAAAATTCCAAGCTGCTACCATTGCATATTCTTCCCTCTTTTTGATTTTTTTTTTCAATTCTTTTTTAGCCCTTTCCTTTCTCCATTATATTTCCCAGACATGACAATCCTTGATATGATGATCAGCCTTACCAAACTTGTATCATCCATTTAGATTGTCATTTGACCATTTCTTACTACCTGTTCCCTTTTTTTTTTGAAAAATTTGCTGAAGTTCTTAGCTATAAAGGTAACTTGTTCTTTATCAAGTTCAATTTTTTCATCACTGTAAGATTCATTCAGAGCTAAGGTATTCTCTAGGGCTTCTATCACTTTAGTTCCATCAATTTTCATTTCATAAGTTCTTAAATTCTCCACTAATTCATCCAGGGTCATGCCTGTAAGATCGTTATTTACTTCCCTGATTGCAATCACCTTAACATTACACTTTAATTTTGGTAATACCCTCAGTACCTTCTCGACTTGTTCTTCTTCAGATATAGCTTTTCCTAAGGAGGTCAGCTCATTTGTTAAGGAAGTAAGACTTTTTATCATCTCATGCAAGGTTTCATTCTCCTTCATATTAAATATCTCATACTCAGTGAAGAGAAGATAAATTCTAATTTTTCTTACTTGAGATGTGCCTTCATGAACATTTACTAGAGCATCCCAAATTTGCTTAGCAGTGGTGCATGTTGATACCCTGTTGTATTCAATAGGTCCTAATCCACAGACCAAAATATTTTTGGCCTTAGCATTTTCTTTAATGCCAATAAGTCATGAGGAGTGAATTCACTTCTTACTTTCTTGACCTGTTTCCCATCTTTCAACTTTATTGGAATAGTAGAACCATCAGTGATACTATACCATAACTCGTAATCTTCCCCTTGAATGAATGTTTCCATACTAGATTTCTACCAAATAAAGTGAGAACCATCAAAGAGTGGAGGTCTAATAGTGGATTGACCTTCACTGTGACCAGTAGGTGGTGCGGAATTCATCATATTGATCTTTGTCTTAGGTGTTAGCCCTTTTTAAGACAACCTCGCTCTGATACCACTTGTTAGAGTTTGTGCCCTACAGATTATCTTATTTTTGCCTAACTGTTTCTTATTGAAGGAATGGGTTGCCTAACGTGTTTCAAGGAAGCAGTAAAACAGAAGGTAAAGAACACAATGATTTTTACGTGGAAAACACCCAGTTCAAAAGGTGTAAAAAAGCACGACCTACACCTTTATAGGATTTAACCCCAACTTCACTAAATAACTCTAAGCCTCAACAACGACTGATTACAAAACTCTTGTAACCAACAAATAGGAATTATAAACTCTAATACCTATAACTCAACAAATAGGAATTATAAACTCTAATTTCATTGACTCAACAACTAGGAATTATAAACTCTAATTCCTAACTACACACACCCCTCCCAAGGTATGCGTTCCCGAAGTCTCTGAGTTTTTCCCAACTCGAAGACTATCTTCTAATTCAGTTTATAACACGCTGAAACTAATATTACATCAATAGCTCAAACACAATGAACAACTCTAAAAATCAAAGCTAAAACTCTTAGATGAACTCTATACTTAGGACCAGGTTCTTCAATGTGTTTGTTCAGTGATTGAGTAGCACTTTGTGAAGTCAATCTGTCGATTGTGCTTTTCTGCTTTTTTGTGAGTGTGTGAATTACTCTAAATGATGCATCTTTTATTTAAGTAGAGCTCTCCTAAGAGTCATTCTTTATTTTAAACTTCTCTTTTAATCGAAGCTCTCATTACATAGAGTTCTACTTCAAGTGAGACTCTTTATTTTATTCCAACTCTTGTCTCCTTAGTGTTGTATTAAAACTCCAACTCTTTTAAATCAGCACATGCTTATTTATCAGAATATTTCTCCTCCCACACATAGGACTCTTCAAGATATACTTACAAGTGAAACTCCTTCTTCACGTAGGATTCCTTTTTCAACTCAAATTGCTTTTCCTTATCATTAAGTGTTTGAATTAATTCAACTTGTTATATTCCCCACATAATCAGTAGCTTGAGTATATCATAATTAGGCTTGCTTATTCGTTCTTGTCTTTAAGCAATCTTGTCTGCATCTATCAATGAAACTAGAAATCTGTTTTCCTATGCGTGGACCAACTCAAGTAACATGTTTCATTCATGTGTTAGAATTAGGCTTGCTTATTTATTCTTGTCTTTAAGCAATCTTGTCTGCATCTATCAGTGAAACTAGAAATCTATTTTCCTATACGTGGACCAACTCAAGTAATATGTTTCATTCATGTGTCAGTTTCTTATTCCTCAAAACTACATAGTACCCAACATACTCGTTCCTCCAATCCTATACAAAATGAGTGAAATTTACCTTCTCTCTCCCTAGAGATTTGAGCGTCGAATGTAAAAGTTTCACCACAGTGTCTTCACTAAATTATCCGCTTTGGTTGCAGATCCTAGAGTAGTCAATGTGTCTTCCTCATGATTTTGCCTTCGAGTAATTTTTATTATCTCCCAATTATTGAACTATGATAGAGAATTCCAGGCATAACAATGTATCTATACATTTACCCATATTTTTTCTCATAAATTCCATTGATTTAATTAACGATGAAATATGAGTAGCAAATTGTCTTCGCCCCCAGTCCACGAGCCAGACCTAAAACTGCAAGAAGGGCCTCATACTCAACCTCATTGTTAGTAAGTTGCACACAACTAATGGCTTGTCTTAATTTTTCTCCCCTTGGCATGAAAAACTACCTAGGACAATTTTTTTGTTTGAGGCCCCACCAAGTTCTGCGTTGGCCCCAAATGCCAGTTTGACATATTGTTCGACCTATGTGGCTATCTCAAAGTTTAAATTGTCCATGAATTCAGCCAAAACTTGGGATTTAATGGTCATTCGGGACTACTATTCAATATTGAACTTACTTAGCTTGACAACCCACTTAGCTATTCTCCGCGATAGCTTAGGTTTGTAAATTTGTACAGCGGGTAGGTAGTAACTACCGTCATTAGGTAGCAGTAAAGTGGGGCCTGAACTTGTGAGCAGTTACTACGAGAGTATGCTAGCTTCTTTAAGTGCGAATAATAGGTTTTTGTACTCAGTAGGCTCTTGCTAACATAGTAAATAGGAATCTACACAACTTTATCTTCTCGAACAAGCATTACACTTACCACAACTTTTGCTATAGCCAAATACAGAAATAATTGTACCCCTTTTCGAGGATTCACTAGCAAAAGTAGGCTTGATCAGTAAGCCTTCAGTTCCCAAAAGGATAATTAACATTCGAGGGTCCATTCAAACTGACTATTCTTCTTTTGGAGAGGGAAGAATTAATGACACTTTTCTAACAACCTTGATATGTAATGACTGAGCACCGCTACTTGTTCAGTCATCCTTTGTACTACCTTGGTGAGCACTTCTAGGATTTTTTTCTTTAGTTTTATCTGAATTGTCCTCGATCTTTTTGTTTGATATGAGGAATACTAGAAAGTTCTCGGATCCTACCGCAAAAGCGCACTTTTTCAGATTTACCTTCATGTTGTGTTTTGTTAGTTTATCAAAATTTCCTTATAGATGCGCCAGATGATCTTTAACATTTTTTGATTCGATAAACGTGTCATCGATGTAAAGCTCTATAGTCTTACCTATTTATTTCTCAAAAATTCAGTTCACCATCCGTTGGTACGCAGCCCCAGCATTTTTCAAGTCAAAGGGCGTCACATTGTAACAATATGTGACATGGTTAGTGATGAAAGAAGTGTTCTCTTTGTCCTCTGGGTCAATTTGGGTCTGGTTGTATTTGGAGTAGGTGTGTTCATGGTACGGTATATACCGAATATCATATCGAAATCAAAAATTTTAATACCGTGGTATGGATATTATGGTATTTGGTAGGAATTTTAAATTATTTTGGTAATTGGTACGGTATTTGATATTTATGCAATAAATATCAAAATATCATATGTCGCACCGAAGTTTTTAATAATATATAAAATCCATATATATTATATTTAGTATTATTCAATATATTTATATATCATCCATTAGCCAACTGAACATAAAAGTAACTTTTATTTAGAATAAATTTTTTGGAAAGCTTATTATTTAAGAGTACTATGCTTAAGTTTAAGTAATGTTGTTCAGAGTTTGCATCTTCGACTACTCAGTCGTGATTAAAATATTCTTTTTGTGTAATTGACTAACAAATATAGTTGTTACTCTGATGATTGAGATGTTTTAAAAGTTTAAAGGTATAGTTTTTCTTATATCAATATATGTAAGTCGAAATCAAATAAAGTATGGTTGCAAAATTACCATACTAAATATCGAAACCGAATTTAAAAGTACTGAATCATACCGAACTAATTTAGTATGATAATGATATTGTTCTTTTAGATACCGAAAATCAAAGTTATCATACCGAAGTTTAAAATATCGTACCATACCGTACCATGTCTACCCCTAATCTGGAGTACACATTGAGAAAATTCATTATTTCGTGTCTAGCTGTAGCATCATTCGATTGATGTTTGTGACACAAGATAAGATTTTGCATTAAAAAATTACCAAACCAATTATATTGATTATTAAGTTTTTAAATCAAATCAAACCTACGTCGGGTTTTTCGGTCTTATGTTTTTTTATCAATCACACTAATGAAAGTGCAATTAGATTATAAAAGCTTTAAAAAAATTAAATTAGAAAATCAAGAAACTACTAAATAAATTAGAAGCAAATACTAACAAATCTAATACATAGAAGGGAACTACTAAATAAATTAGAAGCAAATACTAACAAATCTAATACATATAAGGGAATAGTAGTGCATTAATAACTATGCCAACAAACACTACAAGAAGAATACAAAATAAAAACTTCTCGAAAGATATCTTATTTGTACTACAATGACTAAGATTTACATTAAAAAGTTTTGTGGATTCCCAACTAGACTGACAAAAGTTCAAATATTTGCATGTAATATATCTAAATTAATTTCAAAAAATATTTACACAATAGATTACAATTAATATATACGTATTAAATAGTAAAAATTATATATGTTTGTGTCGGTTTGGTTGAGTAGTCCGGTTTGACTTTCTTTTTGTTAATACCAAACCAATCCAAGAAAAGTCATTTTTTCGATGCCAAATTAACCAAACCAAATCATTAATAATCTTTTTATCGATTGACTTGGTTCAACGATTCAATTTAGCTTAACGGTATGACTTGTACACGCCTAAATGGAAGTATTTTACTGCAAAAACACTGCTTATATGGTACAACTATAATTAATTAAACTCAGTTAAAATTTATTTCAAGTCCCCCACACACTTCTACTTCTAGAGGTGTAAAGAGGCTGGTCTGTTTTTTAACAAAAAAGTTTTAATAATTGAATTTTGAAATGACTTGAGAATATTCTTTCATTTATATCCTTTTTAGAATTGACAATTTTGCAACCTCTTAATTCTTTTTTTGGGGGGATTACAAAGGGGAGAATACGACAGACAAGGTCTACTGTCTGTTGTACTACTTCACAAAATAATTTCATACTGCAACAAATCAACTGTTTTCTTTATTAAATTGCTAAAGCTAACTCTCTTAAGAAAGTTAATAATTTCATTCTCTGTTGTGGTACTACTACATTTGTTAATCGCAAAATAAATGAATATGGTTCAAACCATATGAACATACAAGAATATATCACTATTGAGTATACCTATTAGTCATATAACGTCCAATTATGAGTTTTAACATGTAATGTGCAATATTTAAGAGTCAGCAAAAGCCAAAAGCAGCATTTTCTTTTTAATTTGCTACTGTCTTTGGACCACCCTGGGAAAGATAAATATTCCAAACTCTTTTTTCTTTAGTTTTTATTACAAAATCGGATTATATTTCTGCCTAATTAGCTGCAAACCACTTTAGTAGTGGTGTACTATTTTGTCGATGTTATTTATGTAGTCGACAGACGACCATGATGGATAAAGATTTCCAACAACCCACTACTACTCCCTCTATCTATTTTATTTTGTTTGATCTCTATATTTAGAATAAATTTATTTTATTTGTCAGTTTTAACAAATTAGGATATTCTTTTTATATTATCGTTATTCCTTAGCAGTAAATGATGTGGTAGTCGTTAGAGTTCCAAAGTACTCTTCCTCCAACTTTATTTATCGTCATATAAAAAGATGTCTAATTTGTTCAGTCTAAAACTAATGGATAATTTGCTATTTCCTATTTATTTTATCTTATTATTAAATATTATTCATTATCTAATATATTTTTTAAATAAATATATTACATTCAAAGAGTGATATAGTAATATTATCCGTATTGTTTAATATTTTTTAATATATGTGTCATGTTAATAATGAACAAACAAAGATGAACATAGAAAGTTTCACTATAATAATGTAAATATGTAACAAGTAATATCAGATAGAAAAAATAGCTGAGCATCAGTAATATCAAATAGAAAAAATAGCTGAGAATCAGTAATATGATCGTTTGAGATACTTAGTATAGAGTATCACTACATCCAAAAGTTTGACATATTTAAGATTGTAAGTTATAATTTTTTCATTTTTAATTAAATTTTATACTAAGTGAACCTATGAGAAATCAAGTAAATGGTGGGAGTATTTATTTAGGAAAATGATAGTGCTCAATGTCTTCTTTAAGAAACTAACTATCTGGTAGATATGGAAATAATCATGTAATCTTTGCTTTAAAGCTTGGGTTTTCATTGTGTAGATAATAAGATAAAACAACAATGGTGCACTACATGCCTAGTTGCCTACCAAATCCTCTCAACCTCGACAACCGCGTTAGAAAATTGTGTTTTCTTAAAGTGAGAGCTACCACCTTTACATTGATGATTTTTTGTTAGCCTTCTTTTCTTCAGTGAGGGTAAGTCAATGGTGAAAATATGCCATTTTCCTTCCATCCATACTATATGATGCTTTTAGTTTATATTTAATATAAATAAATGGTATTTATATAATCAATGGAATTATGTAATTCACCTTCAGTCGATATTATACAATATTTTAAAGTTTTTATATTTAATTTAAAATAACTAACATTTGGATAATTAAAAAGTATTAGTTATTATTTTTATTTTACATTATTTAGAAAAGTGAATTCTTACATAAATAGAAAATCATATTGAGTTGATAGAATTTAACTAAGGGTAATTTAGTGCAAACGCTTTAACTTAACTAAAATACCATTGTTGACAATAAAATTTCGTGATCGAAAAATAAATAATTCGAGACAAGAAAAATATTTCAACAATCAATTTATGAATTTTGATATGTGAGTATTACAATCTCTATGAATTCTCTGATTTGTCTTTTCAAATATAAATTCAAGGGCTTGAAGCTTGATCTTGAATTTGAATGATTTGAGGGACTTGATCTTGACTTGTGCTTGAATTCAAGAGCTTTTGAGCTTATTCTTGAATAGTGCGGTCTTGATCTTGAATCTTGATGAACTTGATTTGAATTCTTGAGCTTTTTGGAGAAATTGCGGTGTTTGATCCACGAGCTTTCTCTTGCTACTTGTTAGAGTTTTGGGAGTCCTTTTCTGAATTATGAGACCCCCTATTTATAGTTGTAGAAAGGGGAAGAGTCATGATGAAGATGAACTTTCTTTGACCAATCAGATTTGAGTGACATGACGCCTTTTATGGGCTTTGATTTCATGGGCCTACTGCATTGTTTTGACATGTGGCATGATCCTATTGGATCCTTCCTTTGACTTTGCATGCTATATCATTTGACACATGACGCTTATTTGGACCTCTAGAATATGCCAATATCTTGGGCTTAGTAAAGTGGGCCCATCATTTGTAGCCCAATAAAGATTGGACTTTATTAAATTCATGCATGTTTGGACTTAAATAATTAATCCAATTATATTAATCTGCAATATTTATTTGAGATTAATCTATTTTGAATTTAATATAATCCAAATTTCATACGGATTTCAATTTAATAAAATTTCGTTGCCCACAAAATGCCCCCTACTTCAATACTTGTCGAGATATTTAATCCTTTTGAGACTAGACTTGAAGTATGATTTATTTAAACATGATTTCTTCGTGCTTCAAAGATTTTCATAAAGCTTAACCATGCAATTTATATATTGGTATCGCCTTTAAAAAAATCTCTTATTTTTTCATGAATCTTTTACACGTAAGACCGTTGGTGAGGCATGACATCCCATTCCAAATAGATTTTGGAAAACTTTTTACCTTACTTAACCAGGAATAAAATTTTTCTAATTTGAATTCATATTGGAGAAGGAATTAACCCCCAATTTGAATTTGTATGGGAGAAGGAAACAACTTTCAATTTGAATTAGTATTGGAGATGAAAACTCTTCCAATTTGAATTTATATTGGAGAAGGAAACAACCCTCAATTTGAATTTATATGAAAAAAATAACCCCCAATTTGAATTTGTATGGGAGATAGAAGCTCTTCCAATAGGAAAAGGAAACAACCTCCAATTTGAATTTATATAGGAGAAGAAAAATAACCCCCAATTTGAATTTGTATTGGAGATGGAAGCTCCTCCAATTGGAGAAAGAAACATCCATCCTACAACTCTATAAAAGGAGGTAGGTTCCCCACTTTTTCAATATCAATTTTGGGGTTTTCAAGTCATGAATGATATTGAGGTAATTTCTTCCCCCTACTTTTTCTTTTATTTTCGTCATTTTTTTCAGCACAGAATGTTAGTAGTAGAAAATTCATATCTAGTTGTAGGAATATCGAAATCATAAACTGTTTGATATTTCAGAAATTAGACATCGAGATTTACAATATATCCAAAATTCAGCATTAAATTTATTCAACATAATTTTTGATAATTTTTTGAAGTTAGACCTTAATTTTATCATATTGAAAATTTTAGATCTGCATATCTTTACTAAATCTTCCATATCTCGATGTAGAAATGATGAAATCATAAGGTGCTTGTTTTTTTTTATGAAACTAGACTCAAAGATATATAAAATATCCGAAATTCATGATTTAATACCTTCAACATTATTTTAGACAACATTTTGAATTTGACTTTAAATTTTGTCATGCTAAAAATTTTAGATCTGCGCGATTTTACTAAAACTTCCATATCTAAAAGTAGGAGAGATTAAATCATAAATCTCTTGATTTTTTTTTCAAAACTAGACTCAAAAATATACAACATATCCAAAATTCCCGATTTAACACCTTCACAAGACAAATCATATCTAGGCGTGGGAACGTTGAAATTATGAGTGTCCTTTTTCGTTGGAAAGAGAACTCTAATATTTATAACACTTTTGGTGGGAAAGCAAACTCAAGGGTATAATTTGATCCATTTTTACCCATCGAGATACTCCCATATTTAGGTGGGCATTCCTTCTATTCACTCTCATTCCCCTTTTTTTGCTTATATATATATTTATTTTTTTATTTTTGTAGGGTTAAAGCAAATAAAAATATGCAACCATTGATTGAAGACGGTGGACATCGGCTTAAGGTGTGAGGCTTTATCACCTCAAGATCCGACCAATTTTGATCAAAGATGGTTGACGTTGGCTTAAGATGTGTAAGGCTTCATCACCTCAAGACCCAACCAATTTTGCTTGAAAACGGTGGACGTCGGCTTAAGGTATGTGAGGATTCGTAACCTCAAGACCTACAAATATTTTCTTGAAGATGGTGGACGTCGACTTAAGGTGTGCGAGGTTTCGTCACCTCAAGACTCGACCAACCTTGCATGAAGATGGTGGAGTTGGCTTAAGGTGTGTGAGGCTTCGTCACCTCTAGACCCGACCAATTTTTATTGAAGACGGTGAACATTGGCTTAAGGTGTTCGAGGCTTTGTCACCTCAAGACCCGACCAATTTTTCTTGAAGACGGTGGATGTCAGATTAAGGTGTGTGAGGCTTCGTTACTTCAAGACCCGACCAATTTTTTCTTAAAGATGGTGGACGTCGGCTTAAGTTGTGCGAGGCTTCATCACCTCCAAACCCGACAAATTTTTCTTGAATACGGTGGGTGTCGACTTAAGGTGTGTGAGGCTGCATCACCTCAAGAATCGACCAATTTTGCTTGAAGATGAAATGGTTTTCTTTAAGTATGGGGCCCTTTTCAATGGTCACCTTAAGGTGCAAAGGGATAAATCTTGTCCACCTTAAGGCATGGAATTTTTGATATTATTTAAGGATAAACCCATGAGAGGCCAGCTTAAGGTGGAAAGGGACAAATCTTATCCACCTTAAGGCATGGGAATTTTGATATCCTTTAAGGATAAACTCGTGAGATGCCAACTTAAGGTACAAAGGGACAAGTATTGTCCACCTTAAGGCATGGAAGTTTCGATATTCCTTAAGGATAAACCTGTGAAAGGCTAGCTTAAGGTGCAAAGGGACAAATCTTATCCACCTTAAGGCATGGACATTTCGATATCCTTTAAGGATAAACTCATGAGAGGCTATCTTAAGGTGAAAAGGGACAAATCTTGTCCACCTTAAGGTATGGAAATATCGATATCCTTTAAGGATAAACCCGTGAGAGGTCAACTTAAGGTGCAAAGGGACAAATCTTGTCCACTTTAAGACATGAAAATTTTATCCTTTTAAGGATAAACTCGTTAGAGGCCCGCTTAAGGTGCAAAGGGACAAATCTTATCCACCTGAAGGCATAAAAAATTTGAGATCCTTTTATTTGTAGGCTTGGAGAGCTTTGGCATTCCAAATCCAATTGAAGGAACTCTCTTTCTTTTTGATGGGTTGCCTCTATTGAGTCACAAATATTTAGAGTAAGTCTAAAATTTAAATAGAATAGTTTCATACTTAGCGTTCGTATGACGGATACTGTAAGAACATGTTTTTTTTGACACTCATGCAACTGAACTCAGAATGAGATTCCAAGTGCCTACGTACCTCGGTGAAGAGGATCAAGTCACAATGTAGTTCTGGAGTGAGTATTTTTTTACGTCCCAACTATTTCCTAGGCTACCTCTTTCGAGGTTTTCAACATAGAGGATATTTTTTTTATGCCGTACACAGTTTATACTCTTGCGGGCTAGAAGTGGACACACATTTTATACTCGTGTTTTAAGGAGTGTCATCTTTCATCAAGGATAATACTTTTTTAAGAACTTGGCGTTGATAGGACCAACTTTCACGCCATCTACATCGACAATTTTGTAAGCAACATTTGAATATGCCTCTTGTACGATATAGGGTTCATACCACTTTGGGGTAAATTTGCCCCCATACTTACGAGAAGTGATAATGGGTATCCTTACTGTAAGGACTTGATATCCAACTTGGAAGCACCTCCAACAAACTCTTTTGTTGAAAGAATGAGATAGACAAGCTTGGTAACATTCAAGATTTTGGTGAGCCTCTAGTCTTTTCTCATCAAGATCTTCTAACTCCGCAAGATGCAACTTCATATTTTCTTCATTGATAAGCCCTTCGTGAATAGCCAATCTCAAAGAAGGTATATGACCCTCAAGTGGTAGGACTGTTTCGACTCCAAAAGCAAGTGAATATGGGGTTGCTTGCATTAGTGTGCGATAAGTTATTCTATATGCCCATAAAGCTTCTTCCATTTGTTCATGCCAGTATCGCTTGGACTAGGAGATAAATTTTTTCAATAGATTGCATAAAGTCTTATTAAACGCTTTAGCTAAACCATTGGTGGCAACATAGTACATAGAAGACTTGCGCTGTTTCAAGCCAAAGAGATCACAAATCTTATTCATCAACTTGTTATAAAACAACTTTCCATTGTCGGTTATTATATATTAAGGGATTCCAAAATGGTAGATGATATTCACTCGGATGAAATTCACAACATTCTCCTTCTTTACTTCTTTGAGAGTAATAACTTCAGCCATTTTGAGAAGTAATTTATTGAGGCAAAGATATATAGGTGTCCACCAGAAGATTTTTGTAGTGGATCAACAACAACCATTCCCCAAGCATTGAATGGCCAACATGCTTTAGGTATAGTACTTCAAGAGGTTGATGAATAAAATTTGCATGGAATTGACAAGCTTTGCATCTTCTATCATAGTCCAAGAAATCTTTCACCACCATTGGCCAATAATATCCCATCCTTTTAATGTGAAAATACAGCTTAGGTCAAGACTGATGCGATCCACAAACTCTCGAGTGCGCTTCTTGCAAAGATTTAATTGCTTCTTCCTCTCCCAAACACCATAAGAGTACTCCTTCAAATGATCTTCTGTACAGTATGTCCTTATAGTAAAGGAAGTGAGGTGCACGACGACAAGTGTATGTCCTTCTCCTTGGATCTTCTGGAAGTATCCCATAACCCAAATAGTCAATGATAGGTTGCTGCCAATATTTCTTTACAGCTTTAGACACGGCAACGAGGTATTCAACCTTATTTTCTACATCCTCATTTGATGGGGGTACTACCTATTCTTGGTGGATAATAACTTGCGTCTGATTTGGAAGAGTTAAGGTTGAGTCCAAAGCAGCTAGGGCATCACCTTGCTTGTTTTCTCTCCTTGGCACATGTTGGAGGGTAACTTCTCCAAGCTACCCCGTCACTTTTGTGCACAATCATGATATGATCATAGCTCAGGATTCTGACTTCATAGCTTCCTAAAAGTTGCTTGATCACCAATTAAGATTCGCCAAAGACTTGTAATTGCAGTTATTTTATGTCAACTGTCATTTCAAGTCCAAGTATTAATTCTTGATATTCAGCAACATTATTAGAGCAATGATTTGTTAGGGTAAAAGAGTATGGGATAACCTCTTCTTGTGAAGTGACGAACACCACACCAGCACCAGCTCTATCTCGATGCACAACACCATCAAAGTACATCTTCTATGGGATTTTAGCTTCAATAACCATTACAACTTCATCAAGAAATTCATCACTCAGTTCCCAGTCATCAGGTATCGGGTGGTCTGCCAAGAAGTCAACCCATGCTTGTCCTTTTTTGGCTTTTTGGGGAACATACACAATCTCAAACTATTGAAATTAAAGGTACCATCTTGCAAGTTAGTAACTAAGGACTGGTTTCGACATTACAAACTTGATGGGATTTACCCTAGATACAAGATGTACAACATGAGCTTAAAAATAGTGTTTCATCTTTTGAATTAAGAATGGCCATACGAAACACATTTTTTTCATTGGAGAATACTTTAGCTCATTTGATGCCATCATTCTGCTCAGATAGTAAAGAGATTTATCTTTGCCTTCACTATTTTCTTGAGCTAGTTGTGCTCCAACTGACCTCTCTTGTGCCGCGATATTGAGTATCAATGACTTCCCAGGTATGAGTGCCACAATAACTAGTGGATTTAGTAAGTATGTTGATACTCTTAAAGGCATTACTATAAGCTTGGTTCCATTCGAAGGGAGTGTCCTTTTTCATGAGACGACTAAATGATTGACATTTTTCAGCTAGGTTTGAGATAAACCTTCTTAAATATGATAGCCTCTCTTGAAGGCTTTTTAACCATAAATATTTTCAGGCTCGGGCATCTTCAAATTTGCATCGACCTTGGCTTGGTTAATTTTAATTCCTCGATGTCGCACAATGAAGCCAATCAATTTTTTAGAAGTAACTCCAAAGTCACACTTCAATGGATTCATCCTAAGTTTATATCTTTGAAGTAACTCGAACACCATTTTTAGGTCTTTCAAGTGGTCGTCTCTCTTTCTTGACTTCACAACTAGATCATCAATGTAGCAGTCTGTATTTTTATAGAGAAGACCATCAAAGATATTTTGCATAGCCCTTTGATAAGTGGCGCCAGCGTTCTTTAAACCAAAAGGCATCACTTTGTAGCAATAAATACCTTTGGGCATACGAAATGTAGTGAGTTCTTCATACTTTGGTGCCATGCGAATTTGATTGTAGCTGGATGAACCATCCATGAAGGACATTTCCTCATAACCAGTGGTGGAATCAATTATTAATTCTGGTATGGGGATTGGAAAATCATCCTTAAGGCATGCATTGTTGAGATATCAAAAGTCGACAGAAACTCGAAGTTGGCCATTATTCTTTCATACTAGAACAATACTTGAAATCTATGTGGGATATTTGACTTCATGAATAAAATTAGCTTCAATGAATTTGTTAACTTTATTTCCGATTAATGGAACCAACTCTGGCCTAAAACGCCTTTAGGATTTCTTAACAGGACGAACACCATTCTTGACCACCAACTGATGGACTACTACTTTCAGGTCCAAACCAGATATTTCCTTATAACTCCAAGCGAAGATATCCATATATTCTTTAAGTATGTCTATATACGTGATTTCTTCCTCCATCTCTAGAAAATCACTTAGGTAAGTTGGTCTTGGGTATTTATTGGTTCCAAGATTAACTTTTTTCAAGGGATCTATCATAGCCTTCACTCCTTCTTCAAGTTGAGATGGAGCATCTCCAACATCTTTCTCCTCTTGAGAATCATCATCATTGATGGATCTGTGGTGACACCAGCAAGTATCTTCCATCTCCTCATTAACCTTCATTTGAGATGAGGCCTCATTCTAATTTTGGGTTATGATATGATATGATAGGATACAATTTGCAACATTCTCCTTCTTTACTTCTTTGAGAGCAACAACTTCAGCCTAGTTTGAGAAGTAATCTATTGCGGACAAGATATATAAGTGTCCGCCAAAAGATTTTAGTAGTGGACCAATAATATCCATTCCCCAAGCATTGAATAGACAGGATGCTACAGTTGGGTATAGTACTTCAGGAGGTTGATAAATGAAATTTGCATAGAATTGAAAAGATTTTCATCTTCTAGCATAGTCCAAGCCTTCTAGCATAGTCCAAGCAATCTTTCACCATCGTTGGCCAATAATATCCCATTATTTTAATGTGAAAATGGAGCTTTCATCTAGACTGATGCAAACCACAAACTCTCGAGTGCGCTTCTTGTAAAGCTTAAATTGCTTCTTCCTCTCCCAAACACCGTAAGAGTACTCCTTTAAATGATCTTCTGTACAGTCTGTACTTGTAGCAAAGGAAGCGAGGTGCACGACGATGGATGTTAGTCCTTCTTTTTGGATCTTCTGAAAGTATCCCATAACATAAATAGTCAATGATAGGTTGATACCAATCTTCCTTTACAACTTCGAACATGGAAAGGAGGTATTCAACCTTATTTTCTACATCCTCATTTGACAGGAGTACTACCCATTCTTGGCTGATAGTAACTTGTGTCTGATTTAGAAGAGTCAAGGTTGAGTCCAAAGAAGATAGGGCATCAAATTACTTATTTTCTCTCCTTGGCACATGTTTAAGGGTTAATTCCCCAAGCCACCCCATCACTTTTGTGCATAATCATGAGATGATCATATCTCAGGCTTTCTGACTTCATAGCTTCCCAAAAGTTGCTTGATCACCAATTAAGAGTCACCAAAAACTTGTAATTGTAGTTGTTTTATGTCAAATGCCATTTCAAGTCTAAGTATTTATGCTTGATATTTAGAAACATTATTAGAGCAACGGTTTGTTAGGGTAAAAGTGTATATGATGAACTCTTCTTATGGAGTGATGAACACGTCACTGGCACCAGCTCTATCTCGATATGCAACACCATCAAAGTACATCTTCTATGGGGGTATAGCTTCAATAACCATTGCATCTTCATCAGGAAGTTCATCACTTAGTTTCCAATCATTAGGTGTTGGGTGGTCTGCCAAGAAGTCAACCAATGCTTGCCCCTTTATGGCTTTTTAGGAAACATACACAATCTCAAATTGTAGACATTGAAGGTACCATCTTGTAAGTCGGTAACTGAGGACTGGTTTCAACATTACAAACTTGATGGGATTTTCCCTAGACACTTGACAAATAACATGAACTTGAAAGTAGTGTTTCATCTTTTGAATTGTGAACGCTAATACCAAACATAATTTTTTGATTGCCGAATACTTTAGCTCATTTGGTGTCTTCATTATGCTCAGATAGCAAAGAAAGTTCTCTTTGCCTTCATTATTTTCTTGAGCCAGTATTGCTCCAACTGACCTCTCCTGTGTCATAATGTAGAGTATCAATGGCTTCCCAGGTATGGGTGCTCAAGAACTGATGGCTTCATTAAGTATGATTTGATCCTCTCAAAGGCATTACTATAAGCTTGGTCCCATTCGAATGGAGTGTCCTTCTTTATGAGATGACTAAATGGTTGACATTTTCCAGTCAGGTTTGAGATGAACCTCCTTAAATATGCTAGCCTTTCTTGAAGTTTTTTTTAATTCATGAATATTTTGAGGCTTGGGTTTCTTTAAAATTGCATCGACCTTTGCTTGATCAATTTCAATTCCTCGGTGTTTCATAATAAAGCCAAGAATTTTGCGGAAGTAACTCCAAAGGCACACTTCAATGGATTCATCCTAAGTTGATATCTTTGAAGTAACTCGAACACCATTTTTAGGTCTTTTAAGTGATCGTCTCTCTTTCTTAACTTCACTACTAGATCATCCATGTAGCATTCAAGATTTTTATGGAGCATACCGTCAAAGATATTTTGCATATCCCTTTGATAAGTGGCGCCAACGTTCTTCAAATCAAAAGGCATCACCTTGTAGCAATAAATACCTTTGGGCATATGAAATGGAGTGAGTTCTTCATCCTTTTGTGCCATGTGGATTATTGCCGGATGAATCATCTATGAAGGATATTGCCTCTTAACTAGTGGTTTATGAAGTATATTGCCTCTTAACTAGTGGTGGCATCAATCTTTAACTTTGGTATGGGGATTGGAAAATCATCCTTAGGGCATGCGTTGTTGAGATCTCAAAAGTCGACACAAACTCGAATTTGGCCATTCTTCTTCTATACTGGAATAATACTTGAAATCTACATGGGATATTTAACGTTACAAATAAAACCAGCTTCAATGAGTTTGTTAACTTCATTTTTGATCAATAGAACTAACTCTGGCCTAAAATTTCTTTGGGCTTGCTTAACAGGACGAGCACCATTCTTGACCACCGATTGATGGACTGTTACTTTCGGATCTAAGCCAGGAATTTCCTTATAACTCCAAGCAAAGACACCTATATATTCTTTGAGTATGTCCATATACATGATTTCTTTCTCTATCTCTAGAAAAACACTTAGGTAAGTTGGTCTTGGGTGTTTATTGGTTCCAAGATTAACTTTTTTCAAGGGATATATCATTGCCTTCACTCCTTATTCAAGATGAGATGGAGCATCTCTAACATCTTCCTCCTATTAAGAATCATCACTGTTGATGGATATGTGGTGACACCAGAAAGTATCTTTCATCTCTTTATCAACCTTCATTTGAGATGAGGCCTCATTCTCATTTTGGGTTATGATATGATATGATGAGCCAACCCTTTCTTCATTTTACTCACGTTCCTTGTTATAAACCATAGTATGAGGCTTTGCTTTTAACACCTTATTACATGAAATCACCAGTTTTATCTGCCGCCTCATTCTAGAAGAAATAAAACTTTGGAAATCTTTTTAGATCTTAAGCGAGAAGTGTGTTGTCGTACTTTGATGAATTCTTCGATGCTTGTTACTTCTCTTATTATTTAGAGGATCCAACCTCTCAAACATAGAAGTTCTTGCAATTGATTCTCCAAGTCGGTCAAAGACAAAAGGCCTTTTATTGGATGCGGTAGACTCTTCTTCTACAGTGATGTAATTATTAATCGTCCATATTATAGAGATGCGAATTGGAGATAGATGTGTGTATCCTAGGCCTTTACGTGCCTGCCTAGTTGTAACTTCCGATGAAAGTTTACCCAAACTGTATGGCTCATTAAGATTATATCCAGCCTTTATAAATAACTTGTCATTAGGATTATATCAAACCTTGATGCATTTGGGTCAAAGTCCTTCTTCGTATATTTCATAGGGAGTGTCATATCTTGTCGCAGATTTTGAGCCACAGACTCTCCAAGTAGTCTTGGGGATAGACTTATTGTGTCAATCCTCTTGATAGTTAAAGTTATCCCCTTTAGGACATTATCTTAGGCATCAGATGGGTGGCCTTCCTCTTTCTTTAACTTTGGTACGTATTGAAGAATAGAAGTTGCCTTCTTTTTCGTGGGTGTAATGCTTTCTTTATTCAAAGTAAAGAAGGACTTCTTGGTGGTGACTTTGTTGACATTCACTGCGACCTTCTTAGATTCAATATCACCATACTTAGTTTTGGTGATATCATCAACCCTTTTCTCATTCATAATATAATTCTTTAAGTAGAATTTTGCATTAGCAAAGTGTTACTTAACTTCAGTGAATGGCTTGTCATCGGCAACTATCCTTCTTTCCACTCTGCCTTCGAGGTACTTCAAATATTGATAATAAGAGAAAGATATAATTTTTTTCCCATTCACCCCAAGTCTACTAAGAAATATATTGTATGAAGTTCTAGCATCGATCACATGCATCAATGCATTTGATTGAAAATCATCCATATGTATCCCCAACTTGATAGATCCCATAGCCCTCTGGCCCCCTTGGTTGAAGCCTTGGATCATTATATGACTTTCGTCTAGTTCATTAGTAGTTATGCCAAGTTCCTTCATCATGCGGATAGGCAGGATGTTGACTCTAGATCCCCCATCTATCAAGATTTTATTGATTTTCTTTCCTAGAATTTGACTCACCATGTATAAGGGATAATTATGTAAGGCCTCACCAAGCAGAAGATCATTATTTGTGAATATAATTTTTGTATCACATACATGTGCGTCTTGGCCAAGAGGTTTAGCAAGTGGTTCAGAGAATGAAGGAACTTCTATGGGTATATTTTCACCCTTTGCCCCCTCTTTGGCAGTATTAAAACACGATACCTCAAGTTTGACTTGGGCAGTCTTTACAGGAAACCAACTCGGTAAGAATTCCTCTAAAGTTACCGAACGCTGAGGTTTTTGGTGGTGAAGATCTATCACCTTTGTCTTCATTGGAAGTTCAACCAACTTTTATTTCCTTGGTTTCTTCACTATTTTCCTTCTGGTTGGCTGCTTGGATGACTTCTTTCACAAACTCATTTTCTTGTATCTACACCTGGTCACCAGAGTCCAACCTTCATCATCACCTTTGTTAACTAAAGACCTATTAGGCTCTAATATCTTCTTATTATGCTCTTTAATAGATATTTGGACTGGGTCAAGTGAGCCAAAAGTGGTAGAGATTTTATGAGAACTGGCCATCTCATCATCAAAGAAGATCTTCTTCTCTTTTGCTAGTTGCATGACTTTATCTTTAAAGACATAAAACTTTTTTATAAGATGACTTATGAGCCTATGATATTTGCAATAATTGGTGTCATTAGCCCTTCCATCCTTATTGGGATGCTTCATCTCTGGGAGTTCAATGAGCTTATGCTCAAGGAGTTCATCGAAAATATCAGCAACATCAGAATCAAGGAAGGGATATTCCTTTTTTTTTGTATCTCCTTTAAAGTTTTCTAATTTAGACGTGCTTCAGAAGTCGTATTCACACTTTTCTTATTTATCACCTTTGTGGTGACCTTCGCAAGAGACACATCGACATTCATGGACTCCTTGTTGTCATTTTTGGGGACAAACATGCTCCATCTTTTGGGCTTCTGCTTATTCTTTCCCCTTCGAGGGTCATAGATAGGCACTGCTATCTTTCCAGCCAAAGATATGCTCAACTCCATATCATGAGCACAGATAGCTAGATCTTCAAAGGATTTAAGCTTAATTCTTTGCAAGATATAGAAAAGCTCCCAGTGCATTGGACACACATCTCTATTACAGTAGCTTCGCTGAGCCTATCTTTGCAGTTTATGCTAGTATTTCTCCATTTGTTGATGAATTTAGTGACTGGTTCATCCTTTCTTTGCTGAGTAGTTGTGAGGTCTACCATGCTCAGTATATGCCTTGTGCTATAAAAGTAATTTAGGAACTTGTACTCCAATTTCTCCCAGTTATTGATGGAATTAGGCTCAAGGTCCATATACCAATCAAAGGTATTTCTCATTAGGGAACAAACAAACTATTTGACACATAGTCACCGTAATTTCTAATATTGTTACATGTATCAATAAAGTGTGCGACATGCTGTTTTGGGTTTCCTTTGCCCTTAAATTGTTGAAATTTAGAGGTTGATAGCTGACAGGCATTTTGAGGCTATCTATCCTTACAGTGTAGGGCTTTGTATATGCAAGGAAAGATTTGGTGACAACATCATACTTGTCTTTGAGGGTCTCTTCAATGAATTCTCTCAATTGCCCAATTGGGATCATTCCCTCAGAAGAAACTTGTATCTATTTAGTCGGTGGTGTTTGTTTCATAGGATTTTCTGTCTCATGAACCTCTGAAGATTTTCTAGGTGCATGGCTAGACTCTCCGTCTATCAGACCTTCCACCCTATCCACTATCTTATTAATTCAAGCATCTTAATTTTGAACATATTTGGTCAGGCCCTCAATTGCCTTTGCTAGATTCACAAACTGCTCCTCCATAGATGATATATCAGTCACCATCACTTGTATAATTACTAGAGATGTTTGAGAGTAGTATGAATTATCACATAAGTTGATCTTTGAGGTGCTTAACCTATGCAGTGTAGTCAAAGATGATGAGTTTATTGAACGACCATCGCTCTTTATGCCAGAGTATTTGGAACCAGAATGCTCAAGTAGAGCTAGAGTCTTCTTAAGTGATTCTGCCACACTGCTTCCTCCTTCTAGAGTATATTGTTCATGAGAAGTAAGGTTGCAGTGTAAAGAGTTGAGAACCCATTTCAACATTAAGGTAGGTTATGACTTAACTCTTTCAGACCTGGGCTGGGTAGTAATATTGGTACAAAATACACGTTAGGGGGATGGAAGATAATCATGAATATGTCTATCTTAATGTGTTGAGCCTAGTTGGGGGAATATATGTGATATAATTGTTGATTTTGAGTTATTATGTGATGTGTGATTCAGTGGGGTCCTAGGTGATATTGATATCTTGAAATACATGTGAATAATGATATCGTGTTGTTGAAATATCTATTGTGGTACCATTTATGTATTGTGATATATTCATACAATATTGGTATACAAAATATGTGGAAATTCACGAATGGTTAGAAATAGTGAGTGGATGTTGGCTTATGTGGTTGTGGAATCATATCATTGTGGTTGATTATAAAAATACATCATATGGTTAGTTGTGGAAATACTCATTGTGTTATGGATATGTTTTGTATACGGGTTGATGAATCCCTCATGGGTCCTATATTGGAAAGCTACAGATTTGTAAGAGATATAATAAATGGATTGCATATGGGTTGACGAACCCCCATGGGTCCTACTTTGAGAAGCTTTAGCTCTATAGGTGTATATGGAGACTATACTATGTTCTGATGCATCATCATCATCATCATCATCTTATACATTGCACTTTCTTTATTGCATTTTATGTTGTGATTGAATTGGCATATATACTTGTCATACATCTATTTGTTCTATGTTCTATTTATTACACTTGACAATCTTGTATATAATACATGTTCTTCCTAGTTTTGACTTGTATATGATATAATGTATACTTGTTCTCTACCTGTTGTTGTTGTAGTTTATGTGATATATATATGTTAGAACTGTTAGTGCAAGCGGTGTGGGCTACCGTTGTGGGACATTTTTGATTGTAGGTGATGTTCCCTTAATGTGTATTTTGTATGATTTATTTTTTACTTTGATCGATCATCCTATGATACCTACTAAGTACAAGTGGATTGTACTCACTCCTACTGTCCCTTCTAGTGCATATCCAGGTTTGGGTGCACCCCATGTTGCTTGACTCTCACGAATATTGGAACTTTCAAGGAAGTGGATGATTTTTAGGAATTCGGATGTCTTCTACTATCTTTGTCTATCATTAGACTATGTCTTTACTAGTTTTTAGAGACAAAGTTGCATCTATTAGATTTCTTATGTATTTCATTTAGATTCAAGTTGTACTAGATATGTTCCTATACTATCGACATCAGGTTTTGGGAGTTATGGTTGCATTGTTTTTTATGTTCCTTTCTGCATTTGTTAAACTTATATGGTTCAGCTTTGTTCTAGAAGTCTTACCTTGGGGTTATTTCTTTCTTTTTACCCTTTTGTGTATCAATTTGGGTGATAGGCTTACTCATCAAGGTTTTACAGGATGTGTGATAACGCTCAATCTATAGCTCTCGTAGGAGTGTAAAGCGGTCGTTGTCAAATATAGAACCCAACTCAGTTGGGTATCGATCCCACAGGGAATAGCTTGGTCAACAATTAAGCAAAGATTACTAGACTTTTGGTGGAAGTCTCGTTGAAAGGGGGATTGTAACGTGTAGCCAAAATAATAGAGTAAAAACTGAAAATAGCAAAGTAAAGGGAAAGAATGTTTAATAAGATGTAAAACAATGAGAATTGAGAAGTTAGGGTAATGTCTACCTTATGAGTTGTACGTCTCTATTGGCGATGAGTTGTGCGGAATTCAGAAATGCATGTGCTTATAGAGAATTGTATTCGATGATAAATCCAAGCGTCTTTCGACCTAAACAAGGACTATTTCACTTTAACTCTTTCGAGCTTAAAGCGTATCTAATGGTACAAATTCTCCAAGAGGTTAATCCAGTTACGACACTAACTTTTTAATAGGGGATGGGACCCTATTAGCTTGACATTATCTCTTTTCCAGACATGTAACTTTTCTTTCGAACAAGTTAATGCTATACTGGCATATTCTATGCGTTTGCAACCACACAGAATTTAGATTAAGATGAAGAGAATAATGATATAAGCAGCATACATGTCACGAACTTACAAACTCATAGCAATAGATAGTATCACATACGTACTCTATAACCCCAATAGAGAAGTTTAGTTACCCATGAGTGCGAAGGAAATCACAATAGACATTATTATTGTACCACAATAAAGATCTCACGTTGGGAATAGGGGTAAGAATGGCGTGAATTCCTTGTTGAGTAACATTTCTTTTGTTGTGGGAATTAAGAATCAAATAGATGAATAGAAGAAGAATAAAAAGTAGAATTAATAAGAAGATGAATTTGAGGAATGGTGAATGAATAAAAATCTCTAGTAGAATAGGGTATTTTTAACACCCATATCCTATTCCTACTAAGCTACTGCATTACTTAACCCAATCCTACTAGGTTACTGCATCTTTATCCTAATCCTAATAAATTACTGCATCATTATCCTAATCCTAATAGATTACTGCTGATCCCCAAAGTCTTGAGAAATGCTGTTTTTGCCCGGGACAGATTTTCCATGCGCCACTTTTGGTACTTGGCGTCCAAGCTTTGCTTTCCTCCTTTCGTGAAGCTTTCTTTGGCATCAAGTTATCCATAAAATTCTGAATTCTACCTTATTTATACTTGAAAACTTGCTAATCATGCTCGTTAGCTCACTTACAGGAAAAATAACTGAAAGTGCATAAAATATATAATGTGTCCTCAAAACTTAGCTAAAATATGGGTAAAATATAGCACTATAGGCATGTAAATTCGCCTATCATCAACACCCCACACTTAAAGCTTTGTTCTTCCTCGAACAAAATATCATGTCCATCTAAACATTTACTTGGGGTTTCACAGTAACAACACAAAATATTCGCTCAAGACAAGCATGGCAATCATTAACAAAGAGTATTTTTCTGATCATTAGTAGAAACAATTCAACCTACAACATAGACTCGTGATGGTGGTCAACTCATATTCAAATGTTAAGGCACAAAGAATCATACACGACTACCCAAAACTCATCAACCATGTGTGTCTCACAGTGTAGTACCCATAATCACTCACAAGTATAGCATATTTTTCAAACATGGGTATAAAAATATCCTTGCTCTCACTCTCACAAAGAATTCATATGCTGCAACTGATGGCCATAGGCTTGCCCTTAGTGTAATGCTCCACTAAATGTCAGAATGCTAAGATTAGGATCAAATAGGTCTTTTACTGGTTGTAATGTAGCCTAAGGGACGGGTAGGACTATTTTGGCCAGAAATAGTGACTATGTTCCTAAGCGCTTTAATACATCACATTGTATCATTAACACTTTTCTTTCAAACAACCTTTCTACTTTCTTTTATTCTACCACCCCTTTTCTCCTCTTTTGTTTTTCAATTTTAAACATAACTAACTTTTTAGTTTTCTTTTCCTTTTTCTTTTCATAACATACCTCTTATGATAGCACTTCTTTTTCATATTGAATTCAAGCACCAATACATTCTAAAGCATCATACTCACCCAATTTCCTCTTATTTTGTCACATGACTTTATACTTTAAAGCACTTAGGAATTTGGATCCAATTATGGTCTTGAAAAAAAAATGGATTAGGCTTACATATGAGGTTGTCGAAGAAAATAGGCTAAAGGCTCAAAAGGGTTAACTAGGATGATATCCATGGGTAGGTAAAAAAAGAAGGTAAATAATCATAGGTTGCCAAAGAAATGCCTAAATCATCTCCTAGACTTGCACTCTTTATTTTCGCTTTACATACAGACCAGACAAGTTCTAGCATCAGCCACAAGCACAGAATATACTATTGTCTCACACACACAAGGCACATGGTCGACTTTATTGGGAGTAGTATAGACTCTTGACCCAACAAATGAAGGAATTGAACCACATAATATCACATAGTGAGTCACAATTAGAGCCTAAACGTTTCAATAGTCATGACTTTATCACAAACTCTTGTCATAATCTCATGCTGCCTATCAGAATAATTTCATGCGAATTTTTTTAAGAAAAGATTTACTACTAAAAAAAATTCTTAACTACTAAAAAAACAAAAAAACGGTTAATAAAAAAAACTAAGCAAACAAGCAAACAAACATGAATGCAAATGCAGGTAGAGAAGTATAGAAATGGTTAATAAAAAAACTAAGCAAACAAGCAAACAAACATGAATGCAAATGCAGGTAGAGAAGTATAGAATGCAATACCACCACCCCACACTTAGACGGGACACACTGTCCTCAGTGTAAAATAAATACAAAGAACCTGGTCAGTCGGACTCCTCCTCTATGTCAGGGGTCATACCCCCTTCGTCGAAATCATCATAGGAGTCGTCGTCATCAGAATTCTCCTCTATATCGGAGTCTGGCATTCATCGATCATCATCGGTTGGCACATCGTCATCAAGAGGTTCCTCAAAGTATGTACCTACTCCACACATCTCCCTTGCATGTGCATTCATTAGATAGTCATGATCCAGCTGTTGGAGCTATGCAACAGTTGAAACACGACCTCCGCTTATCATTATAAATCGAGTCATGCCATAAAGATGGCGAAATAAACTCTCATCCCGAGCATGTCTCTCCGCAGTAGTAAGGTTGACGCCATGTGTTGATTCAGCATCTTTGACCTTCTTTGACCTTTGTGAGGTCAAACTTTTTCGGGTTGTGTGGGAGTTTATGATCAACCGGTTCCTCTTCGATGTCTTCCTTCCGCATTGTAGATTGAATGATTGCCCCAATGTTGATAGGGACATTCATCATCAATTCATATACCAATCACACTCTATCTCTTGTTATTTTTGTGTATTATGTCCCTGGAATGAGGCAAGAGTTGACTATGCGCAACCATATCCTTGCTTTTCTATTCAAAGGAGCATATGGAAAGGTGTTGTATCGACCGATGTCTTTATGTCTGCTCCATCGTGCCATGGATCTTGTGCCACAAAGTGTGTATCGGATGGCTCTATATGGATGTCTATTGTACAACTCCTTGAATGGTGATGGATCGACTGAAGGCAAGCCAAGAAAGGAGTTGAAGAAATCCGCATTGAGTTGTAAAACTTGGACCCGAATCTTGACTTCACTTCCTGTGGTTTTCGGTGACCAGTTGGCATAGAATTCTCTTGTTAAATCGAGATTGCATTCTCCCATGTCTCGGAAGGTGAAATCAAGATGTAACGCCATGATCTTAGCCAACATGCGCGGTTCTTTCTTCGCTAGGCTTTCCTTATTTATCAAGTCCACATGAACATATTTTCTTTCTTTGTTGTTCCTATACCATTCCTTTGCTTTCTTCTCAAGAACCCATTTTATTCCGAACATGCGGCGTGGTAATTTCATCGAGGATGATTCTCTTTGCTCTTTTCGGCCTCTTTTCTTGCCTTTTTGTGAAGTGGTAGCCTTATTTTTGCCTTGTCTTGCTTTGGGTGCCATTGTACCTGAGACTTAAAACAATGTTCATGTTAGTGTCATATCGATGGATATAATCTATAAACAAGCAGTTGTGGCACCCCCCCACTTAGTTTGTTGGCACAAACTAGTGAAGTGAAAGTGGTCGATTACTCAGACTTCATCGACATATGTTTTAGGTGCTATATTCCAACAATAAAATCAGAGCAGTCATACTTTTTGTAATCTTGGAAATACATTCATGTTTGATATATCAAGACTACTACATAGGTATTGAATCAAGGTATAGTATCTAACAATAATCACAACCTCCTATGTTGGTAGGCAACTATATTTCTTATCCCGATGAACAAGTCATTCCAACATGTAAGTATTCAAGTGACAAGATTATGCAATTTTTGTGACCATATCAATTCTGCAAAAGTAGGATAGTGCATCAAAATCAAATTCAAGTTGGAAATAAGTGATGATCTTCCTTACGTATTCATTCACTCACTTGGTTGTATCATAACAATTCAATCACATTCAAATCATCAATACTACTTCAAGATTTATCAATTCATAATAGGCGTAGTAATGTAGTACTTACGAAATATAAATGAAGAACAAAGAAGCACTTACTTGATTGATGACTTTGGATGATGTTCTTGTGAAGAAAAAGAGCAAAAGGAAAATTTGTGAGAGGATTTGGAGAGTATAGGCGGCGCTTAAGCTAGGTTTCCAATGTGTTTTTGGTTCAAGACTTAGTCTCATATTTATAGGAGAAGGTTGGGTCGGGTTTTGACCCATTTAAAATCGGTTTTGGAGACAAGAAGTGACCATAGGCGGCGCCTTTTTCTTTGCCTATGCTTGGCATAGGCGGCGCCTTTTGCAAAGCATTGTTTAGCATAGGCGGCGCCTATGCCATGGCATTCTTAGGCATAGGCGCCGCCTTTAACATGGCATATGAGATTCAGAGACAAAAGGCATTTGCATAGGCGGCGCCTATGCTATGGCATACTTGGGCATGGGCGGCGCCTATGCTATAGCACACTAGATTTCGAGACCTTAGGCCATAGTATAGGCCTTGCCTTGTTCGTGGCCTAGTTTTACCTAGGCCTAGCCTTGTTCGTTGCCTATATTTTCATAAGCAATGCCCAATCCATAGCCTTTTACTTCTTCATTCCTAACTTACCACCTTTAGCATGCAATACGTCCAAATTGAGGTTTGAAACCGATCTCCTCGTTTTATACCTCTTGCACCTACATTTGCTCAAAACCAATAAAAACGATTAGAACGCTGGGTTGCCTCCCATAAAGTGCCTTAGTTTTGGTCGTGGCACGACTCTTCTTTTTGGATTTTTATTTATCAAAAGCAAACACGAAAGAAAAATGAAAAAACGATAAACGATGGGTTGCCTCCCATCTAGTGCTTGATTTATTGTCGCGGCACGACATAGTTACCTCGAGTACTTAGAATTCACCAAGATAAGTGATGGCCATATAATTTATCGAATCAAGAGGACTGATATAGGGTTTTACTCGTTGGCCATTCACCTTGAAGACAACACCATTATTGTCTTCCAACTCAACTACTCCAGACGAGTAGACTTGGTTAACTTTGTATGGACCAGACCACTTGGATTTTAACTTACCTGGGAATAACTTCAGTCTAGAATTGAAGAGAAGTACCATATCATCCTTTTGAAAGTTTCGCCGAACAATTTGCTGATCATGATAGTTTTTCATCCGCTCCTTGTATAGGTCCGATCTCTCATAAGCATGTAGACGGAATTCATCCATCTTGTTCAGATGCTCCAATCTCAAATTCATAGCATCATCCCAATTTAAATTAAGTCACTTCAAAGCCCACAATTCTTTATGCTCGAGCTCAATAGGTAAGTGAAAATCCTTCCCATAAACTAGTTGGTACGAGGACATGCCAGTTGGTGTTTTGAATGCAGTCCTATAGGCCTATAGTACATCGTCCAGGTTCCGAGATCAATCTTTCCTATTAGCATTTACCGTCTTAGCAAGGATTTGCTTGATATCTCTATTGGAAACCTCGACTTGTCCACTAGTTTGTGGGTGATAAGGCGTGGCTACCTTATGTTGATTGACACCATATTTGGCCAACGCGGATTTGAATAGCTTGTTGCAAAAGTGAGACCCTCCATCGCTTATGATAGTACGTGGTACTCCAAAGCGAGAGAAGATATTTCTTTTCAAGAATGCTATAACACTCTTTCCTTCATTGTCGGCCAACGCTACTGCTTCAACCCATTTTGAAACATAATCTACAGCAACTAGGATGTACTTCATTCCAAACGAATTTATGAATGGTCCCATGAAATCTATACGCCATACATCAAATAGCTCTACCTCAAGAATCTTCAACATGGGCATCTCATGGTGTTTCGAAATAGCACCTTGTCTTTGGCATTGGTCGCATCTTCTAACAAAGTTATAGGCATCTCTAAATATCGAAGGCCAATAATATCCAATTTGTAATACCTTCCTTGCTGTCCGATTACCTGCGTGATGTCCCCCAACTTGGGAAGTGTGGCATGCTTCCAATATAGTAGGCACCTCTACATGGGATATACATCGTTGGATAACACCATCCGCGCATTGTCGAAACAAATATGGCTCATCCCAAAAGTAGTGTTTTACATCATGCACAAACTTCCTCTTTTGATGGTACGATAATTTTGCAGGTATCACATTACTCACCACAAAATTTGTAAAGTCGGCATACCATGGTAACCTTTCCATTATTGTGGCTAAGGTCACCTCGTCAGGGAATGCATCATCAATCTCGATTTCAGGATGCGCCACATGCTCGTTCACGAGTCTAGATAGATGATCATCCACTTCGTTCTCACAACCTCTTCTATCTTTAACCTCGAAATCAAATTCTTGCAGCAGAGAAACCCATCGAATTAGTCTTGGTTTTGCATCCTTGTTTGTTATTAGATACCTTAGAGCTGCCTGGTCTGTATGAACGATCACTTTGGTTCCCAACAAATAAGCTCGAAACTTCTCAAACACATACACAACCGCTAGGAGCTCTTGTTCTGTGACAGTATAGTTCTTTTGGGCTTCGTTTAGGACCTTTCTAGCATAGTAGATAGGATGAAATAATTTCTTCGTCCTCTGGCGAAGTACAGCGCCAACGGATACCCCACTATCATCACACATGACTTCGAACGGTAGATACCAATCTAGTGCTATAGTGATTGGAGCTTCAATTAGTTTTCCTTTGAGGCTTTCGAATGCCTTTAAACAATCTTTATTGAAGTCGAACTTTGCATCTTTCTCCAAGAGTTTGCACAAAGGACTAGTAATTTTGGAAAAGTCTTTGATAAACCGCCGATAGAAACATGCATGACCGAGGAAACTACGAACTCCCTTCACCAAAATTGGAGGCGATAACTTCTCAATAACTTCAATTTTAGCTCGATCAACCTCAATCCCTCTTTCGGAGATTTTATGCCCAAGAACGATACCTTCTTTAACCATGAAGTGGCACTTTTCCCAATTTAGCACTAGGTTGAATTCTACACATCTTTGCAACGCCATACTTAGGTTTGCCAAGCATGCTTCAAAAGACTCACCAACAACTAAAAAATCATCCATAAATACCTCCAAAGTGTCTTCAACCATATCAGAAAAATGGACATCATGCAACGTTGAAAGGTGGCTGGTGCGTTACATAGCCCGAATGGTATACGTTTAAAGGCAAACGTACTATATGGGCATGTGAACGTTGTCTTCTCATGGTCTTTGGGGGCAATACAAATCTGATTATAGCCTGAATAACCATCTAAGAAATAAAACCATCCTTTCCCCGCTAATCGATCGAGCATTTGGTCCATAAATGGCATTGGAAAGTGATCTTTAAGCGTCCATGAATTCATCTTTCGGTAGTCCATACATACTCTCCATCCTGTGACGGGTCTGAGTGGAATAAGCTCATTCTTGTCATTCGCAACTACCGTCATGCCTCCTTTCTTGGGAACACATTGTACCGGGCTTACCCATGTACTGTCGGAGATTGGATACACAACTCCTGCGTCTAACCACTTGATAATTTCTTTCTTCACCACTTCTTGCATAGGTGGATTTAGATGCCTTTGATGCTCAATGGTGGGTGTGCAATTTTCTTCAAGCTGAATCTTGTGTGTACAAATCCCAGGTAGAATACCAATAATATCAGCAATGGTCCAGCCAATGTCTCTTATATACTTCCGTAGAATGGCAATGAGAGCTGCAACTTGTTGCTCACCCAAATCTACAGCCACAATGCCTGGAAGTGTGTTTTCACTTCCTAAGAATGCATGCTTTAAATGACTAGGCAGCTCCTTCAATTCAAACGTGGGTGGATCTTCAATAGATGGTTTAGCTGGTGGTGTGGGTTGATTTTTCAGATCAAGGTCCAGCTTCTTGGGAGCATGGCAATATGTCCCTAATCCTGATAGAGCACAAATAGCTTCTTCGCAATTTTTCAGCATCCTTACTCTCTCCATTCATGAGAACAACTGCCAATGGGTCATCTATAATTTGCTCTTCTTCAAGTAATTCTTTCTCATCATCAAAGTAAACATCAGCCACCAAAAATACGTTCAGCTCTTTGGGTTGCTTCATTGATTTGCACACATCAAAGCGAACTACTTCATCATTTATTCAGAATTAAATCTCATTAGCTCTCAAATCAATAAGCACACTTCCCGTAGCAAGGAAAGGGCGCCCCAAGATTATGGGAACTTCTGAGTCTACCTCACAATCCAAACTAACAAAGTCTGCTGAAAAGATGAATGAAGAAACCTTTACCAATACATCACATAGAATACCAACAGGTCATTTTACCGACCTATCTGCCATTATGAGCCTCATATTGGTTGAAGTAGGATCACCCAAACCCAACTTTTTATAGATAAATAATGGCATCAAATTGATGCTGGCTCTTAAATTGCATAATGCTTTGGCAAAATTCAAAGATCCAACGGTGCAAGAAATAGTAAAAGCACCGGGGTCAGCCTTCTTCTAAACTAGTGATCGAGTAGCGATTGTGCTGCAGTGATGAACATCATCTTTCAACTCATAGCTTGCTGCCCACTTCTTTGTCAAAAGATCCTTCATAAATTTCGCATACCCAGGCATTTGTTCAAGTGCCCCCACCAATGGAACGTTAATGGTCAACTACTTTAACTTAGTTATGAATTTGCTGAACTTTGTATCATCCACCACCTTCTTCAATCTTTGAGGAAACGGTGGTGGTGGATAAGGAATTGTTTTCTCCATGGCTTTCTTCTCCTCTTGCTTCCGTTTTTCAGCCTTTTCAGGCTGCAACATACTCGGTGTGACGTCATGGACGTCGTGGGTAGCTTCTGAGGATTCTTCTCTTTTTACATTATCATCAATGTCCGCTACTTCATCAACCACTTGCTTGCCTTTTGATGAAGGTTCGAGCACCTTACTACTTCGGGTAGTAATGGCCATGCATGACCCATCATTCCTTGGGTTTTGCACGGTGTCGCTAGGTAAAGTGCCAGCCTTTCTTTGATTGAGTGCTGCTAAAAGTTGGCTTAATTGCTTCTCTATTTGCTTGATTGAAGTGGAATGTGAATATACTAATTGCTTCATAGAGGACAAATCATTTATTACCTCCGTTACTCCAGCGCTAGTTGCTTCCACTCCTTTCAATAGTTTAGCCATCATGTCTTCCATACTTCCAGAACTAGATGTGGTGGAGTCACATCTTCCTGGGGGAACATATAAACCACTCTTTTCATTCTTGTTCTTCCAACTACCTTGGTCCTTGTTTCCGGATTTATCATAGTAGTTCCGACGTTGGTTTCCTTGGGTATTACCTTGGAAACCCCCCTGATTGTTCAAGTAGTTGGCTTCTTCTTTCAAATCAGATTTGTCTCATCCTTTTGACGCAATAGCTTTGACTTTTTCGATCTTCCCTGATAATAGATGCTTTGTAAGAAGGTCCACTTGTGTTTTCATGTGCGCCATATCTTGATCACGTTCTTCTTGTCTTCTCCTTTGGTTTGTAGTCGTGCCAATAGATAAAGTGGCTGATGTTTACTTTGATGATGAGAAAGAATTACTTGAAGAAGAGAAAATTATTGATGAACCATTGGCGGTTGTGCTCATGAATAGAGAGAGTAAGGATGCTGAAAATTGCGAAGAAGCTATTTGTGCTCTATCAGGATTAGGGACATATTGCCATGCTCCCAAGAAGCTGGACCTTGATCTGAAAAATCGACCCACACCACCAGCTAAACCATTTATTGAAGAGCCACCCACGTTAGAATTGAAGGAGCTGCCTAGTCATTTAAAGTATGCATTCTTAGGAAGCGGAAACACACTTTCAGTCATTGTGGCAGCAGATTTGGGTGAGCAACAAGTTGCAGCTCTCATTGCCATTCATCGGAAGTATATAAGAGCCATTGGCTGGACCATTGCTGATATTATTGGTATTCCACCTGGGATTTGTACACACAAGATTCAGCTTGAAGAAAATTGCACACCCACCATTGAGCATCAAAGGCATCTCAATTCACCTATGCAAGAAGTGATGAAGAAAGAAATTATCAAGTGGTTAGACGCAGGAGTTGTGTATCCAATCTCCGATAGTCCATGGGTAAGCCCAGTACAATGTATTCCCAATAAAGGAGGCATGAAGGTAGTTGCGAATGAGAAGAATGAGCTTATTCCACTCAGACCCGTCACAGGATGGAGAGTATGCATGGACTACCGAAAGCTGAATTCATGGGCGCTTAAAGATCACTTTCCAATGCCATTTATGGTCCAAATGCTCGATTGATTAGAGGGGAAAGTATGGTTTTGTTTCTTAGACAGTTATTCAGGCTATAATTAGATTTGTATTGCCCCCGAAGACCAAGAGAAGACAACGTTCAGCTCTTTGGGTTGCTTCATTGATTTACACACATCAAAGCGAACTACTTCGCCATTTATTCGGAATGAAAGCTCATTAGCTCTCAAATCAATAAGCACACTTCCTGTAGCAAGGAAAGGGCACCCCAAGATTATGGGAACTTCTTAGTCTTCCTCACAATCTAAAATAACAAAGTCTGCCGGAAAGATAAATGAAGAACCCTTTACCAATACATCACATAGAATACTAACAGGTCGTTTTACCGACCTATCCGCCATTACGAGCCTCATATTGGTTGGAGTAGGATCACCTAACCCCAACTTTTTATAGATAGATAATGGCATAAAATTGATGCTGGCTCCTAAATCGCATAATGCCTTGGAAAAATTCAAAGATCCAACGGTGCAAGGAATAGTGAAAGCACTAGGGTCAGCCTTCTTCTGAACTAGTGATCGGTTAGCGATTGCGCTACAGTGATGAACATTATATTTCAATTCATAGCTTGCTGCCCGCTTCTTTTTCAAAAGGTCCTTCATAAATTTCGCATAACCAGGTATTTGTTCCAGTGCTTCCACCAATGGAATATTAATGGTCAGCTGCTTTAACATAGTCATGAATTTGCTGAACTTTGTATCATCCGCCATCTTCTTCAATATTTGAGGAAAAGGTGGTGGTGGATAAGGAATGGTTTTCTCCACGACTTTCTTCTCCTTTTGCTTCCGTTTTTCAGCTTTTTCAGGCTGCAACATACTCGATGTGATGTCAAGGACGTCGTGGGTAGCTTCTGCGGATTCTTCTCCTTTTCCCTTATCATCAATGTCCGCTACTTCGTCAACCACTTTATTGCCTTTTGATGAAGGTTCTAGCACCTTACCACTTCGGGTAGTAACAGCCATGCATGACCCATCATTCCTTGGGTTTTGCACAGGTAAAGTTCCATCCTTTTTTTGATTGAGTGCTGCTGAAAGTTGGCTTAATTACTGCTCTATTCGCTTGGTTGAAGTGGAATATGAATCAACTAATATCTTCATAGAGGACAAATAATTTATTACCTCTGTTACTCCCACGCTAGTTTCTTCCACTCCTTTCAATAGTTTAGCCATCATGTCTTCCATACTTCCAGAACTAGATGTGGTGGTGTCACGTCTTCCTGGGGGAACGTATAAACCACTCTTTTCATTCTTGTTCTTCCAACTAGCTTGGTCCTTGTTTTCGGATTTATCATAGTAGTTCCAACCTTGGTTTCCTTGGGTATTACCTCAGAAACCCCCCTGATTGTTCAAGTAGTTGGCTTCATCTTCCGAATCAGATTCGTCTCTTCCTTTTGATGCAACAACTTTGACTTTTTTGGTATTCCCTGATAATAGATGCTTTGTAAGAAGATCCACTTGTGTTTTCATGTGCGCCATATCTTGATCACATTCTTCTTGTCTTCTCCTTTGGTCTGCAGTCATGCCAATAGATAAAGTGGGGCTTGCTACCTCAGAATTCCTGTTATGCCAAACTCTACTTTGCTTCGTCATCCGATCTAGCATATTGGTTGGTTGACCAAAGGTGAGGTCCATAAATGCTCCTCCATCCGCATTAGCTACCACTGGTTTAGTTATTGAATTCAAGGCTCTGTATAGTATCTCCATTAGGTGAACATTAGTCATATGATAGTTTGGGCACCGTGTTAACTTCTTCTTGAACCTTTCCCATGTTTCATGAAGAGCTTCAGTTGGAAGCTGATGAAAGTTGCTGATTTCATCTCTCAATTGTACTCTTTTGGATGGAGGAAAGAATCTTTCTAGGAAAGCGTCTCTCAATTGCCTCCAATTTGTAATAGAATCAGGAGTCAGCCCATTCAACCATAAAGTTGCCTCCCCAGACAGAGACAATGGAAATAAGCATAATCGAATTGCATTCTGACCAACACCAGGATTGTCAAACAACTTGCATGTAGAAATAAAGTAGATGAGATGCATATTCGGATCATCACCTGCTAGTCTACCAAATAATCCCTTGAGTTGCAATAACTGAATCATGGTGCTTGTTATGTTGAACTTGGCTCCGGGTGCCAATGGTGGAGGAATAATGGCTCCTGTGGCTTCGGCTCCATCAAGATCATCATCATCATCATTGAATGCAGGTTCCATGGGTTGGCAATGATACCTAAACCTAGCTTGACGACCTCTTCTGTTGGCAGGTGTTGCGATCTCAGCATTATGCCTAGGGTTTAGTAACTCGTCATCACCTAGATCCTTATCGTCCGAATTTGTTGCTCGCCCAGGGTTATCAATGTTTTGTTGGTGTACTTGGGTGGCGGCAAAAACATCTAGTCTCGCTTGTTATTGTTGAGTATCCATTCTTTCGATTTCCATTTGTGCCTCCATTCTGCAAATACGTTGTGGTTCAGGATTGATAGGTAATAACGGTTGACCAGAACTTCGAGTATGGGGCATGCACTGAATAAAAACCAGCAGAAAACAAAAACAACAAATAAAAGTAAAAGTACTAGAATCTTTGACCAAAGGGTCTAGTAATTATCACGAACTTAATTGACACTTGTATTCCCCGGCAACGTCGCCAATTTTTGATAACGCTCAATCTACAGCTCTTGTAGGAGTGTAAAGCGGTCGTTGTTAAATATAGAACCCAACTGGGTTGTGTATCGATCCCACAGGGAATAGCTTGGTCAACAAGTAAGCAAAGATTACTAGACTTTTGGTGGAAGTCTCGTAGAAAGTGGGGATTGTAACGTGTAGCCAAAATAATAGAGTAAAAACTGAAAATAGTAAAGTAAAGGGAAAGAATGTTTAGTAAGATGTAAAACAATGAGAATTGAGAAGTTGGGGTTATGTCCACCTTATGAGTTGTACGTCTCTATTGGCTATGAGTTGTGTGGAATTCAGACATGCATGTGCTTATAGAGAATTGTATTCAATGGTAAATCCAAGCGTCTTTCGACCTAAACAAGGACTATTTCACTTTAACTCTTTCGAGATTAAAGCGTATCTAACGGTACAAATTCTCCAAGAGGTTAATCCAGTTATGGTACTAACTTTTTAATAGGGGATGGGACCCTATTACCTTGACATTATCTCTTTTCCAGACATGTCACTTTTCTTTCGAATAAGTTAATGCTAGACTGGCGTATTCTATGCATTTGCAACCACACAGAATTTAGATTAAGATGAAGAGAATAATGATATAAGAAGCATACGTGTCACGAACTTACAAAGTCATAGCAATAGATAGTATCTCATACGACTTCCATAACCCCAACAGAGAAGTTTAGTTACCCATGAGTGCGAAGGAAATCAAAATACACATTATTATTGTACCACAATAAAGATCTCACGTTGGGAATAGGGGTAAAAATGGCGTGAATTCCTTGTTGAGTAACGTTTCTTTTGTTGTGGGAATTAAGAATCGAATAGATGAATAGAAAAAGAATATAAAGTAGAATTAATTAGAAGATGAATTTGAGGAATGGTGAATGAATAAAAATCTCTAGTAGAATAGGGTATTTATAACACCCATATCCTATTCCTACTAAGCTACTGTATTACTTAACCCAATCCTACTGGGTTACTGCATCATTATCCTAATCCTAATAGATTACTGCTGATCACCAAAGTCTTAAGAAATGCTGTTTTTGCCCGGGACAGATTTTCCATGCGCCACTTTTGGTCCTTGGCGTCGAAGCTTTGCTTTCCTCCTTTCGTGAAGCTTTCTTTGGCATCAAGTTTTCCATAAACTTCTGAATTCTGCCTCATTTATACCTGAAAACTTGCTAATCATGTTCGTTAGCTCACTTACAGGAAAAAGGACTAAAAGTGCATAAAATATATAATGTGTCCTCAAAACTTAGCTAAAATATGGGTAAAATATAGCACTATAAAATTAGAATTGTTGGAAGAGTAGAGGAATGAATTACAAGATAAATTTGAGGAATGGTGAATGAATAAAAATCTCTAGTAGAATAGGGTATTTATAACACCCATATCCTATTCCTACTAAGATACTGTATTACTTAACCCAATCCTACTGGGTTACTGCATCATTATCCTAATCCTAATAAATTACTGCATCATTATCCTAATCCTAATAGATTACTGCTGATCACCAAAGTCTTAAGAAATGCTGTTTTTGCCCGGGACAGATTTTCCATGCACCACTTTTGGTCCTTGGCGTCCAAGCTTTGCTTTCCTCCTTTCGTGAAGCTTTCTTTGGCGTCAAGTTTTCCATAAACTTCTGAATTCTGCCTCATTTATACCTGAAAACTTGCTAATCATGTTCGTTAGCTCACTTACAGGAAAAAGGACTAAAAGTGCATGAAATATATAATGTGTCCTCAAAACTTAGCTAAAATATGGGTAAAATATAGCACTATAAAATTAGAATTGTTGGAAGAGTAGAGGAATGAATTACAAGATGAATTTGAGGAATGGTGAATGAATAAAAATCTCTAGTAGAATAGGGTATTTATAACACCCATATCCTATTCCTACTAAGCTACTGCATTACTTAACCCAATCCTACTGGGTTACTGCATCATTATCCTAATCCTAATAAATTACTGCATCATTATCCTAATCATAATAGATTACTGCTGATCCCCAAAGTCTTGAGAAATGCTGTTTTTGCCCGGGACAGATTTTCCATGCGCTACTTTTGGTCCTTGGCATCCAAGCTTTGCTTTCCTCCTTTCGTGAAGCTTTCTTTGGCGTCAAGTTATCCATAAACTTCTGAATTCTGCCTCATTTATACCTGAAAACGTGCTAATCATGTTCGTTAGCTCACTTACAGGAAAAGGACTAAAAGTGCATGAAATATATAATGTGTCCTCAAAACTTAGATAAAATATGGGTAAAATATAGCACTATAGGCGTGTAAATTTGTCTATCATCAATGTGCAACATCATGACCCTTGATTTTAGGTTCTGACAAGTTGGTATTAGAGTAACCAAGGGTGTTAGAATGAGATGTCTAGTAGAGTCTTGCAGATTGATACGTAGACATCTGTATCTATCTTTGAGATGCTATAAGATGTCTTTTGGAAACTTATCTTATTTCTTTCCTTATCATGCAAATTTCTTGTATACTTTGTGTTTTGAGTTGTGTTTCACTCTTTATATACAGATGGTGTTGACTAGGTCTTGTGAGGGTAGAGATACGGAGCCTTTTCCCAGAGGGCGAGCTTCGATTCATGAACGTACTCGAGGGAGTGGACGAGTTCATAACTCAATCTCATCTAGGAGGAGTGATAGGGGACTCTACCCTGAGCCTCGAGTGGATTTAGTTGGAGTTGTGGGTTCAATTCCAGTTCCTCAAAGTTCATTTATCCCAGTTTTGGAGATATTATTGGTGCGGTTGTTGACCCACTTAGAGGGTTCTCCTTTGGTTTTGCTTGGTATTCCACTATCTTCTAGTGTGGATCCTACTTTAGATTTGGGTACCCCTCAGTTACCGAGTATTATTCCTCTATCAGCATCGATATCTGAGTATGTTCTATAGTGATGTCGCCAAAACTACACCTCCAAAGAAGTATGTGCAGTCGATGTCAGATATAGTAACCCAAACAAGATTGGGGTCAAACCCACAAGGAATGCGTGGAATTATATTTTGAACTTGAAGAAAGCAATGGGCAGTGTGGAAAATTAAATGAGGGATTTGAGATCAAGAGTAAATAGTCACCAAACTTGAGAACTTGAGTTCTAAACAATCTAAGACGAACACTAGGACTGCATTCCCCCAGCTTCTAACTTCGTAGGTGTCTCTTGTTCACCTATCTCACTGCTATGTGTGTAAAGTCTGACAAGCAATGTGGTACTAACCATCTTGTGAACACATTGATAAGTATCACCCTTCAACTTTTAAGTCTCAGGGCATCACCTTCCCATCCCTTGTCCTTAACCCCAGAACAACTATCACCATTTGAGTCTCAAGTTGATTAGATGAGGACTGATAGCCTCGAATCATTGTCATCACCATATTTTCCCAATCCCTAAGTCCCTTGTGAGGATGATCTTGAATAAAAGCAAGTCCTTAGCTTACACAGTAGCTAAGAAGAACTCACTACAAAGAAGATCATGATATACACAACCGCAACAATCTAGATGAATCTACCCTCACTACAAAGAAGATCATGATACATGCTGCCGCTATAATCTGGATGAATCTTACACTTCCCCTACTTTCTTAATCTACCAGGGTTACCATAAACCTATTTAGGGAAATTATCCACTCATGCTTATGCAACAATCCACGAAATTCAAAGAAGAAGACATATAATTGAATTCACAATAATGATAGATTAAAATCCAAATTCTCCAATTGATTACACAACCTAAAACCCAAGAACAATTGTATGAAGTAGCAAAGTATGTAGAAAAATATCAAAAGTGCATAACCTCATAAAATAATAACCCAAGGTTATTTATAGTATGCTATAATAATAAAGGAAACCTAATTAAAACAAAATAGGAAAACTAAGTCGGCAGTGGTCACACCTTTGGCAGTCGTTGGGACTAGTCACGATTCGTTGCCTAATGTCATAGCTCTTTTCTATATTTAGTGGTAATGAGTCATCATGTGTCTTTTTATGAGTCGTAGGCTTCTAGTTGTAGTCAGTCCAGTGAATTTCCCCTTTCAGGACTTCTAAGTCTGTTGTTAGGAAAACTCCTCTCCATGAGTCGTAGTCAGTCCTTATGACTTATGGTCTTCTCTCATTACCACTGGGACTTCTTTTTCCAATATTTAGGAGTTTTTTTCCACTGTGCTCAGTACGTTGTACACCACAACTCAAGTCACTCCTTATGAGTCATGGTTACTTTATACTTAACTCCTGTAGTTCAGCTTTTGCCACTGTTAACGTCATGGGTCAGGCTACTAGTCATAAGGTGACTTAACGACTCATACTCATAGCCTGATAAGTACTTCAACTTCTTAGAGCTTATTATTCCATTTTTCATTCCAGGCCACTACCAACCTAATTTACTTGAAACACATATAAAATACACATCATATCTGATGAAACAACCTGATAACTTTTTAGAGCTTTTTCTTCTATTTTTTATTCTAGGCCACTTCCAACCTAATTTACCTGCAACACATACAAAACACCCATCATATCTTATGAAACAACCCCAGTAAATGCATATTTTCACTATGTTAAGCATGGAATATGCCATAAAACCATGGCACATCAACACCTCAACTTCGGACGTTTGCATGTACTTAGGTAAAAACACAAAACAAAAATAACCAGAATGCCTAACTAGGAAGATCCTAAGATACCTTTGGTAGTCAATTATCATGCTTGGCTAAAGCACAATGCCCCTTATATTTTTAGATTTTCAAAACTCAACTGTATATACCGATGAAGTACATCCGCGTGACCCAAGGGAATGATGTGACAACATCACATTAGCAATAGATAACCATGCAGTACAAGTCACACTGCCCAAACAAATAAGCACCCTAAAAACGAAACCCATGTACCCTCACAATCAAAGAAGTCCAAATCTCTCAGATAGAGAAACATATTAATAACGGGATGTTCAATATATGCTCTTACTCAAAATGAAATTAGAATCAGCGTGCACAGAATACCACATGTTTGCCCTTATTTTCTTTACCTGAGTTTTCGTACAGTTGGGTTAGGATCACTGTAGGAATTTATCTAGCATGTAACACAATCTTGGGAGATGGTATGATATATTTGAAACTTTTAGTGACTTATCCTCCTTAGCAGTACTATTAGTTTGGGGTCTACTCAGTCAACCAACTTTTCTTTCAATCCGCCCTCATGACTCCCTTTTTTTTTTGCTTATTCAGGTTAAGTGTAGTTTATTTTATTCTTTATCTTTATCTTCTTTTTTCAAAATATTCATTTTATTTTTTCTTTTTTTTGGATTTTATTTTTTTGCCATACCCAACCCTGCTTTCTTTTTCTATTACACCCTTTTTTATATCCAATTTAGACTACACACTCCTATAATACCTATTCTCAACTTAGGTGATTTTCTGAAGTTAAAGTGCACAGTATCCAAGGAAGACCAGGGCCAAAATAGGTTCATTATAGTTCAAAATAGGAAGGTGAATCGATGTAAACAAAAAAATAGGTTTATTAAGGCTCAAAGTCGAGATTAAGGGATGCTTATTACATTTAGTTGGTCATTTTAGGCTAAAGTGGACTGATTTGAAATGCGGCGTATCATTGTTTCCTTATGAATTGTTGTACAACCTAGGCAAGACTAACCGGGCACGTTCTGGATTCTACACACTTAGGGAACTAGGTCAAGCCTCACACACAACATGTACAAAGTCACATCATAAGTTACTACCTTTCTAGTTCAATCAATTCGTCACCCTAATTATTATTTTTCTAAGCCTAATTAAATTACAAAATGCATAGAGGTCACACGTATAGACATATCACACAGTTGTAAAATAATTTTTTTAGGAGGGGTATCCTTTTCATAAATAATTTCAGCACAATAACTCAAAACATGTCAATTATCAACTGGCTAAGGTACAAATTTTCTCCCTAATTAAACATAAACACAAAACATCAAAAAGTTAACAAAACACATCACACATATTTCTAATCTAGACACGCCAGTTCTGTACTTAAACCACAATCGATGGAAAACAAATCACGACAATAATAACCCATGGCATCTATGCGGTACACCCCCCAACTAAAATCATATACAATATCCCTAGTGCATGTAATAAGTAAAAACTAGGGGAGAATACATACCTGGTTACACTAGGCTCTAGCTCAAACAGTACCATCATGGGGGCCTCAGAACGGGCCCCATTCTCAGAATTAGTGGTCCTAATGGGGTCTGGGATGCTCACATCAACAATGGCACCAGTTGTGGCCAGTGTGATCAATGGTGAATCTGGAGGCGGGTCTGTACCACTTCTTAGATCAATAAAATTATCAAGTTAGGAACTACCAGCTCCTCCCTACATCACATGGACACTCACCTACTGGTCTATATCGCTATAAATACTAGCTGCTTTTGTAGCCTCAATATTCTCCTTCTTTGTTATTTTTTCTTTTTGTTTTCTTATTTTTTTCCTCTTCTCTATCAATATCAGCCACAGGGGTCGATCTCCAATACTCTAAATTTTTTGTATGTATTTCTTATCCTTGATCTCCTTTATAAAGGGCATCGATAGGATTGGTCTATCATATAAATCCTCAACCACCTTTTTGAGTGTGCTAGCTCAACATGCACACTCGTTAAATTTAGGGACTGGATACCCTCTATCCTCCGATTAATACGTTGTTCAAACCCATTAAATTTAGTCTATATTATCCTTAAATCTTCTCTAATCCATCTATCTAGCCAAGGCTTCACCCCTTTCTCTATTAGTCTCACCTCCGTCTCCACTATACCCAATCTCTTTTTTACCTTAACTAATAACAACTGTAGTACTAAGACATAATTGGTAAGGGATGATCTAGAAGTAAATAGACATATTACCATAGTAGGTGGTGGGGTATAAGTCTGGAAGGTTTCTGCTACATCAGTGGAGATTTGAGGCTTGGACTGGGCAATCTCCATAGAGGTCTCATCCATGTCGGTGAACCCTGTAGTATCACCCCTATGCTTTTCGACCTTAATCGCAATAATTTTTGAACTATTTCTTTCTTCCCGCCAGGATGCTATAGTTAAAAGATAAAATTTATAACTTTAGAAAGTTGTATGCTGAGTCTATGTATGAGGCGTATTTTGGTTTAAAATGAAGTTAATCATGGTACCTAATCACCGAATTCTAGGGTTTAATTTGATGGAGATATTCTATAGATCCCTGTCTATCAGTTCTAAAGCAATGATAGACACAATCACTGGAGATGTATTTATGTAACTTCATTGAAAGGTAGTGTAGGACATTTTAGACCAGATATCTATCACTAACTGAGGATGGAATAAATGAAAGGATAAGAGGGGTGCTGGTACTTGTGTCATTAGAGCTATTAGTGGCTAAACAACTGGTGATGATTTTGTAGCATAAGAAGTTGCATATCTTAGAATAGAACTTAGGTTCCTTACAAAACAATTTACAACAGTAAATTCTTAAAAAGTGAATACAGTAGGGGCACATAGTCTGCCTTCAGATCTTATAGATATGACTTGGATGAGAAGCACATGGTCTGCCTCTAGATCTTATAGGTCTAACTTGGATGAGAAAGATAAGTATATCGATCGAGAATTAGCAGGTTTCTAAGAAAAAGAGCAAGAAAACCAAGGTCGAAACTATTATAGTGATAGATATCGATACAAAAATAGAGAGTGAGATATTGATTACAGGCATAAAGAGGACTATAAATAGAAGAGTGATAAATATGTTCCAGGCAGTCGTTATACCGAGTTGAGAATGAAAGTAATGTTGTCCAAAAGTGTGAAGGGTCAAGTGAGGTAGGAGAGTTATTTTAAGGAGATGAAGGCGGGTATATCAACATTGATCTATAATGTTGAGTCGTATATCACTATGATAAAAAACTAGAGCAGCAGTTTGGCCAAATGTCATCCACATTGAATTACACGCAACCTGGCACTCTCCTAGCAATATAGTGCAAAATCTAAAAAATGATAGTCACTGTCATGCTATACCCACTCAGAGTGGTAAAAACACCATGGATCACCCTATGCTTACTGTGGAAGAGCCAAGGAATGCTGGTGATGAGATTGATATTGATGAGACACCTATTATAGTATCTAAAAAATTGATAGGTTTTGAACATATTATTAATAAGGATAAAGAAAAGGGAAAGGGGGAAAGATTGATGAGCCGATGTTGTAGAATATTCTTAGACATCCCCCACCTTTTCCTCAAAAGATGAAAAAGAAATAATAAAAAAAGTAAATAACATAAGTTTCAATCGATGTTCAAGGAACTGTCTGTCAATATTCCCCTTGTTGAGGCATTAGAGCAAATGCCTGGCTATGCAAAGTTTATAAAAGACTTGGTCACTAAGAAGTGGACGGTGAGTTTTAAGCACGCTGATAATGTGCACCATTATAGTACAGTTGCTTCCATATCATTAGTAGTGAAGAAGGAGGACCTTGGAGCATTCATTATTCCATGTAATATTGGGTCTTTTGACTTTTCTTAGACTTTATGTGATTTGGGAGCGAACATCAATCTTATGATGTAGGTGGTTTATTAGCAGTTAGGGTTGGGGATACCCAAATCGACATAGATAAGATTGTTGATGGCTGACCGCACGGTGGAGTGTCTGGTTAGTATTCTTTATGATGTGTTAGTAAAGGTAGAATCCTTCATATTTCCGGTTGATTTTGTTATTCTTGACTGTGAAGTGGACTTCTAAGTCCCTATCATCTTGGGTAAACCCTTTCTAGCTATAAGTTGGGCGTTGGTTGATATGGAGTTGGGACAAATAAAGTTTAAGTTAAATTATGAGCAATTGATCTTTAATGTGTGCCAGTTGATGAAACAGCCTAATAATATGTAGGTAGTGTCTGTAATAGACATTATTAACGATAATTTATATACAATGACTATCCTCATTAAAGAGAGACTTGGAGTAGATGCGTTGATAACAATAATCATGAACTTCGATAGTGATGGTATTGATGAATATGATAAGATGGTGGGTTCATTGTATGGTAGAGGTTGTTATAGTTATACTCCTAAGAATCTTAATCGTGATCTAATAAATAGAATCACTCTTCCATCCATTGAGGAACACCAGTCTTGGAGTTGAAGGCCCTCCTATCTTATTTTCACTATACATTTTTGGGGGACAATATCACCTTATAGGTGATTATTGCAGCTGACTTAGTAGAGATAATGGTAGAGGCATTGATCTCAGTTTTACAGAGGTTCACGAGAGCTATCGATAGAAGATTGTAGATATTATTGGTATTCTACCAGTATTTGTACTCACAAAAGAAAGCTTTATTTGGACAGTATTCCCAGCATTAAGCATCAATGAAGATTGAATCCTTCTTTGCAGGAGGTTGTGAAGAAAGAAATTATTAAGTGGTTAGATGCTTTAGTGGTTTGGCCTATTACTAATAGCAAGTGGGTAAGCCTAATTCAATACGTTCCTAAAAACATGGAATCACAATAGCCAATGAGAAGAATGAACTTGTCCGCACGAGTTCGGTCACTGATTGAAGGGTGTTCTTGGATTATATAAAGATGAACATATGGACCTAAAATGACCATTTCCCTATGCCCTTCATGGTTTAGATGCATACATTTGATGCTTGATTCAGACTATATAATTTTGCATGGGTAACAAGGTCTCTAGGATAGTACTATTCATATTTGGTATGCAATTTTTATTCTGCATATTGGATAGATATAAAAAGGTAATATCAATAGGGGCAATTGTGAAAGGGTGGTGACCCATTGATAGATTTGTTAATTCGAGGTCTTAGGGTAAATATCTCAACTTAAACCATCTCCTAAGTTTTACATGGGACAGAGTTCCTACCAAAGGCCAATATTGCTGAGTTTGACCATTAGGTGGATGAGATGCAAAAGATGAAGGTGAAATAGATTAGCTCAGAAGACAAGCTTCCTCATTTTCTATGGATGTCCGAGATCATTGATGTGGACTGAGAAGAGGCTCATTGGGTAGTTGGAGGTGTTGGTGGCTCATTATCAATTAAAAAAGGTATTTTGAATATCGCTGGAAAGGCTTGGTGGATGCTTGTGTGCCACAGTTTGAGTCCCACTCACAGGGATAATATGTCGAGTCCTTATAAAGTATCCCTAGTTGTGGGTGCCATGGCAGGCTATGAGATAGATGCAACCAAGTGGATAGCGAGAGAGATTTAAGATCCAATGATGAGAACCAAAACAATCATAGTGGCTCCCTTTTTTGCTACCTTGGAGATAGGTTTAACATAATATCTAATCAAACCCAAGTCTATCGTGGTTCAGGGATGGATAAATTGATAAAAATCTGGGATACTACTACATTTAAACATATCCATTTCAACAAATACAGTAAGGCCATGACATGTTAGTGCTCATCTCCTAATCTAGGATCTCTTACTACTAGAAATTAGGCCTATAGCAACAAACTTTTTGACGATGGTTGTAAATGTTTTGCTATAGAGTATCTATGGCAATGCTTCTAACCATTTCCCAAAATAATTATTTTATTAGCACTATAACCATATATACTAAAAATAAACTGTCGCAATATATATATATACATATATATATATATAAATTTATATATATACATATATATATATATAAATTTATATATATATATATAGTAACGCTTTTTAAAATTTTTGCCATAGAAGTATCTATGGTAATGCTTAATCATGAAAAATTATCTATCACAACACTTCTTAATTCCCTCCACAATATTTCATATAAATTCACTTATATAACACATTAAAACCCCCTCTTTCTCATAAAAATCCCTTCTTTCTCATCGATCAAAAACCCATTTCTCAAAACCCATGTCTCTTTAGATCAATCAATTATCATACAACCATTACCGTCATTTCCGTCACCGTCGGTGTATTTTGTTCTTGTCAACATTCTTTTAAAAATTGACTAATTTCTGTGTATTTTGTTCCATGTTTTATTTTTCTTTTCTTAACCTTGCTTTATATATGTATATATATTCCCCTCTGATTTTTAGTTGACTTTTATGATGCAATTGCTATTTTTGTTCCCGTTATTAGTGTTAGGTACATGGGTTTTTTTACCGCCAAAGTTGCGTTACTTTCTAGGTTTTTTGTTGAATCTAAAAATTTGTGTTTTTTTTGATATGGGTTTTGCCAGATTTTGGTTGTAAGGGGGTATGATGCAAATTGGGTTGCTTCTGATGGGTGTGAATTTCATTTTTTTGGGATTTTTATTGCTTTTTTTTTCTGACTTAAAATTGGAGAATGTGATCTTGTTGGTTATCATTGTTTTATGTGTCGTGCTTGATGGTGGAATGGAACATATAATGATGGTAACATAAAAGATAAGAATGTTTTGGGTTTTTGTTTGTAGGTGAAGAATTGAAGGGGTTTCTTCTATTTATTTAGAGTGGGAAAGGGTTTGAAGAGTTGTACATCTCACCAGCTCTTCAAAGACAAGGCAAAGAACCGTGTTGATAATCTGTAGGGTGTGTTTAATAACCTGCAATCCGTAAGGAAAAATGTCAAACTTATGATACTAGGGTTCTTGAAGAGCTGGTCCAGGAGATGCTTCGTGAGTGAAAGGCTAAGCTCAATGAGCCTTCCTCTGCTTCTTCTTTGTAAGTAATAACTAATCTTATATCTCTTTAGCAGGGTGTGCCAAGTGGTTTTAGTTTTGTTTACTGCCCATAATGTCCCATGTTATGATATTATCTGGTATACATCAGTCTTAGATTAATGGATCAAATTCGTCTTTATTTGCATGTTTATGATATCTAATGTTATGTTTGGTTTAACCATCTTTAGAAAATGCTTACAAAAAATTTGGATCTATTATACGTGCAAACTTGAATCACTATAAATATAATTCTATCGCGTTGCTCATTATAGTGTAATTGTGTGCAATTGTTGATACAAGTGTTTTAACTATGTTCCTGTGTCCAAGCCTTTATAAGTAGTTTTAATGCACATGAAGCTATTAGTCGTGAGTGTTTATCTTAATGCATGGTGTGTAGAAAGAAAGCCGCGTCTCATCGGACCTCTATAGGTTGATGCTTGGTGAAAAGGAAGATGATGCTACTAGCGAGTTAGTTGCACCTAAGCCTAACCATGATGATCAAAAATATGATGTTGATGTTGCTAAAAAACATGATGTCGCTAGTTTTCAGAAGGTAATTATTTTTCTTAAGATATCTTGTTCATGTGATAGACTCTTGACTGGTAGTGTTTCTAACAATACGAACCTTCTCATGAATCCATTTTATAATATGGGTAGTTTTTCCTTTATCTTGTTGTTCGATCAAATTAACTTGTTCTGCCCAAGTTGGGAGTAGTGCTGTCATTGAATATTCTATTTCCCCCTGGATTTTCTTTGAGAGTAAACACAGTGTTGTCCTACTATTTTTCTTTTTAAGTAACATAGCAGAAGATGGCTGTAATTATTCTTTTTCCTTTTGAACCATAGAATTTTAAAATTATATGGCTGTGTTACTAGTTGCTGAGTGTGCTAACAATGGTGATTAGTCTATAGGTGTATCCAGAAAGTTCTTTTGGAAGTACCTCAAAATATGAAATATGTGAACATTATTCAGTTTTCCCTAGTCCTCATTATGTATCAATTAAACAAGTGTCACACCAAATTAGCTAGGGACAAATTTATGTATCCATTGCAACCATTCTACTATATTGTTCATTCGGTATTCAACGGATCATGATAGATAGACTATTTTCCTATTGATCTTTAACGTATCAGGATGTTTTTCCTTTAATCCCTGCTAGGATCAGTTATGCTTTACAAAGTACAGAGTTGTTGAGTTTCTTTATCTATGTGATAAATATAAATAAAGCTATTCGTACCATTTAGTGGTTATTTCTTATTCCTTTTGCTTTAAATACTCAAGACAGTAGTTGACTAATGTCCACTTTAATAGTCTTTTTGATATAGCTAGTTTTGTCTCTTGGACTTGAAACTACTTTCATCTTAATGTTGTCCTCGAAACGTGTTGTTTCATGACTGGCCACTTATTCAAGTATTACTTCTAACTTTGGTTTGATCATCCGTTTGCCTTTTTTTTATGCTCACTATGTACTAATCTAGCATTGTATTGCTCATGTTCCAACAATAAGTCAAATATTTTTTAAAGAAAACATGCTTTTTATGTCATCTCTACTTTTTCTCGTGGTCTGTTTCTCTTTTAAGTACCATTTTTTGTACTCTATTTGCTCCCGATCAACACTTTTATTTGGGTACACTATTTGGAATCTCTCAAATTGAGGGAATTAGCATACCCCTTAGAAATAGTTATCTATGATCTTATATCTCAGATGATATATTGTGTTTTTGGAAATATTATGAAATGACTAATGTATCAGGAACTTCATTTTAGGTATGTAAGCTCACAGTCTTTTTTTCCTTAACTCGAATGCAACAAAATTAGTTTATCTTTCCCCATTGATCTGATCAATCTTTAGTTTTGGATTATCTTTATTTCAGAATTTGAAACTGCATATCAAGAGGCAACTTAGATACTAGAGAATTGATAAAGGCAATTTAGTTTGCATAATATGTTGTATCTCTCTCTCACATCTTTTTTGGAAATAAGTGAAATATAACATTCTCAGAACCTTACCTTCACTTCTTCAAACATGAAAATGAATTTGGCTTAGAGTATTTTATTTTTACATATGCCATGTTTTTATCTAATATTGACGGTTTTCTTAATCATCAGAGATATAACTTTAGCATTAAAAGCTGAAGAATTGGAGTTGCAGAAATAGCTGAGATGATTGCAATTTCAATATGATATGCTCACTGGGCAGGCTTCTACATTGATTTAAGGAACAAGGGCTCGAGTTGTAGCAACTTCTATTCTTAATGAACAGCAGGCTACCACAGATGATAGCCTTTCAATAAGGAATTTAGAGGTATGCCAGTTAGATGCAACTTATTTTATCTTATTTGCGTAATTTACATTTATTCTATTAGTTATTAAAAGAATATTATCTCGTATTATGGTTACATATGTAAGGTTTCCGTTGATGGTCAAAATCAGTTAATGTGAGGATTTTTTGAAAACATTTAGGGATGGCGATTATGTAGGTAGGTTCATAGTAAACTCTCCTTTTGATTTACCTGCAACTCGACCAAATCGTCAAGTGTTTTAGGAAAATCTGGAAATGGATAAATGGGTTGAATTTGAAAAGGAATGAAAGGCTGCACTTGAAGGATATGGAAGTGTGTTGAGAAGATCAAGAGTTCTTTTCTATTACACATAAATCTTTCCCAATGTATGGGTGCTTTGATCTAATAATTAAAAGGGCTTGAGCAGGGTATAGCACTGTAGCAATTCCATTTGGCAATTTTCTCGTGCATTAACAAACACAAATGACATTGATAAAGTAGGTTACCCAAAATTATGCCCATTGAAGTATTGAGCAAAGTCATATAAAAAAGTTGTTCCATAAGAAATGTATGCCATATAGTTATCTAAACTCATTGCACTTGGATTTTTTATTTAAGTTCATCTTTACATCATATCTGAAGGTATTGATTTACTATCTGTGCTATGTTTATGGCCCTAATGACAATTTATATTTTGCATTAGTGTAGTTGTGTTTAGGAATTCATTATGCTATGCTATTTTCCATTTTTGTAACTTTTGGCACATTAAATGTCTTTGCCTATAATTTTTTTCTATTTACATTTTTGGAATATTTAGCACATTATATATGTCTTCTTCTGATTATCTCTTTAAAAATATCTTAAGCGTTAATGCTGTTATGAAAGCGTTAGAGTTAGCTTTGAAGGTAATTCTCTTCCTCTTTTGTTTGATCAGTAAAGGATAACTAATCCTCTTTATGATATTATCAATTTAATTTCTATGAGATTGGCCATTGAGCTGTCTGTATTACTGTTACTTCATTTATGCAGAGACAAAAGCCCCTTTTAATTGTTGCTAAAGATGTGTCCAGTGAAGCACTTGCTACTCCTATTTTGAACAGGCTTCGTGCTGGAATCAAGGTATGTTGCTGATATATTTTCTCTACTATTTTTTATTTAACTTCTTAGTTCGGTGATTATATATTATTGGTGAACGTTTACAAGATTGCGCCATCAAAGCACCGGGCTTTGGCAAAAATAGGAAAGCCAATTTCCAAGATCTCTCTATTTTAACTGGAGATCAAGTGAGAACTATTCTATTGTGCTCATGTATAAGATAGTTGATACTTTTCTTGATTATACCTAACCAATGTATTTTCTTCTGTATGGTAGGTTATAATAGAAGATCTTAGACTGAGCATTAAAAATGTAGAGTTCGAGATGCAGGGAACTTGTAAAAGGTAGTTTTGCTATGCCATTTGGCTATAGTAGGTTCTCCTTTTGTATATTTATATTCTCTTTTGAAAGGGTAAGTGAATGAGAATTTCACACAATGTAATTCTTGTTTGGGATTTCTAGTGAGTCTTGCTAGGGGAATTTATCCTGTTTCCTGCTATTTTAGTCTACTCATGCTTTTTTCTTTCTTAGGTGACTATCTCCATGGATGATACTGTCATTCTTGATGGTGCTGGTCCCAAGAAGTCCATAGAGGAACAATGTGAAAAGGTTGTCTTGCTTTCTTTTTCTCCAATATCGATACAAGTAGTGCACTTCAGCATGGGGTTCACATATAATCGTGGTATTTGTATTTGCATATTAAATCAGCCATTGAATTGAGCACATCAGACTTTGACAAGGAGAAGTTCTAGGAAAGACTAGCTAAGATTTCAGGGAGTGTTTCTGAAATGCATGTTTAAGGGATAGTTCAGTACTTTTTGTAAACTTATGTCGACTCTTGAATTGTGAAATTAAATTGTATATTTGCTTTTTGTATAGGTTGGATATTTTGCATTATGATTAGTTGATTAATGTATTCCTATGTGATTTATTTATATTTTAGTGTAATATTTATTATTATATAATTAATTTCTTATTGCTTTATTATGTTGGTACAACACCTATAGTCCGTTCCAATAGATTTCAAAATACCATGTAGTAAGTCCCAAAAACCATTGCGATAGCCTAAAAAATTCTTGAAATATTATAAGAAAGTCATTGCAATAGGGCTATGGAAACGGTTGCAAATTGTTGCCAAATATCTATTGCATTAATTAGAAACCATTACAATTGAAAAAAAATAAGTGTTTCATCAGATGATCTGTGGCGACGGTTCTGATCGGTTGCAACTGAAAAAATAAGTGTTGCATCAGAAGGAAGAATAACCGTTGCTACATATGAGTCTATGGTGATGGTTCTCAAAACCGTTGCTAAAATCATTGCTATATATCTATGGCAACGCTCATGTATGGGATACTTACTAAACCATTGTGGTAGGTCTATGGCAATGGTTTTTTTATATATTGCAACGCTTTTTGAACCGTCGATGTAGGGGTAATTTCTAGTAGTGTCTCTTTTTATCCATTTGGCTACATCCATCTCATACCCTGCCATAATGCCTGCAACTAGGGCTGATTTATTAAGACTCAACATATTTTTCCCACTAGTGGACTCTACTTGTGACTCACTACCATCTACCAAGCCTTCGCAACAAAATTCAAACTACCCTTTTTAATTGACGGCAAGCCACCAACATCTCCAACTACCCAGGGATTCTCCTCTTGGTTTGCAGTAATGATCCCAACTATCCACTAAAAATGAAGAATATTTTTTTCTGACCCAATCTATTTCACCTTCACCTTATGCATCTTATCTACCCAATGGTTAAACTCAGCAGTTTTGGCTAGAGGTAGGAACTTTGCCCATGTAAATCTTGAGAGATGGTTTGAGTTTGATGTTCACCCAAACATCTTGAACAAAATATGTCAATGGGTCACTACTTTTCTACAATATACCCTACAGATATAACCTATTCATCTCCATCTAATATACAAAATAAAAGTCACGTACCAAAGATTAGCTGTACTATCCCAGAGTCCTTGTCATCCACTCAAAATTATGCTGTCTGAATTGGCAATCTAAATACAGGAATCTCAAACATACCTGTGGTTGTTATCTTTCTTTCTAGATTGATGCCTCTCTATGGTTTTCCGTTGGAGAGGTTTATGGCTATATCTTGGTCATATAGGTCCTACATTCTGAGGTCCCCCTATTGTTCATTAATGGGCACCGGAGCAAGTTTGATGGAAAGTAGAGTGGGAGGTGGCCGTGGTTGAGGAATTTCTACTGGGGTGTTACTCTGATCACTTTCATACTCATTCACGGAAATAGACCCATTATTTTCTTCAGCTTTCTCCTCTTTGAAGATATATTCACCCTCATCATCATTGTCATCTTCAACATCATCATCATTCTCACCATCCTCCTTAGACTGGAATCGTAAGTGGGGTTGTGATGTTCTAGGATTTTCATCTGAGGTGGTGTGACATCCTCTAAGGCTAATTTGGACCCCTAAGGTAAGCTCTTTCATGGCTCCACTGCCCCTCCTATTGGATACACTTTCCTTGGTCCACTCGATTCTTCATTGTTAGTGGCTTCATTCCTAAGTAGATGCATAGAGGGGTGGGATGGCTTTTTTAGAGTTTTCTTCTTTAAGGTTTGTTTCATTGTCAAATTCGTTTTGGATCCATTGGTATCTATTTAAACATACCCATTAGTATGTTCTAGACAAAGAAAATAATAACAAGAAATATTTGGTGTCAGTGTTGCAGGGATTGAACACTCTATGACTCAAGGCACGAGTCGTACCCTCTGATCACGAGTCTCATAGACTTAAGAAGTGGGGTGGTGCCTAAACATTATTTAATGGTCAAATAATGAGTCCTCCTAATGAGTTGTTATGTTAGATAATGACTCTTTACAAAAATTGTTTTATGACAAAAATAAAATAACTTAAGCATTACCCTTCACATTAATCACGACTCCATACCACGAATAGTATTATCTAATTATGACTCGTGAAATGAGTCGTGATGTTGGCAGAATATCCATTCCATTTTTCATCATTTTCCAGGGGTTATGAGTCATGTAACGACTTATTTGGTAACCCTACGAGTCAATACGAGTACTGTGATTACTGAAATATGGGCGTTCACCACGATTCAAAATAAGTTTAATTATGTAGTTTATGCACCTACCTCATAATTTCAAGAAGAAATCATCTCCCAACTTTGTCATATTAATTTCAAGTTTCTCAAGAACAAGGGGCAATTTTTCAACCTAAAACATGAATATAATCACTAAATCTAAGAATTACGCAGTATTTCATAATGAATTTCAAAAATTTAACTTGTAAATTACCAACTAAATTGAATGTTGCACTTGGATTCATTACGATTTGTTGGGTATCACCTTAGTTCTTGGGAATGACACTATTGGGAGAATTTTATGAGTTGTGTGGAGTTAAGATTTGTTGCGTATCACCTTAGTTCTTGAGAATGACACCATTGGAAGAATTTTATGAGTTGTGTGGAGTGGGCTGTGCGTGATGCTTTCCTAAGTTAATAAGATTAGAGGGGTTTTGGGGAATGAAGGGAGTCACAACTTCAAAACATAGGAATACCAATCATTTGGTATTTGTTTTACTTTATCAAACCATATGGATCAAACCGTGTTGACCAACTGGGACGGCTATGTCGAGCTTGGTAACGAGTGGACTTAACAACTCATACCCACTGATCATGGGTCATAGACTCCCCCCATAGTGACTGGAACTTTACTTGGGGCTCCAGTCATCTGATGTTCTATAGAAATATAACACTTCGGTGCTTATAACAATGAGAATATGCATGTACTTCAGACTATTTTGTTGGATTTGAGGTGTTTTTGGAGTGCTTTGTAGGAAATCATGTTTTGGATGCTAATTTCGTGAAAAAGATGAAAAATATAATTTTGGCTACTTATGGGAGAAATTATGGGCAATTAAGGATGTTCGTGACACTTTCGAATGTATGTGATCAAAGCATGTGATGAAAGTTGACGATTTGAGGCTTCGTTGGAAGTGCTAGAATTAAAGATCTCGAGAGTTAACAGTGCTTTAGTAATTTGGCCATAACTTTTCACCCCAATATTGGATTGAGGAGAAATTGGTATCGTTAGAAAAATAATTCAATTATATATATTATGGTGGGGACTTTTGCACTTGATAAGTCTATTTCCACACCGCAAGTAGAACATACATGCTAGAGGAGGAAATCCCAAGATCTGAAGTGCAGGAATTGCACCTGCGTTCACTACTTGAACCCTCTTTGCTGGCCGCAGGTACTACCTGCACCCAAGTACAGGGTTCAAGTATCCTTTGTAAGTGGCCATCGATGGTGATTTTTTTGGATTATTCTAAAAGCATTTCCTAGGGTTTTCATGTATCCCAATTCCACTCCTATGATGTTTTTAAGTACTATTATGTTTGGGTAATTCAGTTTTCCCAGTTTAGTTAGGATTTGAACTCTAGGGTTTCTTATAACCTATAAATACCCTTTAGGCTTTGTTTAGTTTATTTATTCATTCAACAATTCAATTAACATTATTCAGAAAAACACATTCACATGTTGATTGATTGATAAGGAGGCCCCAAGTAATCAAATATCTTATTATTCTTGGTTTGTTACTCAAGTTAAGATTTTGGGATTTCTTATCTTATTATTGTGAGATTGATTTTGTAATTTGTATATGGATTCCATGATTGATCTCATAACTATGAGTGATTAATTCGCTTATCTAGGGTTGTGGGAACCCTGGCAGTTTAATGAAGTAGAGGAAGAGCCAAGTCATTCTAGATCAGGATTCTTGCATGTATTGTGTTTTGTTCACTCTTACTGATTTCTTAGTGGTGGCCAACATTAAGATCCCTCCTAGATTATTGCTACTTACTCTAAAAGAGGAGTAGTGACTACGAAAAGAATATCACAATAGTAATTTGAAGATTAATGATCGATCCACACTACTAGGTATTATCTAAGTAATATTTTTAACTATCATCTAATAACTAGAGAACCAAAAGGTAATAGTTAAATGGGATCTAGGATAAGCGTTAGAAAGGTGATATCTTAAGGCTCAAAAGGCAAAGGGTGAAATCCATTTGCTCATAAAAAAGACTGTTAATAGTACATAAATTATTAGATTCTGTATGCAAGGTATTGGAATAGTTCGATAGAGCACGATAAGTCTACTAAGTTTAGAATCCGGGGGGGACACTAGTCTAGTATTCGTCTTAGATTGTTTACAACCAAGAGTAACCAATTATTTTCCTTTTTCTATTTCTGCAAATTCCTCCTTTTACTTTCCCATACTGCCTGGTGATTGTAATAAGTTCGAGAAGGATTTTCAGGCTATTCCTTGTAGGATAGAACCCAACTTGGTTGTGTTACTATATTTGACAACGAATACTTTATCATTCAATTGGAGGTGTATTTTGGGCATTATAATCATCACAACTCAAGGTGATGAGTTGTAGTCACTAACTATATCTTGTTCTAATAATCGTGATGGCTCCAGAGACCAATTACCTGAGACTTTCCTGAGTTCTTTCTTTTTACGACTCTGGTGATTGGTTGTAAAGTTTGATCATGACTCATAAAGTGGGTCGTAAGGCCTGGCACTAGAAAAACTTTGTTGTATTTTTCTGTAATATCCAGTCCTACACACTGAATACACAAGTTACGCAATAACCAAATAAGTACAAAATATGGGTTGACTCCCACATAATTCTTGATTTACCATCACAGCACTACGTGGCTAGGTTGGATACTAAGACTTCACTAATTATCCCCATGGGTTGTCTCCCATTCAGTGCCTGATTTGACGGTGGAGCATGAGACAATTGTCTTTGTTACTCAGATACCAAGGTTCGAATCACTAATTATTTTCACTTCCTTATTTTTTCCTATGTAGTGCTTCACCCTTTTCCCATTCACCTTGAATGGGACTTCACTATCACTCTTCAGCTCTATAGAACCATATGAAAACACCCTCACCACAGTTAATGGTCCATACCACATAGACTTTAACTTGCTTAGAAACAAGTAAAGTCTCTAATTATACAACAAGACTAGATCATCGGGCTCAAACACTCTTTTTTCAATTTTACTGTCATGATATAGCTTTATTTTCTGCTTGTATAGAGCAGAAATCTTATAAGCATGGAGTCGAAACTCATCCCACTTATTCACCTTGCTAATCCTTAACTTAGCTTCATCATGCCACTCAAAATTTATCTTTTTCAGCTCCTATAGTGCCTTGTGCTTTAGTTCAATAGACAAGTGGCATGCCTTACCATGCACAAAATGATATACAGAGGCATCTATGGGTATCTTGTAAGCTATCTGGTAGGCCTACAACACATCATCTAACTTTATTAACCAATCCATCGTGTTTACATTTATAGTCTTTGCCAATATGGATTGACCTCTCTATTAGAGACTTCAACTTGCTTGCTCGTCTGAGGATGGAAAGGTATTGCCACCTTGTGCTTTACACCATATTTTTCAAGAAGACTCTTGAATAAGTAATTGCAGAAATACGACCCACTATTATTAATTATCGCATGTAGAGTGCCAAATCTAGAAAAGCTATGTTTCTTTTGAAAAAAGGTGACACTTTTTCCTTTATTATTAGGGAGCGCAACCGCTTCCACCCATTTGTTACATAGTCCACTACCACCAAAATATACTTCATATGATAGGAGCTCACAAACGGGTGCCTAAAGTCAATTCTCCACATATCAAATGACTCTAGCTCCAGGATGGGTGTCATGGGGAGTTCATCGCATTATGAAATATTTCCTTGATGTTAATATTGGTAACATGCTAGAGCAAAATCATGAGCATACTTTTATATCGTAAGCTAGTAATACCCACATTGTAAGATTTTATAAGCTGTGAGGGTTTCTACACGGTGACCCCCAACTAGTGATGCATGACAAGCCTCAAGAATGATCATCATCTCTACCTCCGGGATACATCTATGAATCACACCGTTCTTCAGGATCATCCCCAAAAAGCTTCCTTACCTTATGCATAAAACTCTTGTCCTGCTTGAAGGACAAGTCTTCTAGGACAAGATCAGTAGCCAAGAAATCAACTAAATTAGTAAATCAAGGGATTAGGTTTTGAGATGCTGCCAAGACCTGATTATCTAGAAAAGTATCATCTATTTTAAACCTCTCCCCTACTTTCTGCATTGCTTCTTTTTTAAGTCTAGACAAGTGATCTGTAACTTAGTTTTCTATGCCTTTTCGATCCTTTACCTTAAAATCAAACTCGTACAACAAGAGTAACCAATGAATCAACATCAGTTTCACATTTTTCTTCTCAATTAGGTATCTCAAAGCTACATGATCTGTGTCTACTATGACCTTAGTCCCAACCAAATAAGACCAAAATTTTTGAAAGGCAAAAACAACCATAAGCAACTCTTTCTCAATAAATGTGTAGTTTTTTTTGTGTAGGGTTTAATGCCATGCTAGAATAATAAATCGGGTGCAGGATATTCTCTCTCCTTTGGCCTAGGACAATATCGAAGGACACACTACTTGATTTATATATTATCTCAAATGGTAAAAACTAGTCAAGGGTCACAATGATAAGGGCTGCCACTAACCACTCCTTAAGGTACTCAGAAGCCTTCAGAAATTCATCATAAAAATCAAATTTCACCTCTTTCTCAGTAAGCTTACATAGAGGATATGAAACATTCTAGAAGTCCTTGATGAAATGCCTGTAAAAAATAGCATGACCCAAAAAACTTTGAATATCCTTCACCAATACTGGAGGTGGAGACTTCACAATAAATTTAATTTCTATTTTATCTACCTCAATTCCCATTTTTGAGATCTTATGCCCGGGAATAATACCTTTTTTGACCATAAAATGACACTTCTCCTATAATTCCAAGTTGCACTCCTGATACTTATGGAGAGCATTGGTCAAGTAGGCCAATCACTCCTAAATGACTCCCTAATGACAAAAAAATCATCCATGAAAACCTCAATGGTGTCTTCCACCATGCTATAGGTGGCGGGGGTATTAGACAACCCTATTGGAGTTCTTCTAAATATAAAAGTCCCATAAGGGCATATGAAGGTCATCTTTTATTGGTCTTTGGGAGCAATAGAGATCTAGTTGTAACTCGAATACCTATCAATAAAATAATACCAAACCCTACCCATAGGTCTATCAAGCATCTGATCCATGAAGGGCATAGGGAAATGGTCCTTTTGGTTCCATGTGTTCAACTTTATATAATCCATGCATAACTTCCAACCAGTGACCGGTATCATAGGGACAAGTTCATTCTTCTCTTTTGGTACCATTTTGATTCCACCTTTTTTAGGAACACATTGAACCAAGCTAACCCACTTCTTTTGTCAATCTTTAAGAGTTTTGGACACTATGCTCAGTATGATTTTACACTACAAATCATAGTCACTCTTTACAAGTCGTGGTCAGTTTATACTTAACTCCTTCAGCTCAACTTTTGCCACTATTAACATCAAGGGTCTGGCTATGAGTCATAAGGTGACTTAATGACTCATAGCCTAAATATTACTTTAAATGTTTAGATCTTTTTCTTCCATTTTAATTCCAATCCACTTCCAACCTAATTTACCTGTAACACATAACACATTACACTAGGATTGGGAGTTTAGCCTTTATCTATGTTACCACCTCAGAGAGGATCTTAGCCTACCAAATTTAATGCGCCTTCTCTTATTACTAGTCTTGTGAAATCTTCTAAGGGTCAAAATATGTTTAAGAGATTTACTTATTTGGGTCCTTCTAGATTTAGTGGTGCTGTGGGCGAGGATACCGATGAGTTTTTGCTCGAATAACGTGTGAAGTTGTACAACTTGAATTCACTTGAGTCACATAGAGTGGCTTATACTACATATCAATTGAGAGATATTGTGACAGATTGGTAAAGATAGTTTGTTAGTTGTAGATATTTTAATGCTCCTGAGTTGACATAGGATCAATTTTCCAATGCCTTTTTGGAGATATTTATGCCTTATTATTTGAGAAATCGAATGCATGATAAGTTTAATTACCTAGTAGGGCCCCATAATAGTTTCAGAGTATGAGGTATATTTTTATGCCTTGTCCATCAAGTATTTCCATAGAGGTTTAGAATATTTAGAAGTTTGTAAATGGATTAAATGTTTTCCTTTAGTTGGATACTTCTTAGGTGGTTATATTTGGAGTATATTTTTTAGAGAAATATGGATCACACCAATATAATAGGGGTATTCTTAGAGCATCTCATGAAGGAGACAAGAAGATGCACCATTTAGGTGAGTTCAGGGATTAGACTTCGCATGGTAGAGAATTTAGAGGTTTTCTTGAATATCAGGGTAGGAAAGTGAAGGCAGCTTTATCGAGTTTAGGTGGTAGATCTTCTGGTTCAGTAGTGTAGGAGGGGCGCCCGGGAAAGTTTAGAGTTTTGCTTATTTTGTTATAAGACTTTCCATATAGCCAAGAACTATCCCTAGATTAGAGCTACTTCAATTTCAGTAGTGAAAGTTAGGGGTACTACAAGAGGTGTGAAAAGTAGAGATGGTGATGCCCGTGGTAGTGGTCATAGGGCTACATAGATAGTTGGAGATTGTGGTCAGTGTTATACTATACCCGCTAGGCCAGAGGCAAAGGCTTTTGATACTATGCTCATAAGTATCGGTCCCATTTCTTCTAGCTATACATCTGTGCTATTTGACCTAAATTCAACTTTCTCCTATATGTTTGTATATTTTGATTTGGGTTTTTATTCTGTTAGTGAGCCTCTTACCATGCCTATTTGTGTATCTATCCCTGTAGGAGATATTTTAGTGGTGGATCTGGTGTACCAATCTTGAGTTATGACTTTTTCTGTCTATGAGATTTAGGTAGATTTGCTTACGTTAGATACAGTTAATTTTGATAGTATTTTAGGTATATATTGGTTGTCTCTTTATCATACTATTGTAGATTATTTTCTAAGACCGTGACTCTAGCTTCACTGGGTGAGACAAGGATATCTTGGAAGAGTGCGCTTCATTCAGGTATAAGAGGGTTATCTGGTGTTTAGGCTCACAGAATAGTTAAGAGGGGATGTTTTGGCTTTTATTTATGATAGTAGTATTATTTCACCTCGTTCCTTGGATTTTATTTATGTTATCTGTGAGGTTTTTGGCTGTGTTCCCTATAGATTTTCCTGGTATGCCTCCGGATTGTATTATCAATTTTGCTATTGATGTTGAGCTGGGCACCATGCCTATTTCTATTTCTCTTTATTGGATCACCCCAACCAAGTTGAAGGAATTAAAGGATCAGTTGCAGGAGTTATTGGATAAGTGATTTATCCAACCTAGTGTATCATCTTGGAGCGTGCCTATCTTGTTTTTGAAGATGAAGAATTGGTATATGCAAATGTGTATTGATTATCAACAGTTGAACAAAGTGACGATTAAGAATAAGTATCCTCTTTCTCATAGAGATGATTTATTTAATCAACTTAGGGTGCTATGATATTTCCAAATATTGATTTGAGATAGGGTTAGAGCTTCAAAAATTCCAAAGATAGCTTTTCAAACTCGATATGGTCATTATGAGCTCTTGGTCATGTCCTTTGGGTTATGCAATGCCCCTGTTGCATTCATAGAGTTGATGAACTGGTGTTCTGACTATATCTCAACTCCTTTGTTATTGTATTTATAAATGATATCTTGATTTATTCCAAGAGTAAGGCTGAGCATGATGAGCATTTGCGGATTGTGCTTCAGAGATTAAGGGATGGGATTTTGTATTATAAGTTGACCAAGTGTAAGTTTTGGTTGGAGTTTGTTTCTTTATTGGATCATATGGTGACTAAGGAAAGTATTATGGTTAATCCAGCTAAGGTTGAAACAGTTTGTGATTGGACTAGACCTAATTTACCTCTTGAAATTTGGAGTTTTGTTTGCTTGGTAGGTTATTATCGGCGTTTTATTGAGTTTTTTCATACACTTTAGCTCCGTTGACCAAGTTAACTTAGAAAAAGATTTCTTTTCAGTGGTTTGATGCTTATGAGGCGAGCTTTCAAAAGCCCAAGAATTTGTTGACTTTAACTTTTATTTTGGATTTGCCCAAGGAGGGCGTGGGTTTTATCGTCTTTTATGATGCTTTAGTGTTAGGTTAGGTGTTGTGTTAACGCATGAGGGAAAGGTGATTGCCTATGATTCTCATCAGTTGAAGACCCATGAGAGGAATTATCCTACCCATGATTTAGATTTATATGCAGTTTCTTTGCTTTAAAGCTATGGAGACACTACTTTTATGGAGTCCGCTGTGAGATTTTCTCATATTATCTTGGCCTTCACTACTTCTTCACCTAGTGAAAAATTAATATAAGTTAGTGTCATTGGCTTGAGTTGCTTAAGGATTATGACCTGGCTATTCTATCATCCGGGCAAGGCTAATGTAGTTGCAGATACCTTAAGCCAAAGCCGACTAACATAGAAAGCTTGGAGCATCTTTTGCCCGAGGAAAGGACTTTAGGCTTAAAGGTTCAGTCTTTAATTAACCAGATGGTTAGGCTTAATATTTTGACACCTGGGTGTATTTTGGAATTTGTAAAGGCTAGGTCTTTTAGGGTACGAGCATGTGTAATTGGATTAGATTGATTTTGAAGAAGGCTCATTGTTCCAGATATTCTATCCAGTCGGGATCTACTAAGATGTATAATGATTTAAGGTAGCTTACTAGAGGGGTGGTATGAGGAAGGATGTAGCAGGACTTTTAGGTCGTTGCCTTTGCTGTCTGTAGGTGAAGACTGAGCATTTGAGGTTTGGTAGATTGCTTCAGTGGTTACACATTCTTGAGTGGAAGTGGGATAAATCACTATGGATTTTATGACTGGGCTACCTCACTGATGTGTCATGGAAACATGATACTTTCGATGATTAAATCAATGAAATTATGCTTGTACTTGGTTATTTTGGTGGTCAAACAAATCAACCTTAGAGTTTGAAGAAAAGTTGAAGAAAAAGAACTGAAAAGACCAAGTCTACAGAAGGTACGAGTTTTCTCATGAATCATCAAAACCTCATATGACTCATAAGTATAAGAAAAACCTAGACCAAGAAGAAAAACTAAGTGATGAGAAGATAAAAATGATATTACGAGCCGTAAGATGAGGGTATGAGCCATATCAAGAAACCGTAGATAGAGAATTCAGAGTTGAATTATTAGTGGAATACGAGTTAGAAGTCTGGGTATGACTTATGTGGAAAAACAGTAAGCAGACCAGCGTCCAAGCTTGGAAAGACAGAAGTCCAAGATGGATAAAAGTGAAGGCCATAAGTCGTACGATCAATGAATGACTTGTGAGCAGATATCGTAAGAAGAATAGAATTTTAAAGCCTGGAATATTAGATAATGGAGTGGATACTAAAGGCATAGTATGACTCATAAAAAGACCTTTTGACAAGACGAATGAGTTGTACCTTATGCAGACATTACTTTTCCTTTTCCATTTTTATTCGAATATATAGGTTATTCTGAGATACTATGAATACTCTAGGATTTATATTTTATAAGGTTACACTCTTTACCATTATTCTACTACTTTTACATACTTTAAAGTTATTCTTGAGATTTTGGGTGATTATTCAATTGAAGACTTTGGATTTTATTCATCTTATTTTGTGCCATTAATGATATGAATTGTTCATTGATTGTCATGGCTTCTTGAATAAACATGACCGGCTAATTTTCCTGACTAGGGTTGTGGAAACCTAGTAGATTAGCTACATAAAGGAAGTGGGATATTAATCTATTCTAGGGTTTATGCATGTATCTTAATCTTCTTCATCATAATTGACCTTAGACCTACTGCAGAAGCTTAGACATAGCCTGCATTTGCAAATGCCTTCTCAAGGGAATTTGTAATTAGGAAAAGAGGATTAGGACATTAATTTGAGATTCACATCCATATTATTATTCTATTATCTCAGCTAATCAACTTGAGACTCAAAAAGAGAAATTTGAACTGAAGTCATAGGCAAGGAACAATAAGGCGAGACCCTGAAACTCACAAGGTAAAGGGTGAGATTTATGAGCAAGTTCACAAGACAATTGATAATACATATCTTGTTGACTTTACATGCAGAACATAAGAATAGGTGGGTTGAATGCAAGAAGTTTACAGGGTAGATAAGCCTGGGGGAACACAAGTCTAGAGTTTGTCTTCTATTTTTTACAACTCAAAACATTCAACATTCAATTACTAGTTATTGATTACTTCCAAAATCGCCTATTTACTTTTTTGCATTACTCGTGGATTACATCAAGATAAGAAACTGTTCAATGTTTTCCCTATGGCATCGACCCTATTCTAGTTGGGTTACTTTATTTGGCATCAATTGTAATATACTACTTTTGGAGGTTAGTCTAGGGCGACATCAAATTTTGGCACCATTACCGGGGAAAACACTCAGAATAGTTAATCGAATTATTAAAGTTGGAGGGTTTTTATTTTCTATATTTGATTTGTCATACACTGATGTATGTCAAACACGAGGAAAAGAGGCAAGACCTCTGTTTCTTTTAATCGAGATCCTAAAAGAAATCTTCAAACACCTAGAAAGATGTCAAGACAAGTTTATGGTGGTGTTCCTACTGGGATTCAAGATCCTCCCTCTGCACCTATTGATCCTAATGCAGCACTCGTGTGATTCAAGTGATCCATAAAATATTTCAAGAGCTTAATCTCAGGCAAAGAAGATAGCTTGAGCTTCTCAAGAATTATGATATGAGTCTTTACACCACCCAGGTAAGGCTAACGTGGTTGTTGATGATCTTAGTAGGTTTTCTATGGGAAGTTTGGCTCATATGGATGAAGGCAAGAGGGAATTGGTGTAGAATATTCACCATTTATCCTATCTTGGAGTTTGTCTCTTAGATTCTAATTATGGTAGTGTAAAAAGTTGTTCGATTATCTCTTGGTGTAGAGAATAAGGAAAAGCAAGTGTTGGATCCAGATTTAATGAAAATCAATGGTGATGTTGGTGAGCAAAAGGTGGCAGTGTTTAAGATTAGTGGTGATGTTACTTTGCAGTACCAAGGGAGGTTCTGTGTACCAAATATTAATGGGTTGTAAAAAAAGATTTTGGCTAAGGCACATGAGTCACGCTAGTTGTCTATCTTGGTTCGAGAAGGATCATGATCTTAAGGAAATCTATTGGTGTATTGGTATGAAGAAGGATGTGGTTGAATTCATGGCCAAGTGCTTGGTGTGTCAACAGGTTAAGGTTGAGCACATAAGGACTAGTGGGTTGCATCAAGAAATAGTGTTGATTGAATTAAAGTGGGAGATGATCAATATAGATTTTATTACTAGTCTTCCTTAGTCTTGAAATCATTTTGATTTGATTTGGGTCATCGTGGATAGGATGACCAAGTCTGCTCACTTTTTGTTAGTAAGGACTACCTTTTTGGTAGAGGATTATGCAGAATTGTATCTTCAAGAGATTGTGAAGCTACAAAGGGTTCCCGTTTTGATTATTTTTTTATCATAGTATGCAATATACCTCTTAATTTTTGAGGTCTTTCCAAAAGGAATTATGGACTAAGGTTAGTCTAACTACTGCTTTCCATCCCAGTCAGATGGGAAAGTGGAGAGAACTATTTATAAATTGGAGGACATACTTCAGACATGCGTGATTGATCATCATTGCAGTTGGGTTGAGTATCTACCTTTGGTGGACTTTTCATACAACAATAGCTATCATTCTAGTATTTGTATGGCTCTTTTTGAGGTGTTGTATGGCAGGAGGTATAGATCTCCTATTGTATGGTTAGAGCATTGTGAGGCGGATATGTTTGGTACCAATTTGGTCTGTCAAGAAATGGCGAAGGTGAAGGTGATTTGGGATGAAACACCAGAGAATGTGTCCTTGCAAAATCTTAGTTGAATGGAAATGATCATGATATGTATATTGTGTTGTATTCTTGTTGTGTGATGTTTCCAACTTCTTAGGTGCATATTGAAGGGTTAACTTGTATCTTTACTTACCGATCAAAGTGTAAGAGAGTAGAAGCACTTAGACTTGAACCCTTGAAGAGGACAACAACCTCTTTGATATCTCTGGAGTGGGTACAGTTGGGCGTGCTTGAGTCATACCCTAGGTCATGACTCATATCACCATGACCTCCCCTTTCATATCCTAAATATTATGTTAGGTTAGTATACTTTCCACCATATGACAAGGTCATCCCTTGGTCGTAATCATGCTTACGAGTCATAAATTACTCAACCGTATAGAGGGAAACCTAACCTAGAGTAGATTATTTTTGTCACGGATGGATCTTACGACTTAGGGGGTGATTTGTACCCCTTGGTTATGACTCAAAGGTCATTTTTCATACCCACAATAGTGTGGTTGATCTAGGAGGAGGATAGGGTACTCGTACCCTAGGTTACGATTACCAAGTGAACTGTGAGGGGGAGTCATACCCCTGCACGTGTGTATTTTCTAGATTTTAACCAATGACCTATTTGTCATTTACCTTTCCTAAAAACCTAGTTCCTTGAAATATATAAGTTTTGTTAGCCTCCCAAGTCTTCATTTTCAAGACTTAAACATCCTAAAAACTCTAAAGGCTGTTGGAAACAAGATTGAAGGCTAGGGTTTGAAGGTGTTGATCTTGTGGCAAGAAATAAGAGTAAATATTGTTGGTGATTAAAGTTTTTTAAGGCATGTATCTCTTACTCTCTTACAATAACTGCAAGCCCATGTATTTCATACTTTAATTAGTAAGTGTAAATGGAGGTTTTGAATCAAATGAAAATGGTTTTGATACCTAACAACGAATGATGATGATTCTTAAATAGCACTTGTGTTGAAACATTTTTGATGGTAGATTGCATTTTTTGGTGCTTGTTGTATGTTTAACACGAGGGTCTTCAGTAACCCTAGTATTGATGATTTCTACCACGAAAATGACCTTGTCATAAGTATGCTCAAAAAGTGTTTGTGAATAAGTCTAAGTAAATTGTCTAGTCAATTAATGATGATGTCTTAAACTAGGAAAATGGCCTAATAAGTATAAATGTTTGATATATATATTGTGATAATAGTATTGTTAGCCATGTAATTAGTAATTGATGATCTTGTTGAGCTAGTGGCTAATAAGATGGTGAAGTCCCTTAATATAATATAAAGATAAACTTGAATGGTGTATTGAACTAAAGTGTGGCATAAGAATGCTATTGGAATATGAATGTGTTGTGAAGGTCTTGACGACAATAAAATAAATTGTGTGATTAATTGAATGAAGGCATTGTATTATTGAAATGGTTGAGCAATGAAGGATCCCATGATGGCCATAAGTTCTTGTATAGTGTTGAAATTGGCTAAATGGATAAAGTCCTTATATATTGTATTGGATGTGTGTGGATACATAGACAAGAGGGTAAAGTCCCGAATGTCCAAAAATGATAGTTGTGCTGGATTTCGGGTAAATTCCCTTGTCAAAGATATGGCTTGGATTTAAGGTCTCTCGCTCGATGAAAATACAAAGTAAAGCCCGTTGCTTAAAAAGAGCTCTTGAGGTCAAAGTACCTTACCACATGAAAAGGCTCATAGTAAAGTCCACCTAAGGCTGGTGGTAAAGTCCACTTATGGCTTGTTTAGACAAAATATGGGTCACACACCCATATTTCTCATTTTTCCAACTTTTCGACCAATAGGTTGACATGAGCTGGGTACATTGGGATGTAAACCAAAGGTCTACCTAGCCTAAAATTGATATTCCAGATCCGCTAATGCATTCAAAATTTGTATTTGAGGTTATTTTACTGATTTTTTTGGTGGCCATTTTGAACCAGCGAAGACTTCCAAATCGGTAACTTGTTTAGAAAATCAAACTAACTGCCCTGTAACTAAACTATCAGTCCCAGTAAGTGATAATTGACTTAGGCAACTATGGAGAAGCCCAAACGGTAAAAACGAGAAGAAATATGAAAAATGAACTAAAGGGTCATTACAATATCAACTATTAAAAGATCTTTCATCCCCAAAAGACAATGGATAGACTTCCCAGATAACCTCCAGGAAGAGAGAAAACTTCTAAGGAATTTGTCCACAAATATCCCTTTTTCAACAAGCACTCTAATTTCACTATCAAACAGCAAAAACTCAACTTTAACCACTAACTAGCCTCCAACTGAACCAAAAAGGCTGATGCGCACTATTCTGAACCCGAACACACTAATACCATCTCAATAACCACACAAATCAACAAAGGCTTATCAATCCAAAACCAACCATAGACGTGAGTCATACCACTGACTCCAAACCTAAGTATAATTCTTTGAAACCATCTTGGACCTGCTATCATCTCCAAATAAGAAGGAAAATCACTCGAGTCCTGTTCGAACAATCTCATTATAGATAACTGAAGGAGTGAGGCTGATCCTCTGAAAGTCTACTCAGAAAATATGAGAATTAGCCCATAAGGTGATATTCGAACATACAAATAGAGATAATCAAGGAATGCAATCTATGTCGATGCTATAGATAATCCAGATGGTAATCAAATTGGAATAAAAAAATCAAGGCATAACTCCCATCATTGAAAGATCCATACCAGGATGTCCCATTAACTGAGAATGAGACCATACTGAGTCTACTCGAGTATACTACTCCTATTAAGTAGATCATCCAAAATTCTCAAGAAAGACTAAAAACTCAAGGCTAAAGCTAAAATAACCAATATCAGGTATATGGGACATCATCTGAAATCCTACAAACTATAATCCATCCGAAGTCAATAAGATCAAATAGGAAACCATGGAATAGGACCATCTATCCTCTACATGAAATCCTAACTGAGGTTAATTTGAAAATTAAAACTGCACTCAACTTATGAATCTAAGATGATATCTCGACACCAAGGTTGAATCACTCAATCTCAACTACACAAACCAAACCTACCATCCCATGGTATAAAATCCAAAAATTGAAATGACAAATTAAAACCAAGAAATACTAACATCAATCATATTATTTGAATTAGGCATATCTATAATAGAACATATTGAACCAAAATTGAAAGATAGATGAAGAACAAAATTGCAATAGAGGATTAATCACCGGCTGAAACTCTAGAGATACACTCCATATTTGTTAAAGGGCATGAACTATCAAATTATACTTAAGAACTAATAAAGGCCACAAACAGCACTAGCAACGGCAAAAACCACTTAAGCCAGAACTAACCAATTCAACACTTTATTTTGGCGAAGAATAGACATAGGCACCTATCATCAATGAGAAATACTCTATTAAGCCTTATTAGTCTAAATAAACTCTGAAATGAGGATTTCTTGAATCCACCCAAGTATGGCAGTCATCACTCGATCCATCCATGGATCACATCACCGAAGAAGAAAAATGCCACTTAATAAGCAATCACATGAAAATCCACCTGCCTTTATCTCCCTAACATCATAGAAGACAAGATCGCATCACGGTGAGAATAGAGAATACAAGTGCACACTTATAACAAGAGCACACTATCACACAGAGATGAATTCAACAATTCTAAAAGCTAAATGCAGGGCATCTCAATATCTATATCAAATCACTATCAGGCAATAAAATAGCCATGAATGAAGAATGGACATCAAACTAGTCAATCTCATAAATAGACTAAATAGGAAGCGATTGCCAACACAAGAGCCTTCGCAACCCAGGATGTAGGTCTAAGAATCTCAAACTTAATAGCAGGCAATATGACAAAAGCTGCAACTCTACAATCATACATAACCATGGAAGGTCAACTTACCATCGACACCATAATACATCCCTAAATAAATCTAACATAGCTAAGCTAAAGGGAAAATAATCAACCGTGCCATGGTATTGAAAAAATTTATCTAATCGGGCTATATCTACTCAAGCCACCGAATAAGATTAGAAAGAATGGAATTCTAACTAGATAACACTAGTCTAAACAACAACCCAATATGGATCGATTACATCAAGTAATAATATCAAATAATATCAATAACCTCAAGCAGTAATAACAATAGTAATAACAATATCAACATCAATATAATGAATAGGCAGTACCAAAATAAACATCGATATCAAGTACCACTCAGGGGCCATAATAAAGCTAATGTGCCAGTATAAATAGGACTCGAACCCCAAGGCTACACACATAGGGTGCAAACATCAATGTTGATCTACCCTATCCACTACTAAAAGAAATAAATCACAAAGTAGTAATATAATCAGAAATTTAATAATAAGGTACACAATAACCAACATGAACTCATTGACGTATGGAATCTTCAATGCGTATAAAAACCCCAATAAACATAATAAAAGATAAATGAAATAAATAAAAGCACACCTATCATGATGAAATATACAATCACATGCCTGACTGATATAAGGAGCGTAAATCTTAATGGGTCCAAACTTGAACCAACCAACTAAATCATCAACTTAGGTATTAAGTGCACTATATCTAACTGGAGGTTCTATAGTTATCATGCGACTTCTCTATATAAAATGAAAGACTAACAATCCCACATCAGGAACACTTTTCAGAAAAATAGTCAATATCTATGCTGTTGTAGTAGCCTCTTGAATCCCAACATGATGAGAACCTAAACTATGCCCGTATGGCTATCAAAATGACGCTGAGAGCACTTTCTACTACCAATGATTGTTCTTCCTGCAATCATATACTATCCCAGAAACTCTAGGCTTATGGGGAGTACATGCTAACTCTGTATAATCACTAACTCACATTTAGGGCACTCTCTGATCTGATGCCTCAGATCTCCATAACTAAAACAAGATCTTAGATGAAATATCAATAGCACTATAATGATGACATGGCTTCTTGTAGGCACCTGTATAAGTCTTAATATATGCTCTCTCTATGGACCTCATAAAATACACAACCTGAGTGAAAGAAGATATGGCTGCTATCAAGTTATCAAATGCTACAAAGAGTGGAAAAATTAATCCTCTAATGATTCTATGCACTATGTCATTCTCTTAAGGATATAACATAGGACAATGCCTGGCTCAATCTGGAAACCCAATCTCATACTCAAAAACTAGTCAAGAGCCCTGTTGACCACCATTAGACCCAACTCTTGCCTAAGGACTTTTTAATTTTTGAATATTACCATGGATGAGAGGGATATGCAACATTACTTAGTTCCCCATTACTGAACCTCAAAGGGAAAAAGTAGTCAAGAGCTCAACTGGAGCCTATGCTGGACCCAAATCCTTGGGATGATGCTAAAGGTCTTGGACATCCATCTCTGACTTTAAAGTTTGACGCTATACTAAAACTCTAGAAATGCATGTCAAAGTACTCATCTACCTTTGTCGACAACGTTTCCATCTTGCATCATTCATTAGGGACTGAATAGAGTCAAAGAATGCGTTCGAGGTTCAAAAAAATTTGGACATGCGATAAGGAGTCCAAAAGTAAATTTCCTAAAATATCCCTATAGCCTCCCGTAGATAGGTTGTGAATGTCTCCAAAATGATCCATAGAACTCTTCTAACACTTTTATTTTGTACTAATAGATGGGTGAAACCTGACTCTAATGCCTATTTGTCGTGACCCAATTTGTTAAGTCATGATGGCACCTACTATAACCAATCAGTAGGAAAGCCAAACTCGTAGTCTGGAATGACTAGTAACAACTAAGCATAAGACTCCAAACTATGTCATAGAGACTCGTCGAATGAACAAGAGAGAGATAAGTAATACTCTAAATGTTAGTAGCACACCCTAAGCCTCCAAACTATGGTCACTCTACACGATGCATACATATAAATGATGATAACTCGTATTGTGATCTACAGGCTTCAGAAGTTTAGTATGAGTACCAAAACAATGGGTACTTAGTTGGTATCATCAGCCAACTAAGCTAAGCCATGATATCAAAATGATATACTGAAAGATAATCATAAGTAAGTCAAGGTAGAGAATCAAACCTGACTCATCTCTATCATAACTGTATAAATTAAGTAACTAAAATAAAATAGCAGTATAACATAAGGCATTAACATATGCCAACATCACTAAAACTAACAAGTAATAATTATCAAAATAACGATATAACATAAGGCATCTAAACATGCTGATATCGTTGTACATAACAAGTAATTAATATAGAAATAACAGTATAACATAAGGCATCAACACAAGCAATCACAAGTACAAAGTTAGCTCCCATACGCCAACTGGTGCATACAGTAAACAACTAATCACAACATCCCATATAATTGGACAGTGCACCTAAGAGAAATGTAAAGGAATCTAATAAAACAATATATCCAAATTCCATCTTTAATCAACCGCCATTCTATGCTTACCATCAATCAGTCAATTTATCAACATTCCACAATTATCATCAATCAAAAGTTCACTAACTTTCCTAAATTATAATCAATATTTATAATTAAACAACATATGGCAATGTATGCATAACCACAACAACACCATAATTTAGACAACTATATCATCGATATGCACTAGTATCTCTTTATTAGCAAGACAATGCTCATTTACTAATCTAATTACTAACCAGTCATCATATAACCTATAATTGTTATTTATAAACTATTCACCATATAATAACTATTCATGGGTCAACAACAAGTCATTATCAACCAACGAGTCAAAATCTGGCACATAGCCACAATTCATTACCTAGCCATTCATCAACTAGACAATATTTGTTTCTAGCCATTACAAACTCACTAATCACCATTGATCGAATCACCTCTAATCACCAATTGTTCACTATCCATTTTATTAACAAAATGTCATTTTGTAACTAGCATCACTAATCTAAAAATCCTCATTTTTCAACTAGTCATCATCATCGACTAAATTATTATTACCAACTAATCATCATTGCTTTAAGTCTTTATTTATGATAAATATCACTATAGCTTAAATGTCATAATTAATAGTCGTCAATACCCCTAGTCATAGTTATTGCTATGGTTTGACTATTCATAAATCAATATCAACCACTTAATTAATATTCTAGATATCATCGTTTCAACCGTAAATTAACGACTATACCACTTTATTCCTTAATCACTAGAAAACTATTGTCAGCATCTCTATTATCAACACTATACCCAACTACATTTGAGCATAAATAACATATATATTTTCCATACATAGGGCTAGCCATACTCGAATGAGTATATTTACTCATAAGAACATAAATAATCATCCTATCATCTTGTTGGGTACCATCTTATCATAAAAATATCCTCTGGCCTTATCATGTATCATCATATCCTCATAATATTCTTCACCCTTGCCGGGTATTATCATATCATCATAATATCTTCTGACCTTATCAGGTATCATCATATCATAATAATATATCCCAACCTTTATTGGTATCATCATATCATCATATCATCATAGTATCCTTCGGCCTTTCCAGGTATCATCATATCTCTATAATATCCTATGGCCTGGCCGGGTATCACATAGTATCATCCAGAATTATTGCGAATCACCATAATATCTATATTTAAATCAATAATAAAAAGCAAGCCCCACGAGGGATAAAGTCAATTACAAATCCCACGAGGGCTAAAGTACAGAACAAGCCCCACAAGGGCTAAAGTACATAACTATAAAAAGAGAATCAAGACGAGCATGACTCCTTATTTTCTCGTTCATCATCAATGTCATATCATAAATTAGTGTGAATATATATAATATGAATTTTATAAGTGATAAGTCAATAATCTAGTCCATTAGGCCATGAGCATAACCATAATCATTATCATAAGTAATGGACCAAAAATAACCTATATTGTCCCACCATTAGTATAAAGAAAGTTTATCAATAACTTGAGCAATAGAAAATCCATGAGATAATCTATAGCTTATTCGTGGCATAGTCAATATCGTACTTTATGTCTTAAGCCATATTACAATAAAAGGCCCATTCAATAAGGTGTTCGTTGGCCAATTTAATATCCAAGCAATAGCCTAATTAGTAGCCCTAGTGACAGTCACATCCATGGCTTAATAAATATCATGGTCACATGCTTCTTTAATAGTATAAACAATAGCTCACTATGGAATTATCAATAAATTTACTATAAAGGTTCCTCAATATTGCCTCAAGAGGAATTTTCTAGGCATTTCAAAAATATCTATGGGTCTCATGAGGAATACCTCAATCTTGTCTTAAGATGGGTGAAGGCCCACTTCTAAATCCCCAATATAGTTCCTAAGTTCATTTATACTCTGGACTAAGCTAAGGTATCTAATTAAACTATTAGATGTTTAGCAAGCCCCTATTAAGTCCAATGTAGGGATCCTACTCAAATACTATCACTAATTTCATTGGAACTAAAATAATATCATTAGAGTAAACATCTAAGGCTAATATTGCCATAAGAATAATTGACAAGGTTTCTACCATCTAGATAGAGTATTTCTAAGAATTATCATATAAAACATGAGACATTAAGTCTTATCCATTAAGTTTCAAGACAACAAACAAGGCATTTCACTATATGCGTCCAAATAACCTAAAAGATCAAAGTAACCACAAGTGTTGAATAATCATCAAACTAACACCTAAAACTACTCCTAATCTAACAAGATATCACAATTATATTATAATATAGCTCAATCTAACTAGAAATAAGCCTAACCTACCTCAAATCTGAAGAATGCTAATAAATCCACTAAATATTTATTTTTCCCCTCCGAGAAACCTCTTCAACATGAAAAGCTATCAAGAACATAATCAACTCATTAATACAACATAACAATCCCCACATTACACCATTGAGATTTGGGTTCATAAATGACAACAAAAAATCAAAGTGGTTCCCACTTTGAAAATTATATTTTCGAGGTCAACCCAGCATTCATACATTATTAAGGAATAATAACCCTAAATAAATAGGTAAAAGTTAAGCATATTTGGGGATAAAATCAGGCCCTCAATCTCTTTGGGGTTTTGGTAAAATAATAAAGAAATTGATTCTTGAAATTGAAGGATTCTTACCTTAAATCCATTGTTAATCACGAAAATATATATTAATCAAGCTTCCAAGTCACACCCAAGACTCAATTTAGAGTTATCTCATAATTCTAGGACTTTTAAGTCTACAAGATGAAGAAAAAATAGACAAATCATGACTTGGGGTCCCATTTATAACCTCTTCAGACATGAAGATACTGAGGTAGCCATCAGATGGACTGCGATCGCCAGTACCAGCATAGTCAAAACCTTATTTTTAACCCCCAAAACTCATTTCGAGTCTGATTTTCATAAATTAACTATGCCACCCCACTAAATTCAACGTTTTAGATGTGTTGGTGAAGTATATAAGGTCGTTTAGACAAAATATGAGTCCCATACCTATATTTCCTAATTTTCCAACTTCTGACCAATAGGTCAAATTTAGCTCAGGTGCATTGGGACCCAAACCAAAGGTCTACCTAGCCTAAAATCGATATTCTAAACCTGCTAGTGTAGTTGGAATTTTCAACTGAGATTGTTCTATTAAAGATTTTTCTCATTAGCCATTTGGAGCCTAGAAGACTTTAATATAGGGAATTGGTTATAAAACCAAAAGAACTATTTGGTAATTAAACTACCAGTCCTAGTAAGTAATAACTGACATGGAGATGCAATGAAAAAGCCCTAATGGATAAAATAAGCTAAAATATAAAAAATGACCAAAAGGGTCATTACAGATCTAGAGTTATTCCTAAGGTAAAATCTAGTGAAGTCATCATCCTATAAATAAGTTTACTTGGGAGGTCGAGTCTGATATTCATTGTATTTATCCTTAGCTTTTTCCTAATTCAAGTATTTCTACTTCCCTTAATTCTAGGACGATCAAGATTCTTAATGGTGGATGATGTAATGACCTGACTTTTGGTGATTTGTGTGAAATATGTTTTTGTATGATTTGATGATTTTACCCCTTCCTTGTGGTTGCATTGTGTTCTCTCCGGTGTGTGGCAATTATTGGCATAGTTCTCAATGCTTTATGGTGTGGTTTATGCAAGATTGTGGTCGATGTTATTAAAGGCCCTCTAGTTGATTTCGGTCTACAACTTTTGATAGGTGTGTCAGAACAAAACTTTAACTGCTCGAATAGATACAAAATTTTGATTTTTGGTTGGTAATATGGTTGATGTAGTTTAACGGTTGTTCTATCTTATTTTGACCCTCCATTCCAAAAATTACAAAATTGGGTTTTTGGGGTCAATTTTGTGAAAATGATGTTTTAGCAAAAATTTGATATCGCTATTGAGTATGGAGTGTCGAATTTAGAGGGGTAGCATTGTTTGTTTGCATACTTGAGATTTTAGATGAATCCCAAGAAGTCCATAGAGACTTGGAATTCTTAAAGTCTCCAGTTGGTACACCACTCAGCTGGTTCACTCTCTTCAGTTATTCTTTGGTGTTTTAAGTTACTATGCTTGATAGCCAAAATATTTCCTAAGGGACACCAGGATTGCTTAAGCGACAACTACTTAAACAATGGCCTAGTCGCTTAAGCATCACTAGCATGCCCAATACCTATAGCTTAAGTAACAACCATTCCGCATACGTGATGAGGAAGGCTTTGCTTAAGCGATGTATAGTCTTTTAAGCGATAGCTGCCTAAGTGACCCAATATTCTCTTACACAATGCCTGGTGGTTTGTTTTCCCTTTTTAAGATTTTTATACTATTTTGGAGACTTGGAGCTTGGGGGTTGAGGTTTTGAGCATTTTTTGTCATTTAAAGCTTGGATAAGCTCTAAATCCTTATTACATCAACTTTTCATTGACTTTATCATTTGAATATTGTTGAAACTCATATTTAAAGGTAAAATTTAGAGATTTTTGCCTGGAAGGCCCAAATTATCATTTCTTTAATTAAACCCTAATTTCACTCCATTTTTACTTAGGTTTTCTCTTATGAGTTACTTTAATCTTAGGAAGAATGTTTTTTGAAAAATATTCTGGAATTACCTTTTCTTTTTGAAAACCCATTTCAAGGGTTCATTTTGACCCTGATATGAAAGTGGACAATATGGGATCATTGACTTTATTTTGACATGTAGATTCTGTATTAGTATGTTTTAGTTGATTCAGGGTTTGTTCGTGAGGGGAAAGCTTTGGATTGAGTGATTTGGGACCAATTTTTTTGCATTCAAGGTAGATTATGACTTAACTATCTTTATACTGGGTTAGGTTGTTAATAATAATTTAAAATCATGCTATGGGTATAGGTTTGTATCATAGAAAATATGTTCAGGTGATTTATATGTCCGTATGGGGCCCTACATGTATAAAATACTATGGTTTTGAGACATTAATTTCTATGTGTGACTATGTGGGGTCTTCAATGATTTATTTATCATAGTGTTGATATATATATGTCTGGTTGTACACTTTTTGGTGGGAATAGCCTATATTTTGGGACTTATATGGCATCGATGAGTTTTCTTTCGTTTCACTCGATGGTTTCTAAATTATTTTGGCTCACAAGGTTGGTAGATTAGTTGGTTACTCAATATTCTCATTTTTGTTGGCTGTAAGCATTATATCTTCATATCATACTCATCAATGAAACATTGGTACACCCATGGAAATACTAGAAACACTGTATTTTTTGACAAAAAATGTGACATCTTTAAAAACCCTCTACCATTGTATGTGCCAGAGATAAGTTACGGATATTGATATTAGATATTGGTTGTATATGTTTTTATGAACTCCCCATGGATCCCACCTCAGGATCATATCTCGGTAGGTATACATGGAGGTTATACGATGACCTCATACAATACATCACCATCATGCTTATCATCTTTATTGCATTCTATATATTGTGTTTATTCTGTGTTTTTTTTCTATTCTTGACTTGATATCCATCCACATTTCCTATCTTTTTATTCTTGTATTTGGTGTATGTGTATATTTTCTCTTCTTTCCCTTATCTGTATTTATTTTATATGTATTTAGATTCTGTAAGTAGAGATAGTATGGGATACTGTTTGGGACATTTTTGGATTGTAGGTTATGTGCCCATAGTTTGTGTTTATATTCTATATTTTCTACTTTAGACGGTTGGCCTATGATACCTACCAAGTACAAATGAACCGTGCTTATCCCTACTATGCCTTTTCAGTGCATATATAGGTGCAAGTGCGGTATACAAATAGCTAATTCAGGCGACATTCAGAGTATATTCGAGGTAGCGGATATCTAATGCTTCAGGATATGGCCTACTACCTCTACCTATGTATTCATGACTTATTTAATTTTCATGCAAAGGTTTAATCCTTTTGGACTATTATTATATCTTTGGGATTTTAGATGTATTTAGTAGTTCTTACACTGTGACACAAGGTTTTGGGCTATTGTATGGTATCTTGACTATGTATCTCTACTTTTACTATATATATGTATGGTTCAAATCCATTCTAGGAGTCTTGCCTTAGGTATTGGCATTGGTTCTTCTTTTCATATCATTCCGAGTAATAAATTTATTTGTCAAGGCTTGATGCGATATGTGCCATCATGACTCTTAGTTTTTGGGCCGTGACAAATATTTTCATATTGTGTTGAAGGATTTGGAACTATTTATGGGTTGTTTATATGTATTGTTGTTAGTAAGTAATGGGCGACCTTATAAATGGTCGAATGGAGCTATATTAAAATATAGAAAGAGGGTGTGGTGTTACACCAAGTATTTGGGTGCAGGCTGGTCTTACTACCCGTGATAGTGTATAGCTACTAATATTCAAATCTTACATGATGATTAGCTCCTAATATTAGCATCATTATGTACTTATACTAGACATTAGTTTCTTAAAGGAAATAAGGCTAATTTATTTTAATATTTGAGTTGGTGCAGCAAGGTATGTAAGGCTGTTCGATTCCATATTCTTTCGATAGAAATCTCATACTTGTGTTACTATCAACAAAGTTAGCTTCCTTAATGTTGTTCCTAGTAAAATATATATAGAAGTGATGTAATATTTTAAACATCACTAATGACCTTGTTCCTAGTACCTATGATCCCACAAATATGTTAAAGTACTTCAATATATGTTTATTACTAGATTTATGTGTTTACTCATTAAAGTCAAAAACTTGTCACATATTTCTCTTCTATGTCTCAAAAAGATCCTAGATTACACGTGGTAAGTGTTCTCACATATTAGGTAAATAAATTGCCTATCTACCACAACTTGCTTCAATTATCTATTTGATAATATGCATCATTGGCTTACATATTTACATGGTCCCTTTGTTGGACATCACTTAAATTGCTATAGTTTATAAGGTTAACCCATAGAATTCTTACTTGTTCCATTTTGCAGTTTACATTTACACACTTGGAATATGTATTTTTCCTTAAACTAAATTTGTACACAAGCTTTATTAGTTCTCTGTAACGCCCAGAGATCCCATCCCGAGATGTCACCCAGTGCTTATGACCCAAAGGACCACAAGATAACCCTTTTACTGATATTTTTACCTGTGCACTGGATAATGTCTGAAATAAATATGGAAACTATCCATAAGGTTCAACACATCTACGAATAAATAAAACTAAAAATCGAATACTAATACATCCATCTGAAAAGCCTCTAAACTATCTGAACTGCGGAGTTAATGGTACATGTCCCTAACTAACTTCGTCAACTAAAAGTAAACAAAATCTAATGCAATAATAGTAAAATGAGATTTGTCCTCAAAAGAAGAGGACTAACAGATATGGCGACTGAGGAAACTCTGGATCCTGTGCCTCTGAACTTATGGTGTCAAATAGAATACCATAATGCAAATGCGTCAGTACAGGAATATACTGAGTATTTAGATGAGGTAGGTTAAATGTAAGGACTCATACATGCATAATATCTAAACTGAATAATAATGAAAATGCCGCATGAAAACACATACACATACATGAATGCATAGACCATAGTCATAATCATCACAACTCTAGAGACTGAAACTCGGATACTGCCTTACTGCAGGCCAAACTCACTACTGATACAAAGATACTGAGACACTTGCTCATCTGATAATGATGACTGAGAAACTGGATGTACTTACATCGATGACTGAATTCTGAGCTTACTGCTCTCAAATGACAAGATTAAAGATTTACCTCTCTAACGGATGATTAAGGAAGCTATTATCAAGGGTAAGGAAATGATCACATCTGAATCTGAGACAGTGATCAAGCCTGTCTAGTGGCATATCTCTGAATATGATATCAAATAACTTTATATGAGACCAAGACTATCTGACAGATTGTCCATAAATCAATGGAACTATCTGAGTTCCTCATAGAGATAGATGACTGTAGCTGACAGTCTAGATTTCTGAAGATTGTTACTGAGATTGAGACTAAATCTGAAACAAAAACTAAAACTGTGGAAAGTAGTTACTTAACCAACATGCCCCAAACTACCACAGGTGGGGTCAAACCTATAACCCCAGCTGGAAGGGTATCAATACTGTGCCACGGGTAAAGACCTCTCTCTAGTCAATCCTCTCTAGCGGATGACCCTTACAAGAAAGTTAACCTAAGGCAATATAATAGTCAAATACTCTCTCTCTGGAGGTGGTAGCTTTTTTCCTAATGGTGACTCCTGTATCCTGCGGTAGCTATACTATTTTGGAGGTCAGGGATTTCTACTAATGACTCTGACCTCTCTCTCACTGATGGGAGGATCCGCCATCCTTTCCCTAACTCGGTACTAGTTTCTACTCCTAACCAAAAGACTCTGACTGAATTATTAACTGAACACAATTGAACTAAATCTAATACTGATCATGTTTATGAAAAGATTTGACTAAGCTACACTGAGATCACTTAGTTCTGTATCTGAAAAAAATGATATTGAATCATAGTATTTGACTGATGATACAAACCTTGAATAAATTATTCGGTCACTATTGATGATAGGCAAAATCATGCGCCTATATCAACATATTTTGCCCATATTTTAGCATAGTTTTGAGAACAACTTATATATTTCATGCACTTTTAGTCCTTTTTCCTGTAAAGGAGCTAACGAACATGATTAGGGAAGTTTCAGGTATAAATGATGCAAAATAAAGCATTTTATGGATTACTTGACGCAAAAGAAAGCTCACAAAGGAAGGAAAGGGAGTTTACACGCCTAAGGACCAAAACTACTGCATGGAAAATCTGTCCCGGGCTAAAATAGCATTTCTGAAGACTTTGGGGACTTACAGACACATAGCTGGATTTTGACAATGATACATTAACCTAGTACAATTGGGTTATGTATTTCATTAGTTTATTTGGATTATGACAATGTTACATTAACCTAGTACACTTGGGTTAAGTATTCCATTAGCCTAGTAGGATTTGGTTATTTATTTCAGTAGCTTAGTAGGATTAGGCTATGGGTATTATAAATACCCTATCATGCTATAGATTTTTATTCATTCATAAACTCTTCAATTAATCAATTAATCTTCTTCCATCCCTCTCATCTTCCATTACAAACACTTCTAATCTACTCTTCTATTCTTAAATTCCACAACAAGAGAATCGTTACCAAGCCAAGGATTCAAGCCTCATGCCTATCACTTGATCTACACGCCATTACTCAATATCGTGATATAATAACAATGTCAATCGTGATCTCCTTCGCATTCATGGGTAACTAAACTTCTCTGTTGGGGTTATGGAAGCCGAATGAGTTACTATCTATTGCTGTGAGTTTGTGAGTTCGTGACACGTATATTGCTTATATCATTATTCTCTTCATCATAATCTACATTCTTTGCGGTTGCAAACGCAAAAATACGCCAGTGTAACATTTAACCTGTTCGAGAGAAAGGTTATTTGTCTGGAAAAGAGATAGTGTCAAGGTAGTAGGACACCCTTTCCTATTAAAAAGCTAGTGCCGTAACTAGACTAACCTCTTGGAGAATTCGTACCATTAGACACGCTTTAAGCTCGAGAGAGTTAAAGTGAAATAGTCCTTGTTGAGGTTGAGAGATGATGATAGGCGAAATTACGCGCCTATATCAATATATTTTGCCCATATTTTAGCCTAGTTTTGAGAACAAATTATATATTTCATGCACTTTTAGTCCTTTTTCCTGTAAATGAGCTAACGAACATGATTAGGAAAGTTTCAGGTATAAATGATGCAAAATACAACATTTTATGGCTTACTTGATGCAAAAGAAAGCTCACGAAGGAAGGAAAGGGAGTTTACACGCCTAAGGACCAAAATTGCTGCATGGAAAATATGTCCCGGGCTAAAACAACATTTCTGAAGACTTTGTGGACTTACAGACACATAGCTGGATTTTGACAATGATACATTAACCTAGTACAATTAGATTATGTATTTCATTAGTTTATTTGGATTATGATAATGTTACCTTAACCTAGTACATTTGGGTTAAGTATTCCATTAGCCTAGTAGGATTTGGTTATTTATTTCAGTAGCTTAGTAGGATTAGGCTATGGGTATTATAAATACCCTATCATGCTATAGATTTTTATTCATTCATAAACTCTTCAATTAATCAATTAATCTTCTTCCATCCCTCTCATCTTCCATTACAAACACTTCTAATCTACTCTTCTATTCTTAAATTCCACAACAAGAGAATCGTTACCAAGCCAAGGAAACACGCCTCATGCCTATCACTTGATCTACACGCCATTACTCAATATCGTGATATAATAACAATGTCAATCGTGATCTCCTTCGCATTCATGGGTAACTAAACTTCTCTGTTGGGGATATGGAAGCCGAATGAGTTACTATCTATTGCTGTGAGTTTGTGACACGTATATTGCTTATATCATTATTCTCTTCATCTTAATCTACATTCTTTGCGGTTGCAAACGCAAGAATATGCCAGTCTGACATTTAACTTGTTCGAGAGAAAGGTTATTTATCTGGAAAAGAGATAATGTCAAGGTAGTAGGACACCCTTTCCTATTAAAAAGCTAGTGCCGTAACTGGACTAACCTCTTGGAGAATTCATACCGTTAGACACGCTTTAATATCGAGAGAGTTAAAGTTAAATAGTCCTTGTTGAGGTCGAGAGACGCTTGGATTTACCATCGACTACAATTCTCTATAAGCAATTGCATGTCAGAATTCTACACACTCATAGCCAATAGAGACGTATACCTCAGAAGGTGGACATAACCCCAACGCTTCAATTCTCATTGTTTACAACCAACATAACAACCTCTCTCTTTTTACTTTATTATTTTCAGCTTTTGTTTACATTACTTGCAAAACAAGAATCCCCCCTTCTTACGAGACTTGCACCAAAAGTTTAGTAATTTTTCTTACTTGTTGGCCAAGCTATTCCCTGTGGGATCGACACCCAACCCGGGTTGGGTTCTATATTTGCTAACGACCACTTTACACTCAAACGAGAGATGTAGATTGAGCGTTATCAAAAATTGGCGCCGTTGCCGGGAAATACGAGTGTCAATTAAGTTCGTGATAATTACTAGACCCTTTGGTCAAAGATTCTCGTACTTTTACGTTTAGATTTTGTTTTTGTTTCTTGCATGTTTTTACTTTAGTGCATGCCCCATACTGGAAGTTTTGGTCAACCGTTATTACCAATCAATCCTGAACCACAACGAATTAGAAAAATGGAAGCACAAGCTGAAATCGACAGGATGGCTGCTCAACACGAGCAAGCAAGATTAGCCGCCCTTGCTGCTGCTCAAGTCCAACAACAAAATATTGATAATCTTGGGCGAACAACAAACCCTGACGATGAGGATTTAGGTGACGACGAGTTGATAAACCTAAGTCATGTTGCTGAAACTACAACACCTGCCAACAGAAGAGGTCGACAAGCTCGGTATCGGTATGAACGCCAACCTTTGCATCCAACTTTTGACGATGATGATGATGATCTTGATGGTGCCGGAGCCACTGGAGCTATAATTCCACCACCATTAGCCCCCGGAGCCAAGGTCAACATCACTAGCACCATGATTCAGTTATTGTAACTCAAGGGATTATTTGGTGGACTAGCAGGCGATAATCCGAATATGCATCTCATCAACTTTATTTCTACATGCAAGTATTTTGACAATCCCGGTGTTGGTCAGAATGCTATTCGATTACGTCTATTTCCATTGTCTCTGTATGGGGAGGCAACACTATGGTTGAATGGGCTGACTCCTGATTCAATTACAAATTGGAGGCAATTGAGAGACGATTTCCTAGAAAGATTCTTTCCGCCATCCAAAAGGGCTCAATTGAGAGATGAAATCAGCAACTTTCGTCAGCTTCCCTCTGAAGCTCTTCATGAAACAGGGGAGTGGTTCAAGACAAACCTAGCGAGATGCCCAAACCATCACATGACTAATGTTTACCTTATGGAGATCTTGTATAGAGCCTTGAATTCAATAACTAAACCAGTGGTGGACAACGCAGCTGGAGGTTATTTCATGGACCTCACCTTTGGTCAAGCAAGCAATATGCTAGATCGTATGACGAAACAAAGTAGAGCTTGGCATACTTGGGATTCTGAGGTAGCAAGCCCCACTTTATCTATTGGCATGACTGCATAACAAAGAAGAAGAGAAGAAGAACGTGATCAAGACATGGCGCACATGAAAACACAAGTGGATCTTCTGACAAAGCATTTATTATCAGGGAAGATCAAAAAAGTGAAAGCTGTGGCGCTAAAAGGAAGAGACGAATCTGATTCTGAAGAGGAGGCCAACTACTTGAACAATCAGGGGGGTTTCCGTGGGAATGCCCAAGGAAACCAAGGTCGGAACTATTATGATAAATATGGAAGCAAAGACCAAGGTAGTTGGAAGAAAAACAATGAAAAGAGTGGTTTGTACGTTCCCCCTGGTAGACGTAATACCACCACATCTAATTCTGGAGGTATGGAAGACATGATGGCTAAGCTATTGAAAGGAGTGGGAGCAACGAGCGCGGGAGTTATGGAGGTGATTAATGATTTGTCCTCCATGAAGCAATTAGTTGATTCTCATTCCACTTCTATCAAGCAAATAGAGCAACAATTCAGCCAACTTTCAGCAGCATTCAATCAAAGAAAGGCTGGTACCTTACCTAGCGATACTGTGCAAAACCCAAGGAATGATGGGTCATGCATGGCCATCACTACCAAAAGTGGTAAGGTGCTGGAAACTTCAGAAAAAGGCAAGTAAATGGTTGATGAAGTTGTGGACATGGACGACAATGCAAAAGGAGAAGATGCCGTAACAACTACTTCCAACGTCAAGGACGTTACACCTAGTGACGTGCAGCCTGAAAAAATGGAAAAACGGAAGCAAGAGGAGAAGAAAGCCATGGAGAGAACACTTTCATACCCACCACCACCTTTTCCCCAAAGATTGAAGAAGGTGGCGGATGACACGAAGTTCAGCAAATTTATGGCTATGTTGAAGCAGCTGACCATTAATGTTTCATTGGTAGAGGCACTTGAACAAATGCTTGGGTATGCGAAGTTTATGAAAGGTCTTTTGACCAAGAAGAGGGCAGCAAGTTATGAGCTGAAGGATGATGTGCATCATTGTAGTGCAATTGCTACCCGATCGATAGTTCAGAAGAAGGCCAACCCCGGAGCTTTCACTATTCCTTGCACCGTCGGATCTTTGAACTTTGCCAAAGCATTATGTGACTTAGGAGCCAGGATCAAATTTATGCCATTATCGATCTACAAGAATTTGGGGTTAGGAGATCCTACTCCAACCAATATGAGGCTTGTCATGGCGGATAGGTCGGTAAAAAGACCAGTTGGTATTCTATGCGATGTCTTGGTAAAGGTTTCTTCATTTATCTTCCCATAAGACTTTGTCATCTTGGATTGCGAAGTAGATTCTGAGGTTCCCATAATCTTGGGACGCCCTTTCCTTGCAACAAGAAGTGTGCTCATAGATTTGAGAGCTAATGAGCTTTCATTCCGAATAAATGACGAAGTGGGTCGTTTTGATGTTTGCAAATCAATGAAGCAACCCAAAGATCTGAGTGTATTTTCTGTGGCTGATGTTGTCTTTGATGATGAGAAAGAACGACTTGAAGAAGAGCAAATTCTTGATGATCCTTTGGAGGTTTTGCTCATGAAAGGAGAGAATGAGGATGCTGAAATTTCTGAAGAAGCTATTTGTCCTCTATCGGGATTAGGGACATATCGCTATACTCCCAAGAAGCTGGATCTTGATCTCAAGAATCGACCCACACCACCAGCCAAGCCATCTATTGAAGAGCCACCCACGTTAGAATTGAAGGAGCTACCAAGTCATTTGAAGTACGTATTCTTAGGAAGAGGAAACACACTTCCAGTCATAGTGGCAGCCGATTTGGGTGAGCAACAAGTTGCAACTCTTATTGCGATCTTACGCAAGTATATTAGAGTTATTGGATGGACCATTGCGGATATTATTGGTATTCTACCTGGGATTTGCACATAAAATTCAGCTTCAAGAAAAGTGCACACCCACCATTGAGCATCAAAGGCGTTTAAACCCACCAATGCAAGAAGTGTTGAAGAAGGAGATTATCAAGTGGTTAGACACAGGAGTTGTATATCCTATCTCTGATAGTACATGGGTAATTCCTGTAAAATGTGTTCCCAAGAAAGGAGGTATGACGACGGTCGCAAATACAAAGAATGAGCTTATTCCACTCAGGCCCGTTACTGGATGGAGAGTATGCATGGACTACCACAAGCTAAATTCTTAGACACTCAAGGATCACTTCCCCATGCCATTAATGGACCAAATGCTAGATCGATTAGCGGGGAAAGGATGGTTTTGCTTCTTGGATGGTTATTCAGGTTATAATCAGATTTGTATTGCTCCCGAAGACCAAGAGAAGACAACATTTACATGCCCATATGGTACATTCGCCTTCAAAAGCATGCCATTCGGGTTGTGTAATGCACCAGCCACCTTTCAACGTTGTATGATGTCTATTTTCTCTGATATGGTTGAAGACAGTTTGGAGGTATTTATGGAAAACTTTTCAGTTGTTGGTGAGTCTTTCGAAGCATGCTTGGAAAACTTGAGCATGGCATTACAAAGATGTGTAGAGTTCAACCTTGTGCTGAATTGGGAGAAGTGCCACTTCATGGTAAAAGAAGGAATCGTTCTTGGGCACAAGATCTCCGAAAGAGGAACAGAGGTTGATCGAGCAAAAGTAGAGGTAATTGAGAAGCTACCGCCTCCAATTTCAGTGAAGGGATTTCGTAGTTTTCTTGGCCATGCTAGGTTCTATCATAGGTTCATCAAAGACTTCTCTAAAATTGCTAGTCCATTGTGCAAACTACTGGAGAAAGATGGGAAGTTTGACTTTAATGAAGATTGCTTAAAGGCATTCGAATGCCTTAAAGGAAAACTCATTGAAGCCCCTATCATGGTAGCACCAGATTGGACGCTCCCGTTTAAAGTCATGTGTGATTCTAGTGGTGTAGCCGTTGGCACTGTTCTTGGACAGAGAAAGGAGAAATTATTTCATCCTATCTACTATGCGAGTAAGGTCCTAAATGAAGCCCAAAGGAACTACACTGTTACTGAACAAGAGCTCCTAGCGGTTGTGTATGCGTTTGAGAAGTTTCGTGTCTATCTATTGGGTACTAAGGTGATCGTCCATACAGACCATGCAGCTCTTAGGTATCTGATGACAAAGAAGGATGCAAAACCAAGGTTGATTAGATGGGTATTGCTGCTGCAAGAGTTCGATTTTGAGGTCAAAGATAGAAGAGGTTGTGAGAACCAAATGGCTGATCACCTATCTTGACTTGAGAATGAGCATGTGGCGCAACCTGGAATTCAGATTGATGATGCATTCCCTGACAAGGAGATATTAGCGACAACAATGGAGAAATTACCATGGTATGCCGACTTTGCAAATTTCGTGGTGAGTAATGTGCTACCTGCCAATATATCTTACCACCAAAGGAGGAAGTTTATGCATGACGCACAACACTACTATTGGGATGAGCCTTATTTGTTTCGAAGATGCGCTGATGGTATCATTCGATGATGTATATCCCATGAAGAAGTGCCCACTATATTAGAAGCATTCCATACATCCCAAGTTGGAGGACATCATGCAGGCAATCGAACGGCAAGAAAAGTATTGCAAAGCGGTTATTATTGGCCTTCAATATTCAGAGATGCATATGACTATGTGAGAAGGTGTGACCAATGCCAACGTCAAGGTGCTATTTCAAAACATCATGAGATGCCCATGTCCAAAATTCTGGAGGTAGAACTCTTTGATGTATGGGGTATTGATTTCATGGGTCCATTCGTGAATTCGTTTGGAATGAAGACATCTTGGTTGCTGTGGATTATGTTTCGAAATGGGTTGAAGCTGTAGCATTGGCCGAAAACGAAGGAAAGCGTGTTGTAGCGTTCTTAAAGAAGAATATATTCTCTCGCTGTGGAGTACCTCGTACTATCATAAGTGATGGACGATCTCACTTCTGCAACAAACTATTCAAATCTGTATTGGCCAAGTATGGTGTCAAGCAACATAAGGTAGCTACGCCTTATCATCCCCAAACTAGTGGACAAGTAGAGGTTTCCAATCGCGAGATCAAGCAAATCCTTGCCAAAACGGTTAATGCGAATAGGAAGGATTGGTCTCGAAAGCTAGATGATGCACTATGGGCGTATAGGACTGCATTCAAAACACCCATTGGTATGTCACCATATCAACTAGTTTATGGGAAGGCTTTTCATCTACCCATCGATCTTGAACACAAGGCATTGTGGGCATTGAATTAATTGAACTAGAATTGGGATGATGTGAGGAATCTGAGGTTGGAGCAGCTGAACGAACTAGATGAATTCCGTCTCCATGCATATGAAAGATCGGATTTATACAAGGAGCGGATGAAGAAGTATCATGATCAGCGGATTGTTCGACGAAACTTCGAAAAGGGTGATATGGTACTACTCTTCAACTCCAGATTGAAGCTCTTCCCAGGTAAGTTAAAATCTCAGTGGTCTGGTCCATTTAAAATTATCCAAGTCTACTCGTCTGGAGTAGTCGAATTGGAAGGCAATAAGGGTGTTGTCTTCAAAGTGAATGGCCAACGTGTTAAGCCTTATATTGGTCCTCTTGACTCGATGAATGACATGGCCATCACTTATCTCGACGAAGTCTAAGTACTCGATATTATTACATCGAGCCACGACAATAAATAAGGCGCTAGATGGGAGACAACCCATCGTTTTATCGTTTTATCGTTTTATCATTTTTTCTTTCGTTCTAGTACTTGTTTTGCTTTTGATAAATGAAAATACAAAAATAAAAGTCGTGCCACGACCAAAACTAAGGCGCTTGGTGGGAGGTAACCCATCGTACTAATCGTTTTTATTTGTTTTGAGCAAATATAGGTGCAAGAAGTAGTCAACGAGGAGATTGATTTCAATTGATGATTTGGACGCATTGTATGGTAAAGTTGGTAAGTTAGGAACGGTGATGCATAAGGCTATGGATTGAGCATTTCTTACGCCAAAATAGGCTTCGAGGAAGGCTAGGCCTTGGTAAAACTAGGCCACGAATGATGCACAACCTATCCTATAGCATAAGGTCTCGGAATCTAGTGTGCTATACACTATGCGCCGCCTATTCCTAGGTATGCTTTTGACTATGCGCCACCTATGCTATGGCATTTGGTCTCAGTATCTCATATGCCATAGACTATGCGGCGCATATGTCTCATTATGCTATAGACAATGCGCCGCATATGACATTGATATGCCGAGTATTATGCGCCGCATATGTGGTATTTTTGTCTCCAAAAATGATTGTAAGTACTACGTTGCTATGCCTATTATGAATTGCTAAATCGTATAAGATTGTTGGTGATGTTCATGTGTTTCGATTGTTGATGTAAAATTATGTGAGTGGACATATACGTAGGAAAATCTTGACTTATTTCCGACTTGAATTTGGTTTCAATAGCATTGTTATGATAATTTCGGAATTTCTATGGCTATGAACATTGCTTTAGATTGTTGTTTGGATACATACATGTTAGACTATCCCGACCATCGGGATAAGACTTATAGTGCCTACCGACTTAGGAAGTTGTGATTGTTGTAAGAATAACGATTCCATGTGGTAACCCCTATGTAGTAGTGTTGTTATATCTACCATGAAAGTAGTCCAATGGCTGCAAGTAAGTGATGCATTGCTGATTTTCTTGTCGGAATACAATCCTAAAACGTATGTCGATGAAATCTGAGTACTCGACCACTTTCACTTCACTAATTTGTGTTGACAAAACTAAGTGTGGGGTGGTACCCCTATTGGTTGATTATAGATTGTATCGATTGAGATTGTGCTGCAACTAACACTATTTCTAGTCTCAGGCACAATGGCACCTAAAACGAGGCAAGACAAGGAGAAGGCTACCACGTCCCAAAAGGGCAAGAAGAGAAGTCGAAAGGACCAAGGAGAATCATCCTCAGCACAACTACCACGCAGAATGTTTGGAATAAAATGGGTTCTTGAGGAAGAAGCCAAAGCATGGTACAGCAGCAACAAAGAAAGAAAATATGTTCACGTCGACTTGATCAACAAGGATACCTTAGCAAAGAAGGAGCTGCGTATGTTGGCAAAAATAATGGCTTTGAAGCTGGATATCATCTTTCGCAACATGGGAGAGTGTAATCTTGATTTGACAAGAGAGTTTTATGCCAACTGGTCCCCGAACACAACAGGCAATGAAGTCAAAATTTGGGGCCAAGTGTTACAGCTCACCTCGGATTGGATTAACTCTTTTCTTGGCTTACCTTCGGTCGACATAGCACCATTCAAAGAGCTGTACAGCAGGCCTCCTTATAGAGCAATACGAAACACACTTTGTGGAAGCATATCGATGGCAAGGTGGGGCAGACATAAAGAAACAGGCCGACACAACACCTTCCCCTATGCTCCACTGAATAGGGAAGCAAGAATCTGGATGCGCATTGTCAACTCATGTCTTATTCCTGGGACTCAATACACCAAGATATCAAGAGATAGAGTGTGTTTGGTCTATGCTTTGTTGACAAATGTCCCTATCAAATTTGGGGCAATCATTCGATCTACCATGAGGAAGGCCAGACTCCACAAAAGGTCCCATTTCACATTTGGCAATTTGTTGACAGCAATCTTGCGGAAGGAGGATATCGAAGAGGAACCAGTTGACCACAAACTCCCACATAACCCAAAGAAGGTTGATCTCAGCAAGGTCAAAGATGCTGAAACAACTCATGGTGTCAACCTTACTACTGCGGTGAGACATGCTCGTGATGAGAGTTTCTTCCGTCATATCTATGGCATGACACGATATACTATGATGAGTGGTGGACGTATTCCAACTGCTGAAGAGCTCCAACAGCTGGACCACGACTACCCAATGAACATGCATGCATGAGAGATGTGTGGAGTGGGCATATATTTTGAGGAACCTGACGATGATGTGCCGACTGATGATGATCGACGCTTGCCTGATTCTGACGAGGAGGAAAACTTTGACGACGACTCTTATGATGATTCCGACGAAGGGGGTATGACCCCCGACATTGACGAAGGGTCCGACTAACCAGGTTATTCGAATTTATTTTCCACTGAGGGCAGTGTCCCGTTTAAATGTGGGGTGGCGGTATCGCATGCTATACTTCTCTGTTTGCACCTATGTTTGTATGTTTGTTTGTTAACTTTGTTTGAGATCATTTTTTTTTGTTTTTTTTTGTTTGATGTTTTTTTAAGTTTTTTTTAGGAGTCAAATTTTTTCTAGCTTCGCATGAAATTATTTTGATAGGCAACATGAGATTATAACAAGAGTATGTGCTACAATTGTGACTATTGAGACGTTTAGGCTCTAGTTGTGACTCATTATGTGATATTGTGTGATTCAATTCCTTCACTTGTTGGGTCGAGAGTCTATATTACTTCCAATCAAGTTGACCATGTGCCTTGTGTGTGTGAGAATAATAGTATATTCTATGTGTGTAGCTGATGCTAGAACTTGCCTGGTATGTATGCAAAGCGAAAATAAGGAGTGTAAGTTTAGGATATGATTTAGGCATTTCTTTGGCAACCTATATTTGTTAACTTTCATTTTTACCTACCCATGAACATCATCCTAGTTAAACCCTTTTGAGCCTTTAGCCTATTTCTTTGACAACCTTGTATGTAAGCCTAATCCATTTCTTTCAAGACCGTAATTTGATCCAAATTCCTAAGTGCTTTAAAGTCCAAAAGTCATGTGACAACATAAGAGGAAATTGGGTAAGAATGATGCTTTAAATTGTAATGGTGCTTGAATGCGTTATGAAAAAGAAAAGTGCTATCATAAGAGGTATGTTGTGAAAAGAAAAAGGAAAAGAAAGCCGAAAAGTGAGTTGTGCTTAAAAATTGAAAAACAAAAGAGGAGAACAAGGGTGGTAGAAAAAAAAAAGAAAGAAGAAAGGTTGAAAGAAAGAATAAGTGTCAATGATACAAAGTGATGTATTAAAGCGCTTAGGAACCTAGTCACTATTCTTGGCCAAAATAGTCCTACCCGTCCCTTAGCCTACATTACAACCATCTAAAGACCTACTTGATCCTAATCTTAACATTTCGACATTTATTAGAGTACTACATTAAGGGAAAGCCTATGGTCATCAGTTTCTACATATGAATTCTTTGTGAGAGTGAGAGCAAGGATATGTCGAGACCCATGTTTGAAAAATATGCTATATTTGTGAGTGATTATGGGTACTATATTGTGAGACACACATGGTTGATGAGTTTTGGATAGTTGTATATGATTCTATGCACCTTAACATTTGCATGCAAGTTGATCACCATCACGAGTCTATGCTAGAGGTTAAATTGTTTCTACTTATAATCGGAAAGCTACTCTTTGTTGATAATTGTTGTGCTTGTCTTGATAAATGTTTTGTGTTGTTGCTGTAAAAACCCTAAGTTGATGTTTATAAGGACATGATATGTTGTTCGAGGACGAACAAAGCTCTAAGTGTGGGGTGTTGATGATAGGCGAAATTACGCGCCTATATCAATATATTTTTCCCATATTTTAGCCTAGTTTTGAGAACAAATTATATATTTCATGCACTTTTAGTCCTTTTTCCTGTAAATGAGCTAACAAACATCATTAGGAAAGTTTCAGGTATAAATGATGCATAATACAGCATTTTATGGCTTACTTGACGCAAGAGAAAGCTCACGAAGGAAGGAAAGGGAGTTTACACGCCTAAGGACCAAAACTGCTACATGGAAAATCTGTCCCGGGCTAAAACAACATTTCTGAAGACTTTGTGGACTTACAGACACATAGCTGGATTTTGACAATGATACATTAACCTAGTACAATTAGGTTATGTATTTCATTAGTTTATTTGGATTATGATAATGTTACCTTAACCTAGTACATTTGGGTTAAGTATTCCATTAGCCTAGTAGGATTTGGCTATTTATTTCATTATCTTAGTAGGATTAGGATATGGGTATTATAAATACCCTATCATGCTAGAGATTTTTATTCATTCATACACTCTTCAATTCAATCTTCAATTAAACAATTAATCTTCTTCCATCCCTCTCATCTTCCATTACAAACACTTCTAATCTACTCTTCTATTCTTAAATTCCACAACAAGAGAATCGTTACAAAGCCAAGGAAACACGCCTCACGCCTATCACTTGATCTACACGCCATTACTCAATATCGTGATATAATAACAATGTCAATCGTGATCTCCTTCGCATTCATGGGTAACTAAACTTCTCTGTTGGGGTTATGGAAGCCGAATGAGTTACTATCTATTGCTGTGAGTTTGTGAGTTTGTGACACGTATATTGCTTATATCATTATTCTCTTCATCTTAATCTACATTCTTTGCGATTGCAAATGCAAGAATACGCCAGTCTAACATTTAACTTGTTCGAGAGAAAGGTTATTTGTCTGGAAAAGAGATAATGTCAAGGTAATAGGACACCCTTTCCTATTAAAAAGCTAGTGCCGTAACTGGACTAACCTCTTGGAGAATTGGTACCGTTAGACACGCTTTAAGATCAAGAGAGTTAAAGTGAAATAGTCCTTGTTGAGGTCGAGAGACGCTTGGATTTACCATCGCCTACAATTCTCTATAAGCAATTGCATGTCAGAATTCTACACACTCATAGCCAATAGAGACGTATACCTCAAAAGGTGGACATAACCCCAATGCCTCAATTCTCATTATTTACAACTCACGTAACAATCTCTCTCTCTTTACTTTATTACTTTCAACTTTTGTTTACATTACTTGCACGACAAGAATCCTCCCTTCTTACGAGACTTGCACCAAAAGTTTAGTAATTTTTCTTACTTGTTGGCCAAGCTATTCCCTGTGGGATCGACACCCAACCCAGGTTGGCTTCTATATTTGCTAACGACCGCTTTACACTCAAACGAGAGCTGTAGATTGAGCATTATCAAGAGACGCTTGGATTTACCATCGACTACAATTCTCTATAACCAATTGCATGTCAGAATTCTACACACTCATAGCCAATAGAGACGTATACCTCAGAAGGTGGACATAACCCCAACGCTTCAATTCTCATTGTTTACAACCAACGTAACAACCTCTCTCTTTTTTATTTTATTATTTTCAGCTTTTGTTTACATTACTTGCAAAACAAGAATCCCCCTTCTTACGAGACTTGCACCAAAAGTTTAGTAATTTTACTTACTTGTTGGCCAAGCTATTCCCTGTGTGATCGACACCCAACCCAGGTTGGGTTCTATATTTGCTAATGACTGCTTTACACTCAAACGAGAGCTGTAGATTGAGCGTTATCAAAAATTGGCGCCGTTGCCGGGGAATACGAGTGTCAATCAAGTTCGTTATAATTACTAGACCCTTTGGTCAAAGATTCTCGTACTTTTACGTTTAGTTTTTGTTTTTGTTTCTTGCAGGTTTTTACTTTAAGTGCATGCCCCATACTAGAAGTTCTGGTCAACCGTTATTGCCAATCAATCCTGAACCACAACGAATTAGAAGAATGGAAGCACAAGCTGAAATCGACAGGATGGCTGCTCAACACGAGCAAGCAAGATTAGCCGCCCTTGCTGCTGCTCAAGTCCAACAACAAAATATTGATAATCCTGGGTGAGCAACAAACCCTGACGATGAGGATTTAGGTGACGAAGAATTGATAAACCCAAGGCATGATGCTGAATCTACAACACCTGCCAACAGAAGAGGTCGACAAGCTCGGTATAGATATGATCGCCAACCTTTGCAGCTAGCTTTCGACGATGATGATGATGATCTTGATGGTGCCGGAGCCACTGGAGCTATAATTCCACCACCATTAGCGCCCGGATCCAAGTTCAACATCACTAGCACCATGATTCAGTTATTGCAACTTAAGGGATTATTTGGTGGACTAGCAGGCGATGATCCGAATATGCATCTCATCAACTTTATTTCTATATGCAAGTCTTTTGACAATCCTGGTGTTGGTCAGAATGCTATTCGATTACGTCTATTTCCATTGTCTCTGTCTGGGGAGGCAACACTATGGTTGAATGGGCTGACTCCTGATTCAATTACAAATTGGAGGCAATTGAGAGACGCTTTCCTAGAAAGATTCTTTCCTCCATCCAAAAGGACTCAATTGAGAGATGAAATCAGCAACTTTCGTCAGCTTCCCTCTGAAGCTCTTCATGAAACAGGGGAGAGGTTCAAGACAAACCTAGCGAGATGCCCAAACCATCACATGACTAATGTTAACCTTATGGAGATCTTGTATAGAGCCTTGAATTCAATAACTAAACCAGTGGTGGACAACGCAGCTGCTGGTTCTTTCATGGACCTCACCTTTGGTCAAGCAAGCAATATGCTAGATCGTATGACGAAACAAAGTAGAGCTTGGCATACCAGGGATTCTGAGGTAGCAAGCCCCACTTTATCTATTGGCATGACTGCAGACCAAAGAAGAAGAGAAGAAGAACGTGATCAAGACATGGCGTACCTGAAAACATAAGTGGATCTTATGACAAAGCATTTATTATCAGGGAAGACCGAAAAAGTGAAAGCTGTGGCGCTAAAAGAAAGAGACGAATCTGATTTTGAAGAGGAGGCCAACTACTTGAACAATCAGGGGGGTTTTCGTGGGAATGCCCAAGGAAACCAAGGTCAGAACTATTATGATAAATCTGGAAGCAAAGACCAAGGTAGTTGGAAGAAAAACAATGAAAAGTGTGGTTTGTACGTTCCCCTTTGTAGACGTGATACCACCACATCTAATTCTGGAAGTACGGAAGACATGATGGCTAAGTTATTGAAAGGAGTGGAAGAAACGAGCGCAGGAGTTAAGGAGGTAATCAATGATTTTTCCTCCATGAAGCAATTAGTTGATTCTCATTCCACTTCTATCAAGAAAATAGAGCAGCAATTGAGCCAACTTTCAGCAGCATTCAATCAAAGAAAGGCTGGCACCTTACCTAGCGATACTGTGCGAAACCTAAGGAATGATGGGTCATGCATGGCCATCACTACCAGAAGTGGTAAGGTGCTGGAAACTTCAGCAAAAGTCAAGCAAGTGGTTGACAAAGTTGCGGACATGGACGTTACACCTAATGACGTTACAAAAGGAGAAGATGCTGCAACAACTACTTCCAACGTCAAGGACGTTACACCTAGTGACGTGCAGCCTGAAAAAATGGAAAAACAGAAGCAAGAGGAGAATAAAGCCATGGAGAGAACACTTCCATACCCACCACCACCTTTTCCCCAAAGATTGAAGAAGGTGGCGGATGACACGAAGTTCAGCAAATTCATGACTATGTTGAAGCAGCTGACTATTAATGTTCCATTGGTAGAGGCACTTGAACAAATGCCTGGGTATGCGAAGTTTATGAAAGATCTTTTGATTAAGAAGAGGGCAGCAAGTTATGAGCTGAAGGATGATGTGCATCATTGTAGTGCAATTGCTACCCGATCGATAGTTCAGAAGAAGGCCGACCCCGGAGCTTTCACTATTCCTTGCACCGTCAGATCTTTGAACTTTGCCAAAGCATTATGTGACTTAGGAGCCAGCATCAACTTGATGCCATTATCGATCTACAAGAAGTTGGGGTTAGGAGATCCTACTCCAACCAATATGAGGCTTGTCATGGCGGATAGGTCGGTAAAACGACCGGTTTGTATTCTATGTGATGTCTTGGTAAAGGTGTATTCATTTATCTTCCCATCAGACTTTGTCATCTTGGATTGCGAGGCAGATTCTGAGGTTCCCATAATCTTGGGGCGCCCTTTCCTTGCTACAGGAAGTGTGCTCATTGATTTGAGAGCTAATGAACTTTCATTCCGAATAAATGACAAAGTGGTTCGTTTTGATGTTTGCAAATCAATGAAGCAACCCAAAGATCTGAGTGTATTTTCTGTGGCTGATGTTGTCCTTGATGATGAGAAAGAACTACTTGAAGAAGAGCAAATTCTTGATGATCCTTTGGAGGTTTTGCTCATGAAAGAAGAGAATGAGGATGCTGAAATTTCTGAAGAAGCTATTTGTCCTCTATCGGGATTAGGGACATATCACTATACTCCCAAGAAGCTGGATCTTGATCTCAAGAATCGACCCACACCACCAGCTAAGCCATCTATTGAAGAACCACCCACGTTAGAACTGAAGGAGCTGCCAAGACATTTGAAGTACGCATTCTTAGGAAGCGGAAACACTCTTCCAGTCATAGTGGCAGCTGATTTGGGTGAACAACAAGTTGCAGCTCTTATTGCGATCTTAAGAAAGCATATTAGAGCCATTGGATGGACCATTGTGGATATTATTGGTATTCCACCTGGGATTTGCACACATAAAATTCAGCTTCAAGAAAAGTGCACACCCACCATTGAACATCAAAGGCGTTTAAACCCACCAATGTAAGAAGTGGTAAAGAAGGAGATTATCAAGTGGTTAGACGCAGGAGTTGTATATCCTCTCTCTGATAGTACATGGGTAAGCCCAGTACAATGTTTTCCCAGGAAAGGAGGCATGACGATGGTCGCGAATGCAAAGAATGAGCTTATTCCACTTAGGCCCATTACTGGATGGAGAGTATGCATGGACTACCGCAAGATGAATTCTTGGACACTCAAGGATCACTTCCCCATGCCATTCATGAACCAAATGCTAGATCTATTAGCGGGGAAAAGATGGTTTTGCTTCTTGGATGGTTATTCAGTTTATAATCAGATTTGTATTGCTCCCGAAGACCAAGAGAAGACAAAGTTTACTTGCCCATATGGTACGTTTGCCTTCAAATGCATGCCATTCGGGTTATGTAACGCACCAGCCACCTTTCAACGTTGTATGATGTCTATTTTCTCTGATATTGTTGAAGACACTTTGGAGGTATTTATGGACGACTTTTCAATTGTTGGTGAGTCTTTTGAAGCGTGCTTGGCAAACTTGAGCATGTCATTACAAAGATGTGTACAGTTCAACCTTGTGCTGAATTGGGAGAAGTGCCACTTCATGGTAAAAGAAGGAATCTTTCTTGGGAACAAGATCTCTGAAAGAGGAATAGAGGTTGATCGAGCAAAAATAGAGGTAATTGAGAAGCTACCGCCTCCAATTTCGGTGAAGGGAGTTCGTAGTTTTCTTGGCCATGCTAGGTTCTATCGTAGATTCATCAAAGAATTTTCCAAAATTTCTAGTCCATTGTGCAAACTACTGGAGAAAGATGCGAAGCTTGACTTTAATGAAGATTGCTTAAAGGCATTTGAATGCCTTAAAGGAAAACTCATTGAAGCCCCTATCATGGTAGCACCAGATTGGACGCTCCCGTTTGAAGTTATGTGTGATGCTAGTGGTGTAGCCGTTGGTGCTGTTCTTGGACAGCGAAAGGAGAAACTATTTCATCCTATCTACTATGCGAGTAAGGTCCTAAATTAAGCCCAAAGGAACTACACTGTTACTGAACAAGAGCTCCTAGCGGTTGTGTATGCGTTTGAGAAGTTTCGTGCCTATCTATTGGGTACTAAGGTGATCGTCCATACAGACCATGCAACTCTTAGGTATCTAATTACAAAGAAGGATGCAAAACCAAGGTTGATTAGATGGGTTTTGCTGCTGCAAGAGTTCGACTTTGAGGTCAAAGATAGAAAGAGGTTGCGACAACCAAGTGGCTGATCACCTATCTCGACTTGAGAATGAGCACGTGGCACAACCTGAAATTCAGATTGATGATGCATTCCCTGACGAGGATATATTAGCAACAACAATAGAGAAATTACCATGGTATGCCGACTTTGCAAATTTCATGGTGTGTAATGTTCTACCTGCCAATTTATCTTACCACCAAAGGAGAAAGTTTATGCATGACGTACAACACTATTATTGGGATGAGCCTTATTTGTTTCGAAGATGCGCGGATGGTATTATTCGCCGATGTATATCCCATGTATGAGTGCCTACTATATTGGAAGCATGCCACACTTCGCAAGTTGGAGGACATCATGCAGGCAATCGAACAACAAGAAAAGCTTTGCAAAGTGGTTATTATTGGCCTTCGATATTCAGATATGCATACGACTATGTTAGAAGGTGTGACCAATGCCAACGTCAAGGTGCTATTTCAAAACACCATGAGATGCCCATGTCCAAAATTCTGGAGGTAGAACTCTTTGATGTATGGGGTATTGATTTCATGGGTCCATTCGTGAATTCGTTTGGAATGAAGTACATCTTGGTTGCTGTGGATTATGTTTCGAAATGGGTTGAAGCTGTAGCATTGGCCAACAACGAAGGAAAGCGTGTTGTAGCGTTCTTAAAGAAGAATATCTTCTCTCGCTTTGGAGTACCTCGTACTATCAAAAGTGATGGAGGATCCCACTTTTGCAACAAGCTATTCAAATCTGTATTGGCCAAGTATGGTATCAAGCAACATAAAGTGGCTACACCTTATCATACCCAAACTAGTGGACAAGTAGAGGTTTCCAATCGCGAGATCAAGCAAATCCTTGCCAAGACGGTTAATGCGAATAGGAAAGATTGGTCTCGAAAGCTAGATGATATACTATGGGCGTATAGGACTGCTTTTAAGACACCCATTGTTATGTCACCTTATCAGCTAGTTTATGGGAAGGCTTGTCATCTATCCGTTGAGATCGAGCACAAGGCATTGTGGGCATTGAAGCACTTAAATCTGAATAGGGATGATGTGAAGAATCTGAGGTTGGAGCAGCTGAACGAATTAGATGAATTCCGCCTCCATGCATATTAAAGATCGAATTTATACAAGGAACGGATGAAGAAGTATCATGATCAACGGATTGTTCGACGAAACTTCCAAAAGAGTGATATGGTACTACTCTTCAACTCCAGATTGAAACTCTTCCCAGGTAAGTTAAAATCTAAGTGGTCTGGTCCATTTAAAATTATCCAAGTCTACTCGTCTGGAGTAGTCGAATTGGAAGACAATAAGGGTGTTGTCTTCAAAGTGAATGGCCAACGTTTTAAGCCTTATATCGGTCCTATTGACTCGATGAATGACATGGCCATCACTTATCTCGACGAAGTCTAAGTACTCAAGATTATTACGTCGAGCCACGACAATAAATAAGGCGCTAGATGGGAGGCAACCCATCGTTTTATCGTTTTATCATTTTATCATTTTTTCTTTCGTTCTAGTACTTATTTTGCTTTTGATAAATGAAAATCCAAAAATAAGAGTCCTGCCACGACCAAAACTAAGGCGCTTGGTGGGAGGCAACCCATCGTACGAATCGTTTTCATTTGTTTTGATCAAATATAGGTGCAAGAAGTAGTCAACGAGGAGATTGATTTCAATTGACGATTTGGACGCATTGTATGGTAGTTGGTAAGTTAGGAACGGTGATGCATAAGGCTATGGATTGAGCATTTATCACGTCAAAATAGGCTTCGAGGAAGGCTAGGCCTTGGTAAAACTAGGCCACGAACGATGCACAACCTATCCTATAGCCTAAGGTCTCGAAATCTAGTGTGCTATACACTATGTGCCGCCTATTCCTAGGTATGCTTTTGACTATGCACCACCTATGCTATGGCATTTGGTCTCAGTATCTCATATGATGTCTAGAAATGCCATAGACTATGCGGCGCATACTTCCCATTATGCTATAGACAATGCGCCGCATATGTCATTGATATTCCGAGCATTAGGCGCCGCATATGAGGGATTTTTGTCTCCAAAACCGATTGTAAATGGGTCATAACCCGACCCATACTCTTCCCATATAAAGGGGACTTAGTTTTATAACACAACCACACTAGACAATACCCTAAAGGCGCCGCATACTCTTCCAAATCTTCTCAAAATTTTCTTCTTTTGCTCTTCCAATTCACAAAACCATCTCCACAAGCTTCAAGCAAGTAAGTACTCTCTTATTCTTCATTTATTTATCGTAAGTACTACGTTGCTATGGCTATTATGAATTGCTAAATCGTATAAGATTGTTGGTGATGTTCATGTGTTTGGATTGTTGTTACAAAATCATGTGAGTGGACATATACGTAGGGAAATCTTGACTTGTTTTCGACTTGAATTTGGTTTCAATAGCATTGTTATGATATTTGAGGAATTGCTATGGCTATGAACATTGCTTAATATTATTGTTTGGATACTTACATGTTAGACTATCCCGGCCATTGGGATAAGACTTATAGTTCCTACCGACTTAGGAGGTTGTGATTGTTGCAAGAATAACGATTCCATGTGGTAACCCCTATGTAGTAGTGTTGCTATATCGACCATGAAAGTAGTCCAATGGCTGCAAGTAAGTGACGCATTGCTGATTTTCCTGTCGGAATACAATCCTAAAGCGTATGTCGACGAAATCTGAGTAATCAACCACTATCACCTCACTGATTTGTGTTAACAAAACTAAGTGTGGGGTGGTACCCCTACTGCTTGCTTATAGATTGTATCGATTGAGATTGTGCTGCAACTAACACTGTTTCTAGTCTCAGGCACAATGGCACCTAAAGCGAGGCAAGGCAAGGAGAAGGCTACCACGTCCCAAAAGGGCAAGAAGAGAAGTCGAAAGGACCAAGGAGAATCATCCTCGGCACAACTACCCCGCAGAATGTTCGGAATAAAATGGCTTCTTGAGGAAGAAGCCAAAGCATGGTACAACAACAACAAAGAAAGAAAATATGTTCACGTCGACTTGATCAACAAGGATACCTTAGCAAAGAAGGAGCCGCGTATGTTGGAAAAAATAATGGCTTTGAAGCTGGATTTCATATTCCGCGACATGGGAGAGTGTAATCTTGATTTGACAATAGAGATTTATGCCAACTGGCCGCCGAACACAACAGGCAATGAAGTCAAAATTCGGGGCCAAGTGTTACAGCTCACCGCAGATTGGATCAACTCTTTTCTTGGCTTACCTTCGGTCGACACAGCACCATTCAAAGAGCTGTACAGTAGGCCTCCTTATAGAGCAATACGACACACACTTTGTGGAAGCAGATTGATGGCAAGGTGGGGCAGACATAAAGAAACAGGACGACACAACACCTTCCCCTATGCTCCACTGAATAGGGAAGCAAGAATCTGGATGCGCATTATCAACTCATGCCTTATTCCTGGGACTCAATACACCAAGATATCAAGAGATAGAGTGTGTTTGGTCTATGCTTTGATGACAAATGTCCCTATCAACTTTGGGGAAATCATTCGATCTACCATGAGGAAGGCCAGACTCCACAAAAGGTCCCATTTCACATTTGGCAATTTGTTGACAGCAATCTTGCGGAAGGAGGATATTAAAGAGGAACCAGCTGACCACAAACTCCCACATAACCCAAAGAAGGTTGATCTCACCAAGGTCACAGATGCTGAAACAACTCATGGTGTCAACCTTACTACTGCGGAGAGACATGCTCGTGATGAGAGTTTCTTTCGTCATCTCTATGGCATGAAACGATTTACTATGATGAGTGGTGGACGTATTTCAACTGCCGAAGAGCTCCAACAGCTGGACCACGACTACCCAATGAACATGCATGCAGGGGAGATATGTGGAGTGGGCGTATATTTTGAGGAACCTCTAGACGATGATGTGCCGACTGATGATGATCGACGCTTGCCTGATTCTGACGAGGAGGAGAACTCTGACGACGACTCTTATGATGATTCAGACGAAGGGAGTATGACCCCCGACATTGAGGAAGAGTCCGACTAAACAGGTTCTTCGTATTTATTTTCCATTGAGGGCAGTGTCTCGTTTAAGTGTGGGGTGGCGGTATCGCATGCTATACTTCTCTGTTTGCACCTATGTTTGTATGTTTGTTTGTTTACTTTGTTTGAGTTCATTTTTTTTGTTTTTTTTCATTTATCCTTTTTTTAAGTTTTTTTTTAGGAGTCAAATTTTTTCTAGCTTCGCATGAAATTATTTTGATAGGCAGCATGAGATTATAACAAGAGTGTGTGCTACAATTGTGACTATTGAGATGTTTAGGCTCTAGTTGTGACTCATTATGTGATATTGTGTGATTCAATTCCTTCACTTGTTGGGTCGAGAGTCTATATTACTTCCAATCAAGTCGACCATGTGCCTTGTGTGTGTGAGAATAATAGTATATTCTATGTTTGTAGCTGATGCTAGAACTTTCCTAGTATGTATGCAAAGCGAAAATAAGGAATGTAAGTTTAGGATATGATTTAGACATTTCTTTGGCAACCTATATTTGTTTACCTTCAGTTTTACCTACCCATGTACATCATCCTAGTTAAACCCTTTTGAGCCTTTAGCCTACTTCTTTGACAACCTTGTATGTAAGCCTAATCCATTTCTTTCAAGACCGTAATTTGATCCAAAATTCCTAAGTGCTTTAAAGTGAAAAAGTCATGTGATAACATAAGAGGAAATTGGGTGAGTATAATGCTATAAATTGTAATGGTGCTTGAATGTGTTATGAAAAAGAAAAGTGCTATCATAAGAGGTATGTTGTGAAAAGAAAAAGGAAAAGAAAGCTGAAAAGTGAGTTGTGCTTAAAAATTGAAAAACAAAAGAGGAGAACAAGGGTGGTAGAAAAAAAAAAGAAAGAAGAAAGGTTGAAAGAAAGAATAAGTGTCAATGATACAAAGTGACGTATTAAAGCGCTGAGGAACCTAGTCACTATTCTTGGCCAAAATAGTCCTACCCATCCCTTAGCCTACATTACAACCATCTAAAGACCTACTTGAGATTACTGAGATTTTTGAGCTTTCTTACATTCTGTAATTGTTTGAGGATGCAAAGTTCTATAGCGAACTGAGTTTTGAGAATTATGGATCGACTGAAATTATCGTGAAACTGACACGGGCTCTAGACAATAACTAAATAGTCGGGTATAAATATCCCCAGTACTCGATAACATACAATAAAGCATAATCATTCCTCCATCATCATGACCATTCATTCATCATCATTATCATAATTATTTATTCATCATCATCATCACAATCATTCATTCATCATCACAGTTATTCATTCATCATCATTATCATTAAAGCACCTCTTCGAGTAGTTAGGAACATAACATACCTTCACCTTTACAATAATTAAGGCATCACATCAAGCATTTAGGAAACATTAACATATACTAGCATAAGGAAACATGCTACTAGATTATACTTCCTTCAACAAGGTCTTACCTCAAGTACTTTACACCTAAATTAGTCTTGACATGTATTTGAACATCACATGATTTGGGGAAAACTTCATACTATCTTGTCTTAACTTAGAACTTACGTGGTAACCACTTGGTATGTATTAAAAACTTAGCATATATTAGAGAGCACATATTTGGAGAATTTACAACCATCATATCTTGACTTGTCCACTAAGGTCTTTCAACAACAATAAGCAAGTACGGGTTTACACTTGCTTAGGTATTTTATAATATTATGGCACATTTCACTCACTAAGGCATTTTATCAAACACTAGGCATGCATGTACTAGCTCCCAATTTGGAGGTTTCCTGTTCAAGATACTTAAATGGACCTTATACTTCAAAGCTCTTTATCAAACTTATGGGGGAAATGCTTCGCTTATTCAACCATTTCTACGCCCAAATAACATAGACACATCACACAGGAAACCACTTCAAGAGGGCTCATCACAAACATTATATAAATTCCACATACTAGGGTAAAAGCTCATAAATCTTGTAAAAAAATGAATCAAAACTCAGTAAGCTGGAACATCAATTTCAACTCACATGAATAATTAACAACTCATAAACATAGAATATTTGAGTTTTAGAAAATGATATATGAGCTTGTTAGATGAAAGGAACCCAAGAATCAACATCTACATACTTAAGGAAACTCTTTTCTTGAAGGTTCTTAAAAATATTTCTTGATTCCTCTTGATTCTCTCTTTATTTTTGTTGAAGAAAAAGAAAGGGTTTTGATTTTGGAAACCCTAGTTTTTGGGTGGAAGAAGAGAAAATGAGGCTGAAGGCCCTCAACTGGGTATTTATAGAGCCTAGGGAAAAGGGGAAAAGACCAAGAAGCCCTTGGAATTAAACTAAAAAATTGTTGATTTTACATGCTGGCACGACGTGCCATAATCACGCCAGTTCACTAGAAATTGGACAATTGGGAAACTGTACGAGGGCGCAATGTGGTGGAAATCGCATTGCCCCCTGGTTTGCAAACTTGAACTATACTGCGGCATGGTGGAATCGCAGAGGTTCACTGGAAATTAACAAATTCTGAAATTAAGCCCTGGCGTGATACACTATAATCATGGAGGCTCACTGGATTTTGATGATTGCCATTTTGGCTGGCTCCGTGATGCCCTAAAGTTCCAGGTGGCACACTGTCTCACTAAAATGGATCTAACTCTTCACCCGAGTATCTGTTTTGGGTGAATTTGGTATCGATGGAAATATTATTCAATGCTCTACGTAATAAAAAAAGAAGAAAATAGGGAAATTCCACACGATTCAAATTATTTCATACTTAGGAAGATATTTTTGAAACTTTTTGACTCGGATTTTTGATTTACTGAATACGCTTTGAGGATCAGACTGGAAGAGGACTTTACGGGATATTACATTCTTATGATCATTTGATATTTTTTACCATGCATTTAGCTATCGCACTGTTTTCTAGAGTACTTATCTCTTGGATTGAGTAAACACCTTTACTTGATTAACACCGATGTTTCCATTTGAAATGTCAAAGTGTTGATTATGTCTAGAGGTGTCAAAATGAACCCAAATTGAGATAACTCACCCAATATTTAATGGGTTGGGTTAAAGATAATTTATTATTGGGTAAATCTCACCCTATTAAGTCTCAATCCATTTTTAAATTGGGTTCAAATGAACCTAATTCAATCTTAACTTCAACTCATTTAATAGAAAAATGATTTTGTAAATGAAATTAGGAAAAACAAATGACAATGTGTCCTTCCACTCTCAAAATGACCCACCTCACCGCACCCCCACCTCACCCTAACCTAACTACACCCCCAACTTACCCCACCCACCTTTATTAAATATATTATTTTTATTTTTAAATAAGTTTTTTATATTTCCCCCCACCCCACCTGATCCCCATCTCCCTCCCTAACTCGAACCCCCATCTTAACCTCATCTCCACCCCAAAAAATTAATTATTTTAATTTTTTTGAAAATAAATTGAAAATCGTTTCTTACCTCACGATCAAAATCCTATCCTCCCTCTTTCACCTCATTCTATAACCTTTGACTAAGGGGTGGTTTGCTCTTTTATGGCGATTGACTAATATTGTAGCAAGAGTTGTAGATATTATGGTAGTCTATGGAGGAAGTGATAGGATATGATTTTTATATGTTCAAAATATAAACATAGCTTAGAGTGGATAGTTATGATGGTTGTAGAAATTAATCATAGTTGGTAAATAGAAAGAGGTAGATTAGTTAAAGAGTTATGGGTAGAATCATTGGTTTTTATGGAATTTTGAAGGTAGTTGTGATGTATGCATGGGTAAGTAAACATGATGTAAGAAAGTAGAATACGCTAATATTGTAATGGGTTATATTATGAGATTAAGATCGATTATCCTTATTATGTGACTTTAGCCCTCTCCCCTGCCCTCCTTTATTATCTTTTCTCTAGTAGTTGTAAAATAGTACTATATGTAAGAAGATGTGTAGTTGATTCTATAGTGTAGTAATGATATTGCGGATAGGATGAACTTGTGGGCCATACTAAAGTGAAATAAGAGACATAGGCTAATTTTTCTATTCAACAGATTTGTATAGTATGTGGCATATTTCATTGGTGATACATGATTGATGTTAGAAAATAGGCTTGAAATTTAGATATGGATTCTTATGTGATAAGGAGTGTGGATTTGTATGCTCATGAGAGTTTGAGTTTTAGGGTGATGACTATATAGGGTACCGAAAGCTAAGAGTAGAGCCCATGGGGTGATGACAAACCAATAAGTTATTACCTTTTATATAATCGTGTATTAGTGCGGGCCAATAGTTCATGTGTAGAGTGATACCCCCTCTACTTGTATTGAGAGTTGTTGGTACAGATTTAATGAGAGGATATGTCCACAAGTCTAGGATTATGGCTTTGATCTAACGGGGAGATGATAGAATAAGGTAGCTCTTATATCTCGCATATTGGCAAGTTTTTGATTAAAGTCATGATAAATCTATTAATATTCCAGAAAAATACTCCCAATTCAATTTAAAAGGTCATTCTACTAATTTCTTATGCATTCAAGTCATGCCTATGCCTAAGGTTCAAGTTCTTTGTGCAACTTATGTCTATGTTCCGACCTCCAAACTAAATGATATAATGTCCCTCAGTAATCTAATATTCCAAGTATTCAAGATCTATGAACTTGATGATCAAGAATTTTGATTGGAACTTCCTCAAAGAATATACTATTCTGAATATCTACACTTTCTAAGGGAACAATTACAACTGGATCACCAATACACTTTTTCAATAATGAGACATGGAACATTGGGTGTACTGAGGCTAAATCTGAAGGCCATTCAAGCTCATAAGCTACCTTTCAAAAATGACTAATAATTCTAAAGGGACTGACATATCGAGGAATGATTTTCTCTTTCTTGTTAAATTTTTTCACTCTTTTCATGGGTGAGATTTTCAAGAACACAAGATCAGCGACCTCAAACTTGAGATCCTTTATCCTCATATATTTATACAATTTTTGTTGACTCTGGGTAGAACTGAACCTTTTCTAATGCATCAACCACCAAGTATGGCCCTACTACTACAGGCTCACCTACTTCAAACCAACCAATTGGAGATCTATATATCCTACTATAGAGAGCCTCAAACAGAGCCATACAAATACTAGAATGATAGTTGTTATTGTATACAAATTCAATCAAAGGCAAATGGTCATCCCAACAACCCTTGAAATCAACAACTCATGGTCTCAACATATCTTTAAGAGTCTAATTAGTTCTTTCTACTTGGACTTCTGTTTGAGAGTGGAAAGTTGTACTGAGATGGACTTGGGTACCAATATCCTTTTTGGAATGCTTTCTAGAAATGAGAGGTAAATTAGGTACCTCTATCTGATATGATAGATTAGGGAACACTGTGCAACTTAACCAACTCTCTTAGATAGATATTGACATAGTCCTCAATTGAATAAGAGGTATGGACTAACAAGAAATGAGCTGATTTGGTCATCCTATCTACGATAACCCAAATAGAGTCATGCTGATAATGGGTATGAGGTAAACCTGTTACAAAGTCCGTGTTCACTTCCTCTCATTTCTACATGGTAATACTGAACTCTTGCATAGACCCACTAGGCTTTTGGTGCTCAATCTTAACTTACTAAGATGTAGAGCACTTAACTACAAACTCTGCAATATCTTTCTTTATCCCACTCCACCAATAGGTCTCCCAAAAATTATGGTACATCTTAGTAGCCCCTGATTGAATAGAGTAACACATACCATGAACTTCTACAAGAATTCTTTGCCTCAGACATATAAACTAGAAACACATAATTGACCCTAACAACGTAAAACACCATCTTCCTCTTTCTGATCTCTAACTGATTCTTTCAACTTAACAAAAATGGGATTTCTATCCTGCTTTTCCTTCACCTCAAAATTAGAGATGATTTAGCGCTACGCTACACCCACGCACTACCCTCTTCTAAGTCGACTAAATTGACACCTCGTCAGGCAAGATGATGAACTTACTGAGCTAACTTCTTCTTACCATTCTCAATATGAGAAACACTGCCCGTAGACAATCTACTGAGATCATCAACCACTACATTGACCTTCCACGAATGATACAGAACACTCATGTCATAATTCTTTAGTAATTTTAACTACCTTCTCTGATGCAAATTTATATATTTTTGAGAGAACATATACTGAAGTCTTTTGTGATTTGTGATCACATCTACATGCACCCCATACAAGTAATGCCTCCAAATATTTAAGGCAAAGATTACAACTGCTAGCTTAAGATCATGAGTTGGATAATTTTTTCGATGAAGCTTAAGATATCTGGAGGCGTAGGATATGACTTTACCTCTTTTTATGAGGACATAACCCAAACCTACTCTGGATGCATCACAGTACACAACAAAAGCATTCGAACCGTCTATTAGAGTTAAGAGTGGGGCTGAGGTGAGTAAAGTCTTTAACTCCTGAAAACTCTTCTCACAAGAATTTGACTACTAAAACTTAACTTTCTTCTGAGTCAATCTAGACATGGGGGATGCAATATAAGAAAAACATTAAACATACCAATGGTAATATCCAACTAAACCGAAGAAACTCCTGATATCTGATAGAGAGATAGGTCTAGGCCAATTTCTCACCACTTCAGTCTTTTGAGAATCAACTCTAATGCCATTATCAGAAATAATATGACCAAGGAATGCTATTGCTCTTGTTCAGAATTCACACTTATTGATTTAGCAAACAGCTAGTAAGCATTAAGAGTCTAAAGCACTATGCTGAGATAATCTACATGATTGCTTTTACTACGAGAATAGATAAGAATGTCATTAATGAAGACTATGATAAACATGTCCAAGTACTGCTTGAACGCTCGATTCATCAAGTCCATGAAGACTGTTGGGGCATTCGTAAGAACAAAGGACGTGACTAGAAATTCGAAATACCCATACTAAGTTCGAAAAGCTATTTTAGGAATGTCACATTCCCTAACTCTAAGGTGATGATAGCCTGATCTGAGGTCTATCTTGGAAAAGTATCTGGTACCCTGAAGTTGGTTGAACAAGTCATCAATTCTAGGAAGGGAATGTTTATTCTTGATTGTGACATTGTTTAACTGACGGTAGCCTATGCATATTTTGAGAGATCCATTTTTCATATGCACGAATAGAATAGGTGGGCCCTACAAGAAGATGCTTGATCTGATGAATCCCTTATCTAAGAGATATTTCAACTATTCTTTCAGTTCTTTTAGTTCAGCTGCAACAATTTTTTATGGTAGAATAGATATAGGCTGAGTATCTGGGAGAAGGTCTATTTCAAAGTCAATTTCCCTTTCGGGAGAAACTCTAGGAAGATATTCAGTGAATACATCTGAGAATTCATTTACTACAGGACTAACTCAAGAGTAGGATTTTCTGAGTTAGAGTCTTTGACTCATACAAGATGGTAGGCACACTCCTTAGATATCATTTTTCTGGCTTTAATGTATGAAATAAACTAACCCCTAAGATCTATAGTACTTCCCCTCCATTTAAGGACTGGTTCATTTAGGAACTGGAAATAAACTATTCTATTTCTACAATTGACTAAGCCATAGCATGAGTGGAGCTAATCCATGTCAAGAATAACGTCAAAATCTATCATCTCTAATTCCATGAGATTAATTAAAGTAATTTTTTAAGATATTGTGATAAAAAAATTCCTGTATACCTGCATGGCTACAAAGGAAACACCTACTGGGGTAGACACTAAAAAGGGATCTACTAGAGTTTTAGGATTGACTCCAAATAGCTATATATGGAGTTAAAGATGAAAAAGAAGCTCTAGGGTCTAGTAAAGCATAAACATATAAGTGAAAGACCTGCAACATACCAGTAACTACATCAGGAGAATTTTCCTGATCTTGGCAGGACTGAAAGCATATAATCTACTTGGACGCTGACCAATGGGAGCATTGGAAGTGGTACCCTGCTAAGTTAGGCGGCTAGATAGAACTGACGACTGATGGGACTAGCCCTGTTGGAGTGAATCCCTACCTTTGTAAGAAACTACCCGATATTCTCGAATCTGATGGCCTGACTTTCCATACCTAAAGCACACATCACTACCTACTCTACACTCACCGTGATGGTGTCTGCCACACTTCAGGCATAAAAGATTAGTAAGAGGACTGCTAACACTGACCTGGGACTTAGAGCCTGGTGCCCATCCCTATTGTCATTTTTGAATTTAGGTACTGGGGCACTGGATGAAGAAGGTACTAGGGCTAAAGACCTCTGAGAAAACTGAGGATGGTTACCACCTTCTGACTTTGGCTAACTAAAATTAAAACTACTCATCCTATCTATCTTATTTTATCTCTCCCTCTCCTTAATCTTCTGCTTCTCTATTTGTTGAGCATGGACCATCAACCTAGACAAATCAATCTTACTAATCAGCATTATGGCCCTACACTCCTTGACCATTCTATCAGACATGCCAGACATAAACTTACTTATCTTGGACCTACTTTTAGCTACCACACGAGGAGCATATCAAGATAACTAAGTAAAGTTAAGAGAATACTCCCTTATACTTATGCTGCCTTGCATCAAACTAATAAATTCTAACATACTGGCCTCTCTCATCTCTAATGGAAATAATCTATCCAAAAAGCCATGGCAAACTCTTCCCATTCTATAGGCCCTGCATCAACACCTCTATCCATTTGCCATTACTTAAACCAAGTATGGGCTACATCCTGTAATTCATATATAGCCAACTCAACACTATGACTAGAATTCACCACCATAACATTCGTTACCTTCTGAACTATATCTAAGAATTCCTGTGGATTCTCTTTAGACTTAGCTCCCGTAAAAAAAGAGGATTTCTTCGGGTAAAGTTCCAAATTTTTGTGGCAGCAGTATTGGCCAGAACATCGTATTTCCATTCATTCCGTGCTTCTAGGAAGTTTAATAGAGTAGTGAACGCACCCTGAATTCTGTGTGAAAGACATGCTCATCTAGGGGATCTACCTAGATGGGCTGAGGGGCTTGCTGAGTTATTGTTCTTCTTATGTTCTTCATCGGAGCCATGTTCTATAAATGGAAGGAGAAAATGGATTAGACTAACAGTTTAACTGGAGCTCATGCTCAATCACATGACATGAATACTTGAAAGAAGGGAAACTTTTTTCTAAATGCCTTGTAGCCTGATGTCCATAAGTGTGGTGGATACATACCCATGATCAAGACTCTACTTGATGCAAACTTTAGACTTGCCTTGAAAACTTTAAAACTTTTCTCTGATACCAAGTTTGTAACGACCCGAGACTACCCCTAGTCATTACATGGTACTTATGGTCCTGAGGGACCACAAGCTAACCCATAAGTTGGCACCTGCTGTGAACACTGAATAATGTAATCATGAATGCGAAAGAATAACTGAAATGTCATAGGGTTCTAATATAGAAATAACTACTGAATTATAAATCTGATAAAAATACTGAAATCTAAATAGTCTAAATAGCTAACTGTAGTGTCTAAAAAGACTCTAAATTGAATAATGTGATTTGATGGGATAGGCCCCAACTAACTCTACTAACTACTGAGATAAAGACATAAAGTAATATAATTTGTCCTCTGATGATGAGAGCTCACTACTGCTAATGTACTAGTAATAATCTATCTAGGTGTGATATGGGAACTGAGCATTAGTACCTATGATATGAGACATCATAGCACAAAATAAAAGGTATGCGATTAGTACTTTGAATGTAATGGTATGCTAAATGAGGTAGGATGATATGCATAGTCTCGTTAATAGGAATAATTATAATTAACTGGACATGTATGTAAAGCATGAAGTACTGAATCAAGAGCATGTAATCTGTAGATACTAAAATGCATAAAAATTTGTAAATACTATGGATACATGACCAAGCATATAACACAAACTGAGTAAAATCTACAAATTGAAATACTAGGATGACTAAAATTTGTATGCTTTAGTGAAACAACACTAAGATTAAATAACTGAGCTGGGACTGTAACTGAGACTATATTTGAGACTATGGGAGGTATCATCTGACAGACATTCCCCAATTTGAGCTAATCGGGGTCCAACCTATAACCCCAATTGTAAGGATTTTAATAATGTGCCACGGGTACTAACAATGGTTGTGTGGATCCACTAAACTAATATAATGTCCAAAGGACTAAGAGTGTCAAGCCTGAACTGACGGGTGTCTCTGCAAGATAGTCAAGCCTAATATGATAGGTGACTACTCATATCCTATGCTGGCTTCGTAGTTATAAAGTATAGGGACTTCTACTAACGACTCTACCTATATGACTGTAAAGCCGCCATCCCTACACTTGCTCGATGCTAAATCCTACTCCCAACTGAAAGATACTGAGATACTAGATTATTATGAGTTTAATGATTGATATCTGACTATTATGATAATGATCATGATATAATCTAAAGATTTTTATTTAATGTACTGAGACTAGACTAAATAAACAGCTATGGTTTTTGGGTATTCAATACCCCAGGACTCAAAACAACAATACTGAAAAGACACTAAAGCTTAAAAACCAAAACATGAAAGCTCTTGTTAAATAAATAACTCTTGTAGTCATTTTATCAGTCACTTGTACTTCATAGTTTACTCAATTCATGGGAATATTATAAAAGTTGAAATAATAGCATGACTTCAATATTTATAACACTAAATCATGATCTAATTCAAAGAATGACAATATTAAAACATGGGGGATTTGATAATATTGATAATTCCATTAAAGTATGGTATACAATAAATATTCATGGAAGTTCATAGAGATTCATAGTTTTAAATCAAAATTTAATATCATAAATCTTGAAAAAATGATAGACTTTTAATTAAAATGGATACTTGGACTCCATGGATGAAAGGAATCCATGGATGAACATATAACATACCTGGGATAATGAATTTGGAAGTATTAATGGAGAGTTCTTGAGATTTGACCTTGATTCTTGAGAACTAGGGTTTCTTGTTCGTGAAAGAGAGGATTTTAAATTTGAGGGAAAGTAAATAATGATGAGTATTTAGGTTAATTAGGGGTTAAATTTCATGTTTAAGATGAGTTTAGGGCTTAAGAAAAAGACCAAATACCCTTAAACGAATTTAAAAACACAAGCTGGAAACTGAAATATCAATTTTTAGACTTGGCGCGATGCACTACTATCGCTCCAAGACACTGAAAAATGGACAACTGGGACCTGGACAAATGCTGCAATGTGCCACCATCACGTTAAGCCTGTGGATGCTAATTTAGCCATCTCCGGGATGCGCCATGATTGCGGAGGCCAACTGGAAATTAACAAATAGAAAATTGGCCTGCTTCATAATTTGACATGATTGCGGAGTCACACTAAAATTGACAATTGTTATTTGGGTTGCCTACGCGATGTGCTAAGGGTTAAAATAATAGTGTTTTGTGACTGAAAATTAAAATTTCCATAACTTCTTAACCGGTTATCGAATTTGGGCAAATTTTATGTCGTTTGAAAGCTAATTGAATTTCCTATGCAATGGATGACTCTAAACTTAAAATAATGAGTTTTTCAAAAATTTCATATATGAATACTTATGTATTGGGACTAAGATTATTCTAGGGAAATACGGGGTATTACAAAATCCCTAATCATCCTTACTTAAGCAAGAGATGAGAAACTACATAGGGTTTGAAGAATTCAATCTTCCAGGGGTGAATTTCTCTATGTGCTCTTTGATTGCAAGGTATGTGGGACTATACTAACTCTTATGGAGGTAAATTTTACGTTTTAACAAGCTTTAAAGATAAATGTATGTAGATGTAATAGGTTTTGAAAATCGTTTGAAGATCATTCATTCATGAACACATTTTTATGAAAGTGTGTGTTTATCATGAGTTTTTTCATGAATTTGAATTATAATCATGTGTATGTATGTTACGAATTGAGAATATACATGAGAGCCTGATTTATGAAATACCCTCTCTTTTTATAAAGCCCGTTGCCTTAACTTGTTGTGGTTGTTTATATTATTGGTTAAAAGCTTGAGTTTAATAGTTTTACTATCATTTGTGAAATTGCATTGCTTTATGATCCAATGAGAGGGTATTTTATTAGTTTATAAATGCTTTAGTATCCTAATGAAGGATTTCATATTATTTATGTAAGAATTGGCCACCACATGTTAAAGTATTAAAAATAGGGTATTTTGCATATGTCCATGTGATTTTGAAGTAAGAACCCTTGTGAAGTGTTTAAATATTTTGGTGGACCAATATCACATTTTGAATGAAAAGAATAATACATAATACAGTATGGCTTATATACTAGCAAGTCTTGGTATGATAATACCTAATAAGATAAATGCCATGACAGACTTAGAACAGAATAGACTACAGACTGTTCATATTTTAGATCATGATTTCAGTAAGATGCATATTTTTAAAGGGTAAAAATGGGATCTAAGAGACTTAGATGGTTACCTGAAGAAGGCACAAATTTAGATAACTCATAGTCCAAAATCGTATTTTGCCGAAATGGGTTTATTATGAAATGTTATGTCAGCAAGGAGTCATCTCATTTTTCATTATGCAATATGGCAGTAAGGAGGCATACTTTGTATTTATTACTTACCTCGATTCTTGTGGCAAACTCAGATTGAGGGCTTGGTTGTCGAGTGCAGGGAGTACCATATAGCCCATTTTTAATCAAAATTATACGGTGTACCATCTGGCTTAGATGTAAAACAAAGAGTCAATTCAAATTTTTAAAGGAATGGATTAAAGTTCTTTAAATTTTGCCCATGTGTTTATATATATGTTATGATAAATTGTTTTCACAATGCTCTGAATTATGTTACATGAAATATCGATTATTTTTGGGTTGTTCTAGATACCAATAATCTCCAAGTGTTATCTGCCCCACATTACAGGTTTCGAGATATAGTTCCATGGTCCATCATATCAATAGAATATTTGGGATATTGACAAAGTTGGTGAGCCATCAATTTTTCGCGAGGCATGTTATTGATATGTTTATCTAATTTAGTTTATGGTCCAGCCAGGGCCTTGTCCTGACCTAGACAGTTAGTTTTCAATAGCAGTTTCATAGATGAGTTATGATTTTTGTATTGTCACTACTTTGTTGACACTGTTTGGATGATAAGCTTCACTTGAATTCCATTATATCTTCCATACTTTTATTTATGTATGAATTATTCTAATGATAGTATGCTAAGTGGTCTATCGAGCCTTCATGGTTCAAAATACCCATCATGACCAGTATCTCGGCTCGGTTTGTGACATTAATTATCTCTCATTTCATTGTATTTATATTTTAATTTAGCTCAGATGGTCGTGGGAGTAACTTTGTTATTATTTTTTAAATGAATGAAATATTATTTATAGTATCAAATTCAAGATTTAGCTTGACACAATGAAGACATGTCTTAGAGGCTGATCATAGTTTGTTAGAGAGGTGGGTGTCAGACAAAAGCTTAAAATATTATGCACTAATTTCTTATATTTCTTTTTTCATCTATTTTCTTTTGGTCAGGGTCCTAAGAAAGATGTGGGTGTATGTTTGTTTGCACACATATGTTCTCTCTATGTTACTTTTTTGTTGAACTTTCAAGATTATTGTTGTAAGTCTATTTTCTACTTTAGTTAAACTAGTTTTAGTAATTTTATTGGGAACCTCATACCTATCAACCACGGGTCAAAACAATACTATTTATAACATTCGTTTTAGTTTGTCCTTTTTATTTTATCTTTTGATTTTTACATATAAAAGACTTGAAAAGGTTTGAATGTTCACATTTAGAATCACAAATCTTAAAATAATTTTAATTTATAAAAGGACAAGAAATCTCATTGCTCATAAACATTTGATGTCAGAAGTTGAAATAATAATAAAAATATATGTAGGTTTACATTTTTTAAGAGTAACAATGGAAAAGTGGAAGGAAAAGAAAAAAAGAAGAAAAAGCGATGAAGAAATATTAAAAACAACTATATAGATGATAGTGACAAAATTAGCAATAAGGGAATTATGTAGCTGTTGATGAAAAGTTAGAAAAGAAAATATGAATCATGAAAGAATATAATGTCAAAAAAGAAATAAATTAAAGCAAGAATATTCAAACAAGAAGTTTACTGTTTAATGAAAGCAACAAAAAACAGATAGTGGAATTGTATTCAATTAAGAAAATCATGTACTAACCTCCTAATATATGTATTGATGACTTAAAAGTAATATATAATAAATAGTAAAATATTTCATTTTTATAGTTTCTATGGTACCAAAAAATATTTACATTTTAAAAAAAATATTAATTTATTTCTTTTACTTTTAGAATAATAGCAAAATAAAAATAAACAGTAATAGATTCAAACTTCTCTTTTCTAACCAAAAGTAAAGCGAAATAGTTTCACTGATGTAGGAAACTTCTTTAGAAGGCTGAAAATTCTTAGATGATTTATAAATAAATAAATCATAAACATAAGAACTACGATGGCATGATCCAAAATAGAGTCCATGAAAACACTTTTCACTCTTGGTACAGGTAAGCCTATTCCAATCTAAAACTCAAATAATTGAATAAATTAGAAGCAGGAGAAAAAGAAGAATCAAATAATCCCAATGATATTTGAAGATGGAATAACAACTGCAAATACATTCTAGTTTTGAATGCCCCTAGTACAAGTTTCTAATACAAAATTATATCAAATAGTTTATAATATCTTAAATGTAAAACTAAGCACAAAATATAAGAGGAGATATCTATTAAGTTCTAAGATCCATCTGTCACTACATCGATCTGCATATTATCAACAGTGAAGGAACATAATCTACAATCTACTGCTCGAACTAATACCTGCTAAGAGTGCAGAAATTAAGAAAAAGGAAAGGAAAGCTAGTGTGAGTACAAAATATGTGTACACAACATGCATCCTCGATAACTAACCCCAATTCAAAATGCTGATGAGAACCACCACCCCAACTGCCCAATATTTTCTATCAGTCTACAACTATTAAATACACTATTTCACCCTAACAGGATATCCCAACACACCGACCTTAGGAATATTAATATACATGGCAAGCAAAGTAATCCAGGTGAATCAATACCGTTCAATTTATGATCAACTAGTAAAAAAAGTAATTTATAAGGGAGATTCACTAACAAAGTATATCAGTTTCAATTATCTTGTTCAACCAATAATCATTAGTGAAAACATATAATTATGTGAGTATAATGCTACCAGTAGGTGCGATAATACATGTGTCATTGAGCAAAGCCATATCCATAACCTTATGTCTTATAAATATCTCCATTCGCAAATCAACTAAGAGGTAATATAGTATGATTTAATGTAGTGAAATGGATGCCGAATGAATAATAACACAAAAAAAGTTCAATTGCGATAATTAAATATGAAAGTAAATGCTCAAACACAATATCAGAACATACCAAGGAAACGCCATGCAATGCAAGCGATGCAATGAAATATAGTCAGAAAGATGAATTATTAAGAGCTCACACATGACGTTTGTATACACCTTTTGAGCCTCAACAATTCCAAGACAGGATTTGTAGAGGGTTTTCAACCCAATGCTTTCTCATATATCAATTCACCTCTCTAGTTATTGTTCATGAGTCAAGGATTTTATAAAGTGTTTCATTCACCTCTCCGGATATAGTTCACAAATAAAGGATTTTATAATGTTTCACATTAACCTCTCTACTATTGTTCATAGATCAAAGATTTTCTAAAGTGTCACATTAACCTTATCAGCTACTATTCACAGATTAAAGGTTTTAAGAAGTGTTTCTTAGTGGCATTAATTTCCATGAATTTGGAGGAATAAGATGAGTATGCATGCTCATAACCAAGTAAATATGATGCTAATAAATACACTCCATAAGGGTAAAAATGGGCTCAAATCTCCTTAATATTTTAATAGTCATATAGTGAGCCCTCCTCGGCAACACTAAGGTGAATAGTCATAAAGATATAAATAATTTCATCTCAAAAACACTTCCTCAAGTATTTTCTTTCATTATAAAAATATTAATGCTCAAAGAAAATCGATAGTATCTATTCAAGACCTGCACAGGCATTAAAATAATAGATATGACATTTAAGGCATAAATAAGACCTATGTTGTTAAATAAAGACCTTACACCGATAACTCATAATATATATTCTCTTAGGTCAACAACAATAAGCATATAAGCCACCACATAGGAAAACAATATTAAATAATCTCATAAGTCAATAATAACATTTGTATAAGACCCCACACAACACAAAATTAACAACAATCCAAATAACCATATATCCCGAAACAACCCAAATCTTGCTTGTTCCATACGATGTCTCATAATTTCCTATGATGATATCATTAGAGTAAAATCTTAAAAGGAATGCTTCACTAGTTAATTGTATGAGTTAATAAGAGATATCAGACTCTGATAATAGCATTAACTATTACTAGTCCATTTATACTCTAAGTATTCCCTAAATCTCAATTATTTTATCAAATTACAATAATAACATAATTAACGGTGAAATGGTTCCTAAGCTCCAATCATGATAATAAAGTCCACTAAACATGATTGAAGCTCTAAAATAGGCATTCAATATCTATTTATTTAAGGTAAGTAATCCATCTATCTACAATCTACTCTAAGCATGTTGTAAAAATAAGCATAGTAAGCAATTATGTAACTACAAATCCATTAAAAGACTCTAGTACCAGGAGAGATAATTGTTATTTCACCTAAGTAGGACCTCTGAACCCTAGGCAATTCGAATACACTAGAAAATCATAATACAATACATAAAAACTTCAAAGAAAGTCAAGGTACATCTTAAATTACCTTTAAAGAAGATCATAAGCAAAAATACAATGTAAAGCATCAACTGGAAGCTCTAGTCCCACAAATCATCATCAAACACGTCCACCCTAATCAAATATGCTATCGACAAGTCTAAAGAAGTGCAACGATGTCCATATTAGCTACTTTTATTTTGTGTCCAAAATTACTTTCAAAATTGACCCCAAAGGAAAAAGGGTGAAATCAAAATTTTATTTAAAAATCATGATCTCCATCACATAAGGAGTCTAAATATAAAAGACCAATTAAAACTGAGTTAAAACATGACCTAAAATTGAAGAAAAATATGATTTTCCCTTTACCGGGTAAACCCCCCAAATTTCAAGTCTAGAAATTAAGATTTCAAAATGAAAACATAAATTCATCAATGAATAATAATGAAATACTAGTGTAGAAGTTCATCTAAAATTTTAATCTTGAAAATTCACTTTGGTTTTCTAAAAAATGAGCTTGGCAGCTTTGAAAATGGTGGAATGAAGTTTTGAATCTCAACTTTGGCTGGAAATCATGAAAAATTAAATGGATGATCTTGAAAAATGGGAAAAGTTAAGGTAAAATAACATAATCAATTATTATACTATAAAAATGCATCGATAATTGAAAAAAATGGAGCTTCTTAGCTCCCAAAATATCAAAACGCATTGAGAGTTGTAAAAAATGGAGCTTCCTGACTCCTAAAAGGTTAAAATTTCAAAGTAGGATGAAGTTTGAAATTTATAAAATGTTCAGGTGCAATTACATTGCTAAAACCCATTTTTTGTAGCTAAAAGACTATTTTCCATTGCGAAAGATGTGCACCAATAACCTTTTTAACTAATAACTCTCAAAATTTATTTTTCGCATCGAAACGCACCTGAAACCCTATGAACATTAATCAATAGTGCAAATTGATCATAAAACACATCTAGGATCTAATGGAATCATCATATTTATGAAAAGAAGTCGTTTATAACAAAATATCCTGCGATACCCCTTTAGGCCAAATTTAATTAATTTTTGATCTAGAGGTTAAAATGTAAAACAAAGACTGTAGAAACGAACTAACTATGCTACTAACCCAAAATAGACATTCCAAGTCCAATGAAACTATCTGACTCACCACTCAAAGTTTGGATCACAAAATTTTGACCAATGTCAAACTAATCCATTTAAAAGATTTTCAAAGCCACAAAATGATAAAAATTACTCCTAAATGCATTGAAGATTGTGCAAACCATTCCAACAATTCGTAAATCAAATAAAGCAATAAAGGGGAAGGCAAAAAATAAAACATAGAAAATTCTAAAAATCATAACAAGGGTCATTACAGTATCCAGCAATAAGATTCATAGTAGTCTTCAAACATACAAGTAAGAAAAGCATCAAAACAGATAAATGATGTAAAATAACCTTGAAATCTTCAAGCAAGCAATCTGAAACAGAGTAACAACGTTAGAACTATTAGACTCACTAAAGAATCAAAATTCTATCGCATAATGACTCATAAGGTCACAACACTAGCATCTAAGGTTTGAACATAGACAATTTTTCTTTCAAATTTCATCTTTAACCAAAGACAGAGTTGATCACGCTAGAGGGTTTGAACATAGACAACTAACCTAAATCTATCTAAGACACCATAAGCCACTAGCCTTAACCACATATCAAAAAATCATTGTCGAACCAACAAAACGCAAAGGAACCTATGTAACCACGTTTCTATTCACCAATATACTGAATCAATCTCCTCAAGGATGATATAATATTTGTTGAATCGGACAACACTATAACCCAAACTAAAACAACTTGGCCTGAAATCGATATTAATGACTCATTGACCCTTAAAATCCATACTTAACCTACTTAGGTCCCTATACTATAGTCATATCCTTATGTTAAACCCTTTGAGGCAATCTAGAATCACCATAAAACTCTATATACCATAAACATGTACACAACTATGGAATTATATTCTCATGTAACTCCTTACAATAATCCATGTAGTCCTTAATACTCAATTAACATAAATTGATCTGATGTAACCAATAATCTGACAAAATAAACATCTTCTCTAATCATACACACATCAACACCTATCATATCATTGGCAATCATCCAATAAAATAAGTTTAATAATCACTATATCTTACTAACAGACTCCAAAATCACAAATCATATCTTGGAGAAAATCATTACTAGACTCTGCATATATTAATATTCCTTATGTACTGGTTCTTTATCCTTCCTTAACTTTTTTGCTTTCAACATTATCTAACAAAAAGACCACAGAATAATAACACATACCCTAATTAAAACTCAGGACCAAAAATATTCCATTAATTCAATTAGCTAGTAAAGTAACAAATGATAGATACAAGTTTCCTTTCCATTCGAAACCCCTTCCAAATAAAAAGCAAAAACTCTTGTAAGTTGAATTTCTTCAAATCTAACTGAGGATTGTTTCTACACCCATATGTCTTTTCATGCAATCAAAGCTATTCACTAAGGAAGTAACAAATCATAAGGAAAAATGTCCAAATATCTTCCCTATCCAACCGAAATCCTTACAATCCTTTTGAATTAGTTACAACACAAGTCTAATCCATTCAACAAACTAAATATATCCAGACTTATAATCAATCCTACACTAGTCCACAACATAACCATCAAAATAATCATATAAAAAAACACCAAAATCTATAATACCTAAAGAAATCAAATTTAAACCAATGATATATTCTGAATGAGTCAAAACATAGATCAACACACTCGATCCCCCACTAAGTAAAGATATATATGGGGTAGAAATATTAATATACCCAATAAAATAAATGAATAATATCAAGAAATAAATACATAAGAAAAGGTAGATCGACAATCAAACACTGATAAGACAAATCAAAGGGATACCAAAACTATACATGTGGTTCTTATACCATAAACTTCTGTGTCAAGCCCATCTTATGAAGACTGATACTAGGACTTATCATATCGTTTAGCAACTGATAAGGCATCTCTCGATCTATATTCTGGGAAATACCTCCTAAAGTGACCCATATCTCTACATATGAAGCAACCCAAAGATATATGAGTTTGCTGAACTGGAACTGAAGAACTTGATCGACCATCATAATTGAACCCTTCAAAGAGTAAGAATAAGGTTCCTAGCCTCTACCATACATGTTTGTTTTGCCATCTATTCTAAAAGACCTCTTGATTGCAAGTATCTATTGTCTCTACTCAAAATCATCTAGAAACTCTTAAGAAATTGATTCCACTATAGTGGACGTAACCCAATTAGTATACTCTATACCAAAGTCCTCAACTATTTTATAGCTAGTCTAAAAACTAAAAGTCATTCAAATCCACTCCATTAGAATTCACCAAGCCCAACTTGTGTAATCTCCCATGGAAACCAAACAAGAACATATAAGTATCTAACTCAGAATCTCTATTGAATCTAGGAGGATCTATCCTTATGAATCTACTAACCTACTATGTGGTTACTAGATTTAGAGCAATCCATGGTAACACCTTATTAACACAAGAAGAATTCATATTTAATGTGTATATGGAGTATGAATCCCCAAAGTATCATGTAAGATCAAAGTAGGAGCCATCATCTGAAGAAAACCCAACACCCATACCAAACAATCCTCAAGCATAGATATGGTCACCACGGATGTCTACACTAGCCTTAAGCCCTTCATCTTAATAGCAGAAAAACCATTAGAAACTCTTTTACTTAAAAATGAAATTCCTTCCTGACATTTAGATAGACCAGATGTTCCAATCCAACCTCTACCTCAATATTTTACCCAGCCACATACTGAAGGTAGGGGCTCTAATGTTTATCTAAGAAAGAATCATCCTCACCATTCGTGAGTGATTGAATAAAGGGTTTTTTGAGTTATACAAATTTAATAATACACAAAATAAAATAAATAAATAGATTTATTATAAATTTATGTGTCCTTTCAAAGATAGATATAGACATCTCTGTATCAATCTACAAGACTATACTAGACTTGTCTTGTACTAATAAAATCAATATTCCTAAGGCTCTGATAATAATTTGTCATGATTAAAAATAAAGTGTGTGATGAAACGTATCACACCCTCCGGTATAGGTACGCCTATTCTAACCTAAGATAATTGAATAAATTAGAAGTAAAAGAAAAAAAAAGAATCAAATAATCCCAAATAATATTGAAAGATGAAATAACAACTTTAAAAATATATCTCAGGTATTGTTGTCACTAGTACAAACCTCTAATATATAATAATATCAAATAGTCTGAAAAATCTTAAATATGAAATAAGCACAAGATAAAGGAGGAGAGATCCAATAAGTTTTGAGATTTGTCAGCCACTACCTTAATCTATGCAATGTCAACACTGAAGGAATACAATTAATTATCTAATTCTAAAACAAATACCTACATGGGATATAGAAAACAATAATAAGGAAAGAAAAGTAAGGGTCAATACGAAATATGTGTACTTAGCAGCAACATCGACAACTGATCCTGATCCAAAGTGATAGTGGAAACCACTACCTCAACTACCCAAGACTCCGTAGAAATCTATAACTAGTAAATATACCATTTAATCTTAATAGTGTATCCCAACACATCATCCATAAGAATATCAATATACAAGCTTCACGATATAACCCAGATGAATTAACATTAGTTACTCTATGATCAACAAGTAAAAGAAGTAGTTTATAAGGGAGAGTTACATAATATATGAAGCTCAATTAGAATGTTCAACCAATAATATGGAATAAAGTAGTAAGAGAATATAATTATGTGAATGTCATGCTACCAATAGGTATGACACTACCTGTGTCACTAACCGAGCTATAGTGATACCATACGTCTCATAAATATCTCCACTCATAAATCAATCAAGAGGTAGTATAATATGATGTAATATATTGAAATGAATATAGAATACATAATATCATAAATGAGGTTCAATCACAAAAATTTAATACAAAAGTAATACTCAAACGTAATATCAAAACATACCAAGGAAATGTCATGCAATTCAAGCGATGTAATGCAATGTAGTGATCATGATAAATTATTTAAAGCCATTGCTTGACTTTATATATACACCTTTCGAGCCACAACGCTTCTATAAAAGGACCCAAGGAAGGTTCAAGACCCATATACTATCTCATATCTTAATTCTACACTCCAGTTTATTCATGAATCAAGGATTTTATAAAGTATGTCATTCACCTATCCAGATATTAAACATGGATCAAAAGTTCTTATAAAGTATCACATTCACCTCTCCGGCTATTATTCATGGATCAAAGGTTTTATAGAGTGTAACATTAAACTATTTGGCTATTGTTCATGGATCATAAGTTTGATAAAGTGTTTCTTAGTGACACCAATTTCCATGAATATGAATGATTAAGATGAGAATGCGTGCTCTTCACCGAGGTAATATGATTATAATAAATCAACTCCAAAATATTACAAATGATCTCAAATCTCTTTAATAGTCTTATAGTCATGTTGTGAGCCCTCCTCGACACCACTAAAGTAAAAAGTCATGTAGATATTAACAGTATCATCTCAACAACCCTTTCCTCATGTATTACTATCATGATAACGGAAATTAATGTTCAAAGAAGGCATATAATATCTATTCAAGCCCTCGCACAAGTATCACAATAATAATCATGGAATGTAATGCACAAATAATGTCTATGATGTCAAATGAAGCCTTCACATAGGTAACATGCAATATATATTCTCCTAAATCAACAATAATATGCATATAAGCCCCCACACAAGCACACGATAATAAATAATCTCTCAAGTCAATAATAATGATAGCATAAGTCCCTATAGAGGAATCACAAAAATAACAATAATTAAAATAACAATATATCACAAAACTACCCAAACTGAGCTTGTTCCGTATAATAAGTCTCATATTTTCCAACAATGACATCATTAGACTAAAGTCCTATATGGAAAGCTTTGCTAGTTAATTGTATGCCTTAATAAGAGTACTAAACTTTGATAATCACATCAACTATTTCAAGTCCATTTAAACTCTAAGTATTCTCTAAATCTAAATTATTCCATCAAATAAGAATAATAACATAATTATCCCTAAAAGTTTACTAAGCCCCGATCATCACAATAAAGTCCACTAAACATGATTCAAGCCCTAAAATAAGCATATAATATCTATTTATTCAAGGTAAGTAGGCCATATATCTATAATATACTATAAGAATTTTGCTAAAATAACTAAGATAAGCAATTATATAACTATAAATCCTTCAAAAGACTTTGGTACCCACAAAGATATTTACCATTTTACCTAACAAAAACCCCCAAAGCCTAAGCGATTCACAATTCACAAGCGAACAAGAATACAATACATAAACATTTCAGAGAAAGTGAATGTAGATCTCAACTTGTTTTGAAAGGGAATTTGTAATACAAAGCATAGTCCAAAATATCAACCAAACATCAACCAAAATCTCTACTCCCATAAATCATTACCAAGCATATCAAATCTAATCAAATGTGATATGTAGTAGTCAAAAGAAGTCCAACAATTACTATATTAACTACTTTCATTTGAGATTCAAAAATACTTTAATGAAAAAAGGGTACAATTGAAATTTTATTTAAGAATAATATTCCACATCATAAATGAAGTCTAAATTTGGAAACCCAATTAAAAATAAGTTTGAATTGGACGTAAAATTGAAAAAAATATAATTTTTCCTTTTTGGGTAAATATCCCAAATTTCATGCTTAAAAACATAGATTTGAAGATAAAAATATAAATTAATCAATGAAAAATAATAGGATACTAGTTTGGAAGCTCAACAAAAGTTACACTCTTGAACATCCACTTTAATTCTCTCAAAAGTGAGCTTGGAAGCTTTGACAATGGTGGACTGGGTTTTTTAATCTCAACTATGGTTAGAAATCATAAAAAAAAAATAACATTCTTGGAAAATGGTAAAATTTAAGATAAAATCACATACTATAAAAGATAAACTGATTGAAAATTAAAAAAAGTAGAGCAACCTTGCTCCCAAAATATCAAATAAGAAAATGCAATGAAACCTGTAATTTATGAAATGTTCATGTGCAATTTTAGTATCCAAATTGCATTTTTCATAGCTAAGTCTATTTTTCATTGCAAAAGGTGTGCACCAACGACATTCTAAACTTGTTTTGACCCATGAAACACATTTGAAACCAATAAACATGAGCCAATAGTGCAAATTAATGCTAAAAGACATCTCATATCTAATGAAACATCTAATTTATGAAAAGAGGTCATTTACAAGAAATTAATCCCCAAGACCCCTTTAGGACAAATTTAACCAGTTTTCAATTAAGAGGTTAAAATACAAAATAATGGCTTGGGACCCAAACTAACTATGCTACTAAACAAAAGTTGATATGCTGGATCTAATCAAACTGTCAAAATCACCATCCAATGGTTAGACCATAAAATTTTGATCAAAGTCAATCAATCTAATCAATTTAAAGGATATTAAGAACCACAAACACAAAATAATCACTACCAAATGCATGGAGGACCGTGCAAAAAATAAGCAATTTATTTGGAGTTGTGTATCATTATTTAAGTTGAGAAGGATTTTAGAATCCTTTTTTTGTAGAGAAATTTAACTGAATAATGAGTAAATAATGTCAATATGTAGGTTGCTTTGATTAAGAAGAGTTTAAAGATAAAAAGAGGAGAAATTCTATTTTTGGGTGACATACAAACCAATTAAACATTCATAAGGTTTTCTCCTTGATAAATTTAACTTAAATGAAGAATCTTTTCGAGGAGTTATCTATAATGCCCTGCACTTTTCTAAGCTAGAAAACGAACCGTTGTTCGTATATGTGAAAACCATAATTTTGTAAACTATATTTGGGCACATAAATTACCAAGAGTACCCTAGTTATAAGAGAGTTGATGATGTGTTAAGTGTGGTTATATGAGTCACTTAATGTAGTACAAGCTAAGAGTTTCAAAATCTATCAAGTTTTAGTGTTTGAATTCACAAGGATCATCTTTGAATAAGCATAACTTGCTAAATATGCAGTATTTCTGCATATTTCTACCCACAAAATTATAGATAGTAAAATTAGCTTTCCAACGATATCAAGTTAACCAAACTCCGACACCCGAGCTAGGAGTTATGGCTTTACGAAGTAGAGTACATCGCCTAACCAATCGAACATGGCCATTGGAAAGCATATGCGATTGCATATGCGGCGCCTATGTAAATATAGGTAATATCATTTGTGGCACCTATGTAAATATAGGCAATATCATATGTGGCGCCTATGTAAATATATGTGATATCATATGCGACGCATATCTTATGGTTTTAAGTGACTTAAACACTCTATTTTTGGGTTATTTGGAGGGCAATTAAGTCTTTTGGCACTCCTTACACACCCCTTAACTTAACCTTATAAATTTATGAGATTCTAAACACATCATAACCCTATTATCAGTCTAAGTTTATCATCCAAGAGCACTAAAGGAGAAAAACAACTAGGGTTACACAATCAACATTGAGGGTCCAATCTTTCAATGAATCCGTTACCATAAAGGTATGTGGGGTTATGAACAAGAACATCCTTTCGTTCTTGTGCCCAAAGTTTCAATTATTTTACAAAGATACATGATTTTTACATGTTTTATCATGAATTTGAAGTGATAAATCTTATCCTATGTTGTTGTTCAAGATACTATGATTATTTTGAATGTTTAGAAAATAAATTCTATGAGTTTGAGATTATTGTTATGATTAAAGGCTGAAATTTTTTAGATTTCCATATAAATTATGCATGCTTGTGATATAAAGCATAAATATTGAAATGTTTTGATTAAGTATCTCTATAAGGGTCATTAACCCACATTGAGATTATTGGTTTGAGACTTTATGTGCAATATGCACCCATGTTTAGACTATTTTTGATGATTAATAGAAAGATATGACCTCTTGGTCACAACAGAGTTAAAATTCACTTTATGAAATGATTTATGGATTTTATCATTTATTTAACTTAAGAAATATGAGATTACCCTTAAAGTGGATTTTTCTTGAGATTTTTAGCACAGTATTGGGAGCAGTATTTAGCACCGAGTTGGGTATATTACTATGGTTTTATACCCCAAAACTATGTGCCACTGTATTTTGAGACATTGACTTCCACTATATATGGAAATTTGAGATAGTGATCACTGAGATGAGATTTTCTACACCAATGGAAAGGGTAGGACAACCCTAACCTTACGAGGGCAAGTCGTGGGATATCATGGGTGCTCACAAGGTGTACATGTCGGTTAAAAGAATTTCCCAAAGACTTGTCCCTCATTCTTAGATTGATTTTACCGATTTAAAAGAGATTTGAAATACAGATTAATGATATATTTAATATTCTAGATTTCACTAAGATTGCTTGATGAGAGAATAAGAAAAGAATCTAGATATTTGGATTAAGTGTAATGGCTCATGATATCCAGATTGACTTGTTTTACTATTCATTATGAATGATTTCAGATTTTAGATTTCTTTCAAGCTTTATGAGCCATTTACAAATGTCCTGCATGATTTGGAAAGAAAAATTATTACATGATTGTTAAATATATATATATATATAAATATATATAATATATGCATATAAATATATTTATTTCATGCACCCCTACGTACTCAGTACATATTCCATGGTACTGACCCACATGTTCTCATGTGGTCTACATTTTCCCTATAATGTAGGTTTAGGTGCTCATTCCTAGGTTTGACCATGATTATCCGAGCACGTTGATCTACATTCTCTGTAGTGGTGAGTCCTCATGGTCTAAGGACTAGTTTTTCAGATTTTCTCATTTACTTTGAGTCATTCAATTCATTTCCTGAGTTTGGGTCAGTTGGGGTTTATCCCAATGGCTATGGATATATAATTTAGTAGAGGCTTGTCAGACTAGATGGATAGATTGATCAGATTTGTCAGAGATGTCTTATTTTATTACTTTCCATATTTCATTTGTATTTCAGTATGATGTTATGGAGGATTTTTAGATTTTTTGATTATGATGACTTTGATTACAAGTGTGGAATGGTAGAAAAACGGGTAAAAGGGTTAGCTTGGCGCTACTTGTTGCCTTAAGCACTGTGTGATACCTCAGGGCCCATTTTTGAGGCATTACAAACTTGGTATCAGAGCCTAAAGTTATTGGAGTCCTGGGGAGTCTGAAAATCCATGTTAAGTAGAGTCTTGATCATCGGTGTGAAGCATGCCACATCTATGAGCAAGAGGCTACAAAATATTTTAGAAAAATAGGGGGTCATTTTATTCTTTCAAAAGTTTATCATGCTTATAGTTTTTTCCTTTTAGCTATTAATTCATGCTCTCTTCTTTCAAAATATGCCTCTTTGTCGAGCTAGAAAAAATAAGACGGATCAGCAACACTTAGCCTGCTGATCCCCTAAATGAGAATGTATCCTACGCTGAGTTTAGGGAAGCCTTTTAGGAACTTGGACAAGCTATTACCACCAATGTTTAGGCTAACTAGGCCACAGCTCCACAACAATAGGGAGGTGACTTAGCTGCCGCAAGAATCCATGACTTTATACTGATAAATCTGCTAGAGTTTTATGGGTCCAAGGTAGGGGAGGATCCAAAGTTATATGTATAAGATATAAGGAAGATCACACAGGTAATGATGTGTTTGAGGAGGAGAGTGTTGAGTTAGCATCCTACAAATTGAAAGACCTTGTTTATGACTGGGTGGTTTCATGGAGAAAGGGTAGAGTAGAGGGTGCTGCTTCTATGACTTGGCAGGAGTTCTAGGATGTATTCCTGGATTAATTCTTTTTACTAGAGTTGAGAGAGACGAAGTAGAGGAGTTCATGAAGTTACGGCTAGGCTTCATAACTGTTAAGGAGTATTTTTTGAAGTTCAATCAGTTAGCAAAATATGCCCCAAATCTGATAGCTGAAGTCTGAGCTAGTATGGGTAAGTTCTTGACAGGGGTGTCAATCTTTGTGGTTAAGGAGTCTAGATTAGCTAAGCTTAATAGTGAGATAAATATTTCTAGACTGATAATCCATGCCCAACAGATTGAATCAGATAAAATAAAAGAGAGGGATAGAGTAAAAGGGAAAAAGAGAGCCAGATCTGAGCAACCTACTTATGGTCAGAACAGATAAAAAAGATGGAATCGCCCTCAGTTTCAGAGCCTCTCATCTATGCTAGAACCATTATCAGCTAGTGCTCCAGCACTTAGAGGTAGGCATGAACATAGAAATAGGTCTTCTATGTATGGATCTCAGAATACTGTGAGTAACCGACCTAACTGTCCACCATGCACCAGGTGTGGTAGGGATAATGGGGGTAAGTGTTTGTGGAGTCAGAATGACTGCTATGGATGTGGCTAGGAGGGCCACGATTTTAGAGATTGTCCTCATAACAAATAGGGGAACCGTGATGTTCTCCCCAGGCTCAGACTCCTAGTGCTCCAGCTCTTGTATCTCGTCCAGCTCCTACTCATGGTGCTTCTTCCAGCACTGCTGGCGGTTAGTGACAGAATAAATTCTATGCTTTGACTTCCCGTCAGGAGTAGGAGGACTCTCCCAATGTTGTTACTGGTATGCTTTGTGTGTTTCAGTTTGATGTTTATGCTTTGTTGGACCTTGGGTCTAGTTTTTCATATATGACACCTCTGGTTGCTGTAAATTTTGAAGTAAGCCCCGAGATTGTCTTTGATCCCATCCTAGTTTTTACCACTGTGGGTGAGTCCATTGTTGCCCAAAAAGTGTATAAAAAAGTATCATGTTTATATTCTTCATAGAGTTATGTTTGCTGATCTGATAGAGTTAGACATGGTACATTTTGTTGTTATTCTAGGTATGGACTGGCTTCTCTCTTGTTATGCATCCATAGGCTGTCATGCCCATGTAGTCAAGTTTCAGTTCCCTGGTGAGTCTATTATTGAATGGTCTGGTAATTCTGCATCGCCTCAGAGTCATTTTATCTCATATTTCAAGGCTAAAAAGCTTATTTCTAAAGGGTGGATTTATCACCTAGTTAGAGTTAAAGACACTAAGTCTGAGACTCCGACTCTCTAATCAGTTCACGTTGTTAATGAGTTTCCTGATGTATTTTTGAAAGATATTCTAGGGGTACCTCCCGATAGAGACATAAAATTCGGGATTGATCATCTTCCCGATACTCAGCCCATTTTCATTTCTCCGTATTGTATGGTACTCACAGAACTTAAAGAATTGAAAGAGAAACTCAAAGATCTCTTAGATAAATGTTTTATAAGACCAAGTGTGTCTCCTTGGGTTGCACCCATCCTATTAGTGCAAAAGAAAGATGGCTCTTTGCACATGTGCATTGACTATCGCCAGTTTAACAATGTCAGTATAAAAAACAAGTATCCCCTTCTAAAAATAGATATTTTGTTTGATCAATTGCAAGGTACAAGTTACTTTTCAAAGATAGACCTTCGCTTTGGCTATCAACTCAGAGTTAGGGAATGTGATATCTCGAAGATAACCTTCTGAACACGTTATGGTCATTTTGAGTTTCTTGTTATGTCCTTCAGGATAACTAATGCCTCAATAGCTTTTATGGACCTTATGAATCGAGTGCTCGGGCCATATCTTGATATGTTTGTCATAGTGTTTATAGACGACATTCTGCTACACTCCCGTAGTAAGAATTAACATGCAGACTATTTCTGTATCATCTTGTAAACCCTTAGAGATCATCACTTATTCGCCAAATTTAGCAAGTGTGAATTTTGGCTAAGGTTAGTTGCTTTTCTGGGTTATATTATTTCTTTCGAAGGTGTTAAAGTTGATCCCCAAAAAATAGAAGCTGTTAGAAACTAGCCTAGACCTGTATCTCCATCTGACATTAGCAGTTTCTTAGGTATAGATGGCTATTACTGCTGTTTTGCTGAAGGTTTCTCCTCTATAGCATCTTCTATGACCTGGTTGAACCAAAAGAAAGTGAAGTTCTTGTGGTCCGATTCTTTTGAGAATAGTTTTCGAGAGTTGATGACTCGAATCATTACAGCCTCTGTTTTGACTCTGCCTGATGGCATTAATGGTTTTGTGGTATATTGTGATACTTCTAGAGTTGTTTTGGGTTATGTACTAATGCAGAGAGGTAAGGTTATAGCCTATGCCTCTAGACAGCTGAAACCCCATGAGAAGAACTACCCCAACATGATCTTGAGTTAGCTGTTGTTCTGTTTGCTCTGAAAATCTGGAGACACTACTTGTACGGTGTTCATGTTAATGTTTTCACTAATCATAAGAGTCTGCAGTATGTTTTTACCTAGAGAGAGTTGAATCTTAGGCAAAGAAGGTGGTTAGAGTTATTCAAAGATTATGATATAAGTATTGTATCACCCAAAAAAGGCCAATGTAGTGGCGGATGCCCTTAGTAGGATGTCTATGGGTAGTGTTTCATATATTGGAGAGGGTAGTAAGCAGTTGGCTCATGATGTGGCTCAGTTGGCTAGGTTGGGAGTTAGGTTGCTTGACTCCACTGAAGGGAGTATGTTAGTATAGAGTAGCTCCAAATCCTCCTTGGTTTCAGAAGTAAAGGAGAAGCAAAACTTAAATGCTAGTTTGGTCAGACTAAAAGAAACAGTCAAGGACCAAAAGGTGGAGATTTTCTTCCAAGGGGGGATGGTGTGTTGAGATTGCAGGATAGATTAGGTGTTTTGAATGTTGAGGATCTAAGATATAGAATTATGGCTGAAGCTCACGGTGCATGATATTCTATTCATCCTGGTGCCACCAAGATGTACCGCGACTTGCGAGAAATATATTAGTGGAGTGGCATGAAGAAGGATATAGCAGCATTTATGGCTAAGTGTTCGACATGCCAATAGGTTATGGTAGAACACCAAAGACCTGGTGGTATGATACAGGAGTTCAGTATTCCCACTTGGAAGTGGGAAGAGATAAACATGGATTTTATGATTGGTTTACCTTCTTTCTGATGCCATCATGATTCCATTTGGGTTGTTGTGGATAGATTGACTAAGTCTGTATACTTCTTACCTGTTCATACTTCTTATACTACTGAGGATTACACTAGATTGTACATCCGGGAATTAGTCAGATTGCATGGAGTTCCCTTGTCCATCATTTCAGATAGGGGTACTCAGTTCACTTCATAATTTTGGAGAGCTTTTCATAAGGGTCTTGGTACCTTAGTGCATTTAAGTTCTTCTTTCCATCTGCAGATAGATATTCAGGATGAGAGTACCATCCAGACCTTAGAGGATATGTTGAGAGCGTGTGCTCTTCACTTTAAGGGAAGTTGGGATGAGCATTCACTGTTGATAGAGTGCTTACAATAACAACTTTTTCTATGGCATTGGCATGGTTCCATTTGAGGCTTTGTATGGGAGGAAATGTATGTCACCCATAGGTTAGTTTGAAGTGGGTGAAACAGCCGTGAGTGATCCCGATTCGTTTTTTAAAGCTATGGAAAAAGTCAAAGTGATTAGAGAAAGATTAAAAACCGCATAGAGTTGTCAGAAGTCGTACGCTGATGTGAGGAGAAAAGACCTTGAATTTTAAGTTTGTGACTTGGTGTATTTGAATATTTCACCCATGAAGGGAGTGAAGAAGTTCAGAAAGAAAGGGAAACTTAGTCCCTGTTATATTGGCCACTACATAGTTCTTAGCCGTGTTAGTAAGCTAGTGTATGAGGTTGAGTTTCCTTCAGAGTTATCTTCTGTTTGCTCTGTCTTCCATGTATCCATGATTAGGAAACACGTTGGTTATTGTGTTGTTCTAGATCCTTCAGAAAACCCTGATGTGCAAGATAATCTTTCTTTTGAGGAAGTTCTTATTGAGATTTTAGATCACCAAGTCCGAAGACTAAGGAACAAAGAAGTTTCCTTGGTCAAGGTGTTGTGGAGGGTGCAACATGGGAAACAGAGGCGGATATGCGATCCAAGTACCTGCACCTATTTTCCATAAGATCCGATCAAGACAAAGGTACCATTCTGCTTTAAATCATTCCTTTTCTATACAGAATAGCAATAGTTCAGTAGTTATTTTATACTATTTAGCCGTGATTTCATGAGTGATGCACCCCTTGTTGCGTCCGAAATGTAGAATGAAATAGAGGCAAGATTAGCAAGTTTCTTCAGCCGTGTACCCTTCATTTTTTCTTTACTCTTAGTATACCCAGCATTATTCGAGGATGAATGTCCCCAAGGGGGAGATCTTGTAATGCCCCGCACTTTCCTAAGCTAGAAAATGAACCGTTGTTTGTATATGTGAAAACCCCAATTTTGTAAGCCATATTTGGGAACCTAAATTACCAAGAGTACCCTTGTTATAAGAGAGCTTTTAATGTGTTAAGTGTGGTTATGTGAGTCACTTAAGGTAGTACAACCTAAGAGTTTAAAAATCCATTAGGTTTTAGTGTTTGCATTCGCAAAGTTCATATTTGAATGAGCATAACTTGACAAATATGTGGTATTTATGCATATTTCTACCAACAAAATTATAGAGAATCGAATTAGCTTTCAAAAGATACCAATTTCACCAAAATCCAACACCCGAGCTAGGAGTAATGGCTTTGCGAAGTAGAGTGCGTCGCCTAACCAATCGCACATGGCCACTGGAAAGCAAATGCGATAGCATATGCGGCGCCTATGTAAATATAGGCGATATCATATGCGGAGCCTATGTAAATATAGGTGATATCATATGCGGCGCCTATGTAAATATATGCGATATCATATGCGGCGCATATCTTATGGTTTCAAGTGACTTAAACACTCCATTTTTGGGTTATTTTGACGGCAATTAAGTCTTTTGGCACTCCTTACACACCCCTAATCTTAACCTTATGAATTTAATAGATTCTAAACACATCATAATCCTATTATCTATTTAAGTTCATAATCTAAGAGCACTAAAGGAGAAAAATAACTAAGGTTACACAATCAACATTGAGGGTCCAATCTTTTAACGAATCCGTTAACATAAAGGTATGTGGGGTTATGAACAAGAACACCCTTTCATTCATTTGCCCAAAGTTTGCATTATTTTACAAAGATACATGATTTTAACATGTTTTATCATGAAATTAAAGTGATAAATCTTATCCTATGTTGTTTTTCAAGATACTATGCTTATTCTTAATGTTTAGAAAATAAACTCCATGATTTTGAGATTATTGTTATGATTAAAGGCTGAAATTTTTCAGATTTCCGTATAAATTATGCATGCTTGTGACATAAAGCATAAATGTTGAACTATTTTGATTAAGTATCGCTATAAGGGTCATTAACCCATATTGAGATTGTTTTTTGAGAATTGATGTTCTACATTCACCCATGTTTAGACTATTTTTGATGAAGTATAGAAAGATTTGACCTTTTGGTCACAACAGAGTTAAAATCCACTTTATGAAACGAGTTATGGATTTTATCATTTATTTAGCTTAAGAAATATGAGATTACCCTTAAAGTGGATTTTTCTTGAGATTTTTTATCATAGTATTGGGAGTAGTACTTAGCACCGAGTTGGGTATGTTACTACGGTTTCATACCCCAGAACTACGTGGCACCGCAGGTTGAGACATTGACTTCCACTATATGTGGAAATTTGAGATAGTGATCAATGAGATGAGATTGTTCTACACCGATGGAAATGGTAGGACAACCCTAACCTTATGGGGGCAAGTCGTGAGATATCATGGGTGCTCACATGGTGTACATGTCTGTTAGAAGAACCTCCCAAAGAGTCCTTCCTCATTCTTAGATTGATTTTACTGATTTAAAAGAGATTTGAAATGCAGATTTATGATGTATTCAATATTCCATATTTCACTAAGATGTCTTGATGAGAGAATAAGAAAAGAATCTTGATATTCGGATTAAGTTTAATGGCTCATGATATCCAGATTGGAATGTTTTACCATTCATTATGTATGATTTTAGATTTTAGATTTCTTTCAATCTTTATGAGCCATTTACAAATGTCCTGCATGATTTGGAAAGAAAACTTATGACATGATCGTTAAATATATATATATATATATAAATATATATATGCATATAAATATGTTTATTTCATGCACCCCCATGTACTCGGTACATATTCCATGGTACTGACCCACATGTTTGCATGTGGGCTACATTTTCCCTATAATGTAGGTTCAGTTTCTCATTCCTAGGATTGACCGTGATTATTTGAGCACGTTGATCTACATCCTCTGCAGTGGTGAGTCCTCATTGTCCAAGGTCTAGTTATTCAGATTTCCTTATTTACTTTGAGTCATTCAGTTTATTTCCTGAGTTTGGGTCAGTTGGGGTTTGTCCCAATGGTTCGTGGATATACAGTTTAGTAGAGGCTTGTCAAACTAGATGGATAGATTGATCAAATTTGTCAGAGATATCGTATTTTGTTACTTTCTGTATTTCATTCGTATTTCAGTTTTATATTATGTAGGATGTTTAGATGTTTTGATTATGATGACTTTGATTATAGGTGTTGAATGGTAGAAAAGTTGCTAAAAGGGTTAGCTTGGGGCTAGTTGTAACCTTAAGCACCGTGTGACGCCTTGGGTACCATTTTTGGTGTGTTAAATTATCCCAAGTTGAGATGGAATTATATATACAGTTAGTGTCATACTATATTGAAGATCTTACTTATCCACTAATATGAGACGAAAATATGTATACATAATCATTATTTGCCCCATATTTTGGTGGGTTTTTAATTGTCCTTTTAGTACATATTTTATCATTTTGTGCTTAGTATTATAGTTTATATTTTTCATATGTAATATTAAAAGAATATAAAGATGAAGAAATTTGAAGCAGAAATGAATAAAAAGATGGAAAATTATATTAGGAAATCAAGCAAGCAAATTAATAGAAGATTTATTATCATAGCACATATGTATATATAAAGAACAACAAATGACATTTGTATAGAGCAAAATCAACACATGTACATGTGACTAGTTTTGTTTAAAAAACCTAAGAGTGTAAATTCCAAGATGAGCTCTATGACCACGTTTAAGACCCCGTGAAATTCTAAAGCTTAAGGCAGTCCTTTAGGTGTGTCGAGAGGGTCCTAGACTTAGAAAGTTTTAGCTACATTCAGGACTTAGATTAATTTTGGCCTTCAAAAGTTGGCAAATTCATTTAATCACCTTAATGTCCTTTAATGGTACGTATTTTTATTGATTCATGATCAGGAAGGTCAATAGGTGTTTTCGGATAAGTTTTGGATTTTTTGAAAACTCGTTTAGATCAAGATTGGAAGTCCAAAATAGTGGACCAATGTGATCTTGGTGTATTGTGTCGCCTATCGCGTTGGTCACCAGTTGTACAAACTGTCAGAGCCAAAGCAACTGAGGCTCGACGCATTCATGGCATGCTGTATCGGGTATAGCATCGCAACCCTCAATGTGCAGCATTACTCATAGCGTTAGTGCTTAATTATTTAGTCATTAAATGTCTGCATCTTTAAGGGTAAAAGGGTAATTTTTCCAATCCTAAATAAGGGTTAAATGCGGGATTAATCCTTATTTACACCAAAATAGACCCTTTTCTCTAAAAATCCTCTCAAGAACACATTAGGGTTTTCAATTGGGGATCCAAGTTCAAGAAAATTTCTCCATGAATCATCAAGAATCTTTCATCTAAGGTATGCATAGTGTTGATTCATGGACTGCTTTCGTCCATGAAGCCCAAAAATCAAGTTTTAAATTACGAATTGTGATATTCATTCTATGAATTTAATTAGTTTATGTGTTGTTTTTGTATGAATTCCAAGATGGAATCTTTATTATGTCTTTATGAAGTAACGCTAATATGTGGACTAAAATTATGAAATTAGGTTGAATTGTGAAGTAAGGTTGTATTAAATTCATGCTCATTTCTAAGCCTTAAATCATGCAATCTAAGTGTTTGAAAAAATGCCTAGGAGAATAGAAATTATGATTGATAGTTAGACTGTGACCCAAGTTATGAATGTATCTAGTCCCCTATGTTTGAAATGATTTCCATAAGGATTGTTGTGTAATGCAATAGCGTGATGATATAATCATGATATTAAAATGGTGAAGTTAAGAAATGATCATGTGCATTCTAAGCTATATAAAAGATTATGATAACCATGTGCTCCATGAAATATCCCCTACTATTGTAGTATGAATTGTTGATGTTGGACATGTATTTAACAAAGTCATGCTTTGTCAGTTTCCTTCCATCGAGTCTTGGGGTACTTATACCCAAAAGATATAGCTATGTATCTAGAGCTAGTGTCATGTTTTACGATATCCTCAGTTAAGCCATGATTCATAGAACTCAGTCGGTCATGTGACTCAGGAAATCTCAGTAAATTTAGAAATCTTAGTAGTATTCCATCAGTCAACAGAACTCCATGAGTTCAATCTAGTCTAGTTCATTTAATTATGTTCAGTCTCTATTCAGATAGGAGTAGGAATTAGCACTTAGCAAACCCAAGGATGGTAACTCACCTATTATATGAGGGTGCGATTTTTATAAGCAATCCTTGTGTTCCTAAACTATGAAGCCATCATTGGTTGAGACATCATAACCTATTATATGAGGGTAGATGAGGTGTCTTAACCTGTTATATGAGGGTTTCCACCGTTCTCAATAGAGGTACCTGTTATATGAGGGTTACTCATAAATTGTCTTTACCAGTGGTGCGGTATTGACACCCTTCCAATTGGGGTTACAGATTTAACCCCAGCTTAACTATATTTCAATTATTTGGGGCATGTCGGTTAAATAACTACTTCCTACATTTTTAGTTACTGAAGTAGGACTGTCAGATATAGTCATTCAGTCTTAGTAATAGAACTTCGATAGTTCTACAGAATTCTGGACTGTTAAATACAGTCAACTCAAAATAGTATGGAACTCATCTAGTTCCATCATAACATGGACTGTTAGATACAGTTGCTCTATATCAGTTATATCAGTTATGTCAGTTATCAGTGACTCATGTTACTAGTAATCAGTTTTAGGACTGTCAGATACAACCAATCAGACCAGTTTATCAAAATCAAAACTGTTAGAAACAATTATTTCTCTATTAGTAATATACCATAAATTCCCTAGTATTGAGTAGAATCAGTCATCGGTATCAGTAAACACAGATGTTACTAAATCAGTACTCAAAACTTAATACTCAGTGTCAGTATGGTCTCAGTTACAGTTACTTGTTCATACATGTATTCTTACATTCATTTTATACTATCATTTAGTATTGTTCATGCATATAAACCCTTATATTCAGCCTACCTCACATGCATACTAGTTCATTTAATTGTACTGACGCATTTGCGCTATGGTGTTTTACTTTACACCATATGTTCAAAAGCACGAGCTCAAGAGCATCTGTAGCATTGCAGTATCTAGCAGTCAGAGTTAGCAGTGAGTCCTTATCCTTCGAGGACATAATCATTAATTTATCATTTCTGTACTTAGTTCATTTCAGTAGTTGGAGTTAGTTGTAGACATGTCCCATCAATTCCTTATTCAGACAATTTAGAGGCTTTTAGACTATAGTATATTTAGATAGTTTATTTTAGTTTTGGGTATTTCTATACCCCATTTAAACATTATTTTATTAGATTTTGTGTTTCATATTTGAACCTTATGGTTGTACAACTTATGTTTCCATATATATATATATATATCATGTAGTGTTAAGGTACAAATATCAGTCATGGGTTAGCTTGTGGTCCTTCGAGGTCATGAGCACCGTGTAGGTTTCTGGGTACCAGATTCGGGGTGTTAAAAACTTGGCATTAGAGCTTAAGGTTCAATATTGTCCAAGGAAGTCTGAAAGTCGCATTTAGTAGAGTTTTGTACATAGGTGTGTTATGTACCACACTTATGTGTAGGGGGTTATGAGATGTTTTAGGAATAGTTTCCCTTCTTTTAGTATTCATGTCATGCAAGTGACCATTAGCTCAAGTTAAAATCTCAGTCTAGTTCACTCCTTCCTTTTATTACAGAACATCTATCCCAAAAGGACTAACAAAAAGAGGACCGAGAACCAGTTGGTACTTCCTCTCATCCAAGCAGATTCCCTGGACGAGCATGTATTTCATGGAGAATTCAGAATTGACTCTCTTACTGTATCCTATTCAGTAGTAGCTCAGATCAATCTTCAGGCCATTGTCCCACACAGGCACGTGATTTGTACCCAAAAGTCCGAGGTGGGAAAATATAGTAAGAAACAAAGAAAGAGAGAAAATAAGAAGGCTAATATTAGTAACATCAATATCAACCAGCCTAAGTCAGAGGGTGGTAACCACTTTTAGTTCTGACAAAAGTTTTCAGTTCCAGTTTCTTCCTTGGCCAGTACTCCAGTCCCTAAATCCATAGATAGGATGCTAGGTCCTAAACCTCAGGGCAGTGTTAATAGTCCCCGAAGCCATCCCCTTTATCAGACTTATGGTAAGTATCATATGGGAATATGCAGAGCCGGAAGCGATGTGTGTTTTGGATGTGGTGAGTCAGGTCACAAAGTCTGATACTATCCTAGGCCCGTTCCTCAAAGCTAGCATGATCATTCTTTAGCTTAGTTTGATTGCTCATAGGGTGCCTCCTTCAGCTCCATCAGTGGGTAATGCCCAAATAGAATCCATACTCTTCATCCCTAACAGAATTAGGAAAGTACTTCTAATGCGGTCACTGTCAACGTTGAGGTCATACCAAGTGTTAACAGAACCTTTCTTTGTCTCCGCCTTAATGGGTCAGTCTATCATAGCCCGACAGGTATACAGGAACTATTTGATTATGAAACTTCAGAAAGAGTCAGGCCTTTAGATTCTAATAGTAGTTCTGGAATGCATAGGAAATTAGTAAGGGAAAGACGATTCCCGACCCATCCTTATCTCAATGTAAAGTTTCTTACTTCAGTCAGTATGATGCCTTCACATGTTTTACATCTTTGTTCCATGAACCCAACTTATCTTCACATGTTTTCTATTGAATCATTTACGATTCTAGTTCCCAATAAAAGGAGTTTAGTTTTACTCCCCTCAGCAATCCAAGTCATGACCCACGATTGCAGAAAACTCCATAGTCCAGTTATACAGCTCATGACTCATGTACATATGTCACACTTTATAGTATACTCAACTTTCATAGCTCATGATATGCTCCTACTAATTAGTTAAATCGAGGATATGTCATGTATCCACTATATCCTCAGTTCAGACCTTTTTGGTAAATCCAAGCTATTGATATTATATTCCTCAGGCCTCAACCATGTGCCAAGTTTAGTTAGTATCCATTCATGCTTTAGATCCTCATAATTTAACCCTTTAGTAAGGTATCTTTGTGAAAATAGTATAGTGATAAGTAGTTGTTTAGAAGGGAGAGAATAAATATTTTATGTCAAGAGAAGATTGTTGAATGATTATGTTACCTAAGGGTGTAGCGATGAAGATAGGCTTGAATGTCATGTTAAGTGTACAAGTAAAGGGCTAGTAAGAGGTTGTAATTAGAAGTTGGGAAAGTACAGAGTGATATTACACTTTCAAATCCGTGACTTATGTCAGTCTTTATTTCGTAACTATCAAAACTTAGTTTCCATCTTAGTTAAAGCTTCAACATTCAGTACTCAGAAATCAGTGTTCTGTCTCAGAATTCAGTACTTCAGTATCAGTATGAACCACAGTTATCAATGTTCAGTTATCATAACCGGCATTTATTTTTAATATGAATCCTAATTATAGTGTCAGCTTCAGTTTAGTAATCAGATCAGAAACTTAGTTCAATTTCAGGCTTGCTTGACCGTAGCGTACAATTTTCAGATACTCAGTTATTAGTACTTCATTACCTCAGTCTATGAAATGTTTCCAAATCATGTTGTACACTTGGTCTTGCATCCATAATTAATACAAATTTTATAAAATTCATGCTTAGTTATCTCTTGATACCTAGTTAGCCATTAATTTCTGTGTATAATAATCTATAGTCTCAGTCCAGCTATTTAGACCAAGTACAGTTCAGTCTTACATGCCCAGTATTCAAATGTCAGCTATCCAATTAATCAGTAGAGTAGTACATTTGTGCACTCATGTTTAGTACCTATGTGAATCTTTTCAGTAATCTTAGTTGCAGTGCAAGAGGCTTAGTCATTTTATCTTAAATAGTGTTCAAAGGCCCCGACTCATCTTACCAAACTTTAGCCATGTAATTATTTTCTCATTCAGCTATCTTATTTAGATAAGGCAAAGATTTCCTTATGCCCTAAAGCCACTAGAACTCTATAGAAAGAGTGTTAGAGAAAATGTTCCAGTCGACTATAAGCTTTCAGCATAAGTTTTTTCGTAAAACCAGTAATTCAGTTTAGTAGTCAGATGGACAAGTTCGCATGGTTTGGGTTCCTATCCCTTCCATCTAGACGTATTATACAAAGTCTCATGGATATAACCATTCTAAGGTGAACTAACTAAATAGATGCAAGCTCAGTTCCGTTCATGTATCATGTTTCAGTTTTAGATCCTACTTATTCTGTTAAGACTCAATTCATAGGTGCCTTGTGCATTGCTTCAGCTTCCCCAACAGCTTATCTAAGTCAGTATTCATTGAGGGACCAAGTGTCCCAAGGGAAGATACACTATAATCTCCTAAAATTTCATAACATAAGCATCCCATTCTCTCTTCACATAATGAATCTAGTTTGGAGTAGGGGATACTCATAAGTTAACCCTAAAGTTTCAATCTCATCCACCAGACATGTATTTAGAGGCTCGATATTCAGTTCACATTATTCATTTCATGCATCACATTCCATACTCAGTTCATGCCATCCGTTACAGACTCAGCTATGTTCTCATGTTCCTATTTATGTGTGTTCAAGATTAGTGACTATGTGTATTGAAAGATCTCTCCTATAAAGAGAGTAAAGTGGTTCAGCAAGAAGGAAAGATCATTATTCTATATGTCAGTACCTTTAAAATTTCTCAGTCGTTACAGCAAGATAGCTCATAAGCTCGAGTTGCCTTGATCTAGCCTCAGTTCATCCAATTTTCCATGTCTCTTTGCTCAAGAAGTGTATAGGTGACCCGACAGTTGTAGTCCCTATTCAGAGCATAGATGTTTAAAATAGTCTCTCTCATGAGGAAAATCACCATCTAAATTCTAGGCTACAAGATTCACAGACTGAGGAACAAAGAAGTCCCTCTAGTCAAAGTTCTTGGGTAGACTTAGTCCGTTGAGGGAGATACTTGGGAAAAACAAACAAACATGCATACCAAGTATCCTCACATCATCTCCACTAATTCAGACTCAGTCTAAGATACAATTTTTTCTTAAGCTTACCTAGTTTATATTTTTAGTTTTATTACCAACTTGGTATTCAGTTAAATGCTCAAAATTCCGTTATAAACTTGGTACTAAGTACCATTGCATAATCATTCATACATTATGTCAGTTATGTATTTATGCATCAGATATACATTCTCATCATGAGAAAACCCAACTTATCAAAATACTCAACCATGCATTCACGAATCAGTTACACACGGATCAGATATGCATTCTCAGTATGATATATTCAGTTATCAATCATGTTAGTCATAAAATCATGTTTCAGTCATTCATGCTCAGTATGTGCTTCAGTTTATCATTTCTCTCTTCTCAGTCAGTCTTATTTAATGATAAATGTTCTCAAGGAGAAGATATTGTAAGACCCGATAAAATTTTAAGAAATATTAAGACAGTCCTTTAAGTGAGTCAAGGGGGTCCTAGACATAGAAAATTTTAGCTACATTCCAGACTTATCTTTATTTTCGCCTTCAAAAGTTGGCAAGTTCATTTTCCACCTTAATTTCCTTTAATGGTCCATAGTTTTATTAATTCATTATCAGAAATGTCAATAGGTGTTTCCGGACAAGTTTTGGATTTTTTAGAAACTCGTTTAGATCAACATTAGAAGTGAAAAATAGTGGACTAATGTGATCTTGGCGCGCCGCATCACCAATTGCGTTGGTCACCAGTTTTGCAGACTAACAGAGCCAAAAAAATCGAGGCTCGACGTCTTCATGGTGCGCCGCATTGGATATAGGATAGTAGCCCTTGACGTGCCACGTCTCTCATAGCGTCGGTACCCAATTATTTGGTCATTAAATATTTGTATTTGTAAGGGAAAAGGTGTAATTTTTCAAACCATATATAAGGCTTAAACGCAGGATTAAGCCTCATTTACACCAAAATACACCCTTTTCTCACAAAATCCTCTCAATAACACATTAGGGTTTTCAATTGGGGATCCAAGTTCAAGCAAATTTCTCTGTGAGTCATCAAGAATCTTCCATCTAAGGTATACATAGTGTTCAATCATGTACTTTTTTCATCCATGAAGCCAAAGAATCAAGTTTTAAATTATAAATTATGATATTCATTCTATGAATTGAATTATATTCTTGTGTTGTTGTAGTACGAATTCAAAGATGGAACCTTTATTATGTATTTATGAAATTGCGATAATATATGGACTGAAATCATGAAATTGGGTTGCATTGCGAAGTAAGGTTGTATTAAATTCATGTTCACGCCTAAGCCTTAAATCATGAATCCTAAGTGTTTGATAAATGCCTAAGAGAATAGAAATTATGCTTGATAGTTGGACTGTGACCCAAGTTATGAATGTATGTGTTCCCCAATGTTTAAAATAATTTTCATAGGGATTGTTGTGAATGCAATAGCGTGATGATATAATTATGATATTAAAATAATGAAGTTAAGACATGATCATGTTCTTTTTAAACTATATACAAGATTATGATAACCATGTTCTTCATGAAATATCCTATACTGTTATAGTATGAATGGTTGATGTTGGCCATGTATTCAAAAAAGTCATTCTATGTTAGTTTCCTTCCATCGAGTCCTGGGGGTACTTGTACTCGAAAGATATAGTTGTGTATGTAGAGATAGTGTCATGTTTCACGATATCCTCAGTCAAGCCATAACTCATAGAACTCAGTCGATCATGTGACTCAGGAAATCTCAGTAAATTTAGAAATCTCAATAGTATTCCATCAGTCAACGGGGCTCCATGAATTTAAGTCTATTTTAGTTAATTATGTTCAGTGTCTATTAAGATGAGAGTAGGAATTAGAACCGAGCAAACCCAAGAATGGGAACTCATACGTTATATGCGGGTGTGATTCTTAGAAGCAATCCTTGTGTTCCTGAACTACATAGCCAGTGTAGGTTAAGACATCATAGCCTATTATATGAGTGTAGATGAGGTTGATTAACCTGTTAAATGAGGGTTCCCACCGTTCTCACTAGATTTACCTGTTATATTAGGGTTACTCACAGATTTTCCTTACAAGAGGTACAGTATTGACACCGTTCCAATTGGGGTTATAGATTGGAACCCAAATCAACTATAGTTTGATTATTTGGAGAATGTGAGTTAGATAACTACTTCCCATAATTTCAGTTACAAAACCAGGACTGTCAGATATCATCATTCAGTCCTATTAAGAGAACTCAGATAGTTCTACAGAATTCAGGACTGTCAGATACAGTCAACTCAGAATAGTATGGAACTCATCTAGTTCCATCAAAAAATAAACTATCAGATATAGTCACTCAGTATCAGTTATATTAGTTACGTCAGTTATCAGTGACTCATGTTACCAGTAATTAGTTTTAGGACTGTTAGATACAGTCAGTCAAATCAGTTCTTCATAATCAGAACTGTTAGAAATAATCATTCCCCATCAGTAATATAGCATCAGTTCCCCAGTATTCAGTAGACTCAGTTATCGGTATTAGTAAACCCAGATGTTAGTAAATCAATACTCATAACTCAAAACCCAGTGTCAGTATGGTCTTAGTTACAGTTACTTTGTCATGCATGTATTCTTACATTCATATTATACAGTCATTTAGTATTGTTCATGCATATGAACCCTTACATTCATCCTACCTTACATGCATACTAGTATATTTAATTGTACTAAAATATTTGCACTATGGTGTTTTACTTTACGCCATAGGTTCAGAAGCACGAGCTCTAGAGAATCAGTAGCATTTCAGTATCCAGCGGTTAGAGTTAGTAGTGAGTCCTCATCCTTCAAGGTATGACCATTAATTTTCTATTTCAGTACTTAGTTTATTTCAGTAGTTGGAGTTAATTGGGGACATGTCCCATTGACTCCTTATTTAGACAGTTTAGAGGCTTTCAGACTAGAGTATTCAGATAGTTTATTTTAGTTTTGGGTATTTCTATACCCCGTTTAAACATTGTTTTATCAGATTTTAGAAACAAAGAAAGGGCCTGGAATACACTCAAAACCAATACAAAAATACACAGCCACAAATGGGGTCACATGAGAAAAAAGTGGACATCGGATCAAGTAAAGATTACACATCATAGGAAAAGGTTTTAATAGACTAGTAATGACATCTAGAGATTCCTTGGACTCTTGATGGGTAGTGAAAGCATAAAGATAGTTCTGACCAGTGACGGAGCTAGAATAGGTACCCTTTGTTGGAGGAGCTGATGAAGAGGCAATGAGAACATTGTTTGCCCTAGAAGAAACCTTACCCATGGGTTAATTTCTAAGCATATACCCTAGCTGAATGTACTTGGAACACCTATCCCTCCCCTCATCACAGAATCCATGATGAAACCAACCCCAAAACCTGCAAAGAGGATATACTGGAGCTGAATGAGCCCTACTACCTTATATTGGACAACTTGTTCCCTAGAACCACCGCTACCATGAAAATATTAATCGCTCGATGGATTTGGATAAGTAGTACTAGATATCGAATATGACCTAGAATTTCCATACTTATTCTTAGACTACTCTCTACCTTCTCTAGAACTTTGCCATTGACCTCTGCCCTATTCCAAATAGCAAAATTTCCTACTCTAACTCTCCCTAAATTCAACCTGCTCCTTTTTCTCTTCTTCGACTTGCTACATATAAACCACCAGCTAAGAAATATCTATATCCTTATTTAACAAAGCATCCTTACTTTTCATAATTAAGTCTTGGGACAACCCAAAAATGAACTTTCTCATTCTATCCCTTATGCTAGACACCAACTATAGAGCATATAAAGATAACTGGTAAAACTTTAAGGCATGTTGCTTGACTGAAATCTTGCCCTACCTTAGATTAACAAACTATTCTACTTTCACCTCCCCCAACTCTTGGGGAAAGAAACAGTCCAGAAAATTACTAGAGAAATTATCCCATTAAGAAAACTCAGTATCATCGCCCCTAGACTAGCCTCATTCATTGTACCATTGGTGCACTATATCTTTAAATTGGTAAGCAAATAACTCCATGCCATCTACATTAGTGGAATGAATCAAACGAAAGATATTTTCCATTTCATCAAAGAAATATTAAGGATCTTCCTCAACCGTGGAACCAATTAAAATAGGAGGACTCAATCTCATAAATTGGTCAAAGAAACATGCTTAGTTTGAGAGGCTAACAATTGTGTAAGAAAGTGAATCGAATGGCGAAGCTCAACATTAGACAAATCACCTTAGGTTTCCAGAGGAAGGATAGGGGGAACTGGTGGAACTCCCTCAAGACGGCTAAAAGCAGTGACGTCTGAACTTCTAGAGTAGGCCAAGCTCCATCCATATTATTGTCTAATGGGACAGAAGATTTTCCACTATTATCATACCTTCTTGAGTGGATGATCTGAAAGATAAACAAATAGGAATTAAGTGATTTAATATCTTAAACTCTAAAGCTTGAAATAGAACAACAAGAATAGAAAACATTCCTAAATGCCTTGTAGCGTCTCCCTTATATGTATGGCATGCTACACATCCATAAAAAAGACTAAACTTGACATAGCTTTGTGGATACCTAATTGACCATGAACATCGCTCTAATACCAATCCGACATGACTTGAATAGGGATACAATGTTTAAAGATAGTTAAAAGGATGAAATCTAGCTTGTAAGTCAAGGACAAAGATAAAATAATGCCATCAATTCAAAACCAAGTCAAACAAAAAGACATGTTCACATCTATGCATTACATATATCTAAAAATATATAAATATATATAATACTGGGATAAGGAACAAGCTTAGCATAAACTTTTAAAAACTTACATTGAGTTTGTGTAGCTTTGCCATCACAATTTCACCCATAGGCTATATATGTCCAGTATTACCACCTAAACGTGCTCCAGTGTGTGTTACCCATATGAATCGAAGATATCATAGATAATCGAGGATTTTCATATACCATTCACCCTCTATTATAAATATATATTTATGTGCACTTGGGGCATTCCTTGGACCCCAAAAGTACATGGTCATTAAGACTAACCGTCATGTGAAAAAACATAAGTATCTAGTATCAGTCCTTTCGACTCACACCTTCATTGCTAGCTAACACAACTTCCATTATTGCCTAATTAAAAAATTTAATAGATAATCCATCCAAAAATTTCAGGATTCAAATATTAAGGCATTATTATGTGTTATCGTCATACCGACCATACCTTGTATGCATTTTTATTAGCCTACACATACAGGATTCCCAATTACCCCTAGACTCTATTATTAAAATCACTTGGGGCCTCCCCAATGTTCCCCTAAGGTTTTCATAATCACCCTCCAAACATTTAACCATTTATAGACAGTGCATAAATCAAAATCAATTATACAAGTGGGTTGAGGTTATTACCTATTTCCATACCAAATAATCAATTTGGAGATTCCTTTATACTCATATTTCCATCAACCATTCCCATGCACCCCAATGCATTTATCAACCATCAATTTAATCATAATAGTTTTATAAACATTATGGAAAAAACATTTAAGCAATTTATATTAAAAACCCTCAACCCATAGTTCAAAACCCAACATCAATATTTCTTGTCCAATAATTAAATCACATGATTTTACAAAATTAACAATAAGGAAAGAGAAACATGCTTGAAATACTAAGAAATTTGGAAATGATAGAACCCTCCAAACCCTTGAGGACCACTTTCTTTGAAACCCTAGTCTTAACATGAACATAGAGTTTGAGAGTGAATTTTGGGAGTGTTTTATTAGGAATAATGTGACAATAAAGTCCCAAATAAGGTTTAAGGCGTGGTGTCGAATGAGTTAAAGTGGGAAATGTCTAAAGTGCCCTCAACTTAAAACTAAAAAAAAATCATCTTTGAATACTAGTCAACGATCGACTCATAACCACACCTTACAACTCATCACCACGAGTAGTACCTAGGATAGTTACTACGACACCCCTAAACTGTAGACCTTATGAATCAAATAACCCATTCATAATGAGACCCTACGACTCATAGGGTCCAGTTGTAGTCAACACAGAACCCAAATTTGGGTATATAATGGGCACCCTATGATTAGACCTAATAACTTGTAATATATCATTAGGGCTCTTAGTGAGCCACTCTTACTCGGACCAGAGACAATCCACCAATTTGCTAATTTTGTTATGACTCATCCCAATGAGTCATCAAGACATCTTACAGCCTTGAGGGTTCATTCCTAACTAAGGCAGTGAGATCAAGGCTCAAGAAATTTTCAAGGGCCAAAATCTGGGGTGTTTCATAAAATAATATCAAAAACATAATCCAAAGTCTCAACAAGGGTTCATAAATATCCAAATAAAACAACATATGAATTCAAACCCAAAACGGTCATATTTACCAACATAAGCCATTATCAACTAAAAAAATAGTGCAATGTCCCCTTTGCATAACACCAAAGCATAAAGAGAATAGGGGGCTCCCTGGAAAGTATCTCAATCATCAGAGATACTCGAATACTTTAGAATATAATCCTACTCTTTCTCATCTTCCTCATTATCATTCTTAGTACCATATAATTTTAGGAGTGTGCTCATCATCTTGTTCAAGAACTTAGTCTTATTCTTCTCTTGTTCCTTCATCTTCTAATTATTTTTCTCCACTTTTTCCAACCTTTTATTGATGTATTTTTTGTCATGAGCTATGGTGGATAAATTTGGGTCATTAAAGGAGGAACTCTCACCTAGGCCTTTAGGAGGGACAACCGCTAGCTATCAAATCTGGTCCTTTATGCCATGCACAATAAAATATGTTCACAAATTTAGCCATCATGAGTGATTTTCATATTAAGTTTATTCCTGAAATCACTTATATATGTATTGAGTGGATTAAATATCTTTATACTATTTGATTATGAGCATTATATCCTGATTGCATACATACACATTCATGAGATATTGATACCATTTAGGATCATTATTTTTGGAAGAAAATAAGACATTTTTAAGATTACGAAGATTGAAAGATGTCTCAATTGGGTAGACTGAGACATGAGACTAAGAGTTATGGAAATTTGAGATATTATATAAGATTTGAACCCCTCATAGGTCTTATTTTAAGATAATTGAGGATCTATAGGTGTATATAAAAAATATGCGATGACTTTAAACTATTAATTTTACCATTCATTGAACTTTTACATCATAGATTACTTTTACGTGTTATGTGTAATGTACTTAGCCTCTATCTATACTAGTATGTATGCTTGTCCTTATGGTTTTATAAATATATATGCATATATATATACATATATATATATATTTATATGCATATATATATATATATATTAGAGTTATTAGTGGAGATGGTGTGAGCTACCACTTGTGATATTTTTGCTTGCAAGTTGCATGATCATAGTATTTTATTTACTTATTTATCTTCTGTATACCTACTAACTATAAGTGGACCTTACTAACTCCTATTGTTCCTGTTTGGTGAATATCCTAGAACAAGTATAATGCGTGGAGGATGATTTATGCAATTGAGTTGGTGATTTCTTGAGTTACTGGCCTTCTCTAGGTTTTTATAGTTGATCCTTGACCTCTTCTATATATTAGTTCTCTTTGTTTTTATTTTTGAGATAGACTATGTATTATCTAAATTCAGTTATGTATTTGATGCTCTTACACTTATGATACTATTTCAAGGTTTTTATGGTAATATTTTAGACTTCCATATTTATTTGTATTTTTCTTGTTTCATTACTTTGTTGTTTCTATTTTTCCATTATCTTTGGGTGATTGTCTTGCTTATCGAGGTTGGTCCATCATAAATGCATTATGGCCTTATTTTTACGTCATGACAAGTTGGTATTAATGTGCTAGGTTCAAAAATTTCATATATGTAAGAGCAATATATCTCATAGAGTCTTGCAGAATAGTACATAGATATCTTTTTCTATCTTTAAAGGTCTATAAGATATTTTTAGAAAAAAATTTCTAATTTGATTCCTTGTCATGCGAGTTGTTCATACATATTATTTTAAAGTTGTATTCTATTTGTTTTGGCAGAGATGGTGAGGACTTGTTTTATAGTGATATGGATGCTAAGCTGACACCCGATATAGAATTCTTTGTTAGAGAACGGGGTAGGGTTGTAGTTAACTAAGAGGTAGAGGATTGGCATGAGAGGGTTCTATAGCTAAAGGATGTGTTAGGGAGGCCTCTCCCAAGCCTAAGGTTGTGTCTACTAGAGATGATTATTAACCAGAAAGTGTGTGGCCAACTCAGGTTCTATAGAGTTTAGTTGATACCCCAGTTCTTTAAGACTTTTTGATTGGCCTTTTGATTCAACTAAAGGGTATTTCTTTGAGTGTACTTGGAATTTCTTAGACTTAGAGTGGTGTTATAACATCCATACCGACATCTGCTCATGGAATTCTTGCTTGACATATGCAGACATTATCTATAATACCCCACATATGGATTCAGTTCCTTTTGGATTCAATACTCCACCGATTTCTTTGGGTAAGGTATTGTGTTCTTATAATCCAAAGAGGTTTTAGAGGTTTATCTATTTTCTCCTTCCAAATATAGTAGAAAAATAATCAAAGATGCCTATGAGTTTCTAATTGAATACCAGGAGAACTTATATAATCTTGATCCTTTGAGTATCATGGAGTGGATTATACTACCTAACAGTTGATGGATATAGCTTGGGATTGATAGAGGTTTTTAATTTTTTTTAGGGCTTTAAGTTTTCGTGCTATGACTTAGGTCTAGTTTATGAGGCCTCCTTGATGAGGTTTGTCCCATATAGCATGAGATATTAGATGTGTGATGAGTTTGATCATTTAGAGTAGGACTCTATGTCTATTGCTGAATATTAGGCACATTTCCATGTTATATCCACGTATTTTTCCACCAAAATTTCTACTAATTCAAAGTGGATTCATAAATTTATAAATGGACTAGAGGGTCTTTATTAGTTCGCTACTACCCAGATGGTTGTTTTAGGGCTCTATTTTACAATATTATTTAGCATGCCAAGTTTAATGAATCTATTACCCAGGATACTTATCAAAACACCAATAAGGTGTGCCATCAAGGTAAGTTTAGTGGTTTTGCCTCGAACAACAGAGATTTTATAAGTAGAGGTGCCCATGGTTATCATGGTAGGCTGGTTTAGGCTGATTTATAGGGACAAGTGGTGGGACTTTTGGTTTTCCAGCTTTAGGTAGTCTGGCATCATGTCATACTAGATGAGTTCTAGTTTTAGATCATTGATCCATCTCAATCTTCATAGTTCATTTGTGACACCTCAAATTTAGTTAGGCCGTAGAGGGTGCTTTTAATGACATGAGATTGACCATCTAGTCAAGGATTTTCTCTAATGTGTACATCTTCCAACTTAGTAGGGTTCTTAGCTTTAGCTTTGACCTACTTTAATTTTTATAGTAAAAGGTGTTTCACATACTGATATGGACGGTACTAGTGGTTCTAGAGGTAGAGGTAGGATAGCTTGTGGGGGTGATTGTGGGATTACTCAAGCTAAGATCAAACGTGGTCATGTTATGCTATGCCTAAGTGGCCCAAGGTAGAGGTTTCTGATATAGTTATTATATGTATTATCCTGGTTTGCTACAAATCAAATTTTATGTTATTTGAACCTGGGTTTACATTCCTCTATGTGTCTACATATTTTATTTCTGGTTTTGATATTGTATATAAGCTCCTTGGCATAAATTCTACTATTGTAGGAGATTATTTAGTGGTGGATCAGGTGTACCAATGTTGTGTGGTAACCTTTGTGAGCTTTGAAACTTGAGTAGACTTGATTATCCTAGATATGGTTAATTTTGATGTTATTTTGTGTATGGATTGGTTAGCTCCCTATCATGCTATTTTGGACTATTATGCCAAGACTGTGACCTTATCCATGTTAGATTTGCTATGCTTATATTGGAAGGGTATGCTTAATTTTCATCTAAAGAAAGTTACAACTTTTCTATTATCTCAATAAATAGGACAGAGAGGGTGTTTTGTATGTGCTCGTCGCATGGTAGAGAGAGGGTGTTTGTCATATTTGACTCATGTCCGTGATACTAGTGTTGCCTCACTGCCTCTTATGGATTGTATTTGGGTTGTTTGCAAGTTCTTAGATGTGTTTCCTATGGATTGAACTGGTATTCCTCTAGATCGTAATATTGATTTAGCTATGGATATATAGACGGGCACCAAGATTATTTCTATTCCTCCCAATAGGATGGCCCAGTAAAGTTAAGAGAATTCAAAGAGCAGTTGAATGAGTTATTAAGGGGATCATTGAACGTATTTTATCTCATTAAGGAGCTCCAGTCTTCTTTGTGAATAAAGAAATTGTTCTATGGATACGTGTATTAATTTAGGTAGTTCAACAATGTGAGGATTAAGAACAAGTAACCTCTTCCTAGCATTTATGATTTTTTAACCAACTTCAAGGTGCTTTGGTATTTCTAAGATTAATTTGATATTTGGGTATCATTAATAAAATATTAGAGTTTTGGATGCTCCGAAGATGACTTCTTAGACTAGATACGATCATTATGAGTTCTTAGTCACGTCTTTTGGGTTGACCAATTCCCCTGTAACAATCATAGAGTTGATGAATCAGGTATTTAACTGTACCTATACTCCTTTGTGATTGTATTTATAGTTGACATGTTTATTTATTCCAAGAATAAGGTCGCTCATATGAACTATCCCTAGAACAATGCACAAGTGAGCTTTATGCTCCTTTTTATTATTAGAGTAGATGAAGACATCATCAATGAAAATAATTAGGAAAAAACCAAAATATTTTTTAAATAACCTATTCATTAATAGCATAAAGGTCGGTAGGGCATTGTTCAAGCCAAAAGACATCACCAAAAACTCATATTGTCCAAAATGAGTCTGAAATGCAGTCTTTGGTATATTCTAAACCCAAATTTTAAGTAGATCGTAAACCAATCTTACATGAATTAAAAATAACATCGAAGCACCATGCAACTGGTGAAATAATTTATCTCTCCTATGCAAATGATACTTATTACAAATTTCACCTTTCTCAACTATCATTAGTCTATGAACATCCCCATACTACCATCTTTATTCTTAACAAAAAGAATAGGAGCATCTAAGGAGAAGGACTAGGACAGATAAACACCTTTGTTATGCCCCGAAAATCTCTTCCAGGATGTTACATGGTTCTTTGGACCATAAGTGATCCCCAAATAACCCTTCTATTGGCATAACTCATAAGCAACTGAATAATATGTATAAAATGACTGAATCTACAGTACGGTAACATAAAAAAGATGGAATCTGTGAAAATGCAATATTGGTACAATTACATATTCTAATACAATCTGAAAAGAGGGACTAAAATTTTCATAACTAAGTGACATCTGTGAAGCCTCTACTATACTGACTATAGATATCTAGGACGCGACTCCAACTACCACTAATTAAAACATATGAGTAAGAAAATAAAGTACATAAATAAAATCTAACTAAAGTCCCCAAAGTAGGAGGACTCATCGTCTGCTGACTAAAATCTGCAACTGTTTGATTCTGTCTGCACATACTACAACCTATACCTACAATATGAGATAAAGTAGCACATAAACGTCTATGTTGATCAGTACTTTGAGGATGTACTGAGTATATAGGGATGAAATGCATAAGTAAAATATCATCTCATAATCATAATTTATAAAACAATGCATGCCAAATGTAAAAAGCTAGAAACCTGAAATACTGAAATATAAGAAACAAATCATATTTTAAAAATCTAGTGAGTCATAACATTTAGTTCTGAAAGCTGTACTTTTATTCTCTTTTTAAATCATACGTTCTAAGTGTAGAAAGGACTCACTCTTAAATTTGAACTGAAATCAGTATCTAATATCTTTTTGTAAAGCATAATCTGAGTAAACTTTGTGAGCGTTTACACTTAGTTTTCTAAAAGATTTTCTGTTATTCTTTTCTTAGAGAAAATACTTTATCTAAAGGGTTTAGAATTTGAAAACTTATTCTGCATGGGACACTTTTCTAACTAACATAAACCATTTGAGAATTCATGGAGTCCAACGTTCTTTTCCCGCTAAATAGGAATCCTCAAATAGGGGAGAGAAGTCATACTCTGGCCAGGGAGTATAACTTATATAAGTGATCACAATCTTAGTCATCCCCGTAGAAGTGAAAATAATCTTAATCCTATATTAGCACTTAGTTTTGGGGTATGAAACCATAGTAACATACCTAACTCGATGCTAAGTACTACTCCTATTAAATCGTATGCTCATTATGATAAAAATCCGCTTTTAAAATAATCTAAAGGTTAATAATGAAAACTAACCGTATATCTGTAAAGCTAAATCTACAATCTGAGTTGTTCATAATCCGACATACCTCAATTGACGAAGTAGATAGTTCATAATCCAACATACCTCAATTGAGGAACTAGATGCTAAAACTTGAATCTTGGATCTCCATTGATTCTTGAAAGATGAATTCTTAGAGTTCTTGTATTGGGAATCCGTAATATTGAATTTCCTTGGAGAATTAATGGAAGAATTGGGTTTCTTTGAGAAGGAGCTTTGATGATCTAGGGTTTTCTTTTGAGAGAAAAGTGGTGAAATAAGAATAAAGTGCTTTCGTATATAGTTAAGGATGTGTTTTGGAAAGATTAAGGCACTGGGGATTAAACAAAATACCCTTATTAAACTTTAAATCGGAACTGGAAATCAACCAAAAATCTTGATTTACTGGGCCACCGCGACGCGCCACTATCATGGCAGCTCCCTATAGAAAGGACGAACGGGAACTGGGCATTCACCATTATGCTCCACAATCATGGTACCCCTTGGATTTCCATTTATTCCCCTGGCCCGACTCGCAAGAATCACAAATCTCACTGGAATGGGACAATTGGGAAAATAGTTTTCTCCAAGATACGCCACCATCACGTTGTGCGACTGGTTTTGGACAAATGGAAACTCGGGCTCTTCTGCAACGTAGGGATATCATGGAGGGCCACTGGACTTTGACGATTATCATTTTTCCCTCCTCTGCAACGTGCCAAGTGCCATGGTGGCACACTGTCAACTTAAAAATATCATAACTCCTTTACCGAGTGTTGGAATTGGGAAAATTAGGTATCGATGGAAAGCTTATTCAATTTCCCACACAATGGAAAGTCAAAATCTGAAAAAATTCCTTATTAAATTAAAAGGTATTCATCTTAGAATCTAATCCTTGACCTTCTAGGGACGAAATTAAGCCAGGAAAAATATGGGGTGTTACAATATCTCCCTCTTGGGAACATTCATCCTCGAATATGGCTAATTAAGCTGAGAGTGCTGAGAAATTTGAGGCCATAAGCTATCATGCACAACTCAAATAAATTGAATAATTGAATCTTAAACATGAGGATATACTGAAGTGATCTACGAGTGCATGAATTCTCATAGAAAAAACTATATAGCTGAGATAGAAATGAGAGATTTAACTTCTGAGTAATCATTACTTGAGGCTGGATTCAATTTTTATGAGAAAAAGATGATAGTTTTATGACATGAAAACTCAGGGTATTACAAAATTGACCCCTTGGGATCGTTCATCCCAGAATGATACCGATTTGGTTGAAATACTAGGAAAAGACTGAGATGATACACATGATACTTACGAACTAAATCATGACTTAATATCTGAATATAAAACTGATGCATGATGTATGTACTGAGATGAATTTTTCAATTCATAGGGATGCAAACAAACTACCTCGTGGAGTTGCCATACTCAAGAATATTAGGAAGTAAGACTAGACTAAATCAGAAGATGGAAAAAACTATAAAGATTTGTCTGTTTGACTGTTAAACTGGATTTCTAGATATACAGACTGAATCATACTGAATTCTCATACCCAGATAGAGTATTTCTTCAACACTTTTTTTAATACAATTATAATGCTATTAGGGAGTAAAGAACATTGGGAATGATCTAAAGAAAACATCCGAATAAGAAATTATAACATTGCTACGGATATATAGCATGGAACATAAACTTATAAATCATAAGCTAGGATAGAGTTACTTGACCTTGATCAATGCAACTTCTTACTTTCAAGCTTAGCAAGACCTCACAAATCCTCTCTCAACTTTTAAATACCATATTCACTTGATTCAACTTGTAATTCTCACATGGCCATTGATAAATCTGTCTACTAAAGTCTAAACTGAACTAAATCCTCTCATCATGGTCAAGTCTAACTCGGAATCACAAGATACTGCACATAACACCATAATACTAGTTTGAACCATCGATCCCATGCCCCAAATATTGTCATAACTCCCCACTCTAGGATAATTCTTGTTATTACTTTAACAACTAAATTCTACTTCTTACTAGAAAATCATTAATGCATGACACACCTATCATCTTAAATACTAACAAGACATCCGAGCCTACCTTTATAACCACATGAACTTCTAAACAAATACCCATAGAAGCATCCTTCTAATATTTTCTAATACCTCTATCAATAACAACTTCTGTGCACTATTCAATTCTTAGGAAGACACACATAAAATATTCTCATCTAACCAAGTCATACACAAAGAAATTCACCTCAAGATTCTCCACTTATAGACTTACATAAAACAAGCATACAACTATCTTTCCAAACATAACACCTTTACTCTCTCCCATCCACATAATTTTTTTTCATCACTCTCTTAACTTAGGGGAGGTCATTGAAAGGTTGGAATGCTAGGGTCTGAAACATGAAAGGATACTAAGAAGAACTTGACACTTTTTTAAGGCCTAAGGAATATAGTATTCACGTCATGGATTCACTAAAAAGATCTAATCTGAGGACGTACATGATATAACTCTGAATTTAACTGATAGTTAATGGTGTTACATGAGTACTAGAACTGATCATATTGTAGGCCTGAGTACATGAGTCATGAGCTATATGACTTGAATTTAGAGTTCATAACTTATGGAATGTGATTTTGACTGTTGAATGGACTAGAACTCCTCATAATAGGAACTGGGAGAGTACATAATTCTCTATTATATGCATGAACATAATCTATGGTTAGGGAACTAACACATGAGGCATGAGTAAATATCGGGATAGATGAAGTACAAAACTTTGTGCTTGAGATGAGAAGGGTCGGGCATCAACCTCCCCTTACTGGTTTTTCTACACTACGCTGGCATCACTACTAGAATCTGGAAGTCTAACCTTACTACTCATTCAATAATCTCCCCCTTAGATTAAAGTCGTCACTCTAAGTCTGAAACACAACAATACATGGAAATAATAAACTTACTCTAAAAGACTACTCCTGAAATTTTATGACCCACCGCTAATACTTCCTTCTGAGATACAACTCTATCTTTCTATAGACAAGTAGTCATCATATAATAACTTGAGCACTCACCAACTTAGAATTTCCTGAGTATTACCATATCTTGAGTTCACACCATCAGAGCTTCAACTCCTATTTTTATTTGCTCAACCTTCAAGGATTCAAACTTAGATTCTAGCACTTAACATGGATATCATAAACCTTTAATAAACCAAACTACTTTTGTCATAGCTTACTAATATCACATATCTAAACTTATATTTCTAAACCATGAGGATCAAGAGAATACCAAAAGGGTTCAACATTACCAACCCATAACTCCTTAACCTAGCTATTAAGAACATTATATATATATATATATATATATAAATATAACTAGTCTCCTTCCAAAAAGAAACTCAATGGTACTAATAATCACATACAACGTGTAATAACGTTAGAAAATAATGCAACCCTATATCACCTTAGGTATACTTCTTCACCATACATAAAATATCATACTTAATTACAAATAACTAAAGTCAAACTCTTGCATACTTGGTTCAAGCCTACTATATAAATTTCATATAGCTAGCACCACTAACTAAAGAAATCATTACATCCACTTTGATGACCATCAACTGTTCAAACTTAATGTCTAGATCTAAACATACTTTATCAACTTAACCTCACATACAATTCTCACTTGGAAGCTATGAAATAAAACATCAAGAGACACTTGTCCTTTAGAACTTCATAACAACAAAAATCGATTGCAATCATATGGTCTATCTTGTCATAATCCATTAAAACACCCTCCTTCTACACATCATTACTATTTACCCTGCTATATATCTATATTACTATCATAGCTCCTGAAGTTTAAACTAAAACACCTTTTTGTAACCTCAAGGAAAGCCTAAATTAATGATAGTAAACAACCAAAGACTTTATTAATATCCTATACCTTTCAAATACAATAAATACCATTAATAACTCCTTCCGTAATGCAAGCGAACAATAATTAAACTTAACTAATAACTCCTTCTTCACCCTCTACTAAACTAACACACAAGGACATATTACCTTAACATAACTCAACAACATGCATAAATTTATCTCTATACTTTCAATCAATCATTGTTCCCACTTTTCTTATTACTGTTATTCTATACCCATACTTCCAACTATAATAAGGTTCTACTATTCATAAATCATAACACTGAAGTTCATAATAGCCCTCGAATATGCACTACATTTAACAGTCTAGGTTCATACAATCTCCTCTCATAAGCTCTATCTGTACTAATGGAATAATAAATAGTCTAAATCCATATCTAATTCTGAATCAACTGAATAACTTATAAGTATGAGGACATAAACTTTTAACGTAAGGAACTTAACATGCTAGGGAGCTCTTCTCAAGTCCCTTGTTTTACTTCTGAAGTTTCTGCTAATAAATGTGAGAGCATTATTTGGGGAGGAACTAAAACTTGTTAATTATGTTATCTCAAAGATAAGTCATAGATAAATATTTTTGGGGTAACACACTAATAAACAGAATATTCAAAGGAAACAACTTTACAACATAATCTGGAGTAGCAAAGAAAGAAAAGTTTTATTAAATGCCTTGTAGCATCTTGAACAAAAGTACAGACATCTTCGTACCATTTTATAAGACTCTACTAGACATGACTTCACAGACATCATAGGACACTTGAACCTTGTTCTTTGATACAAAGTTTGTAATTCCCCAAAAATCTATTCCGAGATATCACACGGTGCTTAGGACAACACGTGATCCCAAGAAAATCCTTCTACTGACATAACTCATAAGCAAGTGAATAATATGTATAAAATGAATGAATTTATAGTGCAGAAACATAACAATGATGGAATCTGTGAAAATACAATACTGGTACAATTATACATTTTGATACAATCTGAAAAAAGGGACTGTAATTTTCATTACAGACTCTAACTGACATTTATGAAGCCTCTACTATACTGACTATATATAGCAGGGATGCGACCCTATATAACACTAATAAATACATATGAGAAAGAAAATAAAGTACATAAATAATATCTAACTAAAGTCCCCAAAGTACTAGGACTTGTCATCTGCTAACTAGAATTTGAAACTGTCTGATTCTGCCTACACATACTACAACGTGTACCTATATTGTGAGACAATGTAGCACATAAAGGTATATGTTGATCATTACTTTGAGGATGTATTGAGTATATGAAGGTTAAATACAAAACTAAGACATCATCTCATCATCATAATTTATAAAACAATGCATGCTAAATGTAAATGACTTACATAAGATGGAATACCTGAAATACTGAAATAATAAGAAACAAATCATACTTTATAAATCTAGTGAGTCATAACATTTAGTTCTGAAAGATTTACTTGTATTCTTTCTTTAAATCCTATTGTATAAGTGTAGAAAGGACTTACTCTTAAATCTGAAATCTGAAAGATGAAATCTGTAGCAATATCTTTTTGTAAAGCATAATCTGAGAAAACTTTGTGAGCGTTTACACTTAGTTGTATAAAATCGTTTCTGTTATTCTTTTATATTAGAGAAAATACTTTATCTTAAGGGTTTAGAAATCTTAAAACTTATTCTGCATGGGAGGCTCTTCTAACCGACATAAACCATGTGAGCATTCATGGTGTCAAACATTCTTGTCCCCCTAAGGTAGAATCCTCATGTTAGGGAGAGGAGACAAAATCTTTTTAGGGAGCATAAACTATCTAAGTTATCACAATCTTAGTCGTCCATGTAGATGTGGGAATAATTTTAATCCTACATTGGCACGTAGTTTTGGGGTATGAAACCATAGTAACATACCTAACTCGGTGCTAAATACTACTCCTAGTAAATCTGTATGCTCATTCTGATTAAAATCTACTTTTAAAATAATCTAATGGTTTATAATGAAAACCAACTGTATATCTATAAAGCTAAATCTGTAATCTAAATCTTTAAAGAGAATTTCATTTCTACTCTAAGACCAAAAGGTTAAATCTCTATCAATAATCTGAATGGAATTTCATCATAGGGTGCTTATAGTACAATAATTCTTGAAATAATAATATTTAATTAGGGCTTAATGACCCATGTATCAATCTCAAGTTAAAACATCAAAGTGTTCATGCTTGATGATGTAAACATTGATAAATTAATTAAAAATCTGGAAACTACTACAATATGTATGAATATATGAACAAAATCATGTATTCAACTTCTAAACCACTGGAAATATCATAAGCTTGAAAATAACATTAATGGGTATAAACCCTAACTTAAATTTCATCGGAAATTATATAAAATTTAATAAATTCATAATTAAAATAAGTTTTGGCCACAAGGATGAAAGAAGTACCCTAGTTCATAACCCCACATACCTTTATTGATGAACTAGATGCTAAAACTTGAATATTGGATATTGATGATTTGAAGATGAATTCTTAGAGCTATTGTATTGGGAATCCTTAATCTTGAATTTCCTAAGAGAATTAGTCGAAGAATTGGGATTTTTGGAGAAGGAGCTTTGATGATCTAGGATTTTCTTTTGAGAGAAAACTAATGAAATAAGCATAAAGTTCTTTGGTATATACTTAAGGATGTGTTTTGGGTGGATTGAGGAACTGGGAATTGACTAAAATTCCCCTATTAAACTTTAAATCAGGACTAGAAATAGACCAAAAATCCTGATTTATTGGGCCACCGCGACACGCCACTATCACGTTGGCTCTCTGGAAAAAGGATGAGCAGGAACTGGGAGTTAACCGCGATGTACCACAATCACGATTCCCATTGGATTGCCATTTTGGCCCTCTATGTGATGTACCAGAATCATGGAATCTTGTTGTAATGGGACAATTGGGAAACTAGGTTTCTCCGCGATGCACCACCATCGCGTTGGGCTACTATTTTTGGACAAATGAGAATTTGGGATCCTTCGCGATGTAGGACTATTGTGGAGGGCCACTGGATGATTATCAGTTTTCCCTCCTCCGTGATGAGCCAAGTGCCTAAGTGGCACATTGTTAACTTAACAACGTCATAACTCCTTCACTAAGTATCAGAATTGGATAAATTTTGTATTGATGGAAATCTTAGTCAATTTCTCACACAATGAAAAGTCAAAATCTAAAAAAATTCCTTATGAAATAAAAAGGTATTCATCATAGAAGCTAATCTTTGACCTTCAAGGGATGAAATTAAGCAAGGAAAAATATGGGGTGTTACAACCTTCTCTAAAAACTTTTGTAATAGATATTTCATTTTATTTAACTCTGCCAATGCCATTCAATGAGAAAACCTGGGAATAGGGTGAGCGTCGATCGGTAAGTCTATTCAAAAGTCAATAGCAAAGTCAGGTGGCATCTTAGGTGCATTATTAGGGAACACCTTTATAGGTTCACGCACTACCAAGAAAAATTGGTGGCACGCTTTAGCGGATGTTCATTTTTGAATTGAAATGGGAAATAATATATATGGATTTTGTTGTTGGTCCTACTAAGACCTTGATAAAATGCTATTCAATTTGGATAATTGATGAAGTCTTCACATTTTCCAGTGTGAGTGGATTGTAATACAATTATGTTGTCTAAGATTTATTTTATGGAAATAGCTAAACTACATGGGGTGACTATCTCAATCTTGTTAGATAAAGCTACACAATTTACCTCTAATTTTTGGGAGAAGTTTCAAGAAGAGTTAGGTACTAGGTTGGACCTAAGTAAAACCTTCCATCTGCAGATTGATGGGTATTCAGAGCAGACAATTCAAGTGCTAAAGGACATGCTTCGAATATGTGTTATGGATTTTCATGATTTTGCACCGTTTCTTGCTTTTTTGTGAATTTTCATAAAATAATAGCTACCACTCAAGTATTAACATGACTCCATTTGAAGACTTGTATGAGTGAAACTATAGATCGCTAATTGGGTGATTTAATGACTTTGAGGTGAGGGCTTGGAGCTCTATTATTTTGGGGGAGTCAATGGAGAATGTAAGATTTATAAAAGAAAAGATTTTGTCATTTCAAAATAAATTGTCATGATCTTGATTTACGAGTCATAATGGCACCTATTTATCCTAGAGCTAGATATAATGTCCTAACTCTGTGGAAAATAGCCTACAAGCCATAAATAAAGAATTAAAGATTGAAGCAACAATAAAATAGTAAAGATAGTCTAATAGATAGATTAAATATCAACAATCATCCCAAGACTCAGTAATATCTGTACATGAGCTACTGTAACTGAACTACAAATACTAAATAGTTAAATACAATCTGTCTCAAAGATAAAAGACTAGACATAGATAAATTGAAGGAAAAAAGTTATCTCCGACTCCAAGATCTCACCAAATCTACAAATTAAACCCTGCACGAGCGTTTATTCAATGACGACAACTAGTACTAGAATATGCACCAAAATTATATGAAAGTATAGTATTAGTACCAAAAGTATAGGTACTCATCAGGCATCATTAGTCGACTAAGCTAAATTATGAAATAAATGTGATAAGATACAAGATAAAATAAGCCAAGTCAAAGTAAAAAGGGCCAACCTGGAAATAAGATACAATACCATTGTACATAAATAACTAAATGAATAAAAAATGGTAGCATAAAGATCATTCAACTAAACTACAAGATTGGCCCCCATAAAAAATGTGGAGAAAAGTAAATAATCCAATGTAGGACCATATAAGCTCTGAGGGTACATTTAACGGAACTGAGTAACCGAATAGCCGTAAGTTACCATTGATCATGCAATAACTAAGTATTCATCCGAAGAGTATCTTATCATAGTAACTCCAAACCCCAAACGTGAACCTGATCTCAATAGAATCATCATTATTAATATTATTTTCTTGAATTGAATAGAAACTCATATTAGCAATATCGTCATCATTACGATCTATTGTCTAACTTGAATCCAAACTCATATGTATAAACCATACAAATGAACCATACCAATAAGTCATATCGATATACTACCAAAATAAACTATACCAATAAATTATCCTGTTACTCATATCTATACAACATACAAAGCATCATATCCATAGGTCATACAAATACCCATGCCTGTAAACTATACCAAACCCAAACTGATTAAGTCATGCCAACAACCATGTCTATAAGCCATGTCAATAGTCATATCCATAAGTCACATCAATAATCATCTATATAAGACATAAAATTAATCATATCTATAGGCCATATCATTAATCATATATATATAATCCATAACATTAATCCTATCTATAGGCAATACTAATAAACATATCTATAAGCCATAACATTAATCATATCGAGGAATAGCTGAAATTAGCATCGACTTCCAATACCCAGCTAACAGACTAATTATATATAATCGCCTCATGTCCCAAGACAAACATTAATAAGGGTATATCATGAGTAAATAAATTTACAAAGCTAACATAACTCTTGGCCTAAGAGGGACTGGACAGGTCCACTCCTAATCCTCAAAATCTAGTTAGTCAAATTTTCCTCAAAATCTATTTAGGCAAATTTTACTTTGGACTAGACTGACATACCTAAATTTATCTCAAGATGTTTAATATGCCATAATCACCCCTAGGATAGAAATTCATCCTAACGATGAACAACTAAGTCTATCCCACCTAAAGTAACAACAACTAAGACAATTTCAACTAACTTGAAAAATAATGGAAAATTTCAACCTGAACATGAGTGACTAAGGTAATTTCTCCTAGGTTGAGCAACTTCGACATTTCCATCCATAACATGAACAACAAAGTCAACTTAACCTAAGACATGATTAATAAATCTAACTATTCCTAATTTACATTTTCAAGATTGCCTAAATAGTTCAACTAATCCAAATATTCTAATACATACTTCCAACACCTAGCTCTCACCCCATATAAAACATAATATCATAATCATAGTAGGAGATAACTTCATTTGAGAAGAAGGTAAATCTAGCCTACCTAGATGCTGAAGGATAGCCCAAAGAATTTGCTAAATAACTAAGTTCCTTTTCGTGCTATTCTATCAAATCACAATCTACTCATCAAAACGAGAACAATTATACCCATATTGGACTATTATGCCCATCGGTCCAAAATTATGTTAGTATCCCATATGGGGCCCATATAGGTAATCTCACTTTCAAAACAAACACAACGTTCTTTTATGCTCAAGGATTGTTTACCCTAAAAAATGGGCAAATTTTGATCTCTAATAGTGCTATAATCAATCCACCAAGATTATAGAGATTTTAGAAAAAGATAGAGGAATAAACAATGATATAATTGGAACGTACCACAAATTAAAAGGAAAAATACGTAAATTAAGTATACCAAAGCTCCAAAATCACCCACAATTGATTCTCCCAAGAATTAATACTTTTTAGGGTTCAAATTTGTAGAAAATAGAAGAAAAATGTGAAAATAGGCCAAGTGGGGTATTTGAACCCTGATACCACTTAAGCAAACATTGAGAAGCTTAAGTAACCTAGTATCACTTTAGCGATACTTTAACCCTACATATGTATCATTTTAGCGGCTACTACTTAAGAAGTAAGGGCACCGCTTAAGCGATATCTCATTGGGACAACCGAATCACTTAAGTGGTTTACTGGTCGCTTTAGCAGGCTTTCACTTGACTGACACAAATGGTTGTGTAAGTTGTGCACTAGTTAACTACACCAACAGAAGTATCAAAGTTTATTTAGGTATCCACAAACACCTCAGGTTTCATTTGAAATCCTTTATATAGAAAAAAGCAATGCTACCCTATAAAATTCAACATTCCAAACTCAATGGTGCACTCAAATTTTAATTCGAGGTTGTTTTGAAAAAAAATAGATCCCACACTTGCTATTTTACATAAATTCTAGCTAACATCCCAAAAGATGTACGTGATCCTCTGGACCCAAACCATGAGTCCACCAAAACTAAAATCAATTGAGAATTTGTTGGATCTGTCGAAATTAGCATAAGATTATGTTGTTTGACTAATATTTTTGTCTAATAAACAATTTGAACTCGCGAAGGCTTTAAAACATGGAATTGGCTCTTAGAACTATACAAACTGCTTGATAGCCAAACTGTCAAATACATCAAGTCATAAATGACATGTGAAAGCTATAGGAAAGATCTAAATAAAAAAAAGGAGCAAAAATATAGAAAATGACTTGGAGGATCATTATAATATTCGCTACTAAAAGAACTTTCAACTGTAAAAAGTAAAGGATTAGATTGCACCAGAAGTCTCAAATAAGTAAGGATACTGGGTCTACATCTCACTTTTAATTTGCTAAGTACTCTCCTCTAATGTGTGGTGCTTCTACTAGACCGTAACTATTAGAATTTCTCTAGTGCACAATCACCAGACATCACTAGCCGATATAAGCAATGTCTCCTCTATGAAGGTCAGCAGCTCATTCAACTGAGTTGGTTCCTAACTAAGTTCATGAGAAAGGTCAGGAATATAGTACCGTAGCATAGAAACATGAAAAGATAGATGCGCAGTAGAAAAATCATGGGGTAAGTCTAACTCATACGCTACCTCACCAACCGTATGAAGGATCTCTAAGGGTCCAATATATTTGTAGTTGACCTTGCCATTCATCCCAAACCTTATCACACCTTTCAGAGCAGCGATCTTTCTACTCTAAGTTTCCCTTAACCTATTCTGAATTATCCTAACTCTATCCAATAACTCCTAAAGAAAGCTAGTACCATTGGGCCTAATATTGAGAGTCTGACTCCATCTAATCAGAGAATGGCAATGACTACCATATAAAGCCTCAAAAAGATCTATCCATAAACTTGAATGGTGGCTATTATTATATGTACTTTCTACAAAAGCCAACTATTTCTCTCTCTTACCTTCAAAATCTATAACACTAGCTCGGAGCATATACTCAAGAACCTAAATGTTCCACTCAAATTGCCCATTGATCTAAGGAGGGAAGACCATATTAAGATCTACTTGAGTACCCAACTCCTTCTAAAAAGATCTCCAAAAGCTTAAAGTAAACCTAAGACCGTGACTAAAACAATTGAGATAGCCACACCATGAAAAAACTATCTTACTAACATAGATACGGTTATACCCCATAAAATACTTGACAATTTTACATTTATACATCTCATGTTTATGAGTCCCAAAGGCATTTATTTCACACTAAGTAAAAGAGACTTAGCCATTTTAAGACCCCAAGATTTTGAACATTTTATTTTTTGCTATCCCTAGTTTGAAATGTTGATTTATGAGTTGAAATGTTTTCAGGGATATTAAAAGGGTCATCCAAGATAGCTTTAATATTTTCAGAAGGGATTCGGGGTATTTTTGGACCATGGAGGTAGAATGCCTCCATAATTTGGGAGTGTCACAGAGGCTGGAACACTGTGATACATGGAGTGTCATGAAGGTTAGCCTCCGAGATACATGTCATGTTGCAGAGGCTAGTCTTCATGATAGTCTCCATGCCATAAAAGTTATGTTTTTCTTCAAAATTATTTAAATACTAAGGGGAATTTTAGTCTTTTCCTCTCTACTTAGTCATCTAATTCTTGAATTAAAGTCTATAGGGGCATTATTTGCCCTATTTCCTATCAGTTAACTAAGTGAAACCATTCCTTATTTCTAACAACAAAAACATTAATAAACCCAGTGTATTATCACATAGTGGGGTCTGGGGAGGGTAAAATATACACAGTCCATACCATTACCACTAGAGAAGTAGAAAGGCTAATTTTGATTAAACCCTGGCTTAAGATAAAGAATAGTAAAAAATTTGTAATAAAGAATAAAATAAGATGGAATATCAGAAATAAGACACCTACAAAGTAATACCCTACACTAACCAACCAAAGGTACCCCACTCTTATACCCTCCTACGAGTAGCTCTAACCTATAGACCTAGCCTTAAGAATACCAACTTATTACCCTAAATATCTCCTAACTACTGACTATGACCCACACATATGCATTAACCATCTAACCTAATTTGCATCTTCTATACCTTCCTATCTAGGGTCGTATCCATAGTAAGCTGTAATTTCTCCAAGTCAAGTCTAATTACCTCTTTCCAGTATTTGCCAACCTACCTCTATTCTACTTAAAACCATCCAAAGCTAGCCTCTCACACCTACGAAGTGGGGTATCTATGATGAAATTCAAGATAGGAGAAGAGGTAAATTAAAATTTTCATCTATGAGTTGACTACTGACTCCTGACAGTCGACCTGCCTGTAGATCAAAAAAACTTCACAATTAGATTAAACTTAAATAGGTAAGCACATATATAATATATAATAACGTAACAACAGAAAGATTTATCCTAATTCATCACATGAATTTAGTGCTAATGTTTGATCCCCTTAGGCTTTAAGTTTTCTTTAGATTGTTGAAAGTATATTTCGAATATAATGATAGGAAATAAGTTTTGAAGACTTATTTTTCTATTAAAATATGGTGACACAACTTCACTTGTTGTTACAAAGTTAACTTGATCCAACTCTTTATATAACATTTGTAAACTAATGTTGCAGATATTTGTAAGACTAAGAATGAGACACTTTAAATTTTCTCCTTGAAGTTGCGTAAAGAGTGTCCGTCTTTACTCTTCTTCTTTTATAGTCTTTCATTGCTGCTTTTCATAAGGAAACCTAAGATATTTCTTCTTAATCAAGGATATGAATTGATTCCTTGATTAAGGAATGTAGCCATGTATAATGTCCATATTAGATATGTCCATATACGTCTTTAAATCTCATCCATATTATAATATTTGTTATCTATATTTTCCTTTTGATTTTGATGCCTAGCTAATGTACTTGTGATCTTCTCTTCTTGACTGATTTGGTCTATCATAAATATGGGGATTGCAACCATCATTGTGGAAAGGTTCATCCTTCATCTAATTATGTGCTTCTTGATTGATCTATTTTTTATGCCTAGTCCCTCTATATCTTTAGCAAGATATTATGATTTAATTTTTCATAATATTTGGGAATATGATGCTCCTTCCAATTGTCTTCTCATTATTTATTTTACTTAGATACTCCTTGGATACTGTGGATGTCTTTCTATTCTTAATGTCCTTCTATTTCAGGAGTCGTCTTCCTTTATTTTTCCAATATATACAGTTGTAAAGATACACTTGTTAGTTTGTCATTATGAAAACATAAACATTCGAGGCCAATTATCTCTCCTTTTTTGATAATGGAAACAAAAGTAAACATCAATTAACTTCCCTATTTGTTAGTTTGCCCCCCAATTTATGTAAGTATTAACTGACATTTTATTTGGGCTAGTCTAGCTTCCCTAGAATGGTAGGATACTCTCATGTTTTTATCCTTCTCCCTCATTGATCTAATAAAAAGAAATAATAGACAGACAATATATAGACAGTGAAATACACAAATAAAAGGTTTCTAAATATCATGAATGCTAATGATACCATGCCTTTTTTGTAGAGAGAAAAATATTTCTTCTAGAAAAGGTTTTGTAAAGATATCTGCTAGTTTATTTTCAAAGTCAACAAAGTTTAGGAAAAATTCACCATTTTCAACATGATCTCAAAAAAAATAATGCTTGATATCAATATGTTTTGCCGTAGAGTGATGGCCAGTGTACTTAGATAGGCTGATAGCCCTAGTGTTATCACATTAATTGAAATAGATTCAAAAGCTAAGTTAAAGTCAAGAAGCTGATGCATAATCCATAGAATTTGAGTGCCACAGCTCCTGAGAACTATGTATTCATCTTCTGTGTTTGAGAGAGCGAGGAAAGTCTATTTTTTACTATGCAAAGAGATAAGAGCATCACCAGGAATTTGACATGTTCTGCTGGTGATTTTCCAATAGCTTTTATATTCTACAAAATCAACACCTGAATATCCGATTAAATCAAAATAAGAAGAGTAGGGATAACATAGACCGAGGCATTTTTTTACTATTAGATATCAAATGACTCATTTGATGGTAATGAGATGACATTCCTTAGGGTAGACTGGAATATTATGCATTTACACATATTGAACATAATATCTGGCCAACTTGCAGTTAAATAGAGTTGAGATTCGATAATACCGTGGTACATCTTCTTATTAACGTCCTTTCTGGCTAAATTTGAATAAATGCTTATGGATGGACTTATGGGTCTTCCATAGGCCCTTACCTTCTCTTTGCCAATCTTTTTGATGAGTTCTTTTATGTATTTGGCTTGAATGATGAAGGTGCCCTTGGGAGTTTGTTTGATTTTTAGTCCCAGAAAGAAGGTGAGCTCGCCCATAAGATTCATTTTGAATTCTCCTTACATCAAAATAGTAAAATTCATGCACATATAGATGTTAAAACTAGAAAAAATGATACCTTCAACTTAAACTTGCACAATAAGGTGATTTTAATCAGGCTTTAGAAAGAACAAGGTTGTGTCAATTTTACCTTTTGAAAATTGTTATTTAGTAGAAAAGAACTCAGTCTTTCATATTAAGCTTTTGGGGTTTGTTTGAGGCTGTAGAGTGCTTTTGATAACTTGAAAACATGATTTGGAAATGAAGGAACTTTAAATCCAGGGGGTTGTTTTACGAAAATTTCCTCATGAATAAAGGAATTTAAGAAAGCACTTTTTATGTCTTTTTGAATTAATTTAAAATATTTAAATGCGGCAAAAACTAGTAAAATTTGTATTGACTCTAACCTAGCCATAGGGGAAGAGGTTTCATTGTAACCAATACCTTCCTATTGAGAGTATCTTTGAGCTACGAGCCTATATTTATTTTTGATAACATTACCTTCTTTTTTTACCTTATTTTTGTAGACCCATCTAGTTCTAATTACTGAGTAGTTTCTTGGTCTTTCAACTAGTGTCCAAATATGATTTTATTCAAATTGTTCTTATTCTTCATTCATATATTTAACCTATGATTCGTCATTGAGTGTTTTATCAGTTTTTTGCGGTTAAATTTGAGATGTGAGGGAAACAGATGCTTGTCTCTTTAAAGATGCTCTGGTTTGCACTTTAACTTGTTAATTTCTAATAATGAGTTCATTTGGATGGATGCTATCCTACTTTAACTATTTTGGAATTTTTGGCCTCCCTATTTTTGATAAAGGAGTCAATTCTATGAGGGTGTAGTCGACTTGTCTTGAGATGCTCCTGAGTTATACATTTCAGCTTAAAGAGTGAACGTTAAAGGGGGTGTAGTCAACTCTGATGATATTACCTCTGTAGCTATCACTAAATCTGACATATTTTTTGGTGAAAACTTTTTCTCTCTTGTTATACTTTAGGAAAATCCTCCATCAATACCTTCTTGTTATGGATCCTACGAACATGTTCCTGCAAAATAAAGAGATTAATTCTACTTAGGTATTCAAGAGGTCTTGGTTCCTTACGGGGTAGATGTACTCCCTTTGGGCTTCCAAACCCATACATTTTTAGGCTTATGCCTGCAACTATAGGATTTGTACCCTCTTTATCCATAGATGAAACAAACAGGACCTCGATATGAAAAATAGTTCATAGCTGATTTAAATGACCTTAATGAGGAATTCAAGGTGTTTTTAAATGAGTTTGATCTTACAAAACTATGGCTTGGGGATTCCCAAAAATTGTTTAATTTTATTCCTGTATCATCAAGATCTTCATGAAGTAGGTCAATTTCAATTTGACATGACTCAATTTCTATTTGCAAGTTTCTTCATTCCTCCTTGAGTTTTCATTTAAATTTATCTTCACAATTTTTATTCTCTTGAGAGAGTTTGTTAGACTCATCTATAACTTTTTGAAATTTATCAGCAATTATATCCAGGTTAGATTCTAGAGTATTATAATTATGGAAATCATGTAGTCTTACCTTGATGGATTTACCAGTTGTCATAAAGCATAAATTCACAGCTTCTGCTCCATCTTCGATTTTATCTTCATCACTCTAGGATCCAACACTTTTATTTGTCCTAGACGTGCCTCTTTTCAATTTAGGAAAATTCAATTTAAAGTGACTAGGCTTTTTTCAATAGTAGAAGTGTTTATCACTTCTTATGGAATTACTAGTTTTGCCTCCTTGGGATCCTTGTTGTCTCTTACTTTTTATCTACCTTATCCCACGGTTGATGAGGGCCATTCCTTTGCTATTAGCATTTTCCAAAATGTCCTCCTCTCTGGTTGGAGCAACGTTGAAGGTACTGGTTTCTTCTTTTCATCCTTATGAAACCTGTTGATATAGTTTTTCTCATATGTAATAAGGTTACCTTGCAGTTCATCATAAGTTATGTTGTAAAGATCTTCGTCTTCTAGAATGGAAGACTTCATCTCCAAAATCTTTAGAAGACTTTGGACTAGTTTTTGGATTTGCTGGCTGAGGATAGATCATCTCCAGTGATTTCAATTCACATATAACTTTACTAAATCTGGTGAACATTGATTCAATATCCTCATTTTCCTCCATTTTGAACAACTCATATTCATTTACAAGAGCAGTAATTTTTGAATTCTTGACCTTGGTGGTTATTTCATAGGTTACCTCCAGTTTGTCCCATATTTCTTTTGATATCTCACACGTTAAGATCTTTTCGTATTCTACTATGCTAACTGCACATAAAAGTAAACTTATAGAACATGCGTTATTTTGGATTGCCTCTTATTCTTCTATGGTAATATAAAAATTTTCAAGATCTTCCATGTTAGTACTACTGTATTCTTTATATTTGTCCTTTTGTTTTTCCTTAAGCCATGGAATTGGCTTAGGAACCTTTTTGATGACAACCCAGGCTTGGTAGTCATTTGATTGGACAAATATAATGAATCTGTTTTCCCAGTAAGAGTAGTGTTGTCCAATGAAGTATGATGGTCTTGGGGAGGAGTGACCATCCTGAAGAAGTGCACCGAGAATTTGATAATTGGCCATTTGATCTTTGCTCATTTGAAGTTAGGAAATTCAATCTGTGAGACCTTTCTATGATAATAATTGAAATTCAGGAGGGGGGAGGTGAATTAAAATTTTCTTCTGTGAGTTGACTTCTGAATCCTCATAGTTGACTTGTCTACAGATCAAAAACACTTCACAAATAGATTAAACTTACACAATTAATCACGTAAATAATAAATCATAAAGTAAACAACAGAAAGACTTATCCTGGTTTGGCACACCAATCCAGTGCCTACGTCTAGTCCTCTAGGGTTTCAAGTTTCCTCTAGATCATTGAAAGTTTGGTTTGAGTACAATGATAGGAAACAAGTTTTGAAAATTTATTTCATTAGATCTTATGACACAAATTCAATTAATATTATAAAGTTGACTCAATCCTACTCTTTTGTAATACCCCGTACTTCTACCTAGCTTGAAATAATCCCAAGAATGTTAAAAACTTACTTTATAATATGAATCCATTTTTGTACACGTGGAATTTTTAAGAAGGGCCTTTAGATCTAGACTCAGTTCATCCAGTCTTCCATGTCTCTTTGCTCAAGAAGATCATAGGTGACCCAGCAGTTGTAGTCCCTATTCAGAGTATAGATGTTCAAACAGCCTCTCTTATGAAGAGATTCTAGTTCAAATCCTAGACTATCAGACTTGTAGACTGAGGAACAAAGAAGTCCCTCTAGTCAAAGTTCTTTGGCCAAATCAGTCTGTTGAGGGAGCTACTTGGGAAGTAGAGGTAGGCATGCATACCAAGTATTCTCTCCTCTTCTCCTCTAACTCAGATCAGTCTCAAGGTAGCAGTTATCCTTAAGCTTTTTAGTTTCATGTTCAGATTTCAGTTACAAGGTTGGCATCCATGTCATGTTCAGAATTATATTATAAACTTGGTATTAAATACCATTACATATTTAGTCATGCATTCATGTGTTATTCCAGTTGTATAATCATGCATCAGATATGCATTCTTATTGTGAGAACCTTAACTTATCAGAACACTCAGTCATGCATTCATGAATCAATTACACAACATTAGATATGCGTGTTTTCAGAATAATATAATCAGTTATCAGTCATATCAGTCATGAGATCATAATCTTGTCATTCATGCTCAGTATGTACATCAATTTATCTTCTCCCCTCTCACTCAATCTCATTCGAGGATGAATGTTCTCAAGGGGAAGATATTGTAATACCCCATACTTCTATCTAACTTGAAATCATCCCAAGAATGTTAAAAACATACTTTGAAGTATGAATCCATTTTTGTACATGTGGAATTTTTTATATTTTCACTTTTTATCATGTGGAAAATTGAATTAGCTTTCCAATGATACCAGTTTTGACCAAATTTGGTATCGGAGTAAAAAGTTATGGACATTTTACTCAGAGCTGTCAGAATCACCCATGTGTGACGACCAAGTTGACAGACCGTCGCCTAGACCGTCGCAACCAAGGTAGTGGGGAAACCTTTTGGATAAGGTGAGATTTATAGGTTCCCAAGCCATCACTACTTAGGCAGTGAGTTCTTTTCTTGGTCCAGTTATTTTAATGCTATTTTTAAAGGGGTATTTGGGTCTTTTTACACCCAATTTAACCCCTAATTACATATGACCATAGCTAATAAGTCCATTATTCTTTTACAATATCAAATTAGGGTTTCTTTCCAAGATCTATCCTCAAGTATAAGAAAACACTAGGTGTTTAATTCCAAGTCAAGAGTTCAAGTTTTTCTCCATCAATCTTTAAGAAATCACAACCCAGGTATGTCATGTATTGATTCATGGGTCCCTTTCACCCATGAAGCTCAAGAATCTCTTATAAAATCCAAGATTTGGGTATTTGTGAATGTTCATAATTTAAATTGAATTGAAATACATATTCATGATGTTGTGTGGTTTGATTAATGTTTTAAATTACATTTTCCAATGATTGACCCTAGTATGTGATGGCTTGCATAATAACCATGATAAACCCCCTTAAAATTACAAGTTGATTGATGTATCAATGATTATTAGATGTTTTGATGATTTTATGACCAAAGCATGCTCCCCATGTGTTTGATTAAATGCCTATGTGAAAGAAAAGTATCATACTAGTATGATAATATGAAATCCCCATTCATGTACAAGTTTATGCATGTCAAATGTTTGATGAAATGTCTTACTCAATGAATTATGATTGTTGATGTTAGTCATGTATTCAAGAAAGTCATGCTTTGTCAATTTTTTCCCTGTAGTCCTGGGGTTACTTGTACTCGGAAAATATAGCTGTGTGCCTAAAGTTGGTAACATGTTTTCACTATATCCTCAGTCAAGCCATGATCCATAGAACTCAGTCAGCCATGTGACTCAGGATATCTCAGTAATAAAGTAATATTAGTACTATTCTGTTAGTCAATGAAACTCAGTTAATTTAGTTAAATCAGTTCAGTAATCCATATTTAGTGTCTATTCATATGGGAGTAGGAATTAGCACCGAGTGAACTCAAGGATGGGAACTAACCTGTTATATGAGAGTGTGATTCTTAGAAGTAATCCTTGCATTCCAGAACTATGTAGCCAGTGTAGGTTGAGACATCATAGCCTTCTATAACAGGGTAGATGAGGTAGCTTAACCTATTGTGTGAGGGTTCCCACTGTTCTTACTATAGTTACCTATTATATGAGCGTTATTCACAGATTGTCCTTACCAGTGGTGAGGGTATTGACTCCCTTCTAATTGGGGTTATAGAGTGGACCCTAACTCAGCCATAATAGCACATTAGGGGCATGTCGGTTAGATAACTACTTCCTAAAGTTTTAGTTATAGAATAAGGACAATCAGATACAGTTATTTAGTCTTAGTAATAGAACTCAGATAGTTCTGCAGAATTAGAACTGTCAGATATAGTCAACTCTGAACAATACGAAACACAGCTAGTCCATCAGAACCTAGACTGTTAGATACAGTCGTTCAGTATCAGTTACTTCAGTTATATGGTTATCAGTATCTCATGTTATCAGTACTCAGATTCAGTAATCATTTTATCACTAACTTAGTTATAGTTATTATATATTCATACATTTATTCTCATATGTTGTCATGTCAATTAGTAGAGTTCATGCATGTGAACCCTTTGCATTCAACTTACCTTCCATGTATACCAGTATATTCAAAGTACTGACGTAATTGCATTATCATTTTTTATATCATAGGTCCAGAAGCACGAGCTCTAGGGCATCAGTAGATTCCAGATATCAGCATCCAGTTAGCAGTGAGTCCTCAATATTTGAGGAAATAACCATTTCTTTATTATCTCCTTAGTTAATTTATTAGTTGGGGTTAGTTGGGGATATGTCCCATCAACTCCTTATTCAGCCAGTTCAGTCAGTTAGAGGCTTTTTAGTCTACCATGTTTAGAGATTTTATTTCAGTTGTTTTAGGTATTCCATACCCTATTCAGATGTTATGTTTTATCTGTTATGTTTCAGTTTTGAACTATAAGGCCTTTTAGTTCATGTTTCCACATTTATAAAGTATATCATTCAGTGTTCAGGTACAACTATGAATCATGGGTTAGCTTGTGGCCCTTCAGGTTCATGAGCATTGTGTAGCATTCTGAGTATCAGATTTGGAGTGTTACATCTTTATATAACAATTATAAATTAACATTACAGAGCTTTTTAAGACTAAGAATGAGATACTTTGTATTTTCTCCTTGAAGTTTCGTAAAGAGTGTCTTTTCTTCTATTATAGTCTTTGGTTGCTGCTCTTCATAAGAAAACCCAAGAGATTTCTTCTCAATCAAAGATATGAATTGATTACTTGATTGAGGAATGTATCCGTGTATAATGTCCATATCAGATATGTCCATATACGACTTTGAATCACATACATATTAGATATGTCCATGATCAATATTTCCTTTTTGATTTTGATGCCTAGCCAATATACTTTTGATCTTTTCTTCTTGATTGATTTGGTCTGCTATGAATCTGGGGATTGCAACCATCATTGTAGGAAGTTTGATGCTTTTTCTATTTCTATGATGCTTGATTGATCTGCTTTCCCTACTGAGGTCCTCCATATCTTTGGTGAGATATTTTGATTTGATTTTCCATAATATTCAGGACTATGATACTTCTTCCATTTGTCCTATCATGATTGATTTTACTTGGATACTACTTGGATATCGTGAATGTCTTTCCATTTTAGATTTCCTTCTATTTCTAGAGACAACTTCCTTTATCTTACCATTATTACCAGCTGCTAGGATACACCTGTGAGTTTGTCATTATTTAATCATAAACTCTGGAGGCTTACACATGCCCCTCCTCATCACATTTCTGAACCATCTCAATCAAACTTCTCCCATACTTTCCTCTAGTGAAGCTACTCCCACCTTCTCCTAAATAGTCTCATTCTTAACCCTATCACCCCTAGTAATCCCACATATCAAACACAACATCCATTTTTTCGCCACCTTGAATTTTTGAATGTGGATGTTCTTGACTGGCTAACACTCTGATCTATATAGCATAGCCAGATGGACTACCTCTTTATAGAATTTTCCTTTAATCTTGGGCGGCACTTTTTTATAACACAACAATCCTGAGATGATCCTCCACTTCATCCATCCTGCCCTAATATGGTGGGAGACTTCCTCATCAATTTCTCCATTCCCTTATATCATGTTTTTGAGATACTTAAATCTATCCCTCTTATAAACAACCTTGGAATCCAACCTCACTACCATCTCATTATCTTACCTCAAGTCATTAAACTTACATTCCATATACTCTGTCTTACTCCTACTTAACCTAAAACCTTTAGACTAAAGGATTTGTCTCTAAACCTCTAATTTATCATTCACACCCCACGATTCTCATCAATCAAAACTACATCATCTACAAAAATCACACACCAATGCACATCTCCTTGAATATGATGTGTCAACATATCGAGCACTAACAGAAACAAAAATAAGATAAGATACGATCCTGATGCAACCCCATCAAGATAGGAAAATTCTCTGAATCTTCTCCCGCAAACCTCACTTAAATCTTTGCTTCTTCATGCATGTCCTTAATCTGATGCACGCCACCAAGATCCCACTCATCTCTAAGCAACTCCAAACAACCTCCTTAGGGACTTTGCCATATGCCTTCTCTAAGTTATTCTTCTCAAGACTTCAACCATTCAAGGTCCCAATTACAATTTTTCTTTAAGAATTAAAGCAACACAGATATGTGGGGTATTCATTAATGGGCTCCATCTACCCATTGCGTCCCAAGAATCCTTTGTATTTTATGTATAAACCTTTTTTTCTCTCTTTTTATGAAATTCCAATATTTGGTATGAGTTTACTTAATATTCTCCTAATAGTTTTTAATTCAAGCCATGCCAATATGTTTTTGAATTACATTATTACATGCTTTTAAATTCAATCACCTATATCATGCTCATTTGACATCATGTTAATTAATAATTTATGAATTAAATCATGTGAGCAAGTTGTCCTCAAAATTTTAACATATTCCCAAACTCAAAAACATAGATTTCATCAGTTAGGGATAAATTCTATGTTTTGGGTCTATAAATCATGAATTTCCATATTGTGTTGTTAAATAATGCTATTGTATTTAAAGTAATACTCAGCATTGAAGGATTATGAAAACCCTATACCTATCTGTTTATACATGCTTCTATTTTCATTAAACAAGTCAGTCAGATAATGGTTTTATTATCATATTTAGTTGGTCACGACTTGTTTAGTGATGTCCAGTTGACTATTTACATATTTAGTTTAATGGTTTCATTAAACAAGTCAGTCAGATAATGCTTCTATACCTACCAGTAAAGGGTGACATCTATTCCTTCAGGACACCAATTTAGTGGATCCACGTAGCCAGTGTCGGTACCCGTGGCATGGTACCAACACCCTTCTTACTGGGGTTATAGGTTGGTCCCTTTTTAGCTCAAATTAGGGCATGTTAGTTACATGATAGCTCCCACAATTTTAGTTCAGCGTTCGGATTTTGTTAGCATAGGTTTGCATGACCAATGTTCAGTTTATCAACTATTCAGTTAGTTAGTTTTACAGGTTATTTTAGTACATGTTTTGCTTGGTCTTCCATTTGTCTTACATATCCATGCATTCATGTTTAGTAGTCATATGTATTCAGTTAGTCCCTATCTCATGTACCAATATATTCAAAGTAGAGATCGCATACTCTCTTTTGTTCTATATTAATTTCACATTATTGGTTCGGACATTCAGTTCCCCGATCACCCTTAGTCATCTCTGTACCACTCAGCAACAGTTGAGGTGAGTCATCATCTACCGAGGACAAGTATCTATAGTTATTTTTAATTTTTCCTTCATTTAGGTTAGTTGGAGTTAGTTAGGGTCCTATCCCATCAACTCCTCATTTCTTAGAGTCTTATAGATATTCAGATATTTAGACAGACTGGCTTTTTTTAAGTTGTTTTAGTAGTTCAGACACATTGGGTATGGTTTCAGTGTTCTACCTTAATAGTGTTTTTGTCCATTTACCTTCGGTATATGATGCTTTAATTATTATTTTATTCAGTGCTCACAGCAAGTCCTAGATCATGGGTTATCTTGGGGTCTCTTATGGCCTTAATCACCTTGTTACGACTAGGAGTAGCCACGGGTCATGAGGTATATAGGACAAACTTTCAGTAGGGAAGAACATCTAAATAAGAATGAAGTTTTGTAACTTGGTAAACAGATCTGCAATGACCAAAATACCTTGGGAACCAGGGATGTACAAGGCAACCCGCTAACAAAGTCCATGGTAATTCGGTTCTATTTCTACTCAGGAATGGGAAACCTCTGAATCAAGCTACTAAGTCTCTAATGGTTGACATTCACCTTCTGAAAACATATGAAACAAGATACAATGCCCACTAAATCGTTCTTCATACCACTCTACCTGTAATACGACCTCAAATCTCAATAAATGTTAGTTCTACCTAGGTGAATCAAATATCTGAAGCAATGAGACATATTCAAAATCAACTAGATTAAGTCATCAACCTTGGAAACATAAATGTGGCTTTGAATCTCAAGAAATCTTTGGAATCCATATCAGCCCTCTTGAATTCACGATTCAAAACCTGATGACGGATATGGAATGTCTCTTATCCTCAAATTGGGCATCGCAAACCCGCTTAGGTAGCAAGGACCTAGCCTCAGCACTAGCAAGAATCCTCGTAAGGTCTGAAATATCAAGTCACACTATTGAGTTGGATAAGGTCTGAATGTCCTGTGCCAGCAACCTCTATTAAACTAAAATACAAGCCAAACTATCCATCTCACTACATTTGGACTCAAGGCATCCTCCACCATATTGAAATTTCCCAGATGATACAAGATAGAGATATCATAATCTTTAATAAACTCCATCTATCTACACTACCTAGATTTAAGTACTCTTTGGGTCAGAAAATGATGAAGACTATGATGATCTGTGTAGATCTCACAATACACACCATAAAGATAATGACTCCAAATCTTAAGTTCCAAAAATACCATATCAAACTCTAAATCATGAGTAGGATTATAGCACTCGTTCACCTTTATCTATATCAACGTACAAGAAATAAAACAACCGTACTGTATCAATACATAACCCAAACCAACACCAAAAACATCACAAGACATGGTTAATCCCTCACCCTCAATAGTAAGAGCCAAAATAGGAGCTAAAGTGAGGAATATCTTGAGCTTTCCAAATATCAACTCATACTCCTTGGACAATTAGAAAGGTACATCCTTCCAAGTCAATTAGTTCATTGGCGCTACACTAGTTGTAAAACTCTCTATGAACCATTTATAGTAACCGACCAATCCCATAAAGATATGGTCCTCAATCAGATATATAGTCTTGGCCCAATAACAAATAACCTCAATCTTCATTACTTTGATCCTAATACCATCCTTAGACTCCATATGTCCTACAAATGTCCTACAAATGTCATCAACTTAAGCCAAAACTCAAACTTTGAAAAATTGGCAAAAAGCCTATGACCTCTCAAAGTTTAGAGTACAATCGTCATATGATGCAATGCTCCTCTCTAGTCATAAAGTACATAAGGATATCGTCGATGAACATAATCATGATGGAATCCAAATAACGACTAAACACATAATTCAAAAAATCTATAAATATAACTGGGGCATTAGTCAACCCAAATAACATCACCAGGAACTCTTAATAACTGTAGCGGGTCCTAAAAGTTATCTTCATATAACCTCAGCCTAAATCCCCAATTTGGTAACTAGACCTTGAGTCAATCTTTGAAAACATTGTCACTCCCTGAAGCTAGTTAAAAAATCATCAATTTATGTAATAGGATAATGGTTCTACACTACCACCTTTTCAAGATGCCTATAATCAATGCACATACGCATGGAGCCATTATTCTTCTTAACAAAAAACACAGGAGATCCCCAAGGAGAATCACTTAGTAAAATAAAACCTTAACCAATAAGATCCTGAAGTTGAGAGTTTAGCACTTTAACCTCAATATGAGGCATACGATATGGTGACAAGAGATAAGTCAGGTGACAAACTAAAGATCAATAAAAAGCTCAACACTATGCTCAGGAGGAAGGCTAAGTAGATTGGCAGGTTAAATTTTATAAAACACATAAACTATGGAAACAGAGTCAAGTAATGGACTCTCCACCCTAACATAAAAAATATAAGCGAGATAAGACTCATAACCACTAAAAATAAGCCTTATAGAATGAATATAAATAAATAATCCCTATCGACTTACGGCTAATAGCTTTGTGCCACACGATTGGGGTTATCCAGGCATCACTAAGTTAATCATCTTAGCAAAATAATCAAGGACCATGTGATAGTTGCATAACCAGTCCATTCCCATAATCACATCAAAATCCACCATAACTAATACAATGAGATCAACCTAAGTATCAAACTCTCGACCATTCATGATACATTATCTGAAGACTTGATCCACTACTAAAGAATCACCCACAAAGGTATACACACATAATGACATGGATAATGAATCCCAATAAAACTCTAACCATGGAGCATAATAAGAAGACACATAAGAACAAGTGGATCCTAGATAAATAAAGCAAAATCAAACTAACGACACACTGAAATCATACTTGGTATAACAACATCCGAAGGTTCAATGTTAGGTCTAGCAGATACTATATACAACTGACCATGCATGCCACTTGGTTGGGATCCTAACCGATCTCTTTTACTATAACCCTAGGGACCATCCCTAAAACAATGCATACCACCTATAGATTGAGGTGAAACTTCCTGAATAGGTGGAACACTCTTAATTGAAGGAACCATAGCACCACGATTAAGGAATTCTCTTGAAAATTACAAAAAGATCCAAAAACATAACATTCCCCAGGAGTTAAGCCAAAACCAAAAGATCTAAAAGAGCTAGAAGAACCACTACGACTAGAATAACCAGAAGATTAACCTCTTAAAGATTAACCATAACACTGGCTAGGACGATCACAAAAGCTAGACTAGCCTCTATCGATAATCCAAAGTGTGGCCTAAATGGGTCGACAAAACTAACCCTGATATTTATATGGCTGATGCAGATGGTACCTGCCCTGAGAACCGTTGTCTCTAAACCATGTTTTATTATGGCTCCCACTAACCTTCCTTAGTATCATAACCTTTTATTTTACCCCCTTGGGCCTCAGAATGTATCTCTTTCATAAGCTGAGCATGATCTAAAAACTCAGCAAAAGTCCTATCCATAGAAACTAATCATTATGTAGAAATGCAAAAAAGAAGTCTCAGTCCTCGAACAATGCAATGAACCCTCTCATACGCTGTAGTCAGAATAGAAATAAAATATCTATAAAGCTCATAAAATTGAGCCTCATACTCCCAAACATTCATCAAGACCAGCTCTAACCTTAAAAACAAATCCCTTAAATAATCCCTAAGACTACGAGGAATATGTTTCTCCAAGATCTTAGAGAAGTGAGTCTGTGTAAATAGGGGTGATCCAGCTAGCCTAGAATCAAGTAACCTCTGTGCTAATAGATCTTCCAAGTTTATTTGACAAGTAGTGTAGTCCAGACCACATCTCTTGACTAGGGCTAAATTATAGAGCCTATCCTAAAAAGCAATCAAGAACTTATACGCATCCTCAATTGGTGCATAAGAAAAACCTAGGTGGAGTCAATCTGAAGAATATACCCAACATCTTCTAATCCTCCATAGATATAGCTGGTTAGGAACCATTCGGCTGAGTAGCCACTGATGTATGAAGGACTTCAACTATGGGAGTTACAATTACAGGTTATGCCTCTGCCTCAGTTTTACTCTAATCTATAGAATTTTCATTATCAAAAGGTGCACTATCTACCAATTCCCAAAGCTTCCTAAAGAACTGAAGAAGAAATAAAAATTGGTGGGGCCTGGGCTGGTCCCTAGCCCGCCACTAGATGGGATGGAAGATTCTCTAGATCAAAAGTAGTAATCAGGTCTAGGGAAGTCCCCCTATCCTGGACCCTATCTAGGGATACTTCTGTAGTCTATCCAAGATCTCTAGGTCATTCAGAATAAGTGATAGGATTCCTAGGCTTGATCTCAAGAACCTCATCTCGTGTGGTAATATCAAGTGTCCTAACCATCTATAATTGAGTGAAACCAACTGAAATAATTAACACAAAATGAGTGAAAGAAGTAAAATACTCCAAAGAATGTCCTATAGCCTCTCAAAGATAAGAAACAAATATCATTATTTCAATCTGCAAGACACTACTACACATTTTCTCTTATACCAATAATACTAGTGAAACCTGGGCTATGATAATATTTTATCATGACTTGATTTATGAGTCATGAAGGAACCTACTTTACCCCACCAGTAACTACAGCCAATAGATAGATATAATGGTCTAACTCGATGAAAAATAACCTAAAATTAAAAAATAAACAATTAATGACTTACACAGCAGTAAAACAATCATGATAGTAACTCCTAATGCTGGACATGAATTTGAACGCAATAACATCATCATCATTAGCTCATTTTCCAGACTTGAACCGAAACTCATTTTATCAATATCATCATCATTACCATCAATTTTTGAACTTGAATTGGAACTCATATATATAAGTCAAACCAATAAACTATACCAATAAGTCATATTGATAAACTGCCATAGTAAAATATACCGATAAGTTATCCCATTACTCGTATCTATACACCAGACCAAGCATCATATCCATAGGTCATACCAATACCCATGTTTATAAACCATATCAATCACATATCTATTAAGTCATGCCAATAACTATGTCTACTTGCCATGTAAATAGTCAAATCCATAAGCCATATCAATAATCATATTTATATGTCATAACATTAATCATATATATAGTGTATATCATTAATTATGTCAATAAGCTATAACATTATTCATGTCAATGAATAGCCAAAATTAGCATCAATTTCCAATACATAACTAACAAAATCTTTAAGTATATTCAATTTTCTCTAGTCCCAAACCAAACAATAACAAGGATATATCATGACTAAATAAGTTTTCAAACTAATATAAGTCTTGGTCTAAGGGGCCCCCTCCTAATTCCAAAAATCCATTTAGGCAAATTTAACCCAAGACTAGGCGAAGGTATTTAAATTCATCTTTAGATGTTGAATAAGTCATAATTGGTCGTATGATAGAAATTCATCAAAACTGTGAGCAACTAAGTCCTACCTAAAGTAATAGTAATCAAGACAATTTCACATAACTTGGAAAACAAAGAAAATTCCACCCTAAACATGAGTGAGTAATGTAATTCTCCTCAGTTGAAAAACTAAGCAATTTTTATCCTTAACATGAACCACGTAGCCAACTTAACCTAAGACATGAGTAACTAAGATAATAACTCTTAACTTATGATTTCAAGATAGCCTAAATGGTTAAACTAATCCAAATATTCTCATTCATACTCTCAACACCTAAATCTCACCATATATCTAGAATAATAACATAATCGTACTATAATATAACTCAATGATGAAGGTAAACCGAGCTTATCTGTGTGCCAAAGAAAAGCCTAACGAATTTGCTCAACCATTAATTATTTTTTCTAAGAAGTTTCTACTATGCTATAAGTATCACAATCCACTACTCGAAATGAGAACAATGATACCCATAATGCATAATTGTTCTTTGAGTTCAAAATTTCATAAAAATACCATGTGAGGCCTATTTATGGAATCACACTTCAAACCCAGCACAACACCCACTATGATCAGGGAATGTTTACCCAAAAATAGGTGAATTCTGAGCTCTAATGGTGCAATAATCAATCCATAAAGATTCTACAAATTTTACAAAAAATATATAGGAATTAACAATGAAATTAATGGAAATTTACCAAAAATTAAAGGGAGAAATACGTAAATTAACTATACCAAAGATTCAAAATCACCCATAATTAGTTCTCTCAATAATTTTAACCTTTTAGGGTTTAAAACTATTGAGAATAAAAGAAAAATAGTCAAAATCGGGCTATGCATAGTATTCAAACCCTTCCCAGTTATGCGGATGCTGCTTAAGTGGATACTGGGGTTCTTAAGCAGTCATTACATAAGTGACCTAGTGTCTCCTTAGTGAAATTTTAGCACTTGCACAAGTACTACATTAGCAGATACATCATAAGTGGTAAGGGCATTGATTAAGAGATATTTTATTAGGTAAGCCTAACCGCTTAAGTTGTCTACAGGGTATTTTAGTTGACCTCTACTTAAGAGACCCAAATGATTGCTTATGCAGTCCATCAGCTGAGTACACTATCTAAAGCATCAAAGTTAATTTGAGTTTTTGAAAACCCTTCAAAATTCATCTGGAATCCTATATATTCAAATGAATTACTATATCTTTTCAAATTTGATGTTTTGAACTCAATGGCATGGATAAAATTTGATTAAAATTGGCCTATACCCACTTGAAATTTTTCTTAACTTTTGGTCAATAGCCCAAAATAATTCTAGGAGCCTCTGGACCCGATTAAGGGTCCACTCAACCTAAAACCAATGTTCTAGAGCTTCTGGAACTTTCAGAGTTGACATATAAGGTTGCTTGACAAAACATTTTTCTCGGTAGTTATTTTGAACTAAGGAAGGTTTCAAAATAATAAATTGGCTCAAAAAAACAAACAAAGTGCCCGATATTTGAACTGACACTTCCAACAAGGCATAAATAACTTAGCATGGCTATAGGAAAGCTCTAAATGGTGAAAATAAGTAGAAACATAAAAAATACCCTAGAGGGTCATTACATAAACAAAATAGGTATACAGACAATAAGGTAAGAGATATTCATTTTGTGAAGAGTTAGAATGTATTGCTTAAAGAATCACCCTTAAAGGGTGTAAAATTTCAAAAAGAAGGGTAAGCTAAGTTTGACGTATTGGATAATTTTAGATCTTGAAAGAAGTAGGATTTTTGGCATATATATTAGCTCTACTTCCTAGTTTGTCAAGCATTTATCTATTTGTTGATGTCTCATTTCTCAAGAAGTATCATGGGAATAAATATTACATCATTCATTAGGATTTAGAGTTATTTGATAAGGAACTCTTTTATGAAGAAAAACATATTTGTATACTAGATAGTGTTGTGAGAATGTTAAGATTCAAGGTGATTTCATTTGTGAATGTTCAATAGAGAAAATGTCCTGTTGAGGAGGCCACTTGGGAGATTGAGGCAGAAATAAGTGAGTTCTATTCTTATTTTTCCACTGATTTAGGTACTCCTTGTTTATTTTTCATCACTTGTTATTACTTATCGTTAGCGAAAAAATGAGTTCTTAGTTAGTATCTAACTATAAAGACCTAAAACGTTGTTACGGTGGTTGGTGGATAAAATTTCAAACTTAAACTTCCCTTATACTATAATTGTGAAATTTAGGCTAGCCTAGTTTTACGTGGATTTTGGATTTTGTGTGGCCTTGGAAAATTTGATAATTCTTAGTGTTTTGCACAAAAATAACTTGTTTGAATTTGAAAAATTAAGAAAATTTTAAAATTCAGTATAAAATAGAGTCCCTACTTAATTAGTTTGATAGGCCAATTAAGAAAACCTTTTAATATATATTCTCTGTCTTAAAACAAAAAATGACTTGCAAGATTTAAGAAAATTCTAAATAAGTGGTATCCATTATTGTGTTCGAAAGGGTGTAACAGTACCAAAGAAATCCTGTAACACACAATTATTTGGGATATGCAAACCAACATAATTTGATTAACTTGAAAAAGGGTTTATTTGAAAAATAGAAAAATTTATGAACTAAGTGTGAAATTAGCATAAGCATGCTTTGTAAAAGAATTATTCAAAACTCTGACAAGTAATTAAATCAACTCAATTTTAAGAAAGATTTTTTTGCAAAATTTAGCAATTCTGGGGGATTTCAACAAAGTTATTAGAGTTAGTATCACGATGAATAAATGAGAGTAGAAAGTAATGGAGAAATCGGGTTTAGGCCTCTTTATGCCCAAACCCCTAATGTATCCAAAATTGGACTATGTATGTTGAACTTGACTCATTTTTGTTTTTGGACCTGTCTTAGTATATTTATGGTATCTTTAAGGTTCAAAACCTGTCCTAAGACTATCTGATGAGCTTTTAGCCCAAAATGAAAATTTGTAAGACTTTGAATCTTAAATAAACATGCTGACAACTTCTCATTTTAAAGCTTCAACCTTCTTACTTCAACACCTTCTTGGTTTCATTCTATGCATTCCTTCTTGTATAATTAACATATACTGACTATATATTGAACCTTTGGACACAGCTAGAATCAAAGGAATGGGCCTCCTTGGCCTATTTAGGAAAATTCAAGGGAGGAGAGTCCAATGGGACTTGGATCAATGTCACATGCCACAAAAAAAGGATTAAAATTCATAAAAATTGTAAAATATATAAATGACAACTTTGAAAATAACATGAGCCCATACTTAATAACAAGAATCAATAAAGAAAAAGTGTGATGCAATCATTTCAAGTAAAAAAAATGCATATTATATTGAAAGATAGGCCCTAACAGTGAAGAACAAGACATTAAAGACTTATAGAAGGCTTACACTTTAATTAAGCAAATATTGTGTGCTTTAACTGATCCATTAAGAAAATGTTGTGTTCTTCAACTAATCCTAGTCTCACAGTTAGTCAAATGACAAAGAAGGAAATGAGGTAAATAATTATAAAAATCAACTTTTGATCCAAAACAAAGTCCTATCCTTGAAGCATCATTACAGCTTGGGTGAGATGGTTTTCAGTATTTCAGAGGAAGATATATAATACTTTATTCATTACTGAAGCTAAATCTTTCCCTTAGCACTTTTTAGGCTTTGAAATATGTTTGGAAGAGAAAAAAGATGGAAATAGAAGTAGAAGTCAGGAGAGAGAAATTAACAAAGTAGGGTAGAGAGAAATAGTGCCACCACTATATAAAAAAAATAAAGGGTAAATGGAAAGATTTGTTCATTTATCCTTAACATCAACATAATATCTTGGACTCTCGATGTGTTTGGATAAATCAGCATCAAAGATATAGAGAAGAACATCTTATCATTTCTAGAGTTGTATATAAATCTCTTAAAATAAAGAAGCAAGCCATGAAGATACTTGTTCTATGTTTGCAATTCAAACTTTACATCTGTATTAATTACTTATAAGTAATATAATGAACTAGGAACATTTAAACCTAAAGGGAACTCCTTAGGACAAACTTAGACTAGTTTTTTTTTTAATTTGAGTGAATGTGTTAACCGATACATCAAAATTCCCAAGGGATCCATGACATAAGATTCAATCTTTAAGGCATCAATAGTTTTTTCTTGATATTGAGACCAATGATAAGTAGAAGTCAAGCATTTTAGACACAACCTTTTAGAAATTAATAAAATAGTTTAAAATCATAGAAAGAAACTTGACATTTCCCAAAGAAAATAGTTTAAGATCACTAAAACAAGACTCAAATAAGTCCAATCAATCTAATTTAATAACAATGGTAAAAAATGAGTAAAACACATGAAAAGGCACAATGGTTTAGTCACCCAAAATCAACCTACTTCTCTCTTTCATAAATTATAAGGATTCAGGTGTCAAGATGCCCTAGAGGAGTCCTTACTTATCATGAATATGACTTTTCTTATACTTCTAAAATACACATTGAGTCAAGAAAATCTTAAAATATAGTCTAGTTTAGCACATAAAAGAAAACAAGTAACAAATCAGACTTAAAACTGAAAGTGACTTCTAACTTGAAAGGATATACTAAACAACACTTATAAGAAAACCTATTTAATTAACTAGCTTTTAGGGGTTGATAAATATGTCAAGTATAATAGATGCTACAATAATTAACCATGTTGTTGTTGTTTAACCTGCACTATGGTTGCTTAATTCATTCAATTGTTGCCACCCATTTTCTTACTTACTCTCTCTTATATATCTTTATATGGTAAATTAGCAAAATATTATACTTTTATTTTAGTTTTGTATTGTTTCTGGATCTTATGTTGCTATTTTGCTTTAATTTTTTAGTGTTTGGTATGGATTTATCAAGTTGTGATGTTGATTTCAAAGGTTCATAAGTAGTGTGCGAGTAAATTAAGGAGTAATTTAAAGTTGTTTACTGCCTAAATTTCAAAAAGGAACCAAATTTTTTACCTCGAGGATTAGTCAAGGACTTATGTATTACAGATTGAAATTAGCAATTTTAAGGGGGCATATGTTGTTGTGTGTACATTTTTAACTAATATTAATGCATGTCGATTAGTGTTTCTAATGTATAATCTTTTTTTATTGGCAGATCCTTGAAATAAAGTTCAACTCATGATTTTCTCATTTATATAAGAAGGTTCTAGATCTTTGTCTGAAGTCCAATATTTATATTTACATTTCATAATTTGTTTTGAAAGAAAATACTTTAGCTCTTTGTTAATATGATTTTTCTTTATCACATGTTCTCTTAATTGTGTTCTGTTTAGTTCTTAACACATGCAGATGGATAAATTTTGGATTGGAAAGCCTATGAACATATCTGAATATAAGCATGGTTTATATCAATTTCTGGACTTTTCATTTATGAATAAAATTATAGGTGATAAAATAAAATGGACGTGTCATTTATGCTATTTTAATAGTGGAAAACCAGAGGTATGACAATTTGCTCTGCAAGTAATTTTCTCAAAATTATGTCACCTTGGATTATAAATGGAGAAAGTAATAAGTTGAATAACTATGCAAACATAGAAGCTACTAATGATATTCTCCCTCCTAACAATCCTATAGACTTATTGATTAATGAAGTATTTCATGGCTTATGGAATAAGGGTATGAATGTAGACCCATCACAAGTAGTGGGGAAGAAGAAATATCAAATGACATGTTTGCTTTGAATAATACAGACTTTCTTGAGTTTCTTAGAGATGAAATTCAAGAATTATATGACAGGTACAAGTACTCAAAGTTAGATTTTTTGTTGAAATTAATTATTATTAAATTTTTATATGGATTAAGTGACAAGGGAATGACGATGATACTAGATCTAATCAGAGATGCATTTGATTTTACAAAGCTCTATAGTTCTTTCTATGATGTCAAGAAAACCATCAAGAAATTATGTCTTGATTATATAAAGATTGATGCCTACTTAAATAACTGCATATTATATATGGGAGATTATGCTAATGAGGAAACATGCAAACATTGCCATACTTATCAATGGAAAACTATAAAGAAGAGTGCTACAGATCATGCTTCTAGTAAACGTAAGAAGGAAAATAACAAATTATCAAATATTATGCGATACTTTCCATTAAAACTAAGGCTACAAAGATTATTCATGTGCTCCAAGACTGTTGAGATGGCATGGCAAGGATGTTAAAAGAGATGGAATTTTGATGCATCCTAAAGATGGTAAGGCATATAAAATATTTAGTACAATTTTTCCTTAATCTCCTTCTGATTTTTGAAATATTCGAACCCTAGCTATTGATGGATTCAATAAATTTGGGATGATGAGTACTTCTAGCATTTTTCAAGTTATTTTTGTTCCATATAATCTCTCCCTTGGTTGTGTGTGACACAACCAAATTTCATCCTCTCAATGATCATTCCAGGTCTGCATACAGTTGGTAATAATATAGATGTATATCTATAACTCCTTATCAAGGGGTTGAATGAATTACGGTATGCAGGTGTAGAACCATTTCATTCATCAAATAATAAAATTTTTAAAATGAGAATAACTCTTATGTGGACAATTAGTGACTTTCGTAGACTTGATATTTTATCTGTTTGGAATGCCCATACTAGTTTATCATGTCCTTTTTGTAATTGTAATGACAAACCTTTTTGACTTAATCATAGTAGAAAATGGTGTTTTATTGTTCATCATAGATTTTTGGCAACAAATCATAATTTACATTAATGAGGCATTATTTTTTTGAAGTGTTGGAGGAGAGGAACCCACTAAAAAAGTTAACTGGGTCAGATATTTTACAACAAGTGAAATATATTGATGTTATATTTGGAAAACCAGCGGAACTGAAAGATGGAAGAAAAATAAATAGGAATGGAGTCATTGGGAAAGTTTAACTCAACAATGGCAAAAAGCATATTCTTCCATCTTCCATATTAAGAATTAATCCATTTTCCAATAATTTAGATGTTATGCACATTGAAAAGAATGTGTTTAATAATGTTTTGTACTCAATGTTAAATGAAACAGGGAAATGAAAAGCTCATGTAAATGCTCAAAAATACCAACAAGATCTGGGTATAAGATCTGATCTTTGGCGATACGAAATGGAAAAATGTTGACTTGCTACGTTTACAATTCCTAGTAAAAAGAGTGTTGCCTTTCTCAAAACTCTTAAGAATATCTCAGTGTCGCATAGTTATTCAAGTAATGTTTGTCATTGTATCGATCTGGAACAAAAGAGAATATTCGCATTAAAAAGTGATGATTGTCACATCATTATGGAGAAATTATTACTTATGAAAATTCACAATATGCTTCTAAACCATGTTGTTGCAGTTTTTGTAGAGTTTTCATTCTACTTTAGACTTCTCTATATTAAAACCTTCAGCCTCTCGGACTTGGATAAGTTATAGCAAAGGATTATGCTCATACTTTGCCATTTAGAGTTGTTGTTCCCTCCATATTTTTTCACTGTAATGGTTCATTTAGTTTTTTCATCTAGTGGATCAAGTAATACAAGATCTTCTGATACATTATTGTTGGATGTATTTTGTCAAAAGGTAAAATATTTCTTATTTAGAAACTCTTTGAATTTATTTTTAAGAGTGTTAAAAGTAAATAATTGTTCCAATGTCATTCTATCTTTTGATAGAATGTTTGGTCACATCAAATGTTTTGTAGCAAACAAATCACAGGCTTAAGGTTCCATAGTTGTAGGTTAGATGGTTAGAGAAGCTCTAAATTTTTGTTCCCATTATTTAGAGTATATTACGTAAAGGGTAAATAGGCACAAATGTGTAAATGATTAATCAAATCAAAAGGAGTCTTCTAACAGGTCATCTATGTTCCCTCAACAAGGTAAATCGGTTGGGGGATCCTCAACATTTCCCTTGATTGGCTTAAATAAGACTCAAGATCATCCATATGTGGTACTTAATTTTGAAGAAGTACAACCATTTATTGAGTAAGAGGATAAACCAAATTAATAGTTCAAAATAATAATAATGTAAAGTTATTAAGTTTGATAGATATAACACCTTTGTAGTGAATTTAAGGATAACATAAGAAGATGTTCAAAAGGTAGAAGACCTTCAACAACAGAGGTGAAGAAGAGAGTTAATAAACAGTTTGCTAATTGGTTTAATCGATAATATTCGATGAAAATAATTTTATTTATTTAGATTATTGATAACGCTCAATCTACAGCTCTCGTAGGAGTGTAAAGCGGTCGTTAGAAAATATAGAACCCAACAGGGTTGGGTATCGATCCCACAGAGAATAGCTTGGTCAACAAGTAAGCAACGATTACTAGACTTTTAGTGCAAGTCTCGTAAGAATGGGGGGATTGTAATGTGTAACAAAATATTAAAGTAAAAACTATAAATAGCCAAGTAAAAGAGAATGTTTCGTAGGTTGTGAAACAATGAGAATTGAGGCGTTGGGGTTATGTCCACCTTCTGAGTTATACGTCTCTATTGGCTATGAGTGTGTAGAATTCAGACATGCATGTGCTTATAGAGAATTGTATTCGATGGTAAATCCAGGCGTCTTTTGACCTATTCGAGGATTATTTCAGTTTAACTCTTTCGAGCTTAAAGCGTGTCTAACGGTATGAATTCTCCAAGAGGTTAATCCAGTTACGACACTAACTTTTTAATAGGGGATGGGACCCTACTACCTTGACATTATCTCTTTTCCAGACAAATAACCTTTCTTTCGAACAAGTTAAATGTTATACTGGTGTTATTTTATGCGTCTACAGCCACAAGAATTTGCATTAAGATGAAGAGAATAATGATATAAGCAGCATACGTGTCACGAACTCACAAACTCGCAGCAATAGATAGTATCTCATTTGGCTTCCATAACCTCAACAGAGAAGTTTAGTTACCCATAAATGCGAAGAAACCACAATTGACATTGTTTTTATACCAAAATAATGATCAATTTCGTGTAGCACAAGAGTGGTAGGCGTTAGGTGTGATTTCTTGCAAAGTAACATTTCTCTTGTTGCGGAATTTAAGAATAGATGAATAGAAGAAGAAAAATAGAATTAATGGAAAAATAATTGTTTTGATGGATGGATGGATGGTGGATGGATTGAAGAATGGTGAATGGTGAATTGTGGAGTGGTGGAATGGTTGATGAATAAAAATCTCTAGCATGATAGGGTATTTATAATACCCATATCCTAATCCTACTAGGCTAATGAAATATCTAACCAAATCCTAATATGCTAATGAAATACTTAACCCAATTGTACTAGGTTAATGTAACATTCTCCTAATCCAAATAAACTAATGAAATACTTAACCCAATTGTACTAGGTTAATGTATCATTATCTAAATCCAACTAAGTTACTGCTAGTCACCAAAGTCTTCAGAAATGCTGTTTTGGCCCGGGACAGATTTTCCATGCATCACTTTTGGTCCTTTAGGCGTCCAAGCTCCCTTTCCTTCCTTCGTGAGCTTTCTTTGGCGTCAAGTTATCCATAAAATGCTGAATTCTGCATCATTTATACCTGAAACTTTGCTAATCATGTTCGTTAGCTCACTTACAGGAAAAAGGACTAAAAGTGCATGAAATATATAATTTGTTCTCAAAACATGGCACAAATATGGGCAAAATATAGTGCTATAGGCGTGTAAATTCGCCTATCATCAACACCCCACACTTGAAGCTTTGTTCGTCCTCGAACAAAATATCATGTCCTCCTAAACATCAACTTAAGGTTTCACAGCAACAACACAAAACATTCGTCAAGACAAGCACAACAATTATAAACAAAGAGTAGCTTTCCGATTATAAGTAGAAACAGTTTAACCTCTAGCATAGAGTCGTGATGGTGGTCAACTCGCATTCAAAAGTTAAGGCACAAAGAATCATATACAACTACCCAAAACTCATCAACCATGTGTGTCTCACAATATAGTACCCATAATCACTCTCAAGTATAGCATATTTTTCAAACATGGGTATCAAAATATCCTTTCTCTCACTCTCACAAAGAATTCATATGTAGCAACTGATGACCATAGGCTTTCCCTTAGTGTAATACTCCACTAAATGTCATAATGTTAAGATTAGGATCAAATAGGTCTTTTGATGGTTGTAATGTAGGCTAAGGGACGGGTAGGATCGGCTATTTTGGCCAGAAATAGTGACTATGTTCCTAAGCAATTTAATACATCACATTGTATCATTGACACATTTTTTCTTTCAACCTTTCTTTCTTTTATTCTACCACCCTTGTTCTCCTTTTTTTTGTTTTTCAATTTTAAGCACAACTTACTTTTCAGCTTTCTTTTCCTTTTTCTTTTCACAACATACCTCTTATGATAACACTTTCTTTTTCATAACATATTCAAGCACCATTACAATTTAAAGCATCATACTTACCCAATTTCCTCTTATATTGTGACATGACTTTTTCACTTTAAAGCACTTAGGAATTTGGATCAAATTACGGTCTTGAAAAAATGGATTAGGCTTACATACAAGGTTGTCAAAGAAATAGGCTAAAGGCTCAAAAGGGTTTAACTAGGATGATGTCCATGGGTAGGTAAAACTAAAGGTAAACAAATATAGGTTGTCAATGAAATGCCTAAATCACCTTCTAAACTTACACTCCTTATTTTTTCTTTGCATACATACCAGGCAACTTCTAGCATCAGCCACAAATATAGAATATACTATTAATCTCACACACACAAGGCACATGGTCGACTTGATTGGAAGTAATATAGACTCTTGACCCAACAAGTGAAGGAATTGAACCACATAATATCACATAATGAGTCACAATTAGAGCCTAAACGTCTCAATAGTCATAATTGTAGCACATACTCTTGTTATAATCTCATGCTTCCTATTAGAATAGTTTCATGCGAAGCTAAGTAAAAAATTTTACTACTAAAAAACTAAAAAAAGAAACAACGACAAAAATAAACAAAACACGAAACACAAACAAAATGAACAAACATAGATCCAAATAGAGAAGTATAGCATGCAATACCGCCACCCCACACTTAAACGGGACACTGCCCTCAGTGGAAAATAAATACGAAGAACCTGGTCAGTCGGACTCCTCCCCTATGTCTGGGGTCCTACCCCTTGCATCGGAATCATCATCATAGTCGTCATCCTCAGAAGTTCCTCATAAGTATCTCACTTAATTCCAAGCATGAGTTGAGGTGTTTACAGCGAGGAGGGTTCTCCTTGCTCCTTGCGGCCTCTTTTCTTACCCTTTTGGGAAGTGGTAGCCTTATCTTTGCCTTGTCTTGCTTTGGGTGCCATTGTACCTGAGACTTGAAGTAGTGTTCATGGTAGCACAATATCAATGGATACAATCTATACATAAGCAGTAGGGGTACCACCCCACACTTAGGTTTGTTGATACAAATCAGTGAAGTGAAAGTTATCGATTACTTAGACTTCGTCGACATACGTTTTAGGAGCTATATTCCGACAAGAAAATCAGTGATGTATCACTACTTGCAACCTTTGGACTACTTTCATGTTAGGTGTAAAAAGACTACTACATAGGGGTTATATCAAGGCATAGTTTCTTTCAACAATCACAACCTCCTATGTCGGTAGGCGACTATAAGTCTTATCCCGACGAAGGGGATAGTCTAACATGTAAGTATCCAAGTAGCAAGCTTATGCAATGTTCATGAATATAGAAATTCCGCAAGTATTATAACAATTCAATCAACTTCAAATTCAAGTCGGAAACAAGTTAAGATTATCCTAATGTTCATGTTCACTCACATGGTTTTGCATCAACAATCCAAACACATTAACATCACCAATATTTCTTCCAAGATATAGCAAGTCATAATAGACATAGCAACGTAGTACTTACGAGAAACAGAAGAACAATAAAAGAGTACTTACGTGATTGAAGTCCTTGGAGATGTTCTTGTGAATTGGAAGAGCAAAAAGAAAAATTTTGAGATGATTTGGAGAGGGTATGCGATGCCTTTACGTCAAGTTTCAATGTGTTTATGTTTCAAGACTAAGTCCCCTTTATATAGAAAAAGAATGGGTCGGGTTTTGACCCATTTAAAAATGGTTTTGGAGACAAAAATGGCCTATATGCGGCGCGTAGTGCTTTGCATAATCATGGTATATACGGCGCATAGTGCTTTGAATAATCATGGTATAAGCGGCGCATAGTGTATGGCATTTAGGGACATATGCACCGCATAGTGTATAGCATTTGAGATACTGAGACCTAATGCTATATCATAGGCAGCGCATAGTGTATATCACACTTAAGCATGGGCGGCGCATAGTGTATAGCACACTAGATTCTGAGACCTTGGGCTATAGAATAGGTTTTGCATTGTTCGTGGCCTAGTTTTACCTAGGCCTAGCCTTCCTCGATGCCTATTTTGGCATGAGCAATGCCCAATCCATAGCCTTATGCATCATTATTCCTAACTTACCACCTTTACCATGTAATACGTCCAAAACGTCAATAGAAATCAATTTCCTCGTTGAATACCTCTTGTACCTATATTTGCTCAAAACCAAATGAAAATGATTAGTACGATGGGTTGCCTCCCACCAAGCGCCTTAGTTTTGGTCGTGGCACGACTCTTATTTTTGGATTTTCATTTATCAAAGGCAAAACAAGTACTAGAACAAAAGAAAGACAAAACGATAAACGATAAATGATGGGTTGCCTCCCATCTAGCGCCTTATTTATTGTCGTGGAACGACATAGTTACCTCGAGTACTCAGACTTCGTTGAGGTAAATGGTGGATCATTTTCTAAAAGGATTTAGACGACAATGAGGCTTACCTGTGGGCATGAGATCTTCTTCGAGATGGCTCATACGTTTCCCCAGAGAGTCACCAATTATATTATCAATAGTCCAACCCATAGCTCTCTTATATCTCTTCAGAGCAGAGATGAGAGCTTCTACGTACTGTTCACTTAAATCATTTGCACTCTCCGGAAGTATATTTCTACTTTCCAAGAACACATACCTTAGATAATCGGGGAGCTCTTGCGATTCTAGCATTGGTGGCTCGTCAATGGGAGTCTTCGCTGTTGGTTGATTCTTGAGATCACAATCCGGTTGCTTAGGAGTGTAAGACTCTATTTCTGTTAGAGCACCCATAAGTTCTTCATAATCTTCATTATACTGATGCTCAACTTTCAGTGGTGCAGCAGACAATAGCTCAACAGTAGGCTGTTTCTCTATAGATAATACTTTTATATCCTCATGATGAACATCAGCTACAGATAACTCATTCATATCGCTGGGCTGCTTCATGGCTTTGCATATATCAAAGCGGACCACTTCGTCATTAATTCGAAACAAAAGCTCATTATCTTTCATGTCAATAAGCACACTTTCAGTTGCGAGGAAGGGGCGTCCCAAGATTATGGGAACGTCAGAATCCACCTCACAATCTAGAATAACGAAGTCTGCAGGAAAGATGAATGAAGAAACCTTTACCAACACATCATTCAAGATACCCACAGGTCATTTTACTGACCTATCAGCCATCACGAGCCTCATATTGGTTGATGTTGGATCACCTAACCCCAACTTCTTGTAGATGGATATCGGCATCAAATTGATGCTAGCACCTAGATCGTACAATGCCTTGGCAAAATCCAACAATCCAATTGTGCAGGGAATAGTGAAAGCTCCAGGATCTGCCTTCTTTTGAACTAGCGACCTTGTAGCGATTGCACTACAATGATGAACACTATCCGCTAACTTATAACTTGCTGTCCGCTTCTTTGTCAATAGGTCCTTCATAAATTTCGCATACCCAGGCATTTGTTCAACTGCCTCCATCAATGGAACATTAATGGTCAGCTTCTTTAACATATTCATGAATTTGTTGAACTTTATATCATCCGCCACCTTCTTTAATCTTTTGGGAAAAGGTGGTGGTGGTTATGGAAGTGTTCTCTCCACGGCTTTTTTCTCCCCTTGCTTCCGTTTTCTAGCTTTTTCAGGCTGCACGTCGTTAAGAATGTTAGGTGAGGCTGCTGCGGCATCTTCCTCTTTCGCCTTGTCATCAATTTCCACTTCTTCGTCAACCACTTGCTTACCTTTTTCTGAAGTTTCCATCAGCTTACCACTACCAGGGGGGACGTACAAACCACTCTTTTCATTGTTTTTCTTCCAACTACCTTGGTCTTTGCTTCCTGATTCATCATAATAGTTCCGACCTTGGTTTCCTTAGGCATTGCCTCGGAACCCCCCTGATTATTCAAGTAGTTGGCTTCTTCTTCAGAATCAGATTTGTCTCTTCCTTTTGACGCAATAGCTTTCACTTTTTTGGTCTTCCCTGATAATAAATGCTTTGTAAGAAGATCCATTTGTGTTTTCATATGTGCCATATCTTGATCACGTTCTTCTTCTCTTCTTCTTTGTTCTGCAGTCATGCCAATAGAAAAAGTGGGGCTTGCTACCTCAGAATCCTTAGTATACCAAGCTCTACTTTGCTTCGTCATACGATCTAGCATATTGCTTGCTTGACCAAAGGTGAGGTCCATAAATGATCCTCCGGCCGTATTATCAACCACTGGCTTAGTCACCTAATTCAAAGCTCTGTACAATATCTCCATCAAGTGGACATTGGTCAAGTGATGGTTTGGGCATCGTATTAGCTTCGTCTTGAACCTCTCCCATGTTTCGTGGAGAGCTTCAATTGGAAGCTGTCGAAAATTAATGATCTCATCTCTCAACTGTGCTCTTTTTGATGGCGGAAAGAATCTTTCTAGGAAAGCGTCTTTCAATTGCCTCCAATTCGTAATAGAATCAGGAGTCAGCACATTCAACCATAGAGTTGCCTTCCCAGACAGAGACAATGGAAATAGACGTAATCGAATTGCATTTTGTCCAATGCCAGGATTGTCTAATGACTTGCATGTAGAAATAAAGTTGATCAGATGCATATTCGGATCATCGCCTGCTAGTCCACCAAATAATCCCTTGAGTTGCAAAAGCTGAATCATGGTGCTAGTGATATTGAACTTTGCTCCAGGTGCTAAGGGTAGCAGAATAATGGCTCCTGTGGCACCAGCTTCATCCAAATCATCATCATCATCATCAAAAGAAATCTGCACAGCTCGGCGATCAGGTTTCAATCGCGCTTGACGATCTCTCCTCTGAATGGGTGCTGCCATCTCAGCAGTATGACTTAGGTTTAGTAGCTCTTCATCACCCAGATCCTCATCGTCAGGATTTATCGCTCGCCTAGGGTTATTAATATTCTGTTGATGCACTTGAGCAGCCATCCTTTCAATTTCATGTTGTACATCCATTGATGCACTGAATAAACCTGAATAAAACAAAAAAAACAACTAAAAGTAAAAGTACGAGAATCTTTAACCAAAGGGTCTAGTAACTATCACAAACTTAATTGACACTCGTATTCCCCGGCAATGACACCAATTTTTGATAACACTCAATCTACAGCTCTCGTAGGAGTGTAAAGCGGTCGTTAGCAAATATAGAACCCAACAGGGTTGGGTATTGATCCCAAAGAGAATAGCTTGGCCAACAAGTAAGCAACGATTACTGGACTTTTAGTGCAAGTCTCGTAAGAATGGGGGGATTGTAATGTGTAACAAAATATTAAAGTAAAAACTAAAAATAGCCAAGTAAAAGAGAATGTTTCATAGGTTGTGAAATAATAAGAATTGAGGCATTGGGGTTATGTCCACCTAGTGAGTTATACATCTCTATTGGCTATGAGTGTGTAGAATTCAGACATGCGTGTGCTTATAGATAATTGTATTCGATGGTAAATCCAGGCGTCTTTCGACCTATTCGAGGATTATTTCAGTTTAACTCTTTTGAGCTTAAAGCGTGTCTAACGGTACGAATTCTCCAAGAGGTTAATCAAGTTTCGGCACTAACTTTTTAATAGGGGATGGGACCCTACTACCTTGACATTATCTCTTTTCCAGATAAATAACCTTTCTTTCGAACAAGTTAAATGTTATACTGGTGTTATTCTATGCGTGTGCAGCCACAAGAATTTGCATTAAGATGAAGAGAATAATGATATAAGCAGCATACATGTCACGAACTCACAAACTCACAGCAATAGATAGTATCTCATTCGGCTTCCATAACCCCAACAGAGAAGTTTAGTTACCCATGAATGCGAAGAAAACCACAATTGACATTGTTTTTATACCACAATAATGATCAATTTCGTGTAGCACAAGAGTGGTAGGCGTTAGGTGTGATTTCTTGCAAAGTAACGTTTCACTTGCTGCGGAATTTAAGAATAGTTGAATAGAATATGAAAAGTAGAATTAATAGAAAAATAATTGTTTTGATGGATGGATGGATGGTGGATGGATTGAAGAATGGTGAATTGTGGAGTGGTGGAATGGTTGATGAATAAAAATATCTAGCATGATAGGGTATTTATAATACCCATATCCTAATCCTACTAGGCTAATGAAATATTTAACCAAATCCTACTATGCTAATAAAATACTTAACCCAATTGTACTAGGTTAATGTAACATTCTCCTAATCCAAATAAACTAATGAAATACTTAACCCAATTGTACTAGGTTAATGTATCATTATCCAAATCCAACTAAGTTACTGCTAGTCCCCAAAGTCTTCAGAAATGCTGTTTAGGCCCGGGACAGATTTTCCATGCATCACTTTTGGTCCTTTAGGCGTCCAAGCTCCCTTTCCTTCCTTCGCGAGCTTTCTTTGGCATCAAGTTATCCACAAAATTCTGAATTCTGCATCATTTATACCTGAAACTTTGCTAATCATGTTCGTTAGCTCACTTATAGGAAAAAGGACTAAAAGTTCATGAAATATATAATTTGTTCTCAAAACATGGCACAAATATGGGCAAAATATAGTGCTATAGGCGTGTAAATTCGCCTATCATCAATTATGAATCCAGATATCACAGACACGACCTCTACTAATCTATAGTTCACAGACTAAGGTCCAAGCCTATGTGAAAGAAGGTTAAATGATTATAATATTAATGGATTCAAACTTTAGACTTTGTCAAGAGGACAAGAATTGGAAACACAAAATAGTGTAGTTTTTGTTATATTGACACCTTCGATATTGTATCCAAATGCTGATAAAAATGTAAGACAAGTAGATTTACCATCTTATTGAAAGTTGGAAGATATTATAGTGCTTAATTATTACGGTAAATTTAGAGATGTGCTACTCAAATATCATTAAGTCGATACTACTTGCGATAGAGGGTTTAAAAAAGATTTTTCGTATTTTAATTGTGTCAATTTTTCTATGCTGATTCACATTGGTGATCATGAGGATCATGGTCCTTATATTGAAGCATATCAAGCAAATTCAGTATATTATATTATTGTTGAAGATGATAAAGAATATAGTGTAGATGTACATTTAAAGCCAAGAGATCTATTTGATAAGGGTGAAGATGATGAAGAATAAATATACGAGAATGAGCCATATCATCTTTAGATATACCTATATATTATGTATTCATACTTTATATTGACATGGCTATATATAATCGAACCAATATTTTATTTCAAAGTCCATGATTTTCTTTTAAAGCAATTGAGTCAATTGGACGATGCTATGTCTGTAATTCTATTCCATTGAAGTGGGGTGTAAGGAGGCTAAATTTATAAGATATGACCTCTAACCTGCTTATGAGTAGATCTGAAATTATGACAGATGTTCCTAGTGAAATTTCCCCGTATCAATAAATTCTTATGTTGATTATCATTTGGATAAGAAAATGCAGGTATATTTTTAAGTACTTCATTTAGAGCTAAACTTATTGTTTTTGTATTTAATTCACATATTTTTTTGAAAAAATATGCAACCATAATGCTAAAAATCTAAAGAAACAAACTATTCAACACACTAGTTGCTCCAAATATAACGCGAGAAGGAGAGCTGGAATGGTGAAATATATTTGTTCACTATATTTTACATTAGTTTATTGAACATGTAACTATCTTTAATTTGTTAAGTTAATTTTGTTTTCAACACACTAGTTGCTCCAAATCTAACGCGAGAAGGAGAGCTGAAATGGTGAAATATATTTGTTCACTATATTTTACATTAGTTTATTGAACATTTAACTATCTTTAATTTGTTAAGTTAGTTTTTTTTCTAGATGGTTGAGACTGGACAGAAGCCTGGACGATTAGAACTTTATCTTGATACACATAAGACAGAAGATGGATCATATGTTACTGAGGAAGCAAAAGATATTTAAGCAAGTACATTTGTTGAGCATTTTCTATACTTACAGATTTTTCTAAGTACCCCTGTTCAGTATTTTTCTTTCTTGCTACAATTAGGGTCACCTACTAGTTCTAACGCATTTCTTATCATTAGTTCGCCTGGTCTTTGCACCGTACATATTTGTTCATAAGCTAAAAAATATGGTGTGGGATTTAAGTAACTTAGAGGTATAATTTTACTATTGTTAGTCTTTATTTGATCAAATAGTGTAATTGACATCTCTTAGCAAAAGGTTGCTCTACCACCGAGTGTAAGTTGGTGAAAAAATGTTTTTTATGTTAGTTTACTAATTATATTAGTTTGATCTTTTGATTATCTGTGTTTTTTTAAACTATTAGCTTGTTAACTTGGAATTTACTTCAAAATGAATGTGTCCTTGATAAAACAAAATGGCACCTAAAATTACCCATACGAGGGGTACATACAGTACAGTGAAACGTGGTACATCCGAATCCAGTACTTTTAACGTGGAACATAGATATATGTGTAAAGATTCATTAATATTAAAATACATAGTTTATATGAACCTATAAATTTAAAATTACAATGGGTTAAATGCTCGGCCATACCTTGACTAGTTGTAGAGATTCCTTTGTAGGTAGTGGAATTAGGTGAATTGATATTCATTTGTGGGTAGTTGAATTTGGTGAAAAATTATATCTTTTACAGTTTGTTGATGATATTGTTTTTATCTATAATTACATGAACATATTTAAACTAAGTTTTTAAACTCACAATTGACTTCAAAATAGTTGTTTCATTCAATGAACTAAAAAACACCTACAAATATTTGCCCAGACGGCCTAACATAAACTCATTGTAAGATTTATTTTAGTTCTTAGTTTGACTCTTTATGTTTGTATCTTCTTTTCTAGTGATCTATTTGTGGGTACGTGAAGTTAGTGGAATGTTAGTCCTTTTTAGCGGAAATGTTGCTGATGATGTTATATTGTCCTATTACTATTGAAGCATACTAACTTATGAGATTGTAAATTCATAATGATACTTCAAAATAATTGTTAATTTCAATGAAGAACAAAGAAGCACCTAAAATTGTGTTTCTAGAATTATTGTTTACCCTTATTTTTGTCCAAATGGTTGTTGGTGATGTGTTCCCATCTTTTGTGCTGGTAATTTGTTTCTTGGTACATGATGTTAGTGAGTCCTTATTTTCTGTTGAAAATTTTGTTAATGTTCCCATCTTTTTTGCTCATGATTTACTGGCTACCGACTACCAACATACCCCTCCAAAACTAGGTAGAGTGGGTGAAGAGGAGAAGGTTGATGGAAATTGAAATAGAGGTAAAGTTAACAAATTTGACATTTAGAAAAGAATATATTTAGTTTCCCTTTAAAATGTTTTTGTTAGTGGTTAATTTAGGCTACTCATTACGTTTAGGCTACAGAAATATGTTCTCTCAACAGTTATCAACTTGAAGGTTTTGTAGGAAATGAGAAATAATAAAACTGATGATTTGTGAAAGTGGGGTAGCAATATCTTACTAGTTTGAAAGTTTCAGCATTTATCTCTTGCTTATTTTTCCTTTCTTCTTTTATTGTCTATTACTAACTGAAGTTATACTATGGTTTTTGTGTTGTACTATATTTTTGAAAAAATTGAACTCACAGTAAGTCAAAGCACCATGGACGAGTCTGAAGTTTCTCCAAATAATATTTGAAAAGTTCTAGAAAAAGAGCATTCTGGAAAGGTGAGGTGCTTGGGATTAGGAGCTGTTCCTAGTAGATCCTTTAAGCAAATAAGTTCTCTTTTTGGTGGTTTGAGTTCTTCAAGTAGTAACAGTTCATGTTCATGTAGTTTCCAAAAAAAACTACACTCAAATGTTAGATGCTTATAAGAAAAGCCAAAAGAACTATGAAAAAATGGTGAATTCTCACAATCTAATGATGAACACTTTCAAGGCATATATGATAATGAAAGAAGGCATGATACCCAAATAGTTTGCAGGATTTTTTACTCTTTTTGTTGTAAATAATTTTTATTTGAGAAAAATTAAGTTAATATATTGTTATAAAATATTTAAAATTCTAAAACCTTACTATTTTTATTTTTACTGTTGAAGACAAGTGATGTCTCTAGTGGACTATTTTTGGATGTGAATAGAAGATCATCTAATGATAGTTATTCTAGCGATAATCATTGAAATTTCTTATAATTTTATTAGTAATTACGACAACGTTATCGAATCATTGTTGAAGCAATATTTTGAGTCTAAATTAGTTCTAGAACTAATGACAATACTTTTGTGGTACATTTTAATGATCTAATATATTTAGACTTTTATACTTATTAAGATGTATTTTTGTTTGGTCCAACAGTGAATGATAGATATAGATGAAAACAATTAAATAAAATTGAAATTTAAATATTTGTCATGAGTAGTGTAATATTTCTTTTTTAAAAATATCAAGTGAATTGTAGAGGTCTTGACCCCTGAAATTTATCAAAAAAAATATATGGTGGAGGTTTCAACCACTGTTATATTTTTAAATCTATTAGTTGGCAGTTGGTTTTAGTTTATATATAATGGGGCCAAACTACCGTTAGTTAACCGTCGGTAAATGATTGCGGCAGTAAATGAAAAATCCACGTAAAGAGATTGCGATGCTCGAAATTATATGGGTTTAGAAAACCACTGTGCTGTGAGTTCACGAGGATTCCTGACCTCCGCAATATGCAAATAAAACCCACCCAAAGTGAACAATTTTTTGTAGTGAATGAAAATCACTAAGCGAAAGCTAAAATCTAAATAATCTATTGAAGTTTTAGACAAATTTCAATAATGATATCAAAATACAAATATCTAATAAACCACAAAGCTGAATACATGAGTCTATCTTTTTAAAAGCTTCTATTAAATTGAGTTACTGGGAGAAGCACCAACTAACTCTAACTGTATGAAAAATGAATGATTAAAATAAAGAAAGAAACATAAATCCTGTACTCAAATTATGAGGACTCACTAGACTCTATTACTAAGGTAATATGAGATCAGGCTAATAGTGAGATGGACGTTGAGTGTACGAATCTATATTATGATACAATATAAAGAAAAAGAAAGTATGCAACCAGTACATTAATACACTAAGCATGTCAGATATGCATGATTTTATAATGGAAATGAGCATGCTAAACATATAAGATTGAATTAAACATAAGACTAAGGAATGAAAATTGATGCAATGACAGTAAATAAATATGTAACTGATCAATATTGTACTTAATAAACTAAACACAAGAACAATGCAATATATGATTCTGAAATATGGGATATACTATTGATCAACACAGACCATATGAGCAACAAGAAATCCAACCTATAACCCAAGTTATAAGGGTTTCAATACCTTTCCAAGGGTATGACTCATGACTGGAGTGACCACTCATGAGCCTATTCTGGCAAGAGATACATTTTTAACTCACGAGTACTCTTTTAACTTGTGGAGGAATGTAGTTCTAGGACTTGGATTTTGCTGAACCCTAATCTAACTTGGTGCTAGGTATTACTCTCAACTAAATATAATTGATAGCTTGATGAGATGATACATCTAGTTATCAACACATCCATAAACATATATGCCATAGCTGACAGCCATACTACTACTGAGCTTTTCTTCTATAAATAAAATTGTCCAACATCATAGATGGCATTTTGGATAACATACAAATCAAGAACTTACTTTTTAGAAAGAGTGTTCTAGACCATTGATGGCCTAGTTGTATGTAGTGCATGTCATGTATCTTATTGTTATGATCCAAACCTTATGATTATGATATAAGAACATATGCATGTTTATGTATATATGCAACATGTATATTTGAACACTTTGACTTGTAAGTTTATAGGAGACATGAGACTGCTGGAGTAAAATGCTTAAGATGACATATGAAAAATAAGCTTTAAAATAACTCTAGAAGTTTGAACATATATCCTAATTCTTGACTCATAAAGATGTTAATAGTTTAATAGTATGCATTCACTAAATATATTGGTTTTTTATTAAAAATCACTGTGAGGATCTTCACAATTGATAATACTCGTCACTGGTTCTGATGTATGAGACTAAGTGAGAGATACTTTATTTGAAAGCATCTTAAAATATCTTAAGGACTAAATATTTACTTATCAATGCACAAAATCCCAAGTCATTAGGATCTGTTCCCATCTATGCCCATGTCACAACACATTTCTTCGATTTTGATATCATGTATTATCTCTTTCACAAAAATCACTTAACTGGAGTTTGACTAACCTACTTTACGCATTGAAAATTTCTTTGACTTCCTAAACTTGCCATCTAACATTAAATATACTCAAATCCCACAACTAACACACCACATATTGACACTTAATTTTTGTCCTCCATCATTTAATTTAATTTATAGCTTCTTCAACATCTAATAAAATTGAAATATTTATTTTACCCGAATAAAAGAATTTCTAAACAATTTTTTGTGGGTTAATTTTGACATTGCAAGTAACAATTATGCATTCCCTCATTCATGTGTTAATTATATATATTAGTTATTTAAATAAATAGTTTTATCAAAACCAGTTCTAAATCAAGATTCGTCTTGAAAAATTTAGATAAACAAAATTTTGGTCTAAATGAATTTTTACTTTGAAAATAATTATTTGGAGAAAAATATTTATTTAATTTAAATCAAGAAGCGTAGGATTAAGTTAGACATTAAGTAGTTTCAATTTCGACTCAATTTGTAAAGATTATGCCTAAGGAAAAGTCAATATGACTATATTGAACTGCATTGATCTATTGGACCCCAATTTGGCTACGTCTTTAATGAAAAAAGCTAACACTTAAACTAGTCTAGATATTTATTATATTGCTTGTTCTTGCAGATTTAACCTTATTTCTACACCTTTTAAACCTAATCCACATTTCCTTTATTCCTAAACAATCTACTTGATCGAGGCCCCAGCACACGCTGATCTGATCCAGCCCAATAATACCTAATATCTCCTATTCTCAAACATCAACATCAACATCAACAACAAAAAAGACATGACCCCTTTTACCTCAATAACCCTAACCTTAAAATCAATTTCCACTTTTTAAAATTTAATCTCTCTCTTATCCATTCATCTCAGTATAATCCCCTTGTGCCCATCATAAGGATTGTACCTCATAACTTCTAGAATTGATAACTATAATCCATTATTTTTTCTCCATGTTTCCATCTTTCATTTTCAATTTTTGAGCTTGATTTCATATCGAAATGGTACAAATCTGCCTTACCCATCCTTATCTCTTAGCTTATTTGAGCAAATATTAAAAAATACTTTAGAAAACCCCAAATCTCACATCGATTCTACGCTGCTAAGGTTCTCAAAATGGTTTCCATATGTATTCTTACAATTCATTAGTAAGATAAGATGACTTTTACAAGTCTTGAAATCTTATGCAGTGAGAAAATAATTAAGCAAAAAGACAAAGGTTTTTAAAATATATAAAGTTTCTAGGCTAGAATCCATGTAAGACTTATTTGAGATTTGAATATAGGCTATGAAATAAATAAATGTTTTGGTGGTGGAAAGAGGATTCCTATAAGAGTTCGAATTATGATTTGCTAAAATAAAAAGTAAGAATCATCATCCCTTTTATTTGTTTTCGATTAGTGTAATGTTAATGTTTTTGTTATAGTTTTATTTCCTGTTTTTTAGTACTTTTAAATTTAGATATTAGCTTTGTTTTATAATTATTAGTAGTGGAAATTGAATCACACACTTGATTGTTGGAGAAATTTTATTGTCGTAGTATCGAGGATATTTTGATTTTCCTTACTAGCATATTGCTAAGATATTAAAGACCACGTTAGTTCTTGTTATTCTTATTAAATACTCACTGTTTAAGCTATTTGTTTTTAAAATTATTTTATAAATTCTATGAGGCTTTATTTCTCATGAATGTCTCAATTTTTAGTGGGTTGAAGTTTATTTGACTTGTTTTCTTTATTTATTATTTGTAGTTGATCACTATCCTAGTCATATTGTTGCATCTTCTATTTAGTTATAATTTCATGTTTATTCAACCCTTTTTTGGAAAGTTATCTTATTGTCTTGCTTTCTTTGTGAGTGTGGTAAGACTAATCCTAAGCTTCCTTTACTCACAATATCAATGGAGATAATGAAGTTGGTCCACAAATAAAGGGTATTTCATCCAAATATCCCTTTATGACCCTCTTGATATTTAAAATTCTTTGGACTTGTCATGTGGAGAAGGAGAATGAAATAAGCCTAGCTGATTAAATATGTTTACTTATAAGTGTATTTAGTCAATTCTTTCATATTTTAAGCCCCTTTCAATTCAAGTGTCTTATTGCTTGTTTTATTTTATGTGCTAAACCAAACAGTCTTTTAAATTTCTATTGACTCAAACTGTCAAGCAGAAGTAGAAGCTATGTCATATTGATGATAATAAATCATAGGACTTTTCCAAGATGTATAGACACCTAAATGCTTATTATTTGTTAAAGAAAGAAGTAGGATGTTTTTGGGTGACTAAAATAACATGCCTTTTCATATGTTTTACTTAGTTTTGTCCATTATTGTTAAATTAGACTGCTTAGACATGTTTGAGTCTTGCACTGTGTGATCTTAAACTATTTTACTTTGGGAAATGTCAAGTTTCTTTCCCTGTTTTCTTACACAATTAAAGTCATTTCTATTTGGTTATTTATGTGTCTAATAGCTTTGACTTCTAGTTCTCCTTTGTTCCCAATATCAAGAAAGAACTAGTGATTCCTTAAAGAGTAAAGCTTACATAAAAGATCCCTTGAAAATTTTGACATATGGTTAACACATTGGCTCAAAATAAAAAAAGAATAAACTAGTCTATATCTTTCCTAATTAGGGACATCTAAGCTTCAATGTTCCTAGTGGTTCATTATATCACTTAGGAATATTTATTAGAAGATGCAAAGTTTGAATCTCAAAGATAAAACAAGTCTCCTCATGGCTTACTTCTCTGTTTTACGAGATATATGTGCTTTTCTTGAAATTATTAAATGTTTTTCTTCATTTATTTTCCTTGATACTGACTTGTCCAAGCACATTGAGTGACCTAGATCTTATGTTGAGGTCATTGATCAATGTAAAAATTTTCCAATTACCCATTTTATTTTTTCTTAAGTGAAAGAATTCTTTCTCTCCACCCTTCCCAGTTATCTTCCCTCTCGTTATTCCTACTTTTGAATCCATCTTTTTCTCTTCCAAAGAAACTTTGAACATAAAATATGTTGAGGAGAATATTTTGTTTCAGTACAAGAGCAAATCATTATATATGTACCTTTGAAATAATAAAAACCATATCACCCAAGTTGTAATGATGCTTTAAAGGATAGGTCTTTGTTTTGGATAAATAATGGTTTGCTTGACTTTTTATCTCCTCTCCTTCTTCTGAGTTGTAGAATACAACATTTACTTAATTGAAGTGTGACAATTCTAGAAATGGTTATTGTCTTGTTATTCAAAGGACATTTTTTTTTAGTAAGGTAACATATTTGTATATTTATATATAAGACTGCACATAAACAGTGTAGCACCCCTTAATTACAGTTACAAAAGAATAGAGCATTTGATCATCTGTCATCTTACAAGGATTGTAATATACCAGAGATTGTTTCTTGATATTCTAAACCCATTGCTTTACACCAAAAAAAGAACAGCCCTAGGTATTTCATCTAACTATTCGAGAGATCGTCGGCTTTATTTTCAAAACATCTTCGGTTTCTCTCTTCCCAAACTGTCTGCCAAATCTATACTAGAATAATTTGCCATTTCATTTTCTAAATCACATTACTGCCTTATTTGTTCCAGCATGCTAGAACATCAACTATATTACTTGGCATGGTCCATAGAATCACCCTAAAGTTGAGGAACATCATCCATATTTGTTCAGTTAGTTCACAGTACATAAATAAATTATTAATTGTCTCTGCTTTCTCCCCACATAAAAAAAATTGAAACATAGATGATGACCCCTCTTGCACAAATTGTGCTGTGTGAGTGCTTTTCCTCTATATAATATCCAAGTAAACCAAGAAACTTTATAGAAAATTTTAACTTTCTATATTATCTTCCAAGGCCAACACCCAATCTAATTGTTGAACAGGTTGAATTCTTTGTAGGATGATCTGACGACGAATTCTCTTTGCTTATTTCCTTGCTAGTTGATGCTATCCTACAAAGTTTTAATCCATGTAAATGGCTCTAGAGTATTGACCAAATACATTATCCGATCAATTTCCCAAGCATTCAAGCATCTTCTAAAGATTAGATTCCACCCCTAGTTTCTCCATATCTCCCTGATTATTGCTTGTTGTTGTTGAGATAAAATATGGATATTCAGAAAAAGTATTTTCAAAATTCCACAAATTAGACATTATCCTCCCAAAAACATGTCTTCATGTCATTTCCAACTTTAAACCTTACCTTGTTCATGAGTTTAGGCCACAAGTTCCTGATTGACTTCCAAAAACTAAGCCCATAAGGACCTTCAACAGTATTGGTTGTCCATTTACCTTCCAGGCCATACTTTTCCTTAATCACTTCTTTCCATAATGATTCTTCATCCCTAGAAAATCTCCACAACCATTTCAACAAAAAACTTTGATTTTGGGATTTTAGTTTCTTAATGACTAACCCTTTTTCCTTCTTGATGATGATGATGGATATCCATTTAACCAGGTGATACTTCTTTTTGTCATTGTGTCCTTCCGACAAGAATTTCCTTCTCAATACGTCTATCTTACTCAATACATTCCTAGGTATTGGAAATAATGACATCATATATGTAGGCATAACATCAAGGAGTAAATTGATCAAAACTAGCCTACCACCCATTGAGAGATATTGGCTCTTCCAACTTGTTAGATTTTTTTCAATTTTCTCCAGGATATTATGCCAAATTCCCATTGACTTACTTTTGGCCCCAAAGGCATCCCCAAATATGTTGTTGGTAATTCTCCTATTTTACCTCCCCAAATATCAGCTACGGATTGAATCTTTCTTACCTTATTAACTGGAAAGATAAATCTTTTAGTCCAGTTAATATGTAAACCAGAAGTAGCTTCAAACAAAATAAAGATTACCTTTAATATTGTAACTTGTTTAGAATCTGCATCGCTGAATACAACAGTATCATCACCATATTGTAGGTGTGAAATCTCTAACTCGCTCTCAGTACTTGACTTTACTTTAATTCCAATATCCATTTGTTTATCTGGGAAATATTAAATAGGTCTTGTAACCCCTCCATTGCAATGATAAAGAGGAAAAGAGATAGAGGATCTCCTTGTCTCAAGCCCCTTTGAGATTGAAAAAAACCCGTTGGTGAACCATTGATCAATATTGAGAATTTTACCATGCTGATGCATCACGTAATCCAGCTGAACCATCTACCATAAAATCCTATTTTCCTCAAAGTTTCAAGTAAGTAATTCTAGTTTGAGTGATCATACGCCTTCTCAATGTCAAGTTTACACACAATTCTAGGTTATTGGCTTGTAAATCTTGCATCTACACATTTATTTACAATTAGAATTACATCCATAATTTTTCTACCCTTGATGAAAGCCATCTCCTGTGTATCCACCAATTTTTTCATCAATTTCTTGAGTCTTTCGGTTAGTATTTTAGGAATAATCTTGTAAGAACTACCTATTAATCTAATAGGCCTAAAATCTTTCAACTCTTTTGCACCCACTTTCCTAGGAATTAGAGCCATAAAAGTGGCATTAAAGCTTTTTCAAAAATACCTTGTTCATACTATTTTTGTACTGCTACAACGACTTATGTTTTTACCACCTCCCAACATTGAGTAAGAAATTCCAAGGAAAATCCATCAGGACCTGGAGCTTTGTCTCCATTATAAGATTTTAGACTTTCCAAATTTCTTATTCCCTGAAAGGGCTTTGTAACAACTGATTTTCCTGTTGAGTAATCTAAGGGTAGTTACCAAGATTACCTAGAGGTATCCAATTCTCCATCTCAGTGTAAAGCTTTTGCTAGAAAGAAATAATCTCCCTTGTAATATCAACTGGATTGTCCACAATATCCCTTTCAATTATCAATTTTTCAATATGGTTATCTCTCTTGTGAGCATTTGCAGTCCTATAGAAGAATTTTGTCTTTTTATCCTCTTGTTCCAACCAAAGAGCCCTAGATATTTGTCTCCAGGCCAACTTCTCATGTTTTACAACTTCCTCAAATTCAACTTATAAAGATATTTTTGCATACAACTCTTCCTCGATTAACCTCATTTGATCATGAATCTTCTCCAATTCTGCACGTTGATTGAGTATGCTAGCCTTGTGTAATATCAAGTGTCCCTACAAAATTTTTCCCTACTCCGTAAGCTTGTCCTTTACAACTTTTAATTTATAAGCCAAAAAAAATCAGTCCTCCCTTTATGCATAAATTTATCCCAACACACTTTTACTCTATCATTAAAGCCCTCGGTCTATAACCACAAGTTCTCAAAATTAAAATAGGATTTGATAGAATCCCAATTATCATAAGGAAATCATCAGAAATGATTTTATGAATTATTGATTGTTTAATATTTCTAAATCCCTCATACAATCCATGGAGATAAGGAATCTATCAAATATGATAGTTGTTTATCGCCTATCACCCTTTCTCCAAGTGAATATTTCATCTAATAAGGGAAAGCCTATTAGAATCATATCTTCAATAAACTCAAAAAAGTCATTCGTCGCCTTACTGATTTTGTTGGAATTCTTCTTCTCTGATGGGAATCTGACAACATTAAAATCCCCCAGACTACTCATGGCCTGATAAATAGATCTCTAGCACCTGGTAATTCCTATCACACCTCCTCACTTTCTGTCGTATTATTTGGAGCATATGCATTGGACAAATGCCAATTGATTTCTTGAGTTTTACCAGAAAACTTGCATGTTATGTAATATGAACCCAAACTACTAATCTCCCTTTCACATACCCTATGATCCCATAATATTGTAATGCCCCCTCTAGTCCTATTAGCCTCCAATTTTACATAATTTCCCTATCTATTATTCCATAATTCTTTGATGATGGCACGATATCCCCTTAAACTTTTGATTCCTGAAAACATAAAACATCAGTCTTCCATATGTGAATTAAATTTTAAGCAACATTTTTTCCGATTTTTGAATTAACCAACTAAAAAATCCATGAAACAATGTTGACTTTCATTGATCTTTCTTAATTAAAAAACCCCCTTACTTCTTGTTACATTGCTCATAAAATAGCTCCCCCTCTCAAGACTCTTCAGTTCTTTATTTTCTTTCTTTTTGGGGTTCCAGGTTCTTGTGTTGCTAAAACTCTATGTCTTTTGCTATCAATTTTCATGAAAAATCTCTAGAGTTTCCTTCTCATATCTATAAAATACCAACCCAAACTCCTTAGCCATTCTGATTGTAATTTGGTGGACCCTTATTGTCATATACAATTGCGCATCCCTCTCACTTACCACATTCACAGTATTCAGGGGGATTGGTTCTTCAATTGCCCAACCCATTGTTGTATTGAGATTTTGTGGCTTCATGTGCATGTTTTCTTCCCCCTAAGAATATGATACCAGTTTTCCCCTATTTTCAATCAGCAATGTTTGATTTTCTTCCTTAACTGTAGCTTGCTGGTCTTCTTTAATTTCTTCACTCTCTGTATCCATGTCTTTATCTCAAGGACTGATTTCTTGACTTGTAAGTTTTGATTCTAGAATGGAAGTAAAAGTTTTATCTTTTAATTCCTCCTCCAATGGGTTGGTTCTTGGCTTATTTTAGCATACCCTCTTAATAGTCCAATCAAAAAAACTGGGCAAAAAGATTTAGGCCTAACTTCTTTTTAGGGTTAGTCTTTTTTTTAAACAAAGGGTCTTTGACTGCTTGCTGTCCCGATATGATAAATTATGAAAGTATTCAAATCTTGGGAAAATTTCCATATCTACTGAACATCCCACGCGCCCCATCTTGCTTTTAACACCTTGAAACCCTACCTCTATACTGTACGAGTCTTTGTTGACTGTTGGTTCATAGGTTTTTCTTAAGTGCCTTCGTTTACCCATTGGTCCGTTATTCTGTCTCTTACTACAACTCCGGTATTGGTTCTCATGGGAGATTCACACCAAATTTGGATTTCATAGATTATACTTTTACTTGTATCCTTCACCACTTTTGGGACATTGTCATCGTCGCCCAAAACCATTATTCTTACTCATTTCAAGTAGTTTCTCAGTTCTGTCTCTTCTTTAATTTGAATCCATCCACCACAAATGTCTCCAATCTCCTTGAACACCTTTTCAGACCATAACTGAAGGTGGAGGCCAGTCAATCTAACCCAGACTTAATTTACCTTTTTATGTCTTGAAATAGATCCCACTATCGGAGACCACTATTTCAGCTTGAATTTGTGTTTATTCCACAGCCATTCATCTCTCACAACATGCTCTACAGTTACCTTCAATGAAAATACTAATAAGAATTGATTATGACCCATTTCATATATGTAAATTTCTTGTGATTGCTTCTACGTGCTACTCGCCCATCTTTGTATTTCATACAAAGCAGGTATGTCAGGGATATCTTCTATGAGAGAGCCCTTCTTAGCAATTCATTCTGGTTTGGTTTGTCTCCTTTATCTATATAGATGATTCCACTTTTTTCTTAGATTGTGGCTAAACTTATTTCTCTAGATAGCCATTCAAACCTTCTGACTGTATCTGAGTAAAGAAGGCCCTCCTCTATATTTGTAAATGCATTAGTACCTATTTTGAGAGGTTTGTTGTTAATGAACCTCCCAATCTTGACTGCAATATCCAACCACCCTATACTAAATGCTATTTTAGGGATGATAAGTACTAATCTTCTCCTTCCTTGAATGCTGATAATTGATATGTAACGACCAGATTTGATAGAGTTTCTTGCAAAGTACTCTGAAAAATGATCATGGAACATCCATCATTTTACAAAATTACCCTTAAATTTTGATGCCTCCTTGAAAGATGCGCATAGACAAAGCATGGTCTACCTGCTGAAAGTTGTTCTTCTGATCAAGTTCCATCCTTGTTCAGTCCACTCAAACCATTCCTCAGCTCTTCGTTCACTTCTGATGATTTCATATGAATTGAAATCCATTGCCAAGTATATTATATTATCTTTCATCACCTCAAATCTGGAAAGAGGGAAAGAAAAAGAAAGAGAAAAAGAGTAAATAGAAAGAATAAATTTTTTAACAAAAAACACACTGGGTGAAATTTGGGCTACCAAGCATCCTGAATTTCAGCGAAAGCACAAAATAAAGGTTGTTCTGTAATCCAAAGAAGCAGGAAAGAGAAAATCCTCGAAGACCATGCCTGGGAGCATGATGTTTTTTTTTATCACTTGTTTTCAAGGCCCATTATTTATTTTAATTGCATATGTATTTTCTTTTCGACTTGACATGCTTTCATTTAACTATTTCTCTTTTGATTCTTGCTATTTAGCATGGTTCATGGTATTTTCCTAGTTTTTAATTACCTATTTTAGAATTCATATGAATTTTTATCTTTTTTTGTGGCATGTGACATTGATTCGAGTCCCATTGGATGCTACCCTATTTCATCTTCCTATAAGTGAGCTAACCTATGTGATTAGCATGTTCTCAGGTATTAATGATGAAGATTTCAGCACTTTGTGGACCTTAGGGCAGCAAAGGAAAACTTCACAGAAGAGGGAAGGCAGATTTTGGAAGCTTGTGGACTGAATGTAATGCATGGAGAATCTGTCCCGAGAAAAAGTAGTATTTTTAAATACTTAGGGGTACAACAGTAACTTAGTAGGACAAGGATGTTATAAAAACCTTATTTACTGAATTTTTCAGCCTTAATTTGATCATTATTGATTCAACACTTTGGATTATTCAGTTTACAGAATCTGTAAGTCTAACACAGATAAAAATGCTAAGGCTACAAAGAACGGCTTGAGGAGAACAACGTACTTTTCCTTCTGACGCCAAACTCATCCCCATCGTGAGATTATTCTAGCTTTGGTACGATGATGATGTCTATTTTTATTTCCATTAGAATCATGAGTTGCTAAACTTCTCTGTTAGGGTTATGAAAACCTTGTGAGATACTATCTATTACTATGAGTTTGTAAATTCTTGATGTGTATGCTACTTATATCATTACTCTCTTCATTTTAATTTAATTCTCATGGTTGCAAACATAGATCACATGCCATTATAGCATTAACTTGTTTGAGAGAAAAGTCATATGTTTGGAAAAGAGAGTGTGACAAGGAAATAGGGCTACCAACCCCAATTTACATGTTAATGCCTTAACCGGATTAATTTCTTGGAGAGTTCGTACCATTAGTTATACATTTTAGGCTCGATAGAGTTAAAGTGAAATTATCCGTGATGGTTGAGAAACACTAGGATTTACCATTAGAATACGAACCTCTATAAGTTCATGCATGTCTAAATTCTGCATTACTCATAGTTAATAGATACGTAGAACTCATAAGGTGGACATAACCCTAACTTATTATTCTCTGTGATTAAATCTTCCTAAACAAAGCATTCAATCGTTACTTTAATAACAGTAGTACACGCCATAATCAAATCCCCCCTTTCCGTGGAATTTTCGACCAACAATCTACTAACAATTGCAACACTTAGTGACCAAGTATTACCTGTGGGATTCGACACCCAACCCAGTTGGCTTCTATATTTGACCTCGACCGCTTACACTTTCTAACGAGAGATGTAATTTGGGCGTTATAAAATTTTGGCGCCATTGCCAGGGAATAGGGTTGTCAACTAAGTTTGTGATAGTTATTAGACCCTTTGGTCAAAGATTCTCGTATTTTACTTTTAGTTGTTGTTTTTATTTTATTCAGGTTTGTTTGAGTGCATGTCAAACACTCAAAGTTCAGGTCAACTGTTATTACCTATAAATCCTGAACCACATCTTATTGGCAGAATGGATGCATAACGTGACATTGAAAGAAGGGCTGCTCAACAGGACCAGGCTAGATTAGCTGCATTGGCAGCTGCGCAAGTGCATCAACAAAACATTGATAACCCAGGTTGTGCAACAAATCCTAATGATGAAAACTTGGGTGATGATGAGTTACTGAGTCCTAGGCATACTGATGAGGTGGTGGCACCTGTACATAGGAGAGATTGCCAAGCTAGAATGAGACCTGACTGGCGAGCTGTGCAGATTCCTTTTGATGATGATGATGACAATCTGGATAGAGCTGGTGCCACTGGGGCTATTATTCCTCTGCCCTTGGCACCCAAAGCCAAGTTCAATATCACTAGCACCATGATTTAGTTATTGCAGCTCAAGCGGTTATTTGGTGGACTTGTAGGTGATGATCTGAATATGCATCTGTTCAATTTTATCTCAACATACAAGTCGTTTGACAATCCAGGATTTGGGCAATATGCAATTCGGTTGCGCTTATTTCCATTGTCTTTGTCTGGGGAGGCAACTCTATGGTTGAACGGGCTAACTCCAGATTCTATTACTAATTGGAGGCAACTGAAAGATGCTTTCCTAGAAAGATTCTTTCCACAATCCAAGAGAGCATAATTAAGAGATGAGATCAGCAATTTTTGATAGCTTCCAACTGAAGCTCTCCACGAAACATGGGAGAGGTTCAAGAAGAAGCTTATGCGTTTCCCAAACCATCAGATGACCAATGTCCACTTGATGGAGATATTATACAGGGCTTTGAATTCGGAGACTAAGCCAGTGGTTGGTAATGCTGCGGGTGGGTCATTCATGGACCTTACTTTTAATGAGGAATGTGGTATGCTAGATCGTATGATGAAGTAGGGTAGAGCTTGGCATACCAAGGATTCTGAGGTATCAAGCTCTACTGTATCTATCGAGAAGAGATGAATCCAACTTTGAGGAAGAAGCGAATTACTTGAATAATCAGGGGGTTTATGAGGCAATGCCCAAGGAAACTAAGGTCGGAACTATTAAGATAAATCTGGATACAAGGACTGTGATCAAGGTAGTTGGAATAATAAGACGGACAGGAGTGGTTTGTATGTTTCTCCTGGAAGTCGTAAGGCCGCGACATCTGGTTTGGGGAAGATGTCCATAGAGGATATGATGGATAAGATGTTGAAAGGAGTGGAGGCAACCAACACGGGAGTAACGAAGGTAAAAAATGATTTGTCATCAATTAATCAATTAGTTGACTCGCATTCTACTGTAATAAAATAGCTGGAGCAACAATTGAGTTAACTATTAGCGACATTCAATCAAAGAAAAGCTGGCACCCTACCTAGCGACATTTTGCAAAACCCAAGGAACGACAGATCATGTATGGCTATTACTACCAAGAGTGGTAAGGTATTGGAAAATCTATCCAAAGGTAAGCAGGTGGTTGATGATATAGCAGATAATATTATTGATGCAGAGTGTGATGATGCCGTAGAAGCTGAAGAGAGTGTTCATGACGTTACCCCTAGACGTTTGCAGCCTAAAAAGATTGATAATCGAAAGCAAGATAAAAAGGAAGTGGTGGATAAAATTATTCCCCTTCCACTACTACCTTTTGCTCAGAGACTGAAAAAGAAAGTTGATGACACCAGTTTCAGTAAATTCATGACTATGTTAAAGCATCTAACTATTAATGTTCCTTTGGTGGTGGCGATGGAGCAGATGCTTGGATACGCAAAATTCTTGAAGGACCTTTTGACAAAGAAGCGGGTAGCAAGCTATGAGCTGGCAGATAATGTTCATCATTGCAGTGCAATCACTACAAGATCACTAGTTCAGAAGAAGGCAGATCCTGGTGCTTTCACTATTCTTTGCACGGTTTGATCTTTGGATTTTGCTAAGGCATTATGTGATTTATGAGCTAGCATCAATTTGATGCCGCTCTCTATTTATAGAAAGTAGGGGTTGGGTGATCCTACACCAACCAATATGCTGCTCGTGATGGCAGATAGGTCGGTAAAATGACCTGTTGGTATCTTATATGATGTATTGTGAAGGTTTCCACATTTATTTTTCCTGCAGACTTTGTTTTTTTGGATTACGAGGTGGATTTTAAAGTTTCCATAATCTTGGGGCGCCTTTTCCTTATAACAGGAAGTGTGCTTATTGATTTAAGAGCTAATGAGCTTTTATTTTGGATGAATGATGAAGTGGTCCATTTTGATGTATGCCAATCAATGAAGCAACCCAAAGATATAAATGTGTTCTCTGTAACTGATGTTTATTATGATGATGAGAAATAATTATCTGTACAGAAGCGGCTAATTGTTGATCCATTGGCTGCTGTGCTTATGAATTTTGAGCGTGAGGGTGTTGAAGAGTATGAAGAAACTCTTTGTGCTCTAACAGGAATTGGCTCCTATTCTCATGCACTTAAGAAGCTGGATCTGGATCTTAAAAATAGACCTTCACCACCAGCAAAGCCATCCATTGAAGAACCACCAGTGCTAGAATTGAAAGAGCTACCCAGTCATTTGAAATATGCATTTTTGGGAAGTGGTGAAACGCTTCCAGTTATTGTTGCGGTGGATTTAGGTAAACATTTGGTTGCAGCACTCATCTCTATTCTGAGAAGATAAAAGAGAGCCGTCGGTTGGACTATTGCTGATATTATTGGTATCCCTCCTGGGATATGTATGCATATGATTCAGCTTGAATAAAATTGTGTGCCCACCATTGAGCATCAATGACATTTGAATCCATCCATGCAGGGGGTGGTGAAGAAAGAAATTATTAAGTGGTTAGATGCTGGGGTGGTGTATCAAATCTCTGACAGTAAATGGGTAAGTCCGGGGTAGTATGTACCCAAGAAAGGGGGCATGACGGTAGTTGCAAATGAAAAGAATGAGTTAATCCCTCTCAGACCTGTCACAGGGTGGAGAGTGTGCATGGACTACCGGAAGCTGAATTTGTGGAGGCTAAAAGATCTATTCCCAATGCCATTCATGGACCAAATGCTCGATCAATTGGTAGGAAAGGGATGGTTTTGTTTCTTAGATGGTTATTCCGGTTATAATCAGATTTGCATTGCCCCTGAAGATCAAAAGAAGAACACTTTTACATGCCCGTATGGTACGCTTGCCTTCAAACGTATGCCATTTGGGTTATGTAATGTACCTGCCACTTTTCAGCATTGTATGATGTCCATTTTTTTGATATGGTTGAAGACACCTTGGAGGTTTTCATGGACAATTTTTCATTTGTTGGGGAGTTGTTCGAATCGTGCTTGGCAAATCTGAGTATGGCGCTGCAGAGATGTGTTGAATTCAACTTGGTGCTAAACTAGGAGAAGTGCCATTTTATGGTTAAGGAAGGTATTGTTCTTGGGCATAAAGTCTCCGAAAGAGGAATTGAAGTTGATCGAGCTAAGATCGAAGTTATCGAGAAACTACCACCTCCAATTTTTGTAAAGGGAGTTTGTAGCTTCCTCGGTCATACAGGTTTTTATCGAAGGTTTATTAAAGACTTCACCAAAATTGCTAGTCCATTGTGCAAACTTTTGGAGAAGCATGCAAATTTCTACTTCGGTGAAGATTGCTTGAAGGCATTTGAATGCCTCAAAGAGAAGCTAGTTGAAGCTCCTATTATTGTCGCGCCTGATTGGTCTCTACCGTTTGAAGTTATGTGTGATGCAAGCGGGGTAGCTTTGGGTGCTGTACTTGGTTAGAAAACAGAAAGGTTATTTCATCCAATCTACTATGTGAGCAAGGCCTTGAATGGATCCTAGAAGAACTATACTATCACAGAACAAGAGCTTCTAGTAGTTGTTTATGCTTTTGAAAAGTTGCGTACTTGTTAGGAACCAAAGTGGTGGTTCATACAGATCATGCGGCTCTGAGATATTTAATGGCAAAGAAGGATGCTAAGCCAAGGCTAATTCGGTGGGTGTTATTGCTTCAAGAATTTGATTTCGAGGTAAAGGATAGAAAAGGTTGCAAAAACCAAGTAGCTGATCATCTATCTAGACTTGAGAGCGAGCACATAGAGCAACCCGACCTTGAGATTGATGATGCATTTCCCGATGAGTAGATCCTCGCCACTATGGTGGAAGACTTACCGTGGTATGCAGATTTTTCAAACTACGTAGTAAGTAAAGTGATGCCTGAGAATCTCTCCTTTCATCAAAAGAGAAAGTTTATGCCTGATGTGAAACACTACTTCTGGGATGAAACATATTTGTTTCGACGATGTGCTGATGGTGTTATTAGGCGATGCATTCCAGATGTGGAGGTGCCTAGCATATTGGAAGCAAGTCATGCTTCCTAAGTTGGGGGTCATCACGCAGGGGATCGGACAGCCAGGAAGGTATTGCAAAGCGGCTATTATTGTCCTTCATTATTCAAGGATGCCTAAGATTTTTTGATAAGATGTGACCAGTGTCAGAGGCAAGGAGCGATTTCGAAGCACCATGAGATGCCCATGTCTAAAATTCTTGAAGTAGAGCTATTTGATGTATGGGGTGTTGATTTCATGGGCCCATTTGTGAGTTTGTTCGGGATGAAATATATCCTAGTTGCTGTGGATTATGTATCCAAATGGGTCGAAGCAGTAGCACTGGCTGATAATGAAGGTAAGTGTGTTGTAGCATTCTTAAAGAGAAATATCTTCTCTCGTTTTGGGGTACCATGTACCATCATAAGCGATGGAGGATCACACTTTTGTAACAAGCTATTCAGAGCCGTGCTGGTGAAATATGGGGTCAAGCAACATAAGGTAGCTACACCTTACCACCCACAAACTATTGGGCAGGTAGAGGTTTCTAATCGGGAGATCAAGCTGATCCTTGTTAAGACTGTAAATGCTCATTGGAAAGATTGGTCTCCGAAGCTGGATGATGCCTTATGGGCTTATAGGACTGCGTGCAAGACACCAATTGGCATGTCCCCGTACCAACTAGTTTATGGGAAGGCTTGTCACTTGCCAATTGAGCTCTAACATAAAGTATTGTAGGCGTTGAAGCGGCTTAACCTGAATTGGGATGATGCTATTAATCTGAGATTGGAATAGCTGAATGAGATAGATGAATTCCGTCTACATGCATATGAAACGGCAAACCTCTACAAGGAACAGATGAAAAAGTATCATGATCGGCAGATTGTCCAACAAAACTTTCAGAAGGGTGATATGGTACTTCTTTTCAACTCCAGACTGAAGCTATTTCTAGGTAAGTTGAAGTATAAATGGTCTGGTCCGTTCAGAATTAGCCAAGTCTACTCGTCTGGAGTAGTAGAGTTAGAAGAAAATAATGGTGGTGTTTTTAAGGTGAATGGCCAATGAGTGAAGCCATATATCATGCGTCTTGACTCGATAAAATGCCTGGCCACCATCTATCTCGACGAACTCTAAGTAATCGAGATAACTATGTCATGCCGCGATAATAAATCAAGTGCTTCATGGGAGGCAACCCATCGTATTTAATTGTTTTATTTTACTAGGATTTTGTTTTGTTATATAAAAATCCAAAAAGTAGAGTCGAGCCACGACCAAAATTAAGGCGCTTGGTGGGAGGCAACCCATCTTTCTAATCGTTTTTGTTGTTTATGATTAAGTGTAGGTGCAAGACGTACAAAGGAGGGGATTAATCCCAAAATTTTGATTTGAAAGTGAGCCATGTTAAAGGTGGTAAGTTAGGAATGAAGGAGCAAAGGCTATCGGTTAGGCATTGCCTATGCTAATCTAGGCAATGGATAAGGCAATGCCTATGCGAATCTAGGCAACGAATAAGGCAAGGCCTATGTCATTGCCTATGCTCACTGCCTCAACTAGGAAATGGACAAGGCAAGGCCTATACAAATCTAGGAAATGGACAAGGCAAGGCCTATACCATTGCCTATGCTCACTGCCTCAACTAGGCAACGGACAAGGCATTGCCTATGTAAATCTAGGCAATAACATAGACGCCGCCTATGCAAATCCAGGCAAAGATAAAGGCGCTGCCTATGCCATTGCCTATGCTCACTGTTTCAACAAGTAAATAGCATAGGCACCGCCTATGCTCAACTAGGAGATAGCATAGGCGCCTCCTACGCCTAACTAGGCAAAGTAGAAGGCACCGCCTATGCTGAGCATAGGCAAAGCATTAGGCACCGCCTACTTATGTATTTTTGTCTCCTAACCCGATTCTACATGGATCAAACCCGACCCATAGCTTAGTATATAAATAGATCCTCAACCTTAAGACAAAATGCACTTATTACGCAACCTAGGCGCCGCCTAAGCTTCCCAAATCTCTCAAAACTTTTCTTTTTCCTCATCTAACCTTGCAAGATTATCTTCCGATTCCATCACAAAGTATGTTCTTCTTTTATATTCCGTAGTTGTTACAATACTACGCTTATAATGGTATTTTAGATTTTAAAGTGGTGTTGGTGATTAGAATGTGGTTGATTTGTTCTGATACATCTAGTTAAGTGAAAGAATACTTGTGGGTATTCTTGACTTTGTTCTGATTTGTATTTGATTGTTATACATTGTCATCTTCTTGCGGAATCAAAATGGTGAAATTAATTGCATAATCTTCAAAGTTGAAAGCTTGGATGTTTGAATGACCAGTTCATCGAGATAAAGATCATGATTGAATACAAACATGAGATATTGTGATTATTTCTATTCCATAACTTGATACGATATCTATGTAGTAGTTTTGTTCAAAAGGTGCATTAATCCAAACATGAAATTATAGTCAAGATTACATGAAATAGAGTTGGAAAGGATAGTTAAGATGACATGAAAGTATGACTGTGCTGAACATATTGTTGGAACATATAGCCTAAATGTATGTCGATGAAGTCTGAGTAATCGACATCTTTCACTTAATTAGTTTGTGCCAACAAATTAAGTGTGGGGTGTTGACACTACTATTTGTTTGTTGATTGAATCTTCCGATATGAAGCTAACATGACTCTATTTTAATCTAAGGTAGAATGGCACCAAAAGGACGATAAGGAAAAGAAAAAGTGTCCACCTCGCAGAAAGGTCAGAAAAGGGGAAGAAAAGATCAAGCCGAGTCCTCCTCGCTGCAAATACCTCTCCGTACTTTCGGGATAAAATGGGTCCTAGAGGAGGAAGGAAAGGAGTGGTACAAGAACAACAAAGTGAAAAAATATGTTCACGTGGATTTGATGCAGAAGGAGAGTCTAGCAAAAAGAAAGCCCCGCATTTAGGATAAAATCATGGCACTAAATCTTGATTTTATTTTCCTAGATATGGGGGAATATAATCTCAATCTAACGCGTGAGTTCTATGCCAATTGGTCCCAAAAGACCACCGGATGTGAAGTGAAGATTCGGGGCCAAGTCTTGCAACTGAATGCGGAGTTCTTTAATGCTTTTCTGGGTCTTCCATCTGTGGATCCATCACCACTTAAGGAGATTTATCATAGACCTCCCTATAGGGCATCAAACACACACTGTGCGGAACAAGGTCAATGGCACGGTGGATTCGTCACAAGGATACCGGTCGGCACAATACCTTCCCATATGCTTTCTTGAACAGAGAAGCTCAGATATGGTTGAGGATAGCCAACTCTTTCCTGATTCCTAGAACACAGTACACAAAGATCACACGTGATAAAGTATGCTTGGTGTACGCTCTGATGACTAATATTCCCATCAACATTGGTGAGGTGATACGATCGTCAATGCGTAAGGCTAGGCAGCACAAGAGGTCCCATTTCATCTTTGGCAATTTGTTGACTGCGATATTGAGGAAGAAGCATATTGAAGAAGAACCTGCAGATCATAAGCTTCCACACAACCCGAAGAAGGTTGATCTTACGAAGGTTAAAGATCCTGAAACTGGGAATGGAATAAACCTGACCACTGCAGAAAGACATGCTCGCAACGAAAGCTTCTTTTGCTATTTATATGGTATGACAAGGTTTACCATGATGAGTGGGGGACGTGTTCTAACTGATGCAGAGCTCCAACAGTTGGATTATGACTACCCGATGAATAAGCATGCGCGGGCTATGTGTGGAGTAGGTGTACATTTTGAGGAACCTCTTGATGATGACGTGTCAACTGACGATGATCGCCGATGGCCAGACTCAGACGTGGAAGATAACTCTGATGACGATGACTCTGATGATGATTCTGATGTAGGTGGTATGACCCCAGATATGGAGGAGGAGTCTGACTAATCAGGTTTTTATTATTTATTTTCCACTGAGGGCAGTGTGTCTCATCTAAGTGTGGGGTGCTGGTATTTGTATTTTGTATTGTACTTCTTTGCCTGCATTTATTCTCATTTGTAGTTAAATTTTTAGATTTTTAGATTTCTTTTAGATTTTGGATGAAATTGTTCTGATAGGCGGCATAGTATTTTGACAAAAGTTTGTACTAAAATTATTACTATTGAGACGTTTAGGCTCTAAGTGTGACTCACTGTGTGATAATTGTGTGGTTTAATTCATTCATCTGTTGGGTCAAGAGTCTATACTGCTCCCAATAAAGTTGACCATGTGCCTTGTGTGTGTGCTGTTATAGTATATTCTATGTTGTGACTGATGCTAGAACTTTCCTGGTGTGTGTGTGTAAAGTAAAATAAAGAGTGTGAGTTTAGTAGATGATTTAGGTATTTTTTTGGCAGCCTGTAATTGTTTACCTTCTTTTTACCTACCCTTGTACATTATCCTAGTGAACCCCCTTTGAGCCTTTAGCTATTTTCTTTGACAGCCTCATATGTAGCCTAATCCATTTTTTTTCAAGACCATAATTTGATCCAAATTCCTAAGAGCTTTAAATTGTCGAGTCATGTGAAAAAATAAGAGGAAATTGGGTGAGAGTGATGCCTCAGAATGTATTGGTACTTGAAATTGTTGTGAATAAGAATGGCTATCATAGAGGTGTTTTATAAAAAATAAATAAATAAATAAATTAAAAAAAAAGAGAAAAAAGAAAAAAAAGAAATAGAAAAATAAAAAGATAGTTGTGTTGAGGATTGAATAACAAAATAGGTGAAAAGGGCTGGTAGATGAAAGAAAGGTAGAGGGGTTCTTAAAAAATATTGTAAATGGCATAACCTAGTGTATTAAAGCGCTTAGGGAACATAGTCACTATTTCTGGCCAAAATAGTCCTACCTGTCCTTTAGCCTACATTACAACCTGTTAAGACCTATTTGATCCTAAGCTTAGCATTCTGATATTAGTAGAGAATTACACTAAGGGCAAGCCTATAGTCATCATTTGCAACATATGAATTCTTTATGAGAGTGAGAGCAAGGAGAATCTTATACCCATGTTTCGAAAAATGCTAAACTGTGAGTGATTATGGGTGATATCTTGTGTGAGACGCACATGGTTGATGATTGTTGGGTAGTTTTGTATGATTCTTTGTGCCTTAACTTGTGGATACGAATTAGCCATCATCACGAGTCTATGTTGGAGGTTGAATTGTTTCTAGTAGTGATCAAGAAAACTACTCTTTGTTAATAATTGTTGTGCATGTCTTGTTGAACATTTTGTGTTACTGCTATGAAATCCTAGTTAGATGTTTACATGGACGTAATATTTTGTTCGAGGATGAACAAAGATTTAAGTGTGGGGTGGTGATGTTGGGCGTATTTATACCCCTAAGAACCATAATTTACCCATATCTTAGGCTAAGTTTGGTGGATAAAATATATAATTCCTGCACTTTTAGTCCATTTTCCTGTAAGTCAGTTAACCTATATGATTAGCATGTTTTCAGGTATTAATGATTAAGATTTCAGCACTTTGTGGACCTTTGGGTAGCAAAGGAAAACATCACAGAAGAGGGAAGGCACCTTTTGGAAGCTTGTGGACTGAATGTGATGCATGGAGAATCTTTCCCGAGCAAAAGCAGTATTTTTAAACACTTAGGGGTGCAACAGTAACTTAGTAGGACAAGGATGTTATAAAAACCTTATTTGCTGAATTTTTCATCATTTATTCGATCATTATTCATTCAACTCTTTGCATTATTCAGTTTACAGAATCTGTAAGTCTAACACAAAGAAAAACGCTAAGGCTACAAAGAACGGCTTGAGGAGAACAACGTGCTTTTCCTTTTGATGCCAAACTCATCCCCATCATGAGATTATTCAAGATTTGGTACGATGATGATGTCTATTGTGATTTCCGTTGTAATCATGAGTAGCTAAACTTCTTTGTTAGGGTTATGAAAACCTTGTGAGATACTATCTATTACTATGATTTTGTGAATTCTTGATGTGTATGCTACTTATATCATTACTCTCTTCGTTTTAATTTAATTCTCATGGTTGCAAACATAGAGAACATGCCATTATAGCATTAACTTTTTCAAGAGAAAAGTTACATGTTTGTAAAAGAGAGTGTGACAAGGAAATAGGGCTACCAACCCCTATTTACACGTTAATGCCTTAACCAGATTAATTTCTTGGAGTGTTCGTACCATTAGTTATACATTTTAGGCTCGAGAGAGTTAAAGTGAAATAATCCTTGATAGTTGAGAAACACTAGGATTTACCATTAGAATACAAACCTCTATAAGTGCATGCATGTCTAAATTCCGCATTACTCATAGTTAATAGATATGTAGAACTCATAAGGTGGACATAACCCTAACTTATTATTCTCTGTGATTAAATCTTACTAAACAAAGCATTCAATCGTTACTTTAATAACAGTAGTTCACACCATAATCAAATCCCCCCTTTCCGTGGAATTTTTGACCAATAGTCTACTAACAATTGCAACACTTAGTGACCAAGTATTTCCTGTGGGATTCGACACCCAACCCAATTGGGTTCTATATTTGACCTCGACCGCTTACACTTTTTAACGAGAGCTGTAGTTTGGGCGTTATCATATAGTTGACTTTGGTCAACATTCATTAGTTAGAGTGTCAGATAGAAATTTGGACTACATTAGCAGATCCAAAATATTAAATTTGGGTTAGTATCTTGGTTGGTTAAAGTTTGGGACCATTGACTTGAATTTTGATCCTTTATTTTAAAAATAGTGAAAGCGGGCCTCGAGGGTCAATTTAATGAAAATAGTCTATTTCCAAAAATTCAACATTGCCAAGTAGTTCAAAATTTTTAAAAAAATGTAGTTTGTTTGTATTTATTATATTACAAAGAATCCCAAGGGTTAGATTTGAAGCATAGCATTTTAATCGAGTTACTGATTGTGCTATGATCTGGTGTAGCTGCTTAAGCAACCAATGACCACAATAGCCATAGATTCTTTAGAGCCCTATTATCAACTAAAATGGAAGCCTCTTTAGTGTATAGGTATTATGTAAGCGGTAGCTGTGTTACTGGTCATGCATCGCTTAAGAGATGGTTGGACAAAGTGGCTTGGCCATTTTTGTGAACTTTTAACAACATTAGCGGTCAATTATAAGCTTAAGTAGCCATTGTTGAATTAGTATATATACCTTTTTCTTTCAGGTTTTCCCCTATTTGTGGACCATTAAGCTTCGAGTTTGGGCATCTCATGAGGATTTCTTCACCATTTGAGCTTGGATAAGCTCCAAAATCTTATTCACATTTAATTTCACCAATTAATATCACCTAAAACACCTACGAATCTTGATATCAAAGTGTAAAGTTGGGGATTTTATTGGTAAAGTTTAAAAAGGGTTGTTATTTGATTTGGTCCTCATTTTTGACCTATTTTTGCATGGCTTTTCTCCTATATACTCCAATAAACTTGGTGAATGAACTTTTTAAGATAAAATTCTAGTTTTATCCATTTCATTTTCAACTTAATTTTTGACCCGATCCAAATATGGAAAATATGGGTATCGTTAGCTCTTTTTTAATGCGTAGATGATATATTTTAATATTGTAGTAGATTTTGAGACAATTTGTATGGGGAAGGCTCTATGTTGAACCACATTAGACCGAGACATTGTTGTTTTGAGGTAGGATACAACTTATCTTCCTTAAGATTTTGATGGGTAATAAATAAATGAGTAAAACATGCTATGGTGACATGACCCGAATTGGGGCCTTGTAGTGATGGGAATCCCAAGTCCAACCATGACCAGGGAAAATCACCCATATCCATCCAAACCTCTAAACACATACCCTGAGTCAAATGAATTCTAAACATATAACAAGATAGTGTTTTTGTAGATATACTGAATTTGGGATAAGTCTATTTCCTAAACTAACCCAACCAAATCAATCTATCCAATAACCCAATGTTAATATATATATATAATAAAAAATAAAATAAAACAATCATAAATAAAAAAAAGTCATACAATATCAGCCCCAATACCAATACCAATGCCAAGCTTACATTATTGTTGGCACCGCCCATAGTAGTCCCATAATGACTCTAACCAAAAGTAAAACAATGTTCAATTGGGACATTACCTCAACCATAGCTAAAAACTTAGTCTATTAAATGACCCAAGTCTTTAAGGACATCTATGACATAAAATGGAGCCTTCCAGAATATAGAATCTCACTACATCAATCCAACACAAGCTGATCCCGAGTTTGATCACTGAGCAGGAGGAGTAGAATTTCCAATTACACTATCGTGTTGGGATACAATGCCCGAAGATGGGTTAGAAAGTGAATGCTAGCATGAACTAAGGATAAGGATATAATAATGTTGACCTTTAAAACCAAGTAAACAACAATATGCATACACGACCATACATATATATATATATATATATATATATATATATATATATATATATATATATATATATATATATATATTCTTGATGGAAGAGGGAACCAATTTTAGGTTGCCTTAAATCCATTAACCTCTGTATGTGTAGCTTAACAATCCTAGAATCACCCATGGGAGATATGGGTAAACTATTACCCCCTGAATGGGCGTTGATGAATGTATCTGCATGAACTGGAGATACCATAGGAGTAGGGGATCCCGGGTACCCTTCTGTCTCCATGATAAATATATACAAGTGTAACTTAGGGGATTCCTATGTACCCCACAATTATTATATATGTGGTCACCATGACTAATCCTCATGTTGGCAAACATGAGTTTCTAGTCTCTATCTATTAGACTCCCACCTTCTTGGTTAGCTATCACACCCCGCAATTATTGCCCAATTAAAATCATTAACACACAACCAAACCTCCAATTCCATTTATTATTAACCAATCCATAAGTAGTGGTATTGTCATACCAACTATAGATTGCAAGGAATGTCCTTAGCCATCCTCCTTAAATTAGGGATTCACTTGTACTAATAGATTACACTATTAAGTTGCTTAGGGATTCCCATGTACCCACCAAGATGATCATCATTATGTTTGCTTGGGTGATACCCATGTACCCCACAAGTGTATTCATTTAATCCATAAGCATGACCATAAGACCTTACCATTTAACCATTAAAGACCATCGAAACTAGTTAGGGTTCTATTACTATTTTATACCATGTAAATTTTTTAATGAAAGTTCAACAATATAATAAAAACATTCTCAAAGGATTTTATCCAACATGTTGAAGACATTAGTTTTCAAAACCAAATCTAAGTACCAATTAACCATTACCATGAAACCACATGATCAAAACACCATTAAAACATGAAAACCATCATTAAAACATGGGAAAAATCTTAACCAAACAATTTATAATGAAATCCCCTAACATATATTTTCAAAACCCAAAATCATACTACAATTATGACATAAAAACCATACATAAAACATGAATTTAGTTAGAACTAAAAAATGAGGAGGGAGTAACATACCTTAGATTATGAAGATGAGGGAGGGAAACCCCCTTGTAATCCCCAAGTAAACCTTCTTGAAGAAACACTAGTATTCTTTGACCCAAGAGCCTTGTGAGAGTTTCTAAATGTTTAATATTAGAATAATAGGGTAAATAATATCCCAAGATTGTTATAAGTCGTGGGGCCTTAAGAGGTTAATAGGGTAAATGTTGAGATTACCCCAAACATAAACTATATAAAACTTCCGCAGTAAGGTATGACCACCCCCAAACTTTACCCTAGGGTACAAGCGGTACCCTTATCTAGTACCCTAGGACTCTCTTTGGACCCCAATACTGTCAAACATAATGACCATAAAGACCAATTTGTACCCAATTATACGACCAGTACACTAAACCATGCCTTAGGCAGAATAGACTCCTTTAGGTTAGACATAGGACAATATACGATTGGCACCATACCACTAGTATGCTAACATAAGACTAGTATGACCAAGACCCACCAACCATACCTGGTCATATGACTAGTACCCCTCAGTTGTATGTTGTCCAAAAGGCAAAACTCAGGAAAGTTTGAAGGATCAAAACCCAGGGCATTACATTTATCCTCCACTTAGATCATTCATCCCCGAATGATAGAACAAGGTAGTACAAGCATGATTTACACCCCAACACCTCAAATCTAAGCTTTAAGTAAGTTAGAAAATAAAAATGCAAGGAAATCAATCTTTCTTGTAACAAAGTTTGAAAATAAAAGTATGATAAAGAAGACATACCTTCCACACGAATCTAGGGAGAATAAAATGGGAATGGATATTTGTACTTCATGTACTCTTCTGCTTCTTAAGTAGCCTCGGCTAAAATCCTTTCTCGTAATGCATCAACATTAGGAACACATAACATCCTTTGGTACCATAAGTTACTATAACCATAATCTCAAAATACCATCACCTTTTATGCACCTACATAACACTTGATCCTTAACAAGATAGGATCTAACATCTACTTCTCCTTGATTTTAGCACTAAGAGATGACTGCATTACCTTCTGAACGATCACATGACCAGCCTCAAACTACAAGAGGCTAACTACAAAATTAGCAAAATGGGGTATATCCTTTACTAACTCCTATTTCTCCTTATCTACATAAGTAAGACTCCCCATGGCTAACTTGCTAAAAGTATCAACAACTATATTAGCTTTACTTAGATGGTAGTAAAGACTCATGTCATCATCTATGAGAAGATCAAGCCATCTCATTTGCCTGAGGTTGTGCTCTTTCTGAGTGAACACATACAACAGGCTTGTAAGATCAGAAAAGATGTGCACATGCACCCCATATAATTAGTGCCATAAACTTTTTAATGCAAACTCCACAGCTAATATCTCAAAATCATGAGTAGGATAATTTCTCTCATCTACCTTCAACTACGCTAGAAGCATAGACTATCACCTTACCATGCTGTATCAAATCACAACCAAGTCCCACATGGGATGATCACAGTAAAACACAAACCCATCAGTTTACACCAAAATGTCATTAATAAATAGAATAACAAATAGATCTAGAAACTTATGAAACACCTCATTCATAAAATCCATGAATATCATAGGAGCATTTGTTAAATCAAACAATATTACCAAGAACACAAACTGCCCATACCGAGTGTAGAAAGTTGTCTTAGGCATATCCAGCTCCCTAATGTTAAGCGGATAATACTCAGATCGAAGATCAATCTTAGAAAAGAATTTGGCACCCTGCAACTGATCAAACACGTCATATATCCTTGGGAGAGAACACTTATTCTTAATCATCGCCTTATTCTACTACCGATAGTCAATAAACATTTGAAGAAAACCATCCTTCTTATGTACGAATAACACCAGTGCACCCAATGGGGATATACTAGGTAAGATGAAACCCTTATTCAAAAGATCTTATAACTTCTTCTTAAGATCCTTAAACTATCCTGGAGCCATTCAATAAGGGGGAATAAAAATTAGATAGGTGTCCTAAATAAGTTCAATCCCAAATGTAATCTCCTTATCTGGGGGTACAACGAAAAGGTCATCAAGAAAAACCTCAAGAAAGTCATTCACCAGCAGAACCAAATGCAATAAAGGACCATCTGTGTTAGAATCATTAACCTAGACCAGATGATAGAGACACCCCTGGAGATTATAATGACCCTCCAAGTAATTTTCCATATTTATACTTATCTTCACCGTTTTAGATTCTCCATAGCGTCTCTAAATTATTTATGAATTTTTGGGACCGATGGTTTGGTTACTGAGCAGTTTATTTATTTTTATAGCCAATTCCCTTTTTAGAAGTCTCCGTTGGTTCCAAATGTTCACTGGGCAAAAACATTAATGAAATGATCTAAAATACTAATTCCAACTTAACCAGCAGATCCATAATATTTAAGTCTACGTAGACCTTTTTTTCAGGTTCCAATGAACCCGAGCTCATTTTGACCTATTGATCAAAAAGTTAAATATTGGAAAGAATGAGTGTGGGACCCATATTTTGTCGAAACAACCTCAGATGAAAAATACAACTTCTCCATAATATTTGAAAAATCTATTTAGGCTAGGGAGACCTTTGGTTTAGGTCCCAAGTCACCTAGACTCATTTTGACCTATTGAGTGGATTTTATAAAATGTTATGAAACTATAGTTGTGGGCCCCATATTTTTCAAAATAATCTTCAATGAAAGTTTTAATAAGTCTAATAGATTTGAAATATGGTTAAACTCAAAATTCATTATTGGATCATATTATTTGGATTCCAAATGAGTTTCGAGGGTCAAAAAATTATTTTTGAGTTTGCTGTCAGCTGGTGCATCCACGATTATGGCCTAGAGTCTGTGATCACGGGAGCACAATTATAGCCTATAGGACTGTGATAGTGTCATTTATATAGATGTAGGGGAAATCTAAAGGCCCCAAGATACATTTAGGGCATTTCCACTTCACCATTTAGACATAGGAATCCCAAAAAGAGTGTAATAACTCAAAATTGGTCATAGGGGGAGGGGACTTTGAAGCCTAATTATCATCTCGTATCACAATTATCGTCAAGCTTAAGGTATGAATTTCTTGAATTCGTGCTTGAATTTCATAGTTTGGACCCAAAAACTTAATTTAGCTTAGGGCTTGATTTTATCCCAAAGTATGTTTAATTTTCACCCATTTCATGCGATTTATGATTCTTTGTTCATGTGTGAACATTGGTTTGGTCTCAAAAATAGTTTTTTGGTAGGTGGGATCCACCTGGGGTTTTGGTGTCATTTTTGAACCTGAATCACAATAGTGCAATATGGGTATCATTAGACTCGTGAGTAGATTATGGTTTTGATAGTGTGATGCCATTTTGAGGAATGTAAAATAAAGAAGAGCATATGGTGCATGAAGTAAGGTTTTTTGATTTGATATTCAGGTAGGCTTCTAGCTACTTTTCTTTATAGATGATGTGTGATATATATTGTTTGTGAATATAGATATTAAGATTGATTATGAGTAGGATAACTTGGCCTTAATTGTTGATGATTGGGTAATAGATGAGGGGTTTAGACCTATAAGATGGCATGTTTATAACTCTTTTATATCTTATTTCTTTAGTTTGGAATAGTTAAAATACGTATATGTTATAATGCTATGTTTGGAATATGGTTTTAGAATTTGAAGTATGATTTGTATATTTAGCCTTATTGGGCTAGTGTGGTAGTCTTAAAATCATAAGTTGGATAGATTTAACTTGGGTCACCTTATTTTTAGTCGAAGTTACTATCTTATGATTCAATATGACTTAATTAAAAGTGGGATCGTTCGACCAACATAGGCCTAAGATTATGTTAAGTCTTTTGGAATTAGTGTCGATGTTAGACATAGATGAGGTTAGTGAACCTTAGAATAAGGTTACTTCATAACTTATTAACTTGTATTGAGGTTTCCGGATTGTGGCTTTTGAGTTATGGTTATGATACGCCTTCTGGAAGTAATATTGGGAATTTAGAGATGATATTCTTCCTAGATATGTTATGTGGCCTATAGAAATGGTATTGCCTTTTAGACTTAATGATTGGCCGATAAAGATCCTATTTCCTCATAGACTTGATGATTGGCCTATATAAGTGCTATTTCCTCTTAGACTTTATGATTGTCCTATAGAGTTGGTATTTCCTTTAGTCATGATTGTTGAGCACATAGAGTTAATATTTTTCTTGGATATGTAAATTAGCCTAGAAAGGTTATATTTCTCTTAGTCATAATATATGACCTATTGATAAATAATATCCTATAGATGATTATATGTCGATATATATTATACATCCTACATGTGAGATGCCTCTTGTATGGGAGATTATTATATGCTAATTGATATTATTCCTCCTATATGTGAGATGCCACATATATGTGAGATGATTACAGGTATTCTATGGCTTATAAATGTGATTATTGATATGAGTCCCAGATTTGTGTATGGGCCTAAGCCCGTGATTAAGATTTTGTGATTATTTCAAATAAATTAATGGGCCTAGGGTCGTGCGATGATATTTATACAATAAAAAAGAAGTGTTTATCATTTTATGTGATGATATGATTATAGTTTATGAATATTAATATGCATATATTTGTATACACATCTCTTTAGTATGGGACGGAGAAAGATGCATTACAATGCTTATTATTCTACTGATTGAATACTGGTTATGGCATCCATTGATTTGGTATGTTCATGATTATTTACCATTATAACTAATGTGATTATAGATAAACTATGATCTTATGACTAGTCTTCTTGTTAGACGGTTAAGCTATGTGGTAACTAGTTGTCTATTAGGGGACTATAGAACTTAATGGCTAGGAAACTAATTTATTAGTTAATGAATCTTGCTTAGTTTAAACATAGTAGCTACGATGGTTCATTAATGAATGGTGTCATTAAATAAAAGATGGTTAGGTGACAAGTAGTAATGTGTTATCTAGTAATGATTAAGGGATATAGGATGATTAGTTGATAGTAATGAATGGTGGATAAATAATGATTTTGGTCTAATGATGAACCTTGACTAGATGTTATATGTTGACTATTAAATAAAAAATGATTAGTTGCCATCCCATGAATATGAATTATGTGAAGGATAAGGTTTAGGCTAATAACTAGAGGTTAAATGATGACTAGTGAACTAGTTATTTTATAATAATAAGTGTTCGTTAGCTAATAATAAGTAGTTGGGAAGTATTGACTAGATAAATATTCTATGGTGATATGTCAATAATTATGAGTGTTTTAGTGTATCTTATTCAGTAATGGTAATTGTAATGATATTGATACACGACATGGCCCAAAGGATACTATTGTGATGATATTAGTGCTTGCTAAGGACAGAGGATGCTATTGTGATGATATTGATACCTAGCAAGTTTGGAGGATACTAGTGTAATGATATTAATACCCGGCAAGGCTGAAATATACTATTCTGATAATGTTGATATCCGGCAAGGCTAGAGGGTATATTGATGATATGTTAAGATTTAAAAAGGTCAGAGGAAACAAATGATGATGTGTCGATACCCAATAATGCTGGAGGACATATTGGTGATATATTGATACTCAAAAAGGTTGAAGGATATTTTTATGTGATGTTGGGCGTATTTATACCCCTAAGAACCATAATTTACCCATATTTTAGCTAATTTTTGAGGATAAAATATATAATTCCTGCACTTTTAGACCATTTTCCTTTAAGTGAGCTGACCAACGTGATTAGCATGTTTTTCAGGTATTAATGATGAAGATTTCAGCACTTTATGGACCTATGAGCATCAAAGGAAAACTTCACATTAGAGGGAAGACAACTTTTGGACTTAAAGTGATTCATGGGAACTTTTTCCCGGGCAAACCCAGTATTTTTAAATACTTAAGGAGGCAGTAGCAACTTAGTGGACAAAGATACTATAAAAGCCTTATTGCTGAATTTTTCAGCATCATTAATCATTGATTAATTATCATTCGACAATTTTCATTATTGAGTTTTCAGAATCTGTAATTTTGAGAACAGAGAAACACAGCTTTCTTGAGCAACGCATAGAGGGAAAACGCCATCCCCTTCATGACGCCAAACCATCTTCATCGTGTTGAATGTTGTAGTTTTGGTATGATGATGATGTCTACTTTGATTTTCGTTGTATCCATGAATAGCTAAACTTCTCTGTTAGGGCTATGGAAACATTGTAAGATACTATCTATTGCTATGAGTTTGTGAATTCCTGATGTGTATGCTACTAATATCATTACTCTCTTCATTTTAATTGAATTCTCATGGTTGCAAACATAGATAACACGCCATTATAGAATTAACTTGTTCGAGAGAAAAGTTACATGTTAGGATAAGAGAGTGTGACAAGGAAATAAGGCTTCCAACCTTTATTTACATGTTAATTCCTCAACCGGATTAATTTCTTGGAAATTTGTACCATTAGTTATACACTTTAGGCTCGAGAGATCTAAAGTGAAATAAATCCTTGATGGTTGAGAATCACTTAGATTTACAATTAGAATACAAATCTCTATAAATGCATGCATTTCTAAATTTCGCGTTACTCATAGTTAATAGATAAGTAGAAATTATAAGGTGGACATAACCCTAACTTATTATTCTGTGTGATTCAATCTTACTAAATACATCGTCTCTTTCGTTATTTTGATACTATTAGTGCACGCATAAATCAAACCCCCTTTTCCGTGGAATTTTCGACCAACGGTCTAGTAATAATTGCAACACTTAGTGACCAAGTATTCCCTATGGGATTCAACACCCAACCCGGTTGGGTTCTATATTTGACAATGACCACTTACACTTTCTAATGAGAGCTATAATTTGAGCGTATCAAATTTTGGCGCCATTGCCAGGGAATACGATTGTCAACTAAGTTTGTGATATATAATAGACCCTTTGGTCAAAGATTCTCAAATTTTACTTTTAGTTGTTGTTTTTGTTTTTTTCAGGTTTAGTAGAGTGCACGCCAAATACACAATGTTATAGTCAGCCATTATTACCCATAAATCCTTAACCACAGCTTATTGTCAGAATAGATGCACAACGAGACATTGAAAAAAGGGCTGCTCAAGGCGAGATTAGCTGCATTGGCAGCTGCTCAAGTGCATCAACAGAACATTGATAACCCAGATCGGGTAATAAATCCTGATGATAAGAATCTGGGTGATAATGAGTTACTAAATCCAAGGCGTGCAGATGAGGTGGCAGTGCCAGTGAATAGGAGAGATCGTCAAGATAAAATGAGACCTAATGGCCGAGATGTGCAGATTCCTTTTGATGATGATGATGATGATTTGGATGGAGCTGGTGCCACAGGGGCTATTATTCCTCCGCCCTTGGCACCTGGAACCAAGTTCAATATCACTAGCACCATGATTCAGCTATTACATCTCAAAGTGTTATTTGGTGGACTTGTAGACGATGATCCGAATATGCATCTGATCAATTTTATATAAATATGTAAGTCATTTGTCAATCCAGGAGTTGGATAAAATACAATTCGGCTGTGCTTATTTCCATTGTCTCTATCTGGAGAGGCAACTCTATGGTTGAACGGGCTAACTCCTGACTCTATTACTAATTGGAGGCAACTGAAAGACGCTTTCCTAGAAAGATTCTTTCCACCATCCAAGAGAGCACAATTAAGAGATAAGATCAGCAATTTTCGATAGCTTCCAACTGAAGATCTCCATGAAACATGGGAGAGGTTTAAGAAGAAGCTTATGCGGTGCTCAAATCATCAGATGACCAATATCCACTTGATGGAAATATTATATAGGGCTTTGAACTCGGTGACAAAGCCAGTGGTTGATAATGCTGCAGGTGGATCATTCATGGACCTTACTTTTTTTTAGGCAAGTGATATGCTAGATCTTATGACAAAGCAGAGTAGAGCTTGGCATACAAGGGATTCTAAGGTAGCAAGCTCTACTGTATCTATTGGCATGACTGCAGAACAGAGACGAAGACAAGAGAAACATGACCAGGATATGGCTCACATGAAAACGCAGAAGTACCTTCTTACCAAGCATTTATTATCAGGAAAGACAAAAAAAGTTAAGGCCGTGGTATCACAGGGAAGAGATGAATTTGATTCCAGGAGGAAGCGAATTACTTGAATAATCAGGGGGTTTTTGAGGCAATTCCCAAGGAAACCATGGTCGGAACTATTATGATAAATCAGAATACAAGGACCATGATCAAGGTAGTTGGAAGAATAAGACTGACAGGAGTGGTTTGTATGTTCCTCCTGGAAATCGTGAGGCTGTGGCGTCTGGCTCTGGGAATATGTCCATGGAAGATATGATGGCTAAGCTGTTGAAAGGAGTAGAGGAAACCAACATGGGAGTAGATGAGGTAAAGAATGATTTGTCATCTATAAATCAATTGGTTCACTCGTATTCTACTGCAATAAAATAGCTGGAGCAATAATTGAGTCAACTATCAGCGGCATTTAACCAATGAAAGGCTAGCACTTTACCTAGTGACACTGTGCAAAATCCTAGAAATGATGGATCGTGTATGGCTATTACTACTCGGAGTGGTAAAGTGTTGGAAAATCCATCCAAAGAAAAGCGGGTGGTTGATAATATAGAAGAGAATGTTATTGAAGCAGATTGTGATAATTCTGTAGAAGCTGAAAATCAGAATGAGAACGTTCATAACACTACACCTAAATGTCACCAGCCTGAAAAGATTGATAATCGAAAGCAAGATAAAAAGAAAGTAGTGGAAAAGACTCTTCCCCTTCCACCACCACCTATCCCTCGGAGACTTAAGAGGAAAACTGATGACACCAGGTTCAGTAAATTCATGACCATGTTGAAGCAGCTGACTATTAATGTGCCTTTGGTGGAGGCACTGGATCCGATGCCAGGGTACACCAAATTCATGAAGAACCTTTTGACAAAGAATTGGGCAGCAAGCTACGAGCTGGCAGATAATGTTCATCGTTGCAGTGCAATTACCACGAGGTCTTTAGTACAGAAGAAGGCAGATCTTGGTGCTTTCAATATTCCTTGCATGGTTGGATCTTTGGATTTTTCTAAGGCATTAGCTATTTGGGGGCGAACATCAATTTGATGCCGCTATTCGTTAACATAAAGTTGGGGTTGGGCGATCCTACACCAACCAATATGTGTCTCGTGATGGCAGATAGGTCGGTAAAATGACGTGTTGGTATCTTATATGATGTATTGGTGAAGATTTTTACTTTTATTTGTCTTGCAGACTTTGTTATTTTGGATTGAGATGTGGATTCTGAAGTTCCCATAATCTTGGGTTGTCCTTTCTTTGCAAAAGGAAGTGTGCTTATTGATTTAAGAGCTAATGAGCTTTTATTTTGGATGAATGAAGAAGTGGCATATTTTGATGTAAGCAAATCAATGAAGCAGCCCAAAGATATGAATGTGTTCTCTACACCTTATGTTCATTATGAGGATGAGAAAGACTTACCTTTAGAGAAGCAGCTTACTGTTGAGCCATTGTCTGTTGTGCTTTTGAACTCTGAGCGTGAGAATGTTGAAGAGTATGAAGAAACTATTTGTGATTTAACAAGAATAGGGTCCTATTATCATGCCCCTAAGAAGATGGACCTTGACCTTAAGAATCGACCGTCACCACCAGCGAAACCTTCTATTGAAGAGCCACCAGTGCTAGAATTGAAAGAGCTCCCCAGTCATCTAAAGTTTCGGTTATTGGGAAGTTGAAATACACTTCCGGTTATTGTTGCAGCTGATGCAGGTGAACAACAAGTAGAGGATCTCATCTCTATTCTGAAGAGGTACAAGAGAGTTATTGGTTGGACTATTGATAATATAATTGGTATTCCTCCTGGCATATGCGTGCACAAGATTCAGCTAGAGGAAGATTGTGTACCCACTATTAAGCATCAGCGTCGTCTGAATCCATTCAAAAAATAATGGTCCATATATATCAATGAAGTCTAAGTAATCGAGATAACTATGTCGGGCCGCGACAATAAATCAAGCGCTACATAGGAAGCAACCCATCATATTTAATCATTTTGTTTCACTAGGATTTTGTTTTTGATAAATAAAAATTCAAAAAGAAGAGTCGAGCCACGACCAAATCTATGGCGCTTGGTGGGAGGCAACCCATCCTTCTAATCATTTTTATTTTTTTTGATTAAGTGTAGGTGCAAGACGTATAAAGGAGGAGATTGGTCCCAAATTTTGATTTGAAAGTAAGCCATGCAAAAGGTGGTAAGTTGGGAATGATGGAGCAAAGGCTATAGCCTAGGCGTTGCCTATGCCAATCTAGGAAACGAACAAGGCAATGCCTATGAAAATCTAGGCAACGAATAGGGCAATGCCTATGATAATCTAGGCAATGGACAAGGCAATGCCTATGCCATTTCCTATGCTCACTGCCTCACATAGGCAACGGACAAGGCATTTGCTATGCCAATCTAGGCAATAGGCGAGGAATTGCCTATACCAATGTTGGAAATGCTATAGGCGCCGCCTATGCCAATCTAGGAAATACCATAGGTGCCGCCTATGCCATTGCCTATGCTCATTTTCTCAACTAGGCATTGACAAAGGCGCCGCCTATGCCCATCTAGGCATTGAAAAAGGCGCCACCTATGCCTAACTAGGCATTGACAAAGGTGCTGTCTATGCCCAACTAGGTATTGACAAAGGCGCCGCCTATACTAAGCATAGGTAAAGCATTAGGGGCCGCCTTCTTATGTATTTTTGTCTCCTAACCCAATTGTACGTGGATCAAACCCGACCCATGGCTTAGTCTATAAATAGATCCTCAACCTTAGAACACAATCCCATTGTTTGCTCAAGATAAGCGTCGCCCAAGATGCCAAATTCTCTTAAAATTTTTCTTTTTGCTTATCTAATCTTGCAAGCTCATCTTCCCGAGCCATCACCAAGTAAGTAATTCTTTTATATTCCATAGTTCTTAAAATTCTACGTTAATAATGATTTATTAGATTTTGAAGTGGTGTTTGGTGATAAGAATGGGGTTGGTTTCTTATGATACATCTAGTTGAGTGAAAGAATACGTATGGGTGTTCTTGCCTTTGTTCTGACTTGTATTTGATGAAGTCAAAATTGTGAAGTTAATACATAATCTTGAAAGTTGAAAGCTTGAATGTTTGAATGACTCGTTCATCGAGATACCGATCATGATTGACCATAAGCATAACATGTTATGATTATTTCTATGAAATAACATGATACGATCTCTATTTAGTGGTCTTGTTCAAAAAGTGCATTAATCCAAAAATGAAAGTCTAGTCAAATTACATGAAAGTATGATTGTGCTAAACATGTTATTGGAACATATCGCCTAAATATATGTCGATGAAGTCTAAGTAATCGACATCACTCACTTAATTAGTCTGTGCCAACAAATTAAGTGTGGGGTAGTGCCATTACTGTTAGGTTTTCGATTGAATCTTCTGAGATGAAGGTAAGATGACTCTATTGTGATCTCAGGTAGAATTGCCCCAAAAGGACGACAAGGAAAAGAAAAAGTGTCCACCTCACAGAAAGGTCAGAAAAGGTCGAGAAAAGAGCAAGCTGAGTCCTTCTCTCTACAAATACCTCGATGCACTTTTAGGATAAAGTAGGTCCTAGAGGAGGAACGAAAGGAGTGGTACAAGAACAACAAAGTAAAAAAATATGTTCACGTGGATTTGATGCAGAAGGAGAGTCTAGCAAAGAGAGAACCCCATATTTTGGCTAATATCATGGTACTAAATCTTGATTTCATTTTTTGAGATATGAGGGAATGCAATATTGATCTAACGTGAGAGTTCTATGCCAATTGGTCCCCAAAGACTACCGGAAGTGAAGTGAAGATTCAGGGCTAAATCTTCCAACTGAATGCGGAGTTCTTCAACTATTTTCTGAGCCTTCCATCTGTGGATCAATCACCGTTCAAGGAGCTTTATTACAGACCTCCCTACAGGCCAATCAGACATACATTGTGTGGAAAAAGGTAAATGGCACGGTGGATTCATCACAAGTATAACAGTCGGCACAATACCTTCCCGTATGCTTCCTTGAATAGAGAAGCTCATATATTGTTGATGATAGTCAACTCTTGCTTGATTCCTGGGACACAGTACACAAAGATCACATGTGATCGAGTATGCTTGGTGTACGCACTGATGATGAATATTCCCATCAATATTGGTGTGGTTATACGATGTCAATGCGTAAGGCTAGGCTGCACAAAAGGTCCCATTTCAGCTTTGGCAATTTGTTGACTGCGTTCTTAAGGAAGGAGAACATTGGAGAGGAACATGCAAATCATAAGCTTCCACACAAACCGAAGAAGGTTGATCTCACGAAAGTTAAAGATCCTGAAACTGGTCATGGCATCAACCTTACCACTGCAGAAAGACATGCTCGAGATGAAATCTTCTTTCACCATCTATATGGCATGACTAGGCTTACCGTGATGAGTGGGGGTCACGTTCCAACTGCTGCCGAGCTTCAGCTGTTGGATTATGACTACCCGCATAATGGGCATGCGTAGGCTATGTATGGAGTAGGGGTACATTTTGATGAAACTATGGATGATGACGTGCCGACTGACGATGATCGCCAACTGCGAGACTCAGATATGGAGGACAACTCTGAGGATGAAGACTTTGATGATGATTCCAAAACAGGGGGTATGACCCCAGACATAGAAGAGGAGTCCGACTAATCAGGTTTTCCTTATTTATTTCAACTAAGGGGAGTGTGTCCTGTCTAAGGGTTGGGTGCTGGTATTTGTATGATGTAGTGTACTTCTTTGCCTACATTTATTCTTGTTCTTGTTTGTTAATTAGTCGTAATTAGTTAGTTAAATTTTAGATTTTCTTAGATTTTGCAAGAAATTGTTTTGATAGACGACATGGTATTTTGACAAGAGTGTGTGCTAAATCATTACTATTGAGACATTTAGGCTCTAAGTGTGACTCACTGTGTGATAATTGTGTGGTTTAATTCATTCATCTATTGGGTCAAGAGTCTATAATGCTCCCTATTAAGTTGACCATGTACCTTGTGTATGTGAGGTTATAATATATTCTGTGTTCTGACTGATGCTAGAATTTGCCTGGTGTGTGTGTGAAGCGAAATAAAGAGTGTGAGTTTAGGATGATTTAGGTATTTCTTTGGCAGCCCATAATTTGTCTATCTTCTTTTTACCTACCCTTGTACATTATCCTAGTGAACCCCCTTTTAGACTTTAGCTATCTTTTTTGGCAGCCTCATATGTAGCCTATCTATTGCTATGAGTTTGTGAATTCTTGATGTGTATGCTACTTATATCATTACTCTCTTCATTTTAATTGAATTCGCATGGTTGCAAACATAGAGAACACGCCATTATAGAATTAACTTGTTCGAGAGAAAAGTTACATATTAGGATAAGAGAGTGTGACAAGGAAATAGGGCTTCCAACCTCTATTTACACGTTAATGCCTCAACCGGATTAATTTCTTGGAAAGTTTGTATCATTAGTTATACACTTTAGGCTCGAGAGAGCTAAAGTGAAATAAATCCTTGATGGTTGAGAAACACTTAGATTTACAATTAGAATACAAATCTCTATAAGTGAATGCATTTCTAAATTCCGCGTTACTCATAGTTAATAGATAAGTAGAAATTATAAGGTGGACATAACCCTAACTTATTATTCTCTGTGATTCAATCTTACTAAATACATCGTCTCATTCGTTATTTTGATACTATTAGTTCATGCATAAATCAAACCCCTCTTTTCCGTGGAATTTTCGACCAACGGTCTAGCAATAATTACAACACTTAGTGACCAAGTATTCCCTGTGGGATTCGACACCCAACCCAGTTGGGTTCTATATTTGACAGCGACCGCTTACACTTTCTAATGAGAGCTATAATTTGAGCGCATCAAATTTTGGCGCCGTTGCCGGGGAATACGGTTGTCAACTAAGTTTGTGATAGTTAATAGACCCTTTGGTCAAATATTCTCGAATTTTACTTTTAGTTGTTGTTTTTGTTTTTTTTAGGTTTTGTAGAGTGCACGCCAAATACACGACGTTATAGTCATCCATTATTACCCATAAATCCTTAACCACAGGTTATTGGCAGAATAAATGCACAACGAGACATTGAAAGAAGGGCTGCTCAAGGCGAGATTCGCTGCATTGGCAGTTGCTCAAGTGCATCAACAAAACATTGATAACCTAGGTTGGGCAATAAATCCTGATGATGAGGATCTGGGTGATAATGAGTTACTAAATCCAAGGCGTGCAGATGAGGTGGCAGTGTTGGTGAATAGGAGAGATCGTCAAGCTAGAATGAGACCTAAAGTTCGAGCTGTGAAGGTTCCTTTTGATGATGATGATGATTTGGATGGAGCTGATGCCACAGGGGCTATTATTCCTCCGCCCTTGGCACCTGGAACTAAGTTCAATATCACTAGCACCATGATTCAGCTATTACATATCAAAGGGTTATTTGGTGGACTTGCACGTGATGATCCGAATATACATCTGATCAATTTTACATCAACATGTAAGTCGTTTGACAATCCAGGAGTTGGATAGAATACAATTCGGCTGCACATATTTCCATTGTCTCTATCTATAGAGGCAACTCTATGGTTGAACGGGCTAACTCCTGACTCTATTACTAATTGGAGGCAACTGAAAGACGCTTTCCTAGAAAGATTCTTTCCACCATCCAAGAGAGCACAATTAAGAGATAAAATCAGCAATTTTCGATAGCTTCCAACTGAAGATCTCCATGAAACATGAGAGAGGTTTAAGAAGAAGCTTATGCGGTGCCCAAATCATCAGATGACCAATATCTACTTGATGGAAATATTATATAGGGCTTTGAACTCGGTGACAAAGCCAGTGGTTGATAATGCTGCAGGTGGATCATTCATGGACCTTACTTTTTTTTAGGCAAGTGATATGCTAGATCTTATGACAAAGCAGAGTAGAGCTTGGCATACAAGGGATTCTAAGGTAGCAAGGTCTACTGTATCTATTGGCATGACTGCAGAACAGAGGCGAAGACAAGAGAAACATGACCAGGATATGGCTCACATGAAAACGCAGAAGTACCTTCTTACCAAGTATTTATTATCAGGAAAGAGAAAAAAAGTTAAGGCTGTGGTATCATAGGGAAGAGATGAATCTAATTCCGAGGAGGAAGTGAAATACTTGAATAATCAGGGCGGTTTTTGAGGCAATTCCCAAGGAAACCAAGGTCGGAACTATTATGATAAATCAGAATACAAGGACCGTGATCAAGGTAGTTGGAAGAATAAGACTGACAGGAGTGGTTTGTATGTTCCTCCTGGAAATCATGAGGCTTTGGCGTCTGGCTCTGGGAATATGTCCATGGAAGATATGATGGCTAAGCTATTGAAAGGAGTGGAGGAAACCAACATGGGCGTAGCTGAGGTAAAGAATGATTTGTCATCAATAAATCAATTGGTTCACTCGTATTCTACTGCAAGAAAATAGCTGGAGCAATAATTGAGTCAACTATCAGCAGTATTTAACCAATGAAAGGCTGGCACTTTACCTAGTGACACTGTGCAAAATCCAAGAAATGATTGATCGTGTATGGCTATTATTACCCGGAGTGGTAAAGTGTTGGAAAATCCATCCAAAGGCAAGCGGGTGATTGATAATATAGAAGAGAATGTTATTGAAGCAGATTGTGATGATTCTGTAGAAGCTGAAAATCAGAATGAGAACGTTCATGACACTACACCTAAATGTCACCAGCCTAAAAAGATTGATAATCGAAAGCAAGATAAAAAGGAAGTGGTGGAAAAAACACTTCCCCTTCCACCACCACCTTTCCCTCAGAGACTGAAGAGGAAAACTGATGACACCAGGTTTAGTAAATTCATGACCATGTTGAAGCAGCTGACTATTAATGTGCCTTTGGTGGAGGCACTGGAGCAGATGCCAGGGTACGCCAAATTCATGAAGAACCTTTTGACAAATAATCAGGCAGCATGCTACGAGCTAGCAGATAATGTTCATTATTGCAGTGCAATTGCCACGAGGTCTTTAGTACAGAAGAAGGCAGATCTTGGTTCTTTCACTATTCACTGCATGGTTGGATCTTTGGATTTTTCTAAGGCATTAGCAATTTGGGGGCTAACATCAATTTGATGCCGCTATCCATTTATATAAAGTTGGGGTTGGGCGATCCTACACCAACCAATATGCGGCTCGTGATGGCAGATAGATTGGTAAAATGACGTGTTGGTATCTTATATGATGTATTGGTAAAGTTTTTTAATTTCATTTTTCTTGCAGACTTTGTTATTTTGGATTGCGATGTGGATTCTGAAGTTCCCATAATCTTGGGTCGTCCTTTCCTCGCAACAAGAAGTGTGCTTATTGATTTAAGAGCTAATGAGCTTTTATTTTGGATGAATGAAGAAGTGGCACATTTTGATGTAAGCAAATCAATGAAGCAGTCCAAAGATATGAATGTGTTCTCTACAGCTGATGTTCATTATGAGGATGAGAAAGATTTACCTTTAGAGAAGTAGCTTACTGTTGAGCCATTGTCTGCTGTGCTTTTGAACTCTAAGCGTGAGAATGTTGAAGAGTATGAAGAAACTATTTGTTCTTTAACCGGAATAGGGTCCTATTCTCATGCCCCTAAGAAGCTGGACCTTGACCTTAAGAATCGACCGTCACCACCAGCGAAACCTTTCATTGAAGAGGCACCAGTGCTAGAATTGAAAGAGCCCCCCAGTCATCTAAAGTATGCGTTATTGGGAAGTTGAAATACATTTCAGGTTATTGTTGCAGCTGATGCAGGTGAACAACAAGTAGAGGATCTCATCTCTATTCTGAAGAGGTACAAGAGAGCTATTGGTTGGACTATTGATGATATAATTGGTATCCCTCCTGGCATATGCATGCACAAGATTTAGTTAGAGGAAGATTGTGTACCCACTATTAAGCATCAGCGTCATCTGAATCCATTCAAAAAATAATGGTCCATATATCTCAATGAAGTCTAAGTAATCGAGATAACTATGTCGGGCCGCAACAATAAATCAAGCGCTACATAGGAGGCAACCCATCATATTTAATCATTTTGTTTCACTAGGATTTTGTTTTTGATAAATAAAAATTCAAAAAGAAGAGTCGAGCCACGACCAAAACTATGGCGCTTGGTGGGAGGCAACCCATCCTTCTAATCATTTTTATTATTTTTGATTAAGTGTAGGTGTAAGACGTATAAAGGAGGAGATTGGTCCCAAATTTTGATTTGAAAGTAAGCCATGCAAAAGGTGGTAAGTTAGGAATGATAGAGCAAAGGCTATAGGCTAGGCGTTGCCTATGCCAATCTAGGCAACGAACAAGGCAATGCCTATGCAAATCTAGGCAACGAATAAGGCAATGCCTATGATAATCTAGGCAATGGACAAGGCAATGCCTATGCCATTTCCTATGCTCACTACCTCACATAGGCAACGAACAAGGCATTTGCTATGCTAATCTAGGCAATAGACAAGGAATTGCCTATACCAATGTTGGCAATGCTATAGGCGCCGCCTATGCCAATCTAGGCAATACCATAGGCGCCGCCTATGCCATTGCCTATGCTCATTGTCTCAACTAGGAATTGCCAAAGACGCCGCCTATGCCCAACTAGGCATTGACAAAGGCGCCACCTATGCCTAACTAGGCATTGACAAAGGCGTCGTCTATGCCCAACTAGGTATTGATAAAGGCGCCGCCTATGCTAAGCATAGGCAAAGCATTAGGTGCCGCCTACTTATGTATTTTTGTCTCCTAACCCAATTGTACGTGGATCAAACCCGACCCATGGCTTAGTCTATAAATAGATCCTCAACGTTAGAACACAATCCCATTGTTTGCTCAAGATAGGCGCCGTCCAAGCTGTCAAATTCTCTTAAAATTTTTCTTTTTGCTCATCTAATCTTTCAAGCTCATCTTCTTGAGCGATCACCAAGTAAGTAATTCTTTTATATTCCATAGTTGTTAAAATGCTACATTTATAATGATTTATTAGATTTTGAAGTGGTGTTTGGTGATAACAATGGGGTTGGTTTGTTATGATACATCTAGTTGAGTGAAAGAATACGTATGGGTGTTCTTGCCTTTGTTCTGACTTGTATTTGATTGTTATACACTATCATATTTTTATGAAGTCAAAATTGTGAAGTTAATACATAATCTTGAAAGTTGAAACTTGAATGTTTGAATGACTCGTTCATCGAGATACCGATCATGATTGACCATAAGCATAAGATGTTATGATTATTTCTATGAAATAACATAATACGATCTCTATGTAGTGGTCTTGTTCAAAAAGTGCATTAATCCAAACATGAAAGTATGGTCAAATTACATGAAAGTATGATTGTGCTAAACATGTTATTGGAACATATCGCCTAAATATATGTCGATGAAGTCTAAGTAATCGACATCACTCGCTTAATTAGTCTGTGCCAACATATTAAGTATGGGGTGGTGCCATTACTGTTAGTTTTTCGATTGAATCTTCTGAGATGAAGCTAACATGACTCTATGGTGATCTCAGGTAGAATGGCCCCAAAAGGACGACAAGGAAAAGAAAAAGTGTCCACCTTACAGAAAGGTCAGAAAATGTCGAGAAAAGAGCAAGCTGAGTCCTTCTCTCTACAAATACCTCGATGCACTTTTAGGATAAAGTGGGTCCTAGAGGAGGAACGAAAGGAGTGGTACAAGAACAACAAAGTAAAAAAAAATGTTCACGTGGATTTGATGCAGAAGGAGAGTCTAGCAAAGAGAGAGCCCCACATTTTGGCTAATATCATGCTACTAAATCTTGATTTCATTATTTGAGATATGAGGGAATGCAATCTTGATCGAACGCGAGAGTTCTATGCCAATTGGTCCCCAAAGACTTCCAGAAGTGAAGTGAAGATTCGGGGCCAAATCTTCCAACTGAATGCAGAGTTCTTCAACTATTTTCTGGGCCTTCCATCTGTGGATCTATCACCGCTCAAGGAGCTTTATCACAGACCTCCCTACAGGGCAATCAGACATACATTGTGTGGAAAAAGGTCAATGGCACGGTGGATTCGTCACAAGGATAACTGTCGGCACAATACCTTCCCGTATGCTTCCTTGAACAGAGAAGCTCATATATGGTTGATGATAGTCAACTCTTGCTTGATTCCTGGGACACAGTACACAAAGATCACACGTGATCGAGTCTTCTTGGTGTACGCACTGATGATGAATATTCCCATCAATGTTGGTGCGGTTATACGATGTCAATGCGTAAGGCTAGGCTGCACAAAAGGTCCCATTTCAGCTTTGGCAATTTGTTGACTGCGTTCTTAAGAAAGTAGAACATTGGACAGGAACCTGCAAATCATAAGCTTCCACACAAACTCAAGAAGGTTGATCTCACGAAAGTTAAAGATCCTGAAACTGGTCATGGCATCAACCTTACCACTGCAGAAAGACATGCTTGAGATGAAAGCTTCTTTCGCCATCTATATGGCATGATTAGGTTTACCATGATGAGTGGGGGTCACGTTCCAACTGATGCAGAGCTTCAGCAATTGGATTATGACTACCCGCATAATGAGCATGCGTGGGCTATGTGTGGAGTAGGGGTACATTTCGATGAACCTCTCGATGATGACGTGCTGACTGACGATGATCGCCGACTGCCAGACTCAGATGTAGATGACAACTCTGAGGATAAAGACTTTGATGATGATTCCAAAACAGAGGGTATGACCCCAGACATAGAAGAGGAGTCCAACTAATCAGGTTTTCCTTATTTATTTCAACTGAGGGGAGTGTGTCCCGTCTAAGGTTAGGGTGCTGGTATTTGTATGCTGTATTGTACTTCTTTGCCTACATTTATTTTTGTTCTTGTTTGTTAATTAGTCGTAATTAGTTAGTTAAATTTTAGATTTTCTTAGATTTTGCATGAAATTTTTTTGATAGACGGCATGGTATTATGACAAGAGTGTGTGCTAAATCATTTCTATTGAGACATTTAGGCTCTAAGTGTGACTCACTGTGTGATAATTGTGTGGTTTAATTCATTCATCTATTGGTTCAAGAGTCTATAATGCTCCCAATTAAGTTGACCATGTACCTTGTGTATGTGAGGTATAGTATATTCTGTGTTCTGACTGATGCTAGAATTTGCCAGGTGTGTGTGTGAAGCAAAATAAAGAGTGTAAGTTTAGGCTGATTTAGGCATTTCTTTGGCAGCCCAGAATTTGTCTATCTTCTTTTTACCTAACCTTGTACATTATCCTAGTGAACCTCCTTTTAGACTTTAGCTATCTTCTTTGGCAGCCTCATATGTAGCCTAATACATTTTCTTTCAAGACCATAATTTGATCCAAATTCCTAAGTGCTTTAAATTGTAGAGTCATGTGACAAAATAAGAGGAACATGGTGAGAGTGACGCGTCAGAGTGTATTGGTACTTGAAAATGTTGTGAAAAAGAGTGGCTATCATGGAGGTGCTTTATAAAAAATAAATAAATAAATAAATTAAATAAAAAAAGATAAAAACAAAAGAAAAAAAAAGAAAAATAAAAAGATAGTTGTGCTTATGATTGAATAACAAAAAGGGTGAAAAGGGATTGGTAGATGAATGGAAGGTAGAGTGGTTGTCAAAAGATTGTGTAAATGGCATAGTGTAGTGTATTAAAGCGCTTAGGGAACATAGTCACTATTTCTGGCCAAAATAGTCCTACCTGTCCCTTAGCCTACATTACAACCTGTAAAGACCTATTTGATCCTGAGCTTAGCATTCTGATATTAGTGGATCATTACACTAAGGGGAAGATTATGGTCATCAGTTACAACATAAGAATTCTTTGTGAGAGTGATAGCAAGGAGAGTCTTATACCCATGTTTTGAAAAATGCAAACTTGTGAGTGATTATGGGTGATATCTTATGTGGGACACATATGGTTGATGATTGTTGGGTAGTTTTGTACGATTCTTTGTGTCTTAACTTGTGGATACGAATTGACCATCCTCACGAGTCTATGTTAGAGGTTGAATTGTTTCTAGTAGTGATCAAGAAATTTACTCTCTGTTAATAATTGTCGTGCATGTCTTGATGGAAATTTTGTGTTGCTATTGTGAAATTCTAGTTAGGTGTTTGTATGTATGTAATATTTTGTTCGAGGAATAACAAAGCTTTAAGTGTGGGGTGGTGATGTTGGGCGTATTTATACCCCTAAAAACCATAATTTACCCATATTTTAGCTAAAGTTTTGAGGATAAAATATATAATTCCTGCCCTTTTAGTCCATATTCCTTTAAGTGTGCTGACCAACGTGATTAGCATGTTTTTCAAGTATTAATGATGAAGTTTTCATCACTTTATGGACCTATGAGCAGCAAAGGAAAATTTCACATTAGAGGGAAGGCAGCTTTTGGACTTAAAGTGATGCATGAAAACTTTTTCCCGGGCAAACCCAGTATTTTTAAATACTTAAGGAGGCAGTAGCAACTTAGTGGACAAACATACTATAAAAACATTATTGCTGAATTTTTCAGCATCATTAATCATTGATTAATTATCATTCAACAATTTTCATTACTGAGTTTTCAGAATCTATAAGTTTGAGAACAGAGAAACACGGCTTTCTTGAGCAACGGATAGAGGGAAAACGTCATCCCCTTCTTGGCGCCAAAAAGTCTTCATCGTGTTGAATGTTCTATTTTTGGTATGATGATGATGTCTACTTTGATTTCCGTTGTATCCATGAATAGCTAAACTTCTCTGTTAGGGTTATGGAAACCTTGTAAGATACTATCTATTGCTATGAGTTTGTGAATTCTTGATGTGTATGCTACTTATATCATTACTCTCTTCGTTTTGATTGAATTCTCATGGTTGAAAACATAGAGAACACGCCATTATAGCATTAACTTATTTGATAGAAAAGTGTCATGTTTGGAAAAGAGAGTGTGACAAGGCAATAGGGCTTCCAACCTCTATTTACACGTTAATGCCTTAATCAGATTATTTTCTTAGAGAATTTGTACCATTAGTTATACACTTTAGGCTCGAGAGAGCTAAAGTGAAATAAATCCTTGATGGTTGAGAAACACTTGGATTTACAATTAGAATACAAATCTCTATAAATGCATGCATGTCTATATTTTGTGTTACTCATAGTTAATAGATAAGTAGAAATTACAATGTGGACATAACCATAACTTGTTATTCTCTGTGATTCAATCTTACTAAATACATCTTCTCATTCATTATTTTAATACTATTAGTTCATGCATAAATCAAACCCTCCTTTTTCATGGAATTTTTTACCAACAGTCTACTAATAATTGCAACACTTAGTGACCAAGTATTCCCTGTGGGATTCGATACCCAACCCAGTTGGGTTCTATATTTGATAGCGACCGCTTACACTTTCTAACGAGAGTTGTAATTTGGGCGTATCATTATGATAATGTTAATACCCAACAAAGCCAGAGAATATATTGATAATACATTTATACCCAAGAAGATTGGAGGATGATTACAATGATAACAATTCTGATGAGGATAGTTATGATGTATTGTGATATTAATTATGTACTTTGCATTCATTCCTGCTTACACATCGCCTATCAATATTATGCACCTATGTTTATCATTTGGTATGGGACAGTTGCATATATATAGGTGAAGAATATACCTTGTGTTATTGTATGTTGATTGAACATTCCAAGCCTGGGGCAACGGGGGTACACATAGGCATAGTTAGGTATTTGGTCATCCAAAGTAGTCGGTTATTCACACTGTTATTGATATTATAGCTATCCATATTATGATTTTTATTGTATCTAGCTTATGATAGATTGATAATTAATTTAGTATCGGGATTTGAGATATACCTTTTTCCTCTCCTATCTTATGATTGCATTACTATGCACGATAATTTTATGTCTAGCCATATTGATTAGAAAGCCCAAGTTTGATAGTATTTAAATCCTGAAAGTATTATAAAGAGGTCTAAAAATCAGAATATAATGATATAGGTTATGCTTTGAGATAAACTTATGTTTATATGTATATATATAGCTATATTTATCCAGCTATATAAAGTTATGGTACCAATGTATATCCATTCTTTCATTGTTTATATTTTATAGTCGCTTCTTTGCCTTGTATTTTACTATGTATCTTTCATTCAGTCTTTATTCGTATATGAATGATAGCATTAATGTTTATTGAATGTAGATGGAATAGGATAGTTCACACTGAAGCTTCCTTAGTCTTATTATGTTAGACTCTTGGATGTGAACATAATAGTTGTTCTTTATTTTCTCATCAACTTGTCATATGATTTATGGACACTTGGATGTAGTTTCTATTCTATTTATATGTTGTATATATATGATTTATCTTTGTAGATCAATTGGTAGTTGCCTATTGAGTTTTATTTATTTGGTACTCATACTACACTTTCGTAGCTTGTAAATCATAGTATGGGTTATCACAGTTGATGTGTGCATCGTGCGAAGAAAGTCATGTTTAGAGACTTAGAGTGAGCTCTTGATATTCAAAGTATTACTTATCTCTCTCTCTTATGTATTAGACTAGTCTCTAAGTAGTATTCACAGATAAGTTGTATCAGTGTATTTCTCTTGATATTTCTATTTTTGTACTCCTTTCATGTTGGAATCTCTTATACTGATACCACTAGGTTTTGATATCCTTTTATGTATTAATCTTTATTTCATATATTCAATATTTTTTTCCTTATATTATTGAGTAGTTCATTACTAGCTGTTTGGGACTACGGGTTGGGTTGCCTACTCATAGGTTATGGTAGGTGCCATCATGACCTAATGAATTTGGGTAATAAAAAATTGGTATTAGAGCCTAGGTTTTATCAGTATGTTATTACAAGAGCTAAGTGTTAGTAGAGTCCTACGGATCAGTACAGAGATTTTCGTAACCTATTTTTAGTAGGCTAAAGAATTATTTTCAGAAATTCACTTCAGGATTCCTTATTATGTGTCCTCATTGCTATGAACTTTGAAAAAATTCTTTAACTCTATTCTATCCCTAAAGGATGATGCAATATTATTGAGAGATATAGAAAAAACTTCAATGTGGTTTCCAGAATTTCAGCGCAACATCAGACTATAGTGTAAGAGATGGATATCAAAGATCTTTAGTGTCAACTAAATACGATTTAGGAAAAGTCCCCATCAGACTTGTGTAGTGTGTTATATTTCTTCAAAACATAGAGGCTATTCAAGATTATGAGGGGTAGTACCTGAAAGAAATCTAGGATCTTGGTTTGGCTGTGTTATGATGAGATGCTAGCTTGCAGAATGCCCTTGGTATAAGATAGGTGATCAGATAGAGTTATCCTATATTTCCTACTATCCTAGAGTTCCTATGATAGATTGTGATATTGGAAGTTTGAACATAATTTTGTAGATTTCTCTCAGCGTTTATTGGCCAGCCATTTGGTCTTACTTGGTGTTCTCTCCATATTGATGCTTCAGGAATTGCTAAGATTGCAAAAATAACAACTACTATTGTAGGGTGCATCCCTAACATATTATTCCAATAATTTGGCTTAGTTATATTAGCTGGTGATATTGTGACATATTTAGTTAGAGATAGTGCAATTGGCCATTTAGTTGGTTTTTCCGATTTAGACCCATTAAGATTTATTTTACCTATGCCCTTCAAGTAGGTGATTGTGAATACTACCACGATGTTGTGCTTTTATTTCCTCTATTTATCTCTTATTATATGTATAGGGGTTTTCATACCCATTGATAATTTTATGCCTTGATGAATTGATATCGGTCATTATGTGCCTTATTATTAAATTCATGAATATGTATCTACTCCATGGATTATTTATTTTAGTAGTGGATGAAGTAGATCTGTATTGATGTTTTTGCCTTATGGGTGTGGTTTATGTGTTTAAGTCCTATTTATCTTTGCATATTCGCCCTATTGTAGCCCTTGAGTGGTATATGATATTGATGTTTATTTTTGTACCGCCCATTTAGTATGTTGTAATTGATATTGTTGTTGTTATTGCTACCACTATGTGAGATCATTCATATTACTTGATATTATTACTTGATGTTATTACATGATGAATTGGATTCCTGCTAGGCAGATATATATACTAGTGTTATCTAGTTAGACTTTTTTTTTCTTATGATATTATTTGGTGGCTAGAGTAGATGTAGCCTAATTTTATAATTTCTTTTTCCTAGCGTAGTAAGGTTGGCCGTGTTCCCTTTTAGTTTGTTGTATTAGATTAATTTTGAGCATGTATTGCATTATCGAAGGTAAGTTGACCTTCCATGGTACTTTTTGGTTTATGAGATGGCAATTTATTTATGTTCCCTATTTTTTAGTTTGGGATCCTTAGACTTGCCTCTTGATTTTTAAAGGATTTTGTTTTGGCTATCCCTTTTTGTATAACCCATTTATGAGATGGACCTGTTTGAGGTTTATTCTTTATTTGTGGCTATTTCATCATCCGATAGCGATTTTATGTTGATATTGAGATATCGTGGCTTTTTCTCATAGGTATGTTGGGTTTTTTCCCTCATGATGGATTACTTTGTTGTTCATATAGAGATTTGATACTCTTTTGTCATTGTGATTTAGTTTTTTCTAGTAGAGTGGGAAAGTTATAGGCAAGTGGCCTTTGCTATGATCACTTGTTAAGTTGGAATATTAGCGACTTTTTATTTTAAGTTGTTGGTACTCTGGTGGTGGTCTCAACCTTGACATTGGTTTTGAGATTGGTATTTTTCCTCAATGATATTAGCTTGTGGCTATTTATTTGCCTAGATGAAGTGTTGGATTGGTTTGTTCTGGCTTAATTTGCATTTCTTCGAGTTGCTAAAGTTTTTGCTTTCACTAGTGTGGTTTTCATTCTTGGAAGTTTTGAGTATGTTTGGATAGTTCATTCTCTCAAGAGGATATAGAGTGGGTTATATGCATTTTAGGTAGTGATGTTTTTCCTTTGGCATGATTCCTATTTTGCAGCTATGTTTTGTTCCCTCTAGCTGATAAAAAGTTGGTTGTTTGTGTTATTAGTCAGTGTTTACCTCTGTAGAAAATTTTACTTTCCAAATATTTCTCGACTGTGGCTTGGTATGGTTTATCACAGGTATGTCAAATTTGGACAATAGAGTCGATTTGAGATCGTTAACATTGTTATAACCTTATTAGCCTAGTTTTGGATTTTGACTACTTGGAATAGAGATTTGGAATTATGATAGGTTTGGAGGATTAATGCCTACCCATTATTCATTTTAATTTAGATATTTAAGATTGAGCGATTCAACCATAGTGCCAAGATTTTACCTTGGTGTTGTACTGTTAGCGTGTAGCCTTCAATTTGGAATTGTTTTAGTTCGAATTTCTTCAATTTGATTATAGTTTATAAGTGGCCAGATAATAACCCATTGGCCTCGTATTGATTATTTAAGTTTTGACCCCGAGTTTTAATTTTTTTTTGGAAATTTTGATGATTTCTTAGTGGGAGAAGTATTTTTGAGTTATGTTATATATGTCTTCATTCTGGGTGAATGAGACATCATGGAGTGGAATATTCAGTGATGAATGGTTATACCTTGGAATTTGAGATTTTAGTTTGATTTTCATCCTAACTGGATAGAGCATTTGAATGGATTATATTCCTTGATTATCTCTTTTTCTTATGCTCAGATAGAGCCTTATGAGTTTTTTCTCATTTTTTTTATAGCTAATCAGTGGACCAGCTCCAGTTCTTTGATTTCTCTATGATGTGATAGAGTGGACGAAACTAAAGTGATTTTCTCCTAGTGTGGAGTTGAGAGCATGTGTAAAGTGGTTAAGGAATGTTATTTTTAGATTTAGAGTATGTTTTATGACTCATGTATTAGTTTGCTTTTGTCTTGGATAAGACTTTGTTCATTTATGTGGATATAGAGATGGCATCAACGTGATGTGATTCAGATATGCGTGCATCACCTTTCTTGGTTAAATTTGAGACTAGTTAATGGTTAAACTGAGTTTGCTATCTTGGAAGTAGAATGAGATGGTTGAAAAAAGGGTACCTGTGGCAAAATCCCTTGCAAGTATTTTCTCTCCACTAAGTTTATCTGGGAAGTCATTCTTGAGTATGAAGGCCCAATACCTTATCCTTTCAAGCTTTTGAGATTCTTTTTGTCCGTTGACTTTCAGGGACGAAAATCCTTTTAGTATTGGATATTGTAATCACCTTTCAGGTGATTTTCCATATTTATGCTTATCTACACTATTCGAGATCCACCATAGCTACGCCAAATTATTTATGACTTGCTGGGACTAACAGTTCGGTAACCATGTAGTCCATTTAGTTTTTAGAGCTAACTCATTATTTAGAAGTCATTGTCCATGCTAGTAGATCTCTGATATCAATTTTAGTCTAGGTAGACCTTTTGTTCGAGTCTTAATAAACCTGAGCTCATTTCGACCTATTGGTCAGAAAGTTAAAAATTGGAAAGAATGGGTGTGAGACCCATATTTGGTTGAAATAACCTCAAATGGAAAATATGATTTTGCCATTGCTTTTGGAACGTTGATTTTAAGCTAGGGAAACCCTTGGTTAAGGTATCAAGGCTCCATAACTCATTTAGAACTATTTAGTGGATTTTATGAAAAGGGATGAAAGTGTAGTGTGGGCTACACTTTTTGCTGAAATGATCTCCGATGAAAATTTTGATGACTCCAATTGATTTGAAATGTTGTTTACACTCAAAATTCACTATTGTACCATGTTATTTTTATTTCGAATGAGTTTCGAGGGTCAAAAACATAGTCTAAAGTTTTCTGTCATTTGGTGCAACCGCGATCTTGGCCAAGAGTGTGCGATTGTGGGAGCGCGATTGCGGCCCATAGGATTATGATAGTGGCATCTCTTTAGCGGTAGGGCTATATAAAGGCCCCAAAATGCGTTCGGGACATTTCCCCTTCACCATTTAGACATAGGAACAACAAAATAAGTGTAATAACACAAAATTGGTCATGGGCAGTGACTTGGGAGCCTAACTATCATCTTGTATCGCGATTATCTTCAAGATTAAGGTAAGAATTTCTTGAATTCATGCTTGAGTTTCATATTTTTGTCCCAAAACCCCAATTAATATTTGGGGTTAATTTTAGCCCAAAGTATGCTTAATTTTCAACCATTTCTTGAGGGTTTTGATTCCTTGTCCGTGTGTGAACATTGGGTTGGTCTCGAAAACTCATTTTCCGTATGTGAAACCCACTTGGGGTTATGGTGTCTTTTTTGGCCCTGATGAACAATAATGAAATATGGGCATTATAGACTCGTATTGATGAGTAGATTATGGTTTTTTGATAGTGTGATGGCATTTTGATGACTGTAAAGTGAAGCTAAGCATGTGGTGCTTGAAGTGAGGTTTTGTAGTTTGACCTTGAGGTAGGCTTCTGTCTACTTTTCTTCATAGATAATGTATGACATATTCTGCATGTGAATATGGATGTAAGGCTTGATTATGAGTAGGATAACTTAGCCTTAATTGTTGATACTTGGGGAATAGATGAGGTTTTAGAACCCATAAGATGGCATGTATATAATCCTTTTGTATGCTATTGGCTTTGATCTTTAGTTTAATTTAGTTGTAACATTGATATGATATAATGTTATGTTTGTAATATGGTTTTAACATTTGAAGCATGATTTATATATTTAGCCTTACTGGGCTAGTATGGTAGTCTTGAAATCATAATTTGGGTAGAGTTGACTTGAGTCCCCTTATTTCTAGTCGAAGTTTCTATCTTAGGCTTTAATATGGGTTACTTGATATCTTGAAGATGAACTAGATTCCTTAGCCTAGTATGGGGCACAGTGTGCCTAATTATAGAAATAGTATATTAAAAATATGATCATTTGATCCATTTAAGGATAAGCTTGTATTAAGTCATGTGGACTTAGTGGGGACATTAGACATAGATGAGGCTATTAAACATTGGAATAAGGTTACTTCATAACTTGTTAACTTGTATTGATATTTTTGGATTGTGGCTTTGAAGTTATAGCTACGATACTCATTGTGGAAGATATTTTGGGCATTTAGAGATTATATTCCTCTTAGATATGTTATGTGGTCTATAGAGATGCTATTTCCTGTTAGACTTGATGATAATCTTATAGATATGCTATTTCCTATTAGACTTGAAGATCGACCTATAGAGATATTATTTCCTCTTAGACTTGATGATTGTCCTATAGAGTTGCTATTTCCTTTAGTCATGATTGTTGGATTTATAGGGATGATGTTTCTCTTGGATATGTAATTTATCTTAGACAAGCTATATTCCTCATAGTCTTGATGTATGACCTATTGATATATGATATCCTATTGAAGATTAAATGTTTATATACATTATGGCTCCTAGATATGAGATTCCTCTTGTATGCGAGAGGATTACATGATTATTGATATTATGCCTACTAAATGTGCGATGCCTCCTATATGTGAGATGATTAGAGTTATACTATGGCTTATCAATGTGATTATTTATATGAGTCATGGATATGTGTATGGTCCTAAGCCCGTGATTATGATGTTGTGAGTTTTCCAGATAAATTAATGGGCCAAGGTCCATCTTATGATATCGATTAAATAGACGAGAAATGATTATCATAATATGTGATGATGTGATTATAGTTTATGAATAGAAAAATATATATGTTTGTATACACATCTCTCCGGTATGGGAAGGTGGAAGATATAGTACAATGCTTATTATTCCACTGATAGAATACGGGTGATGGCATGCATAGATTTGGTACATTTATGATTATTTACCGTTATAAATGATGTGATTATACATGAACTGTGATCTTATGATTTCTCTTCTTGTTAGACGGTTATGCTATGCGGTAACTAGTTGTCTATTAGGGGACTATAGCACTTGATGGCTAGGAATCTAATGTATTAGTTAATAAATCTTGCTTAGTTGAAATGTGGTAGCGACGATCGTTAATTAATGAATGGTGTGAGTTAAGAAAAGATAGTTAGCTCAAAAGTAGTAATGTGTTGTCTAGTAATGATTAATGGACATAGGATGATTAGTTGATACTAATTAATGGTGGGTAAATAATGGTTTTCGTTTAATGATGAACCTCGACTAGATATTAGATAATGACTATTAAATAAATAGTGGTCAGTTGTCATCTCATGAATAAGGATTATGTGAAGGATAAGGTTTAGGCTGATAACTAGAGGTTATGTGATGACTAATGCACTAGTTATTTTATAATAATAATAACTGTTGGTTAGCTAATAACGGGTAGTTGGGAAGTATTGACTTGATAGATATTATATGGTGATATCGCTATGATTATGAGTATTTTAGTGTATCTTATTTGGTAATGGGAAATGTGATGATATTGATACCCAGAGGATATCATTATGATGATATTGATACCTGGCAAGGATGGAGGATACTATTGTGATGATATTGATACCTAACAAGGTCGGAGGATACTATTGATGATATTGATACTAGGGAAGGTCAGAGGATCCTATTGTGATGATGTTGATTCCCGACAAGGATAGAGAATATATTGATGATATGTTGATACTCTAAAATGCCGAAAGATACTATTGATGATGTGTTGATACTCGACAAGGCAAGAGGATATATTGATTATATATTGATACCCAACAAGGATAGTGAATATTGTTATGATGACGTTGATACCCGAAAAGGCTAAAAGATATATTGATGATGTGTTGGTACTCGACAAGGTTGGAGGTTGATTATTATGATGATAGTCCTCATGAGGACCATTATGATATGTTTTGATATTGATTGTGTACTTTTCATTCATTCCTACTAGCGCATCGCCTATCACCAATATGTACCTATGATTATTAGCCGGTATAGGACAGTTACATATATATGGGTGAAAAATATGCGTCGTGTTGCTGTATGTTGATTGAATCTTCCAAGCTTGTGGTGGTGGTGGTACACATTTGCTCGAATAGGTAATTGGTTGTACGGAGTAGCCGGTTATTCACGTTGTTATTGATTTTGTTGTTTTCATTGTTAAGATCATTATTATATCTAGCTTTTGACAGATTGGTCATTGATCCGATATCGATATTTGAGGTATGTCTTCGGACTCTCCCATCTTATGATTGCATTAGTATGCAAGATTATTTTATGTCTAGACATGTGGATTAGAAAGCCCGATTATGAAAGTATTTAAATCCTGATAGTATTATAATTAGGTCTAAAAATAAGAATATAATGATATAGGTTATGCTTTGAGATGAGCTTATGTTTTTATGTATATATATATATATAGCTATATGAAGCTATTGTACCACAGTATATCCCTTCTTTCATTTTTTATATTGTTCTTTTCCTTGTATATTACTACGTATCTTTCATTCACTCTTTATTCATATATTGACCTGGAATATACGGTATAGCATTGTTCTATATTGAATGTAGCTAGAATTTGATAGTTCATCGTGATGCTTCATTAGTCTTATTATGTTAGACTCTGGGACATGAAGACGATAGTTGTTACTTATTTTTTCATTGACTTGTCATATGATTTATGGACTCATAGGTGTAGTTTCCATTTTTTCATATGTTGTATATGTCTTCTCCATCTTTTGAGCTCAGTTGGCAGTTACCTAAAGAGTACCATTTGTTTAGTACTCATACTATACTTCTGCGACCTGCAGATCATAGTATGGGTTATCATCGTTGATGTGTGCATCGTGTGGAGCAACCGTGGTTTAGAGACGTAGAGTGATCTCCTGACATTCGGAGTATTAACTATCTCTCTCTTATGTATTAGACTAGTCTCTATGTTGTATTCATAGATAACTTGTATCAGTGTATTTCTCTTGATATTTCAATTTTTGTACTTTTTTGATATTAGAAGCTCCTGTATTCATGCCACTAGGTTTTGGAATTCTTCTATGTATCGATCTTTATTTCATATATTCCACATTCTTTTCCTTATATTATTGAGTAGTCTATTACTAGAGGTTTCAGACTATGGATTAGCTTGCCTACCAGTGGATTATGCTAGTCACCATCTTAAGTTGAGGAAATCGGGTCATGACAGAGATTAATATCTGAGCTCTAAGATATGATATAAACATCCCTGTAGGAGCTAGGGAACCACCTACCCACTAAATAATAGGATCATTGGGAAATTTAAAGTCAACTTTATGGGTCCGACAATCTATGGATGCATAGCACGAGCGCAACCAATCCATCCTTAAAATAACATCGAAATCATCCATATCTAATTCATACAAATCCCCCAAAGTTGCCTTAATACAAAAAGATACCATACATGCCCTATAAACTCTTTTAGCAATCACAGAGTCACCTACCTAGGTAGAAACAAAAGAAGGCTAAAAAACACACTATGGACCAAAACAAAAATACACAGCCATAAAGGAGGTTACATAAGAGAGAGTGGACCCCGGATCAAGTAAACAATTTACATTATGAGAAAAGAGTTACAATATACCAATAATGACGTCAGGTTATTTCTCAGATTCCTATCAGGTAGTAAGAGAACAGAGTTGTCGGAACTTGATGGTACACCCTTTGAAGCTAGAGACAAATACGAAGTAATTGGAACCTTGTTCACTTTCGAAGAGACCTTACCAATCAGAGAGTTTCGACGCATTTGGCCTATGTGACCACATTTAAAGAACCTTTCCCTCCCCTCATCACAGAAACCCTAATGCAATCGACTATAAGAACTACAAGAAGGACATGATGAAGCCTACTAAGCCGCACTATCCTACTATTGGGCACCCTGTTCCATAAATTTATCACCACCCTACTAATGCATGTCTCCCGATGGCTTTAGGTAGGAAGCACTAGCTATTGAGAAAAAGCCAGAACTACCCCACTTCTTCTTTTGCCACTTACCACCATATCTACCCCTTTTTTGTTGCCCACTACTTTGCTTAGAAAACTTATAATTCTTTCCCTGTCTTTCCCCTATGTCAGCTTTCTTTCTATTTTCTTCCTCTATTATAGCATATGAATAAATAACCTAGAGATATCTATGTCCAAGATAAGCAATGTAGTCTTGCTTTCAAGGATCAACTCATGAGACAGTCTCAAAGGAAACTTTTTTATTCGAGCACTAATATCAGACACCATCTCTGGATCATACCGACACAACTGGTGGAGCTTCAAGGCATACTCCTTGACCAAAATCTTCTGCTATTTCAGATAAAAAAATATCACCGCTTTCACTTCCCTCGACTCCTACGGAAAGAAGCGGTCCAAAAATGCATTAGAGAAAGTCTTCCATAGTTATGAATCCTGAAACTAACCCTTTTCTGTATGCCATTACTCGTAACATTGGTATGCCATATCCTTCAGCTGGTAGCCAGCAAAATCTACCCCTTCTACATTTGTGTCATGCATAACCCTGAATATCTTTTCCATCTTCTTCAGAAAACCCTGGGGATCCTCCTCCAACTTAGTACTAGTAAAAGTTAGAGGGCTCATCCTCAGTAACTGTCCAACCCTTGTGTCCTCAGAATATGAAATAGAAGATGCACTATGATCAACCTGAGAAGCTACCAACTATGAAATCATATAAATTGGCTAATGAAATTTTACATTCATCATGCCGTCTTGAGGAGGACTAGAGGGAACCAGTGGAACTCTAGGACAATCAGGGACTGGATCCCTAGGCCGATTATGGATTCCATGGGTAGATCATGTCCCAAAAACATCATCCCCATTTAGGATATAATAGTTTTAAAGCATATTAGATCATTGAGGCATGAACTGAAACACAAAAGAGAGGGATTAGAGATGATTCTAGGACTTAGACTCCATTCTTGAAAATAGAACAAAAGAAAGAGAAATATTCATAAATGCCTTGCAGCCTCTTCATTATGAGTGTGGCACACTAAAAAACCTTAAAACATACTCTACTCTACATTGCTTTATGGACTCCCAATTGACCATGAACCTAAAGCTCTAATGTCAACCTGACATGACTCGAACTGGGGCCTTGTCATAATGGGCATCCCAAGTCCAAGCATGATCGGGGACCACCCTTCGATACCCAACCCAACCTCCAAAGACATGCCCTGAGTCGGATAAATTCTAAACATATAAGAAAATACCATATTTGTAGATATACTGACTTGGGGATAAGTCTATTTCCTAAAGGAACCCAATCGAGTGAATCTGTACAATAACCAACCAAACTAAGATAATAACCCATTGTGTTTACACATATATAATCCAAAAAAAATGTAAAAATCATAAATCAAATAAAGTCATACAGTATCAGCCCTAATACCAATTCAAGTTCCAAGGATGACACCATTTTCGATACCGCCCATTCCAATCCATAGTAGTCCCATAAATCCTCTAACTAAAAGTAGAACAATATTCGATTGAAACATGCCACACACCATAGCTAAAACCATAGTTTCTAAAATGAGCAAAGTATGTAGGAAATCCATGACATGAAATAGAGCTTTCTGGAATATGAAAGTTCACCACTTCAATCTAACATAAGATGATCCCGAGTTCGATCACTAGGAAGGAAGAGTAGAATGGCCAGTTCCTGTATCATGTTGGGATATATCGATCGAAGATAGGTTAGTTGGTAAATGCACAAATGCACTCAAGATAATCATAAAATAGTTCCTACATTTACAACAAAGTGAACAACCATATGCATACACAAATATGCACATATATATTCGTATTGGGAGAAGGAACCGGGTTTACTATTCCTTCAAACCATTAACCTGGGTATAGGTAGCTTAAAAATCCTAGAAAAATCCACGAGATTTATGGATCCAGTGTTATGATTTATCCCAAAACTAACCTCAAAGAAAGTATGTTGTGGTCAAAACCAAATATAGTAACGCAACTAGGTTGGGGTCGAACCCACAAAGAAGAAGAAGAAGAATTTCTTAACATGATGTAATTCATGGGAGAGTAGAAAAGTAAATGGGGGATTTTGAAAGTAATCAGTAAGTAGTAAATGCACTTTAGTGGTTTTAGTTGTAAACAGTAGAAACAAACATTAGGACTGTATTCCCCCTAGTTTCTTAATTCCACATGTTTTTTCTATTCAACCCACCTATTTTACTTCTCTGCATGCAAAGTCGACAAGCTATGTATTATCAAATTTCTTGTGAACGTGTTGGTAAATCTCACCCTTTACATTATGATTCTTAGGGCATCACTTTGTTGCTCCTTATCGATGACCTCAGTTTAACTCTCACTTTTTGAGTCTCGAGTTGGTTAGATGAGATGGGAGAATAATAATAATGGAAGTAAATCTCAATCTTCTATCTTAATCCTCTTTTCCCAATCATTAACTGCCTTGTGAGTGCATTTACTAATACAGGCTATCCCCAAGCTTCTGCAGTAGCTCTGAGGTCAATTATGATCAAGAAGATTATTATATATGCTATTTTCTTTAGAATAGATGAATCTCCCACTTCCCTTGGGTAGTTAATCCACCAGGGTTCCCATAACCCTAGCCAGGGAAGTTAGCCGCTTATGTTCATGCAACAATCCATTATAATCGATAAATAAAGCATGTAATTAATTGCACAATAATGAGAATAATAAAATCCAGAATCTACTATTGAATAAAAAAACCCAATGATCTCATGAATAGAGTATCAATGGTAAAAATAATGTAAAAGTATGTAAAAGAATATCAAAGTATGTAACCTAGTAAAAGATAAACCTTAGGGTATTTATTGTGTCTAAAATATACTCAAAAATCCTAACAAAAATGGGAAAGGTAAAGTTAAGTCGACACATGGTAGGACTCGCTTATTCACATGTATGCTCATCATACAAGATGAACCATTCCTCTCATATCCATTCCAGTGTCTGGTATCCTCAGGATTTAACTTTCTATTCTTTATATGAATTCTGCTCATGAGTCGTACCTTGATCATATGACTTGTGTCCCTCACTCGTAGCCACTTGGGACTTCTATCTTTCCATGATTTGAACACTGATCTACTTACGATTTCCCAAAGTTTCCCTATAAAATTTGTACTAAGACTTTCATCTCAGATACTTCTATGACTTTAAATTAGATGGTAGATTTAGATTCTATTATACGTACGACTTCTTAATATGGCTCGTATCCTTGCTTACGACTCAAATGCTTGACTCGTGTCTTCTCAAGACTTTGTTTTTCTTCTGCTTCTTGGTTTTTGTTATTTATATGAGTCAGCATCCAAGTCGTATGATGTATTGACAATTCGTGAGGAGACTCATACCTTGTAGTGACTTGGTATTTTTAGGTCTTTTTCTTCCATTTTCATCCCAACACTCTTGTAGATATATTTTACCTGCAATAAGTAAAAAAGTACATCATATCTACTAAAACAACCTAAGTTTATGCATAAATTCATAGTTTTAAGCATCAAAAGTGTCATGTTTCCACAAACTATCAACACCCTCAACTTAGACTTTTGTTTGTCCTTAGGCAAATAAAACCAAAAACTATTCCATAACACAGAAACAATGCTTAAACATGAAGCTCTTAAGCTACTCATGGCAGTGAGTTTTAATTAAATTTTAAATGTTGTAACTCTCCACCTTTTTTTAACTTTTAAAAACTCAAACTACAAAGAACAATTTAGCATGTAGAGAAACACAAGTGAATCCGACGATGGAATTATATTAGCAATAGACAATTGGGCATTGACACGAATTACATTCACCAAGAAATCTATAAACCTTGCAACATAACCCTGTGCGCTCACTGTTAAAGAAATCCTTTTCACTCAGCTAAGATTACTCAATTAATTCAGGGATATAACAAACCACACTCTTCCTCACAAAGAAGTATCACTGTTTTATACAGAATACCATAGGCTTGCCCTTATATTCTATTCCTATATTTTGAAACAGTTGAAGTAGGATCACTACAGGACTTTATTCGTCTTGTAATATATGTATGGGGATGGTATGATGTCCATTTGGGACTTACTTAGTGACTACACTACCTTGACACCACTCTTTCTTCAGGGTCCACTTATTCTTTAATTTTATTTCTGTCCTTATGTATCCCATTTTCTTTGACACGTTCAAGTTGGGCCAGGTGCAATTTTCTCACTTTATTTTTGTTTATTTGTTTTTTTCTTTTTCTTTCTATTGCAGTTTTTCTTCTTCTTTTATTTTCTTTTGTTTTTACCACACCTTCACTTTTTCATATTTTTCTTCTATACTACTTTTCTTCATACTTGTTTTCTCCTACACACCCCTATAATAGCCACCCTCTGCTTAGGTATTTTGTATAATTGGAGGTGCATAGTGTCCAGAGTGGACCAGAGACAAAATAGGTTCATTGTAAGGGAAACAGGAAGGTGAAATTAGTCTAATAAAAAAGAATGTGTCAATTTAGCTCAAAAATTGGATCAAAGGGATTCATTCTTATTTGATTAGACATTTATGGGCTAGTGGACTTACAACAAAAAGGGCCTATGATCATCTCCTACTTGACTATCCTTGACCTAGGTAAAAGAAACCAGGAATGTTCTAGATTCCTCTCCACAGAGAACTTAGTTATACCTCACACACTCACACAGGGTTAATTTACTAAGTACTACCTATCTAGTTTTGCAATTGTTTTCCCCTGATTGTTCTATCCCTAATCCTAATTCCATTATCAAATTCACAATAGTCTTCCACATACATATATCACACGGTTAACAAAAAATCAGTAGGGGTCTCAAATTTCAACACAATATTTTGAAACACAAATACATTGTATAATTTTTTCATATCCACAAATGTTTTGAAACTCATGAATCAGTTAAATTTAAAATCAATTCAAAACTCGTAATTCATTGCCAATACTTTTCAAAATCACTCAAAAATAAGAAAAAAACAACATTCTGCCATAAGTGCTAGTTTTCTTCGTATTTACGTTGTAAGTGCCAAACCTGTAAGTCATAATAGATGTTTAGCTATTTAAATTTTTCAGCTACTCCCAGATATTAAAAATAAGGTACAGTCCCATCTCCAAATGAAAATCCTTGAACTATCCCTAGTGCTAAAAAATAATTAGAAGGTAAGGATGTAAGGTCATACCTAGAAACTCAAGCCACTGGGTCAACAAAATCAGCACGTGGGCCTGAGAACCTGGTCCTACTATCTTCGGCAATTATCCCATCAGCAAGGACTGAATAAACAACAATAGTCGCGGGCATAACACCTTTCCCCTCAACATCAATAATTGTTGATCCTGAACCACTGGCTCCAATAGCTATCTCACAGACTCGTTTATGTTTGTATATCTCATCCTTTATGTTGTCTGCCTTAGTCTTCTTTTCAACCTCCTTGTCTTCACGCCTATTTATTTTTCTCTCTCTTTTGTTCTTAGGTCTCCATATTAGGTACTAATATTGGGTATAGAATAGACTAAATGTTATTAATATGGACTATACATACCACTATCTTAATCACGGGTTCTAGAATCACCGATCTATCAAATAACACTGATATCATTTTCTTTATTTCAGCAACCTTGGCTTTAATCTTAGCAATATCAGGCATCTACTCACTACCCAATTGTGTAGTAATCCTTGACTCAAAAGCATCAAGTCGACCTTGGATTCGTATATCTTGGCTCATCATCTATGGATCAACCCAGGGCTTCATGCCCCCTTCTATGAAGTTGACCTTGGCTTCCAGCCTACCCAATCTCAACATTGCCTTAATCCATATGAACTACAAAATAATTATCAAACTAGAAGGCATACCACTCGGGTAGGGTGGTAAATACTTTACCAGAGATGGGGCACTAGACGTATTCGCGACATCTGCGATCTGTGTTGGCTCAAACTGTCCACCCATATTAGCAGTATTAATGGTCTCAGCTATATTTTGCTGTCCATTCTGCCTAAATATATAAGCTACAATATCAGTGGTACTCCATACCTGTATGGCCTATGGGTTTGATGTATCTCGTATCATCCCAAGGTTAGTAATATTGGTGGACTCGATTATCTCATCCACCCCTGGGATCTCCTATACCCCTGTAGATCAACATAGTTACGTGATCATACAAAGATATACCAGCAGTGACTTCTCACCTTTTATAGCTCTATCTCTCATATCCCAATCTAGAAACTACCTAATATCAAACTCGTAACCATCTATGAGGTCTACTATCATAGCATCCCAAATTAGGCATAACATATTATGTCTTATGGTAGGACAAGGACAGTGTTGGGCCAATATCTACCATCCTTAGACTTGAATGTAAGTGTATTCTTTTTAATTTTCTGGGAGACTACCCTAGGACCATTGACAACCCATACGAGATTCTCTCAGCAATCCACCAAAAAAACCCCTTTTGTAACAACTCGAGACTACCCCCTAGTCTTCACATAGTATTTGTAACCCTTAAAGACCACAAGCTAGCCCATTAATGACATCTATTATAAGCACTGAACAATAATATTGAAATAATTATGGAAAAATAGGTTCAAATGATAAGGTTCAAAACATCTAAAATATTTATAATCAACAATAACATCTGAATATGAAATACTGTCTGAAAAATTATTCTGAAAAACCTCTAACTAAAACTATTTGAAAGTGCAGTTGATGGGACATTCCCCCATTTAACTCCATCTACGAACATATTTCTAAGCTGAAGTACTAAAATAAAAGGATATCCTCAATGGATAAAGACTCACTACTAAGCCTACTACTGCTGGCAGAATCTGGCTAAGAGAGGTCAGAAACTTTAGCGTCTAATCCTATGATATGAAATATCATAACACGAGAAATGGGTATGCGATCAGTACTTGGGAATGTACTGGTATGCTAAATAAGGTAAGGCTGAATGCATGGGTTCATATGTATGAACAATAACTAACTGACTGATATGTAAGAGCTAGATTAGCATACATAGAGGATCTATAACCACTGAATATACTGTGTATACTATAACTAACTATACAGAAATTGAATCTGAAAACTGATAACTAAATATACTAATAATTTGAGATCACTGATAATTTTAATTCAGATAATTGAGTGACTACATCTGATAGTCCTGATTCTATATAACTGAACTGAGTTCTATTCTAAAAACTCAAACTAAAACTGAAACTGTGGGAGGTAATCATCTAACCGATATGCCCCAATATAAACTAATAGGGTTCCAATATGTAACCCTAATTAGAAGGGCTCTAGTACTATGCCATGGGTAAAGAAAAAATAAAGAGTAACCCTCTACTAGTAAGTTCCCTAAAAGAGAATGGTGGTACCCTCTACTGGCAGGTAGACCACCTCACCTACCCTCAACTGGTAGGTTTGATATATCAACCTACACTGGCTATGTAGTTCTATAATGAATGGATTGATTTTAAGGATCACACCCTTTGCTGGCAGGTGAGCCCCCATCCTTGAGTTCACTCGATGCTGAATCCTACTCCCAACTGAAAGACATTGAACTGAGTATACTAAACTGTACTGGAATGATACTAAGATTACTTAGTTTTCATATGTTTTGTAACAAACTTAATTCTACTAAGTTCTGTAACGGACTGTGAGTACTACTGATCATGACATGACTGATACTCTTTTGTAACTATCACTGGCTCTAGGTAAATAGCTAAATTGTTGGGTATTAAATACCCCCAGGACTCGATAGCATTCAAAGTAAATTAAAACATCATCTTAAATAACATAATAATGTTCACTTGGTAATAATTCATTCATAAAGAGATTTTATCAAAGACTTGTAATGCAGTAACTTGTACATGAATGGGAGATACATGTTAGCATGCTAGAATTGCATTATTTAATTCTCATAGAAATTTTATCAAACACATAAGAAGTATACCTGTTTCATTAGATCACAAACACTTAGGGTTAACATGATTACAACAATCAACTTGCAAATTAAAGAGTTTATCATGAATATCATGTGATTCAACATATACTAGAATCAATTCTTTGAACTTGTAATCTAAATCTTGGATTAAAACTCAAATGACACCATGAACATGAATTCAATCGAATTCAAACATGGAAATCATAATTCATAACTCTTGTATTTTGAAAAAAAAAATCTTGGGATCCATAAAAGGTAAGGATCCATGGTTGAAAATCTAACATACATTAATTCATGAAATTCTAGTTCTTCTTTCGTTAGTCCTTTTGGGAGGTATGTTCTGTAAATAAAATGAAGAAATGGATTAGACTGATATACTAACTTAAGCTCATGCTCACTCACACGAAATGAATACCAAATAAAGGGAAACTTTTCCTAAAACATCTCATGTCCTCCTGTCCATAAGTGTGGTGTGATACTCACCCATGCAAAAGACTCTATATGATTCCACTTTTCAGACTCCATAGGACACTATTGAACCTTAGGCTCTGATACCAAGTTTGTAATAACTAGAGACTACCCCCTAGTTGTCACATGGTGGTTCTGACCTCGAAGGACCATAAACTAACCCATGAATGATATCTGCTGTGAGCACTATGCAATAATACTAAAATAATTGTGCAATAATAGGCTGAAATACAATAAGCTTCAAAATATCTAAAATACTGATAATGAACAATAACATCTAAATCTAAAATACTATTTGAAAATCTACTTTGAAAACCTCTAACTGAAATTGTCTGAAAGTGGAGTTAATGGGACATTCCCCCAACTAACTCCATCTACTAACATACTTATAAGCTGAAGTACTAAAATAAAAGAATATCCTCAATATATGAGGACTTACTGCTAAGTCTACTACTACTGGCTGAATCTGGCTAAGACCAATCAGGAACCTGATCATCTGAACCTCTAATATGAAACATCATAGAGCAAGAAACGGGTATGGGATCAGTGTGTGGGAATATATTGGTATGATAAATAAGGTAAGGTTGAATTCATCAGATCATATGTATAAACAATAACTAACTAAATGATATACAAGACCTTGATTATAATACATGGAGGATCTATAATTGCTGAACATATTAAGCATACTATAACTCAGTATACTAAACAAAATCTGATAATTGATAACTGAATATAATGATAATTTGATATCACAAACAATAGGAATTACTGATAACTGGGTGAGTGTATCTGACAGTCTTGATTCTATAGAATTAAACTGAGTTCTATTCTAAAGACTGAGACTAAACTAAAACTGTGGGAGGTAATCATCTAACCGATATGCCCCAACCTAAACTAATAGGGGTCCAATCTATAACACCAACTGGAAGAGTGCCAGTACCATGCCATGGGTAAAGACAAGCTAAAGAGTAACCCACTACTGGCAGGTTCCCTAAAGAAGAATGGTGGCACCCTCCACTGACAGGTAGAGCACCTCATTAACCCTCAATTGGAAGGTTTGATGTCTCAACCTACATAGGCTAAGTAGTTCTAAAATTCAATGATTGCTTCTAAGGATCACACCCTCTGCTGGCAGGTGAGCCCCCATGCTTGGGTTCACTCAGTGCTAAATCCTTCTCCCAACTGAAAGACACTGAACTGAGTATACTGAACTCGACTGTACTGCTACTAAGATTACTGAGTTTTCCTAAGATCTGTAACTAACTGAATTCTACTATGTTTTGTAATAGACTAAATGTACTACTGATCATGACATGCCTTATACTATTTTGTACCTGTCACTAGCTCTAGGTAAATATCTAAATTATTGGGTATTAAATATTCTCAAGACTCGATAGCATGAAAAAATTAAAGCAAAGCATCATCTTAAACAACATAATAATATTCACTTGGTCATAATTCATTTCTAGAGAGATTTCATCAAATACTTGTACTGCATTAACTTGTACATAAATAGGAAATATATGTTAGCATGCTAGAATGGAGATATTTCATTCGCATAGACATTTTATCAAACACATAAGAAGAATACATGGTTCATTAGATCCTAAACACTTAGGGTTTAAATGGTTACAACAATCAACTTGCAAATTGAAGGGTTTATCATGAATATCATCTAATTCAACACATACTAGAATCAATTCTTGTAACCTGTAATCTAATCATGGATTAAAACTCAAATGAAACCATGAACATGAATTCAATCTAATTCAAATATGGAAATCATAAATCATAACTCTTGTATTTTAAAAAAAATTCTTGGGCTCATGGAAGCTAAGGATCCATGGATGAACATCTAACATACCTTAATTCGTGAGATTCTTAGAATTCATAGAAAGATTCTTGGGATTGACCTTAATACTTGAGCACTAGGGTTTATTTTCTTGAGAGGTAAATACCTTTTGATTATTGGGAAAAGTTAATAATTAAGGGTTTTGAATGTTTTTAGGGCTTAAATCCCACATCTAGGCTGAATAAAAATTATAGGAAAGACTATTTTAACCTTGAGCACAACTTTAATATGAAATTTTCTAGATCTGGACCCCTGGCACGACACGGGGCTCTCATGTCATGTCACCAAAAAATTACAACTAGGAAATTTCATGGTGTTATCACGTTGTCCTCTTTATTGTGAACTAAAAGTGCACCGCAACGTGGTGAAATTGTATTCGTACATTGGAAATTGACAATTATGAACTGGGTCTACGGAGCGATGAACCAATATTATGGAGCAAAACTGGAAATTGACAATTGCTATTTCTAAAAGCTCTGCAATGCACTATTGGCCTGAATAATGATGTTTAACGATTGAAATTTAAAATTTCCATAACATCTTACCCCGTTGTCAGATTTAGGCAAATTTTAAATTGTTGGAAAGCTTATTGGATTTCCTACGCAATGACAGGATCTTATATTAAAATTACTGAGTATTCCAAAAATGTTATTTTGGATAACCCATGTACTGAGGGTTTATCTAAGCTATGGAAATATAGGGTATTACATGTCTTCTCCTCCGAACCTATTTGTTTTTGAGTAAATTTTCTCATCTTCTCTAGCCGATAGTATATCTCCCCTATGTTCATAGGAGGTTGATAATCCAGTCAGTATAATGATCGGCCAATGTTGCATAGAGAAATATTTACCTAAACTTCTAGACTAGTAAACATAGGGATAGGATCACCATTTTTTCACAACTGACTATGTGGATATTTCCTGTTAAGCTCATCTTTCTATGCCATATAGATATCATGGACAAGTACCTCACTATATTGTTTTTTGCTCTCATCATCCATTCAAATCTATGTTGCTTTAAGTGCTCTTCGAATCTAGGTAACTTCGCATCTGAATAGTTTTCAATCTATGCCCCAAATACAACACCCATTTAATCTTTCCAGATGGTAGTCTGACATTCTATCAGTAAATATCTCTTGCATACTGGGGTACCCCCGTAATTCAATAATGGACACCAGAGCAGTGGTAAATACAAGTGAAGGGTCCTATATATGTTTTGGTATTGCATCAACCTCTTCTATACCATGATCATTCTAAGATCTTGCTTCTTTTGAACTAGACTCTGCATCATCTGATGGTTAAGGTGTATAAAGAGGGGAAATAGTCAAGTTCATTCTTCTTGAATCCCTTAGAGGTGTGTCCTCCAAAGATGCTATCTTCTTTCCTTTAGTTCCCTTTTGTGCCTTTGGGTCAACCTTGCCCTTTTATGTGTAGTCATATAACTCACCACTACTAGTGAAAGATTCAGTGGCTTTAAAACTGGATGACTATACTTTTTGTTTCCCTTATTGGCCACTTGTTTAGACGAAGATTCATTTTTTTGAGGCATTGTACCTGTAAGTACACCTTTATTAGTAATTAAATAACAAAAAGAATGTAAAATAAGAAAGTAAATTGTCAATGTACATTTACTATTAAGGGTACGGGTAGAGGGTATAATTCATATTGAATGGGTATGACACATATGATCAAGTTGTATGATACTTTATGTATTCATGGATGTTTATTGACTTCCATATTAGTCCACCTAACGAGTAGTGAGCTAAGGTACGATTCCTAACTAACGCTCATAAGGAAGTCAGAAATATATTTCAAAAATATAAATCTTCCTAGGTTAGTACGACTTAGGTGTATGAGTCATATAGTTTGTGTAGGACTCGTTTATTCCAGTCATACCCACAACAGAACTTAAACTTAGTTAAAATGGTATGTTGTCATAGGTACGAGTCATGTTACGACTCATTACTTGTGGGTACTAGTCCTAAGATATCTCGTATCCACTGCAACATAGAGGTTAAACTTAAGAGTTGACTCCAAATCAAATTTCCCAAAATACCCATCTACTTTATACAATAATATTCCACAAATTTGGACAAACTAACACAAAATATAAATGCCCAAACCCTATTTCACGACCAATTTTCATTTTCAACTAAACTTCTATGACTAGGGCATCAAAATTTATCCCTCAAGTAAATTGAACTTAAACTAAGTTACGAATTACTCAGATTTGGGATTGAAACTCAAAATGTAATGAATATGTGTATGAAAACTTACCTGTGTGGTTGAATTTTTAGGTTTGACCAATTTTGAGTTTTGCTCTACCAAATTCATGCTTACTTCATGAGAGATGAAGAATCCAACACGTTTGTAGTTAATTTAAAGTGTTTTTTGTGTCCATGCATTCAAATTTCTTTAATCCATTCATATTCTCTATCCTGTGACTTGTCTCATTGGCACTCGATCATTCTTCTCATTAGGAACAACAACAAAACCATCTTTTTTATAACACATTATACTAGACTAACCCACTTACTATTAGTAATAGGACACACTACACCAGGATCTAACCACTTGATTATTTTTTTTTAACCACGTCCTATATAGGAGGATTGAGTTATTGCTGATGCTCTTTGTGTGGAATACAATCAGGCTCCAGTTGAATTTTATGAGTACAAAAACTAGGTGAAATACCCATAATATCTATAATGGACCAACCTATGGCCCTCTTGAATATCAATAATACTGATAACAATATTTTGTACTTTTGTTTCTCCTAAGTTAGTTGAAATGATTACCAGCAAAGTGTTATTAGCTCCTAAAAATGCATATCACAAATAAGAAGAGAGAGCCTTCAACTCTAAAATAGGTGGCTCTTCAAATAATGAATAAGTGGGTGGAATAGGTCTATTCTTCAGGGCCAAATTAAGCTTTTTTGGTGCATAAGTATACGAACCACTCATATACCGTGCACACACTATTTTATCATACTCTTCAATACTATCACTATCAAAGTTCATGATCACGGCTGTAAGACCTTAAAGCCCAATGCCTCTTTAATAAAAACATAATCATTAGAATCATCATCCCAAAGAGTAATAGAATCAACATCATGGAGAGAGTCTATCTCTTCATTATACACATCAATCACAAATATAACTCTTAACTCATCTAGCTTCTTTATGGTTTTCCATACATTAAATATAACTTGCTCATCATTGAGTTTCAACATCAGATATCCTAGCTCCAAGTCAATAAATATCCTTTACATTGCTAAGAAAGGTCTTCCCAAAATAATTGTGACTTAAAAATCCACTTTACAGTCTAATATCACATAATCAGCAGGAAAAATAAAAGAAGCCACCTTAACAAATACATCATATCAAATACTAACTAGCCTTTTTAATATCCTATCTTCCATCACTAGACTTATGGTAGTTGGAGTAGGGGGGTCCAGTATCAACTACTTAAATACATCTAATGAAATAAGGATTCTATCCCCCGAATTATATAGCACATGACCAAAGTGGAAAGATCCAATGGTTCAAGGTATAGTCAAGGCACCCAGATCCTCCTTCTTCTCTACCAAAGATCTAGTTGCCATAATGTTATAATAATGAATATTATCAACTTGCTCATAACTGGCTGATATCTCCTTGGTGATTAGATCCTTCATTAATTTTGCATATCCTGGCATTTTCTCTAATACCTCATCAAGTGGGATGTTGACTTATAGCTCCTTAGCATAGACAAAAATTTATGATACTTATACTCTTTTTGATTCTCTTTTTGCCTTTAAGGAAAAAAAGGGGTCCAATCTCTGAATGGGCTTCAAAAAAGGCTCATCAACCTCACTTTCTCATATTTTTTACGTGTTACTACTCTTCATATCAATAGCATCATCATCAATATTTGGCTCATAAAAAGTGGGTAAAAGTGGGTCCATAGTTCTTTTAACACTTCAACTGGCAATGGTATGGCAGTGACTATCATATTTTAGATTTGAAATTATTTTACTAGGAAGAGTGCCAAGTTGCCTCTGATTTAATGTAGACGATATCTAACCATAATATTGTTCTAGTTTTTTAATTGTTATATTATGTGCAACAACTTTCAGATTCACTCTGGATAGGTCTACCTTAGTCTCTTCAAGATAGCTCTTTTGACTTTTTTGCCCTTTGACTAGTTTTCACAACATTCCTCCATTCTATATTCTGAATAATGGTTAACTGGTGGTACGTATTTGGAACTTTTATACTTGTAGTTATCTTTCCACCAACAATCACCAACTCTCTTTTGACTTCTATCTTTGTATCAATCATTATAAGAGTTTTGACCTTGATTTTCTTTCCTTTGGGCTCAAAAACCTGCCAAACTACGATCAAGATACTTCGCTTCCTCTTTAGATTCAATCTCAAAGTTTTGTAAGTAGACCCCTGTGCCACAACTGTATCCACTTTCTTAGCACTCATTATTGCAAACTATTTTGTAAGTAGTGCAATATCTGTCCAACTATGCAACCATTTGTTCTACAAAATCCTGACTAGTTGTATATGCATTATATGCTCCAATAACATATGTACTAGCACCATGCTCAATATCTCTAGTATGAAGACCTCTATTTTTCATCGAAATATCATATAACATATCCTAGAAGCATCCGCTAAAGATGCGTAAATACAGCTTCTAAAATTGTGTCTGCCATTGCTCTCGAACTGACATTCAATGATCTATTATATATTTTCAACAAATTTGATCATCTGATTCTGTGATTAGGTACCATGTTCAGTTTTTTGTTGAATCTAAACCATGCTTCATACATAGATTTTGCTGGTAAATTTTTGAAGTTATAAATCTCAACTTTTAATTATAGGATATTTGCAGAAAGGAAAAATCTATCTAGAAACTACTTACACAACTCATGCCAGGTAGTGATTGAGCCTCTAGGAAGTTTCCCTAACCATAGTGAAGCTTCTACAGTGAAGGAAAATAGGAGCAACCATAGTCTCAAAGCTTCTTCATCTACCCACGGAATAGCCTATGACAAAAAAATCCCAGTTAAGTTAGCAAGATGCATGTTTGCATCATCAGTTGTTAATCTTGAAAATACACCCTTCAAATTTAGCAATTGGATCATCGGTCTGGTATTGCAAAATTTAATATTTGGGGGTAGTTCGGGAGGAACACGGCTCCTACTTAAGAAAGTTCAACATATCCCATGTCTTCATCATCATCATATGGTTGAAGATACTGATAAAAAGGAATCATAGAGGCTCTACCTCTTTGCATTCTTCCTTGCTGCACTTGCACTTGTCTTCGCCTAGCTAGCACTGCATTCTCAGCTCAGGCTTGCTCTTCCACCACTCAAGTTTATTTTATTATTACTGCTAATGATTTTTCTTTTTGTCTATCAAAAAGATTCTATGGTTCATCTGTGGCAATTATGAGGGTCTAGAACCCTAGCCAAAACACCATTATGAACTTGTTCGACCATCCTTCGTGGTGTTTGAAGAATTCATTTAGGATTTGATCAAAGGGATTAAGGGATTTCCTCTTGTCCTAGTGTTTAATATAAACCGGTGTATGACAAATAAAAATCAAAGAATAAAACCTACGAACTTCAAAATATTTAATTAATAAATTACACCATCTCTCCTAACAAAGATGGCAAAATATGATGTCGCCCCAAACATGCCAAATATAGTAACCCAGCTAGGTTAGGGTCCTAAAGCGAAGATGTGGAATAGTTGCTTAACATAATGTTTTCACGAGCAGTCCAAAACAGTGAATGAGGTATTTGAAAGTAATCAGTAAATAGTAACCGAACTTAAGCGCTTTAAGTTGTAAGTAATTGAAGACGAACATTAGGACTGTGCTCATCGTGGTTTCTTAATTCCAAGGGTTTCTTGTGTTCAACCCATCTATTTTACTATTCAGCATGTCAGGTCAACAAGATATTTATCGTCAATAGTGTTGTGAATGTGTTGATTAATCTCACGCTTTACCTTCGCAAGTGTCAGGGCATTACCTTATTTCTCTTTGTCTATGACTTTAGTTAAACTCTCAGCTTTGAGTCTCGAGTTGATTAGTAGAGATGTAAGAATAATAATGATGGAAGTGAATCTTAAATTCCTATTTGAATCCTCTTATTCCAATCATAAACTTCGTTGTGTGAACATGTACAAATACAGGATAACCCCAAGCTTCTGCAGTATCTCAAAAGTCAATTATGATAAAAAGATTAAGATACATGCAGTTTACTTTAGAATAGATGAATCCCCCACTTTCCTTGCATAGTTAATCTACTAGGATTCCCAAAACCCAAGTTAGGAAAGTTAGCTACTCAATTTAATGCAACAATCAATGATAATCAATAGAGAAATCATGTAATAAATTGCAGAATAATAAGAAGAATAAAATCTGGAATCTGCTATTGAATAAAAACACCTAATGATCTCAAGAACAAAGTATCAATGTTGAAAATAATGTAAAAGTATGTTAAAGAATATCAAAGTGTTTAATGTAATAAAAGGTAAACCCTAGGGTATTTATAGTATCTCAAAAAATAATTAGAAATGCTAATAAAAATGGGAAAGGTAAAGTTAAGTCTTCAACTTTTTGTTCTTCATACGACTTCTGCTCATGAGTTGTACTTTGATCATAGGAATCGTGTCCCTCACTCACATCCACCTGGGATTTCTGTCTTTCCAAAATTTTAACACTAGTCTGATTATGGTTTCCCTCTATGCGTCGTACTCAGACTTCTAACTTATATACTTGTAAGACTTTAATTTTGGATGGTCTCTTTAGATTATATTATGCTTATGACTTCTTGCTATATCTTGTATCATTGATTATGACTCAGATGCGTGAGTTGTATCTTCCGAACACTTTGTAGTTCTTTTGCTTCTTGGTTTTTGTTGTTTATACAAGTCAGCCTCCGAGTCGTATGATGTGTTGACGGCTCGTGAAGAGACTCGTACCTTTTAGTGACTTGGTCTTTTCAAGTCTTTTTCTTCCATTTTTATCCCAATACTCTTGTTGACCTAGTTTACCCATAATAAGAACAAAAGTGATTGATATCCACTAAAATAACCTATGTACATGTATAAATTCATGGTTTTAAGCATCGAAAGTGTTGTATTTCCATGTCACATCTTGTTACCCCCTGAATGGCCCTTGATGGGTATAGCTGCACTAACTAGAGATACCATAAGAGTATGGTATTCCCATGTACCCTTCGCTTTTTATGATACATATATACAAGTGTAAATTATGGTATTCCTGTATACCTGTATGTATTATATTTGTGGTCACCATGACCAATCCTGATGTCAGGAAACCTGAGTTTCTAGTATCCATCAATTATACTTATACCTTCACGGTTAGCTATCACACCCCACCATTATTGCCCAATAAAATCAATTAGCAAAACCAAACTACCAATTCCATTTATTATTAACCAAGGATATAAGTAGTGGCATTGTCATATCGACCATAGCTTGCAATAAATTTCCATAGCTATTCTCTTTAAATATGGGATTCCCAAGTACCCATAGATTACATGATTAATTTTTTTGGGGATTCGCATGCACCCCACAATATGATCATTATTATGTTTTCTAGGGGGATTCCAATGTACCACATAAGTGTATTCAATTAATACATAACCATGACAACCAAGACCTTACTATTTAACCATTAAAGACCATCAAAACCAGTTAGCGTTCCATTACCACTTTATACTACGAAAAGTTTTCAATAGAAGTTCAAAAATATAGTAAAAACATTCTCATAAGCATTTTATCAAACTTATTGAGAGCATATAGTTTTCAAAACCAAAACCAAGTACCAATCATCCACTCTCTTGCAACCATATGTTTAAACCACTATTAAAATATAAAAAACATAATTAAAACATGGGAAAACAGAACCAAACCATTTATAACCAAATCCCCAACATATATTCAAAACCCAAACCATATCATAATTTTGCCATCAAACCCATACATAAAGCATGCCTTTAGTTGGATATAACAATAAGGAGGACTAACATTCCTTACATTACAAAGATGATGGAGAGAAACCACCCTTGTAAGCCCCAAGTTAACCTTATTTAAGAAACCCTAGCCTTCCCTGACCCATGATCCTTGAGAAAATTTGAGAGAATTTTTAAGTTCTTAAGATTAGAATAATAGGGTAAATAATATCCCAAAAGTGTAATAAGTCTTGGGGTATTAAGAGATTATGGGGAAAATGTCTAAATGATCCACAACTTAAACAATATAAAAATTCTGTATGAGGGTATGACCACTCTCCAAATGGTACCCCAAGGTAAGAGTGGGGCCCTTTTATCATACCCTAGGACCCCTCTTAGACCCCAAAACTTTCCAATATACGACTAGTTACCTAAATACATACCTTAGGTAGAGTAGGCACTTCTAGGTTAGACATAGGGAAATATACACCATACAACTAGTACCCTAACAAACGACTAGTGCGATCCATTTTTACCATGGACAGAAACCAACCAACCTAAATTGATTAATATATGACCAAGAACCACCAATAATACCCTGTCATAGTCTAGCACCCACTAATCATATGTTGTCTAAAATCTAAAACTCAATAAATTTCTGAGGATTAAAACCTAAGTTATTTGATATGGGTTTGGAAAATAATTATAAGATTTATAATTTAAGAGTATTATTATTGTTTTCTACTGGAGTAGGGGTGTATACTCTATTGTTGTTGACTTATGAAATTTGATATTGTGTATTTCCCATGTTAGAGCTTTATTTTACATCACTATCTATATCTGTGCATTTAAATGCCTTTATTCTAGATAAAATACACGCACATAGGCCTATTTTTCTAATATAGTCCTTATTAGAGTATTGATTGCCTTTGTCGTGATAGAATACCTAAGTTAGCGGTGTATATGATATAAATAATATCTTACATGCATATTTATTCGAATGGAGCCTAAATTTAGTTGATTATGAATTTTAGACATGATTTGATTTCTGGGATCACTTAATTCATAGATGTTGGATGAATTTGATATCATCATATTGATTTGATTGTGAGAATTACATCCTCATTCCATTCATATATATTTATGAGATACTAGTACTATTGAGAAACACTAATTTTGAAATAAAATAGGACACTTTTATGAAAACCCTCTCTGTGAGCATGGGCTAGAGATATGAGTTGATATTTAGATATGAGATAAGTATATGGGTTACCAACCCCAATTGGTCTTACCCTGGATATGCAAGCACAGTGTGTGTTTATAGAAAGTCATGTGATGGCTTTTACCATTCATCCATCCACATTGCATTGTATTTCATTTGCATATGTATCTTTAATTATTTATTTATTTTTCTTGACATATGTTTAGTTTTAGCATATTTTTCAAGTATGTTTGTGCTATTTTCATTTTTGATTAAATAATTAAATTCGTAGTTGAGATTGTGTAATATAGTGTTTAGGAATTTTTAGCTTACAGGTGATGTTCTCATAATATATTTTGCTTATCTCATTTCAAACTAAGCTCAGTTGGCCTATGATACCTTCTTAGTACAAGTGCACCATACGTAACCTTACTATGCTAGTGTGGTGTAGATTCATGTATGCGTATAGGATATTGTAGCTGATTTTACACGGATTAGAGTGGTTCTTGAGGTATTACGTGCCCTAAGGATTCTTAGAGCTCAATCTAGACATCCTCTTATCTTACTGTATCTTTATTTTTGTTTTAGGGACATATATATGCATATATTAAGATTTAATTATGCATTAGATGATGTTACACTATGACACCTAATTTTGGGAACTTATGAGATTTTTTCTTGATTTCCACTTTAATTATGTTTCACATTGGCTTGACTTTGTTCTAGAATTCTCGCCATATTTTATGTTATTATCGATTTCATTTTTCCTTTATTATTTTTGGTGACTGGCTTACCTATAAAGTCTAAGCCATGATAAGTGACATTATGATCTATTTTTCACTCTTCTCTTTGATTATGGCAAGGAAGAAATCTTAAGAAGTTAGGAATGCTGATCCATTACACAAGGATGAACCAAGACCTGAGGATGAGGTAGAGGTCATATAAACCATTATAGTAGAGGTGAGGCACAAAGAGTTGCACATCTAGAGAAGGTTCTAGAGATTCCTCTCCCAATCCTTAGGTTATGTGTTCTATGGATGATTATCATATATGCGATGCAACGCCAGCCCATATCCCGTAGCGTTCAGTTGATACCCCTATGATTCAAGGTCTTTTGGTTCATCACTTGAGTTGGTTAAAGGGTGTTCCCTTGAGTGTACCTAGTATTTCACGAACATCAAATGATGTTCCACTATCAATACCAACATCTACTTACGATATCCTAATTTCTAGGGTACAACCATCACTACGGTAGCCTTAAGTATGGATTTAATGCATGCTAGACTTACTATTTATTTGGTTGATTTAGGTATAGTCATGTCTGCCACACTACCATATCATTTATGATTCAACAACTGGATAAAAGTTACATCGACCCATTGGAAATAATTTTGAACAAATAACCCTCCTATTATGCATACATTAAAGTAGAAGGTTAATTAAAAACTATGGTATTTTGATACTAAGAAATATTTAGAATATAGGGTGTAGCTTAAAGATGCCAACTGATGAGTGGTGAATTCACCATTTATTTGTAGTCAACATTTGTGCACACTACTGTGATTTGAAGGAATAAATGAGACAACAACTTGATTAAATGCATTAATTTCCATATTTTGTAGGTGTACAGCTAAGGAGATAGAAGGATGTAGAATTGAGCTGAAAAGACCAAAAAGGGAAGAGAAGGGAAAAAGTTGGAAAACCTGTCCAAACTTGGTCTCAGGTACCGCAATCGTGGATTAGACACCACGATCGCGGTAAGTCAAGAAAGTCAGCAGGATGCAATCTATTAAACCATGGAGTGATCACAGAGACGCCATTGTAGCTATCAAGAATCGATCATGGTATAGCGGGAAATCAACCCAGAGGTAAAGTATTTATTTAACACAGTCAATACCATATCTCATAAATAGGGGTCAAAACCCTTATATCATCATCATTCGAAAAACCTACCTCCCATACTTAGTGTAAGGGTTCTGTAATTTCTTGTATCTTGGAGCATAACATGAACTAACCTTGATCTAATAAGACATTATAGTGACTTTTAAGGTATATTTGACATCACACATTAAAGATTCATTGGATTCTAAAGTTTGGTTTTCCCTCTCTTTATGTTCTCATGGATAACATTGATGGAAATATTAGTTTGTTTGTGTTTATTATCATTATGATTTGGAAGATCTACCTCTTGGGAATAGGTTGGAATAGGATGCAATTGTGTGTGGTTTGTGATATATTTGTGTCTATATTAGAATGATGATAATTGTTCCATTATTTCTTGATTAAATTGGTTGGGATTTATAGGTGAAAGCCCCAAATTCTTGAAAGAGGGGATTTGGGTGATCTTCAGGAACCCACCTAATCCTCGAAAGAGGGATATGGGTACCAAAGCAATAGTGGACAATTTATGGGTACAACTTGGCAATTTTCACTATCTTAGTCAGCAGGGTGATTAGGAGGTTTACTATACCATACGTATCATCCTAGAAAAAGGAATACCCAATTGAGGTATTGGGTGGCTTTAATTGACACACTCGTTAAGTACTCAAATGGTTCAATGAGTGAAATTTTTGATGTTTTATTGAAAAAATAGCCTCAAATACCTTAAACCTAACCTAACACATCATCAACGATTCAAATTTGAACTGAATCATCATAATCCAATGTATAATTTTCACCTAGGAAATCAAATCCCAAGATCCATTTTAATTGATTATACTCTAATTATTCATAGTCATGAGTTAATCCTTTAGTAGCCTAAGAATAATGTTCAAACTTGATAAGATTGAAAACCCCCTAAACCATTATGTACCATAGTTTTGACCCTAGCAAGCAACTTTTATTTTGAATTGACTAAATCATCTCTCATATTGCTCCTCTTGGATTCGACCACAACACTTAGTTGGGTAAATATATTGAAAATGACTACATTACACTCAAATTAGGCGTGTAAGTTGAGCGTTATAAAAAATGGGGTCATTTCTAGGGAACAATATAGTGTATTGAGTTGGTTTGGAATTTTTGCTTACTTGCATTGAGTCAAACTTGAAAATATTTGCTTGTGAGTTTGTTTCATTTTTTTGTTAGATAGGTTTTTATTTTTTATTTGATAATATGGCATCTTAGAGTGAAAGTGAGTTTGATGGTTGGAAATCTTATCTTGATGATCCATATCTATATTGTGGTGAAACCCACTTTTGGAAATATTATAGATATGCTCCACGAAGAGAAATGTGCGCACCATCTCAATATTATAGGGAGTATAGTTGTTCTCCATATGGTGGTCAAGATGGACATTGGAGTGATTGTCCAAATACCCCTACCCTTGTTATGCTAACCCAATTGCTAGTTCTTTTTATGATTTTTATAGGTCTTATGTTCAAGAAAAGGAAGAAGGAAGCACTATAAGTAGTAATGTTGAAGCAATTTTTTAACTTATCTTTGATGGAGTAGAAATAATGGGGGATAACATACAATTCATGCATAAAGACATGGGGGCATGTAACGAGAAAATAAAGAAGATAGAATTTATAGGTATAGAGGTCAATCAGGCAAATGCTACCACCATGACCACACATCTAAATGAGCTTAACATTAAAGAATATTGGTGATTTCTAAACCAGTCGAGTATAATATGGTTGTAGATTCCGGAATAACTGAAATAGTGATAGAGTCAAAAGAAAAATCCAAGAAAATTTCTTATGAAGACTCCAGTCCATTTTGGGGTGAGGATACCAAAATGGAGACAACTCCAAAATTAGGAAAAATACCTCACTCTAACCACTTCTCAACATTAAGTTCGGTGGATTTGATGAAAATCAATCCACCCAAGTAAACATTGAATGAGGGTAAGAATAAACTATTTTCTTATATCCTTAAGTTTGTCTTTCCAAAAGGGTAAGCTAAGACTCTAATCTTAAAGGATAGGAAGCTTAAAGATTAATGTCCAATTAGTGGCCTTATAATGTTCTCACTATTTCCCAATTAGTCTACATGAAAGTTTAATGCAAAATTGGGCAAACAATTTAAGTCTTCAAAGTGCAATGATAGAACATGTGTCATCGTACCCTCACATTTGCGCAATGCACCTTAAAGATATAATGATAAAAAATTGGGCACGAAATTCAAATACTCTAAGTGGAGCCATAAATAATGGTTAAAGAGGCCTTAGTTACCAGGCTTCATTGCAATTGCGTCATCGCGATCGCACTAACCATGCCGTAATCATACTACTATACCAGCATTCAACATGGTTATCAATGCAGTTTCAAGGAGCACTTTTAACTTTTTTAATTCTTTTGGATTTTGTATTTAGGTCACTATAAGACTTATAGTTGGGGTTGGAACCCTACCCATGTGTGAATTCTTGGTTTTCTATAGTCGAACATAGTTTACTCAAAGAATGGAAATTTTGCGAATTAATTATTTTCATTGTTTAGTTTTCTAATTCTTTTAATAATGATGTTGGATGAGATATTCTATATGAGATACTGATTGATGACATTCTTAAGGAAAAGACATCATGATGGGGTTTTGATCCACATATGCAAGGGAATTATGAGTACCTATAGAATAAAGGCTATAAATTCAAGGTAAGTCTGAGTACTTGTGGCATTGTGGATTTGTGATTGAATTTATACCATTGGTGATGTCTGGGTAACCATTTGGTTGGTCTGTCAGTATGAAGCCAAAATATGAGACCGAGAGTTGGGTTGTTTCCACAGTTAACAAATTCTGTATGGTGCAAATGCAAAGCGAACACCCCCTCTATCAAATATTTTTCAAAAATAAAGTGCATGGACGTGAGTGGCATTGTTCCAGCTCTCTTTCTCTTTTTCTTACTCCAAATTTTTTACTTGTGAAAAGTGATAGATACTCCAATTTTTCCTCTAGCAGTAGGGGAAATTCAGACACCTTGGCTAATTTGTATTCCATTTGTGGTGAGCATATTTGTCTAAATCTTATGTATACTTGTACCATCTAGAACTTGCCACATTAGCCCCTCAAAGCTAATTTTTATTGTACTTTATTGGGGTGATTACCTTAGGCCATCTCTGCGACTTTGGGAGTCTACTTTAGTCTAAAAATCCTACCCTTATATAGATGTTATCCCTAGTTACCTACTTTGAGCCTTTATATCTTTCTTCGGTAAACAAATTGCAAACTGTGAGCCTTTTAATTCGTATCCCACTTTTGAACCCTATCCTCCGTGGACACAAAAATGCAAATTAATGTGAAAAATCCTAATTTGGGGGTGGTAAGGATTGTAAGAGGCAACTTTGGGCCATAAGAATAAAAGTTAGTGACAAAGAGCTAAACTTTGGGAACAAACAAATAGAATAAAAAAAGGACCTAAGAAAGGAAATAAAGAATGAAATACACAAGGCAAATAGGCAAAAAGAAGATTCTTTCCAAAAGATAGGTGCATTAAGGTAGTAAAAGTAGCCACGTGATTAAATAGTGAAGACAAAATAAGTAGCCCATGGTCAAAAGTTGGATTAAAAAGTATAATGTAGATGTTCAAGGAGGGTATAGTCACTTTGTTCCTAAATAATATAGTAACTCCCCAAAATCGGATCTCGAGACATCACACGGTGCTTAACGTCATAAGTGACCCCAAGATAACCCTTCATCTGGCATAACCCAAAGCAACTGAATAAAATAAATAAAATAGAAGGAATAATGAGGAAACAACCCATAACTTAGTCTGACCAACATGAAAGTAAATTTACACGGTCACAATTCTGCTCATATATATACAAATCTGAAACTGAATACACTAACTAATAGTGAATGTCTATGAAGCCTCCACTAGCATTGACCAAAGATACCCGGGTCATGACTCCCAACTACCCCTACTCAATACGATTGAATACAGAAAATACAATACATCTCAAATCTGAAAAACTCAAGTCCCTGAATCAAAAGGACTAATCACCTGTCGATCGAGAGATATGGCCTAGCTGAATATGATATGTGCGCTACAACTTATACCTATATTTTGGTAAGAATGTAGCCCATGGAAATATATGGGTAAGCACTTTGAATGTACTGAGTATGTGAGGGTTCTTGCAAAAATATAAATAGTATAATCAATTTCATGAAAACATGCATACGGACAATGATGACTCACATGGCTTGAGTTATATCAAATCATAGTTCTCATAATTTCATAATAAACAATTAATAGAATAAAATCTCGTAATCCGCATAGATCATTATAAATCATAAATTATGATAAATCATCCTAAATCATCATAAATTATCATATCGTTAAAAATCATCATAGGTAATTATAAATCATCATAAATGACCATAAATCATCATAAACATCTTGACTCTTTGACTCAAATCTCAGAGTGACTCAGTATTTCAAGAAACTTAATCTTATGGACACGGGAGTTTCCTATAACCAACAACCCCATGTGAGCTACGTGGAATACCAATGATTGAAACCCCCATTGTCGGGAGCTTCATACTCTTTGTACAACCTTAAAACTGTAATAATCACAATCAGGCTCTCTAGCCAATAATATCATAATCAAACAACCCTACGGTGGCACATAGGTTTGGTGAAATACCAAATATCTCTCTCGGTGCTAAGTGCTACTCCCCGATAAGCTCAAAACGCATTACGAAATCCACCACAACATCACAATTGTATATCATAAAGTCCAAATCAAATCTCTTTCTCATTTATCAAATCATATCAATTTGTGGATTCCTAACTCAACACATTTTAGCTCAAAACATTTAATCTTCCTCAACATCAACAAGGTATCAATGCATTGAACCATAACCGACTCAATATTTGGACAAGGGTATAAAGACTCAATATGTAATATTTTCTACAATGTAACTCATCAGAACCATCCAAAAAATACCAAGACTCATTGCAACTGCGATATCAATATACCCAATAACTCAAATCGTCATAAGGAAGCTCAAAATTTGACACATGGCTCAAAAACACTTCAAAATACAAATAATTCATTCTTGAACTTAAAACGTGGATACATGTTCAAAATATATCAATTCTTTATAGAAACACCAAGAATCCCAATCTTAAAATATCAATTCATTTAACGAAAATAGTCAAATACTCATGTGATTGAAAACTTACAATTCAAATATTTATAGGGTCATAATCAAATTATTTAGACATAATTCAACTTACAGAAACATATGAATCCATTAAATAATCATAATTGGCAATCTTGAACAATTTACATATATACATAATAGAAATCTAATGGTAGGATGTCTTGGAAATAAATTCATTTACCAAACTCATAATAATCCATAATAAAAATTAAAGATACGGGCACAAGAACGAAAGAATTATTCTTGTTCAAACCCCAGATACCTTAAAATGAAAGATTGGAATGAATTCTTGCCTTGAAATACTATTCAGAAAATTGATTGGTGCATCTCGAAAAGCTTTGAACGGGGACTACATTTATTGGATTAATTTGGAATTTCCATGGTGGAATTGGAAGATTTAGGAAGGGGAATTTAGAGGTTTAGGATTTCTTTCTTGGAATTTTGTTTTTTGAAAATAACAAACTTTGATGGCAAAAATCTGTTTTTATGCTTATTTACCTAATGAAATTAAAAAATGGCAGAAAAATCCTGCATACCTTGGTGACGAAAAACTGAATAACTCCTTGTTCGGATATAGTATTTTTGCAAAATTTATATAGTTAGAAAGCTAATTCAAAGATCTTTAATTTTATATATGGAAGGCCACCCAGTTCGTCATATATAAGGAGTTATGATCGACCGAACTTGACCCAAATCAAATCCGTCCCTCAGTTACTGATTTGACATGTTGAAATGAATTGATCGTAACTTATTACTGATGTTGGAATGGGGTGAAACCAATTGCATTGGAAAGAAAACTCAAAGATATTTGGTTTGATATGTAGAGGATCTCCCATTTCCTTATATTCAGGAAGTGATGATCATTTGAAGTTGGCCCTGAAATGCTGAAAATTTCTGGAGCATGCTAATCGCATGGTGCCACTATTTTGGGCACCCAAATGTGCCCTTATGCTACTCCAAAAATTCCGAAACTCACTCGGGATGTATGACGACCTTTTCCCATCACAACACAACTTGAAAATCGAAAAACGGATGTCGGAAAGGTCGTTAAATAAATACCCGAAGATCAGAGGTATAAATGAGAAAGTTTCAACACTTAGCAATTTTTTTTTGAGTGCTAAGCTTCTCTTGGCAAGATAAAAAAGCTTTAATGACTTGACACATTTGGGGGCGAAATGTTTAACGGAAGAAACTTGGGGTATGACATCAACTCCCCCTTGGAAACATTCGTCCCCGAATGTCGCTCGTTAGGTTAGGAAGGCAAGAAAAATTGAGGCTGCGCAACTAAAATAGCTTGATGAACTAGTTTATATTTTTCATAGCTTTGGAGTACTTTCCGATGCATAAGCTCATGATAATTACAACGAAATAGTTGAGTCTATTACTAAAAGAGTTGGACAAAGGAAAAATTATTAACTTTGATTTAAATCCGCATTCACAAAGAAAGAGATGAAAGATCTAGGATATGAAAACTCGGGATATCACAATATCTCCCTCTTGGGAGTGGTTCTCCCCGAATAATACTAATTGATACACGAGACACTTTATGATCGACCCATGTCTTAATACTTGGGTCGGAAACAAAAGCAAAGGCTGAATAGAATTTGGTAACTCGCTTCGACGCATATAAATCATTCTTGAAATGGTTATGCTCACGAAAGTTGAAGTAGTGAGATTGGACCATATCGGAAGATGGAAGAAATATATGAATCCGTCGGAATAACTATCAAATTGAATTTCTAGGTGCACAGACCAAATCAAGACACACTCTATTTCAATTAGGACATGATTCAAAATCTTTCCAAGGAACTTTCAACGCTATTAGGAAGCAATTGGGTTTGGGATATGGTCCGAACAATATATATATATATATATATATATATATATATTGACATAAGGATTTAGAACTCGACCCCAATTTTAAGTACAGAGCGTAGGTCGATCAGTCTTCTATCAAAATAATAGTACTAGACCACGCGCAGTACAACTTACTTTCAAGCTTATCAATACCCTTCGCACACCCTTTCTCCGCAATACTATTTTCCCCAAATACCAAACTTAGTTGATTCAATTCATAATTCTGACAAGGCATTTGCAATCTTAGCTATTAAAATCTAACTAAGTCAAACTCTCTCTCCTCATTTTCAAGCTTAATTTGGAGTCACCAATTCCTCCACCTACACCGTAACATAGCACCATTTTGAATTATAAATTTACACACATCCATATTGTTACAATTCTTCATCTCACAGATAATTATTATTACCACTCAATCAACCCTAATCCACTTAATACTCACCATTTTCAACAATCATATTCATATCAACAAGTCTTGAGGCTTAGGGAACTATTCATAGGCATATACGCAATTCAACTTATAGCAAGGCTAAGTCTTGCAACTAATATCCTTAGGAGATATATTCATAATACATGAATGCTATGCAAGATCAATTTACAAGAGCTTTTAGCTTAGACTTCTAAATCAACATAGACACTAAAACTTATCATAATATAAACTTTAATCTCCATCCATACATACACACATGATGTTCAAGCCTATCTTTATAATTACGTGTACATTCCTAATCAACTCCCATAAAACACCTTTTTTAAATTCCACAATCCTTTATTAAGACAACTTTCGGGCACTATTCTTAAGAAAACACCCACTAACTTTTCCAATTAACTAAGTCATGCACAAGACTTCACTTCAATAATTCCCTACCTACAAGAAAGATAAACCATTACACAACCACTTTCACAAGCATAACACGAAATGCTTCAAATAACCATGACATCCATCAAAAGCCTAGCCTCAAGCTTACTCCACACTTGCCACCCTTAGTGAAATTGAACATGCCACAATCTTTATCAACAAAATCACGCTCACTCTCTTCTATTGTCACCACTATTCATCCACACTCCCTCGACAAATGGAAAGTCATGAAAGGGTAGAATATGAAGGGATATTGTGTATTACTTGATGTAGTTATTGAGGCCGGAGAACTAGGACATCAAATACATGAATTCAACCAGAATCAAGATTAAAGATTAAGGACACCCAGGACATAAATTGAATCTTATTGGTCGCTAAGGGTGTTGCCGGTGGACTGAACTTGAACATACAAATAAAACTTAAGAACATGCGTTATGAACTACGCAATTTGAGTTTGGATTTTATAGCTTATGGAATGTCGATTTCGCCTGCTAGAAAAATTGGGGCTCCATATTTTGATAGTTAGAATGATACATGTTTTCCCATGATATGCATGAACATGTATTATGATCGGGGGAAGGAAACATAAGGCATGAGAAAATATTAAAGTCATTGAAAAGGCTGGGGTAAAATAGGATTAACACCACTACTTCTCACAACCAACTTGCAACCCACCGATACACCTACCTGAATCCCACAATCTTAACTTCATTAATTTTTTTTTCTATCTCTCCCTTGGACTTAACTCAACACTCCGAGTCAACGAATCACAATACAAACTCTAGTCCACGGCATTCGCTTTATTCTAGGTCCCCAAATATACCCATACACTAGATCCATAACTTAATCCGCATAACTACACCCGCGAGCGCAAAATCCATTCTTAACATAATTCTAAACTACCCACCAACTTAGACAACTTCAAAAGTTATCATACAATAATTCATGCACTCCGTAGCTTAGATTCTAGCACTTACCATGGATACATCAAACCTTCGCTAAACCATACTAACTTCTTCGTGCTTTACTAATATCACATCTCAAACTAACACCCTCGTCAACCTCTAATGCCTAAGTTAACTCACAGATATATTGTATACCACATATCCTCATTCATACTTACCCGATCGAGGATAACACTAATCGCTTAACATTTAATAACTTAAAAAAAATCCTCATAACTCCTTGAGCATACTACTAACTCAACACACAATATCACACTTGATTATAAACAAATGGACTCAAGCTCCCGTATGTACGGTTCAAACCTACTAAATCTCATCCCTATCACTAACATCGTAGCAATTCAATCATTAAATTCATTTTTCTCATCACCCGCAATACAAACTTAACAACTCACTCTGACTATGATTAATAACAATCTCAACAGCCATTTCCATCAATCAAACACCCCAAACATACTAGTCCACCAAAACCTCATAACGATAATAATCATCCACAATTCCATGGCCTATGCCATAATAATTTATTAACACTGCCTTCCACCATATTTCAAACCAATGTAAGAACACAGAGTAAACAGCCAGCTGCTAGTGAATCGAAAGAGGCCTCACACGGCTTCACTAGCCTTTGGTTTTGTATTTTGAAAAAGGAAATAAATATCAAAACAAGTATGCTAGTGAATCAAAATAAGCCCCACACGTCTTCGCTATACTTCAAGTTTTTATCAAAAGATGATTAGAAAATATTTTCAAGAAATAAAAGCCTGGTACACCATAATCAAGGATCCAAGAATATGTGTCTCGCTTTACCTCAACTGAACAACTCAAGAGGGATGAGGATACATCTTGAAAGCTATGGAACCTTTGCTAGTAAGCCCGGGAATATAATCAAGAGAGGAAATGGGAACTAGTTAATCACCTTTTCTCAACATTAGTACATGGATAAGGAAAATATGAAATCACATCATGAATTCTAGAGAGAAATCCAAAAATACTTCTGACATAGGCTTAATGCACAACCTTTAAGAACGTACATATGACACCTCAATTTTTTGGAACTCAAGAGCAATAATGAAATCAATTTTTTTCTAGCTCACTTACAAGCCCGTAATATCAAAGGAGATTATCTAAGAAAGCACCATCTACAAGGATTTACACTTGAATATATACGGTATTTTAGAACAAAGTGAAATGGCCCAGTTTATGCAAGATATGAACCCGTATGAATTTTGTAAGGAACATTTCCATAGCACAATCTACGAGTTGAAAGAAAGGGAACATTTTTATAAATGCCTCGTAGCCTCTCGAAGAAAAGTACAGACGTCTCCATACCAGTCCACAATACTCTCTAGACATGGCTTCATAGAAACCCTAGGACACTTGAACTTTGTGCTTTGATACCAAGCTTGTAACGCCCCAAAATCGTATCTCGATACGTCACACAATGCATAAGGTCACAAGTGACCCCAAGCTAATCCTTCATCTGGAATAACCCAAAGAAACTGAATAAAATACATAAAATAGATGGAATAATGCGGAAACAACCCATAACTTAGTCTGACCAAAATGATAGTAAATTTGAGCGGTCACAATTCTACTCATATATATACAAATCTGAAATTCAATACTCTGACAACTAGTGGAAATCTAGAAGCCTCTGCTATCATTGACTAAAGATAGTCGTGTTATGACTCCCAACTACCTATACTAAATACGACTGAATACAAAAAATACAATACACCTCCAATCTGAATAACTCAAGTCCCTGAATTAAAAGGACTAATCACCTGCCGATCGAGAACTGTGACCCAACTAAACATGATATGTGCACTACAGCTGGTACCTATATTTTGGTAAGAATGTAGCCCATAGAAATATGTGAGTCAGCACTTGGAAATGTACTGAGTATGTGAGGGTGCATGCAACAATATAAATAGTATAATCAATTTCATGAAAACATGCATACGAACAATGATGACTCACTTGGCTTGAGTTATATCAAATTATATTTTTTGTAATTTCATAATTAACAGTTCATATGATAAAATCTCCTAATCCACGTAAATCATTATAAATCATAAATTATCATAAATTATCATATCATTAAAAATCATCATAGGTAATTATAAATCATCATAAATGACCATAAAACATCATAAACATCTCAACTCTTTGACTCAAATCTTGGAGTGACTCAGTAATTCAAGAAACTTAATCTTATGGACCCGAGAATTTCCTATAACCAACAACCACACGTGAGCTACGTGGAATACCAACGTTTAAAACCCCTATTGGCAGGAGCATCATACTCTTTGCCAGGGAGTACGACCTTAAAACTACATTAATTACAATCGCGCTCTATAGCCAATAATATCATTATCAAACAACCCTATGGTGGAACATCGGTTTGGAGAAATACCAAATTTTTCTCTCAGTGCTAATTACTACTCCCTAATAAGCTCAGAATGCATTAGAAAATCCACCATAATATCTCAAGGGTCTATCATAAAGATCAAATAAAATCTCTTTCTCATTTATCAAATCATATCAATTTGTGGATTTCTAACTCAACAAATTTTAGCTCAAAATATTTTAATCTTTCTCAACATCAACAAGGTATCAATGAATTGAACCATAACCGACTCGACATTTTGACAAGGATATGAAGACTCAATACATAATATTTTCTACAATTTAACTCATCAAAACCATCCAAAAAATACCAGGACTCATTGCAACTTCGATATCAATATACCCAATAACTCAAATCGTCATAAAGAAGCTCAAAATTTGACACAAGACTCGAAAACACTTGAAGATACCAACAATTCATTCTTGAACTTAAAACGTGGATACATGTTTAAAATATATCAATTCTTGATAGAAACACCAAGAATCCCAATATTAAATCTCAATTCATAGAACGAAGATAGTCAAATACTCATGTGATTCAAAACTTACAATTCAAATCTTTATAAGTTCATAATAAAATTATTTAGACATAATTCAACTTACATAACCATATGAATCCATTAAATAATCATAATTGGTAAGCTTGAATAATTTACATATATACATAATCAAAATCTCATGGTAGGATATCTTGGAAATAAATTCATTTGCCAAACTCATAGTAATCCATACTAAAAATTAAAGATATGGGCGCAAGAACGGAAGAATTATTCTTGTTCAAACCCCACATACCTTAAAATGAAAGATTGGAATGAATTTTTGCCTCAAAATACTATTCAAAAAATTGATTGGCGCATTTCGAAGAGCTCAAAACGGGGACTTCATTTATCAGATTAATTTGGAATTTCCATGGTTGAATTGGAAGATATAGGAAGGGGAATGTAGAGGTTTAGGGTTTCTTTCTTGGAATTGTTTTTCAAAATAACAAACTTTGATGCCCAGAATTAGTTTTTATGCTTAATTCCACGAGGATGGGTAAGGCTAAAATGACTGGATTGCCCCTAATGATATTGAAAAATGGCAAAAAAATCCAGCGTACTTTGGCCACGAAAAACTGAATAACTTCTCGTTCGGGTATTGGATTTTTGCGTAATTTATATTGTTGGAAATCTAACTCAAAGATATTTAATTTTATATATGGTAGGCCACCCAATTCATCATATATAAGGAGTTATGATGGACCAAAGTTGATCCAAATCAAATCCGTCCCTCAATTATTGATTTGACATGCTGAAATAAACTGATCGTAACTTATTACTCCGATGTTAGAATGGGGTGAAACAAATTGCGTTGGAAAGCGATGGTTGTTTGAAGTTGGCCCTGAAATGTTGAAAATTTCTGGAGCATGATAATCGCATGGTGCCACTATTTTGGGCACCTAAGAGTGCCCTTATTCTACTCCAAAAATTCCCAAACTCACTCATGATGTATTATAACCTTTCCCCATCTCAAAACTACTTGAAAATTAAAAAACGGATGCTGGAAAGGTCGTCAAATAAATAGTCGAAGATCAGAGGTCTTGATGAGAACGTTTCAACACTTAGAATTATTTTTTTGTGTCAAGCTTCTCTTGGAAAGATAGAAGGGGGAATCGACACATTTGAGAGCAAAATATTTAACGGAAAAAACTTGGGGCATCACAAATATCCTAACCTACCCTTAACTATGTTACAAGTTCAAAAATCCCTTTGAAATATCCAAACAAGTGCATTCATTGAAGTGTCAATTGAAAATAGAGGTGATCCTATGGCATGGTACTTGTTAACATCGAGAGTTCATGAGAAAGAAATAGAGTTTCGTCCTTAAATTCCTTGTTTCATATTTGAAAACTTGGTGTGTGGAATTTTCCTTCTTGTGAGGAGGCATCTAAACTAGTTGGGTTAGGTGATTTTTTCATATCTTGAAAACTGCTGCAAAAGGAGTATAATGTAACTGAGGTCAATGAGGAGTTATTTATTGAGCTTTAGTGATTGTTGCATGATTTCTCTTTGAAGTCTTTTGCATCCTTGAAAATTGTGTGTTATGTTGAAGAGTGTCATGAAAATATTCTTGTCCTTGTTTGAAGAGCTATTTGTGGAAGCAATCAATTTAAACACATTATGATCATTTGGGTCATCTAAATTAGGCATAAAAGTGCTTTGTCTAATGGTAAATAGTAGTGTTGCTTGAGGACAAGCAAAACTTTAAGTTGGGGGTGTTGATGTGTGGTGAGTTCACTACTCATTTGCACTCAACAATCATGCACACTTCTATGATTTGAAGTCCTAATGAGACAAATTGATATTAAATACACTAGTTTTTATATTTTGTAGGTGCATGGGTGATGAGATAGAAAGATGTCGAATCGAGCTGAAAATGATCAAAAAGGGATGAGAAGTGCAAATATTGGAAAACCTGTTTAGACTGGGTCTCAGGTACCTCAATTGCAGGGTAGTCACAGTGATCGCAGTAAGTGAAGAAAGTTAGTAGGCTACTTTTTCTTGAAGAATACAGTGTTCACAAAAATGTTATCGCGGTAGAGAAGGAAATTAGCCTAGGGAAAAAAATCATCATTTCACAAAATAGATCCTACTTATCAAAAAAGGGCTCAAAACCCTCCTATCATCATCATTCTACAACCCTGCCTCCCATCCTTAGTTAAGGTTTTTGTAATTTGTTGGAGCATGGAGCAAAACTTGTACTAATCTTGAGCTAAGAAGACATTAGAGTGGGTTTTAAGTATAGATTTTGCATCACCCATTGAAGATTAATTTGATACTAAAGTGTGGTTTGCCCTCTCTTTATTTTCTTATGGATAACTTTGATGGACATATTTATTTATTTGTCTTTATTATCAATATGATTTTCTCAATCTACCTCTTGGGATTATGCTGGAATAGGATGCAATTATGTGTGGGTTGTGACATATTTGTCTATATTTTATTTTATTTATGATGGGTTCCATTATTGCGTGAATAAATTGGTTTGTATTTATGGGTGAAATCCCTAAATGTCCAAATGGGTTTGAAGGATGAAAATCTCAAGCACTTAAAATATCAAACCATCCTTGAAAGAGGGGTTTTGGGTGAACTTTATAAAAATACTTAATTCTTGAAAGAGAGATGTGGTAACCAAAGCAATAGTAGACAATTTATGGGTATATCTTGTCAGTTTTTCACTATCTTAGGCATAAGTGTGATAAGGAGGTTGACTCTACCATGGGTATCATCCTAGAAATAAGGACACCTAATTAAGGTATTAGTGTCTTTAATTTACACACTTTTTTGGTTCTCGAAAGGGTCAATGAGTGACATGTTTGAGGTGTTGTTTAAACACTAGCCTCAAAGACCTTAAACCTAGCCTACCACATCATCAACAATTTGAATTTCCACCGAATCATCCTAATCCATGAATAATTTACCCCTAGGAAAGAAAAGTCCCAAAATCCATTTTAATTATAATACTCTAATTATTTTTATTCTAGAGTTAGTCCTTTAGAAGCTGAAGAATTACTTTCACGCTTGAAAATATTGAAAACCCCCAAACTATTTTGTACCATAGGTTTAACCCGACAAAGAAACTTTTATTTTGAATTGACTAAATCATCACTCACATTATTCCTCATGGATTTGACCATGACTCTTAGTTGGGTAAATATATTGACAACAACAACCTTGTACTCAAATTGATGTGTAAGTGAGCGTTATCACCAATAACAACCAAATAAAATAATTGTGAATTTAGCAAAGAACTATTTAAGAAATAGAGAAATCAATTTTAGGACTACAGACTTAGGGGTTTTGATATGCATAAATTCCATTACAGCTTCAAAACTATTAGAAGTACTACGTTCTGGAGATTGTGGATCTCACATAAATGGGCTTACTCTCACTAGGAAGATTTCAGGAACCAAATATTTTTGTATGACTATGGAACATGACTATAACAAGTATGTACAGAAGTTCCACAAGTGTAAGGTGTAAGAAAATATTATCTGAATGCCACCACACAACCTTTATCCAATAAGATCACCATGGACATTTGTAACCTGAGGCCAATAGAGCCTTTAGTATCTTATAGACATATATTTATCCTTATTTCCATTGATTATTTCCCTAAGTGGGTGGAAGTCACTTAGTACAATTCTATGACAAAGAAAGTTTGACGAATTTTTCCAAGAATAATCTATTTATAAATTTTGGATGATAGAATTGTTCATCATAGAGAATGTAGAAAACTTGAATAATGACTTGATGAGTAAGATATGTGAATAGATATTGATTGCTTATCAAAATTCATCCATATATCTCATGTGGGTGAACATATTGTAACACACTAAAATTTTTGAGTATTTTTATTTTTGGGCTCTCCATATTTAAAACATTGATTTTACACTTAAATTATACTTAGAATGTTAAAGAACTGTTCTGGGAAAGTTTTGGAATTTTTTGATGGGGTTTGGGGTAGTTTTGGGTTAAGGAGGCAATAATCCTTCCTGATATCAACGTGCCACGAAGGCTAACTTCCACGATAGCCTCAATGACACATAGGTTGGTCTCCGAATTAAGGTTCGTAGTATGGAGGTTAGTCTCCATGATAAGTTTTGTGCCATGGACCTTTATAAAAATCAAGTTGTTTGGTTCTATTTATACTAGTATAAGGGGTAATGAGTTCCTTTCACTTATAAACAAACTTTAAACACTATATGTGCCAATTCTCATCAGTTTTGACAATACCAAGGGCTATTACTTCACTTCTAAAGATCCCTTCTCAAATTTTCCTTCTAATGTCAAGGCTTGAGTTTCAAGGACGTTGCCATCTAGGGTTCTAAGTATTTTATCTTCTTCAAAATTATTTGTAATTAAGGCATTTGCCTCTTTCCCTATACTTATCTTCTTATTAATAGCGTTAATTAGTTATTATTATGTATGGTTTTGATGTTGGGTTCTGGTTTATGGGTTGAGAGATTTTGAATGTATTTGTTTTAAATGTTTTCTCATTATTATAATTGAATTTTTATGCATTCAATAGATGATTTATGCCCTCTTTGGGTGTATAGGGATGGTGAAAGAATTTAGGGATACAATGGATTCACCAAACAAATGGTTTTGGTATGGAAATTGATAATAGCCTCGACCCAATCACATAATTGTCTTTGGAATGTGATATATTACTTGGTTTGGCTATTTTTTAGAAACCTAACAATGCATAAATGGTAAATGGTACCTGAATGGAATTAGTTTTGTTTTTAAATAGTTTTGGAATGGCCTTGATGGCCATGACTTTAGTTTTTAAATTGGAAACTGTGGAGTCGACTTGGTTTAATAGTTTTTATGGAAAAATTGAATAGACTTGCAAGCTCTAAATTTTTGTATAATGATACCAATGGTTAATGCATATTTAACAGACTCTTGGGTTAAAGGATGTAAATGTATAAATGATTTTAATTCGACTAAAATAGGGTTTAGTATCTAAACATAGAAGGTAGAGGTTCTGGGGGGACTGATACTGGGAACTCACGTTTATCGATGTGAGGGTTGGTATTAATGACCATTAGTTTATGTCATAATATATATATATATATATGTTCGTATTAAAGATAGTGAAGGGTAAGGATTCCTCGCTTTCTACGATACCTCTGGTCATACGACTAACATGCACTGGGGCCCTTTCAGCAGGAGGAGTTGACACCATATAGCCCATCGGTGTAGGTGATGGACGATCAAGCTACATAGTCCAGTTTAAGGTTTTACTCATATGTTAAGCATTGTTCCCTTTCTCGGCATATGGTATATAAATATATATGCATTATTTATGGTGTTGTGCACTAGTTTTAATGGTTTTTGTATTACATATTATGACATTATTTTATCTTGTATCCTTGAGTTACAAATAGAACTGTATTAGCTATCCATCATTAGACATTATGTGTCCACATGACATAGGAATTGGCCTTACTTTTACTCCTCCTGCACAATAATTATGGGTTCATGGGATAGCTCTGGTGTCAGACTGAGGTTTTGAGCTTCAATTCTTTAGATGACTCCATTTCATGCTTTATATTTCCTTATTTTTACCTTTTTGTTTGACTTATTTTTGGCTATGGTCATTGGTATTTCCTGATGAACTATCTTTAGTTTCGTTAGAGGATTTGTTGTTCATTACTGTGGGAGTGGGTATTATGCTTGGGTTTGAATATTGATACTTTACAGATTCATTAACATTTTCTCTTATATTTTGTTTTATGTTTGTATTTCATCTGCAGTTAATTGTACATAGTTATACTGGATTAGCCTATGTAGGTGGTTACGGTCCTCGGTGGACTTGAAATGCTTAGAATAGCTAGGCCTTGGTTTGGGTTGTGAAAAAGTTGGTATAGAGACTAGGTTCATGGTCAGTTTGGAGTCAACAAAATTCGTGTCTAGTAGAGTCTTCTTTATGGGTGTGTAGACCACCACACTAGTAAAAAAGAGGCTACGAGGTAGTTAGGAATATTTCTCCTTTCTTGTTGTCTTGTTTTAAGCCTATGGAGTCTAAAGTCTTGGATTCCTCTAACTCTTATTTGTTCGTTATTCAGATCATTTTTCCCAAATGAACTGAAGCTCTAGAAAACTCATTTGTCCCAATTGAGGACAATGTGGGTAGATCTCGTCCCACCTATAGGGTACATATCATGTCTAGGGTTTATACTTCTAGTTGTTCTTGTGGAGTTCCATGTGTCTCTATTAATCCTCCTCCAGCTAGTGAAACTCATACTCAATCACCTAAGAGAGATATTACTAATGACGAGTTTTACTAATCCATTTATTTGTTCACCTAGTTGGTGACATCTCAATCACGATAGACGAGTTCTGATGGTATTGTTGGGAGTTCATCTATGGCCACTAGTGCTTTCTAATTAATGAGATTGAGCCCTCCAACTTTAACCATTACTAAGGGTTAGGAGGACCCTCATGGTTTAATAGATGATATAGAGAAGATGTTCTAGGTTATGCATGACACTGAGGTAGAAGGTGTTGAATTCAATGCTTATTAGTTGAAGGATTTAGCATACCAATGGTATAAAGAGAGGGAGAATTTTAGGGGGATGATACTATGTCCTCTTTTTAGGATAATTTCTCTTGTACCTTTCTTGATCACTTCTTTCCTCGGGAATTGAGGGAGGTAAAAATTGAAGAGTCTGTGAATTTAAAACAAGAAAGGATAATGATAAAGGAATATGTCTTGAAGTTCCACTAGTTTAACAAGCATATGGATATCTCTCAACTAGTAGTGTATATGAAATAGGTTGAGGGGGAAAAGAAGAAGTAAGCAGAGGTGGGAGAGAGGCAAAGTAAGAAGTTTTTAATATTTATCTCAAGGAGGAGGTCAATAATAGAGTGGTAGGGATAATTAGAAGTGGTCTAAGAAGAAGTGGTGCAACTCTGGTTTCTATTCAATGTCTAGTCCACCTTATTTGAAGCCTTCCAAATATCATAATTTTTAGAGTAGTGATGGTTATACGACACAGGGTGCTATCATATTCTTCATGCAGACTTCGTAGTTGGTTGCATCATGTTTTCTATGATGAGAGGAGTAATTAGTGTTCCAAATATGGCCAGCAGGGACACTTGTTGAAGGATTTCCCTAGGGTCAAGGTTTCTATGAGGGAAAATAAGATTTCGGTATCCACGTAATTAGATCCTACACAAAGGTGTGCCACTTCTAGTACCTGCTATGGTCGAAAACATCTATACATTCTTACTATATGATAGGAGTGTAAGGTATCCTCTAATATCATCACTGGTATGTTAAAACTCTTCTCTCGTGATGTGTATTGCTAACTTGATCTGGGGTCTACTCGTTCTTATATAACCACACTTGTGGTTGTACAATTTTGTTTTAATCCAAGGAACATTTTGGAACCCTTGTTATTTCTACCTAGGTTTGTGACTCTGTGGTTTCTAAAAGGTTCTATAGGGGTTTTGTGGTATCTGTTGGTGGTAGGAAAACTTTGGTGGATCTATTTTAATTAGACATGTTAGATTTTGATATCATTTTAAGGATGGATAGGTTTCTTTTGTGCTACGCCTTTTTAGACTGTTGGACCCATAAGGTCATTTTAAAATTCCCTAATAAGCTAGTTATTGAGTGGGTAGGATGTTCGTTAGTACCAAGGGAAGGCTCATATCATATCTTAGAGCCTGAAAATTGATTCTAAGTGTTGTTTTTATGATCTGGTCTGAGTTAAAGATTCTCACTTGGAGAGTCCTTCTTTACAATCCATTCCCGTGGTTAGTGAATTTAATGAGGTCTTTCCTAATGATCTTTTAAGTGTCCCTCCTAATAGAGAAATTGAGTTTAGGATTGATCTTCTTTCCAACATTTTTCCTATCTCTATCGTTTCTTTTATAATGGCTCCAGTTGAGTTAAAGGAACTTAAGGACTAGTTGAAAGCTCTTCTTGACAAGGGTTTTATCCGCTCTAGTGTGCACCAATTTTATTCATGCGTAAGAAGGATGGTTCTCTTCGGATGTTTATTGATTATAGTTAGTTGAATATGACAAAGGTAAAGAATAAGTACCCTCTTCCTAGGATTAATGATCTATTTGACCAACTTTAGAGTGCTAAGTATTTCTCTAAGATTGACCTTCAATCAGTTTATCACAAGCTAAAGATAAAGTAGGAAGATATTCCTCAGACTACTTCGTTATGCGGTATAGACATTTTGTGTTCTTGATCATGTCTTTTGGGTTATCCAATACCCCGACAATATTTATGGATCTCATGAATTGGGTATTCCATCAATTTTTGGACTAGTTCGTAATGGTTTTTAAAGATGATATTTTGATATATTCAAAAAGTGAGGTGGATCATGCCAATCACCTTCGTGTTGTAATGTAGACCTTAAAAGATAAGCAATTATATGCTAAGTTTTCAATGTGTGAATTTTTGTTAAATGCTGTTACTTTTTTGGGTTATGTTGTCTCTAGTGAATAGATCATGGCGGATCCATAGAAAGTTATGGTCGTTAAGAACTGGCCTAGACCTACAACTCCAACCGATATTTAAAGCTTCTTGGGTTTAGCTGGTTTTTATAGGAGGTTCGTGGAATGTTTCTTATTTATTGTTGTACCATTGATTAAGTTAATTCAGAAGAAGGTAAAGTTTTTGTAGTTTGGTGCTTGTGAGGGGAGCTTATATGCGATGAAAGATAAATTGACTTCTTTACCAATTTTGACCCTACTCGTGGGTAGTGATGGCTTCGGATGTATCCCACGTGGAACTTGGTTGTTCAGTAATACAACATTGCAAGGTGGTAGCATATGCTTCTAGGTATTTTAAAGCTCATGAGAGGAATTATCTGAATCATGATTTTGAGTTGTCAGTTATGGTGTTCTCATGGAGGATTTGGCAGCATTATCTATCAGGGTTCTATATTGACATCTATGCAGATCACAAGAGACTTCAATATATATTCCCTCAGAAGGAGTTGAATCTCAGGCATAGGTGAATCTCAGGCATAGGAGATTGCTTAAATTTCTCAAGGACTATGACAAGAGTCTCAACTATCACCTTAGTAAGGCTAACATTGTTGATGATGCTCTTAGCAGGTTATCTATGGGGAGTCTATCCTATGTAGATGGGTAGAAGCGGGACTTGGTGAGTGATATTCACTATTTGGCTATCTTTGAGTCCATCACATAGATTTTGAGGATGGTAGTGCATTTGTGCACGAGGTTGTGAAGTCATCTCGGTGTTCTGAGGTAAAACAGAAGCAGGTGTTGGACCCTATATTGATGAAAATTATTGACGATATGGGTATACATAAGGTAATGGATTTTGATATTGGGGGTGATGGTATCTTAAGGTACCAAGGGAGGTTGTGTGTTCCTGATGTAGATGGGCTATAATGTAGAATTTTGCCTCAAGCTTATAAGTAGAGTTATTTAGTTCATCTTGGCTTGACAAAGATTTATCCTGACCTTAAGAAGATCTATTTATGGAATAACTTGTAGAGGGATGTAGCTAATTTTATGGCTAAGTTCATGGTGTGTTAACAAGTAAAGATGGAGCTCTAGAGACCCGTTGGCTTGCCTCAAGAAATTGAGTTGCATATGTGGAAATGGGAATTGATAAATATGGATTTTATTATTGGTCTTCCGCGGATTCTAATCTAGTTTGTTTCTATTTGGGTCAATATGGATAGGATGACTAAGTCTGCTTACTTCATACAGGGGAGAACTAATTATTCTATTTAGGACTATGCAAGGTTATTTATTCAAGAGATCTTGAAGTTGCATGGTGCGCCTATTTTTACTATCTCTGATCGAGGTACTCAATTCTCATCGCAATTTTTGGTGTTCATTTTTGAGAAGTTTGGGGACTAAGGTGAGCCTTAGTACTGCTTTCCACCTGCAGATAGATAGATAAGAGAAATGGACCATTCAGACTTTGTAGGATATCATTCGAACTTGCGAAATTAACTTTTGTGGTAGTTGGGTTAACCGTTTACTTCTGGCGGAATTTGTGTACAATAATAGATATCACTCTAGCGTTAATATAGCTCTATTTGAAGTGTGGTATGCTAAAATGTGTAGGACATCTATTAGGTGGTTCGAAGATGGTGAGGCAAGGTTATTCTAGCCTAATTTAATTCATTAAGCTATAGAGAAGATGAAGGTGATTCGTGATAGGCTTAAGATTTCCCAAAGTCACGTAAAGTCCTTTGCGGATGTTAGGCGAAGAGAGTTGAAGTTCGATGTGGCTGATTAGGTGTTCTTAAAAGTGTCTCCCATGAAGGGCGTGATACAATTTGGTAAGAAGGGGAAGTTGAAACCCCCTTATGTTTGCCTTTATTTGATTTTTAAGAGAGTGGAAAATGTTGCCTATGAGTTAGAATTGTCTACAATCTTTGGGTACTATTGACCCGATGTTTCATGTGTCCATGTTGAAGAAATGTGTGGGTGATCCTTCCTTGGTGGTGCCTATTGAGAATGTCGGTGTCGCAAATTCCTGTTATACGAGGTGGTCACGGTGGAGATCTTGGATACTCAAGTTCGTACGTTGTGGACTAAGGATTTAGCTTTAGTAAAGGCCCTTTGGAGGAACCATATGGTGGAATAAGCCATTTGGGAAATGGAGGAAGATATGAGTGCTACGTACCCATTCTTATTCCATGTGTCGAGCAAAGGATCTTAAGGTATGAATTTCATTTTCCATTGTTCCTATTCGGGTTTATTGTTTGATTCTAGTATAATATTGGTATTCTTGCGTGAAAAGTGTGTTAACTTGTCATTTGGGGAAAACTGATCCTAAGTCGGAGATAATATAATCCCCTAAAATTTTGAGTATTTTTATTTTTGGCCTCCCAATGTTAGAAACATCAATTTTTGACTTAAATTGTACTTATATTTGTTAAAAAGGTATCCCAGAAAAGTTTTAGAATTTTCGAAAAAGGCTTGGGATGGTTTTTGGTCATATATGTAGTAAGCCACCGCGATATTGATGTGCGACATAAGTTGACATTTGCGATAGACTCAGTGACACGGAGGCTAATCTCCGTATTATGGTCTGCGACACAGAGGTTAGACTCCGTGATAAGATCTATTCCACGAACCTATATAAAAATCATACTATTTTTTTATATTTTAATTGGGATGGGGGGTAATGAGGTCCTTTTACTTATAAATTACCTGTTTTCATGATACCAAGGGTTTTTACTTCACTTCCAAAAATCATTTTTCAAATTTACCCTTTCAAGTCAAGGCTAGAGTTTCAAGGAGGTTGTAACGACCCAATTTATTGAATCAAAATTCCACATGGTGCTCATGACCCCAAAGGACCATAAGATAGACCATGAATAATATTTGTACCTATATACTGCATAAGATAACATAATAATGCGGAAACACGCACTGAAAGGACATAAGGTTCAATCATGAACATAACTGAATAACGTAACATCTGTGCGGGGGAATATAATACCCAAAAACAAAATTGAAGTCTAAACATAATAGTCTGTATCTAGTCTGCATCTAGTCTAAAAAACTCTACTGTCTCAAGAATATGAATAAGGATTTGATGGGGCATGTCCCTAAATAACTCTAACTAATAAGCTAATCAATGAGATACTAAAAAATCACTATGTCCATGAAGGATGAGGACTCACTTCTACTCTGACTGATGAATCTGGAACCTACTGCAGATCTGGAATTTGTGTGTCAAAACCTATGGTGTAACATAAAAAGAAAGCTACATACCGCAAATTCTTAAGTACAATGGAATGTACTGAGTATAATGTGAGGTAGGCTATATGCAAGGGTTTGTATGCATGATCAATACTAACTGGTTGTCTAACAGGAATATGAGAATGCATACATTAATACACAACTGTAACTGACAATGTGATAACAAGATACTGATACCATGGAAGCATGACTACTGAGTCTAGATACTGATAATATGACAAACTAATAAAATGAATGACTGCATATGAATATAACTAATAACATGGGTGACTGTGTCTAAAAGTCCTAAATCTAACGAAACTATTTGTGTTTTATACTATGTCTGAGTTGACTGTGTCTGACAGTCCTAAAATCTGTAGTACTATCTGAGTTCTATTACTAAGAATGATTAAATATATCTGACAGTCCTAATTTTGTAACATGATATTGTGGGAAGTAGTATCTAACCTACATGCCCCAAATTTTCTATAATAGCTGAGCTGGGGTCCAGTCTATACCCTGATTGGAAGAGTGTCAATACCGTGCCACTGGTAAAGAAAACATATTAGTAACACTCATATAACAAGTGACTATAGAGATAAAGGTGGGAATCATCACAGAACAGGTTAAGCCACCTCATCTACCCTTATATAGCAGTCTACGATGTCTTAACCTATGCTAGCTACATAGTTCTGGAATGCAAGGATTGCTTTTAAGAATCACACACTCATAAAACAGGTGAGTCCCCATCCTTGGTTTCACTCGGCGCTAATTCCTTCTCCTATATGAATTGACACAGAACATGATTTACTAACCTGAACTGAGCATGGACCAAGTTACTGAATTTCCATGGCTGACAAAATACTACTAATATCTGATAACTGACTGAGTCATGAGATCATGGAGATTTTCCTAATTCTTAAGACTATCTGAAGTCTAAGAGTTCATATCTTGACTAAGAGTATCATGAAAACATGACATAGATCTAGGGACATAGCTAATATTTTGGGTACAGTACCCCCAAGACTCAATAGAAGAAAGTTGACGTAACATGATTTACTTGAAGACTTGACTATCATCAGATTACATACTACCTTCAAAGGAGCATTTCATCAAACATGTAATAGGCATGATCTTGTGCATACCTGGGGATTTCATGATATTATGCTAGTTAGATAATATTCCTTCATCTAGTCGTTTAATCAAACATATGATAGGCATAATACACATGTAAACATCATTATTCAATTCTAATTTCACCATTCAAGGTTTTAAATCTTAGGGTTTCCTAAATCAATGGCTATAGTAATTAAACCCACACAGATGCTATCAACAATCAAGGTGTATAATCCAATTTCACTTCTATCAAACATGAACATGAGTAGCCAAAACATGAAAACATATAGAAAATCCATAACTTGAGTTTAGAAAAGGGATTCTTGGACTATCATTTCATGGACGAAAGGAGTCCATGAATAAACATTATGCATATCTTAGTTTGTGATTTCATGAAGATTGATGGTGTAACCTTATTGAAATTTGACCTTAAATGAAAACCCTAGCTTTAGTTCTTGAGAGTATTTGAGAAAAACATCAATATTTTAGATGAATAAGGGCTAAATCCCTTGTTTGGAAGCTTATATGGGGGAGGGGGGAAATTGACCCTTTTTAACCAGGACACATGATTTAATTTTCATTAAAATTTTCTGAATTGGTCCTTTGGCATGACGCGTTGTTATCGTGCCGCGTCACTGGAAATTGACAATTAGGAAAATTCATGGTGGCACGATACGGAGCTATCATGTTGCCAAGTTTTCTATGACCTTGAAGTTTGGTACAACACTCCAGTATCACGGAGCAACACTGGAATTTGACAATTGCCATTTGAACTATCTCCGTAATGTGCTGAAGGCTTAGGTCAAACACTGTCTCCCAAAAAGGACCTAACTCTTCGCCCGGGTGTCATATTTTGGTGAATTAATATTGATGGGAAGATTATTCAATTTCCCACGTGATAGGAAGTCAAAATTATGAAAATAGCACGTGTATAAGTATGTATTCCTATTTCAAAGAAAATTCTAACATACTTAAGAGGATTTTCAAGCTAAGAAAAAGTACGGGCATTACAATATCTCACCCTTGATAACATTCATCCTCGAATGAGACTGACTGAGAGGGGAAAAATAAGCTGAACATGAATAACTGGAACATGATCTCATGACGGATATGCCTGACAAGCTGAACATACCATACTGAACAAACATATCTGATGCATGCGTAACTGATTCATAAAAGAATAACTAAATATTTTGAAGAACTAAGTTTTCTCACAATAAGAATGCATGTCTGATGCATAACTATATAACTAATCTGATACATTAATGCATGAATGAATATGCGGTTGTACTTGATACCAAGAGTATCATGGTATACTAAGTTAGTGATGCACACTAATCATGAAACTGAGTAAGCTTAAGGAGAACTATTACCTTGATCTTGATCTGTGTTGGCGGGAAAGAGGTGAGGATACTTGGTACACATATTTGCTTCTATTTCCCAAGTAGCTTCCTTGACGGACCGATTTGGCCAAAGAACTTTAAATAGAGGGATTTTTTGGTTCCTTAATCTACGAGTCTGATAGTCTAAGATTTCAACTGGAATCTCTTCATTAGAGAGGCGGTTCTGAACATCAATACTCTGAATAGGGACTATGACTGATGGGTCACCTATACCCTTCTTGAGCAAAGAGACATGAAAGACTGGATGAACTGAGGCTAGATCTAAAGGCAATTCAATCTCATAAGCTACCTTGCCGAATCGACTGAGAATCTTGAAGTGACCAACATATTGGGGACTAAGCTTTCCCTTCTTGCCAAATCTCTTCACTCCTTTTATAGGAGAGATCTTGAGGTAGACATTATCACCAATCTCAAATTTGAGATCTTTTCTATGAATATCTGCATAAGACTTCTATCGGCTCTAAGCAGCCCAGAGTCTTTATCTAATAAACTAAAATTTCTGTAAAGCATCAAATACCAAGTCCGGCCCTATGACTGAGGCCTCGATAAATTCAAACTAACCAATCGAAGATCTACATCTCCTACCATAGAGAGCTTCGAATTGAGCCATCAAAATACTAGAATGATAGCAGTTGTTGTATGCAAACTCAATCAAAGGCTAGTGCTCATCCTAACTTTCATTAAAATCAATTACACACGCCCTTGGCATATCTTATAACGTTTGAATGGTCCTTTCTGCTTGACTATCTGTCTAAGGATGAAAGGTTGTACTGAGATGAATTTGGGTACCAAGACCCTTTTGGAATGTTTTTTAGAAATAAGAGGTGAACTGGGTGCTTCTGTCTGAGATAATTGCTAACGGAACACCGTGCAATATTACCAACTCCTTGATGTAGAGTTTGGCATAATCCTCAGCTGAATAAGAGGTATGCACTGGAAGAAAATGAGCTGATTCGGTCATCCTGTCTATAATGACCCAAACTAAATTATATTGATGATGAGTTTGAGAAAAATTCATCACAAAGTCAATGTTCACTTATTCCCACTTCCAAGTAGGAATAGCAAAATCCTACATAGGAACACTAGACTTGTGATGCTCTACCTTAACTTACTGATATATATAGTATTTAGCCACAAACTCTGTAATATCTCTCTTCATCCTAGTCCACCAATAGATCTCCAACAAGTCGCGGTACATCTTATTAGTCCCTAGATGAATAAATTAGCACGCGCCATGTGCTTCAGCAAGAATTCGCTGCCTTATGTCATCTACGCTCGCAATACATAGAAAACCCTGGAAATGAAGGACGTCATCTACCTATTGGGAGAAAACCTCTATTTTCTGATTCTAAACGGACTCTTTTATCTTGACAAGGGTAGGATCCTTATCTTGCTTTTGTTTCACCTTAGAGAGTCTAATGAGAGTGTCGGTTATAACATTGGCATTGCCCTCTAAAGAGTCGACTAATGGAACACCTAGTCTAGCAAGCTGGTGTACTTGTTGAGCTAACTTCTTCTTACAATCCTGTCTATAATGACCCAAACTAAATTATATTGATGATGAGTTTGAGAAAAACTCATCACAAATTCAATGTTCACTTATTCTCACTTCCAAGTAGGAATAGCAAAATCCTACATAGGAACACTAGACTTGTGATGCTCTACCTTAACTTACTGATATATGTATTATTTAGCCACAAACTCTGTAATATCTCTCTTCATCCTAGTCCACCAATAGATCTCCAACATGTCGCGGTACATCTTAGTAGTCCCTAGATGAATAAATTAGCATGCGCCATGTGCTTCAGCAAGAATTCGCTGCCTTATGTCATCTACGCTCGCAATACATAGAAAACCCTGGAAATGAAGGACGTCATCTACCTATTGGGAGAAAACCTCTATTTTCTGATTCTAAACGGACTCTTTTATCTTGACAAGGGTAGGATCCTTATCTTGCTTTTCTTTCACCTTAGAGAGTCTAATGAGAGTGTCGGTTATAACATTGGCATTTCCCTCTAAAGAGTCGACTAATGGAACACCTAGTCTAGCAAGCTGGTGTACTTGTTGAGCTAACTTCTTCTTACAATCCTGTCTATAATGACCCAAACTAAATTATATTGATGATGAGTTTGAGAAAAACTCATCACAAAGTCAATGTTCACTTATTCTCACTTCCAAGTAGGAATAGCAAAATCCTACATAGGAACACTAGACTTGTGATGCTCTACCTTAACTTACTGATATATATATTATTTAGCCACAAACTCTGTAATATCTCTCTTCATCTTAGTCCACCAATAGATCTCCAACAAGTCGCGGTACATCTCAGTAGTCCCTAGATGAATAAATTAGCATGCGCCATGTGCTTCAGCAAGAATTCGCTGCATTATGTCATCTACGCTCGCAATACATAGAAAACCCTGGAAATGAAGGACGTCATCTACCTATTGGGAGAAAACCTCTATTTTCTGATTCTAAACGGACTCTTTTATCTTGACAAGGGTAGGATCCTTATCTTGCTTTTCTTTCACCTTAGAGAGTCTAATGAGAGTGTCGGTTATAACATTGGCATTGCCCTCTAAAGAGTCGACTAATGGAACACCTAGTCTAGCAAGCTGCGATACTTCTTGAGCTAACTTCTTCTTACAATCCTCGACATGAGAAAAACTACCCATAGAGAGTCTAATGAGAGTGTCGGCTACAACATTGGCATTGCCCAGATGATAAAGGATACTCATGTCATAATCTTTTGAGAGCTCTAACCACCTTCTATGATGATGATTGAGATCTTTTTGAGAAAAGACATACTGAAGGCCCTTATGATTTATGAAGACGTCTACATGAACTCCGTAGAGATAATACCTCCAAATCTTTAAGTCAAAGACTATGGCTGCTAACTCAAGGTCATGATTAGTACGATAATTTCTCTCATATGGTTTAGGCTTTCTGGAGGCGTAGGCTATGACCTTACCATGATGCATGATGAAATAACCTAAACCCACTCTAGATGTATCACAATATTGTAGGATACGATCTAAACTATCTGGTAATGCTAGAACTGGAGCTGAGGTGAATCGAGTGTTTAATTTTTGAAAAATCTTCTCGCATGGATCTAACCATTGAAACTTCACTTTCTTCTGAGTCAATATGGACATAGGGGATGCAAAAGAAGAAAATCCCTTAACAAACCATCTGTAATAGCCTGCCAGACCCAAGAAACTATTGATATCTGATGGACAGATAGGGTGAGGCCAGTTCCTTACTGCTTCGGTCTTTTTAGGATATAATCTAATGCCATCACCCGAAAAAATATGGCCAAGGAATGTTACTGATCTCAGCCAAACTTCAGACTTACTGAATTTAGTGAATAACTGATGATTTCTGACCGTCTGAAGTACTGTCCTGAGATGGTTTGCATAATCGCACTCAGTGCGGGAATAGACCAAAATATCATCTATAAAGACCTTGATTAACATGTCCAAGTACTATTTGAACACACGGTTCATCAAGTCCATTAAAGCGGCTGGGGCATTGGTAAGACCAAATGACATGACTAGAAATTTGAAGTAACCATACCGCGTACAAAAAAAATTCTTTGGGATGTCACATTCTCTAACTCTTAGCTAATAATAGCTAGATCTTAGGTCTATCTACGAGAAATAACTAGCACCGTAAATTTGTTCAAACAAGTTATCGATTCTAGGAAGAGGATACTTGTTCTTGACCATGACTTTATTGAGTTGATGATAATCTATACACATTCTGAGTGAACCATCTTTCTTGTACATGAATAAGATTGGTGCGCCCCACGAGAAAATACTGGGTCTGATGAATCCCTTATCTAAGAGATCCTTCAGTTGATCTTTTAGTTCTCTGAATTCTATTAGTTTCATTTTGTATGGCAGAATAGAGATAGGCTGAGTGTCTGAAAGAAGATCAATATCGAAGTCTATTTCCCTTTCGGAAGGAACTCCTGGAATATCTTCAGGAAAGGCATCTGAACATTCATTCACTACTATGACTAATTTGAGACTAAGAGCCTCGGAGCTGGAATCTCTAACATGAACTAAATGATAAACATATCCCTTAGATATCATTTTACTTGCCAGAAGTTAGGAAATAAGTTGAGCCTTGAACACTAATTCAACAAAGTCTGCTGAAGTGAATTTCTGCAGTCGACTGTGGCATAGTAAGAATGAAGCCAATTTATGCAAGGAAATACATCAAAATAAGTCATCTCTAATTCAACTAAGTTTGCTGAAGTAAATTTCTAAAATATCATAACCGGGCAGTTCCTGTATACCCTCTAGGCTATGATGGTTTTACCCACTGGGGTAGAGACTGAAAAGTGCTCTGATAGAATTTCGAGACTGTTTCCAAAATCAACTGCTATATAAGGAGTAACAAAAGACAAGAAAGCTCCTGGATATAGCAAAGCGTAAACATGCACATAAAAGATCTTTAACATACCAGTAACTACATCAAAAAATCTTTCCTAATCATGTCGTGTCTGAAGAGTATAGAGATAATTTGGGCATTGCCCTCCAGTAGCACTAGAAGTGTCACCCTACTGATTTGGGCAATCGGAATAAGCTGAGGAGTGATTCTATTGACCCTGAGGACCTGGCTATGGACATTCTCTAACTCTATGACCTGGCTTGCCACAACCAAAGCAAATTCCACTACCTTCTCTACACACACCCTGATGGTGCTTACCACAAGTGTTGTAAAGAGGATAGGTGTGGTCACTAGTAACACTGCCCTAAGTCTTAAAGCCTGGTGCTTTATATTTGTTGCTCTTTTTGAACTTAGAAACTGAAGCATTGGCTGTAGAGGGGGGCTGGAACTGATGACTTAGGATGAAACTGGAAATGATTTCTTCCGTCTAACTTAGGCTGAGAAAAGTTGAAACTACCTATCTTTACTCACTTATTCTGTTTATCCCTGTGCTTAATTTTCTTCTCCTCTATCTGTTAAGCATAGGTCATAAGTCTAGCTAAGGTCATGTCACTATTTAGCATGGCAGATATGCACTTATTAACCATGCTGTCATTCACCTATAAAGCGAACTTACTCATTTAGGATCTACTGTCTGAAACCATATGAGGGGAATACTTGGCTAATTGAGTAAACTTAAAAGAATACTCTTTTATATTCATATTGCCGTGCCTGAGTTTGATGAACTCTAGCACCTTCGTTTCTCTAATCTCTTGAGGAAATAATCTATCTAAAACTACAGTGACAAACTCCTTCTACTCTATAGGACCTGCATCATCCAATCTTTCAAACTTCCATTATTCGAACCAAGCATGAGTCACATCCTTAAACAGGTATGTAGCTAGCTTATCACTCTCAACAGTAGTCACCCCCATGGAGTTTATCACTTTCTAAACTTGATTTAAGAATTCCTGATGGTATTCATCTACCTTACACCCGAGGAAGGTTGGAGGATTCATTCGGGTGAAGTCCCGAATCCTAGCAACAGCTTAGTTAGCCACTGGGTTGGCCAGAATAATTGTTTACCGTTTATTATGAGTAGCGGCTGATTGAGAAAGAGTATGAATGTGGTCCTGAATTCCACATAAGAAACATGATCGCTCGAAGGTTCTTCAGGCTGAGGGGTGAATAATTTCTTCTCTTAGGATGCATATTCTGAAATAAAAAAAAGAAGCGGATTAAACTGAGAGACTTACTTGTGATTATTCTCACAGGCATGAACTGAATACTAAAAGAAGGGAGACTATTCTTAAAACCTCTCATAGTCTCTTGCTCATAAATGTGGTGCACAGCATACCTATTTCAAGACTCTACTAGATGCAGCTTTTAGACTTCCTAGGACTCTATTGAACCTTAGGCTTTGATACCAAGTTGGTAATGGCCCGATTTACTGTACTGGAGAACTACACGGTGCTCATTATCCCGAAGGACCACAAGCTAACCCACGACTGATTGTTGTAACTGTATAATGCATAAGATAACATATTAATGCAGAAACATGCACTGAAAGGACATAAGGTTCGATCATGAACATAACTGAATAGCGTAAGATCTGTGTGGGGGAATAGAATACCCAAAAACAAAATTGAAGTCTAAACATAATAGTCTGTATCTATTCTGCATCTAGTCTAAAAAACTCTACTGTCTCAAGAATATGTATAAGGATTTGATGGGGGCATATCCCCAACTAACTCCAACTAATAAGATAATCAGTGAGATACTAAAAAATCATTATGTCCACGAAGGATGAGGACTCACTTCCACACTTACAGTTGAATCTAGAATCTACTGTTGATCTGGAACTCGTATCTCTGAACCCATGGTGTAACATAAAAAGAAAGAACCATAGCGCAAATGCATCAGTATAATGGAATGTAAAAAGTATATATGTAAGGTAGGCTATATACATGGGTTTCCATGCATGATCAATACTAACTGACTGTCTAACATGAATGTGATAATGAATACATAAATATGCAACTGCAACTGACAATATGATAACATGATACGAATACCGTCGTAGTATAACTACTGAGTCTAGATACTGATAACATACATAACTGATAACATGAATGACTGTATCTAAATATAACTAATAATATAGATAACTATGTCTGACAGTCCTGAATTTGATGAAACTATCTGAGTTCCATACTATTGATAACTCTCAATCTACAGCTCTCGTAGGAGTGTAAAGCGGTCGTTAGCAAATATAGAACCCAACCTGGGTTGGGTATCGATCCCACAGGGAATAGATTGGCCAACAAGTAAGCAAAATTACTAGACTTTTAGTGCAAGTCTCGTAAGAAGGGGGGATTGTAATGTGTCACCAAAACAATTAAAGTAAAAGCTGAAAATAGCAAAGTAAAAAGAGAAAGATTGTTACGTAAGTTGTAAACAATGAGAATTGAAGCGTTGGGTTTATGTCCACCTTCTGAGTTATACGTCTCTATTGGCTATGAGTGTGTAGAATTCTGACATGCATGTGCTTATAGAGAATTGTATTCGATGGTAAATCCAGGCGTCTTTCGACCTATTCGAGGATTATTTCAATTTAACTCTTTTGAGCTTAAAGCGTGTCTAACAGTACGAATTCTCCAAGAGGTTAATCCAGTTACGACACTAACTTTTTAATAGGGGATGGGACCCTACTACCTTGACACTATCTCTTTTCCAGACAAATAACCTTTCTTTCGAACAAGTTAAATGTTATACTGACATTATTCTATGCGTCTGCAGCCACAAGAATTTGCATTAAGATGAAGAGAATAATGATATAAGCAGCATACGTGTCACAAACTCACAAACTCATAGCAATAGATAGTATCTCATAAGGCTTCCATAACCCCAATAGAGAAGTTTAGTTACCCATGAATGCGAAGGTAATCACAATTGACATTGTTAATGCACCACAAAAAAGATGAATTTCGTGTAGCACAACTGTGGTAGGCGTTAGGCGTGATTTCTTGCAAAGTAACATTTCTCTTGTTGCAGAAATTAAGAATTGAATAGATGAATGAGAAAATAGAATTAATAGAAGAGTAATTGTTTTGATGGATGGATGGATGGTGGATAGATTGAAGAATGGTGAATTGTGGAATGGTTGATGAATAAAAATCTCTAGCATGATAGGGTATTTATAATACCCATATCCTAATTCTACTAGGCTAATGAAATATCTAACCAAATCCTACTAAGCTAATGAAATACTTAACCCAATTGTACTAGGTTAATGTAACATTCTCCTAATCCAAATAAACTAATGAAATACTTAACCCAATTGTACTAGGTTAATGTATCATTATCCAAATCCAACTAAGTTACTGCTAGTCCCCAAAGTCTTCAGAACTGTTGTTTTAGCCCGGGACAGAAATTCCATGCATCACTTTTGGTCCTTTAGGCGTCCAAGCTCCTTTTCCTTCCTTCGTGAGCTTTCTTTGGCATCAAGTTAGCCATAAAATGCTGAATTTTGCATCATTTATACCTGAAACTTTGCTAATCATGTTCGTTAGCTCACTTACAGGAAAAAGGACTAAAAGTGCATGAAATATATAATTTGTTCTCAAAACATGGCACAAATATGGGCAAAATATATTGATATAGGCGCGTAATATCGCCTATCATCAAAACCCCACACTTGAAGCTTTGTTCATCCTCGAACAAAATATCATGTCCCTCTAAACATCAACTTAGGGATTCACAGCAACAACACAAAATATTCATCAAGACAAGCACAACAATTATCAACAAAGAGTAGTTTTCTGATCATTAGTAGAAACAGTTTAACCTCTAGCATAGACTCGTGATGGTGGTCAACTCATATTCAAAAGTTAAGGTACAAATAATCATATACAACTACCTAACACTCATCAACCATGTGTGTCTCACAATATATTACCCATAATCACTCACAAGTATAGCATATTTTTCAAACATGGGTATCAAAATATCCTTGCTCTCGCTCTCACAAAGAATTCATATGTAGCAACTGATGACCATAGGCTTACCCTTAGTGTAGTACTCTACTAAATTTTAGAATGTTAAGATTAGGATCAAATAGGTCTTTTGATGGTTGTAATGTAGGCTAAGGGACGGGTAGGACCAGCTATTTTGGCCCGAAATAGTGACTATGTTCCTAAGCACTTTAATACATCACATTGTATCATTGACGCTTTTTTTCTTTCAACCTTTCTTTCTTTTATTCTACCACCCTTGTTCTCCTTTTTTTTTGTGTGTTTCAATTTTAAGCACAACTCACTTTTCAGCTTTCTTTTCCTTTTTCTTTTCACAACATACCTCTTATGATAGCACTTTCTTTTTCATAACACATTCAAGCACCATTTACAATTTAAAGCATCATACTTACCTAATTTACTCTTATGTTGTCACATGACTTTTTTACTTTAAAGCACTTAGAAATTTGGATTAAATTTCGGTCTTGAACAAAATGGATTAGGCTTACATACAAGGTTGTCAAAGAAATAGGCTAAAAGCTCAAAAAGGTTTAACTAGGATGATGTTCATGGGTAGGTAAAAATGAAGGTAAACATGTATAGGTTGCCAAAGAAATGCCTAAATCATATACTAAACTTACACTCTTTATTTTCGCTTTGCATACATACCAGGTAAGTTCTAGCATCAGCCACAAACATAGAATATACTATTAATCTCACACACAGAAGGCACATGGTCGACTTTATTGGAAGTAATATAGACTCTTGACCTAACAAGTGAAGGAATTGAACCACACAATATCACATAATGAGTCACAATTAGAGCCTAAACGTCTCAATAGTCATAATTGTAGCACATACTCTTGTTATAATCTCATGCTGCCTATTAGAATATTTTCATGCGAAGCTTAAGTACAAAAAAATTAACTACTAAAAACATAACAACAAAAATAAAAAACAAAACACGAAACAAAAAACAAAGTAAACAAACATAGATGCAAATAAAAAACAAAACACGAAACAAAAACAAAGTAAACAAACATAGATGCAAATAGAGAAGTATAGCATGCAATACCCATATCCCACACTTAAATGGGACACTGCCCTCAGTGGAAAATAAATACGAGGAACCTGGTTAGTCAGACTCATCCTCTATGTCTGGGGTCCTACCCCTTGCATCGGAATCATCGTCAGAGTCATCATCCTCAGAAGTTCCTCATAAGTATCTCACTTAATTCCAAGCATGAGTCGAGGTGTTTGCAGCAAGGAGGGTTCTCCTTGCTCCTTGCGGCCTCTTTTCTTGCCCTTTTAGGAAGTGGTAGCCTTATCTTTGCCTTGTCTTGCTTTGGGTGCCATTGTACCTGAGACTTGAAATAGTGTTCATGGTAGCACAATCTCAATAGATACAATCTATACATAAGTAGTAGGGGTACCACCCCATACTTAGGTTTGTTGATACAAATTAGTGAAGTGAAGGTTGTCGATTACTTAGACTTCGTCGACATACGTTTTAGGAGCTATATTGCAACAAAAAAATCAGAGGTGTAACACTTCTTGCAATCTTTGCAATGCTTTCATGTTAGATATATCAAGACTATTACATAGGGATTAAATCATGGTATAGTATTTATCAACAATCACAACCTCCTATGTCGGCAGGCAACTATAAGTCTTATTCTGATGAACGGGACATTCTAACATGTAAGTATTCAAGTGACAAGATTATGCAATTTTCATGACTATAGCAATTCCGCAAGTAGTAAGACAATGCATCAAAATCAAATTCAAGTCGGAAATGAGTTAAGAGCATCCCAACATATATGTTCACTCACTTGGTTATGTATCAACAATCCAAACACATTATCATCACCAATATTTCTTCAAGATGTAGCAATTCATAATAGACATAGCAACGTAGTACTTACGAGAAATAGATGAAGAATAAAAGAGTACTTACGTGATTGAAGCCTTTGGATATGTTCTTGTGAATTGGAAGAGTAAAAAAAGAAAAATTTTGAGATGATTTGGGTGGATGTGCAGCGCATTTAGGTCAATTTTCAATGTGTTTATGTTTCAAGACTAAGTCCCCTTTATATAGTAAAAGAATGGGTCGGGTTTTGACCCATTTACAAACGGTTTTGGAGACAAAAATGGCCTATATGCAGCGCATAGTGCTTTGCATAGTCATGGTATATGCGGCGCATAGTGTATAGCATTTAAGGACATATGCGGCGCATAGTGTATAGAATTTGAGATACTGAGACCTAATGCTATATCATAGGTGGCGCATAGTGTATAGCATGAAGGGACATGTGCGGCGCATAGTGTATAGCACACTAGATTCCGAGACCTTGGGCTAAAGAATAGGTTTTGCATTGTTCGTGGCCTAGTTTTACCTAGGCCTAGCCTTCCTCGATGCTTATTTTGGCATGAGCAATGCTCAATTCATATCCTTATGCATCACTATTCCTAACTTACCACCTTTACCATGTCATACTTCCAAATCATCAATTGAAATCAATCTCCTCGTTGAATACCTGTTGCACCTATATTTGCTTAAAACCAATGAAAACGATTAGTACGATGGGTTGCCTCCAACCAAGCGCCTTATTTATTGTCGTGGCACGACATAGTTACCTCGAGTACTCAGACTTCATCGAGGTAAATGGTGGATCGTTTTCTGAAAGGATTTAGACGACAATGAGGCTTACTTGTGGGCATGCAATCTTCTTCAAGATGAATCATATGTCTCACTGAGGGGTCACCAATTATGTCATCAATAGTCCAACCCATAGCTCTCTTGTATCTCTTCAGAGCAGAGATGAGAGCCTCTACGTGCTGTTCACTTAACTTATCCGCCAAGAAAACATACCGTAGATAATCGGGGAGTTCTTTCAATCCTAGCATTGGTGGCTCTTCAATGGGAGTCTTCACTATTGGTGACGGTTGATTCTTGAGATCACAATCCGGTTGCTTAGGAGTATAAGACTGTATTTCTGTTAGAGCACCCATAAGTTCTTCATAATCTTCATTGTTCTCATGCTCAACATTCAGTGGCGCAGCAGACAATAGCTCAACAATAGGCTGTTTCTCTATAGATAATGCTTTCATATCCTCATGATGAACATCAGCTATAGATAACTCATTCATATCGCTGGGTTGCTTCATTTCTTTGCATATATCAAAGCGAACCACTTCGTCATTAATTCAAAACAAAAGCTCATTATCTTCTATGTCAATAAGAACACTTCCAGATGCAAGGAAGGGGCGTCCCAAGATTATGGGAACATCAGAATCCACCTCACAATCAAGGATAACAAAGTCTGCAGGAAAGATGAATGAATAAACTTTCACCAACACATCATTCAAGATACCCACAGCTCATTTTACCGATCTATCAGCCATCACGAGCCTCATATTGGTTGGTGTCTGATCGCCTAACCCCAACTTCTTGTAGATGGATAGTGGCATCAAATTGATGCTAGCACCTAGATCGCACAATGCCTTGGCAAAATCCAACGATCCAATTGTGCAGGGAATAGTGACAGCTCCAGGATCTGGCTTCTTTTGAACTAGCGACCTTGTAGCGATTACACTACAATAATGAATATTATCCGCTAACTCATAACTTGCTACCCGCTTCTTTATCAATAGGTCCTTCATAAATTTTGCATACCCAGGCATTTGTTCAAGTGCTTCCACCAATGTAACATTAATGGTCAGCTGTTTTAGCATAGTCATGAATTTGCTGAACTTGGTATCATCCGCCACCTTCTTCAATCTTTGGGGAAAAGGTGGTGGTGGGTATGGAAGTGTTCTCTCCACGGCTTTCTTCTCCTCTCGCTTCCGTTTTCCAGATTTTTCAGGCTGCACGTCGTTAAGAATGTTAGGTGAAGCTGCTGCGGCCTCCTCCTCTTTCGCCTTGTCATCAATTTCCACTTCTTCGTCAAACACTTGCTTGGCTTTTTTTGAAGTTTCCAGCACCTTACCACTTCGGGTAGTGATGGCCATGCATGACCCATCATTCCTTGGGTTTTGCACGGTGTTGCTCGATAAAGTGCCAGCCTTTCTTTGATTGAATGCTGCTAAAAGTTGGCTAAATTGCTGCTCTATTTCTTTGATTGAAGTGGAATGAGAATCAACTAATTTCTTCATGGAGGACAAGTCATTAATTACCTCCGTTACTCCCGCGCTCGTTGCTTCCACTCCTTTCAATAACTTAGCCATCACGTCTTCCATACTTCCAGAACTAGATGTGGTGGTGTCACGTCTTCCAGGGGGAACGTACAAACCACTTTTTTCATTGTTTTCCTTCCAACTACCTTGGTCTTTGCTTCCTAATTTATCATAATACTTCCGACCTTGGTTTCCTTGGGTATTACCACGGAAACCCCCCTGATTGTTCAACTAGTTGGCCTCCTCTTCCGAATCAGATTCGTCTCTTCCTTTTAGCACCACAACTTTCACTTTTTCGGTCTTCACTGATAATAAATTCTTTGTAAGAAGATCCACTTGTGTCTTCATATGCGCCATATCTTGATCATGTTTTTCTTCTCTTCTTCTTTGGTCTGCAGTCATGCCAATAGATAAAGTGGGGCTTTCTACCTCAGAATACCTGGAATGCCAAGCTCTACTTTGCTTCATCATACGATCTAGTATATTGCTTGCTTGACCAAAGGTGAGGTCCATGAAAGATCCTCCAGCCGCATTATCAACCACTAGCTTAGTCACCGAATTCAAAGCTCTGTATAATATCTCCATCAAGTGGACATTGGTCATATGATGGTTTGGGCACCGCATAAGCTTCGTCTTGAACCTCTCCCATGTTTTGTGGAGAGCTTCAGTTGGAAGCTGTCGAAAATTGGTGATCTAATCTCTAAAGTGTGCTCTTTTGGATAGCAGAAAGAATCTTTCTAGGAAAGCGTCTCTCAATTGCCTCCAATTTGTAATAGAATCAGGAGTCAGCCCATTCAACCATAGAGTTGCCTCCCCAGACAGAGACAATGGAAATAAGCGCAATCTAATTGCATTCTGTCCAATGCCAGGATTGTCGAATGACTTGCATGTAGAAATAAAGTTGATCAGATGCATATTCGGATCATCGCCTGCTAGTCCACCAAATAATCCCTTGAGTTGCAAAAGCTGAATCATGGTGCTAGTGATATTGAAATTTGCTCCAGGTGCTAAGGGTGGTAGAATAATGGCTCCTGGGGCACCAGCTTCATCCAAATCGTCATCATCGTCATCAAAAGGAATCTGCACAGCTCGACGATCAGGCCTCAATCGCGTTTGACAATCTCTCCTATGCATGGGTGCCGCCACCTTAGTAGTATGTTGTGGGTTTAGTATATCCTCATCGCCCAGGTCCTCATCATCAGGATTTGATGCATGACCTGGGTTATCAATATTCTATTGATGCACTTGAGCAGCTGCCAATGCAGCTAACCTAGCCTGCTCCTGTTGAGCAGCCATTCTTTCAATGTCACGTTGTGCATCCATTCTGTCAATAGAACCTGAATAAAACAAAAGCAACAACTAAAAGAAAAAGTACGAGTCTTTGACCAAAGGGTCTAGTAATTATCAAAAACTTAATTGACACTTGTATTCCCCGTCAACAGCGCCAATTTTTTGATAACGCTCAATCTACAGCTCTCGTAGGAGTGTAAAGCGGTCGTTAGCAAATATAGAACCCAACCTGGGTTGGGTATCGATCCCACAGGGAATAGCTTGGCCAACAAGTAAGGAAAATTACTATACTTTTAGTGCAAGTCTCGTAAGAAGGGGAATTGTAATGTGTCACCAAAACAATTAAAGTAAAAGCTGAAAATAGCAAAGTAAAAAGAGAAAGATTGTTACGTAAGTTGTAAACAATGAGAATTGAAGCGTTGGGGTTATGTACACCTTCTGAGTTATACGTTTCTATTGGCTATGAGTGTGTAGAATTCTGACATGCATGTGCTTATAGAGAATTGTATTCGATGGTAAATCTAGGCGTCTTTCGACCTATTCGAGGATTATTTCACTTTAACTCTTTCGAGCTTAAAGCGTGTCTAACGGTACGAATTCTCCAAGAGGTTAATCCAGTTATGGCACTAACTTTTTAATAGGGGATGGGACCCTACTACCTTGACACTATCTCTTTTCCAGACAAATAACCTTTCTTTCGAACAAGTTAAATGTTAGACTGGCATTATTCTATGCCTCTGCAGCCACATGAATTTGCCTTAAGATGAAGAGAATAATGATATAAGAAGCATACGTGTCACAAACTTACAAACTCATAGCAATAGATAGTATCTCATAAGGCTTCCATAACCCCAACAGAGAACTTTAGTTACCCATGAATGCGAAGGTAATCACAATTGACATTGTTAATGCACCACAATAAAGATGAATTTCGTGTAGCACAACTGTGGTAGGCCTTACGCGTGATTTCTTGCAAAGTAACGTTTCTCTTGTTGCGGAAATTAAGAATTGAATAGATGAATGAAAAAATAGGATTAATAGAAGAGTAATTGTTTTGATGGATGGATGGATGGTGGATGGATTGAAGAATGGTGAATTATGGAATGGTGGAATGGTTGATGAATAAAAATCTCTAGCATGATAGGGTATTTATAATACCCATATCCTAATTCTACTAGGCTAATGAAATATCTAACCAAATCCTACTAAGCTAATGAAATACTTAAACCCAATTGTACTAGGTTAATGTAACATTCTCCTAATCCAAATAAACTAATGAAATAAACCCAATTGTACTAGGTTAATGTATCATTATCCAAATCCAACTAAGTTACTGCTAGTCCCCAAAGTCTTCAAAAATGTTGTTTTAGCCCAGGACAGAAATTCCATGCATCACTTTTGGTCCTTTAGGCATCCAAGCTCCTTTTCCTTCCTTCGTGATCTTTCTTTGGCGTCAAGTTAGCCATTAAATGCTGAATTCTGCATCCTTTATACCTGAAACTTTGCTAATCATGTTCGTTAGCTCACTTACAGGAAAAAGGACTAAAAGTGCATGAAATATATAATTTGTTCTCAAAACATGGCACAAATATGGGCAAAATATATTGATATAGGCACATAATATCGCCTATCATCAACTATGTCTGAGTTGACTGTGTCTGACAGTCCTGAAATCTGAAGAAGTATCTGATTTCTATTACTGAGACTGATGGACTATATCTGATAGTCCTAATTCGATAAAATGAAACAATGGGAAGTAGTATCTAACCCACATGCCCTATATGTACTATAATAACTAAGCTGGGGTCCAATTTATGCCCTGATTAGAAGGTTGTCAATACCGCGCCACTAGTAAAGATAATATGTGAGTAACCCTCATATAACAGGTAACTCAAGCGAGAATAGTGGGAACCCTCACAGAATAGGTTAATCCAACTCATCTACTCTCATATAACAGGCTTCGATGTCTCAACCTATGTTGGCTACATAGTTGTAGAATACAAGGATTACTTTTAAGAATCACACCCTCATATAACAGGTGAGTCCCCATACTTAGGTTCACTCAGTTCTAATTCCTACTCCTATTTGAATGCACACTGAACATGATTTACTGAACTAAACTGAGCATGGACTGAGTTACTGAATTTTTATGGCTGACGAAATACTATTAATATCTGACAACTGATTGAGTCATGAGATCATGGAGATTTTCCTGATTCTTAAGAATATCTTAAGTCTAAGAGTTCATAGCATGACTGAGACTACCGTTAAAACATGAAATAGATGTAGTCACACAACTAATATTTTGGGTACAAGTACCCCCAGGACTCGATATAAGGAAACCCACATAACATGATTTACTTGAAGACTTGACTATCATCATAATACATACTACATTCATAGGAGAGTTTCATCAATCATATAATAGGCATGAATTTGTGCATACATGGGGATTTCATTATATAATTCTAGTTAGACAATATTCCTTCATCTAGGCATTTAATCAAACATATGATAGGAGTGGTACACATGTAAACATCATTATTCAATTCTAATTTCATCATTCAAGGGCTTAAATCTTAGGGTTGCCTAAATCTATGGCTATAGTAATTAAACCCACATAGAAACTATCAATAATCATGGTGTAGAATCCAATTTTACATCTATCAAACATAAACATGAGCAGCCAAAACATGAAAACATATAGAAAATCCGTAACTTGAGTTTAGAAAAAGGATTCTTGGACTTCATGGATGATGAAAGAAGTCCATGAATGAATACTATGCATACCTTAGTTTGTGATTTCATGAAGATTGATGGTGAAACATTCTTAAAATTGGACCTTCTATGAAAACCCTAGTGTGAGTTCTTGAGAGTATTTGAGTAAAACATCAACATTTTTGATGAATTAGGGCTAAATCCCATATTTGGAAACATATATACGGGGAAAATTGACCCTTTTAACCCTATACTCGTACTTTTAATTTTTGGTAAAATTTTCCAAATTAGGCCCTTGGTGCGACGCGGCGCTATCGCACCGTGTCACTGGACATTGACAATTAGGAAACTGCTCGGTGGCACGACACGGAGCTATTGTAGTGTCACTTTGTCTATGACCTGGAAGTTTGGCGCGATGCACCAGTATTGCGGAGCAACACAAGAATTTGACAATTGCCATTTGAGCTATCTCAGTGACGCGCTGAATGCTCAGGTCAAACATTGTCTCACAAAAAGGACCTAACTCTTCGCCCGGGAGTCAGATTTGGGTGAATTATCTATCGATGGAAAGCTAATTAAATTTTCCACGTGATAGCAAATGAAAATTATGGAAATACCAATTGTATAATAAATAATTATTATTTCAAAGAAAGTTCTAACATCCTTGAGAGGATTTTCCAAGTTAAGAAAAAACACTGGCATTATAGAGGTGGTTATCTAATGATAGGCGTATTTACATGCCTAAAGTGCTATATTATACCCATATTTTAGCTAAGGTTTGAGGACAAAATATATAATTCATGCACTTTTAGTCCTTTTAAGTCCTTTTTCCTGTAAGTGAGCTAACAAACGTGATTAGCAAGTTTTCAGGTATAAATGATGCAGATTTCAGAATTTTATGGATAACTTGATGCCAAAGGAAGCTTCACGAATGAAGGAAGGGAGAGCTTGGACGCCAAGGACCAAAAGTGACGCATGGAAAACCTGTTCCGATCTAAAACAACATTTTTAAAGACTTTGGGGATAGCAGTAACTTATTAGGATTAGAATAATGATGCAGTAACCTAGTAGGATTGGGTTAAGTAATGTAGTACCCTAGTAGGAATAGGATATGGGTGTTATAAATACCCTATTTTGCTAGAGACTTTTATTCATCTTACCTTTCAATTCATCTTGGAATTAATCTTTCAATTCTTCAACAATTCCAAAAATTCATACATTCTTCTTCTATTCATTTATTCAACTCTTAATTTTCACAACAAGAGAAACTCTATTCTAAAGGGAATTCACGCCACAAACCATACCACACCATACTATACGTGAAATCTTTATTGTGGTATAATGATAATGTCTATTATGATTTCCATCGCACTCATGAGTAGCTAAATTTCTCTATTAGGGTTATGGAAGCCTTATGAGATACTATCTATTGTTATGATTTTGTGAATTCGTGACACGTATGCTGCTTATATCATTATTCTCTTCATCTTAATGCAAATTCTTGTGGTTGCAAACATATAGAATACGCCAGTGTAGAATTAACTTGTTCGAAAGAAAAGTTATATGTCTGGAAAAGAGATAATGTCAAGGTAATAAGGCACCAACTCCTGTTAAAAAGTTAGTGCCGTAACTGGATTAACCTCTTGGAGAATTTGTACTGTTAGATACACTTTAAGCTCGAAAGAGTTGAAGTAAAATAATCCTTGATAGGTCGAAAGACGCCTGGATTTACCATAGAATACAATTCTCTATAAGCACATGCATGTCTGAATTCCGCATAACTCATATCCAAAAGAGACGTATAACTCATAAGGTGGACATGACCCTAACTCTCAATTTTCATCGATCAAAACCAACCAAGCAATCCGTTTTACTCTTTTATTTTTTGTTTACTCTATTATTCTGTTTATATCAATTGCATGTTACAATACCCCCTCTTTTACGAAACTTTCACCAAAAGTCTATTAATTGTTTCTTACTTAGTAACCAAGTATTCTCTGTGGGATCGATACCCAACCCAGTTGGGTTCTATATTTGACAACGACTGCTTACACTCCTACGAGAGTTGTAGTTTGAGCGTTATCATTATCTAGATTTCTAAGGGTGTTATATTCATTAAAATTCTTGGTAATTAAGGCGTGCACATATTTCCATTTATTTATATTTTCTTTATGGAATAAATTGGTTATTATCATGCACAATTTTAATGTTGAGTTTTGAACTATGAGTTGAAGGTCTTTTAAATTTAGTTGGTGTAAATATTTTCCCATGATTATTTTTGAATTGTTATGCATTGAATTGATAATTTATGAACTCTTTGGGTGTATAGAGATGGTGAATGAATTTAGGGTAACAATGGATTCCCCAATCAAATAGATTTGACACAGAAATTGATAATAATCTTGACCCACTTGCATAATTAGCTTTGGAATGTGACTTATCACTTGTGTTGGCTATTCTTTTTGAAACCTTGCATTGAATAAATGGTAAATGAAACATGAATGTAATTATTTTGGTGTTCAAGTGGTTTTGGAAATTACCTGTTGGACATGGCTTTGGTTTTTAAATTGTAAACCATGAAGTCAACTTGGTTTAATGGTCTCGTATGGAAAAATGGAATAGACATGCAAGATCTAATTTTTTATATGAGGATACCAAGTTCTAATCCCTAATTAAAATACTCCTGGGTTAATGGATGAATGTGTAAATAGTTTTAATTAGTCTCTATGAGAGTTATGTAGAAAATCGTGAAAGGTGGTGGTCTCGGTGCGGATCAATACTGGAAACTTACATTTGCCGATGTTAGGGTTGGTATGAATGTCCGTGTGCTTATGTTACACTATATATATATATATATATATTTGTATCAAAGATAGAGAAGCATAAGGATTCCTTTGATTTCTAGGATACCTTTGGTTGTGTGTCTAACATACACTGTGTCCTTTCAATATGTGAGCTAAACTTATTTAGCCAGTTGGTATAGGTAAAGGACGGTCAAGATACACATTTTAGGTTAATTTTTTACTCTTATGATAGGTCTTTTTCCCTTTATTAGCATTTGCTATATATATATATATATATATATATATATATATTTATGTAGCCATCGATTATGGTATAGTACACTGGTTTTAATGGTTTTTATATTATAGGTCATGGCATTATTTTATACATTTATCTATAAGTTATATGATAACACTCTAACCACTAACTATCTTCAGAGGCAGTATCCCCATGTGATGCAGGAACTTATCATTCTAAGTCTCTATGGACCCCTTGGGATTTATTTAGAATTTCAAGAACTAAACAAACTATGCTACCCTATAAAATTTGATGCGCGAAACTCAATAGAGATATTAGGTTTTCAAAAAATGTTGTTTTCACAAATTGAACCTCAAGATCTATTTTCACAACATTCCAAAATGGAGTATCAAAATAAGATGTAAAAACTATAAAACTAGACCAACTATTTTACCAACCTAAAATCGACATTCTGGATTTATTAGTGTTGTCCATTTTGCCATCTAATGGATAAATCAATAAATGTTGGCCAAAGTCAACTATAAGGATTTTCAAGCCACCAAAAACCACAAACTCACACAAATCACACCAAAGTACATTAGGAACCATGCTAATCATCCCTACACCCCAAAAATACCTAAATTCAACCATGTGGAGGGGTGAAATGGTCAAATTATGTTGAAATAAATATTTAAAAAAATCACCCAAAATTAAGTCATTACAAATGGGTTCATGCTAACTTTAAACAAATCGTGTTGATTGATGAGAAATGACCCTAGTGTGACACATCTAGTTACACCAACAACGAATGATTTGTTCATTCAACCAAAAGGTAAGAACCCACATGTTCAAGATAGGACAATTGGTCTTAAACATATATTTCCTGGCAAAGAAGAGTACAAAGGTAAGTTTGCTCTAAACTAGCTAGGGCTGCATGTGGTTTTACAAATTTTTATTCGAAGAATCCTTAGTCCTATTAGATATGGATAGATACAAGTGGCGCAAGCCAATCAACTCTAGTATGGTGAAAAGATACTATATTTGAAGATAGTATTTTCTTTATATTTCCTTTCCTTCTAATGACACTTTTTTGAATGTAACCATTTTTGTGTTGTGTAATAGTTTAAAATCCTTTCCGTTTTTTATGTAAGAGCTACGTTTGTCCTATATTTTAAAAAGTGTCATATGTAGGTGGCCTATCTTAGCTTCAGAGCCCTTAGAAAAAATTATTCTCCTCACCTATGAACTATGTAATGACATAAATTCTAAAAAATGGCATACGTGGGTAGACTTTTTTGGATTTAGTCAATTCTTTGGAATTTGTTATGTTTTAATTGAATATTACTGAACTACTTGATGACTTGATTCTTCATTAACGGGATACAAATGTAACAAAATGGCTTGGTCACACAACCCTAGGAAATGGAAACTAGGCATAAGTTTGACAAGGAATCTTAAAAATTCTACAAGAAAAAGTTCATCCACCAATGAGAAAATGAAGACCAACAAGAATTTTGGGGGCTAGGTTCAAGACCCCGACAAGTTCAACAATTCAAGACTTGTCTCAAAAATATCTCAACTGGGGAATAAAATTTGAGGAGTACCTCAAACATACCAGCAAGCCTTATTCGTAAGTCCGAATACAAGATCCCCTCAACATCACAAAGTTAGGGTCAACTCGAAAAATCATTAACTACAATAGATCCTAGAAAGAATAATCATCAGAGATGATAAATATTTTTAAAAAAATATGCCCTTAAGTTCCCCAATAGAAAATTATATTTTGGGAGATTCTTCATTGGATGTTAGACATAACTATTGATGTACCCCATGACTTCTGCTAAACTATGTTTCCCTTATATCTATAAAATATAAAAAGCTAGAGTTGGGGTCCAAATATGACAAAAAATTGGATGACCGAGAAAATGACTAAAGGATTGAACAAGGCAAGACAGATCAATTTTGTCCAAAATAATTAATTTTTTGGGGATACAAGAACCACCGCATAAAGATGCATGCAAAGAAGTCAACACAAAAAGGGTGCAATCAAAAGGTTACCTCAGCGAAGAGACAAAAAAATACCCTTCTTTGACCCATTAGGGTCTATATGGACATATAATTATTGAATGTGGTATTTCTGGTTGTCCCCCAAAAATGGTTGTTGGTCCTTTATTTACAGTTAGAAGATTTTTTTGGCATCCCTACTACATAAGGAGATTCATAAAATCCCAAGTCATTTGAGTGAGGTTCTGAATTTTTCATTTAAGTCTTGCTTCATATCTCCTCGTGACTACCCCATAGACATCACACAATGATCCGGACTATAAGTAATCCAAAATCGAACCCATGGAATTTTTCGTTTGTTAAATAATGATAAACTTAATTAAATTATGAGAGAAAGCTTTAATTTAATCATCTGAATTTATTTGGATAAATAGTATCAATAAAGCAATGTGACTAGAAATCAACTAAAATATATGACTATCTAAAAACAACGAACAAGTCTAGAAAAGCACCTAATCATACTGAAGATCCACTAGGACATACCCTACAGAGTTCGAAAAGAAAAAACAAAGTCAAAAAAAAATTATAACTGAAGTACTAGAAGTAAACATAATCCAGGTCGTCGGAACATGAGGAGTCACCAATTGATGGATGGTAGAAAGTGATGATCATGGCTAATCATGATGCTGAGAGCGAATATTAGGACCTATTAGAGCAAAAAATATGTTGTCAGTAATTTTGGAATGTAATGAGTATATGAGGGTGCATGCACTATGTAAAACTTATATGTATCATAAGTTTAAGACATGCATGCTACGTGAACATAGAATAATCATATTCATGAATAAAACTTAAAGCTGAAATGTCATAAGGCATAAGTAATAATGAAAAATCTCGTGAAGTAAGTGAGTCATTACACTTAGTTTCTAAAATCATAATTTCTTTGGGAGATTCTCTTAACCAATATAAACTATGCAAACAACTTCGAGTCTGATGTAAACGCCTCCATTAAAAGAACCCAATATATATTGCTAGGGTATAAAGGTGTATATATTTTATCACCTTTATAAGCCCATTTAGGCAAGATGAATACAATACCTATGGTGGTACATAGTTTCTGGGACTAGGATATGCAAAGCACTTTTCCCTTCGTGCTAGATACTACTCCAAAATTCAAACTATTGCTCATAAAGTTTATGAAATTCACCATAATATATGCATATGATTTTATAAGTTTAAAAACCACAATATGCTTTTGTTTTTATTTCGTATCCATAAGCGCATATGTGAATTTCATTTTGAATCTAAAATCATCAACCCACAATTTATGTAAACATAGTTAATCATGATAAAATTATATACATTTGCCAACTTATTATATTTTTTCATGTCAAGAGCACTAAATTCACTTTATGAGATCAACTATATGAGTAAACCATGAATTTTCATATTAAGTGCAATTTAGCATTATAGTTTCAAAATCATGTAAAGTGGGTATGAAACCTATTAAGCAAATCCACAAAATCAGTTATAAAGCAAGGTTCTTGGGAAAAAGGATAAAAGAAAAAACTTGTTCAAACCCAACTTACTTGAACATATCAACTTCTTCGAGGAACGTATGAGTTTAGAGTCCTTGAGATAAAATTTATGGAAAACCCCTTCCTTTTGTGTTCTTTAGAACTTGGAAGGAGAGAGAATGATTGATTGTGATATAGGACAAGGGAAAACTTTTTAATATTAGTTATAGGATAATTTAGGATGTAAATGACCAGTTTTCCCTCAAAAGGTTGAAGGAAAAAGGGGATTTTGGTATTGCCATGATGGTTGACATGGCACCCCCTTATCGCACCAAGTCGGTAGTGTGGCATGCCTTAATCATGTCAACCAACTTGCATAGTATGCTTATACCACACTAGGCCATTGGTTTTTGCATCTGTGTTATTCCTTTTCTCTATCGAATGGTTTAAATGCAGGCCCTTACTGTTTTGTAGTTACATTAAGCCCCATAATGATCCCAAAACTTCCAATACACTTTCTAATAGCCCTGTTATCAATTTTTATCATAATTCAACCTTAAAATCACATTAAAACACTGGAGCTATAAAAATAAATCTTTGACTTATAGGGCATAACTTTATGTCCCTTTGGGACCATTAGTCTTCAAATAAAAGTTAGAATAGGGAAAAGTTTTAACTTATGGATGTGTTAGGCTACGGTCTGAATGTTATCATGCTACGTAACTAAAATTACTTACCCTAAGAACTTTCATACAACTGAACTAACTAACCACACATGAATTTCATAGATTGGACTGATAAATTTAAGGATTTTGGAGTTAAGACATTTGTTGAAGACTTCTTACCTCATGATAGACTAAGTTCTAGGAGCAAATAAGTGAGAATATTAATTCATCATGTCGGCCTCTAATTTCCATGTTTCTTCCTCAACTTAATGGTTCCTCTATAAGACTATAACTGAAACACTTTATTTTTTCATAACCTTCTCACCTACCGATCTAGAATTTCAACTGGGATCTCCTCATAGGATAAAATTTCACTCTAATACTTTCTATGGGAACTACAAAGGATGGGTCTCCAATGAACTTTTTCAACATGGACATGTGGTTGATACTTGCAAAACCAACAATCTCCCACCACAAACTTTAGCTCTCTTCTCCTAATATTTGTATATGAGTTCTAGTGACTTTGAGAAATTTTCAATCTTTCAAAAATCAATTGAACCTTATCCATTGATTTGACAAAAAAAGTCTAGCCCAATCGAAGCAGCACCAGCCTCAAACCAGCTTATAAGAGATCTACACCTATTAGAATACAAAGCCTCGAATGGCGTCATTTGAATCAAAGTGAGGTATTTTTTATTATAGGTAAACTTAATTAGAGATAGATGATAAACCCAATTCCCCTAGAAGTCAATCACACAAGCTCTCAACATGTTCTTGAGAGTTTGGATAGTACACTCGAGTTTGTCATCTATCTGAGGGTGGAAAATTGTACAAATTTAAACCTTTGTACTAAGGCCCTTCTGAAATGATTGCAAAAATTTAGAAGTAAACTGAGTACCTTGGTCTGAGATGTTGAATAAAGAAATCCTGTGGATTCTTACTAACTAACAAACACATAACTTAAGTTCTTAACTGGCAAGAAATAGTTTGATTTGGTCATTCGATCCATAATGACCCAAATTGAATCATGTCGATGCCTAGTGCGAGGAAGTCCCATAGTAAAATCCATATGATAACTACCCACTTCCATGTAGGGATGCCAATATCCTAAAGTGTACCTCTTGGTCATTGGTGCTCAACATGCACTCATTGACAATATAGACACTTAGCCACAAACTCTGCTATGTTTCATTTCATACCATTCCACTAGTAGACTTCCTGTGGATCATGGTATATCTTGGTGGCACCAGGATGAGTTGAATACTTTAAACCATCAATCTAAAAAAAATCTTATTTTTAATATAAAAATATATGGAATAATTCTCTCTGTTAACTTCTATCTCTAAACAAATAAACCTAGGTGACACACAAAGGACCCTGATTGTGAAGAAAACCATCTCCAGCTTGGGAGAATACCTCTACCTTTAGTTAATTCACTGCATCCATTAACTGACAACGTATAGGGTTATTACACTATTTTTCCCATACCTCTACTACAAGAGATGACTCTGAACCATTTTGAAGTATCAACCACCATCATCTATATCACGCATCTATCTAATCAAACCATTTTGGCTAACTCTGTTTTCTCATATGCAACATGGGCTACACTACCCATTGACAATCTCCTCAAAGCATGAACCACCACAATTACTATCATAACCCAAAAATTAAAGATCATGATAGAACTTGTTGTGACAATACATGACAAGTAAGCCTATCCCCAATTAGATATGAGATGAGAAATCAATACCAAACAAAAAGCAAGGATTCTAGAACAAAGCTAAACCACCCAAATATTATAATAGCAGAAGTACAAAACAAAAGATACAATGCAATATCCAAAACCTTAGTGTCATAGTGTCAGAACTACTAAATGCATATCAAATATCAAAAGATATAGTAATAGGCAAAAAAGGATCATAATTTATTTCTGTATACAAAATAAGATAGAAAATAGATTGGAAGAGGTAGCTCACACCATCTCCACTAACTATTATATAATATACACATATATCACACACAAACACGAGAAACAAACACAAATAAACATGCATACCAAATAAAATTATAAGAATGAAATACAAATTGGAAATATAACATCAAGGACAACAATACAACACAGAATGAGCACAATATTATAAAATACAATGGAGATGATGATGGTGATGGTTTAATGATGATGTGATGCTCGAGATTGTCACACAACCTCCATATAAACCTACCAAGTTGTGCTTCAAAGTAGGACACATGCGAGGTTCACAAACCATATACAATCTAATATCAATTAGCAATATCCATACTTTCCATCCAAAACATACATCGCCAGAGGGTTTTTATAAATGTCATATTTGTTCCAAAAAGCCAGTGTTTCCACTGCTTCAATGGTGGTGCAAATATTTTATGAATGTGTATGATGTAATGATGTAATGCTCACAACCAACTAGAATAAGAGTATTTAAATCAAAGAAATATACCACCATGTGAGCCAAAATCCACTCAATATTCCAACAATTTATGAATCTAATGTAATCCATATGGCAGGAAAGTAAAACCCACAAATATAAATACAACATAAATCCAAAGTCGATGCTCTAGACTAAATTGCAATGTTAGATTTTCAACATAAATCTTTTTTACACAAAGTTGATCCCCGAAACCCAATTTCACAACTTTCTTAATTGAGAGTCAAAAAGAGATATAAAAGACACAAAACAACACCAACCATGTTACCAATCTAAAATTGATGATCCAAATCTTCTGCAGTTTATTTTTCCATCTGAAGCACAAATCAATAAAATGTTGACAAAAGTCAACTTTGAAGATTTAACAAACATAAGAAACTAAAATCTTGCATGTATCCCACCAAAAAGCTTTAGGATTTATACCAATCATCCCCACACACTAGAATACCACAATGAAACCATGTGGAGGGGTAAAATGGCCAAATAACATAGAAATAAATAATTCACATAAATCATAAAAAAATCAGGTCATTTTAACATCCACCACTAAGAATCTAGTTAGTACTCAAACTAAAGGCAAGAGAAATACCTAAGTCAGTAAAAAGTTGGGGATAACTACAATGTATATTAGATTCAACCTCCCATGAAGAAGAATCTATAGTTTGATCTCTCCACTAGACCTTAACCACGGGAACACCTCTAGAATGGAATCGCCTAACATCTCTAGATAGAATGGAGATAGGCTCCTCAACAAAAGACAACCTCTTATTTAATTGCACTAAATCCTAATGAATGACATGATTCTCATCTAGAATATAATACTGATTCATAGAAATATATAAAACTATATGAATAGTTGATAAATCAAGGGGTAATACTAACTCATAAACCATATCCCCAATAGTTTGATAAACCTCAAAGAGTCCAATATACCTAGGACTAAGCACCCATTTAAAAACCTCATCATGCTCTTCATGCGAGACACACAAACGAAGACTCGATCATCCACACAAAATCTCAAGGTACAAAGTATATGATCGCATAACACTTTTTCTACTGTTGAGCTGCTCAAAGTCATTCCTGAATAATTTGAACTATATCGAAAGACTTAAGAAGAAAGTTTGTATCTTGTGGTGTAATCATAGAAACCTCAAAGCAACCAATTGGAGGGCGACAAAGCCTACCATACAAGGCCTTGAAAGGAACCATCTCAATGCTAGAATAGAAGCTATTATTATATACAAACATCACCAAAGAAAGATGTTTCTCCCACTACGCACCAAAGTCCATCACAAAAGCGTGAAGCATATCCTCTAAAACCTAAATAGCCTGCTATAACTTACTGTCAGTCTGGGGCTGAGAAGCAATAAAAAGATCAACCCGGGTACCTAACTCCTCTTAAAATTCTTCCAAAAGTCCAATGTAAATACTGAACCTTTATCTAAGATAACAGACACTTGCTCATAATAAAGTTAAACTATCTCATGAATGTAGATATGAGCTAACCTCTTAGCACATAATAGAACCTAAATGGAAATAAAATTAGTAAATTTTGGGCAATTAATCCATAATTACCCAAACACAATCAAAACCACAAGAAGTACGAGGCAACCTAGTCATAAATTTCTTAGTGATTTGTTCCCCATTTCACACAGGAATAGGTAACCTCTAAAGCTAGCCACCAAGCTTTAAATATTCAATCTTCAACTATTGTCAACATAGGTAACAAGCTAAAAAATTTGCGACATCCCTTCTCATTCCACCCCACCAGTAAAGCTATCTTAAATCATGGTACATATTAGTCTCTCCCAGATGGATGGAATACCTTGAATGATAAGAATACTCCAAAATTAATAATATCCAATCACCCACTATAGGTACATAAACTCAACAATCAATCCTCAAAATACAATCTAGATCATGTGGAGCTTCTTTATCCTCTCTACTCAATACCTTGTCTCAACTCACTCTCAACCTACTATCATAAAATGATGAGCCTGAATTTGCTCCATCAAAGAAGACCTAGCCTCAACAAATGGCAAAATACATCTTAGTGTGGAAATACCAAGCCTAACCATCTAGTTAGGCAATGACCAAACCTCTAAGGCTAAAGGACTCTCTGAGGTAAAAATATACACCAAGCTATATATACTAGCTGAATTCCTACTCAAGGCATCCATAACTACATAACCCTTGCTCGGATTATAGAGAATAGTCAAGTCGTAATCCTTAAAAACATAAGCCAATCACACTAGGAAATATTAAGATCTCACTTGGTGAAGAATTACTGAAGGAAATGATGATCCAAAAAAATCTCATCATGGACTCCATACAAGTAGTGCCTCCATAATATCAAAGCAAAACAATCATACATAACTCCAAATCATGGGTAGTATAATTTCTCTCATGGGGCTTCAACTAGAGAGAAGCATACTCAACAACCTTACCTCATGCATCAGCATAAAACCTAACCCAATACATGATGCATCAAAAAATATAGTACAACTAAAAGGATTTTTTCTTCTCGATTAGCTTGGTCAATGATGAGTCATGATTTTACCACATTTGCACTCAACTTTTTTTAGCACTACAAAGTTTTGTATAAATAAATATGACATAATAATGATTTAATGCACTAATATCCATATTTTGTAGGCATAGAGTTTTTCAGATTAAAATATTTGGATTGAAGCTAAAAGACTTCAAGTGGAAGCATAGAAGTACAACTAAAGACCTGGAGCAGTCATCAATCTTAGTTACCATGATTATAGGGAAAATAGTGGTAGTCATAGTTAGTCAAAATGATTAATGTAACGTGAGTTCCAAACCATACCACGGTCATGGATAACCTCATGCAATCGCAACTAAGTGAAAATGATGCCTAGGATAATTTTGTAATTTTACTTGGTCGAATCCCAAACCTTATATAGGCAAAAAAACCCTCTTTTTGGGATTTTTCTTACCTCATACACACTTTTAAATTTGAAACAAGAACTAAATTGGCAAAGATTGTAACTAATTTTGGAGAATTAAATTCTGAGTGTTTTGTGAAGGATGGATGCTTTGAATAATATTTTTGGAATATCTTGCTCTACCTTCTTCATTAGTAGCTATGTCATTTAGTCTTGAGATTATATTTAATTAAAGTTTAATTATATGTGGGTGTTGTTGGATTTGCATGATTTTTAGTTTTAAGTATGGATTCCAGCACTACTTGAGTTAATAGTTGGAATTTATGGGTGAAAACCCCAAATCTCCAAATGGGATTGATGGGTGAAAACCCCAAACTCTAGAAAACCCTCATATTTATTGAAAGAAGGATGAAGGTGAATATATGGGTACCTATAGCATCTTTGAAAGAGGGATATAGGGGCAAAGATAAAGGTGGACAATTAAGCATGTGGTTTACTACCTTTTACAATCTTAGACATGTCATATCATAGGAATTTTCATAGAAATAGTGTAATTCTCCGAAATCTCATCCCGAGACGTCATATGATGCTTAAGGCTACAAGTAACCCTAAGCTAACCCTTTGAGCCTACAACTACTTCCAATACTTACTTTAAGATAATCTAGTCAAGAATAATTGATGTACCGTATCAAAATTAAATGTATAAATGATAGATACTGTCTAAATAACAAATTCTAATAGTCTTTAAACAAACTCGTAGTTCGACAAGCCTTTACTACTAACAAAGAACTAGAGAGCCATTGGGACAGACCGCCAACTAACTCGAAGTAAATTAAAAATGATAGTCCAAATACTAAAAGAAAACTAAAAGTTTGAAGAAGTAGGCCATCAAATCATGAGGTATCGCCATTGTGGGAACATAGATAAAGATTCTCGAACTATTCACGCTACAAATACTGAGCACCTGAACCTACATTATAAGACAATGTAGCACACTGACTTATATGTGGATCAGTACTTTGAGTATGTACTGAGCATATGGGGGTGCAATGCATTAAATAAACAATATCGTTAATCTTTATAAAACTATCCATGCAAATATGAATGACTCACATAGCTTGAATAAGTCCGAAACACAGATCTCATAAGTCATGAATAATGAACATGTAGTATAAATCTCATGAGTCATTACACTTAGTTCTAAAATCTATATTCCCCTCTTATTCTCAAAGCTTGTAAACAAAAGGATTCTTAAGAACAATAACTTTTAGAATCATACTTTTATCTTATAGATAATAAAGAACTTCTTTTGAAACTTAGGGACTTAACAACTTGAGATTATGGAATTTTGGTACTCTTTGGAACATGGGAGTTTCTTATAACAGACATAAACCATGTGAGATGACATAGAGTCCAACATCTTGCCCATGTTGGGGATCACTACCCCTGCCATCGAAATAGAATCTTAACTTTAGTGACCACAATCTTAACCCACTTGGGGTTAATTAGAAACCTATGGGGGCATGTAGTTCTGGGGCATTAGACCTTGGAATCATAACCAACTCGGTGCTAAATACTAAGCCCATACATATGCTCAGAACTTTTAGGAAATGCACTTTAAATAATACTAGAATGTGTAACGGAAGCTAACTATGCTTCACTTTTCCCTAAATCATAGATAATGTGGATTTCTATATTTACTTAGTTCAAAATATCAACTTTCTTTATCAAAATTTGAAAATAGCCATTCATGGGTCACTTAAATTATGATAATTCTTAAAATATCTAGAATAAATCTTAGGGCTTTAAACCCATGCTTCAAATTCATATCAAACAACATGAAGTTCATGCTTTGTAAAATAATTGATCTTAATTCAACTTAAAATCTGAAAAATATAATCATGTACATAAATATTCAAAAGTAGACGTGTAATTTACTATAAAAATCACTCAAAATCTCAAAATCAAGCAATTAGAAACATGGAGTATAAACCCTAACTTAACTTTCATGGAAATCATATTAAAATTCAGAAATTCATAACTTACAATAAATTTTTGGACACAAAATCAGAAGAAGTGTTTTTGTTCAATCCCTACATACCTTTGATTGTAAACTTAATGAATAGACTTGCTTGTGAGATGCTACTTGTACTCTTGAATGAGGGTTGTAAGAGTTCTTCAACTAGGATCTTGGAATCTTGACTTAATTTGGAGAATTGATGGAGAAATCTTGAGTTTATTGGAGGAGAAGTATGATGATCTACGATTTTTGTTTTAATAGAATGATGATTAGGGCATAAAATTCTTTGCTAGGAGATAGATTTTATGTTTTTGGATGGATTGGGGGTAGGGTAATTGACCAAAATACCCCCTTTTAACTCTTAACAAAGCTGGAAAAGATTAAAGTGGGAGCCCAATTTTATGCACCACCGCGATGCACCACTATTGCGGTGGCTCACTGGAAATTGATGATTGGGAATTTAGGGGTCACCGCAACATGGAGCCATTGCGTTGTCCCACTCGTTGGGACCTATAAATTCAGTACGACATGCCACAATCATGCTAGGCTACTGGAAATTAACAATTAGGAATTTGGGATCCTCCACGACCCACCACTATCATAGAGACCCACTTGAATTGGATAAACACTAATTAAGCCCTCTCTTCGATGCGATAAACACCAGAATGACGGTATTTTATGACTAGAACTTAAATTATCCATAAATTCTTACCCATTTACCAGATTTAGGAAAATATTATATTATTGGGAATCTAATCCAATTCCACACATGAAGTCATCCCTTAATCTTCTATAGACCAAATTAGGGTTGAAAAAAGTTTGGGGAATTACAAATAGGGATGTCTAATTGAGGTTAAAGGTGACTATGAATAACACACTCGTTTAGTGCTCGAAAGAGCCAATGGGTGATATCTTTGTGGTTTTGTTTAAAGATAAACCATAAAAACATTTGACCTAGCCTATGTCTCACTTACCAATTATGATTCATGTTAAACGAACATTAAACCATATGCTCTTTACTTTTAGGTAGGCATAATCCTAAGATTACCTCCAAACTTGATTTTAAATCCAAAGTTCTATCCTAGTATGTGATAATACTAAAGATTATTACACACAAACTCCAAACCAAACCCCTCGTATTATTACATATTGTGTTAGCTTACATTCTGAGTATCCTCTTAGTTATTAAAGCACACATAGGACTTGAAATTTGAATTTCACTCCTTATGGATTTGACCTTAACGTGAGTAAGGATATTGAGAACGACCACCTTACTCCTTAAATATAGGAGTAAGTTAAGTGTTATAAAAATAGAGCCATTAATAGGAAGTGGAATATAGATTTCACTTATGCAGTGTGATTTTTACTTGGGTATACTCGGGGTAGTATGATTTACTTTCATTGTTATTTTTTTATTTTTGTAGGTGATCGTAGTGTTAATGCAACAATAAGTGATAGTGCAACTAAATGATGCGGGACAAACTAATGCAATCCATATCCCACCAACTAATGGGAATGAAGTTTTCCATGTAACTAGTATTATGTTACACATGTTATAAATCAAAAGGGCTATATAGTGGACAAGCATATGAGGATCCCAATGTTCACTTGAAAAATTTTGTGGAGGCATGTGCACCTTTCAGCATCGCACACATCACTCAATATTCTATTAATCTTCACCTTTTCCCATTCTCTTTAATGGGTGAGGCGGTGTTGTTTCACTATTTACTCCCACCTGGTTCAATCACTACTTGTGATGAGATTACCATATTTTTTCTTGAATGATATTTCCCACCATTCAAAATGCTCCAAATTTGGGTTGAGATCATATATTTTAGGCAATTGAGCGGGGAACCATTGTTTGAAGAATGGGAAAGCTTCAATGGAAAATTGGCACAGTGTGTAAACCATGAGGTCCTAGAGAAGAAGATTTTCCAAATCTTCTACTTGGCCCTTGATCCGCTTAACAAAACTGTGGTAGATAATGCGGTATGAGGTTACCTATTGAAGATACACTACATATGGAAATTCAATTATTCGGAGAAGTGACAAAAAAATCAAGGTTGCATACCTGAGATACCGAAGTTCCCAAAAGCTCGCTCTCTACATCTGTGGTTGACAAAGATCAAACAAAGAGGGATGAGGAAAAAGAGGAAAGCATGGCTAAAATGATGACCCAACTTGAGCTTTTACAAAGAATTTTATAGGTGCACCTACAAAAGTATTAAATGTTGTAGCATCTAAGGCATATGAGGATGAAGAGGAGGTCAAGAAAATAGATTAGGAGATCCAGTATTTATCAAACTATTCAGGAGGTTCCCGCCCTGCCTATCAAAGACAAAGTGGGAATCATAGTTGGATAGACCATGAAAGTGATAGAGATTGAAGGGATAGAGAGAATGATTATGACCGCTATAATCCCCTCTTGATTGAGATAATAACAAATAGTTGAGCTCCATTGACCCAAAAAGTTCAAGACAGAGAAGGTTTTGTCCCAAATTTTAAATAGGGTATAAGGTACGAACAAGATGGTCTCTGATTTAAAAGTTGACTTCTCTCAAATCTCCCAAACCGCAGTGGCCTACAACACCTCCATCAAGAAATTAGAAGCCCAAATTAGGAAAATCTCCATAGAACTAAATCTAGGCCTAGAGATGGACTCCCTAGTGACACAATTGCTAATCCAAAGATTAATGCTCATGTCCTAATAATTGTCACTAAGAGTAGAAAGATACATGATGAGAACTTGAAAAATGACTTGAGTAGGAAGATAATTAAGACTAAGCCAAAGAAGGTGTTACCTCAAAATCAAGAAAAAGAAGAAGATAAGATGGATGACTAAGAAGTGGTTGAGGTTAAGATGACACAAATTGAAACAAGGCCTACAATACAAGTTTATCCCCCAATCCCTTAATGATTGCATGGAAAAGAAGAGGGTGACCAGCTAAAAAAATTAATGGACAAGCTTATAAATCTATCGAAAACATCCCATTGATTGAGGCTATTGATAACGCCCAAACTACAACTCTCGTAAGAGTGTAAGAGGTCTATGTCAAATATAGAACCCAACTGGGTTGGGTATCGAATCCCACAGGAAATACTTGGTCACTAAGTGTTGCAATTATTAGTAGACTGTTCGTCGAAAATTCTACGGAAAGGGGGGATTGGATTATGGCGTGAATTAATGCTATCAAAGTAACAATGGAATGCTTTGTTTAGTAAGGTTTAATCACAGAGAATAATTAATTAGGGTTATGTCCACCTTATGAGTTCTACGTATCTATTAACTATGAGTAATGCGGAATTTAGACATGCATTCACTTATAGAGATTCGTATTCTAACGGTCAATCCTAATGTTTCTCAACCATCAAGGATTATTTCACTTTAACTCTCTCGAGCCTAAAGCGTATAACTAATGGTAAGAACTCTCCAAAAAGGTTAATCTGGTTAAGGAATTAATGTGTATACAGGGGTTGGTAGCCCTTTTTTCTTGTCACACTCTCTTTTTCAAACAGGTAACTTTTCTCTCGAACAAGTTAGTGCTATAATGACATGTTCTCTATGTTTGCAACCATGAGAATTAAATTAAAACGAAGAGAGTAATGATATAAGTAGCATACACATCAAGAATTCACCAACTCATAGTAATAGATAGTATCTCACAAGGTTTTCATAACCCTAACAGAGAGGTTTAGCTACTCATGAGTGTAACGGAAATCAACGAAGACATCATCATCATACCAAAACTATAACAATCTCACGGTGGAGATGTATTGGCGTCACTATAATAATGACGTGATTCCCTCTCTAGCCATCCTTGTAGGGTTTTTCTCTTTGTTAGACTTACAGAATCTGTAAACTGAATAATCCAAAGTGTCGAATGAATAATAATTGCATGAATGCTGAAAAATTCAGCAAATAAGGTTTTTATAGCATCCCTGTCCTACTAAGTTACTGCAACACCCCTAAGTAATTAAAAATACTACTTTTGCCCGGGACAGATTCTCTATGCATCACATTCAGTCTACAAGCTTCCAAAAGTTGCCTTCCCTCTTCTGTAAAGTTTTCCTTTGCTGCCCAAAGGTCCACAAAGTGCTGAAATATTCATCATTAATACCTGAAAACATGCTAATCGCGTTGGTCAGCTCACTTATAGGAAAATGGATTAAAAGTGCAGGAATTATATATTTTGTCCTCAAAACTTAGCCAAAATATGGGTAAATTATGGTTCTTAGGCGTGCAAATACGACCAACATAACCACCCCACACTTAAAGATTTGTTCGTCCTCGAACAAAATATTATGTCCATGCAAACATCTACTTAGAATATCACAGTAGCAACACAAAATGTCCAACAAGACATGCACGGTAATTATTAACAAAGAGTAGTTTACTTGATCACTACAAGAGACAATTCAACCTCCAACATAGACTCGTGATGATGGCTAATTAGTATCCACAAGTTAAGTCACAAATAATCATACAAAACTACCCAACAATCATCAACCATGTGTGTCTCACATAAGATATCACCCATAATCACACACAAGTTTTGCATTTTTCGAACCATGGGTACAGGATTCTCCTTGCTCTCACTCTCACAAAGAATTCATATGTTGCAACTGATGACCATAGGCTTGCCCTTAGTGTAATGCTCTACTAATACCATAATGTTCAGCTTAGGATCAAATAGGTCTTTACAGGTTGTAATGTAGGTTAAGGGACAGGTAGGACTATTTTGGCCAAAAATAGTGATTATGTTCCCTAAGCGCTTTAATACACTACGTTATGTCATTAACACTTACTTTTAAACAACCCCTTTCATCTACCACCACTTTTCACCTATTTTCTTATTCAATTATAAACAGAACTTATCTTTTTATTATTTTTATTTCTTTTTCTCTTTTTTTTATTTGATTTATTTATTTATTTATTATTATTTTTCTTTTTTTTCTTTTTTTTTATAAAACACCTCTATGATAGCCACTCTTTTCCACAACAATTTCTAGTACCAATACACTCTGAGGCATCACTCTCACCCAATTCCCTCTTATTTTGTCACATGACTCTACAATTTAAAGCACTTAGGAATTTGGATCAAATTATGGTCTTAAAGAATTGGATTAGGATACATATGAGGCTCTCAAAGAAAATAGCCAAAGGCTCAAAGGGGGTTAACTAGGATAATGTACACGGGTAGGTAAAAAGAAGGTAAATAATCACAGACTGCAAAAGAAATGCCTAAATCATCTCCTAAACTCACACTCTTTATTTTGCTTTACATACACACCAGGCAAGTTCTAGCATCAACCACAAACACAGAATATACTATAACCTCACACACACAAGGCACATGGTCAACTTTATTGGGAGCAATATAGACTCTTGACCCAACAGATGATGGAATTAAACCATACATTTATCACAAAGTGAGTCACACTTAGAGCCTAAACGTCTCAACAGTAATGATTTTAGCATAAACTCTTGTCATGATACCATGCCACCTATCAGAATAATTTCATACATAATCTAAAAAAATCTAAAAATTTAACGATAAACGAGAATAAATGCAGGAAAAGAAGTACAATATAGCATACAAATACCAGCACCCCACACTTAGATAGGACACACTGTCCTTAGTAAAAAATAAATAAGAAAAACCTAATTAGTCGGACTCCTCCTCTATATTTGGGGTCATACCCCCTACATCGGAATCATCATCAGAGTCATCATCATCAGAGTTGTCTTCGACGTCTGAGTCTGGCCGTCGGCGATCATCGTCAGTCGATACGTCATTATCGAGAGGTTCCTAAATGTGTACACCTACTCCATACATAGCCCGCACATGCTCATTCATCGGTTAGTCATAATCTAACTGTTGGAGCTCTACATCAGTTGGAACACATCCCCCACTTATCATGGTAAACCTCGTTATGCCATATAAATGGCGAAAAAAGCTTTCGTCGCGAGCATATCTTTCTGCAGCGGTCAGGTTGATGCCATGCCTAGTTTCAGGATCTTTAACCTTCATAAGATCAACCTTCTTTGAGTTGTGTGGATGTTTATGATATTTAGGTTCCTCTTCAATGTGCTCCTTCCTCAATATCACAGTCAACAAATTTCCAAAGCTGAAATGGGACCTCTTGTGCAGCCTAGCCTCACGCATTGACGATCATATCACCGCACCAATGTTGATGGGAATATTAGTCATCAGAGCGTACACCAAGCATACTCTATCATGTGTGATCTTTGTATACTTTGTCCCAGGAATCAGGCAAGAGTTGACTATCCTCAACCATATCTGAGCTTCTCTGTTCAAGGAAGCATACGGGAAGGTATTGTGCCGAACGGTATCCTTGTAACAAATCCACCATGCCATTGACCTTGTTCCACATAGTGTGTGTCTGATTTCCCTATATGGAGGTCTATAATAAAGCTCCTTGAGAGGTAATGGATCTACAGATGGAAAACCCAGAAAAGAGTTGAAGAACTCTGCATTCAGTTGCAAGACTTGGCCCCAAATCTTCACTTCACTTCCGTTAGTCTTTGGGGACCAATTGGCAAAGAATTCTCGCGTTAGATAAATATTGCATTCTCCCATATCTCAGGAAATGAAATCAAGATGTAGCACGATGATTTTAGCCAAAATACAAGGTTCTCTCTTTGCTAGACTCTCATTTTGTATCAATTCCACATGAACATATTTTTTTACTTTGTTGTTCTTGTACCACTCCTTTCCTTCCTCCTCTAGGACCCATTTTATCCCAAAAGTGCGGCGAGGTATTTGTAGCGAGGAGGACTCAGGTTGATCTTTTCTTCCCCTTTTTGGCCCTTTCTGTGAGGTGGACACTTTTTCTTTTCCTTGTCGTCCTTTTGGTGCCATTCTACCTGAGATTAAAATAGAGTCATGTTAGCTTCATCTCAGAAGATTGAATCGACAAACAAATAGTAGTGGCACCACCCAACACTTAATTCATTGGCACAAACTAATTAAGTGAATGTTGTCGATTACTCAGACTTTATTGACATACATTTAGGCGATATGTTCCAACAATAAGTTCAGCACAGTCATAATTTCATGTCATCTCAACTATCCTTTCCAACTCTATTTCATGTAATCTTGACTATACTTTCATGTTTGGATTAATGCACCTTTTGAACAAGACTACTACATATAGATCGTATCAAGGTATGGAATAGAAATAATCACAACATTATATGCTTGTATTCAATCATGATGTTTATCTCGATTAACGAGTCATTCAAATATCCAAGCTTTCAACTTTGAAGATTATGTAATTAATTTTGCCATTTTGATTCCGCAAGAAGATGACAGTGTATAACAATCAAATACAAATTAGAACAAAGTCAAGAACACCCACAGATATTCTTTCACTCAACTAGATGTAGCATAACAAACCAACCACATTCAAATCACCAACACCTCTTCAAGATCTAACAAATCATTATAAGCGTAGTATTGTAACACTTATGGAATATAAAAGAAGAACTTACTTGGTGATGGACTCAGAAGATGATCTTGCAAGGTTAGATGAGCAAAAAGAAAAGTTTTGAGAGATTTGGGATGGTTAGGCGGCGCTTAGGTTGAGAAAACAAGTGCATTTTGTCTTAAGGTTAAGGATCTATTTATATACTAGGCTATGGGTCGGGTTTGATCCATACAATCGGGTTAGAAGAAAAAAATACATAAGTAGGCAGTGCCTAATGCTTTGCCTAGTTGGGCATAGGCGGCGCCTATGCTATCGCCTAGTTGAGCATTGGCGGCGCCTATGCTATAGCCTTATCGATTCAGAGAGCATAGGCAATGGCATATGCGGCGCCTTTAGCTTTGCCTAGTTGGGCATATGCGGTGCCTATGTTATTGCCTAGATTAGCATAGGACTTGCCTTTTCCATTGACTATGTGAGAAAGTGAACATAGGCCATAGCATAGGCCTTGCCTTGTCCGTTGCCTAGATTTGCATAGGTCTTGCCTTGTCCATTGCATAGATTCGCATAGGCATTGCCTAACCGATAGCCTTTGTTCCTTCATTCCTATCTTACCACCTTTAACATGTTTTCCTTTCAAATCAAAATTTGAGACCAATCTCCTCCTTTATACGTCTTGCACCTACACCTACTCAAAAATAACAAAAATGATTAGAAAGATGGGTTGCCTCCCACCAAGCGCCTTACTTTTGGTCCTGGCTCGACTTTTCTTTTTGTATTTTTATTTAACAAAAACAAACTCCTAGTAAAATAAGATGATTAAAAACGATGGGTTGCCTCCCATGTAGCACTTGATTTATTGTCGCGGTACAACATAGTTACCTCGATTACTTAGACTTCATTGAAATAGACGGTGGATCGTTTTCAAAAAGGATTCAGACGACGCTGATACTTAATTATGGGCATGCAATCTTCTTCGAGATGAATCTTGTGCATACATATCCCTGGAGGGATACCAATTATATCATCAATGGTCCAACCAATAGCTCTCTTGTACCTCTTCAGAGCAGAGATGAGATCCTCTACATGTTGTTCACCTAAATCAGCCGCAACAATGACTGGAAGTGTATCACCACTTCCGAAAACTGCATACTTCAGGTGACTGGAAAGCTCTTTCGATTTTTGCCCTGGTGACTCTGCAATGGAAGTCTTCGCTATGGGAGAAGGTAGATTCTTAAGATGAAGGTCCAGCCGCTTAGGAGCATGAGAATAGGACCTTATTCCTGTTAGAGCATAAATAGTTTCTTCATATTCTTCAACCTTCTCACGCTAAAAATTCAATAGCAGAGCAGACAATGGATCAACAGTAAGCTATTTCTCTACAGATAATTCTTTCTCATCCTCATAATAAACATCAGCTACAGAGAACACATCCATATCTCTAGGCTGATTCATCGATTTGCATTCATCAAAATGGACCACTTCGTCATTCAGCCGAAATAAAAGCTCATTATATCTTAAATCAATAAGCACACTTCCAGTTGTGGTGAAAAGGCATCCCAAGATTATGGGAACTTTAAAATCTACCTCGCAATCCAAAATAACAAAGTCTGTAGGAAAATTGAATGTAGAAAACATCACCAATACATCATATAAGATACCAACAGGTCGTTTTACCGACCTATCTGCCATCATAAGTCGCATATTGGTTGGTCCAAGATCGCCCAACCCCAACTTTATGAAAATGGATAGAGGCATCAAATTGATGCTAGCCCCCATATCGCTAATGCCTTAGAAAAATTTAAAGATCTAACCGTGCAAGAAATAGTGAAAGCACTAGGATCTGCCTTCTTCTGTACAAAAGATCTCGTGGCAATTGCACTGCAATGATGAACATTATCTGCCATCTCATAGCTTACTTCCCGCTTCTTTGTCAAAAGGTCCTTCATGAATTTAGCGTAGCCAGGCATCTGTTCCAATGCCTCCACCAAAGGAACATTAATAGTCATTTGCTTTAACATAGTCATGAATTTAATAAACCTAGTGTCATCAGCTTTCTTCTTCAATCTCTGAGGAAAAGATGGTAGTGGAAGGGGAATAGTTTTCTCCACCACTTCCTTTTTATCTTGCTTCTGATTATCAACCTTTTCAGGAGTGTCATCAGCCTTCTTCTTTAGTCTGTGAGGAAAAGGTGGTGGTGGAAGTGGAATAGTTTTCTCATGAACGCTCTCATTCTGATTTTCAGCTTCTACAGAATCATCACAATCTGCATCAATAACATTCTCCTCTGTATTATCAACTACCTGCTTGCCTTTGGATGGATTTTACAACACTTTTCCACTCCTGGTAGTAATAGCCATATCTGATCCATCATTTCTTGGATTTTGCACGGTGTCGCTAGGTAAAGTTCCAGCCTTTCTTTGATTGAATGTCGTCGATAGTTGACTCATTTATTGCTCCAGCTATTTTATTGCAGTAGAATGCGAGTCAACGAATTGATTTATTGATGACAAATCATTTTTTACCTCAGTTACGCCCATGTTGGTTGCCTCCACTCCTTTCAACAGCTTAGCCATCATATCTTTCATGGACATCTTCCCAGAGCCAGATGCCATAGCCTCACGATTTCCAGGAGGAACTTACAAACCACTCTTGTCAGTCTTGTTCTTCCAACTACCTTGATCACGGTCCTTGTATCTGGAATTATCATAATATTTCCGACCTTGGTTTCCTTGGGCATTGCCTCAGAAACCGCCCTGATTATTCAAGTAATTCGCTTCTTTCTCAGAGTCGGATTCATCTCTTCCCTGTGATATAATGGCCCTAACCTTTTCGATCTTCCCTGATAATAAGTGCTTGGTAAGAAGATCCATCTGTGTTTTCATGTGATCCATATCTTGGTCACGTTCCTCTTGTCTTCGCCTCTGTTCTGCTGTCGTGCCAATAGATACAGTAGAGCTTGATACCTCAGAATTCTTGGTATGCCAAGCTCTACTGTGCTTTGTTATATGATCCAGCATATCACTTGCCTCAATAAAAGTAAGGTCCATGAATGATCCACCTGCAGCATTGTCAACCACTGGCTTTGTCACCCAGTTCAAAGCCCTATATAATATTTCCATCAAGTGTATATTGGTCATCTAATGGTTTGGGCACCACATAAGCTTCTTCTAGAACCTCTCCCATGTTTCGAGGAGAGCTTCAGTTGGAAGCTGTCAAAAATTATTGATCTCATCTCTTAAATGTGCTCTATTAGATAGCGGAAAGAATCTTTCTAGGAAAGCGTCTTTCAGTTGACTCCAATTAGTAATTGAATCAGGAGTTAGCCCGTTCAACCATAGAGCTGCCTCTTCAGATAGAGACAGTAAAAATAAGCGCAGCCGAATTGTATTCTGTCCAACTCTAGGATTGTCAAACGACTTACATGTTGAAATAAAATTGATCAGATGCATATTTAGATCATCGCCTGTAAGTCCACCAAATAACCCCGTCAGCTGCAATAACTGAATCATAGTGCTAGTGATATTGAACTTGGCTCCGGGTGCCAAGGGTGAAGGAATAATAGCCCCAGTGGCACCAGCTCCATCCAGATCATTATCGTCATTATCAAAAGGAACTTGCACAGCTCAACGGTCAAGTCTCATTCTAGCTTGATGATCTCTCCTACGCATAGGTGCTGTCACCTCATCAGTACGCCGAGGATTCAGTAGCTGCTCATCACCTAGGTCCTCATCATCAGGATTTGTTGCATGACCTGGGTTATCAATGTTCAGTTGGTGCACTTGAGCAGCTGCCAATGAAGCTAATCTAGCCTGCTCCTTTTGAGTAACCCTTCTTTCAATGTCACGTTGTGCATCCATTCTGCCAATAAGATTTGGTGTAGGATTGATAGGTAATAACGGTTGACCTGAACTTCAAGTGTTTTGCATGCACTTAAACAAACTCGAATAAAACAAAAACAACAACTAAAAGTAAAATACAAGAATTTTTGAACAAAGGGTCTAATAACTATCACAAACTTAATTGACAACCGTATTCCCCGGCAACGGTGCTAAAATTTGATAATGCCCAAACTACAGCTTTTGTAAGAGTGTAAGTGGTCGATGTCAAATATAGAACCCAACTGGGTTGGGTGTCGAATCCCATAGGGAATACTTGATCACTAAGTGTTGCAAATATTAGTAGACTGTTGGTCAAAAATTCAACGGAAAGGGGGGATTGGATTATGGCATGAATTAATGCTATCAAAGTAACAATGGAATGTTTTGTTTAGTAAGGTTTAATCACAGAGAATAATAAGTTAGGGTTATGTCCACCTTATGAGTTCTACGTATCTATTAACTATGAGTAATGCGGAATTTAGACATGCATTCACTTATAGAGATTCGTATTCTAACGGTCAATCCTAATGTTTCTCAACCATCAAGGATTATTTCACTTTAACTCTCTCGAGCCTAAAGCGTATAACTAATGGTACGAACTATCCAAGAAGGTTAATCTGGTTAAGGCATTAATGTGTATACAGAGGTTGGTAGCCCTATTTTCTTGTCACACTCTCTTTTTCAAACAGGTAACTTTTCTCTCGAACAAGTTAGTGCTATAATGACATGTTCTCTATGTTTGCAACCATGAGAATTAAATTAAAATGAAGACAGTAATGATATAAGTAGCATACACATCAAGAATTCACCAACTCATAGTAATAGATAGTATCTCACAAGGTTTTCATAACCTTAACAGAGAGGTTTAGATACTCATGAGTGTAACGGAAATCAACGAAGACATCATCATCATACGAAAACTATAACAATCTCACGGTGGAGATGTATTGGCGTCACTATAAGAATGACGTGATTCCCTCTCTATCCGTCTTTGTAGCATTTTTCTCTCTGTTAGACTTACAGAATCTGTAAACTGAATAATCCAAAGTGTCGAATGAATAATAATTGCATAAATGCTGAAAAAATTCAGCAAATAAGGTTTCTATAGCATCCTTGTCCTACTAAGTTACTTCTGCACCCCTAAGTAATTAAAAATACTTGTTTTGCCTGACACAGATTCTCCATGCATCACATTCAGTCCACAAGCTTCCAAAAGCTGCCTTTCCTCTTCTATAAAGTTTTCCTTTGCTGCCCAAAGGTCCACAAAGTGCTGAAATCTTCATCATTAATACCTAAAAACATGCTAATCACGTTGGTCAGCTCACTTACAGGAAAATGGTCTAAAAGTGCAGGAATTATATATTTTGTCCTCAAAACATAGCCAAAATATGGGTAAATTATGGTTCTTAGGCGTGCAAATACGCCCAACATCAGCTACCCAAGAAACCCTTAGATATTCTAACCTAATCAAGAAGTTGATATCTAAAAAGAAGCTTGTCGAAGGTGACACCATTGAAGTCACCCGTGGTTGTAGTGATATCACGGATAGTACAATCGCAAAAAAGAAAGATGCTGCCAAAGATTTTATAATCCGTAGCTCCATAGGAATGCATATTTTTGCAAAAGCCCAATACAACCTTAGCACAAGCACCAACCTCATGCCCTTTGTCATCAACAATAAGCTTTGTTTAAATGCCCCTACCCCAACCACTATGCAACTCTTAATGTTGGATCGGTCAACCCAGAGGCCGGTAGGAATTTTATTTCATGTCCTAGTTAAAGTGGACAAGTTCATACTTCTGGCGGACATTGCAGTCTTGGAGTGTGAAATAGACCAAGAGGTACCTATCATCCTTTGTCATATATTTTTAGCCACCGTATGGGCCATTGTCAACTTAGAAATATGGGAGATGTTGTTGATGGTGTAAGAGAATGAAGTCACTTTAAAGGTTTGTAAGATGAAAAAGAAATTTGTGGATCTTCAAGTGGGGTTTGTGGTAGATACTGAGATTTAGAAGGAGAACTAAGGGGGTCTTGAGGACCCACCTTGAGAATAAAAGAAGGGAGACGTCGTGCGATGACGATATCTAAGAAACTATCTGGGCGAAAACCCAAAAATGCCAGAAAAATGTCTTGTATCCTTTTATTATGATTTCATAACGTAGGTGTTAGTTTTTTACATTTGAATAACTCATGAATTTATGGATGTTTGGAGTGCATTGGATGACCTTAAAAAGAGGGGAAAGTGTGAAATGTTTGTATTAAAAATTGAACAAAAGAAAAGTTATCAATTTGTAAATTGAGTTGAATACGGGAAACTAGGGGATCAGAAATTCTCTTAGTTACCACGAACGTAGGATATTGGTCACGATCATGGTTAACCACGTGCCTACGATTACGGTCACTTAACCTCAATCGCAGTTGCTTTAACTATATGACCATATAAATACCCCATTTTCCTCACACTCTATTTTTAAATTTTATTCTCTTATTAGACCAAAGTTTGGCCAAGTTTGTGATCTGTCCAATAAGATATTTGCATTCCTTTTGCATCTCAAATCTGGTAGGTGCCTTGAATCCACGCTTTGATTTTTAAAAATAGGCCAAATAATGGATAATGTAGAAAGGGCCTAGGCCTTTGATTTTCATTTTCCCATATTTTCAAACTTGGTATTTGTGTGGTGTTTAGATGCTAGAGTATGGTGTGCACAAGTGGAGAAGTCTTGAGTACCCAAAAATATGTGTAAAATGGAGTGTGCACACCAAGTGTTTTGTATGTTAACTTAATGAGTATTCAATAATGGTTTTTGCATTAGAAAGGGCATAATCAAGCACTTAATATCCTTATTCATTGGTGTTAATGTAAATCAATATTGTAGAACATGCTTGTGATCTAAAAATTTGGAAAATATTAAACATGGGAAGCTGGTAGGAAGTGGTCTCAGTTTCCACGATCACTGTCACTTTAGGACAGACACGGTTATAACACGCGATGGCAGTGACTGAGAGTGATTTCCTTCTATGCCAAAAATCTTGAACTCCAAATTTTTAACCATGCATACCAAGTGCCCATCCAATGAGCTTTAGTGAACAATGTGGCATAGTATGTGTAAAAAAATGTCATTGATTAACATCAATTGTTCCTAGTGCTTTCAGGACATTATAATGGAAAAGTATGATCACATTCCATTAATATCATCCGAGTGCCACACTCACTACAATAGTGATATTTTGAGGAAAAAGATGCTCCCGAAGAGAGGAATTTGCTTGGACACTGTGCCAAAAATTCTGGCATTCCATGATAAGTGAGGCCACAGGGTAGCGGTGTTTTTCCCCAGACCAATGCAATGTAAATGATAACTGGGTCCGTGAATTCTATGCCAACATTAGCGCAGTTTCTTTCTCGGATCCATCCAACATGACTATTAATATCTAGGGACAAATAGTGCATTTTGAGGTGAAGCAAATCAATGATGTTTATGAGCTCCCACATGTAGACATGGGGGAACTCGAAGAATAAGGGTGCAAGCTGTGATATTGGTTGGCTAAAATATTATTTCCTAAAAAGGAAGTCTTGTAGAAAAAACAAAAGCAACATATCGATTAATATATTCACTTACGAGGATTGAATTTTGTTGCCTATTATATTTAGCCGAGTCTCCCCTTGCACACACATGATAGCAGTCCTATATCTGCATGCTTGAATGGTTGCTTCTATTTTAGACTGCATTCCTTTGGATGCTTGTCGGCTCGTGGTGAATAAAATAGACAACTTTAAGGACCAAGGTTGTATTTATCTCTTGTTTCCCTCATTAATTACTGAGTTGTAACGCCCCAAAATTAGGTCCTGAGACGTCACACGGTGCTTAGGATCTCAAGTGACCCCAAGCAAACCCTTCTACTGGCATAACTCATAAGCAACTGAACAAAACGTATAAATCTATACAAATTTGTAGAAAATAACTCTTTTCTAAATATGATAGATACAAAACTAAATTTAGAAGATTACAACTCTGCTTTTACAACCAAAACTGAAATGCAATACATTAACTTCTACTGACTGTCTATGAAGCCTCTACTAGTACTGACTGTAGGTAGCTGGGTCATGACTCCCGAAGATCCCAACTCAATACGGTTGGATAAAGAAAGTACAACACTTCTTAAACTTTATAACTAATTCAAGCCCTTGAATCAAAAAGACTCATCATCAGCTGGCTGGATACCGCAAACTGACTGGATCTGAAGTGTAGACTATACCAACTACCTACGTTCCGAGAAAATATAGCCCACATACGAATATGTGGGTCAGTACCATGGAAACATACCGAGCATATAGGGGTGCAATGCATATATAAAATAATATCTTAATATCTTCACAGTTTATAAAATTATGCATGTTAATATAAATGACTCACTTAGCTCGAATTAAAATCATCATAATCATAACAGAGTAAAATAAATCAGGTGAAACATGTGAGTCATCATAATAAATCTCAATTCACTTCTATCTCGATTCCAAATCACCAAAGCAATCAAATATTATAACAATTATCTTTGGGATATATGTTCATTATATCTTTCGAAAACAGTGACTTGCTCAAGCTTAGTCTTTCAAACAAATATGTTTTCATCTCAGATAGAAGAATAAGACTTTTCATATTCGATAGGAGAATACACAGAAACACATTGGGAGATCTCATAATTGGCATAACCATGTGAGCCACATGGATTCCAACATAAAATCAACGTTGGGGAGTGTCGTCCTATCCATGCCATTGGAGTAGGACTATAAGTATCAAATCCAAAAACTAGTGATCACTATATATAATTAGCCTCAATTTCGGCTCCTATGGTGGCACGTAGTTCTAGCAAAGTATCAACACATCTATACCTCCCACTCGGTGCTAAGTACTACTCTTGAAATTAGCACAGATCTTGTCAAAGAAAATCCACCACAAAATAATTCAGCAATTCTCAACGGGAGCCATCATGCTACCCCTTTTTCATAATAAATCAAAATGTGGATTTCTTTTCTCATTCGAGTTCAAAAATAACTCTTTCAAGACCAGTAGGTCAAATCATTCAAATCTCAAGGTGTGCATAACACATTACTTTCAAAAAAATTGTAATTCTCAAATAGGGTTCAAAACCCATATATCAATACTTGAGCAAAATATTTCAAGATTCATACTTTATCTAGTAAAATGTATAATTCATACCAAAATCTTGAAATGCAACTTAAATCATGGATATTCACATTAATCTCATGGACTTCATATTTAAAACATCAAAATATCATAGTTTCTTCAACAAGAATATTTCCATCTCGAATTCACAAGTAAAGCATGTAAAATCACGTGTCTTCATAAAATAATATAAATTTTGGGCACAAGAATGAAATGATGTTCTTGTTGATATCCCCACATACCTCTATAGTAATGAAATTGTTGAAAGATTGGACCTTCAAATCTTGATTGTTCAACCCTAATTATTTTTCTCTTATTTTTCTCTTGAATGATGTGCTTAGACTGAAAATAGGGTTATGATGTGTTTAGGAACAGTTAAATTCGTAGGGTTATGTTTAGGGACGTTCAAGGAATGTTAAAAGGCTTAGTTATCCTCAAAATAACTCAAAAATAGAGCGTTTTTATTGCTGAATTGTGTTGCACACCTGATCTCATATGCTAGGGTATGCGCTGCACACCTTATCCAACAAGCTTAGGTATGCATCGCATACTTTATCGCACATCCATATTGCCTCTCAGAAAAATGGGCATAACTCATCACTCGGGTATTAGATTTTCACAATATTGTTATCGTTTGAAAGCTAATTAAATTATCTACAATTTGGTAGGTCTTGGGATGGAAAATTACATTTATATTAAGAGATATACACGTTTGAAGTAGACCCTTGTGAATGGAATATCAAATGTTAGACAAATCAAATGGTTTTAGCTCAACTTGGCTCTAAATGATTTATATGAACATTGTTGACCTCAATTGTACTTCACATACTAGGATAAAGATCATGAAACTTGTATTCACATTAAACTCATTTGGATTAGAGCTTAGATGCGCAGGAACTACAGTTAGAATTCTAGCATAAAAATACGGGGTATTACATTATCTCCCCCTTGGGAACATTCGTCCTTGAATGTGGATAATTAAGATGAAACACAGAGGAATCTCAATCTTTAAGATAACTTGTAAAACTGATATAAACTGAATCACTGAATCTCAAACATAATGAGTCTCTGAACTGACTTGCATGTGCCTGAATTCTCATGAAAATAAATTATATGGCTCAGATAAAAATGAGAGCGTACACTTATGAGTAACCATTACTTTGCGCAGGATCTGATCTCATAAGAAAAATATGAGATATTTATGACATAAAAACTCGAGGTATTACAACATCCCCCGCTTGGGATCGTTCGTCCTAAATGATACTAATTTTGTGAAAATACTAGGAAGAGACTATGACACTATACAGGATACTTACAGACTGAATCATGACTCAATATCTTAAACTGAAACTAATGCATGAACTGAGCTGAATTCATAATTTAATTGGACTCAAACATATTTCCTCTTGGAATGTACATACTTATTAGACTGCGGATAGTAAGACTAGCTGGAAAATTAAGAATATATAGGAGCTTATCTCCTTGTTTGCTATGGACTGGATCATACTGACTACCCATACTCAAATGGAGTATTTCTTCATCACTTTTCTATGAAATTCTATTGACGTTAGGGAGAAAAGAATTTTGGGCATGCTCTGAACAAGACATTTGAATAAGGAATTACAACGTTGATATAACTCTACATCATGGAATATAATTATATAACTCATAAACTAGGATAGGATTTCTAGGACGTAGGCAACACAACTTCTTACTTTCAAGCTTAGCATCACTTCTCAAATGCTCTCTCAAATATACTATTCTTCTTAAATACCATACTCATTTGATTCAACTTATACTTCTCATATTGGCACTGTGAAATCTTTCTACTAAGGTCTAAACGAAACTAAGTTCTCTCACCATGATCAATCCTAACACTAAATCACAAGATACAACACGCCAAACTACAATACTAGTCTAAACCACAAGGTTCAATATTCTATATCATCTTAGAGCTCACGCCCTAAGCATAACATGTTTTACCACTTCAATGAGTAATTTAAAACTCTTGCTATGGATTCACTAGTGCATATTGCATACATCATCTTACACCCAACATGACATTCAATCCTATCATTAAAACCACAAATAACTTTAAGGAAAATACCCCTAAAGGCATACTCCACATATTCTCAAGATTAAGCAATAATTTCATTATTCTAATATCTACCAATAAATGCTAAACTCACAAGAATAAACTAATTTTGAACTTACTAACTTCATTCTTGAACAACCCATCCATATGCCATCCTTAACTTTCTAGCTTCAATAATCATCATCAAAGACTTACACTCTCATTTGAAACCATACCTACATCTCTAATCACATAATCATAGCCTAGAAAGATCACACTTCTATACTTATATTTTTCCCAAACCATGAGAATAAAATCATACTAAAAAAACTCAACATCTTCAATCATAACTCCTTAACTTAGCTATCAAGAGCAACATAAATTATCTAACTAGCCTTTCTCCACCTAGAAACTCAACATTACTACTAACCACATAATATGCAATAATCCTCAAAAAATAATGCAGCCCCATAGCACCTTGGGCACACCTCTACATCATACTTAATTACGAACACATGATCTTACACTTTTGCATACACTGTTCAGGCGTACTAGATCACCTCCATATAACTAGCATCAACCACCGAACCATCAATTGTTCAAACTTAATATATAGAGCTAAACATAGTTTACAACCCAATCTTACACACAATTTTGACTTCAAAACTATAGAACACAACATTAAGAAAAACTAGTACACAATGATAATCGATTATAATCATATGGCCTATCTTATTCATAATTTGTTAACACATCCTCCTTCTTCACATCATTACTATTTACCCATCTTCACACCAAAACTACTTTCATAGATTTATAAATTTCAACTAAACTTCCTCTAGCAATCTTAGGAAAGCCTAAATTAACAATACTCAACCACCAAGTACTTCCTTCAAAACCTACACTTTCCTAGGACAACAAATACCATTAATAACTTTTTTCATACTTCAAGAAAACAACAATCCACCTTAACTAATAACCTCCTTCTCTAACTTCACTAAACTAACAAACAAGGGTATATCACTTCATTACAAATTCAATCATAAGCAAAAATTTAGCTATACATATTCAATAAATTGGCCTTACCACCAGTCTTTCCACTAAACTTCTAAACCCACAAGTTTAACTAACATAAGATTTTCAACTAAACGTTACTACTTCTGTCACTACACAGAAACCCACACTTTCAACTAACACTAAAACAACAAGATAAACAACAATTTGCTAGTGAATTGTAATAGGCATCACACGGCTTCACTAGACTTTAGTTTTGTATTTTGAACAAGAAAATTAGATGAATAATAAATCACCTATGCTAGTGAATCGAACTAGGCCTCACACGGCTTCATTAGACTTTGATTTTTTACAAACATAATTATAACAAGATTACATAATATAAGAGATAGAAACTTGACATACAATATTCTATGATCTAAGAATACACCTTACTTTGTTTTAATTAAACAACTCATAAGAACAAGGGTATAACATCAAATCTGAGGGACTTATAACATATTAGATGGATCCTCTCAAGCAGCATTATAAGACTTCTAAAACTTCTGTTAGCAATTATACAAGCATTATCTGGGGAGGAACTGGAACTTACCAAACATGTTACTTCAAGAACATAGATAGAGAAGTATAGATTATCATTACTGATTCTGAGGAGAAATTTGAAAACATATCTAACTCGGTCTTAGTGCATGATTTCCACAGGCCTGATAAAGCACTTCAGTTTTTGGAACTCAAAAATACTGATATGATACTTTTGTAGCTCTCTTACAATTCCATAACTATTAAGCTCAACTATTTCTGATACCTTAAAAATGAGGAAGAGTTGGCCAGAATAGAGTAAGATAAGAATTTATATAAGTTTCTTAGAGAACCTTTTCATGGCAGGATCCTAGACTTGAAAGAAGGGAAATATTTCCTAAATGCCCTGTAGTCTCTTCAAGAAAAGTACAGATGTCTCCGTACAGTTCTGCAAGACTCTACTAGACATGGCTTCATAGACACCCTAGGACACTTGAACTGTGTGCTCTAATACCAAGTTTATAACGCCCCAAAATCAGGTCCCGAGATGTCACACGGTGCTTAGGATCACAAGTGACCCCAAGCTAACCCTTCTACTGGCATAACTCATAAGCAACTGAACAAAACGTATAAATCTATAAAAATCTATGGAAAATAAATATTTTCCAAATAGGATAGATACAAAACTGAATTTATAAAAATACAACTCTGCTTTTACAGCCAAATCTGAAATGGAATACATCAACTTCTACTGACAGTCTATAAAGCCTCTACTAGTACTGACTGTAGGTAGCTAGTTCATGACTCTCGACTATCCCAACTCAATATGGCTGGATAAAGAAAGTACAAAACTTTTCAAACTGTATAACTAAATTAAGACCTTTAATTGAAAGAACTCATCACCTGCTGACAGGATGTCGTGAACTGACTGGATCTGAAGATGTACACTATACCTTGTACCTACATTCTGAGAAAATATAGCCCACATATAAATATATGGGTTAGTACCATGGAAACAGATCGAGCATATGGGGGTGCAATGCATATATAAAATAATATCTTAATATCATCATAGTTTATAAAATTATGCATACTGATATAAATGACTCACTCATCTCAAATTAATATCATCATAATCATAAAAGAGTAAAATAAATCGGGTGAAATATGTGAGTCATCATAATAAATCTCAATTCAGTTCTATCTCGATTCTAGATCACCAGAAAAATCAAATCTCATAACGATTCTCTTTGGAATGTATGTTTATTAAATCTTTCAAAAATAATAACTTTCTCAAACTCAGTCTTTCAAACAAATATGTTTTCATCTTAGATAGATCTATAAAACTTTTCATATTAGATAGGAGAATATGCACACTACACATCAGGAGATCTCATAACCCACATAAACCATGTGACCAACATGGATTCCAACGTACAACTCACGTTGGGGAGAGACATCCTATATTTCCCATCAGAATAGGACTATAAGTATCAAATCCAAAATTTAGTGATCACTATATATAATCAGCCTCAATTCCAGCTTCTATGGGGAACGTAGTTCTAGGGAAGTACCAAACAGCTATACCTCCCACTCAATACTAAAGACTACTCCCTGACTTAGCTCAGATCTTTTCAAATAAAGTCCACCACAAAATAATTTAGCAATTCACAAAGGGATCCATCATGCTACCCTTTTTTCATAATAAATCAAAATATGGATTTCTTTTCTTATTCAAGTTCAAAAATAAATCTTTCACAACCAAAAGGTAAAATCATTCAAATATCAAGGTGTGCATAAAACATTACTTTCACAAAAATCATAATTCTCAAATAGGGTTCAAAACCCATATATCAATACTTGAGCAAAATATTTCAGGATTCACACTTTATGTAGCAACATGTATAATTCATACCAAAATCTGGTAATTCAACTTAAATCATGAATATTCACATTAAGATCATGGAATTCATCTTTAAAACATCAAAATATCATAGTTTCTTCTACAAGAATATTTTCATCTCAAATTCACAAGTAAATCATGTGTCTTCAGAAAATCATGTCCCCACATACCTCTATAGTAACGAAATTGTTGAAAGATTGGACCTTCAAATCTTGATTGTACAACCTTAATTGTTTTGATCTTATTGTGCTCTTGAATGATGTGCTTAGACTGATAATAGGGTTATGATTTGTTTAGGAGCAGTTAAATTTGTAAGGAATATTAAAAGGCTTAGTTATCCTCAAAATAACTCAAAAATGGAGTGTTTTCATTGCTGAAACCCTAAGTGTGCGTCACACACCTGATCGCATATGCTAAGGTATGTGCCACACAACTTATCACTCGCATACCTTATCGCACATCCATACTACCTCTTATAAAATTGGGCATAACTCATCACTCGGGTATTAGAATTTTGCGAAATTTGTATCATTGGAAAGCTAATTCCATTATTTACAATTTGGTAGGTCTTGGGATAAAAAATTTCATATATATAAAGAGATATGCACGTTTGAAGTAGACCCTTCTAGAATCAAATATCAAATGTTAGACAAATCAAATGGTCTTAACTCAACTTGGCTTAAATGATTTATATGAACATTGTTGAACTCAAGAGCACTTCACATACTAGTAAAAATATCTTGAAACTTGTATTCACATTCAGCTCATTTGGATTAGAGCTTAGACGCGCAGGAACTACAGTTAGAATTCTAGCATAAAAATATGGGGTATTACATGAGCTTTGTAGGAGAGCAAGGTTTAAGGAGTATGCTGGAGAAACTTGGTGTGCCCTAGGTCCTATACACCCCTTGAGGATTCGAGGGAAGGGCGCACCTAAGAAAGAAGAAGCAAAAGATCAACTTGGAGAAGTCAACATGCATTGAGCTTAGGTTTCATAGACAACCCACCATTGGTTCTCTTGAGGATATTAGAGTGGATATTGTCGCCATCAGGAATATTGTGTCTAATTTTACATAGGAACTGGGAGATACCTCCACCATCATCATTCATATATGTTATTTTTCGATTATGAGATGTAAAGAGAGGATTAAAAGAAGCTGGAAGCTACAATTGCTAGGCTTTAGAAAGCATACTCTTCTTTGGAGAAATTATATCGAGATCTCAAGATTAAACATGAAAATATGGTCATAAGGGAGAAGAAGAGGGATGAGTTCTTTAACAAGATTTGGAAAGGGGTAAAAGTCCTATGAAAGGTCCAAAAACCCTGAGATCGACTTTTTTCTTCCTAGGTGAAGAGTGATGCTAAGGCTCTAACTGATTGGTTTGATCTTAAGGAGATCGATGATGATGTAGAGTCTGAGAGTGAAAGCATCTCTTTTATCCTTGGTTATTTATGCAGAGGGGACAGTGCTACCTTTTAAGTTGGGGGTGCTTGTCTCCAAATTCGTTTGATTTGGGCCTATATTATTGATATTTCAGTACATTTTTTGCTCTTTTTGATGATTCTTATTTTTATTTGTATTGTGATATTTGTGCACTCTGATGGTGCCTACATTTATATGGATTAGTTACTTTGTTCCTAGATTATTATTTTATTTCACTTTGGTCACTTGTCGAGCTTTACCCTATGATAGCTTGAGTGATGACATTATTAAAGAAAAAGCATAGTGATTGGGTTTTAGTCAAGGTTGCAGGGGAAGTCTGAGTACCAGTCGTTTCAAGGTCACAAATGCAAAAGAAGTCTGAGTACCTATGGCATTGTTGATTTAGGATCGAATTAATACCCATTAGCAAAGTCTGAGTAGCCATATGGGTGAGTAGCCCATATTAAAGCCTCAATGTTAGACAAAAACTTGGTTTTTTTCCATGATAACCAAATTATGCATGGTGCAAATATAATACAAACACCCCCCTTGGTCAAATATTTTTGTAAAATTCAATGGAATAAATGGGAGAAACTTTTTAACAAAACTTTTTCTCTTTTTATGACTCCGTAAATTGAATTAGGAAACTTATTTGTCTTGAGAAGGAGGAACAATTGAACTCCCTACACGAGATTCACATGCCATACGTGGAAGCTTATTTTTCTATTTCTCATGTGTACTTGTACCATCTAGAACTAGCACCATTAGTCTTTCAAGGATAAATTTTTTTTATATTTCATTGGTACAATGATCCTATGTCATTCTTGTCTTATTTGAAGCCCACTTTATCTTAAAAAACCTACCAATAGATAGATGTAATCCTTATCACTCACTTTAAGACTTTGGACTTTTATTTGAGAAACACATTGCAAGCAATGACCCTTTGGTTATCACTCTCTAGAACCTTATCCTCCTTGAACGTAAGAATGTAATTGAGGCTAAAAGCCTAAGTTGGGGGTTGTAAATTTAAAAGAGGTGTTGTGGGACCTCAAAGTCACAAGAAAGTGCCAACGTGATTAAGAAAATAAAGCAAAATGATTTGAATAAAAAAAGGATCCAAAAAAGGAAAGAAATGCATGAATTATTTCCAAAAAAAGAGAGAAAGAGAGAAGTAAAAAGAAAGTTGGAAAATCAAGAAAGGCAATGTAGGCACAATAGTGAAAAAAATAAAGTGGCCCAATAGCATAATTGAAAAGAGTGTGTTGTAGAAGTTCAAGGAGGGTTTAGCCTTGTCCTAAAATTAATATCCTACCCTACCTGAAACCTACATTACAAGCTCAAAGAGTCCTTCATGATTCCCAATAAAATATGATCATTGTAGTGGAGATTGAAAATAGGTCAAGCCTACAGCATGGTACTTGTTAGCATTGAGAATTCCTGAGAGAGAGAGTGTGTGTTTACACTTAAATTTCTTGTTGCATTGTTGATGGCTAGGTGTGTGAATTCTTATTTCTTGTAAGGAGTTTCGTTATCAAGTTGAGGTGGGTAATTTTGTTAACTTCCAAACAATGAGGTAAAAGGAAGTATAATGAAGTTGAGGTCAAGAAGTAAGTTATTTATAGAGTATTCATAGTTTTCCCATGGTTGCTCCTTAAAGTCTGTTGAGTCCTTCAATGTTCCATTTTTTATTGATGGATGTAGTCAAAATCATTTTGCCCATGCGCGAAGATCTTTTGTTGCAGTAATCAAGTTAAAGTCATCATGATCATTGGGTAATAAAATATGGGCATAAATGTGAAATTCTCATGACAAGGGATGGTGTTGCTTGAGAACAAACAATATTTAATATTAGGGGTGTTGATTAGTGGTGATTTTACTATTCATTTAAACTCAACTTTCATACACGCTGCCAAGTTTTGTATAAATAAATGAGACATAATCATGATTTAATGCACTAATATCCATATTTTACTTGCATAGAGTTAGTGAGATGAAATGATGTGGATTGAAGCTAAAAAAGATCAAGTGGAAGCAAAGAAGTGCAGCTGAAGACCTAGAGCAGTAATCATCCCCAGTTACTACTATCCTAAGCCAAACGCATGATCAGTCAAGATAAAACACCAACGCAGAACCAAACTCCGGTCGTTAACAACCTCATGCGATCGCGGCTAAGCAGGAATAATTCCCAGGATAGTTTTGTAATTTCACTTGGCTGAATCCCAAACCTTATATAGGAAAAAACCCTTTCTTCTTTGGGTATTGCTTACCCCATAGACACTTTTGAATCTAAAACAAGAACCCTAGTTAGGTAAGATTGTATCTAATTTTGAAGACTTACATTCTTAGAGGTTTGTGAAGATAGATGCTTTGGATAATACTTATGGTATATCTTTCTTAGCCTTCTTCATGAGTATCTAAGTAATTTAGTCTTGAGATTATGTTGAACTAAAGTGTAATTATGTGTGGGTGTTGTTCGGTTTGCATGATTTTTAGTTGTTAAGTATAGATTCCACCATTGCTTGAGTTTAATAGTTGAAATTTTTATGGGTGAAAACCCCAAATCTCCAAATGGGTTTGATAGGTGAAAACCTCATATCTCCAAATGGGTTTAATCGATGAAGGTGAATAAATGAAACTTATAGCATCCTTGAAAGAGGGATATAGGGGTGCAAGTCAATGGTGAACAATTAAGAATATGGTTTACTACTTGTTACAATCTTAGACGTAAGTGTAATGGAGTGTAAGTCATATCATATGCACTTCCTAGAAATAGGGATGTTTAATTGCGGTTTTGGGTGACTATAAATAAAACATTAGGTGGTCGAAAGAGCTAGTGGGTGATATCTTTGTGGTTTTGTTGTAGGACTAACAATAAGGACCTTCTACCTAGCCTATCTCTGACTTAACAATTAAAATTCATGTTAAACCATCATTAACCCAAATGCTCTTTAGTTTTAGGTAGGCATAATCCCATGATTACCTCAAAACTTGATTTAAAATCAAAAGTGCTATCCTAGTGTGTTATTTAACTAAATATTGTTACCCACAAACTCCAAACTAAACCCCTATTTTATTACATGTTGTGTTTTCTTGCATTTCGAGTATACTTTTAGTAATTATAGTACCCATAGGACTTGAAAATTGCATTTCAATTATTGTGGATTTAACCCCAAAGCGAGTAGGGATATTGACAACGACAACTTTACAACTAAAACATGGGAGTAAGTTGAGCGTTTTCATTCATCAAAGTCATTATAGATGAAAAGTCCTCAGTAAAACACCTATAGTAACTTATCAATCCAATGATACTATGAATCTCGATAGAAGAAGCAGGCCTAGTCCAATCACAAACAGCTGCAATCTTGGTCGAATCGAACAGCATACCATCCTTGGTCACCAAATGACCAAACAATGAGTAAAATTCAAGAAAATCTGCAATCTTATAGAACTTAGCATACAACTTCTCATCCCTTAATCTCCGAAGAAAAATCCGCAAATGCTCTTGATGGCCAGCCTTACTCTTAAAATAATGAAATATATCATCTATAAATTCAATGAAACAAGAGTTGAGATCTGATTGAAATAATGGTCCACTAACTCTATGAATGTGGTTGGAAATTTGTTAATCCAACGGACATGACCAAGAAATCATAATAATCGTATAGATTCCGAAGATCCTTTTTAGAATATACAATGCTCTAATCCTCAATAGATGTTATCTGAATCTCAAATCAATATTCAAAAACACTAAACCAACCTATGGTTGATTGAATAAAAAATTAATATGAGAAAAAGAATACTTATTCGTTACCGTCACCTTGTTCAACTACGAATAATGAATACACATGCGCATGGACCCATCTTTTTTCTTCACAAACCAGATAGGCAGATCCCAAGGTGATACACTAGGTTGGATAAATCCCTTATCTAACAACTCCTACAATTGTTCCTTAAATTCCTTCAGATCTACTAGGGCCATCCTATAAAGAGGAAAAAATGGACTTGATGCCTGGCTAAACATTAATAGCAATGTCAATATCAAAATCCGTACGAATACCAGGAAATCCATATGGCATTCATCCATAAACTCATAGACAATATGAAAAGAATCCAATAAATGAGTGAAGTAGCACTAGTTTCACAAATATGAGACAAATAAGAAAAATATCTGCACTCTAACAAGGACGAACCTAAAGAAAATATATAATTCTCTGAGGACCTAAATGAAGAACACCATTCCAAGATATCCATGGCACACAAAATAAAGATAAGGTCACAGTCTTAGCATTGTAGTCTAGGAGAGCATGATATGGAGCTAACAAATCCATACCCAAGATAACATCAAAATTTGTCGTGTCTAGGATAGGATGATCTACTCAAGTCTAATGACCCACCAAATTCATGATACATGATCGGTGCACCCTATCTATTATTAAAGAGTATAAAACGAGGGTAGATACACGAATAAGCATTGTAAGAGGCTAACAATCAAAATAAAAACTAAAAGCAAAATATGTAGACATATATGAAAAGTTGACCCTGGATCAAATAACATAAATACAGATTTGAAATAAACAGTGATAATACCTTTGATGATGGCATAAGCCTCTGCCACCAATCTTGTGGGTAAAGCATAGCACTATCCACGACCACCATCACAGGTTCCACAACCTCTGCTATGCGCTCCTCTAGTAGAACCTATACCCCTAAGAATCAATATTTGAGTAGCCCTTAAAATATGATAGTGGTACTCGTTGGACAACTGGACAACGTTATCACATACAAATCAATATCTATGTCTGAACTCAATAATAAAAGGTATGACTAAGCAACAAAGAACACCCAAAGCTTCTAGAACATATGCCCCACTACCTGAACCCTGTAAGGATGTCTGCATTGGTCTACCATTATATCCATCAAAGCCTCTAGAATCACTACCTCATGGAGTGTGGCCTCTAAAATCATCCTAAAAGTGCACCCTCTTGGGTCCTTCCTGAGTCTCTCAAAGAATAGACTTAGTCATCTTCGCATGATCCACTGTACTAAAAAATAATTCCCCATACACTACTATTTGAGTAATAGCTAGCTAATGAGAAACATCTAACCCCATCATTAACTTATAAATCTTCTTAGACTCTATGAAAATATTGGCATAAGAATATCTAGTCAAGTCATGGAAGGGTGCCTACTCCAAGTGATAAAACTCATCTCTCATCTGATCCTTCACATTGTATGGCACAAACATATCCAAAAACGGCTCAGCAAACGGATCCTTAGTCATCTTAGGAATATCAAGTGGTCTATAACTAATATGTAACCTCCATCAATCTCTAGCTATATCTCATAGTTGATAAGTAGCATTAGCAACCCCATAAAACTTAAGCAAACCAACATTATTCCAATTCTTGGAACAATCAATCAAGAACTCATAAGAATCCTCTTCTATAGAACCACTAACCCTAGGAGGACTAAAAAAAGTGAATCTCTCCAACATTTTCTCATCCTAAAAAGGCATGTCTGCACCTGCAATAATAAGAGACATAGTAAATTTGGATTGAAAAGATCCCACCTAAGGAGGTAACATAGATGAATGATGAACTCCTGATCTTTGAATACCATACTCAGCCGCTGGAACTAAAGGAGGAACAACACTAGGAGTCATTAGAGTACCAGAAATAGGTGTCCATACTACTGGAGGACCCATTCTTGGATTTTGAAGAACACCTTAAGAAAACTCTGGAATATATGGAGGTACAATACTCAGAGCTTGATGAACACCAAGTGTACTCAAAGAAGGACCCTCTAAATAAGTCAACTCACAAAAAAGCAATGCCTTTAAGACTTGGGTAGAAGAATTCTTTGGGATTGGACTAGGACCCATACCTCTAGTATGATCAATTCGAGGATTAGGGTAGAGACCCTAGTACTACCATTGAATGGGGTAGATCCTCATGCCTATCTACCACCTTGAAACCCTCTGTCTCATAATTCACTATATAAACTGTGATCTCTCTTTAGATGATAGCTCTATATCTATAGACTTATGGGATTTAGTCATCACCAACTTCACAAAAAGAGTGAAATACTATTTAGAAAATAAGGTATGAAAGATCCACACAATATAAAATTAAATAACAAAAGTTTGATAAGGATATATTATAGCTGACATGACTCAAACCCAAGCCAGGTTGTCTTGGGTATCTCTAGTCCATCTAGGATCGGAGACCACCCCAATACCCAAACATTCGCCTATCTAATACCCCATGTCGGATGAATTCATGACATATAACAAGATAAAAGAATATAAATTTTAAAACATTATAAGGAGTTTAAAACCAAAACTATCCATTTACAACTAAAAATAAAACTAATACCAATACGCATGCCAATGCCAACACTGATACTAACACTGCCTATGCCTACAATAGTCCAACAAAGCCTCTAATCAAAGCCAAAGAATATCTAGTTGGGACATACCCCCAACCATAGACAAAACCAAAACCAAAAGAATAATAAAGACACAAAGTAATCCAAAGCATGTAATGAGGTCTTCCAATGTATGGAAGCTCATTACTTTAGTCTGTCTTAAAAGTTATACCCAATCACCTAGTTAATGAGTAGGCGGAGTGAAAATATGGGCAATTCCTACACTGCGTAGATATACAGTGTTCGAAGATAGCTAGCAGGGTGAATGCTATCATGTAACTCAAGGATAAAGATAAAGTGATACCATCAATCCTAAATCAAGTAAAACTTATGCGCATAACCATATCATAATACATATATATACATATATACCACACCATGAATGGGAATAATATTTATCATATAATTCAAATCCTTAACCAAGGCCTTGTAGCTTTTCCATCATAAGTCCACCCACAGGCCATATGGATCTAGTGTTACCCCCTGAATGGGCCCAAGTACATGTTACCCCTTCATGATACATATATATATGTGTATATACTTTTGAGATTCCCTTGTACTCCACAAGTACACATCATAGAGACCAAACCTTATGTTGGAAAACATGTGTTTCTAGTGTCCATCCTTCAAACTCACACCACCACGGCTAGCTATCAAAACCCTCATTATTTCTCAATTAAAATATTTAACACATAAACAAACGACCAATTCCAATAATCAATTAAATGATATTATTAGGTTGTATCATCTACCAACTATAGCTTGCAAATAATATCATTAAGCCAAGACTTAGGGGATTCCCGTTTACCCCGCAAACACCATTATTAAAATCACTTGGGGGATTCCTGTGCACCCCATAATGTTTTCATAAATCATTCACTTAGGGGATTCTATTAAACTCCATCAGGTTTTTGAAACCATCATTAACCATTTAACTATTTATACCATGCATTAGTTTCAATAAACAAGACAAGATAAGTGGTAATGCATAAATCACAATCAATTATGAAAGTGGGTTGAGTTTGATATCGATTTCCATACTAAAACAATCAATTTGGGGATTCCATTGTATCCTTATTTCAATCCATCATTCCCATGCACCCTTATGTGATTACCAACCATTAATTTAAACAAAATAGTTTCATAAATATTAAGGAAGAAGTATTGATAAAATATATATTAAAAACTATCATGACCCGAGGCTACCCCCAAATTGTAACAAAGTGCTTTGAACCATAAATGATCCTAAGATAACCCATGAATTGGCATACTATTGAGAAACTGATTTTAATAGGTAAAACAAAACTTAATTTGCTGAGAAAAAGCGTACTCATGAAAAGTCTAAATAAAATTAATGATGATACAATTTACATAATGATAAAATGGAAGAAATAAACTCAAATTACATGATTGACTCTAGCTGATATTTATGAAGCCACTACTATACTAACTATAGATAGCTAGGACATCCTTCCAACTACCACTAATCAATACATATGGAAAATTAAAAATAAAGTACATGGTCCACAACTCTCTAGAGTTATCAAAAAAGGAGAACTTATCACCTGCTGGATGAATGCTACAAAGTTTCTGACCCTATGATAAATATAGTTCCTACATTATGAATGATGTATCCACAAATGTATATACGTGGTCAGTACATTGGAATGAACTAAGTATATTAAGACATGCACTATATCATAAAAATATTTCAAACATGTTGTAATACTGAGGATATAAGTCATTTGATGAAAATATACATTTGAAACATGGCTATACATGAAAAATGTAAATCATAGAGAATTCATAAATCTTAAGCTACAAATATTTCTGTAAGCTAGGAGGCAGTATAAACATAAATATTGTATGACATTCTATTGTAGAGCCAAAGATCCTGTAAAAGCAGTGCTGATAATTATGTATGAATACTGGGTTTGAAACTATGTTATATGAACTGATTTAACTCATGGATCTAAATATGCAAACATACTCTTCCTAAATGAATGAACTTACAAAACCAACATAACATGTATTAAGTAGATCTTATTGACTGAATAACTAATGTCTTTTTGACCGACCAACTGAAATTAGAGAAAAGGGGTAACTAATCTCAGTATGTTGAGTTACAGATATATGAATACTAACAATATAAAATCGAATTGTACTTATTCTGAATCACTGGACGGAAACTATAGGGTACTGTAATAAGGACAAAGTAAACAACGTGAGATAATTGATCATGAATGCATAAAAACTGCAATATCTGAGAATACAAGACCAAGCATAAGCATATTTTTGAAATCATCTATAAGATGAAAGACTGAAACCTGTATAATTGAATAGCCATAAATCTATATGCTTTGGTCAAGCAAACCTAAACTGAATATATAATAAATATTGTACAAAGAATGTGGGAGATACACTGTAACCACCATAAACTATATGAGCTATCATAGAGTCCAACATCTACCACATATTAAGGAGGGCTATACTATCCTTGTCATCAAAAGAGAACCTGAACTATAGTGATCACTAAACTGATGTACCAAAGTACTTAAGAGTCACCCTCAACTAGAAAGTGCTCTCAAGAGATATGTTTGAACCCTTATTTGGATTGAAAACACAATAATACGTTGCCTACATAGTTTAAGAACTCAAGGAGATCTTCTAAAGGGCACACCATCTACTGCCAAGTGAACCCCTATCCCTGCATTCATACGGTGCTAAATCGTACTCCTAACTGAATGACACAGGACTACTAATTGGATCATGCCCTGATAACTGATAACTAATAAGCTCAAGTCATGGTATTTTGTAACTAACAATGCTTACGGATTCTGAGGTAATTATCAACATATAAGCTGATACTACTCAACATGATCATTATGTGTTGATTATGATATTAAAAATCAATGTTCTAGCTGACTCATTACTTGAAAGCAAAAGGCATGTAAAAACATATACGTATCAGTTGTTCATAACCCACCAACACTGAATGATCATTAAACCATTTACATTTAAACTCAAACTATAGTATTGAATCATGGCTAAACTCAAGACATAGTCATTTCATCAAACAAGGGGAGAAATTGAATTTAAAACAAGATAATATTGCTAAAAATCATAAGTTTAGTATCTATCATGGAATTTATTTGAATAAATAATGGGAAAATTAAATTCATAGCATGAGGAATTGAAAATCTTTCATGGAATCATAAATGGACTGAATTGAATTAAAATAACAATGAAAACATAAAATTCAATCTTTCTTGAACATATAAGATATTATAATGATAGAACATTCCCCTTTGAATTAAAAGAAAAGGGTTTTGGGGCTCCATGGATGAAATGGGCCCATGAATGAATACCCGACATACCTTAATTTCTTGATGTTGTGATGAAAGATTAAAATTTAACTAGAATTCTTGAATTTCTTGAAGAATAATTCTTGAATTTCTTGTTCTTGAGAATGGAGGCTTGAATATTTGGTGAAGAACCTTAATCTTGAAGTTCTTGATATTCTTGAATTTGAATCATGAAACATGGGAGATGATCTTGAAAAAGAAAACCCTAGATGGTTGTTCTTTAGTATAGTAGAGGAAGTAGCATGCTATGTGTTTGAGAATTGGGGGAAAACACACTTAATAGAGGCTTATAAGTGATGGGGGTAGGGTTTGAGGTGAGGAAAAGACCAAAATACCCCTAAGAAGATAAATAAACATTGCTGGAATTTCTTTAATTGATGACTTGTCAACTGGTTCAAAACTTATCAGCCTAGTTATGAATTCCCTTTCATATTCTAGTTATGGTTGACGACTTGGTTGATGAATTTTCAACCAGTTGACAACCTGTCAGCCTAGTCGTCAACTCTTTCAAGATACTGCTTAAGGTAGATGAATTTGGATGATGGCTTATCAATTAGTTGATAGCTTATCAGCCTAGTTGTCACCTTCTTCAGTGATACTGCCTAAGGTTGACGACTTTTTCAGATGTCTTCACAACTATTTGAAAGCATGACTTTGGCTGAGGGCTTGTCAACTAGTTGACAGCTTAATAGCCTAGTCATCACCTAGATGACAGATGGATATGCTAAGGTAAAATAGGCATACCTTTCCACTCCGATATCATATTAAGGTGAAAGCAGTTACATTGGAAAGATAACTCAAATACCTTTAATTTAATATATAGTAGGACACACGAATAAATATATTATATTCCATACACATTTCTAAAATGGACTCTAGCTGGAGCATTCATCAAAACTCTATCGATAGAAATGTTCTTAACGCGTATTTGATTTAGGAGGGTATTAAGACCATAATTAATGTATAAAGATATTCCCACATCATATATTTGATAATCACGCATATATACACATGGAATAGTTGGGTTCTAGTCCTTACACATAGGAACAATGATTTGAATTCTATCACAAAAATGTCGGGTGTTATACTATATCCCCCTTGGGAACATTTGTCTTCAAATGAGACTGGTTAGACTAAGACCCTAGGGCAATTGCGATAGTGCACTAAACATGCGTGACTTGGAACATAAGTTCATAATTGATTCTGAGCATGATATATGAATTGAACTAATTTCATGAATACATGCAATGACAAGAGAATCACTATAAGGTTCAGATAGAAATGAGAGAGTCAACTCATGATTAATCACTACCTCAAGGTGGATCTGGTTTTGTGAAGAGATTTTGAGGTATTTAGGACATGAAAACTTGGGGTATTACTACATCTACCCCTTGGGATCATTCATCCCTTGAATTATACTGACATGGCTAAAATTCTAAGGAGATATTTAGATTATCCATGGGACACTTACGAACTAAATCATAACAGAATATCTTAATCTAAAACATGATACATGAACTGAAATGAATTTACAAGTTAACAAATTTTCTAACACCTCTTATCAATAACAACTTCTATAAACTATCCATTAGAAGTCATGCCTAGAATTCTAAACTAATCACAACATATACAAAAAGTTTAACATCATTCATTCTTCACCCTTATAGCCTTATATAAAACAAGAATACAACAATATTTCTCGAACATAAAATATCCACTATTTCCCATCTAAACAATTGCTTATCAACACTATTATTTAATAAGGAGAGGTCACTAAAAGGTTAGAACATAAGGACCTGAAGTATGAAAGAATATTATGCATAACTTAGACACTTAACTGACACTTGAGGAGTAGAGCATCAAAAGTATGAATCCATTAAACAGATCCAAAATAAGGATATACATGACATGATCTGAATTTCACTTATCATTAAAAGTGTAACATAAGTACATGGAACTGAATATTCTTTAAAGCATGAGTACATGAGTCATAAGGTGCATGACCAAAGTTTAGAGTTCATAAATTCATGGAACATGATTTGTACTGCTAAGCAAACTAGAACTCCTTATACTAGGAACCAAAAGTGTATATGATTCTATGGAAATTGCATGAATATGAGTTATGATCATGGCACTGATGTGTAAGTCATGAGTAGATAACGTGATGATTGAAGAACAAAACTTTTCAATGAGATAAGAATGTGTTGGGAATCATTCTCCCTTACTGCTCTTCTACAATACAATAGAATCACTACTTGAATTTAAGAGCCTGACTTGGTTACTTGTTCTATCATCTCTCCCTTAGATTTAAGCCATCATTCTAGGTTTGTGGACTCTTTCAATAAACTCTAAACTGAACTGAAATCAATTTACTCTAGGGTTTGAGATATAACAAATACACATAAATAATAAACTCAAGCTAAAAGACTACACCTGAAAGTGTAAAACTCGTTGCTAGTACTTTCTTTTGAGATACAACTCTTATCTTTGTATAGCCTAGCCTCAATAGTCATTATATAATAACTCAAATGCATACTAACTTATAATCATCATGAGTATCACTATACCTTGAGTTCGCACTATCTAGAGCTTCAACTCTTGTTTCTATTAGATTAACCATCCATAATTCAATCTTAGATTCTAACACTTAACATGGATATCTCCAAACCCTTAATGAACCATACTAAATTCCTTTATAGCCTACTAATATCATATCTCTAATCTTATATTTTTCCCTAAACTATGAGAATTATCATTACACCAACATATAATTTTCAATCAAAAAACTTATATTCTTCCATACACTATTTCAAGCCTAGTGATTCACCGTTCATACAACTAGCCCTATGGATACATAATCTACTAAATCTAGATAAACACTATCCCCACTTTACTATTGCTAAACTTTTGGGTTCATGCTTCTAAATCTAGGTTATATGCTATCATAGGATTCTGATAAGGGATAGAGAGCATATCTGGCTTTAGCACAATGCATAATTTTTCATGACGTGAATAAAATCCTTCAAGCTTCAGAACTTAAAAGCACTGATGGGATACTTTCTAGCCTATGGGCAATCCTATTATTGTCTGTAGGGACTGTATGAGAAAATTCTATAAATAGGAATTGGATCTTCATAGTTTCTCTTATCTTAAAAATAACGCAGAGTTGACATGAATAGAGCAAGATGAGGATGTATATAAATTTCTTAGAGAACATTTCTACTGCACGATCTAAACATGAAAGAAGGGAAACATTTACTAATTGTCCTGTAGCCTCTCAAAGAAAAGTTCAAAAATCTTCGTACCATTCAACAGGACTTACTAGACATGGTTTAAAGACACCCTAGGACATTTAAACTCTGTGATGTAATACCATGTTTGTCACGACCCGAGACTACCCCCTAGTTGTAATACAGTGCTTTGAACCACAAGTGATCCTAATATAACTCATGAACTAGCACACTGTTCAACAACTAATATAATAAGAAAAACAAAATTTAATTTGTTGAGCAGAACTATACTCATGAAAAGTATGAATAAAGTTAATGCTGACACGGTTTACATTATGACAAAATTGAAGAAAGAAACTAAAATTACATGACTGACCCTGATTGATATCTATGAAGCCTCTACTATACTAACTATAGATAGCTGAGACATACCTCCAACTATAACTAATCAATACATATGATAAATTAAAAATAAAGTACATGTTTTACAACTATCTGGAGTTCTCGAAATAAGAGAACTTATCACTTGTTGGTTAAAAGCTCTAAACTATTTGAATTTGGTTTAAAAGCTACGTATTCTACCTAAATTATGAAGGATGTAGCCACAAACACATATGTATGGTCAGTATATTGGAATGTACTGAGTATATAGAGATATGCACTAAATCATGAAAATTTTTCAAACATACAGTAAAACTAAGGATATAAATTATTTTCTGAAAATATACATTTGAAACATGGCTATACATTAAAATTGTAAATCATAGAGAATTTATAAATTTTGAGCTAAAAATAATTTTGTAAGCTAGGAGGAGGTAGAAACATAAATGTTGTAGGCCATTCTTTTTTGGGGCAGAATATATTATAGAAGTTGTACTGAGGATGACATATGTATAATAGGTCTGAAACTATATGATAAGAACTGACTTAACAAATGAATCTTAATATGCAAACATATTATTCCTGAATGAACATAAAAAACCAACATAACATGTGTTAAGTAGATCTGATTAACTAAATTTGTTATGTCTGTGTGACTGAACAACTAAAATCTGAGAAAAGGGTAACTAACATTGGAATGTTGAGTAGCGGATATATGAATACTAATCATGTAACACTAAATTGTACTTTGCTTGAATAACTTGACTGAAACTATGGGGTACTGTGCATATGACATAAGGACTAACTGAACAACCTAAGATAACTGAGCATAAATGTATGAAAAATAGTAATATCTGAGAACGCAATACCAAGAATAATCATATTTCTGAAATTATCTACAAACTAAAAGAGTGAAACCTGTATAATTGAATAACTGTAAATCTATATGCTTTGGTCAAGCAAACCTAAACTGAATATATAAAAAATATTATACTGAGACTATTGGATCTATCATGTAACCTACATAAACCATGTGAGCTATCATGGAGTCCAACGGCTTACCCACCGAGGAGGGTTCTTCTATCCTTGCCATCGAAATAGAACCTGTAATGTAGTGATCACAAAACTGATGTCCCAAAGGACTACAGAGTCACCCTCTACTATCAAGTTCTCTCATGAGATATGTGTCAACCCTCAACTGGCAAGAAGACATCTCAAACCTATACTAGCCACAGAGTTATAAAACTCATGGATTGCTACTAAAGGTTAAACCCTTTACTGACAGGTGAGCCCACATCCCTGGGTTTGCTTGGTGCTAAATCCTACTCCCAACGGAATGAAACTGGAATACAAACTGGTCCATGCACTGATAACTGATAATTTATAATCTTAGGTCACGATATTCTTAAAATAACAGTGCATATAGATTTTGAGGTAATTATTAACATATAAGCTAATACTGTTCAACATAATCATGGTATTCTTAATATGATATTAAAAATTATGGTCAGACTAACTCATTATTTGAAAACATAAATCATGTAAAAACATAATGGTATCGGGTGTTCATAACCCACCAATACTGAATGATCATTAAAATATGACATTTAAACTCAAACTGTAATATTGAAATATTGTTCAACTCAAAGGCATAGGCATTTCATCAAACATGGGAAAACATGAATTTAAAACTTAAGAATTTTGTTAGAAATCATGAGTTTAGGATCTATCATGGAATTCACTTTAATAAAGCATGGGAAACTAAAATTCATAACATGAAGAATTTAAAATCTCGCATCGGATCATACATGGGCTAAATTGAATTGAAATCACCATGAAAACATGAAATTCAATATTTCTTTGGCATATAAGATATCATAATGATTGAAAATACAATCTTTAATTGAAAGAAAAAGATTTTGGTGCTTCATGGGTGAAACGGACCTATGAATTAATACCTAACTTACCTTAATTTCTTGATTACTTTATGAAAGATTGAAATTTAACTCGAATTCTTGTATTTCTTGAAGAAGAAATCTTGAATTTCCTATACTTGAGAAGGGAGGCTTGAATCATTGGGTGAGGAATCCTAATCTTGATATTCTTGAATTTGAATGTTGAGACTTAGGAGATGATCTTGAAGAAGAAAACCCTAGATGGTTGTTCTTGGGTATGAGAGAGAAAGTTATGTGTTATGTGTTTGTGAATTGGGGAAAATATGCTTAATTGAGGGTTATAAGTCATGGGGGTAGGGTTTGAGGTAAGAAAATGACCAAAATACCCCTAAAAAGATGAATAAAAATTGTTGAATTTCTTTAGTTGATGACTTGGTTGATGTTTTTTCAACTGGTCGACAACTTATCAGCCTAGTCATCAACTCCTCTTCATGTTCTGATTATGGTTGAAGACTTGGTCGATGACTTGTCATCTAGTTCACAACCTATCAGCCAAGTCGTCAACTCCTTTAGAGATACTGCCTATGGTTGATGACTTTGGCTAATGGTTTGCAACTAGTTGACAGCTTATCATCCTAGTTGTTACCTTCTTGAAGGATACTGCCTAAGGTTGATGACTTTGGTTGATGTCTTGTCAACTAGTTGGCAGCTTATCATCCTAGTAATCACCTTCTTCAGTGATTCTTCTTATGGTTGACAACTTTGGCTGATGGCTGGTCAACTAGTTGACAGCTTATCAGCCAAGTTGTCACCTTGATTACACATGGGCATGATAAGGTAAAATGGGCATAAAATTCCACTCCGATATCGAATTGAGGCAATACCTAATGTATTGAGGCAAAACCTAATATAATCATCTAAAGTGAACTCAACTTATAGCATCCGTCAAAACTATATCAATATAAAAGTCCTCAACCCATCTTTGAGTTAGAAGGGTATTATGACATTGATTCATATGCCAAGAAATTCCCATGCCATATATTTGATAATCACACATATATATTTATGGAATAATTAGGTTCAAGTCTGTACGCATAGGAACAACGATTTGAACTCTAGCCCAAATATGTGGGGTGTTATAGTATCTCCCTCTTGGGAACACTCATTCTCGAATGAGACTAGTTAGACTAAGAACCCTAAGGAAAGTATAATCATCTACTGAACATGCATGACTTGGAACATGATTGCATAACTGAGTTTGAGCATGAAATATGAACTGAATTGATTTCATAAATACATGTAATGGTATGAGAATAGTTATAAGGTTGAGATAGAAATGAGAGAGTCAACTTATGATTAACCATTACCATAGGGTGGATCTGGTTTCATGAAGAAAAGTTGAGAGACTTAAGGCATAAAAACTCGGGGTATTACTGTATCTCCCTCTTAGGATCATTCATCCTTCAATAATCCTGACTTGGATGAAATACTAAGGTAAGACTGAGATGATGCACGTGACACTTATGCACTAGATCATGACTTAATATCTGAATCTGAAACATGATGCATGAACTAAAATGAATTCATTATTTACCACATTCTATAACACCTTTTATCAATAACAACTTCCATAAACTAACCCTAAGAAGACACACCTAGAATTCTCATCTAATTATGACATATACAAGAACTTTAACCTCAATGTTTCTTCACCCTTATAGACTTATATAAAGAAAGAATACAACAATCTTTCTTAAACATAAAAATCTACTCTCTCCCATCTAAACAATTGCTCATCACTACTATTACTTCATAAGCAGAGGTCACTAAAAGGTTAGAACATGAAGACTTGAAGCATAGTATTAATTAATTAATACTACGCATAACTTTGAATTAATTAAAGAGATCCAGTATCAAAAGCATGAATTAATTAAAGAGATCAAAACTTAGGACATACATGACATGATCTAAATTTCACTGATCATTAAGAGTGTAATATGATTGTGTGGAATTGAACATTCTGGAAAGAATGAGTACATGAGTGTTGAGTTGTATGACCTGAGTTTGGAGTTCATAAATTCATGGAACATGATTTCTATTGCTGAAAAACTGGAACTCTTTATCCTACGAATCGGAAGCGTACATGATTCTACAGAAAGGGCAGGAATATGAGTTATGTTCATGGAGCTGACATGTAAGGAATTAGTAGATATTGTGATGACTGTAGAACAAAACTTTGCACTAAGATAAGAATGGATTGCTAATCTCCTCCCTAACTATTGTTCTACAACACACTAGCATTACTACTAGAATCTGAGAACCTGACTTGGTTACATGTTTTATCATCTCCCTTTTAGCTTTAATCCATTATTCTAAGTCTGTGGACCCCTTTAATAGAATCTAAATGGAACTGCAATCATTTTACTCTAGAGTACTAGATACTAAAATACACATAAATAATAAACTCAACCTGAAAGACAACACCTAAAAATATATAACCCATTGCTAGTACTTCCATCTAAGATACAACTCTTATCTTTCTATATCCTAGCCTCATTAGTCATCATAAAATAACTTAATCACTAACTATCTTAGAATCTTCATTATTATTACCATACCTTGAGTTCACACCATCTAGAGCTTCAACTCTTCTTTCTATTATCTCAAGATCCAAAATTCAAAACTCAAATTCTAACACTTAACATACATATCTCCAAACCTTTAATAAACCATACTAACTTCCTTTATAGCCTACTAATATCATATCTCAAAACTTATATTTTTCCATAAACCATAAGAATTATTATTACACCAACATACCTAACATTAACAACATATAATTTTGAATTAACAAACTTAAATTATTGCATACACTATTTAAAGCCTATTGATTCACATTTCATACAACTAGCCCCATGGATACATAATCTACTAAATCCATATAAACATTATCCCCACTCTACTGCTTCTAAACTTCTAGGTTCATACTTCTTACTCTAGGTCATATGCTATCATAGGATTCTAAGAAGAGATTTGAGAGAACATCTGACTTTGGCTCAATGCACGATTTTTCACACAAATGAATAAAGTCCTTCAAACTTTAGAGCATAACAGCACTAATGGGTTACTTTCTAGCCTATGAGCAATCCCATAACTATCTATAGGGAATGTATGAGAAAATTATATCTATAGGAATTTGAGCTTCATAGTTTCTCTCACCTTAAAAATAAGGCAAAGTTAACATGAATGGAGCAAGATAAGGATCTGTTTAAAATTCTTAGAGAATACTTTTACTGCATGATCTAAGACATGAAAGAAGGGAAATATTTCCTAAATGCCTTGTAGGATCTTAAGGAAAAGTACAAATGTATTCATATCGTTTCGCAAGACTCTGCTTGACAGTGCTTCATAAAAACCCTAGGAAACTTGAACTCTGTGTTCTAATACCAAGTTTGTCGTGACCCGAGACTACCCCTAGTCACAACACAGTGCTTGGAACGACAAGTGTGCCTAAGCTTACCTATGAACTAGCATATTTTTTAGCAACTAATTTAATAGGTAAAACAAAACTCAATTTGCTGAGCAGAAGTATACTAATGAAAAGTTTGAACAAAGTTCATGTTGGTACAATTTACATCATGAAAAAACTGAAGAAAAAAACTCATTTTACATGACTGACTCTGACTAACATCTATAAAGCTTCTACTATACTGTCTATAGATAGCTGGGATATGCCTTTAACTACCACTAATCAATACGCATGAAAAATTAAAAATAAAGTACATGATCTACAACTATCTATATTTCTCAAAACAAGAGAACTATTTCCTATTGGCTGAAAGATGCAAACTATCGACCCTGGTTTAAAATCTACATATGGTAACTATATTATAAAGGATTTAGCCACAAACGCATATATGTGGTCAGTATGATGGAATGTACTGAGTATATGGATACATGCACAAAATCATGGAAATAGTTCAAATACACTGTAAAACTGAGGATATAAGTTATTTGGTGAAAATATATATTTGAAACCTAGCTATACTTGAAAACTGTAAATCAAAGAAAATTTATAAATCATGAGTTGAAAACAATTTTGTAAGCTAGGAGGCGATAGAAACATAAATATTGTAAGCCATTCTCTTGTGGGGCCGAATATGCTGTCGAAGTTGTACTAATGATAACGTATAAATACTGGGTCTGAAACTATATGATGGGAACTGACTCAACTTATGGATCTGAATACACAAACATACTATGCCTTAATGAATGGACTTATAAAACCAAGACAATATGTATTAAGTAGATCTGATCAACGAAATGATTGATGTCTGTGTGATAAAACAACCAAAATCTAGGAAAAAAGTTAACTAACATCGGTATGTTGAGTAGTGGATATTTGAATACTGATCATGTAAAATTGAACTGTACATATTCTGAATAACTTGACTAAAGCTGTGGGGCACTGTGATATGAGATAAGGACTAACTAAACAACAAAAGATAACTAAGCATAAATGTGTGAAAGCTGTAATATTTGAGAATGCAAGACAAAGCATAAGCATATTTCTGAAATGATCTATAAAATGAAAGACTAAAACTTGTATAGTTGAATAATTGTAAATCTATATTCTTAGGTCATAAAAAACTAAATTGAATTTCTAATACATATTGTATAGAGACTATGGGAGTTGTCATGTAACCGACATAAATCATGTGAGCTATCATGGAACGTCTTACCCACATTAAAGAGGGTTGTTTTATCCTTTCCATCAGAATAGAACCTGAACTATATTGATCACTAAACAGATATTCCGGAGCACGAAAGAGCCACCCTCTACTGGGAGGTGCTCTCATGAGATATGTGTCAAGCCTCAACTGATAGGAAGACATTTTAAACCTACGCTGGCTATGTAGTTCTGGACTCAAGGACTACTACTAAAGGTCATACCCTCTACTAGCAGGTGAGCCCCCAACCTGGGTTCGCTCGGTACTAGATAATACTCTCAACTTAATGACCTTGGAATACTAACTGGTGAATCCATTGATAAGTAATAACTGCTACACCTAGATCTTGGTATTCTTAAGATAATAGTGCAGATAGATTCTGAGGTAATTATTAACATATAAGCTGGTACTACTCAACATGATCATGGTGTTCTGAATATGATATTAAAAATCATGGCCTGACTAACTAATTACTTAAAAATAGATATCATAAAAAAAATAGATATCGGGTGTTTATTACCCACCTGTACTGAATAATTATTAAAACATGACACTTAAACTCAAACTGTAGTATTGAATTATAGTTCAACTCAAGACATAGGCATTTTATCAAGCTTGGGGAAAACTTGAATTTAAAACATGATAATGTTGCTAAAAATCATGAGTTAAGGATCTTTCATGGAATTCACTTAAATAAAGGATGGGAAACATAAATTCATAGCATGAGGAATTCAAAATCTTGCATGGGATCATACATGGGCTGAATTAAATTAAAATCACCATGAAAATATAAAATTCAATCTTGCTTGAACATATGAGATATCATAATGATTGAAAATTCATTCTTTAATTTAAATAAAAGGAATTTGGGGCTCCATGGGTGAAAGGGACCATGAATTAATAACCCACATACCTTAGTTTCTTTATTTATTGATGAAAGCTTAAATTTAACTTGAATTCTTAAATTTATTAAAGAAGAAATCTTTAATTTCTTGTTCTTGAGAAGGGAGGCTTGAATCTTAGTGTGAGGAACCCTAGTCATATTGTTCTTGATATTCTTGAATTTGAATCTTGAGATTTGGGAAATTATCTAGAATAAGAAAACCCTAGAGAGTTGTTCTTGAGTATGAAAGAGGAAGTAAGGTGTCATGTGTTTGAGAATTAGGTAAAAAGACGTTTAATTGAGCGTTATAAATTATGGGAGGTAGGGTTTGAGGTGAGGAAAATACCAAAATACCTCTAAGAAGTTGAATAAAAATTGTTAGAATTTCTTTAGTAGATGATTTGGTTGATGGTTTGTCAAATGGTTGACAACTTATCAGCCTAGTCATCAACTCCCTTTCATGTTCTAGTTATGGTTCATGTATTGGTTGATGGCATGTCAACTAGTTGACATCCTATCATCCTAGTCATCAACTCTTCCAGTGATAGTGCCTAAGGTTGCCGACTTTTGTTGAGGGTTTATCAACTAGCTGACAGTGTATCAGCCTAGTCGTCACTTTCTTTAGGGATACTACCTAAGGTTGATGACTTTTACTGATGGCTTGTCAACTAGTTGACCACTCATCAGCCTACTCATCACCTTATTTACTTATTCTACTTATTATTGACGACTTTGTCTTATGGCTTGTCAACTAGTTGACAACTTATCAGCCTAGTCGTAACCTTGTGATAAACGAACATACTAAGGTAAAATTGTCATAACTGTCCACTCCTATATTAGATTAAGGTGAAACCAGATGCATTGGAAAGAAAACTCAAAGACCTTTCATTTGATATATAGTGTGACACCTAAATTAATATATTTTAGTGGATTCACTCATTCAAATTAGACACTAGTTGGAGCATCCATCAAAATTCTATCGATAGAACAGTCCTCAATTCATATTTGTGTTAGGAGGATATTATGACCTTGATTTATTTACAAATATATGTCCACACCATATATATGATAATTACATATATATATATATATATATACACATGGAATAGTTGTATTCAAGTCTGTACACATAGGAACAATGGTTTGATCCCTAGCTCGAAAATGTGGAGGGTTACAAAAACCCTCAAATAATAGTTCCAAACCCAACATCAATATTTCATGAATAGTGCTTTCACAAAATTGACAATGATGGAAGAGTAACATGCCTTAAACACCAAGAAGTACAGAGAGAAATCACCCTTGGATGCCTCAATTGGTTAATCTCTTGAAAACCCTAAGTATTCCTGACCTTGAGGATTTTAGAGTGTTTAAGAGATTATTTGATGTGTTTATGAAGGACAACGATAACCTAAAGAAGTTATAAGATATGGGTTTCAAGTTTGGAAAAGGTGAAATATCCAGAATTCCCTTAATTTAAAAGCTGGAAAAAATGTCACCTTCGACTACAAGTCAACCATTGACTCATAACCCCTTTTCAGGACTCGTGACCTCAAATTGTAACCAAGAAAATGACCAAGATCCCCATCACTGTCAACCTTATGATGTAACAAACTTACTCGTAACAAGACCATACAACTCATAAGGTCAAGTTGTAGTAAACACAGAACTCAAATTGGTTAAACACTGGTATTTCTATGATGTCATCTCATGAATCATAACATATCCTTACGGCTCTTAGTGAGTCACTCGAACTCATAGAAGAATCAATCCACAAACTTACATGATTTGCTTATTACACATCCTAATGATTCGTTACGAGTCTTTACAACTCGTGCCCTTAAATTGTACCAATAATAAAAACTCAACACCACATATTGGTCACCCAACGATTAGGGTCAGCAGACCCATCAATACACCTTATGACTTGTGGGGTCAAGTCATAACCACGACAGTGAGCTCAAAGATTAAGAAATTTTAAAGGGCAAAAATTTAGGGAGTTTTAATGTCCCCCACTTGGATCATTCATCCTCGAATTATGGGACAAGTTCTTTACCAATATGATTAGACCCCAAACATTACTACTATTACCTTTAAGATAGAAAACAAGTATACTAAGGAATTTACAATTTCCTTTTAACAAAGACAAAAAACAAAGATGATAAGAACAACGCATACCTTAAGCATGATTTTTTGGAATAGGGCATAGGGACGGATATTTGGAATTCATCTCCTATTTGTCTTCCTAAGTATCCTTATCAATCTTGTGGTTACTGTATAGAACCTTTATCGAAGTTACATACTTTGTTCGTATCTAGTGACCTTGATGATCTATGATTTCAACTAGGACTTCTCATAAGACAAGGAATCAAAAATACCAATATCCTGGAAAGTCACAATCAGAGATGGATCACCCACACAATTCCTCAACATTGACAGGTGGAACATTGGGTGAATTGAACTAAACTGGAGGGAAACTTCAATTTGTACGCAACACTACCAATCCTCTTTAAGACAAAGTACGGGCCTATATACCGAGGAATAAGCTTTTCCTTCTTCCCAAAATGCACTACTCCTTTCATAGGAGACACACCTTTAAGAATGATCAATCGCCAACCTCAAACTCTAACTTCATATGCCTCACATCTTTAAAGTACTTTGGTGCCTTTAGGAGGCGTTAAGCCTATCCCAAATCACCTTCACCTTATCTATGGCTTGGTGAAACAATTTTGGCCCAAACATCTCTGCATCACAAACAACAAACCACCTAATAGGAGACTTACACCTACCGTACAATGCCTCAAATGGAACCATGATAATACTATAGTCGTAGCTATTATTATATGCAAACTCTATAAGAGCTAAATGATCAACCTAACTACCACCATAGTCAATCATGCATGCTCGAAGCATATCTTCCAATATCTGAATAGTGTTTTTCTCTTGCGCATCCAACTATGGGTGGAAAGTAGTATTAAGGATCACGTTGGTCCCCAAACCTCTCTAAAATGAGCTCCAAAACTGCAATGATAACTGAGCTCCACAATTATCCATAATGGAAATAGGTTCCCCATGCAACTTCAAAATTTCCTTAATGAACAATTTTGTATAATCCTTTGCCGAAAAGTTTGTCCTCACTGGCAAGAAGTGAGTAGACTTAGTCAACTTATCCACTATGACACAAACCAAATTAAACTTCTTTCGAGACTAAGGAAGATCGGTAACAAAATCCATAGTAATCACTTCCCACTTCCACACGGGCAACTCAATTAAATGATACAACCCTCCAAGTTGTGAATTTTCAACCTTTACTTGTTGAAACACCATCCATCTAGCCACAAAATTGGCCATATCTTGCTTCATATTGTTCCACCAATATATATCCTTAAGATCATCATACATCTTTGGCGAACCAGGGTGAATAGCATAACTTGACTTATGAGCCTCGGTCAAGATCCTCTGTCGCAACTCATCTACATTATGAACACACAACCTCCCTTGGTACCACAAGGTACCATCACCACTAACCTCAGAGTCCATCACATTATTTCCACCTATATCCCCCTTTATTTGCATCAAGATAGGATCTAACAGACTCTTTCACCTCAGCACCAAGGGATGACTTTGCCACCACTTGAACAAACACACTACCATCCTCCGAGTCCAATAGGCGAACTCCAAGGTTAGTCAAATAGTGAACATCTTTCACCAACTACCACTTATCTATATCCATATAAGCTATAATTCCCATGGATAACTTGCTAAGAGAATTATCAACCACATTAGTTTACCTGGATGGTAGTGTAGACTCATGTTGTAGTCTTTCAATAATTCAAGCCAGTTCTTTTGCCTAAGATTCAGCTCCTTTTTAGTGAATACATATTGCAGTATCTTATGATTAGAAAAGATATCAACATGCGCTCCTTAAAAAGAGTGACGCCAGATTTTTAATGCAAATACCACAACCAATAACTCCAAGTCATATGTCAGACAATTCTTCTCATGGACCTTCAACTATCTAAAGGGATAAGCTACCACCTATCTATGCTGCATCAAAATGAAACCAAGCCTCACACGAAATATATAACAATAGGACACAAAACCATCAGTTCCTTTACGCATTATCAAGACCAGAGCCAAAATCATCTTATCCTTTAGCTTCTCAAAACTAACCTCACAAATATTAAACCGCAATAACTTTACCTTATTCTAAGTTAATTTAGTCAACAGGGTAACTATAGAAGAGAAACTTACCACAAATATACGGTAGTAACTAGCTAAACCCAAAAAACTCCGAATATTGGTTAGACTCGTAGGTCTAGGCCACTTTTTAACCACTACAACTTCCTATGGATCCACAATGATCCCTTTATTAGATATAACATGAAACATAAAAGTAACGATGTTTAACCAAAATTTACATTTCAAAAACATGGCATACAATTGTTGATCTTTCTGGGCTTGCTGCACAATGCAAAGGTGAGAGGTATGATCCACTTTACTATTAGAGTACTCCAACATATCTTCTATAATTACAATGACGAACAAATCTAGAAACTACTGAAAGACTCTATTGTTCAAGTCCATGAATGCTGCTGGGGCATTAGTCAACCCAAAAGACATAAACAGGAGCTCGAAATGCCCATATCAGGTATGAAAGACAGTCTTAGGATGTCCACCTCCCTAATCTTTAACTAATGAAACCTGAATCAAAGATTGATATTGGAGAAAAACTTAGCACCCTGAAGGTGATCAAACAAATCATCAATCCTTGGAAGATAATACTTATTCCATACTGTCACTCTATTCAATTACCAGTAATAAATACATATCCTAAGGGAACCATCCTTCTTACACATGAAAAATACTGGTGCACCCTATAGAGACACATTAGGTTGGATTAAACCCTTATCTAAAAGATCCTTAATTGATCTATAAGCTTCTTCAACTCCACTGATACCATTATATATGGGACAATAGAGATAGGACGAGTATCTTGAAAAAGATCAATCAAAAAATCAATCTCTCTATAAGGAGAGACACTAGGAAGATCAACATGGAAGACCTTAGGAAACTCATTTACCATACAAAAGAAATGTAAAGAAGGTCCCTCTGAGTTAGAATCTTTAGCTCGAAACAAATAATAGATAAACCCCTTGGAAATTAATTTTTAGGCTCTAAGATATGATATGAACATTTCCTTAGGCACTAGAGAGCCCCCTTCCCACACAATAATTGGGTAAATAAGGAATTTTAATATGACCTTACTGGTCCGACAATCTAAAGAGGCATAGCACAAGTTCAATAGGTTTATCCCAATATGATATCAAAATAAACCATGTCAAATTCAAACGTATCCACCAAAGTCTCCCTACTACCCAAAGATAACACATAACCCCTATAAACTCTACTAGCCACCACAGAATCACCCACTGGGTAGAAAAAGAAAAAATATCTGGACTATATATAGAAACAAAACCAAAATGTGTATCCATTAAAGGCGGTCATTTAAGAAAGAATCAACCACGGATCAAGTAAATAGTACACATCATAGGAAAAGAATTTCAACATACTAGTAATGATATATGGAGATGCCTCAGACTCCTGATTGATAGTCAGATCATAGAGATGGTTCCTACTAGTAGTGCAAACAGATGGTGTACCCATTGGTGTATGATCTGGTCAAAAGACAACTAAAATTGTGATTGCCCCAAAAGCAACCTTAACCATGGGACGACTTCTAAGCATATGCTCTGGATGATAATATTTGAAGCACTTATCCCTTACCTCATAAGAAAAAAACTTATGCAATTAACCAAAAAATCTACAATGAGAATATAATAGAGCTTATTGGGCCCTACTGGCCTAAAACTAGGAACCTGGTGCCCTAGAACCATCACCACCCTTAAAACATCAATCACTAGATTACTTCCGGAAGGAAAGCTAGCGATCAAGTAGGAACCATAATTACCCCACTTCCTCTTGGACAACTTTTCACCAACCCTGCTACTTTGTTGTTGACCTCCACTTTGATTAGAAAATCTAAACTTCTTACTATGCCTTTCCCCTATCTCTACTTGCTCTTTTTTATCTTTCTTAACCTACTGTGTAAACATAACCATTTTTGGAAATATCCTTATCTTTGTTCAACAAGTAACCCTTACTTTTTAGAATCAAATCACGGGACAACCAGGAATAATTTTTTTTTAATTCTAGCCCTTAGGCTAGACACCAACTCAGGAGCATGCCGGTACAACTGATAAAACGTCAAGGAATACTTTTAAACTGACATCTTCTCTTACCTCGGATTGAAAAATTCTTTGGCCTTCTCCTTTCTTCACTCCTAAGGGAAGAAGTAATTCAGAAAAGTTCTAGAAAAGTCCTCCCACAAGGCGGACTCAACATTTACAACCCTAATCTGCTCCTACTCTTTACATCACTGATACACTATATCTTTCAACTGACAGGATACAAACTCCACACCTTCAACCTCAGTAATGTGAATAACATGAAAGAACTTTTCCATTTCATATATGAAATATTGAGGATCTTACACCACTTTCTTACTGGTGAAAATAGGATGGTTCAACCTAATAAATTTTCCAACTCTAGTGGCCCCAAATAATGGAGCAACAGAATTCCAATATTCAGTCTGAGAGCCAATTAACTGAGTGACCAAATGGATCGATTGGCAAAACATAATATTAGACACATCAGGTTGAGGTGTCTGAGGAGGGATAGAAGGAATTGGGGGAAATCTATATGAACATTAGAGATTGTGGCCCCAGACCCAGTCTGAACCTCTAAAGTAGGACAAGCTCTATTTCTATTATCTTCGGATGGGACAAAAGGATTCATACAGACATCAGATCTCGGAGGCATGATTTGAAAGGCAAACAAATAGAAATTAGAGAAATCTAAGACCTTAGACTCTATATCCCAAAAATAAAACATAAGAAAGAGAATTATTCCTAAGTGCCTCATAGCCTTTCCCATATAAGTTTGGTGTGGTACAAACTCATAAAAGAGATCTACTTGACACAGCTTTATGGACATCCAATCAACCATGATCCTAGGATCTGATACCAATCTAACACGATCCAAACCTGGTCCTGGCCATGTCAGATATCTCAAGTCCATCAAGAACAGAAGACCACCACCAATTCACAAATCATCGCTCATCTTACACCCTATGTCGAATAAATTCCAAACATATAACAAGATAAGAGAACACCAATTTCAAAAAGTATAATAATAATATAACCAAAACTATCTATTCTCAACTAAACATCCAGCTAACCAATACAAATGCCAATGTTAACACCTATGTCGATAGCATCTATGTCAACAATAGTATGATAAAGCCTCTAATAAAAACCAAAGAATATCTAGTCGGTACATACCCCCAATTATAGCAAAAAACAAGACAAAAGGAATAGTAAGGACATAAGGAAATCCAGTACATCAAATGGGGTCTTCTAATGTATGGAAGCTCACCACTGCAATTTGACTTAAAAGTTATCTATGAATTACCTACTCACTGACTAGGAGGAGTGAACATATGGCCGTTTTTGTATCTCATGGGAATATAGTTTCTGAAGACGGTTAGCAGGGTAAACACTAGCATGTAACCCACGGATAAAGATAAAGTAAATTTATCTATCCAAAATCATGTCAAACCAATGCACGTAACCATATGCAAATACATATATGTACATATATACCATGCCAAGATAGGGAACAAGGTTTAGTATGTATTTTAAATCCTTAAATTGGGTTGTGTAGCTTTATCATTTTAAGTCCTCCCATGGTAAATGGCTGAGGATTCCCTTCCACACTTTGCCCTTCAAGATACATCAGCACTTGTATAGACTTTGGGTATTCCATTTTACCCCAAAAGAACACACTCATCAAGATCAAACCTCATGTCGATAAATATGAGTTTCCCGTGTCCGTCCTTTGGACTCACACTATCACGACTAGCAATCACAACTCACATTATTTCCAGATTAAAACATTTAAAACATAACCAAACCACTAAATCTAAGAGTCAATTATAAGGCATTATTAAGTAGTATTGTCATACCGACTATTACTTGCCAGAAATATCATTAAGTCAAGACTTAGGGAATTCTCGTGTACCCGACAAACTCTATTATTAAAATTACTTGAGTGATTCTCGTGTCCCTCACAAGATTTTCATAAATCATTCACTTAGAAGATTCCATTGTACCCACTAAGGTTTTTAAAACCATCCATAACCATTTAACCATTCATACCCTACATTAGTTTCATGAAACAAGCCAAGCCAAGTGGTAATGCATAAATCAAAATCAACTATGCAAGTGGGTTGTGTTTCTTAACAATTTCCATACCAAAACAATCAATTTGGGGATTCCCATGTACGCCTATATCAATCAACCATTCCCAGGAACCCCTATGTACTTAACAACCATCAATTTATATACAATAGTTTCATAAATATCATGGAACAAGCATTTAAACAGTTTATATTAAAAACCGTCAACCCATTTTTCAAAACCTAACATCAATATTCCATGAATAATACTTTAAATTGCATGATTTTAAGAAATTAACAATGAGGGGAAAGAAACATGCCATAAACACAAAGAAGTACAAATAGAAATCACACTTGAAAGCTTCAATTGGTTAATCTCATAAATCCTTATATGTTTTTGATCCTTGGTATTTGAGAGTGTTTTAGAGTCTATTTGATGTGTTTATAAGGTATAAGGATAAACTAAAGAGGTTATAAGACGTAGGTTTCAAGTTCAACAAAAAGGGAAATATTCAGAAAGACCTTAACTTAAAAGCTGGAAAAAATGTCGCATTTGACTATGAGTAAACCATTAACTCGTAATCCCTCCTTATGACCCGCGACCATGAATCATAACCCATATAGTTACCAGGATCCCTAACCACAAATCATAAAGATAGAGTCCCGTTTACATGCCAATACCAGAAACAATGAAATTTATAGGAAGAGGAAAATCCATCGACTTTTAAAATCGTGAGCATTTAACTCCTCTATCCACAAAAAGACTATTTCAACCCCCAACAATTTCTCCGACCCCCTTTCCTTAGTAGTTCCAAATTACTTATCTTTCTCATTCACTTTATTCTTTTAGAAATATATTTTAGCATAAATGACTTTCTTTTAAGCCTAGTGATATATATGATACACAAAGAACTGAATATCTTTGAGCAAGGAATCCCTAGTTGAATGATTCCCAATATCATTACTCAATACTGAAATTTAGAATATTATTGAATCTTTCATTTGGACTCATAATAAATTAAAAGTTGCTCCTACTACTCAGCCGAGTGCCCTGATCATTATACAAGGACATGATGTAGAAGTAACCTATCTATGCATTTCTACTTGACCCCTTATCCTTACACTAATGATACAAATGAAACCTAGCTATTCTAATACCAATTTGTCACAACCTAAAATCCAAAGGTCGTAATGGCACTTGTCGCGACAAGCTTTGACAAGTAAGCTAATCACCCAAACTGAATTATGATAAGACATTAATACCTAGCCCAAGCAAGGCTTCTAGAATAAATCTAAATCATACAAATATTATAATAACTAAAGTACAAAACTAAAGATACGATGCAATATCACAAAACATGGTGTCACAGTATAAGAACTACTAAATATTTCCCAAATGCCAAAAGATACAATAATAGACTAAAAAGGATCATAATCTTCACTGGATATAAAAATGATAGGAAACAAATAGGAAAAGGTAGTAGATCAACTCTAGATGCGTATATCATTTGTTGCCTCGAATACACTTCAGATATCGCCTGAATAAACGATTATGCAGCATACTCGTATCTGGATCTACACCAAAAAGGGATAGTCGGGGTGAGTATAGTCCACTTGTTCTCAAAAAGTGTCATAGGCCGACTGAGCAAAGTAGAAAATTAAGCATATAAAGTACATACTATGGGCACATTACCTGCCATTAGAAAATATCCCAAATTATAGCCCACAGCTTCTCTACTATAAGTTCTACAATATACACATATACCACACACAATTACTAGAAAGAAACACAAATATACATGCATACCAAAGACAAGTATGTGAAAGAAGTACAAATAGAAAGATATCACATCAGGGAAAATAATACAAAATAGAATGGCAACAATATATATTAAATACAAGAGAGATGATGATGATGATGATGATGTAATGCTCGAGGTCATCGCACAAACTCTGTATACACCTACCGAGTTGTGCTTTTAGGTAGGACCCACGGGGGGTCAAAACCCATACATAATCTAATATGTAATACCAATATCCATAATTTCTCAATGACACATACATCATAATATATTAGAAAAAGCAAGTGTTTCTGGTACTTCCACCATGGTACCATTATTTCATAAATATATATGATATAAGGATATGATGCTCACAACCGACCAAAAAAGGATTTTCCAAATACAACCAATTTACTAACCATGTGAGCCAAAATCTACTCAATATGCCAACCATCTATCAATCCAATGTAATCCATATGCCAATAAAATTAAATACACCAAAATTTGACATTGATACTATATAAATCCAATTTAGGTGATTTCACTAGAAAAACTACATTCAACTATACATACTCGAGTCCAACTACTTCATATAAGACCCTACACAGTTACTCATTGCAAATAATCTATCAACATACACCAAATAGAAATAACTTCGATCCCTACATAAGAACAACACAATAATAAAACCATTTTATGTTAGTTCCCATGCCCATAACATGATTTTATACTAATATTAACTACCCAGCCGAGTTTGAGGAATGTTAAGCCATAACATACCTCAAAAACTAAAATCAACAAACACAACCCTTCTACACTGATCTTTCACCTTAAAAATGGACACATAATAAACTAAAACACACAAATATAGAATCTACACATAAAAAGAAAGACAACAATACCTATAGTTCCTATTTTTGGGTCAGGTCAAAATGGACCCTCGAAAAGGGTTTTGTGAATAGAAGGATATAACCAGAATTTTTGTTTAAAAAGTATATTTTCAATGATTAAAGGAATCCATAAAAGAAAATCCAAGTGAAAACAAGTTGAAATTGGTGTTTATTCAAGAGAATACTATTTTTTGACACTCTAAGCCACCAAATTCCACTTTTGGATTCAAGTTTAACAATACTTAAATGATAATAAATGAAGAAATATGATTGAAATAGGGATTTGGAGCTTACACAAGCATAAAAATGGAATGAATCTCCCAAAAACTCAAAACCCATGCATTAAGTCTCAAAAAGGGAGAAAGAAATTGAGAAAGGGATTATATATGTAGTACTACGTGCCGCAAAAGTGGTTAAATGGTCGCTTTAGTGGTAAGTTCTAAAGAGGTTAAGCACCGCTTTAGCTGTACCACCGAATGTGTGCCAGTCAACTTAAGTGGGAAAAGGCCACTTTAGTGCCTACTTATAAAGTAGATAGGGCCCCGTTAAAGTCTACTTGCCTAGCTGGGGCCGGCCACTAAAGTAGCTAAGTGGTGCTTTAGTGCCTCTAGCTAAAGTAACCAAAATTATTCTTTAGTAGCTAGCTTAGCTGAGTGATGCAATAGATATGGAGACTTGGGAAATTCCAAGTCTCTGCGGACACCTCGTGATTCAACCAAAATCCCAAGAACGCAAATGAACGATGCTACCCTATATAATTCAATGCTTTGGACTCTAATTTTCAAAAATATGTTGTTTTCATAAAGTTGATCCCTTGAAACCCAGTTTTACAACTTTCCGAACCGAGGGTCAAAAGAGAGATATAAAAGCTACAAAATCACACCAACCATTTTACCAACTTTAAATCAATGATCAAAATCCTATAGCGCTATCCATTTATCCCTCCAATATACATATAATAAATGTTAATCAAAGTTAATTATAAAGGCTTTATAACCACCAAAAATGATAATCTTGCACAAATCATATCAAAAATCCTTGGGATCCATGCTAATCAACTCAACACCCCTAATATACCATAGTACAACCACATGGAGGGGTAAAATGGTCAAAACACACGAAAATGAATAATTCACATAAATCACCAAAATATTAGGTCATTACATGATCCACCACTAAGAGTCTAGTTCATCCACATACTAAAGGAATAGAAATACCTGAACTAACAAAATGCTACGAATAACCACAAGGTATATAAGAGTCAACCTCCCAAGTAGACTTATCTACAGTTGATGTGTCCATTGGACTTTAACGACTTGAATATATCTAAAATACATCCGCCTAAAATCTCTAGCAAAAAAAGAGATAGGCTCCTCAATAAAAGACAACCTTTCAGCTAAATGGTACAAATACCAATGAATGACCTTAGACTTATCTGGAATGTAAAGTCAAAGAGTGGAAACATAAAAACTCAATGAATAACTAAAAAATCATTGAGCAAAGCTAACTCATAATCCATATCCCCAATAGTCCAAAGAATCTCAAATGGTCTAATATAACTGGGACTATGTTTTCCCATTTTCCCAATATCATCCCGCCTTTTAAGGGAGATATATGAAATATGACTAAATCACCAACACTAAATCTCAAGGCATGAAGTCTACTATCTGTATAGCACATCTACCTTCTCTGAGCCACTTGAAGTCATCATTTGAGAATATTATACTATTTTACATTTTTAGTAGATGGAGTTAGTTAGGGGATTGTCCCATCAACTCCACTTTCAAATAGATTCAGTTAGAGGCTATTCAGACAGTGTTCAAATTTTATTAAATATTATTTTTTAGTATTTCAGATCTTTTAAACCTTATGGCATTTCAGCCCTCTTTCCATATTAATTACAGTATTATTATTCAGTACTCATAGCAACAATTATTCATGGGTTAGCTTATGGTCCTTCAGGGTTGTAAGCACCGTGTGACGACTAAGGATAGTCTCGGGTCGTTACACCATCCTTGGGCAAAGTCAAGATATAATCTTATGTCAACAAATTCTTGAGGTTTTGAAAGGTCACCGTACTAGAATCAAACCACTAAAAGAAAATCTTCTTCTGGGTCAACTTTATTAATGGAGTCACAATTGATGAAAAAAACCCTCAATAAAAATCCAATAGTAACCTTCCAAATCCAATAAAACTATTAAACATGGTAGGAGAAGTAGGCCTAACCCAATCACGAACTACTTCAATCTTTATTGGATCGACCATAATACCATCCTCGGTAACCAAATGATCAACTAATAAGATAGAGTCCAGCCAAAACTCAAACTTAGAGTACTTAGCATACCACTTCTTATCCCTTAATCTCTGAAGCACAATTCAAAAATTCTCCTCATGGTCAGCCTCTCTCCTAGAATAAACAAACATATCATTGATAAATACAATGATAAAAGATTTAAGATGTGATTAAAATATTGTTTCATCAACTCTATCAATGTGTTTGGGCATTGGTCAAATCAAAAAACTCGACAAAGAACTCATAATGACCGTGATGAGTCCAAAAAAGTTGTCTTAGGGTTATCCCAAGCTATAATCCTCAATCGGTGATACCCATACCTTAAATAAATCTTTAAAAACATCAAAGAACATTGAAGTTGATTGAACAAATCATCATAACAAAAAAAGGATACTTATTCTTAATCGTCACCTTGTCCAACTTCTGATAATTCATACACATATCAATGGACCTATCTTTTTTATTTACAAACAAGATAGATACCCCAAGGTGATACATTAGATCAGATAAATCCCTTATCCAACAACTCCTACAATTGGTCCTTCAATTCCTCCAAGAATGAGATAAAATATACCTAAAACTTACACTTAGAGAGCATAGTATACAACTTCTTATCCCACAATCTCTAGAGAACAATTTGTAAATGCTCGTCATGGTTAGCCTCTCTCGTGGAATAAACCAAGATATCATCATAAATACAATGTCAAAAAAGTCGATATACAATCAAAATAGTCGGTCTATCAACTCTATGAATATGGATAGCGCATTGGTCAACCCAAAGGACATGATCAAGAAGTCATAATAACCATATTGAGTTCAAAAAGCTATATTTAGAATATTTGAAGCTGTAATCCTTAACTGATAACCCCCCTGACCTCAAATCTATCTTAAAAAAACATTGAAGCACCTTGAAGTTGATTGAACAAATCATAAATACAAGGAAGCGAATATTCATTCTTAAATATCATATTATTTAACTGTGATAATCAATACATATACACTTTGACCCATCTTTTTTCTTAACAAATAAGACAAGCATACTCTAAGGTGATACATTAGGTCAGATAAATCCCTTATCCAATAACTTCTGCAACTGATCCTCAAATTTCTTCAACTCTTCTAGGCCATCCAATAAGAAGTAATAGAAATAGGGTTGGTGATAGGGTTGGTGCCCAATATAACCTCAATAGTAAATTCAATGTCCTGATCTAGAGGCATACAAGTATAATCCATAGGGAAAACATCCATGCACTCATGGACAATATGTACAAAATCCAAAGAAGTAGGTGAAGCACCACTAGTATCATGAATATGAGGAATATAAGACAAACACCCTCTCTCAATAAAGCTATGATCCTGAAGAAAAGATATAACTCTCTTGGGACCTAAATGACGCATACCCTTCAAAACTATCCTTTGCACACCTACAAAGCTAAGGTCACAGTATTAACATAACCATATAAGACCGCATAATAGGTAGCAAACCAATCCATACCTAAGATAACATTAAAATCTATAATTTCTAAAATACATAGATCTATTATAACGCCCTGAGAGTACTCGTTAGGCATCACATGATACTTATGACCCTGAAGGACCACAAGCTACCCCATGAATGATATTTGCTGTGAGCACTGAATAATAATATCATAATAAATGAAAAAAATAGGCTGAAATGCTATGAGGTTCAAAACATCTGAAATACTTATAAATATAACAATCTGTTAAAATCATCTGAAAATTAAACACTTTCTGAACTAGTCTAGTCTAAAAAGCCTCTAACTGAACTATCAAAAAATGGAGTTGATGGGAAAAGCCCCCAACTAACTCCAACTACTAAAATACTAAATAAAAACATATCCTCGATAGATGAGGTCTTACTACTAACTTTGACACTGCTAGATGAATCTGAATTTATCTATGTATAATTGGGATCTTGAGCATCCAAACCTATGATATGAGACATCATAACACAAAGAAATGGTATGCATCAGTACTTTGAATGTATTGTTATGTTAGATAAGGTAAGGCTGAATACAAGGGTTCAAATGCATGAACAATAATTGACTGAATTGATATAGAGTAACTAAACATAAGAGTATATGGATAACTAAAACTGTTGAGCTTTTCTGAAACTAAGTGTTGAGTTTTGATAACTAAGTTACAAATACCGATTAACTGTATCTGATAGTCCTAATTTTGTAAAACTAAAATGAGTTCACTACTAATGACTATAACTGAAACTAAAACTGAAACTTTGGGAGGTAATCATCTAATCAACATTTTGGGGTCCAACCTGTAACCCCAGCTGAAAGGATTCTATTACCATACCATGAGTACTAATTCTAGTAAATCGAGATGTCAATTCTAACGGATGGGTGACACCTGGGAGGAGCCAAGCCTAATCTAACGGGTGACCCCTGGAAGGTAGTGAAGCCTTGTCTGATGGGTGACTCCTCATCCTACGCTGGCTACACAGTTTTGGAGTACAGGGACTACTACTAACGACTCTTCCTCTCTAATGGTGAAGTCATCATCCCTGCACTTGCTCAATGCTAAATCCTATACCCTACTGAAATATGTTAAACTGAGTATATGAATTAGGACTGGACTGGTACTGAGTTATTTTGAATTTTCATGAGTTTTTTAACTGACTGGATTCTACTAATTGGGATATGACTGACATTGGCTATAGGAACACAACTAAATTGTTGGGTATTAAATACCCCCGTACTCGATAGTATAAAAAGAAAGACATAACATGATCATAAAGGCATAACAATACTTTCTTGCTAACAATGCACTCATTTAGACATTTTGTCAAACATTTGCTACATATGAACTTATGCATAAATGGGATCACATAATCATATAATAACATGTCATGCTTCCACTAGTCAAATCACATAAGAATTTAATCAACCACTTGTAGGGCATAAGCTTCTATATGATTGGGACCACATAATAACATGCCATGATTCCACTATTTACTTCACATACGCAATTTAGCAAACACCTGGGGAACATGGATTATTTACATAATAATGGCCAACATATGAACATCATGATACATTAATCAATTTGTAAATTCCCTGTTTTATCAAGATAATCACATATTCATCACACAGGCTATTCAATTTTCATGAAACTTGCAATTAAATCATGGATTCAAACTAAACTAATATCATGATAATGAATTTAATGTAAATGAAATATGGAAATAATGAATCTGAGATCTTGTATATATGAAGAGGGTTCTTGGACTTCATGGGTGAAACATCCTAGAATGAACACCTAACATACCAAAATTATGTATTATTGAAGTTCTTGAAGGAATCCTTTGGCTTGTTCTTGATTTCTTGAAGCTGGGGTTTGTTTTCTTAAGGGAGAATTCCTTTTTAATTTTGGAAAAACTATTAAATAATGAGTTCAAAATATTTTTAGGGCTTAAATATCATACCTAGGGGAATTAAAATTATAGGAAAGGACCAATTTAACCCTGGATAAAGCTTTGGACTTCCATCAGAAATTTATAAAATTACCCCTGGCACGATGCGCGCTATCATGTTGTGTCACTGGAAATTAAAATTTTAGAATTTTTCCTATGGCACAATCGCGGTCCCTCACTGGAAACTGACAATTAGGAACTAGTACGTTAGCGCGATACGGTAGTATCGCGATGAAACACTGGAAAAGGACAATTGTGAACTGACCCTATGGGGCGATGCACCAATATCGCGATGGAGATTTGGAAAATAACAATTTCCATTTATCTTGGCTCCGTGATGTGCTGATATTCTAGGTGGTACACTATCTTACAAAAATGGCTCTAACTCTTCACCTAGGTATTGGATTTAGGCAAATTTTATATCGGTCGAAAGCTAATTGAATTTCCTAAGCAATGGCAGGCTCTAAACTGAAAAAAAAAATCTGAGTTTTTCAAAAAATTTATATTGGATAACTCATGGGTTGAGAGTTAATTTAAGCTAGGGAAATATAAGGTATTACAATACCTCCCCTTAGGGACATTAATCCTCGACTGAGACTGATTAAGCTTAGAAACACTGATAGACTAAGTTTACACACTGTACATGTACACTAAAACATGACTACATGATTGAACTACTGACAAACTGAGTTCTCATACAAAACATGCATATTTCATGCATGAGTACATGGCTGAACTGATTTATGAATGCATGATTGAATATGCAATAGTAATAGATACTGAGTTCATAACTGTAACTGGACATGGAATAGAGTAAATCTAAGAAAGATTGTCACCTTAAGCTGAGAATTCTAATGAACCTGAGATCATTTACTAAACATATATGAACGGGAACATAAGGACATGAATGAATCTGAAGCATGATTATAAACTAAATACCATGAACTTAACTAATTTCTTTAATACATGGTATATCATGGAATGGTCCTAAACTAAGATTGGAATGAGAGAAATAACTTATGAGTATCTATCACGTCAAATTAGATCTTGTTACGTAAAGAGAAAATGGCACGTTTAGATCAAGAAAGCTCGGGGGTTATAGTGCATCTCCCTCTTGGGAGATTATGTCCCCCCAAAAAATACTGACTTGGCTCAGATATAAGGAAAGGCTGAGATAAAGCACGGGGCATCTACGAACTGAATTGTGACTAAATATCTAGGATTTGAAATTGAGGCATGTTACATAAACTAAGCTAGACTCGCCACTATTAGGATCCTTTATCTTGAATAGTCATATTAATGAAACTACAGATAGTACGACTAGGTGAAAAGATAGGGAAACCGTATGAACTTGACTGCCAGACTACTAAACTGAATTCCTGGCTTTATGGACTAGCACACACTGAAAACTAATACTCAACAAGAGAATTTATTTGAAGCTCTTTCTATAATGTTCTAATGACTTTAGGGAGCAAGAAAATCTTGGCATGGTCTGAATAAGACATCTGAATCAGAACATAGCTAATATTATGTACTATGAAGCAAGGACTACGAAACCTCATTTAAGATAGAGTTATTAAGCCTTATATATTTCAACTAGTAACTTGAAATGTTAGCCATATTTCTCAACTATCCCCTCAACTATAATTTTTACTTCAACACCACATCTCACTTAAGGCTACTGAAAATACTTACATGGGCACTGATAACTCTACCTACTGAGGTATGATCAGGACTGAATTATCCCACTAAGTTCAACTCTACTCAAATATGTAAAATGTATCTTGCCACTTACACATCAACATGACATTAAATCCTATCTTTATAACTAAAGCCTCGTGTAAAACAAGCATGTAACAATTTTTTTTCTTGACATGAGACATTTACCCTACTCTCTCTCTTCTAAGAAATTGATCATCACTTTATAATCTCATAAGGAGAGTTCACTAAAAGGATAAAATATGAGGACCTGAGGAATGAAAAGAACTATAACAAACTTGGCCCTTAACTGAGGCCTGAGAAATAGAACATCAATATCCTGGATTTTCTCAAGAGATCTAAACTGAGGATATACATGATGAAATTTGAATTAAGATGATCATTAAGAGTGTAGCAGGAGTCATGGGAACTGAGGATAGAGTAAAGCATGAGTACAGGAGTCATAAGCTTCATGACCTGAGTTTGGAGTTTTTGTATTCATGGAACATTATTCATAACAGTGAGTGAACTAGAACTCCTTATACTAGGAACTACAACCGTACATGATTTTTGATAATGTTCACGGATAGGAGCCATGATAATAGAGCTGATATATACTACGTGAGTAGATATCATGATAGCTGAAATGCAAAACTTTACACTGAGGTAAAGATGGGTAGGGCATAAACCTCTCCCACTACTTTTCTACACATACTAACATTACTACTAAAATCTAAAAGACTGACTTGGTTACTTGTTCTACCATCTCCCCCTAAGATTAAAGTCGTTATTCTAAGTCTGTGAACCACTTAATAAACTATAAATCAAATTGAAACCACTTTATTCTAGAGCCTGAGATAAAACAATACTCATAACACTAAACTCATTATAAAGGACTAATCCTGATAATGAAAGGTCTACTACTAGTACTTCCTTTTGATACATGATTCTTAGCTTTATATTGCCCCAATAATCATCATATAGCAACCTTATTACTGACTAACTTAGGATTCTCAACTCTTCTTTCTATTAGCTTAATCTTAAAAGATTCAAAGTTAAATCATTTAAAACTGAGGTACTACCCCTTCATTCAAGGATTGGTTCATCAAGAAACTGGAATTGAATGACTCTATTACTAAAATCAATTGGAGGAAATTTTTTGGAACACTTAAACTGAGCAATTTCTGTATACTCGTCTAGCTATGATAGACTGACCCACTTGGGTAAAAATCGAGAATGGTTCTATTAAGACTTTTGGTTTGACTTAAAGTTGACTTTTATGCAAGGAGTTACAAAAAATACAGAAACTCCTAGATCTAATAAGGAATGAATAAGTAAATGAAAGATCTGTAATGTACCAGTGACCACGTCAGGAGAACTTTCCTGATCTTGTCTTGACTAAAATAAATAAATTTTGTTTCGACGTTGCCCACTGGTGGCACTGGAAGTGACACCTTGCTGGTTCGAACGATCGGACTGAGCTGAAGAATGGTTGGACTAACCCTATTGGAGCAATTCATTTCCCCTTTGAGACATTACTCTACCCTCCCAAATCTTGTGGCTTGGCTTACCATATTTTAAACATACATCATTACTATCCCTAAACACACCCTGCTAATTTCTACTATATTTTTGGCAAAGTAGGTGGGTGCAACCACTTTTCATGAAACCTTGAGACTTAGAATCTAACATTCTATCATGATTCACATTTCTAAACTTTGGCACTGGACCACTAGCTATAGAAAGATTTAGGGCATAGAATTTCCAATAGAACAAGAATCGGTTACCACCCTCTGACCTTGGCCTAAAACCACTTGTTTTGACTCTCTTATTCTTTCTATCTTTCTTCCTTTACTTATCCCCCTTGCTCGGTTGAGTATGAACCCTAATCCTAGATAGGACAATAATCTGTAGGTTTTTCTAAGCAACTACTAAATAGGCTAAATTAGTGAAAGCATCTTTGAATTCTGCAGTACAGACTTGCTCGTCCAGGGGATATGCCTGGATGGACTGAGGTGCTGACTAATTTCCTATTATCCATACGATATTCTTTTTAGGAGACATGTTCTGTAACTAAAAGGAAAAAATAATTAGATTGATAGTTTAACTTGAGCTCATGCTCACAAGCATGACATGAATACTAAAAGAAGGGAAACTTTTCCTAAAATATCTCATAGCCTCCTATCTATAAGTGTGGAGCACTACAAAACCATCAAAAAGACTCTACTCGATGTGGATTTATGACTCCCTAGTTGAACCTTAGGCTCTGATATGAAGTTTGTAAATGCCCCGAGCGTATATGTAATACCCCATATTTTGGACTAGAATAAAAATCTATCATTCTTATGTGTGGATGTTTCAAAAACCTCAAATAATATATAAATTTAGTGTGTTAAACAACTATGTTGTAAGGAAATCTATTTGAGCATGAATTTAGACCATAAAGGTCCCCTAACTCAAGTACAAGTTGAAAGTTTTCCTATCGCTCAAGTTTTAGTAAGCGTCAAAACTTGGGTCAACTTCAATTGACTATAACTCGTTGTATATGAAGAAATGGGTGGTTTACTATATATAAAATGAAATATATTTGAATTATCTTTCCAACGATACCAATTTCGCATAAATATGATATTGGAGGAAAGAGTTATCCCAATTTTGTTCTAGCATGTCAAGCTGGAAAACGGTGACGACGGTTCTAATGGCTGTCACATTTTTGAAGACCTTTTTTACGACATCTTCACATTCTGACAATAATTCTGATGACATAATCAGACCTGGGCATAATATTAGGAATTTGGACTCCTTTTGTGATGACCATTCATGACGGCCTATCGCGGACCTGATGGCCTATCACGGATGGCGTCAAGTATATTTTTTTCAGAAATTCAAGGGAGTTTTTGCAAGTGTATTTTGGTCATTTTCTTCATCTTCCATGAATTATAACCCTAAAGAGGCATAACTTTTCCTATTTTTCTTTAGTTAAGCATCTTAAAAACCCTCTCGTATACTCTCAACTACAAGATTAGGGTTTCCATCAAACTCATCTCTCAAATGCAAGATTCAAGCCTTTTTCTAAGATAATCAAGAATTAAGTTTCCCAATCCAAGAACTATCTAGCAAATCATCAAGGTTTCTTTTCTAAGGTATGCTTGTGTTCATTCATGGATTCCTTTCATCCATGAAGTTCAAGAACCTTTTTCTAAAACTATATATTACGGTTTTCATGTTATAAATGGATTGTTAATTATGTTTATGTGTTGAATGATGTCAAGATAGAATCTTAATGTGTTATTTTGAATTTATGACATCATATGGCTTGAAAACATGCAAAATTGTATGATTTACACCTATTCCTAAGTTATGCAGGAAAGGTGTTTGATAAAATACCTAAGAGACTACAAATCATGCATTATAGATAAATTGTGACTAAGTGAAGGATTCATTAAATACAACCATATTTCAATGATTTTCATGTTGATATTATGTCTTGTAAATTTTCTTGGGATGTTCATGAACTAGTCTTATGAGATTATGCCATGCTTACTTGCAAATCCTACTTATGTACAAAATGTATGATATCCATGCACTTCATGGAATTCCCCAATTTATGATATTATGGGTTGTTGATGTTGGTCACGTACTTAAGTCAGTGAAGTGTGTCATTTTCCTTCCATCGAGTATTGGGGGTATTCGTACCCAAAACATATATCTATGTGCCTAGAGCCATGTCATGTTATCCCGATACTCTCAGTTAAGCCATGATCTATAGAATTCAGTTAGTCATGTGACTCAGGAAACTAAGAAATCTCAGTAGTCTCAGTAGTTTAGTAATCTGACTGATCTTATACTCAGTCTTTAACTTTAGTATTCACAGTCAATCTCAGTAACTTCAGTACTTTCAATTAGTCCTCAGAACTTAGTACATTTTGTTAGTCATCAAAATTTAGTAAAATCAGTTTGGCTTCACTAAAAAATACCACTAGTATCAGTTCAGCTAATCAGTTTAGTTCAATTATTCAGTTCACTCTGTTATTTTGTTTAGTGTATTTCAGATGGAAGTAGGATTCAACACTGAGTGAGCCTAGGGATGGGGACTCACCCACTAGAATAGGACTGAGATCCCTAAAATCAATCCCTAAGTTCCATAACTATGTATCCAGTGTAGGTACAAGATGTCACCCGTTAGACAGGACTAGCATACTCAAGGGTCACTCGTTAGAATATTTATATGTATAAGACTGATCCCAGGATTCACCCGCTAGATTAGGACTGACTCCACAGCAGATGTCTTTACTAGTGGCATGGTACTAACACCTTTCTAGTCAGGGCAGATATTGGACCCCAGTCATCTTAGCTTGGGGCATGTCGATTAGATGAACACATCCCATAGTTTTAGTTATAGAATTAGGGTTTCAAACACAGGCAACTCAGCTTAGTAGTAGAGATTCAGTACTATTAGATATAGTTAATGTTTATCATTGTAAATAGACTTCAAGATCACCTATTAGCTAGGAATGATCTCAACTATGATTCATCAGTATCAGAATTATTAAATTTAAATATCACCCACTAGATAGGACTGATCATAGACTAAGTCAAATCATCCTTATTATCAGTATACTCATGATCACCCACTAGATAGGACTGATCTCAAATTTAGTTGCTCCAAGTAGAACAAAAATCAGATAGTTCTATCAGAACTTAGACTGTCAGATACAGTCGCTCAGTATCGGTTGTATCAATTAGTCTGATTATTATAGTTATGTGAGCTATATCAGTTGCCATACCCCATGTTACCAGTATTCAGTTTCAGGACTGTCAGACACAGTCATTCAAATAAGTTCTTTATAGTTTGAACTATCAAAAATAGCAATAATCTATTCAGTACCTCAGTAACAACAAAGTCATGTCCTCACTATTCAGACTCAGTAGTCAGCATCATCACGAGTTTATTTATAGTTGTTTATGCATGTATGTATTCTCACACTCATATTAGTTGTTGTTTATGCATATAATCCTTTGAATTTAGCCTACCTCACTTGTATACTCAGTACATTCAGATGTACTGAGTATGTTACACCATAGGTTCAGAGGCACAAGCTCCAAATCAATAGTAGCATTCCAATATTCAGAGTTGGAAGTGAGTCCTTCTCATTCGAGGATGATATAATTATAGCTACATTTACTATTTAGTTACTATATGGAGTTAGTTGGAGACATATTCCTTAAACACCTCATTCAGTTCAGTTAGAGGCTTTCAGACTATTATGTTCAGACTTCAGTTTATTTCAGTTGTTTTGGGTAGTGTATACCCTATTTTAGATGTTATAACTTAGTATGTTTTGTTTAGTTTGAACCTTACGGCCTTACAGTATTACGTATTCCATATTTCATAAGAAATTATACAATTTATAGGTATAGATATCAGTCATGGTTAACTTGTGGTCCTTTGGGGTCATGAGCATTGCGTACCATTTCGGTTCAGAAAATCGGGGTGCTACAGTACACCCTAGGCTTCATATGGTGCTTACGACCACGAGAGACCAAAAGATAATAATATCATAATACATGAAGAAAATAGGATGAAATGCCATAAGGTTCAAAACATCTAAAAAGTAAACACTGTCTGAACTGGTCTAGTCTGAAAAGCCTCTAACTGGATTGTCAAAAAGAGGAGTTGATGGGACAAGCCCCCAACTAACTCCAATTGAAATACTAAATAAAAATATTTCTTTGATAGATAAGGACTCATAACTAACTCTTACACTATTGGCAGAATCTAAATTTGTCTATGCGCGGTCGGGAACTCAAGCGTCTGAACCTATGATATGAGACATCATAGCGTAAAGAAAAGGTATGTGTCAGAACTTTAAATGTACTAGTATGGTAGATGAGGTAAGGCTGAATGCAATGCTTCAAATACAAGAACAATATCTGACTGAAATAAGGTAGAGTAACTAAACATGAGAGTATAAGTATAACTAAAACTATTGTAATACTGAGTATGCAATACTGTGCATACATATATACTAAAACTGAAATTTTCTGAAGCAAAGTACTGAGTTCTGATAACTGAGTTACTAATATTAATTGACTGTATTTGACAGTCCTGATTCTATAGAACTGAATTGAGTTCTATACTGAAGACTGAAACTTAAACTGAAACACTGGGAGGTAATCATCTAACTGATATGCCTCTCTCTAAACTAATTGGGGTCCAACTTGTAACCCCAACTGGAAGGGTGCTAATATCGTGCCATGGGTACTAACACTTGAAAACTAGGATGTTGAACCTAACTAATGGGTGACACCTAGCCGGAGCCAAGCCTAATCTAACGGGTGACCCCTGGGAGGTAGTGAAGACTAGTCTAATAGGTGACTCCTCATCCTACACTAGCTACGCATTTCTGGAGTAAAGGGACTGCTACTAATGAATTTGTGTTTCTGACAGGGAAACTTTCCTCCCTACAGTCGATCAGTGCTAAATCCTACTTCCAACTGAAAGACACTGAACTAAGTATATAGAACAAGATTGGACTGCTACTAAGTTTTTCTGAGTTTTCTTGAGATCTTTAACTGACTGGATTCTACTGATTGGGACATGATTAATACTATTCTATAACTAACACTGGCTCTAGGTACACAGCTAAATTATCCGATATTAAATAACCCCAGAACTCGATAGTATAAAAAGAAAGGCATAACATGATCATAAAAGCAAAACAATACTTGTTAGCTAATAATGCACTGATTTAGAAATTTTGTCAAACACTTGATATATATAAAATTATGCATTAATAGGATCATATAATCACATAACAACATGCCATGCTTTCACTAGTCAAATCATATAAGCATTTCATCAAATCCTTGTAGGGCATAAGCTTGTACATGATTACGACTACATAATAATATGTTATGATTCCACTATTTACTTCACATACGCAATTTATCAAACAATTGGGGAGCATGGATTATTTACATGATAATGGCCAGCACATAAACATCATAATACATTAATCAAATTTGTAAATTCAAGGGTTTACCAAGATAATAATATATTCATCACACATGCTATTCAATTTTCATGAAACTTGAAATTAAATCATGGATTTAAACCCAACTAATATCATGAACATGAATTCAATCTAAGTCAAACATGGATATCATGAATCTGAGATCTTGTATTTTTAAAAAGGGTTCTTAAAGGAATCCTTAGGCCTGTTCTTGATTTCTTGAAACTAGGGTTTGTTTTCTTGAGACAGAATGCCTTTTTTATTAAGGGAATTCTATTAAATAATGAGTTCAAATCATTTTTAAGGCTTAAATATCACATCTGGGTAGATTAAAATTATGATAAAAGACCAATTTAACCCTGGACGAAACTTTGGATATTCATCAAAAATTTCTAAAATTACCCCCTGGAGCGACGCAGCGCTATCGTACCGTGTCACTAGAATTTATGGATTCTTGAAGTTCTTGAAGGAATCATTAGGCTTGTTCTTGATTTCTTGAAGCTAGCGTTTGTTTTCTTGAGAGAGAATGCCTTTTTGATTTGGAGAAAACTATTAAATAATTAGTTCAAAACATTTTTAGGGCTTAAATATCACACCTAGATGGATTAAAATTCTGGTAAAGGACCAATTTAACCCTTGACGAAACTTTGGATTTCCGTAGAAAATTTTAAAAATCACCCTCTGAAGTGATGCGGCGCTATCTCACCGTGTCACCAGTAATTGACATCTGAGAATTTGGCTTATGGCGCGACGGGCACAATCGTGGTCCCTCACTGGAAACTGACAACTGGGAACTGAGACATCAGCGCGATGCGGTGGTATCGCGATTGAACACTGGAGAAGGACAATTGTTAATTGAGCCTATAGCGCAATGCGCCAATAATGCAATGGAGCACTGGAAAATGACAATATCCATTTGGCTTGGCTCCGGGGCTCACTGATGTTTTGGGTGGTACACTGTCTTACAAAAATGGCTCTAACTCTTCACCCAGGTATCGGATTTGGGTGAATTTTCTATCGTTGGAAAGCTAATTAAATTTCCTATGCAATGGCAAGCTCTAAACTGAAAAAAAATTTCTTAGTTTTTCAAAAAATTTATATTGGATAACTCATGCGGTAAAAGTTAATTTAAGCTAGAGAAATACGGGGTATTATATTTATAGAATTCTCACGGCTGAAAAAAGTCACAACACAAGATCAGGTGCACCCAATCAACATCAAAACCTCTCGAATAGGGGAAAAAACATGGATAGGCATGTTAAGAGGCTCATTATAATAAAATACAGTAGTAATATATATATAAATATAGGAGCAAGTCAACCTCGGATCAAATAACATAGATGCAGATCTCAAACAAATAGGTATGATACTTGTGATGATGGCATAAAAAGACTCTGTATTTGTTCCGGCAGGTATAGCATAGCACTTTCCAGAACCACAACCTAACTTGTTAACCCTACGACCACATTGAATGGTGTCATTACCTCTGTTACACGCACCTCTAGTACAACCTCCACCTCTTACAGTCGATATTAGAGTAGCCCTAAAAAACAAAAGGTGCATTCCTTGGACTAATGGATAACCTCATAACACAGAATGCAACCTCTATGGCCGGTCTCAATAGTAGAAGGTATGACTAAATTATAATGACCATAAAAAGTTGTAGGAATAGATGACCAACTACCTGAACACTTCAAATTTATTTTCATTGGTATACTATGATACACACAAAAGCCTTTATAATCTCTTCCTCAAGAAGTGTGGCCTTCAAAATTGCCTTGATTGTGCACCCTCTTGGCGCCTCCCATATGCTACCATCTAACTTATACCTAGCTGAAAAGAAACATACAACCCCTTTATGAACTTCAAATCTTCTCAAAATTGGAGGCAATAATAGCATAATAATATCTAGATAAGTTACAAAAGTGTGCCTCATACTCTACAAAAATCACGGAGCCCTGATCTAGGTGATCAAACGCATCTTCATCTAATCCCTGAAACTAAATGGAAAAAACCTATCCAAAATGCCTCTGAAAACTAATCCTAAGTCATTTTGGAGAATCAAGATATTTGTAACATATAGGTGACTCCACCAATCTCTGGCTACATCTCTCTGTTGATACGCAGTATAAGCAACCCCAAGAAAGTTAAGCAAACAAAGGTTATGAAACTTCTCATGATAATCAATCAAGAACTAATTGACATCATTGCCTACAACACCACTGAACCTAGGAGGACCCTAATAAGTGAATATCTTAAACCTCTTTTTATCCTAATAAGATATAACTACACTCGCAATAATAGGAGACATATAAATCTGGCAAGCTAAGATCCTACCAAAGGTAGTAACATAAATGAACGATGAATTCCTGATGTTAAAATATGATACTCAGGCACTGGAATAAAAGAAGGAACAACACTCAATGTTTGTGGAGTACCAAAATAATATAAGGTACTACTGGAGAATCTATACTCGGAATAGTAGGAACATTATAATCAGACTATGGCATTGAAGGAGGTACAATACTCATAGTAGGAGGAACACCAGGTGCACTCAAAGGAGCACACACCAAATGAGTTAATAAGCAAAGTAAAAAAACCTGTAATATTGAGGTATAAAACTCTATGGAATTAGAGTATGTCCCTGTAATACCCCGCAAAATATTTTGTTGAAATTTTGTACGTAAACGTGTTGGGTTCTATCTTCAATAATGAATTATAAATTTTCCATGCGTAATGTCTTATATTATGACCCACCATTGCATAGAGTATCGAATAAGCTTTCCAAATATATATGGATCATCCGAAAAGGACACATAAGCGACAAGTTATGAACATTCCGATCGAACCATGTATAGTACTGAACAGTAAAACATGCAGGAAAAATTACTGAGGCCTAACTTAATTTTGCTCCAAATTTAAATGATCATAACTCCTTGTACATAATTATCTGGTGATCTACTATATATTAATGGAAAGTTATGTGAGTCCTCTTTCCATTGTAATTGGTTTCATCTAACTTGTCTATCGGAGATAAAAGTTATGGCCGATCTACTTCAGCCTATCAAAAGCAAATTTTTTGGTCAACTTCAAACGATCATAACTCCTCGTACACAATGATCTAGGTGAGATACTATATATCAACGGAAAAATATGAGAGTCCTCTTTCTAATAAAATTAGTTTCATCTAATTTGGATATCGTAGTAAAACTTTATGGTCAATCCACTTTAGACTATCAAAATAGTCCACCAAAGGATAGGTTCGAGAATTATTTATTTTTAGGGGCGTTTTAGTCATTCCCCTCACCCAAAATACATCCACATCCTATATTAAAGCCTATTAGAAACATTATATGTTATATTTCATCAAATTCCCTCAAAAAGAAAGCCCTAAGCTCCTACATCAAACTTCAAGAACCTCCAAAGTTCATAAATTCTATAAATTTATTCAAGATTTCAAGTTCCTAGTTCAAGAACTTCAAGAACCTCCAAATTTCACCATTAATTCTGTAAATTTATTCAAGATTCCAAGTTCCTAGTTCAAGAACTCCAAGAACCATCATTCAAAGGCATCATTAACATCTCAAAAATGAGTATTGATCTAAAGTTCATCATTCAAGGTATGTGGGATTTTTCAGCAAGAACTATCTTTTGTTCTTGTGCCCAAAAGTAATTTTCTTTACAAAGGCATGATTTTAATTTTATTTTTATGAAATTAATGAATTAACCCATATCTTATGATGATTATTATGAAATCTTGATGTTTATGATTTTGAAAGATGAATTTACATGTATGGAGATATAAATCATGAATCTTGAATGATATTTATTATGATTTTGATATTTAGGTCGTGAATCCCCAGTAGATATTGTGGTTTTTTGAGAAAGTGTTTGTTATAAGCACGTTAATATTAAATATTTGAGATATTTTGAATGATTTGACCTTTTGTTCTTCATGGAGTTGTTTTGAACTCGAGTGTGAAAGAAATCCACAACATGGTTGATTTTGATAGATGGGAAGCATGATGTCTCCCAATGTATATTTATATATTACTGAAATCATTTTATAAAGGATTGTGTTTGAAGTTATCTGAGCTAAGTTCGGGAGAAATCTTTACCACTGAGTGGGAGGTATAAAGCGACCTTTTTCTCTAGGACTACGTGCCCCCATAGGAATGAGCCTAAGGCTAATTTATATAGTGATCACTAGTTTGTGTGGATTTGATATCGATAGTCCTACTATGATGGCAAGGATAGGATGACTCTCCCTAATGAGGGTTGTACATTGGACTCCATATAGCTCACATGGTTTATGTCGGTTATAGGATCTCCCAGTGTGTGTGTGTTTCCTTGTGTGTATGGTGAATGGTGAAGTGATTTGAAAGTGGAATTGTGAAAGTTATTCTTTCGAAAGATTTAAATGATATTTACATTATGAGAATTGATATTTATGACGAACTGAAAGTGATTAACAAATTATATGATGACTCACATGTGTTATTATACTTATTTCATTCTCTCATGATTATGATGATTTTCTTCGGGTTATGTGAGTCTTTAATACATCCTGCACATTTCTTATAAATATTTATGATGATGATGTTTATAAAACTGCATACACCTCCATATACTCGGTTCCTTTCCATGGTACTGACCCACATCTTCAGATGTGGGCTGCGTTTTCTCAGAATGTAGGTTTGGATGCTTAGTTCCAAGTTCGATAGTAATTCTTTAGACATGCTATTCTACATCCTCTGTCGTGGTGATTCCTCATGTTTTGAGGATGTTATGTTTGATTTTGGTTTCTCAGAATTGTTTGCATTTGATAACTAAGTATGAGTTAGTTGGGGCTGTCTCAATGGCTCGCTGATTTTATTGATTTTCTTAGAGGTTTGTCAGACCAGTATAAATGTTAGGAGTTGACTAATAAGTTGTATTTTGTTATTTTTATAAAATTCTTTTATTCTTTGATGATGATTAATCTGTTGATATTTGAGGGTTATTTATGGAAACCCCATTGATTCATGTTGAACTGAATGAAAATGGCTCAAAGGGTTAGCTTGGGGCTACTCGTAGCCTCAAGCACCGTGTGAAGCTCCGGGACCCATTTTTTGGGTATTACAAACTTGGAATCAGAGCCTAAGGTTTTAAGGTGTCCTAGGGAGTCTGACAAGCCGCGTGAAGTATAGTCTTGATCATCGGTGTGTTGCACACCATATCTATGAGCAAGAGGCTACAAGACATTTTAGGAAAAAATATGATTCGTTTTTTTAGAAGTCTATCGTTCTTAAAGTATCTCTCTCTACTATTGATTCATCCTCTCTTCTTTCATAAATATGCTTTCACATCGAGCAAGAAGAAATAATTATTGTCTGGGAATTTTGTGTCACCCAAGAGTCATTTTATCTCTTACCTCAAAGCTAGAAAGTTTATTTCTAAGGGGTGTATTTACTATTTGGTTAGAATCAAAGAAACTAAGTCTGAGGCTCCAACTCTCCAGTCTGTTAACGTCATCAATAAGTTTTTTGATGTCTTTTTGGATGCGCTCCCAGGGATATCTCCTGATAGAGAGATAGAGTTCAGGATTGATCTTCTTTCCGATACTCAGCCTATTTCTATTCCCCCTTACTGTATGGCCCCTGCAGAACATAAGGAGTTGAAAGAGAAACTCAAAGATCTACTAGATAAGGGTCTCTTGTGTTGTTTGTGAGAAAGAAAGATGGATCTTTGCGTATGTGCATTGATTACCGCCAACTGAATAAAGTCACCATAAAAAATAAGTACCCCCTTCCAAGAATAGATGATTTGTTTGACCAAATGCAAGGAGCAAGTTATTTCTCAAAGCTAGACCTTCATTTCGACTATCATCAACTCAAAGTTAGGGAGTGTGACATCCTTAAAACCATTTTTTGAACTTGTTATGGCCATTTTGAGTTTCTTGTTATGTCTTTAGGGTTAACTAATGGCCCAAAAGCTTTCATGGACCTCATGAATCGAGTGTTCAGACCATATCTGGATATGTTTGTCATAGTGTTCATCGATGATATACTGGTGTATTCCCGTAGTGAGGATGAACAGTCTGATCATCTCCGAACTATCTTGCAAACACTTAGAGATCACAAGTTATTTTCCAAGTTCAGTATGAGTTTTGGCTAAGATCAGTTGCTTTTTTGGTTCATATCATTTCTTCTGAGGGTATTAGAGTTGATCCCCAAAAGACCGAAGCTGTTAGAAATTAGCCTAGACCTATTTCTCCGATTGATATTCAAAGTTTCTTGGGTTTAGCTATCTATTACTACTATTTTGTTGAGGGTTTATCCTCTATAGTGTCTCCTATAATTCGGTTTACCCAAAAGAAAGTGAAGTTCTTGTGGTCTGAATCTTGTGAGAAATGTTTTCAGAAGTTGAAGACCCGACTCACTTTAGCCCCTATTTTGACTTTGACTGATGGTGTTGATGGATTTGTGGTGTACTGTGATGCTTCGAGAGTTAGGTTGGGTTGCGTATTGAGGCAGAAAGGTAAGTTGATAGATTATGCTTCTAGACAGTTGAAACCCCATGAGAAAAATTACCCCACCCATGACCTTGAGTTGGCTGCTGTTGTGTTTGCTTTGAAAATCTAGAGACACTATTTGTATGGTGTCCATGTTATGTTTTCACTGATCATAAGCGTCTACAGTATGTGTTTACCCAGAGAGAATTGAATCTTAGGCAGAGATGATGGTTAGAATTGTTAAAGGACTATGATATGAGTGTGATGTACCATCCGGTCAAGGCTAATGTTGTGGCGGATGCCCTAAGTAGAGTGTACATGGGTAGTGTTTTGCATGTGGTAGAAGGTAAGAAAGAGGTGGCTCGTGATGTACATCATTTGGCAAGATTGAGGGTTAGGCTGTTTGACTCTGCTAGAGGTAGTATAGGGGTTAAGAGTAGTTCCGAATCCTCCTTGGCTTCAGAAGTGAAGGAAAAGTAATACTTAGATGCTAGTTTGGTCAGACTGAAAGAGTCAGTCAAGGACCAAAAAGTAGAGGTTTTCTCCCAAGGGTGAGATGGTGTGTTGAGATTGTAGGTTAGATTGTGTGTGCCGAATGTTGATGATCTGAGATAGAGGATTATGGCTGAAGCGCATGAGGCACAATATTCTATTCATCCTGGTGCCACCAAGATGTACCGAGAATTGCGGGAAATCTATTGGTGGAGTGGCATGAAGAAAGATATAGCAGAATTTGTAGCAACGTGTGCAACATGCCAACAGGTTAAGGTTGAAAACCAAAGACCTGGTGGTATGATGCAAGAGTTTAGTATTCCCACCTTGAAGTGGGAAGAGATAAATATGGACTTCGTGATTGGTTTACCTCCTACCCAACGCCATCATGATTCCATTTAGGTTGTGGTTGATAGGTTGACTAAGTCTGCTCTTTTCTTGCCTGTTCATACTTCATATACTGCTTAGTTGGGGCATGTCTTAGTGGCTCGCTGGTTTTATTGATTTTCTTAGAGGCTTGTCAGACTAGTATAGATGTTGGGAGTTGACTAATAAGTCGTATTTTGTTATTTTTCTGAAATTCTTTTATTCTTGGATGATGATTACTCTGTTGATATTTGAGGGTTATTTATAGAAACCCCGTTGATTTGTGTTGAACTGAATGAAAATGGCTCAAAGGGTTATCTTGGGGATACTTATAGCCTCAAGCACCGTGTGACACTCCAGGACCCATTTTCAGGGCGTTACAGCCCCATATATCTAATATGTTAAATTTGATGCTTAAGGGAGAGCCTTTTAGTATTACCTCTAGATCGGGAAGATCCTGCTACCCGTTGACTACCTCGAGCCCATCCACATCTTGAAATTATCCATCTAAATTGAGATATCTCCTCAAATGATAGATTTGTATCTCCTACCTCACGAGAATACACTTGACTATCTGCGTTGAAAGAGTGAATAATATTTCGAACATAAGGTATGAAACATAGCATGATATAGAGTGAAATAAGGGAATTTTCCTTAGGATATCTTATAGTGACATTTATGTACCTATCTATGAGACTTTCCTTGACAGCATATTCTTACACTAATGATACCTATGAAACCTAACAACTCTGGTACCAACCTATCATATCCCAAAAACAAAATGACATAATGGCACTTGTCGTGACAAGCCTTGATAAATAACCCAATCACCAATACTAATATAAGATGAAAAATTAATACCACACCCAAGGCAAGGCTTCTAGAATGAAGTTGAACAACAAAAATATGATTATAGTAGAAGTACAAAACTAAAGATACCATACAATATACCAAAACCTAGTGTCACTATATAAGTACTACTAAATACATGTTGAATGTCAAAAGATACAATATTAGAGCAAAAAGGATCATAATATATCTCAAGATATAAATCAGATGATGATGTGATGCTCGAGATTGTCGCACGACCTCCATATATACCTACCAATTTGTGCTTCTAAGTAGGACCTATGGGGGATTTGCAACCCATATACAATCCAATATCAGATAGAAATATCCATAACTCCTCCAGCACATACATCGATAGAGGGTTCTTAAAACTATCATACTTTTGTAAGAAAAAAAAGGTGTTTCTAGTACTTCCACATGGTACCAATGTTTCATAATTTTATATGATATAAGGATGTAATGCTCGAGGAGACAATGTTTCACAATCAACTATATAACAACTATATACGCCCCCACACGAGCATAATATAATAATAAAACTATTTCATGATTAGTTCCCACACCCATAACATTATCTAATACCAATATTAACTACCCAAACTAGTCTGAAGAAAGTTAATCGATAACTTAGCTCAGATGCCGAAACTGGTACAGACAAGCCTTCGACACCAAGCTTTCACCATAAACGGACCCAAAATCAACTCAAACACACAAATATTGAATCTACGCATTTAAAATAGCCAATGATATCGACATTGCATATTTCAAAGTTTGGGTCAAAATAAACCGCCAAAATGGGTTTTTTAAAATGGAAGGTAAAACTAGAATTTTTATCCAAAATATATATTTCCCATGGGTAAAGGAATTCATAGCAGAAAACTCAAGTGAAAATGAGTTAAAATTAGGGTTTATATTGAGAGAATACCAATTTAGGCGCTCTAGGCTAAAATCCCCAAATTCCACTTTCAAATTCAAGTTTAAACAAGGCTTAACTAAAAATAATCAAAGACACAAGATTAAAATTGGGATTAGATCTTACCTAAGCTTAAAATGGAAGAAATAGCGCAAAAATTCAAAACCCCAAGCTTCAAAGTCTCAAAAATGGTGAAAGAAATCAAGAAAAGGATTATATATATGGGTTCCTGGTGTAGCTAAAGTAGTAAAATGGACGCTTTAGAGGTCACCACTAAAGCGGTCAATTACTGCTTTAGAGGTACACACCAATGCATGCTAGTCCTCTAAAGCAGAAAAGTGTCGCTTTATAACCTTCCGCTAAAGTTGATAGAGAACCTCTAAAGCGCCTTTACCATGCTGGGGTCGATGGGTAAAGTGCCAAAAATGTAACTTTAACAGCTGCATCGACTGAGTGGTGCACCAGCTATGGAGACTTGGAAATTCCAAGTCTCCGCTTACCACTCGAGATTCATCAAGAATCCTGAGAATGCAAATAAATTGTGCTACCCTAACAAATTTGATTCTACACTCAATGATGATATTAGATTTTCAAAAAAATATTGTTTTCACAAAGTTGACCCCAAAACCCAATTTCACAACTTTCGAAACTTCGGGTCAAAATGAGATATAAAATCCGTAAAACCACACCAACCATGTTATCAACCTAAAATTAATGATCCAAATCTATTGGCGCAATCCATTTTTTCATCCAATGAATTGACAAATAAATGATTGATCAAAGTCAACTATAAAGCCTTTACAACCATCAAAAATTACAATCGTGCACAAATCACACAGAAGTGAAAAATTTATAAAAATCACAAAAGAATCAGATCATTATATTTACTTTACCCATATGGTAGAGCATATTCATGTCATAGTCTTTTAGAAAATCTAATCCCCTCATCTGATTAAGATTCAACTCTTTCTGGCTAAACACATAATAGAGACTGTTGTGGTCTGTGAAACAACGATAAGTACTCTAAATAATGTTTCAAAATATTAAAGGAGAATACAACTACGACTAATTCTAAATCATAAGTCGGATAATTCTTCTCATTATACTTGAGTTATTTGGAGCCATAAGTTATCACCCTTCCATTTTTCATTAAAGCATATCCCAGCCCAATATTGGAGGAATTAAAGTACACCACAAATCCATCTAACCTATCCATCAAAGCTAATACAAGTGTTGAGTCAATTTATCCTTCAATTCTTGAAAACTTTTATTACACCTATCTGACCATTGGAACTTCACCTTCTTCTGTGTCAACTTTGTCTGTGGTGCAGCTATTGAGGAAAACCCTCCACAAATCTCTTATAATATTTGACTAAACCCAAAAAGCTCCTAATATTGTATGGCATAATGAGACTAAGACAACTTTCATCGCATCCATTTTTTGAGGGTCTATATGAATACCTACACCCCATATCACATTTCCCAAAAAGGTAGTGAACTCAAACAAAAACTCACACTTACTAAATTTTGGAAACAACTGAAGATCCTTGAGGTTCAGTAACACTGCTATTCGATAGTCTATATCCTCTTACTCTGAGAATAGAAAAGTGTGTAATCAATGAAGAAAATGACGAATATGTCTAAATATTACTTAAAAACCCTGTTCATTAAATCTATAAAAGATGGAGGAGAATTTGTTTGTCCAAAAGACATAACCACAAATATGAGGTGACCATATCGATTTCTAAAAGCAATCTTTGGAATGTCACAATATTTGACCTTCTACTGATGATATCTTGACCTAAGATCAATTATCAAAAAACATTGGGCACCCTAAGATCATATATATGTTCCAAAAATTGGTGAAGTTGGTGCAAGAGTTTCTGATATAGTTAGAATACAAAATGAAGTACTAAATGAACATACAGGTAGAACCCATCTCTAAATACAACATAAAGATCAGTCTAATCCATAAGAAGGAGAATATTAAGACTCTGAATGTCAGGAGCTCACCCCAAATCTACAATCCATACATGTTGTCGCAACCTGATTTATGATCCATGATGACACTTACTTTATCTCTCAAGTATATAAGCCTAATATTAACCCAAAGCTTAATGCAATGAGTTACCTTGTTGGAAAATGCCCAAAACAATGGAAAACTTCAATAATAGGAACTTATAATTAAGTAAGGCAATAAAGATAGACAATAGATAGTCAACACATAGATAATCAATCCATTGCCTGGTAGAGTCAGTGCAAGAGTTACTACAAATATACCATAAGTCCTAAAACATAAAACTAGACATAGATAAAATAGAAGGATAGGGGAGACTCCGACTCTAAGAGCTCACCGTATCTCTGAAATCCAACACAGCATGATCCTTTAATCAACGACGGTATCTGGTACTTGAATCTATACAAAAAAGGTACAAAAGTATAGTATGAGTACCAAAACTAAAGGTACTCAATAGGAATCATTGACTGACTCAGCTGAATCATGATATAGATATGATAAAATACAAGATAACTTAACTAAGTTAAGAGAAGGGAAAACTTGAGCGTAACTCTAACATTGTTGTATACAGTTAAATAAATAAACCAGAACAATAACATAAGGAAACATGTGATTATAGCTACAAAATTGGCCCCATAAGTCAATAAGTAAAAAAAGTGAATAACCCAACACATGCGCACATATGCCTAGAGGGTATGATAAAGATAATGAAACCAAACCACCATAACTTATAAACCTTCATGCTATCACTGGGAACCTACCTATGTCATGTAAAACTATGAACACCTTCCATCACAAGACTAAAATCGGTATCTATATCCTCAATACCATAATCAATAGGTGAACTCAAACTGGTAATGATATCATCAATATAGTAATCAATATTCGAACTTGAACCGGTATAAATATCATCAGTATAATAATTAATATCTAGACTCAACAAATAATTATATCATCGATATAGTAATCAATATCCAGAATCACACCGGTATAAATATCATCAGTATAGTAATCAATATTCAAATTTGAACTGGTAATTATATCATCAATATAGTAATTAATATTCAGACTAGGACTTGTATATATATACATACATATACTCAATAAGCAACAACTTGCAATATCAACCCATCGTAACCATCGAGTGCCAAATCTCATTCATAATACCTTAGTAAGCATAGCAAAATACATAAAAAATGCATAAAGGTTTTCCATGACTAACATAAATCTTGGCCTAAGGTAGGTCAAATGGACCACTTCTAAATTCCCAAAATACATCTTTAGGCTTGTTTCTACCCCAGACTAGGTTAAGGTGTCTAAATCAACTTTTAGAAGTTAGCAAAGACACAATCAACCCTAAGATAGAAATCTTACCTAAAAAAGGTACAACTATCAATCATGCCTAAGTTATGATTTTCAAATAGCCTAAATGGTCCAACTAACCCACCCATTTTCAATCACACCATCAACATCTAACACTGATCCAAAATCTAACATAATATTATAAACATATGATGAATTAGTTGAATCTTTAAAGAGGGTAAAACCTAGCCTACCTAGATGTCGAAGAAAGATCAAAGAATATGCTAAATTATTAATTTTCCCTTTTGAGAAGCTTTTGCAAAGTACCACACCATCAGAACTACTCTCCACTTATCAAAACAAGGATAAACATATTCATATTGTACTTGTGCTTCGGGTCCAAAATTACTCAATATTTCTATGTGGATCCCATTTACGGAAATCATGTTTCTAAATCCAACCCAACATCCCTTACGCTCAAGGAGTAATTATCATAAAAATGGGTAAAAATTTGGGCTACATCGATGTTAAATTCTAGCCATCAAGTATTAGAGATTTTTTAGAAGAAAAGAGAAAATCAACTATAGAAATGGAGGAATCTTACCTCAAATTTGTAGGAAAACGTGTAATTGATTTTTACTCAAGCTTTCAACAACACCCATAATTCTATTCCTAATTTATTCGACTCCTTAGGGTTTAAGCTTGTGAAAATGGAAGTGAAAATCGGTAAAATCAAGCAGAAATAAGGTATTTATACCCTTCCCAAGTGATCAGGAGTCGCTATCATGACCTGAACCTTGTGATCGTACTATTTACTACCTGGTAAGGTTCTCGTATATGCAACATAAGTATCACAATTTTGATACTCATGGGGTGGCTTCCATATTGTGATCACGGTCCATGCTTGCGATCGCAGGTGCATCAGCACCTACTGATACATTAAGATTTCTAAGTTTCGCCAACCCCTCGAGATTCAACTAGAATCTCATATATACAGACTATGATACCCTACCGAATTCAACATTGTAAACTTGATAGCACAGTTAATATTTCCATCCAAGGTCATTTAAATGAATAGTAGCTCCCACACCTATATTCTATTTTCTTAACTTTCAAACCCATAGTTCGAAATGAGCCCGGGTTCTCCGAGACCTAAACCAAAGGTCCACCTATCCTAAAATCAATATTTTGGAACTATTGGAACAGTCAGGTTTTGCATATGAGGTTATTTGACTAAATTTTTGTTTTGTAGAAAATTTAAACCAGCAAAGACTTCAAAATAGGGAATTAGCTCTAAAAATGAAATATACGACATTATAATCAAACTGTCAGTCCCATCAAGTTATAATTGACCCAGGGCATCAGTAGAAAATCTCTAACAATGAAAATAAGTTGAAATATGAAAAAATTAACTGAAGGGTCATTACAAATCCACTACTAAAAGGACTTTCATCTGCAAAGTCAAGGACTAGGATAAAATTGAAGCCTCGAATAGGTGAGATTAATGGGTCTGCATCTCGCTCTTATTCTTTGAAGATAGTTCCTTAATGAACCTTAACTATAGTAATCTTTATAGTCACAACTGTCTAACATCACTAGGCAAAATAAGCATAAGCTCCTCTATGAAGGTCAACCACTCATCTAACTAGAATAAATCCCATCTAAGCACATGAGATAGCTTAAAAATGTACCATCGTAACATTTAAAAATTGAAAACAGGATGGACAACAACAAAATCTAGAGGTAAGGCTAACTCAAAATCCACCTCACCAACAGTGCAAAGAATCTCAAAGTGTCTAATATATCTAGGACTGAGCTTGCCTGTTCTTTCACACCTCATCACAATCTTTATGGGAAGGAATACCCAATCACTAACTCCAAATCTTAAGGAACAAAGTAGGAAATCTAATACTAACCAAGTAGAAAATCTAATACTAGAATGATGTTGTCCTATAGTCACAATGTCTAACCCTGAGATAATTATCCATAACATAATAATCATTAAAATAAAGGACTTAGAATTATACCTCTAACCTCAGTATCAGTCTATAATCATTCTTCCACAAACTAACCATAATAATAACAATTCGTTAACCAACTACTCGAGACAAATAATACGTTAGTAGGGCCTTATAAATAAGAAGGATCAAGAAGAACACAAGATACATCAAGTAGAACATATAACCTATACCTATTGAAGCCCCATGAGGCTAATAGATATACAGACTAAGCAACATACTGGTGATAGGCAATGCACAAGTATGAATGAATGAAAATAAATCTATAATACCATAATCGATCATGTTCCATAATCTAATCAGTGTATACACCTTCTCCTACTCAATAAATCACAGAGAAGTACCTACGTCCACTTCTCTTTTCTGGCATGATGTCTCACAGATGAAGGGGCACCTAGGGGGTTCGGGGGTACCCTATACTTTAAGCTGGTCCCAATCTAGGATTTCCAATAATCATTATCATCATCAATCTATGTCATCTAGTATAGTAGAGATGTATATATAATAATGCATATAATCTAACCATGGCTAAAAAAGTGTATATCTATAAATCTATTATTTGTGGTCAAAATGGGAGCTAAATCATCACAGTGCAGTAAAAAGGATCAAAATCTCTCACAATTAGTAAATAGTAGTGGTAAAACCATGGACCAAAATATATCTCAGATAGATTTCTAAAACATCATTTTTAGTTGTATAAGCTCATAAGTCATCCATTAAGGTGGTATGATTTCCACTATGAAAGAATTCATTCTAAAAGTGAAAGGTGGGAATAAATCTCATTTTAGGAAAATAGTAATAAAACCAAGATTTTTAGTTAGAATAGTACAACTATGTGGAAGTGAATGTAACATAACCTATACATAACATCGCTCATATCCAAAAAATATAGTCATAAGAATCTAAGTGTCCAGACTAGAATCACATTGTTCTTAAATACAAAGTACTCACCTGGAGTTCAACTATCACCGTAAGCTCAACCTCAGGCCTAATAGTAGATAACAAGCATAATATCAATATTATAATATTAGAAAATATGACAATCCACTAAATAAAGTAGTAAACCCTATACTAAAGGGTCCTTATCCTCAACTATGTTTAACATGATAATAATCGAGATTAATATGATCCTATTGGTATTAAAATTAGTTCATCTTAACGGTCAATTCACCATTCTATCATGTAACTCCTATATTAGGCTAATTCATGGTGTTCTACCCATAGTTTGGCTGAGGGGGTGTTACAGGAGGGCGTGTGGATAGTGTTGGTAGTATGAGGGTTGGATTTTAGAATATAGGGACCCTTCAGGGTAAGTCCATAGAGCTTGTGAAGATCCTTAGGAAGAGGAGGATGAATATTACGTGTGTTCAAGAGACCAAGTGGGTAGGGTCTAAGGCTAGGGATGTCGATGGTTACAAGCTGTGGTACTTTGGGAACGAGAGGTGTAGGAATGGAGTTGGCATCTTAGAGGATAAAGAGCTTAGAGGTCAGGTCGTAGAGGTGAAAAGGATCAGCGATAGGTTGATGACTATTAAGTTGGTCATCTGAGGGTTTACCCTGAACGTGTGTAGTGCTTATGTGCCGCAAGTGGGCTCGAAAGGGGAGGAGAAGATATGATTTTAGAAGGCTTTGGAGGAGGTGGTGAGAGGCATTCCTAGCTCAGAGAAGATTGTTGTAGCAGGAGATTTCAACAGGCACATCGGGGCGTTACAAAGAAGCTTTGGTAATGTGCATGGTGGTTTTGGTTTTGGGGACAGAAATAATGAGGGGACTACTCTATTGGAGTTTGCGAGGTCCTTTGGGCTGGTGGTGGTGAACTCGGGCTTCCCGAAGAAGGACGATCACCTGATCACCTTTCGAAGCGCGATAGCTAGGACCCAGATTGACTTTTTATTGCTTCGAAAAGGGGATAGGGTGTTGTGTAAGGATTGTAAGGTCATCCCGAGTGAGAATCTTTCGACCCAGCATAGGCTCTTGGTTATGGATTTAGGTATAAAGAAGAATAGAAAGAGGAGGAGTAAGGAGGGTAGACCTAGAATTAAGTGGGGCGGCTTAACATCAATGAAGGCGTGGGAGATAGGGGAGAAGTTGGCGGGAATGAGGGTGTGGGAGTGTAGCAGGACGTGGATAGTATGTGGGATAGGGCGGCTAGGTGCATCAGGGAGAATGCAAGTGAGGTGTTGGGTGTTTCTAGGGGCCGAGCCTAGCATCATCGGGGTGATTGGTGGTGGAATGAAGAGGTGGAGAAGAAAGTGGGGACCAAGAAAGAGGCGTCTGCTAAGTTGGTTGAGAGTAAGGACGAAGAAGAGAAGTGGGTAAACAGGAAATAGTACAAGCTAGCTAGGAAGGAGGCTAAGGCAGCTGTCACGGCAGCTAAGACGGCCGCTTTTGAGAGCTTGTATGCAGGGTTACAGGGTTAAGTAGGGGAGAAGAAATTGTTTAGACTCGCTAAGGAAAGGGAGAGAAAAGGTCGTGACCTCGACCAGGTGAGGTGCATTAAGGGGGAGGACGGTAGAGTGTTGGTGGAGGACGGCCACATTAAGGATAGATGACAGTCGTACTTCCACAGGCTCTTGAATGACGAAGGGGATAGAGCTAATGTGTTAGGGGAATCGGAGAACTCAGAGAAGTGTCGGGATTTTAGTTATTGTAGACGTTTTAAGGTAGAAGAGGTTAGAGAGGTTGTTCGCAGGATGCGACGGTGTAGGGCGACGGGGTCGGATGAGATACCGGTAGAGTTTTGGAAGTTCGTTAGAGAGGTTGGTGTAAGGTGGTTGACTGGATTATTCAACGAAATTTTCAAGACGGCAAAGATGCCCAAGTCTTGGAGGTGGAGTACCATGGTCCCTCTCTATAAGAATCAGGGGGACATCCAGAGTTGCAATAACTATAGGGGGATTAAGTTATTGAGTCACTCTATAAAGATTTGGGAGAGAGTGGTCGAGGTGAGGTTGAGATGGATAGTGTCTATTTTGGAGAACCACTTTGGGTTTATGCCTGGCCGCTCGACGGCGGAGGCAATTCACCTAGTACGGAGGCTGGTGGAATAGTATAGGTAAAGGAAGAAGGACCTGCACATGGTGTTTATCAACCTGGAGAAGGCATACGACAAAGTCCCCAGGGAGGTGCTTTGGAGGTGCTTAGCGGTGAGTGGAGTCCCGTAGGCATATATCAGAGCAATTAAGGACATGTATAAGGGAGCAAAAACACAGGTGAGGACGGCGGGAGGAGACTCAGAGCATTTAACCGTCTTGACAGGATTGTATCAGGGATCTACTCTTAGTCCCTTTTTGTTTGCTTTGGTGATGGATGTGTTGTCGCGGCGTATTCAAGGGGAGGTTCCGTGGTGTATGCTTTTTGTAGACGATATAGTTCTGACTGACGAGACTCGAGGGGGTGTGAATGATAAATTAGAGGTGTGGAGACAAGCTCTTGAGTCTAAAGGGTTCAGGTTGAGCAGAAGAAAGACAGAGTATTTGGAATGCAAGTTTAATGACGTGAGGCTGGAGGATGAGGTGGTAGTGAAGCTGGAATCACAGGAGATATGTAAGAGGGTTAGTTTCAAGTATCTTGGGTCTGTGATCCAGGGTAATGGTGAGATTGACGAGGATGTCTCGCACCGTATTGGGGTAGGATGGATGAAGTGGAAGCTCGCGTCAGGGGTGTTGTGTGATAAGAAGGTGCCGCCCAAGCTTAAAGGAAAATTCTATAGGGTGGTAGTCCGTCCGACCATGTTGTATGGAGCGGAGTGTTGGCCAGTTAAGAATTCCCACATCCAAAAAATGAAGGTGGCAGAAATGCGGATGTTACGCTGGATGTGTGGGCTGACTAGAAGGGATAGAGTTCGGAATAAGACTATCAGGGAGAAGGTTGGTGTGACTCCAGTGGAGTGCAAGATGCGGGAAGTGCGATTGAGATGGTTCAGACAAGTGAAGAGGAGGGTCATGGATGCCCCGGTTCGTAGGTGTGAGAGGCTAGCGTTGGATGGTTTTAGGCAGGGTAGGCCAAAGAAGTACTGGGGTGAGGTGATTAGGTAGGACATGGAGCAGTTATAGCTCACCGAGGACATGACCCTAGATAGGAAGGTCTGCAGGACGCGAATTAGGGCAAAAGACTAGGGCCAGTTTGGATTGCTAGTGTAGGGAATTACGTAGTATCCTTGTTATGATTCCGTGTTCCTTGTTTTAGTACGAATCTGGGTACTTTCCTCTGTTTTCTTTTACTTATGGGTGCCGTATTTATGTTATGTAATCTTGTAATCTTGTTCTGTGCTTTACTATGTATTTTTGTGGTATCTCGTGTCTTGAGCCGGGGGTCTATCGGAAATAGCCTTTCTACTTCTTTTGAGGTTGAGCTATGGACTGCGTACATCTTACCCCCCCCCCCCCAGACCCCACCAGGTGGGAATACACTGGGTTTGTTGTTTGTTTTCTTGTTACTATCTCGTGCAGATGAATAGATGGAATCCTACCTTGATGCCAAACCACAAGTCTTTAAATTATTCTCAAATCATCCGGCTTTGCTCTATGATACCTAAGATTGTATCGCATAATCAAATTTGTAATCAACACATCATTAGGAGTAATACAAGATCCATATGTCTATATAAAGGATTGAATTGGAATTAAGGTTAAGAATAGTCATGTGAGGGCCACAAACGAAATCCAAAATTGAATTTGTCATGAGATCCTTCGAAGGATAAGGTATGTATTCTCAAAATTTGATTACTATTGGTGCATAAATTGAGGTCTCAATCCGCCCCTGAGGTCTATATATTTAAGCACTAATTTGTAAGAATTTACAATGAAATAGGATGAAAATTGATGGGAAAATAATAGGAAACAACTAAGGAGTATTAGCTAACTTACCTTAGCTTTAATTGATGATTCCCTACTCTTTATCTCTTCAAGATCCCAAATAGGTGGGAAAATAGGAGAAAATGATGGAAAATTAGATGAAAAAGATAATTATAATAATATCCAGGTGCTACTTAAGTCACCCAGTCTCTTAAGTGGTTACCGCTAAAGTAGGTCCTCCACTAATAAAGTTGTATGGCACGGGGGCACGAGTACCACTAATGCAATGCCTACGCCGCTAAAGTGACGTTCGCTAAAGTGGATTTTGAATTCTTAAGCATCCCTTGGAAAAATGGCCAAGGCTACTAAAGTGACATAATATTGGTAAAATAATGAATGCATCATTGGTCAAATTGTTGCTTAAGTGGTTACACCAGTAACCTGAGGCATAAGATTTTCTAAGTCCTAAATAGGCTCTGACTATCTGCTCGAGATTTGTTTGGAACCCTATGCACACAAATAAACTATGCTCCCATTATAAATTCAATATTTTTGATGCAATGAACCATCAAAACTTTTATCAGAGATTGTTTTCACTTAATATGGGGCCCATACTATAGTTCTATTTTTCTATAATTTTCCTAATAGCCCGAAATGAGTCTGGATACCTTACGACATGAAATAAGGGTCACCTATCCTAAAATCAATATTCCAGAGTTGATGGTGTCCTGGGAATTCTAATCCAAGGTCATATTCGATGAGTTTTGATCTGAGACAAAATTTATTAATATTGAAAGCTCCAAAATAGGAAAATGAGCCTTAAACCAAAAATAAACAACCCGATAACAATAATAATAGTTTTGATAAGTCATAAATAACCTATAGTCTTTTGGGGAAGGCTCTACAAATTAGAAATGCATGTAAATCACAGAAATGACCTAAAGGTCATTACACAAGAGGACCTAATATACCTTTCTAAGGTATTAAGGTATATATATCTAATCACCTGTATGAACCCACTTAGTCAAGCTAACTACAACACATATAATCACACAAAATTTTTTGGACAAGGATATGCTAAACCCTTGCCCCTCGATGCTAGAAACTACGACAAAAATCATACTATTGCTCATAAAATAAAATTCCCCAAATAGAAGTATATGATCTGATAAGTTTGAAAACTACAATATACTTCTTTTTAAATTTTGTATCCATAAATACATATGTGAATTTCATCTTGAATCTGAAATTGCAAGTCTAAATTTTATGTAAATTGAGTAAATCATGCTACAATCACATACATTTACTAACATATGGTATTTAATGTGAACAAAAAATAAAATTCACTTCATGATATTAATCGTATGAGTAAAAACATGAGTAAACCATAAACTTTCATAATAAATGCAATTTAATTTATAAGGGAGCATCATAGTTTCAAAAGCATGTAAAGTAAGTATGAACTCTATTAAGCAAATCCATAAAACCAATTATAAAACAAAGTTCTTGGGAACAAGGATGAAAGAAAACCCTTGTTCCAACCCCATACACCTGAACTTATTGAATTCTTTGAGGAACGTTTGAGTTTAGAGTCCTTGAGATAGAATTTGGGGATAAACCCTTTCCTTTTAAGTTCTTAAGAGCTTGGGAGAATAAAGAACAATAAATTTGTATAATAATATGGGGAAAACTTTCTAGTATTAATTTATAATCATTGAGGATTTAAATAACCAGTTTACCCTAAAAAACAGAAGGGAAAATAGGATTTTGGCATCACTATGACCACTGGCGTAGCACAACCTTATCACGCTAAGCTAGTGGCATGGTACACCCTTATCGCACTAAGCCTTTGGCATGGAATACCCTTATCGCAGAAACCAACCGGCATGGAACTTTTCTATCACTCCAGGCCATTGGTTTTTGCATTTGGGTTATGCCTTACTGCTGTGATACAACCTAGACATAGAACCTTACTATTTTAGAGTTGTGTTAAGCCCCACAACTCATTCCAAAAATTCCAAAACACTTCCTAATTGTCCTATTATCATTTCTAATAATAACTCAAACTTATGGGTAACATTCATAATGTTTTACTATAGTTATTATCAAATTGAAAACTTGATTTCTAATTATTGACCCTGAATGTAGGTATACGCTAAGAAGGTAACACACTAGTCCAGTTAAGATTCTCTTCAAACTGCTGAGAGGTCCATTAAATATCATTGCTCAGAGGGCCATGCCAAAAGGTCCATATTAATAGGCCATTAAAATTTGGCCATTATATATCATTATTGAGGGGGACACATTGAAATGGACACTTGTTACTATGTAGAGAGGGCTATTTCAAGAGGGTCATTGCACATCATTGTCGATAGGTCCATGCATAGAGTGTCATACCAAGAGGTCCATTATATATTATTTCTAAGAATGCCATACTAAGATAGATATTACATATTTTTTTCAAAAGGGACATTGCATATCATTACGAAGAGTGTCATTGCATATAAATACCAAGAAGGCCATGCCAAAAGAGGCCTTGAATATTATTGCTGAGAGGGTCATGGCAAAGGTGACATTATATCTCTTTTTCTAGAGTTCCATTACATACCATTGTTGAGAGAGTAATTATGACATCTAAAGAGGTCTCCGTATTTGCTCATCACAATGAAGACATGCATGGAAAGATGCTTTGGAGCATATATATCTATTAAACACATAAGGATGATAAAATCTATCATTGAGGATATGTAAGCATTCCATATATAAATTGAACATGAGCAGATTGCAAAGTATTTCATGGATAGATATGTATCAGTACTAAAATAATCAACATACCAAAGCTGAAGAAGTATGATCCAATGGATGTCTCAAAGTCTATATATGAAGACAGATAATAAACTAGTTATCCTAAAGTTGATAATTATAGGGCCATTTGAAAGCCACAACATTTGAGATGGGATTGTTTGCAATGTTACGTAATGGTTGATATTCAAAGGTAATTCATAAGATGCAACAACATCCTAACCATATAGTGCGCAAGATTGACAAAAGTTATAGTATAAAGCTTCTCCATAAAAAAATTATTATATCCTTATTGAATAATGTACAAGATAACAAAAATTATTAGTATAAGTTTTTGCTATAAGCTACATTGTATACAAGATTGATTATGCATAGGGTTTTTGAGAAATGGATAATTTGAGGTACATTTGTAGGCCACATTATATCCAAGGTTGGATGATGTGGAGGATTAATCAATTACTAGAGATTTGGGGAAGTCTATAAGACATATCTTATTAAATATTGATAAAGTGTATGGTTTCCAAAAAGATGGAAACATAAAAGACATCATAAATCATCTCATATCCAAAATCGATTGATAAACAAGATCACCTAAAAGTTGATAACTTGATTGATATTTTTAAAATATGATTATACAATATATGTGCCAGAATTACCCAAGATCATATGTTAAATTCATTATTGATATTTGAGAAGGTTGTCATATAAAACAAAACCATCTACACACGATTGTAGGGATAGTCTTACTCAAAATGCCATTGATGGCCAAAAGGACCCACTATTTACTTGCCAAAAGTGTGTAACACTAAAAAACCAAGAAGATTATAATTATATTTGGAGTATATTTAGAATCTAACATAGTTATTTATTAGTATGTGAAGTGATTTAGAAATTAATTATGTCCATAAATAGTTCCAATGGCCAAGTTGATAGCTTCCTTACCAATTGAAGTCTTGTGTAGGATCTTTCTATAGTCAACTTAAAATGAGTGTAACTCCAAGAATAAAAATATTTTTGTACCTTAAGACCAAAAAGATGAAAGGCCTTTGAGTCTTATTTCCAATACTTCCAACTATTTGTTAATCCAGTTCCTGGGTAGAATGTTACACTTATTTTACCTAAGGGTCGTTTATCTGTCAAAGACTAACGACCTGAGATGACAAGCCATCAACAAATTTATGAACCATCAGCTAAAGTCATCAACCTTAAATAGTAAGATCAAAAAATAGAACAAAAGTAATGATATGATTGATGAGCCATCAACGGGTTGATGGGTCATCAACCAAGTCATCAAATGAAAATTTTTTTGCAATGTCTTTTAGTTTCCTTAGGGGTTGTTTGGTCTTTTCCCACTCTTTAAACACCAAAAATGCATCGTTTTAGCTATTTTAAAGATGATTAATGTTCCTTGAACTCCCTAAATTCACCATTAAATAAAAATTTATTTAAATCATAGAAAATACAAGAGAAAGAGGAAATTAGTTTACCTAAAGGCAAGAGTTAGGATTCCTCATCTTCAAGCTCCAAATCTTAAGATTTCGCTAAGGGTTTTGCCTTCGGGTATGTGGAATTTCATATATGGGTTCCTTTCACCCATTGATTCCCCAAGTGAACTCAATTTCCTTAATTAAAATCATAGAGTTATGGTTTCAAAAAACTGGAGTTCTACTGTATTTTAGTTTCTTATCAAGAATAACCCACGAATATATGTCTCGTTCAAAAATTTAATGAAATTATTGTGTGATAATTGTGAAACCTTATTATATTTATCAAATTCTTAATTTTGGGAGTTACTTATTTCAAGTCTTATTCATATAGTAGATATTATTATGAGTAGTTGCATTCTGTAGAGATGGTGGGTTATGAACACCTAAGTTACTTTTAAGCACCACTACAATAGTATATTTTCCACTATAGCGGATTCACCACGACGAGCTAAGAATGGCCACGATGGAGTTTCATTTGGCCTAAGTCTCGCTGTAGCAAAAGGATTTAAACTGAAGCAACATTGTTGTAGTAATAAATATATCACTGCAGTGATGATTAGTTAATTTTGTACAAGTTAATCCTAGAGTTAGCATTTTTTATTTTTAAAATTTTAGTTCGACCTAAGACAAGGAAAAGGTATTTTTCTTAATTTTTAGGGATAAGGTAAGGATTTTTCACCTTTTTAGCTTGTAATTACTTTCTATAATCTTTAAGATTGTAAGAATCATGATCATGGCTAAAAAATAAGGTTTAGACATAGGTTTGATGGATTGGTGGTAAATTGGTGGGAAATGGTTAGTTTCTTATTATTAATTCTAGGCTATTAGAAATCACTTCCTAGTGTAAAAATCTTCTGGATTATAATGAATTCGGGGTATTCAAAGGATTAAAGGGTAGAAAAATCTAAAATAATAAACTAGAAAAAGTACATGTGTTAAAATAAGTGTATTTGGATTTGAAAGTATTGCTTACAAGTGGGGAATAAAGCATTGAGTCATTCTCATTTGATGTTTATGGAACAAGAATGAGCAGAACCGATGAGAAAGGGCAAAGCTTTAGATGAATAGTTCATTTTAGCGAGGATATAAGGTCAGTTATAGTTTGAAAGTAGTTGTAAACTTGATTTGACACTATGTTTATTATGAACTAAAACACTGCTAGTTATTTTCTTTAACAAATAATAGTAGAGGAAAATTATGGAGAATTATAGAGCATATATCAAAGATTTATTAGTTTATGAGTAAAATATTTTCATTTAGTCTTTAAGTTTGTTAAAAGCAAATATTTTTCCACTCATAATCCTTATATTTAATGAAAAATATGGGAAATTGGGTGTTTCAGCTATAACGCACATATGGAGGTTTACTTTTGTCGTGATCCAAAAACCAAGGGTCATGATGGCACCTGTCGCAGCAAGCCTTGACAAGTATGTCAATCACCTAAACAGATATGAAAAAAGAAATCAATACCAAAATCTAAGGAAAGACCCCTATAATGGAGTCGAACTATACATATATAACAAAAGTAGAAACATAATCATGAGACCAAACGAAATCCCAAAATATAGTGTCATGGTGTAAGAACGTCTAATACAATTTGAAGTCATTATAACATGGGATATCCGAAAAGGAACCACCTCTGTCTATGCAGTCTATATAAAAAAAGGTAGTGGCCAACTCCTAATGCATAGATCAACCGCTACCTTGAATAGACTATAAATAAAACTTGAATCAGCTATTCGGGCAGTGCACTCCTACCTGTATCTCCACTGAAAGGGCATAGTAGGGATGAGTATGGTACACTTATACTTAGTAGATATCATAGGTTGAATGATTATAGTTGAAAATAAAGAATATAAACACAAATTTTGGGCACATCCCTAGCAATTAGAAAATGTCCTAAATGGTAGCCTACACCATCTCCTCTAATAGTTCTACTATATACACATATAACAACAACGGGTAGGGGAAAGAAGAACAAGTACACACATACTCCAATATAAGTAAAGAAAGATACTCCAAATATAAGTAAAGAAAGATAGAGAAAATGGCCAGATATCAAGTCACAAACAAAAATACAATCACAGAATGAGCACAACATATTGTATGCAATGAAGATGATAATGGACGAGGTTGTCGCACAACCTCCGTATACACCTATCGAGCTCAGCTATAGACGTAGGATACAAGAGGTTCATCAACCCAAACCTATAGGACCCAGCTGCAAATATACAATCAATATCCAATACCAATATGATGAATACTCTCCGGCATATCAATTAGAGAAAGTCTACAAAATCTAGTAACCAATACCAATATCCATGACTTCTCTAAGGCACAACCTTTGGAAAGGGTCTATAATGATGTCACAAGCTGGAGTTTTCAATGTTCCCAGTGTTCATGATAGTACCAATGTTTTATGATTACATATATGACATAAGACACAAATCAAGCACAACATACAATAAATAACAGTAGGTAAATATAGTATAAGCCGCAATGAGAATGATGATGCAATGCTCACAACAAAATAAAAGTAAGAATAACCAATATATGATCAATATACCAACCATGTGAGCCAAGAATCCACTCAAATCCACCAAACATTCATTATCTAATATAATCCATAACCATTAAGTAGAACATGCAAGAAAATATTATTGATACAACATAATTTCCAAATCTAGACTTTTTCCCACTAAAAAGAGTGTAACAAAACATATATATATCAGTACCAGGCCAACAATAACATATAAGACTCCACATAGTCACACAGAGCAATTAATGTCTCAAACCACCAAATATTATCCACATAGGCCACCACGCAAGCACATGAATTACCTAAACACATTTTCCATGATGCAACTCCATGCCCATAGCATACTTTTACATAATTATTAACTATCCAACTCAATCTGAAGAAAGTTAAGCCATAACCTACCTTGAATGTGAAAAATCAGAACAGACAACATTTTAAATGTAGCCTTACCCTCACGAACGGATGCGAAGTCAACTAAAACATACAAACATAGAATCTATGTATCAAAATAAAACCAATGATATCTATATTCCCTACTTTTTAGTTAGGATAAAAAATAGACCCCCCAGAAATGGGTATTTAAAAAGGAAGGGTAAAATTGGAATTTTAGTCCAAAAACATAATTCAAAAGATTAAAGGAACTTATATGAGCAAATCTAAGTGAAACAGAGTGAATTTGGAGTTTGAGTCAAAGAAATGATAATTTGGATCTTTCGGACCACAATTCCCAAATTTCATCTTTATATCTGTGTTTCAACAAGATTTTAAATAAAGAATCAAAGAACAGTAGTTAAAATAGGAGTTTTGGAGCTTACCCATGATTAGAAATGGAAGAAAATGCTCAAAAATGCAATCCCCAAGCTCAGAGTCTCGAAAATAGTAAAGAAAATCGAGAAAAAGATTATTTATATCTAGGTGTCTGGTGCCACAGTCAAGTGGTTGTATTAGCAGTCACTGCTAAAGCAGTCAAGTACCACTTTAATGTTACCCTCTTAGCATGCCATTATGCTAAAGCAAAAAATGGTTATTTTAGTTTCTTTCGCTAAATCGGACAAGGACTGCTAAAGTCTCAACTATTAGTTGGCTGCTAAAGTGAATAATAGTGCTTTAGTGCATGCCCCTAAAGCAGCGAAAGTGTCACTTTAGAAGTTGCACTAGCTGAATGGTGCACCAACTTTGAAGGCTTAGAATTCCAAGTCTTCGTGGATCCCTTGGGATTTATCTGGTGTCTTGAGTATGCAAATAAAGTATGCTACCCTACTAAATTTGACGTTTCAAACTTAATGCCAATATTAAATTTCCAAAAAAAACTATTATTTTCAAATAATTGACACTCGAGACCGATTTTCAAACTTTCAGGCGAAGAGTCAAAATGAGATACAAATGTCGTAAAGCCACACCAACAATGTTACCAATATAAAATTAATGTTACGAATCTTTTGTGCTATCTATTTTGCCATTCGATGCATAGATCAATAAATAATAACCAAAGTCAATTATAAGGTTTTCAACCAACCAAAAACTAGTAACTCACACAAGCCACATCGAAATACATTGGGAATCATGTAAATCATCATACAACCCAAAAATACAATAATCCAATTATAGGGAGGGGTAAAATGGTCAAATTTCATAAAAACAAATAGTTCATACAAATCGCCAATAGTCGAGTCATTACATAATCAGCCACTAAGAATCTAGTTCTTTCTCAAACTAAGGGAAATACAAATATTTGAGTCCACAAAAAGTTAGGGATAACTATGACACATATCAAACTCGACCTCCCACGTAGACTCATAAACAGGCCTCCACTGAACCTTAACCACAGGAATAACTCTAGAATGCAACCATCTAACATCCCTGGCTAGCATAGAGACAGGATCCTCAACAAAAGACAACCACTCATCCAACTAGAGTGAATCTCAATGAATGAATGAGACTTATCCAAAATGTAATATGGAAGCATGGAAACATGAAAAAATGGATGTACAACTAATAAATTTGAGGGCAAGGATAAATCTTAAGTTACATCATCAATAATTTGAAGAATCTCAAATGGCCCAATAAACTTAGGGATAAGCTTAACCCTCTTTCCAAACCTTATCACACCCTTCATGGTGACACACAAAGAAAATCTCAATGACACAAGTGCGGAGCATATCCTACAAAACTTGAATAGTCTACACCAACTGACCGTTGGTTTAGAGATGAAATATGGTACTAAGATCAACTCAGGTACTCAAATCTTCTTGAAAAGACTTTCAAAAGTGGGATGTGAACACTAAACCTTAATCTGAAATGATAGACATCAACACACCATGAAGATGAACTATTTCTCGAATAAGATTAGGGATAAACTCTCAGCATTGAGAGAAACATGAACTAGAATAAAATGAGAAAATTTTGTCAATCGATCTATGATGACCAAAACACTATTAGAACTATGAGAAGTACGAGGAAATTTGATCACAAAATCCATAACAATCCATACCTATTTTTACTCTAGAATGGGCAATCTCTGAAGAAAATAACAAGGCATCAAATGTTTGACATTCACCTACTGGCAACATAGGCAACGAGCTATAAAATTCACTATATCCTTGTTCACACAAATAATAGTACATCTTAATCACTCTCAAATGGATGGAATATGTGGAACAATAAGCCTCCTCTAAAATTAATCTAATATAATCACCGACTCTCGACATACAATCTAAGACTCCAATCCTAAAATTGCTATCTAGATCAAGAAAGGCTTCCTTAGCCTCACCATGAAACACCTTATCCTGAATCGCTCTCAACCAAACATTATTAAACTAATAAGCCTATATCTGCTTCATCAATATAGACCTAGCCTCCACGAATGCCAAAACACATCTAATTGTAGAAATATCAAGTCAAACCAATTGGTTATCCAATAATCTCCATGGCCAAATGTAACTCCTTAGTCAAAGGATGTGTTAAGCTACCCATATTAGTCGACTTCCTATTCAAGGCATACACAACCACGTTAGTCTTTCCCAGATGGTAGAGAATTTTTAAGCCATTATCCTTAAGAAACTTAGGCCAATGCTACCTTATTTTAAGATCTCATTGTTTAAAGAAGTACTAAAGTCTACAATGATCTGAGAAAATCTCACAACAAACTTCAAACAAGTAGTGCCTCCACAACTTTAAAGCAAAAATTATTATCCATAACTCAAAATCATTAGTAAGGAAATTCCTCTCATGGGGCTTCAATTGACGAGTATCATAAGCAACCACCATTTCTTCTTGTGTCAAAAAAGCACCTAACCTAATACCAGAAGCATCAATGAAAATGGTAAAACCATTCCCTCCTTAGGCAGGGTCGAGAAAGAATCTTAAGTCAATAAATCCTTATGCTTATAAAATCTTGCCTCATAAGCATCGGACTACTGAAAGAAATCTTCCTTTGAGTCAACTTGGTCAATGGAGTTGCAATAGATGAAAAAACCTTAATAAAACCCTGATAGTAGCCCACTAAACTAATAAAACTTTGAATCTCAATAAGAGATGCAAGCCTAGCCTAATAATGAACCATTGTAATCTTAGCTAGAAATATAATAATACCATTTTTGGTCACCACATGACCCAGGAACGAGACAGAATCCAAACAAAACTCACACTTGGAGAACTTAGAATACAATTTCTCATCACTTAGTCTTTGAAGTACAACGTGCAAATAATCATCATGATCGTCCTTAATCATAGAATAAACCAAGATTTCATATATAAGTACAATGACAAAAGAATTAAGATATGACTGAAATACTTGATTCATTAACTTCACGAATAAGGTTGGGGCTTTGCTCAACCCAAAGGACACGACCAAGAATTCAAAAGGACTTACTAAGTCTGAAAAGCTATCTTTGGGATACTTAAAGTTCTAATCCTCAACTGGTGCAGATGTCAAATCAATCTTTGAAAACACCAAAGTACCCTAAAGTTGATCAAGAAATTATCTATATGAGAAAGAGGATACTTATTCTTAACTGTCACCTTGCTCAATAGCCAGTAATAAAAATACATACGTATAGACCTATCCTTTTTCATCACAAACAATATAGTCTTACCCCAAGCAGATACACTAGGTCAGATAAATCCATTATCCAAATACTCCTGTAACTGATCCTTCAATTTCTTCAACTCGGTTGGGGCTATCTTATAAAGAGGAACAGAAATTGGCTTGGGCCCAGCTCAACATCAATGGCAAAGTAAATATCATGATTATAAGGAATACTAGGAAAATCCATAAGGAACATATCAATGAACACATGGAAAATACAAATAAAATTTAAAGAAAAAGGTGAAGCAACACTAGTATTACGAATATGTGCTAAAAGTGACAAACATTCCCAAATATGCAACGAACCTAAAAAAAATGATATAACTCTTTTAGGACCCATATGTAGCACACCCTTCCAAGTTATCCTCAGCACACCTAGCGAAGATAAGGTCACAGTCGTAGCATAGCAATATAGGATAGCATAATAGAAAGATAACTAGTCCATATCTAATATGACATCAAAGTCAACCATATCTAAGATAAGCAAATATATGCAAGTCTCATGCCCAGCAAAAGTCACAACAAAAGATAGGTAAATGAGATCTACTACTAAATAGTCTTCAACAGGGGTAGATACATGAATAAGTATTGTAAGGGGCTCACAAGCAAAATCAAAACCTAAATCAAAATATACAGACATATAGGAGAAAGTCGATTCCTAGATCAAATAACATAGATGCATATCTAAAAGAAATAGGGATGATAGCTATGATAATAATATTGAGGGTATATATCTCTGTCCGGGCAGGTATAGCATCGCAATGTCCAATTATACTACCTGGATTGGTAGCCCTACAACCACCAACATGGTCACCACTACCTCTACTTCTTCCACCTCTAGTAGAACCTCTACCTCTCATAACTGATGTAGGAGTGGCTCTAAAATTATGGCAGGGACAGTTTTTGACCCAATGGCCAATGTTACCACACGCATAGCAATGGTTGAACTCACCTCAATGGTGCATTATCATATTACCTCCCTAAGATACTAAAGGAATAAACCTAGATATCCTCTCCTGATCTACTGTACTCTATAAATAATGACTCATACACTACCATCAAATTTATGGCTCACTGAAGAGTAAGAGGCACAGCGAGTATAGCTGGCTAAGATCCAACCTAGGGAGGCATCACAAACAAAGGTTGAACTTATGATCTTAAAATACCATACTCAGATACTCTCATAGAAAGAGGAACACCACTCAAAGCTATAGGAACACCAAGGAACTCAAAGGATCAACCTCTAAACAAGTCAATAAAAAACAAATAACCCCTCTAAGACTGAGGTAGAAAAATACTAAGGTATCGAAGTAGGACCCATATCTCCAACATACTCATCTCAAGTCTTAGGGAGAGTCCTTTATTTCTATCTTTGGATAGGGAAGATCCTCGTGCTTGTCCTCCACATCGACCTTGACTACGACTTGTAACTCGCCCTCAATATTAGGCACTCTTCTTAGATAATGGATCCAAATCTCTTGCCTTACTTGATCTATTCCTCACCATTTATAGAGAAAAGAGTGAAATATGACTTAGAACACAAGGTATAAAAGATTCATATAATATAGAACAAAATAAGGAAGTTTTTAAAAGATATCTTATAGTATCTGAAAGATAGATATAGACATCTATGTATTTATCTCTGACACTATATTAGACACCCCATTCTTGCACTGTTTAGATCAATGAGCCTAGATGCTTTGATACCAATTTGTTATGACCTAAAAACCAAGTGTTATAATGGTACTTGTCACGGTAAGCCTTGACAATTAGCTAATCACCCAAATTGATATAAATTGAGAAATCAATACCAAAACCCAAGGAAAGACCTCTATAAAGGATTCAAACCACACACATATATAGTAAAAGCAGAAATATAATCAAGATTCTAAACAAATTCCCAAAATTGTGTGACAGTTTAAGAACCTCTAATACAACTTAAAATCAGAATATACATAGTATATTAAAAAATAAACCAACTTAATCCATGAATACAATAAGACATAGTCCAGATAAGAAAAGGTAGTGGCCAACTCTGAATGCATTGATCAAGTGCTAGCTCAAATAGACTCCAAATATCGCTTGAATAAGCTATATATGTAGTGCTTTCATACCTAGAACTAGACTAATAGGGTGCAATAGGGATGAGTACAATCAACTTATACTCAGTAAGTATCATAGGCTGACTGAGTAAAGTAGTAATTAAATAATATAAATACAAACTATGGGCACATCACCGACAATTAGAAAATATCCCTAATGGTAGCCCGTACTGTCACCACTAATAGTTATACTATATATACATATAAAAACAATAGGTAGGTGAAAGAAGAATAATTATACACATATTCCAAATATAAGTATAAGAAGATAGAGGAAATAGATAAATATCAAGTCATAAACAAAAATAGAATCACAGAAAAGGCACAACATATAGAATGCAATGAATATGATGATAAGGATGATTATGATTATGATGATGATGCATGGGGTCATATCACAACCTCTGTATATATCAAATAAGCTCAGCTTAGGATGTAGGACCCATAAGAGGTTTATCAATCCACACCTACCAAACTTAGCTACAAATGTTGGACTTATGTGGGGTTTATCAACTAGTATACAAACAATATCTAATACAAATATCTATGACTCCTCTATGTCATATCCCTTAGAGAAGTTCTATAAAATCTAATATCTAATACTAATATCTATGAATCCTCTCTAGATCATCCCTCGGAGAGGGTATACAACGATGTAACAAGCTGGTGTTTCCAATATTCTCGGTATTCCCAGTGTTTTTAGTATTTCCATAGCGGTACCAATGTTTCATGATCACATATCTGACATAAGACATAAATCAAACATAACATACAACAACAATAGGTGTATAATTATAACATGTAATGAGAATGATGATGCAATACTCATAACCAACCAAAAATAAAGATAACCAATATCTAATCAATATATGATGTGTAATGATTCCATGACACTTTTGATTCTTAAAATAAAGAAATATATAAGTACTTAGGCCTATTTTTGTAGATATGATGTGTTTTTGTGTCTATTTGAAAGAAACTAGGTTTTGGTAGCAAAATAGAAGAAAAGAAGTTGAAAGCTGAAATTTAGGCTACCCATGTTAGTACCTACTGGGCGTAGGTGCCACCTACTAAGCATAGGTAGGGTCGTAAGTGTCAAAAAACTTAAGTTTAAAGAAGTTACAAAAGAAAAGAGTTCTTTTCATTTATGATGGCTACCTATGGACCATAGGTACCACCTAAAAAATCATAGATACAAGTTTAGGAGGTCAAAGTCCAGAGAAACTAAAGTTTCAGAAAGTTTTTACTACCTACGATGGGTGACTTACCTGCGGTGCATGCCACCTATGATGGTCTCTTACCTAAGGTAAGTGATAGCAGTTTATGCACTTGGATGTAAGTTTACAAACTCATACTATTCACAAATATATTTTTATTCTAAGATTGACTTTTCATCATAGGATTCTTGTATTTTTTTGTTTTTGGTTGATTAATTAATTTGATACATTAGGTTTTCTTCGCCAATTATTGTGTTATTGATTCTATGTTTTTTTTATTGAATTTCATGGCTTTTTTGCAACTATGAGCGGCTAATTCCCTTAGCAAAGGTTGTTGGTACCCTTATGGGATAACAAAGTACGGGAGGTGTGTGATCATCCTAGATCATTGTTTCTTCATGTATGTGATTTTCTTTGCTTTGATTGTTTTCTTAATCATTGCAAGTGTGAGAAACCCTACTGTATTCAATACTAACTCAAGAGAAAGTTAGAGCTTGATAAAAACACACAACAGTGATTCGTGGATATCAACCTTACTCTAATTTACTTAATATCGAGAGGAGATAGTTAATTTGGGATCTAAAATTAGGGTTAGTAATGTGATAATCTGATATCTATTAAGCACGATAAACCTACAGAGTTAGAATCTAGAGGGAACACAAGCCTAGTGTTCATTTTATATTGTTTACAACCAAAAGCATCAAAATCTTGTTACGTTTATTGATTACTGCAAATTCCCCTATTTACTTTTCTTATTGACTGATGATTTCAACAAGATTTAGAGATGAGTTTGACCTATTTCTTGTGGGATCGACCTCAACCTAGTTGGGTTACTATAATTTTCCAGTGACCTCATTATATTTTCTTGGAGGGTATAGTTTAGGCGATATCAAAATTTTGGCATCATTTGGGGAACTAAGTTTATGGATTGATTGATTGAAGTTGTTGAGGTTGTCAAGTTTGATATTTCTATTTATCATGGGGTGTACACCTATTTATGCCAATTCTTCTTGATATGAAAACTTTATAAGAGAAAGAGTGGAGTGAAAAGGAATTTTATTATTGATCTTTACCCTTTTGATATAGTACATTATTACAGAAGTGTGATAGATATGTTATCAGAGCACAATGAGATCTTGATAGAAACGTTGACACTCCTTGAAAAAGAAAAACATGTGTTTAATGAAAAGATTTATTGTTTTTGTTTGAATATTCACAAAATAAAAAGGAGACTTGAATGCAAAGGTTTGATGTTTGTAATTTCCAACAATTTAGTTATAAGTTGTCTTAGACCCAAAAAAAATGCTTATAATCCAAATTAAGGAGCTATAACTGGTGTATTGAACAATTTATCATACTTTTATAGATTTTTTCACTATTAAGAGGAGTACACTAGATTTATGTGAGGGTATAAATAATAATGCAATTCATCAGTTGGGACGTAGTGAACCTTATTCTAATAATTTTTTATATTATGTTTGGATAGTAAGATATTTATCGAGACATCCGAGCCTATATAATAGTGTAAAAAGGAGGAAAATTTGTCTATATTCTTGAATTGGTTATGCCAAAATCAAAAATTTATATACCTCACTTAAGGGCCAAGAATTGCAACATGCCACATTTATTGCTTGGTTTCATTATTTTTATACCACTGCCCCTTGAGCATAGTAGAAAATTAAAAAAAAAATTACAGGTGCAATTCATAAGTTCAAAGTGGAAAGAAAATTGGAGGCCAACCGTTTGGCTACCTTGATGAAGTCTGAGTAATCAAAGTACCCACATCGTGATGCGACATTAAATCAAGTCCTGATAGGGAGGCAACTCATGGTAGTTTGTTATTTTTGCATTTGTGATAATTTTTGTTAATGTAATTGACGTCAAATGTACGCACCTAAGGTGCCACGGTATGTTAACTCTCTTGTTTTATAGCTTCTTAATGCATTGGGGACAATAGATATCAATTTGATGGGGGTGGGGCTACTTGTGGGTCTAGATATCTTCTTGGGTTTTTGTTGCCATGTCTCTTTTCCTAGAAGTTTGTTTTTAGTAGAGCCAGCAATATACCAACTAAGTGAGCCAACAATCAACTCAAATCCACCAAACATTCATAATCCAATATAATCCATAACCATCAAGTAGCACATACAAGAAAATGTTATTGATACCACATAATTTTTAAAATTTAGGCTTTTTCGACTAAAATGAGTGTAACAAAACATACACTTATCAATACCAAACCAACAACAACATATAAGACTTCACACTATCACGCATAGTAATTAATGTCTCAAAACCACCAAATACTATCCATATAGGTCTATACATAGGCATATCAATCACCTAAACAGATTTTTCATGTTGCAACCCCATACCCATAGCATTATTTTATATTATTATTAACTACCCAAGCTAGTCTAAAGAATGTTAAGTCATAACATACCTCAAATATCAAAAATTAGACCAGCTAGCCTTCTATATGGAGCCTTTCCCTCATAAACAGGCTCAAAATCAACTAAAACATACAAATATAGAATCTATACATCAAAAGAAAATCAACGATACCCAATTATCTATTTTTGAGTCGGGGTCCAAAAATGGGCCCCTCAAAATGGGTTTTCAACAAAAGAAGGTTAAACTTGGAATTTTAGTCCAAAACATATTTTCCAGGATTAAAGAAATTCATAGGAGAAAACAAAAGAGAAAACAGAGTGAATTTGGGGTTTGAGTAAAAAAAATGATAATTTAGCTCTTCCATATAACAATCCCCAAATTCCACTTTAGATCCACATTTAAACAAGATTTTAAATTTAAAAATTGAAGAAAAGTAGTTAAAATCGGCGTTTTGGAGATGACCCAAGCTTAGAAATGAAACAAAATGCTCAAAAACTCGATGCCCAACCTCCGAGTCTCCAAAATGGTAAATAAAACCGAGAAAAGGATTATTTATACCCAGGTAACAGATGTTGCTAGAGCGGTCAATTGGTCACTTTAGCGATGCCCACTTAGCATGTCATTTCGCTAAAATGGACAAGGGAAGCTTTAGCGCCTTTGCTAAAGCAGACAAAGGCCGCTAAAGCGCCCTTGACCAGCTGGTAGTTGGTCACTAAAGAGATCAAGTGACGGCTAAAGTAGTGCTTTACTGGTTGCACCAGCTATCTTGAATTGGAATTCTAAGTCTCTGCATACCCCTTGGGATACATCCGGAGTCCCGTGTAAGCACAAAGATTATGGTACCCCACTAAATTCAATGCTTTAAACTCAATGGTGATATCAAATTTATGAAAAAAATATTTTTTTTTAAAATTGACCACTGAGACCTATTTTTATACTTTTTGAAAGAAAGGTCTAAATGAGATATAAAAGTCATAAAGCCATACCAACCATGTTACCAACCTAAAATCGGCATTTCGAACTTGCTAGCATAGTCTATTTTGTCATTCGATATACAAATCAGTAAATATTTATTGAAGTCAATTAAGGCTTTTTAAGCCAACAAAAATTATAAACTCATAAAAATCACATTGAAATACATTGAGAATCATGTCAATCATTCTCATAACGTAAAAATACCACAATGCAACTATGGGGAGGGGTAAAATGTTCAAATAACACAAAAATAAATGTTTTACACAAATCACCACAAGTCAGGTCATTATAATTTTTTTGTTTCTACTATTTTGGGTATTAGACATAGTTTTTTTAGATGTAATTTTTACTTTATATGTTTGTTGTTTGTATTTGATATAGTTTTAAGTGTTATTTCCTCCATTCCTTTTTATTTGCTTCATTCATTTTCTATGAGTCAATTTGACTAAGTTTTAAAGCTAAATTAGATTAATTTTATTTTCTAAAATTTAAATTTAGATATTCAAAAACTATTGAAAAGTACTATATATTATAAAAAAATCAATCTGAATAAGAATACATTTTAAAATTTTGGTCAAAGTTTGTATCCTTTGCCTCTAAAAAAGAATATGGGATCAAATAAGAAGAAATGAAATGAGTCTATTTTTTAAGATTTGATTTAACTTTTTAATGGTCTTGTTAATTTTTTTTTATAATTTAATATAACCGCTAGAGTTTATATTACTTTACGGAGGCCATAATTCTTAATTTTGCAACCTTGGATGATAAAAATGTTAAAAGGTTCATTAAGGAACTATTTTAAAATTTTTCTTATATGGATAAGATCTTCTTTTTAATTAAAATCAGGCAAATAGCCCATTTATTAACAAATAAAGATCCAAGATTATTTACAAGACCAAGCCTAAAAGTAACCAAACCAAAACCTAAAAAATATTCAAAAAACAAAGGCACTTATTTCAAATATCAAGTAAAGAGGATTCTAGAAACCCCATATCCTCATCTCAATTCCACATGTGTTTTTATCTTCCACATCCTTGTTATCGATTTTCATAGGGATTTCATGAAGTGTATTGGTTCACTATTGATGCTCTTAATAAACTTTGTAAAACTAAAAACACACATATATATAATGGTTATAGTTAAATTCTATAAAGAGGGTTCAAGACAAACACTTACTTTCATCAAAACAAGTCCATGATACATGCTATTCAAATTAATGTCAAAAACCCTTTTTGTAAACATGACTATATATCCTTAAACTTGATAAAACAATAAAAACTTATACCCAAAGAGTTTAGAATAATCCCATATTCCTTACATTTCCTAGCTTGAAGAATGGAACCCTAATCCTTCTATTTTCTTGTGATTCTTGAACTTGAAAATCTTGAATTCAAGATTACTTAGGGAAAAGGATGGGATTCTTGTTCTTGGGGAAGAAGGAAGGGTTTGCTTGAGAATACAATTGGAGAGAATAGGAAATAATTGCCCTAACTAACAATATAATTCATCAATTTACGAATTGGAATGAGAGGAAAAGACAACATTGTCCCTCAGGCAATTAAATTTGCGACTAGAATGCTGATGAAACTTCACTGCGACACAGTGAATTGCTCACCGCTATTACTACCACAATGTGCCACTATCATGGTGAATTTATTGAATTCAAAATACAAACATGAACCAATTCTTGTCCAAAATATCCAGCACTTCTCCTAGACAAGCTAACTACTACCATAAACTTAAATTAACTCAAAAACCAACGCCTAGCGGTCGGGAAGACCACTTTAAAAATCTTCGAAGTTAAAAGTCTTAAAATATGACTAAGTCTCCTAGCACTTAGAAACATTTTCAGGCCCTAAACTTCCCATGCATGCAACTAAGAGCTAAATCAAGCCAATAATTATATAGGATGTTACATTACGCACTCTTTATACTCACAAACATATCTTGGTTCTGAGATTTGATTTTGGTCTTAGTATTCTCTTGTATTAATTTTTGTTGATTAATTCAGTTAAAGTTTTTTGTTTTACTTGTGCTTATTGTGATTTCATCTTATTATTTCAATCATGAATGGTTTTGATTACTTCACAAGTATGAGAAGCTAAAAACATATTGCTAGGGTTGTGGAAACCCTGGCAGATTGATAAAGTAGGGGAAGTGCTATTGTTGTTCTAAATTAATACCCATGCTTGAATTGTATTATCTTCACTTTAATAGTTATCTTTAGCGGTTTCAAATGTTAGGATCTCGCCTAGTATATTACTGCTTACTCAAAAAGAGGAATAGTGACTAGATAAAGATAATTACAATAGTAATTTAAAGTTTAGTTGTCGATACACACTGCTAGGTGTTATCTAGGTAAGATGGTTCGCTTTTATCTAACAAGATACTCAAAAGGTAATAGTTAACTGGGATCAAGATAAGGCTTAGTAAGGCGATATATTGAAACTCAAAAGGTAAAGGGTGAAATCTGTCAGCTCATCCAAAAGACTGTTGATGGTACATACCTTATCTGATTCTACATGCAAGGTATCAGGTTTGTTCAATAAAGCACAATAATCCTATGGGGTTGAAAAGCAAGGGGAAACACAATCCTAGTGTTCTCTTATGACTTATTACAACCAAAGTTGATATTTGACACTTGTTCGATATTGATACTCAAAACCCCCTATTTAATATTCTTATTCTGTCCGTTGATTACAACAACTAAGAGCCACTATTCTATGTATTACCTTGGGATTCTACCCTAACCTTTATTGGATTACTAGATTTGATAGCGGCCGCATAATCTTTAGAGTGAAGGTGTATCTTAGGTGTTATTAGTAGGGATAGGTAAAATTCCATGTAGAGTAGTACAATTAGGAGCAGGGACCCTAGATCAGATCTATACTCCATGAATAGGGAAATTCCCCTCCACATTGTCCTCGGGTAGGATAGAGTTCCCAATAGAGTTTCAATATATGTCAGATCTTCGGGGGGCATGCTCTGAAATATGAGGAAGTCAAAAATTATAGAAGTGTTATACTACTAGCCTCTATAGCATGAAATATAAGTTAAGAAAGGGAAACATACCTAAATGCCTTGTAAAATTCTTTTTATAAGTGTGGTGCACTACATATCCATAAAAAGGACTCAACTCGACATGGCTGTATGAATGCCTAACAACTCTAAACCTGGATCAGATACCAAAATTATCACGACCCAAATTAGGGCTTGGCCGTGAAGGGTATCTTAAGTACAACATGGACCGAAGACCACCCCCTTAACCTAACCTCAAGAACACATTTATAATAATAATAATAATGCAGAAGCCAATTAAACAATAATATGAAGATGAATGAAATAACTCAAAGAAGACTAAGAGTCAACAATAGTAACCAACCAGCCCATATCTTTCCATAATGTCCTCTAAAACTAGAATAGCAACTATGTTAGGGCATACCCCGAACTATGACTAAAGAAAATCCATAAGTACTGAGTCAATAAAGAAATAATAATTAAATGATAAGGCCTTCTAAAGGATAGAGGTTCACCACTTCACAGTAACTCAACAGATGTTCTAATACATCTAATACTACATAGGAGAAATAGTAATATCTTCAGACTCTACATCATGAAAATATATAGCATCCTAGGATGGTCAATAGGATAAACACTGACATATATCTAAGAGACAGTCATAAAATAATGTCATTTCCAAACCATATGTACACATTCATATATACATATATATAAGATGTTGGGATAAGGTAAGGGTCATGAGCATAAAAGTTTTTAAGCCATTAACCTGGACTAAGAGCTCTATCCGTCCTAAAGGAATCCATGGGTAATATGGGTTCAGTTCCCCCTGCTGAAAGGGCCCTAACGCATGTAACCACATAAGCTGAGAAAAATCTAACAGAAAACTAAAGAGTCCAAGGTAAATAGTCATCCCAAATATAAATATAAAGTTTGTGTCAAGCACACGGTCATATAGACCCCCAATTCTGGCAAATGTGGTTTCCAGAGTTCGTACCCTTGAGACTTACACCTTCACAGTGAGCTACACAACCCCCTTAAGCCAAAAGTAAAATCACTTTGTACATAATTCAAACTATTAATCCAAGAGTCATTTATTAAGGCATTTATCACTTGGTATCCTCATACCAATATTCTTGAAAGCCAATATATTTATGGAAAACCGTTTCACACAACAAAATTGGATTCCCAAGCTCCATTAAAATCCAAAAAATAGCCACTAAGGCCATCCAAATCTACTTTTATATCCATTTATCCGTTAATGCAGTGCATTGAGTTCAAAAGCAAGTTAAACCATGCAATTTTCCATATTAAAAAATGATATTGTCAAAGTGGGTTAAGGTTCATGCAATTTCAAGACAAAATCCATCCAATATGGGGAAACCTATGTCCCCCATTCCAACCATTTAAAGCATAAAAAATATTTATTAAAAGCATGAACAATCAATTCAAAATATGGGACAAGTAATTCGGTCAGTGACAACCAAAACCACTGAACTCAATTTCAAAACCCATAATTTAAATCACATGAAATCAATTCAATTAATGACTCAATATCAAATTAAATTTTATACAAGAGAAACATGTCTGAAACACACAATAAATTGAAGTCAATTTGAAGTTTGGAGCCCAAAGGAAAAGTGTAATCTGAAATCCTTAAGCTTTTTTGGGTTTTGAGTTTTAAGAGAGAATGGATGTTTTTGATATTTGAAAACTAAATAAAAGAGACTTACCTTATATTTAAATTTCGTACAACGGATAAAAATACCAAAATCCCACCACCCCAAGTAACAAAATCAAAACTAGATGAAATTTATGGCAAGCCATTTGTAGAGACTATCCTCCATGCCACGCTAATATCACAGATGGTAACCTCCATGAGAGGTGATATCATGAAGCCTCACTACCTTGGGGTTTCAAAATGACCCCAAACCTCTTTCAAAAAATCCAAAACTTTCACCAAATACCCTTTTAACACCCCTTATACAATTCAAGTAAAAAATTAACATAACACACGTGGGAAGGTCAAAAATAAAATGATCAAAATTTTACAAGGTCTCACACAAACATGGTTGAATTAAAAGATGAATTTAATCATCTTTGCGCTGTGTTTTCAGAATTTAACTTGGTTGGTAATCCTAGAAAGTGTTGGATTAATTTTGGTACCACCCACCATATATGTTTCAACAAGGAGTTGTTTGCTTTATATGCTCTAACTCAATAAGAAGGTAAGATTTATATGGTTAACTCCGCAATAGCAAAAGTTAAACAAATAGGAAAAACTTACTTAAAGATGACACCAGGCAATGTGGCGACACTCAACAACTCCCTTCATGTTTTAGAGTTGAGAAAGAACTTGGTTTTTATATCACTTTCGACCAAAAATGGATTCAAATGTGTACGTATTTCTGATAAGATTGTAATTAGCAAAGGAGAATAGTATATAGAAAAGGTTACCTCAGCTAGGGTCTTTTAAGATAAATGAAATGACTGTTGAAATCAATAAAAATTCTATTTCTTCTTACTTTCATAAGTCAAATGAATTATGGCTTGAATATTTAGGACATGTCAATTAAAAAACCTTGAGAAAACTGATTAATTTAGATGTTTTGCCTAAATTTGAGTGCAATAAATCAAAGTGTCAAACATGTGTGGAATCAAAGTATATTAAGCATTCGTATACGTCTGTTGAAAGGAATTCCAATCCCGTAGACTTAATTCATACAGTTATTTGTGATATGAAGTCAACACCATCTCGTGGGGGGAAAAAGTATTTCATAACTTTCATAGATGATTGCATAAGATACTATTATGTTTATTTTCTAAATAGTAAGGATGGAGAAATAGATATATTTAGGCAATATAAAATAGAGGTTGAAAATAGTTGGATAAAAGATATAAATGATAAGAAGTGATAGGGGTGAAGAGTATGAATCTGTAACGACCCGAGACTACCCCCTAGTCGTTACACGATGCTCATGACCTCGAAGGACCATAAGCTAACCCTTTCCTAATATCTATACCATGAACACTGCATAATATCTAAAAATAAATGTGGAAAAATAGGCAGAAACAAGCCATAAGGTTCAATACTTCTATACATACTCAAAACTGAAAACTGAATACTAATACATCCATCCGAAAAGCCTCTAACTATCTGAACTATGGAGTTGATGGGACATGTCTCTAAATAACTTTGTCAACTGAAAATAAACAAAGTTTGATGCAATAATAATACAAGAATCATCCTCGAATGAAGAGGACTCACTTCTACATTTACTACTACTGACTAGGACTGAATTTCTGAAGGAACTCTAGATCACATGCCTCTAGACCTATGGTGTCAAATAAAACACCATAGTACAAATGAGTCAATGGGAATGTACTGAGTATGAAGATGAGGTAAGGCTACATACAAGGGCTTATACATGAATAGTTATATAACTGAATAATCATGAGAGTACCGAATGAGAACACATACAGAAATGTACAAACCATAATCACAATCATCACAACCCTAGATATTAAAACTCGAATACCGTTTTACTGTCATCTGAACTTACTACTAACACAGAGATACTGAATCACTTAATCATCTAATACTGATAACTAATTAATTGAATATACTCACATAAATGACTGAATATTGAGCTCACTGCTCTCAACTGATGAAATTGGATATCAGCCTCTCTAATAATTGATTCTAGAATCTATTATCAATGATAAGAAAATGATCATGTTTGAATTTGACAACAAGAATACTCAACAGAATCTGAGACTGAGATCAATCCTATATATTGGGAGATCTCTTGATCTGATAACAAGAATACTCAACTGAATCTGAGACTAAGATCAAGCCTATCTATCGGGAGATCTCTAGATATAATAACAAGAATACTCAACTGAATCTGAGACAGAGATCAGGCCTATCTATCAGGAGATCTCTGGATCTGATAATAAGAATACTCAATAGGATTTGAGACTATCAAGCCTATCTATCAGGACAACTATGGATTTGATAACAAATAACTGTATATGAGACCAAGCCTATCTGACGGATGGTCATGAATCAATGGAACTATCTGAGTTCCTCACTGAGATAGACAATTGTACCTCACAGTCTTGGTTTTTAAAGATTGATACTAAAACTGCAACTGTGGGAAGTAGTTACTTAACTGACATACCCCAACCCCCCATAAGTGGGGTCTAACCAGTAACCCCAGCTGAAAGGGTGTCAATATCGTGCCATAGGTAAAGACCTCTCTGGTCAAGCCTATCTAATGGTGACAGTCTCTACTGATGGGGACTCCTGTATCCTACACTGGCTACGTAGTTTTAGAGTTCAGGGATTGCTCCTAGCAACTCGACCTCTCTTTAATGGAGAGTTGCCATCCCTTTCCTCACTCGGTGCTAGCTCCTACTCTCAACAGAAAGACTCTAAACTGAATTTTAAACTAAACATAAACTGAACTAAATCTAGTACTGATCACGTTTCTCAATTGATCTGATGGAGTTAAGCTGAATTCACATGGTTTTGTATCTGACGGAATACTACTGAACCATGATATTAAACTGATGATACAGAGTTTGAATAGATTACTCGGTCACTACCAAGGTCGGAACTGAATACTTGAATACAACTAGATCTGAGCTGAGTATAGCACTAAGCTTAGATTACTAGCGATACAGGGATTATGGATATTACTGAGTTTATTGAGATTTCTTAAGTTCTATATCTGTCTTAGGATACAGAGTTCTATAATTCACTGAGTTTTAAGAATCATGGACCAAATAGGATTATCGTAAAAACTAACAAAGACTCTAGACACCAGCTAAATTGTCAGGTATAAAAACCCCCAAGACTCGATAACACAAAAGTAAGACATAACTATTCTTGACTAATCATAACCACGATCATTCATTCATCACTGCAATCACTAATACATTATTTCAAGCATTTAGGAATCATAACATGTATTCACCATCACAATCACTAAGGCATCACATCAAGCATTTTAAGAATCAAAAGCATCTATTCACCACCACAATCACTAAGGAATCACCTCCAGCATTTAGGAATCATAAATATCTATTCATTATCACAATCACTAAGGCATCAGTTTAAGCATTTTAGGAATCATAAGCATCTATTCACCACCACAATCACTAAGGCATCACCTCAAGCATTTAGGAATCCTAAACATCTATTCATCATCACAATCACTAAGGCATCACTTCAAGCATTTAGCAATCATAGACATGTAATAGCATAGGGGGAACATGTTATAGGATCATACTCCATTCAACGAAGTTTTGCATCAAATACTTCATATTTATATTAGTCTTGGTATATATTGGATAGCTCACGATTGGGAAAACTTCATACTATCATGTCACAATTAACTCATCAAGCACTTGACATTTATTAAAGGCTTAGAATGCATCAAAGAGCACTTTATTGGGGAATTTCCTACTATGATGTCTCAACTTGTTCACTAAGGCCTTTCAGCAAACACTAGGCATCCATGGGTCTACACCTACTTGAGAATTCTATGCTATCATGGCATAATTCATTCACTAAGTCATTCATCAAACGCTAGGCATGCATGGGTTGCACCTAATTGGGGATTTCATGCTATCATACCACAATTCATTCATTAAGGTATTTCAACAAACACTTGACATGCATGAACTTACACACAATTGGGCTTTCCTAATCAACATGTTATAATGGCCTTAATTCTTAACATAAGCATTTTATCAAACATATGGAGAGCATGCTTTGCTTATTCAACCATTCTACACTTAATTGTCATGAACAAATCATATAAAAAGCAACTTGAAGAGGGTTTATCATAAACATCACATGAATTACACATACTAGTGTCAAAGCTTGAAAGACTTGTAAACAAACATAAATCACAACTCAATGATAGAAGGAACATCAATTTCAACTCACATGAATCATGAAAACCCATAAACACAATATCTTTGAATTTTAGAAAAGGGTTCTTAAGCTTCTTAGATGAAAGGGACCCAAGAATCAACATATACATGCCTTAGGGAAACTCTTTTCTTGAAAGTTCTTGGAGATATTCTTGATTCCTCTTGATTTCTCTGGATCTATATTGATTTTTCTTGAAGAAGAAATAAGGGCTTTGATTTTTCTAAAACCCTATTCTTGAAGTTAAAGATGGGAAATGAGGCTGAGAGCCTTTTATCGGGACTATATAGGGAATCAAGAATAGTGGGAAAAGACCAAAAAGCCCTTCGAATTAAATTGAGAAATCCTGATTTTACATGATGGCGTGACACGCCATAACCACACCAGTTCACTGGAAATTGGACAATTAGGAAACTGCATAATGGCGCGATGTGGTGGCAATCGCGTTGCCACCTTGGTTACAAACTAGAAAGGCACCATGATGTGGTGGAATCACATTGGTGCACTGAAAATTGACAATTCTAAAATTAAACCTTGGCACGATGCACCATAATCGTGGAGGCTCGCTGGATTTTGACGATTGCTATTTTTTCTGGCTCCGCGACGCGCTAAATTGCCAAGTGGCACACTATCTTACTAAAATAGCTCTAACTCTTTGCCCGAGTATTGGATTTGGGCGAATTTGGTATTGATGGAATGATTATTCAATGCTCTACATGACAAAAAGTCAATATTAGGGAAATTCTATATGGTTCAAAGTATTTCTCACTTGGGAAGACACCTCTCAAACTTTAGGGACCAGATTTTTGCTCCACTGAACACGCTCTAAGGCTCACACTAGGAGAGAATTTTGCAGGGTGTTACAGAATCTCTTTTTGAGAAGATATGTATAAAAATAGAATTTTACATCAAAATACTTCCCCATATTCACCTTAATCAAATGGGATTGTGGAAAAAAAAATTGAACATTAAAGGTAATAATAAATATCTTATTTTAAAGAATAATCCTGAGTTTTTTTAGCACATTTATCCATATAAAATTGTACATGAGTAGTCTAGTAGAGGGTCTAACAATCTCGAGATGAACCAAATGAGAATGTACTTAATGATTAGAATCCAAGGCTTAGTACACATACAAGAACATCAACTTTCTTTGCAATAAATTTTGTAACATTTTTTCTAGAAAATGAACCTCAAATTTTTAAAGGAATGGTATCGTCTTCGGACTCATCCTTTTGGAAAGAGGTAGTCAATAGTAAGATTAATTCAATCTTAAGCAACCATACTTGGAATTTGGTTGGTCATCCTACAGGAGAAACCTTTAGGTTCCAAATGGATATTCAAAAGGAAAATAAAAAATAATTGTAATGATCATTTGGGTTATTTTCCATATTTCTTCATATTTTCACTTTAAAGATTTTCCATAGATACTCCAAGTCATTTATGACTTGCTGGGAGTCACAGTTTGGTTAACGAGCAGTTCATTTATTTTTTAGAGTCAATTCTCTATTTAGAAATCGTCAGTTGTTCCAATTGGCCACTAGGAAAAAACTATAGTATAACAATATTGTATGCAAATTTCGACAGCACCAAAAGGTTTGGAATATAAATTTTAGGCTAGGTGGACCTTGGTTTGGGTCCTGATACACCGAAGCTTATTTTGACCTATTGGTTAGAAGTTGAAGAAATTAAAAATTTAGGTGTGGGAGCCACATTTGGTCAAACGACCTCGGATAGAAAATCCAATCACCCCATTGAGTTAAGGATATGGAATTTAGTATGGTTACATAGTTTTTTGTACATAAAATATTGGAAGAGAGTTTGAAAAGTTTGCAAGTCTCAATTGTTATCTGGTGCAGTGGTAATTGATGAGTGGTGATTCTACCACTTATTTTATCCAAATATTTGTGCACACTACCATGATTTATATAAGAAAATGAGACATCGTCATGATTTAAATACACTAATAACTATATTTTGCAGGTATATAGTTGAGATTGCAAAAAGATATGGATCGGAGCTAAGAAGGGGTCAGACGAAAGTAAAAAGAGTGTAGCTGTAGACCTAGAGCAGTTCAGCCTCAGTTACCATGACCGTAGTCCTCAGGCCGTGGTCACGGTCAGTCAAGATGGTCAGCATAATGTAATCGCATAGCTCAACCAGGATCGCATAGCCAAGATTGCAGCCAAACCTGCACGATCACGGTTCAGCGGGAATATGACCCAGGGAAGTTTTGTAAAATTGCATAGAGGAATCCCAAGTAATATATAGGCAAAAAACCTTTCTTTTTTGGGTATTATAATAGATCTATTTAAGTTATCCAAGTTATCCACACCCCCTACAATTGGTATTAGAGCAATGTTGTAGCTATGTTTTTTAAAGTTACGGAAGTAGTATATATTTGGATTTATTTGATTAATTTATTAATTATGATAAACTTAGATTTAGATATCCACCAAAATATTATAAATATTTCTTAGATGAATAACGAACAAAAATTACAAAAATATAAAGAATTAAAATAAATAATATCTGAAAAATGTAAAGAAATAAAAATAAGGATAGAAAGACTTAGTATAACATAGTTGTCCGAGTTAGTAAAAACTCAATAAATTCACAAAAAGAAGAAATATCAAATTTAGAATCAACAATAGATAGTCTAGAATATATATATATCAACATAACCTATATATATTTAAATAAAATGAACAGGGAGAATTTATAATAGATGAAAAAACATATGAAAATTACGAAGGATTAAAAATAAAAATACTATTCTCTAATTTTGGAAGAAGATATATGAAAATAGGTGAACATTTATATTTAATGTTAGAAAAAGAAGAATTAAAATTAGAAGATGTGTTGGCGTCCATGGTAAGAATAGAAAGAGAAAACGAAGAAATAGACAGAAAAAAGGAAATAGAAAAAATAAAACAACAAACCAAAGAAGAAATACGAAAAATAGAAGAAACTAAAAATAGTAGGATTGTTGAATTAGAAAAAGAACTACAAATACTAAAAGACCTGTATGAAAAAAGACAAAAAGAAAAAGAAGAAAAAGATACAGAACAAAAATTATTAAATGAGATAAATCAATTTAAAAAAATTAGAAATAAAAAATAAAGAATCAGAAACCAGTGAATTAGAAATAAATACAATAAATGCTGAAGAGACAGATAATTATGATTCGGAAGGTAGTGAAACATATACAGAAATTCTACAAAACATAGGAAAACTAGAAATTAATGAAGAATAAGAAATAATTAATAAAGAAAATCTAGAACTAATAAATACAGAAGTAAATACTCTCGATAAAAATATAATACCTAGTACATCAGAAATAAGAAAACCAACCTATAATTACAAAAATAAGTTTAAAAATATAATCCAAAGGATGAATATAATAAATGGACACCAAAACAAATAATTAATTACAACTTTTTAGATTTAAACTGTGTAATAGACATAAATAAACTAATACAACTATGGGTAGGATACATGTCAAAACAATTATTAGCTAACAAAATAGATATAACAAACATAACAGAATATATAGAAAAGACATTAATTGGAACAATAAAATTATGGTTTTTAAACCTAGCCGAAGCAAATAAAAAAGTATTAAGATCTGATAATAAAATAGAAGGAACATCAATAACTACTAAAATATCACCAATGGAAATATTGAAAAAATATGAAATAGCTATAAGAGATGAATTTAGCAGTAAGACAACAGAAGAAGCAGAAAAGAAAAATAAAGAAAAAGATATGAATAGGAATTTAATGTTAAAACTCGCAATATGTAATATTGATGAGTATACGTGTGCATTTAAAGAATATTATTATAACGGAACATATAATATAGAATAAAGTAAAGAAATAAGAAGATTATATTTTAGTAAATTACCTGAATCATTTAGTTCAAAAATAATAAAGAGTTGGGATCAAGCAAAAATAGTAGATACCCTAGGAGCAAAAATCAAATTTTTGCAACATTGGTATAGAAATCTATGTGAAAAATATAGAGAAGAAATAAAAATGGAAAAAACATTAATAAGAAATTTAGCATGTTGCAAAGATAAAATAGCACCTCAATTTGGATGTGAAGATAGATATTATAAGAAAAGAAAAAGACATAAGAAATATAAGAAATACAAGAAATCAAAATATAAGTATAAGAAACCAAGAAAAATATATTATGTAAAAAATTATAAACATAAAAGACCATATAGGAAAAAGAAATCTATAAAAGAATGTACTTGTTATAATTATGGAAAACTAGGACATTTAGCTAGATATTGTAAAATGCCTAAAAATCCAAAAAAAAAACAAATATTAGAAATAAAGATAGAAAATGTAGAATTTATGCAATTAGATTATATAGATTACGAATTAGAAAGTGAAGACAGTATATATGAAATTTCGGAGAATAAAACAGATAATGAAATAGATAATGAATTAGATGAATCGAATGACTGAAGAAGATATAAAAATGAACAAAATAACTGAAGATGATATAAAAATGAACCAAATAACTGAAAAAGATATAAAAATAATAACAAAGGAAGAATATTTAAATGAAGAAGGAACAGATCAAAAAATAATATTTGATTATAATATATTTGATGAAATAAATGGAAAAGAAGACCTAAGTGTAGAAAAATATTTAAAATACCAAAAATAAAAAATACATTTAGTAGAAAAAAGGAAGAATACTACGTAGTAAGCCAAAAAGAACATGTAATAGACTGTAGATATGCAAAAGGAAGAGCTAGTATACCAATAGTAACAAAAAGAATAATTAATAAAGAAATAAATAATATAAAAATAAAGACCCAATAAAATACGTACAACTTAGAGGAACAGATATATTAATAAAAACATGTTTTAGAGAAGAAATAGATACACTAATAGAATTATATTTAGAAGATCATAGAATTATAAGACCTATAGAAAAAAGTATAATAACTGCCATAAAAAGAAATTTAATATACCAAAAATTTAAATTTATAATAAGTGCGAAATATTCAGTAGCAATAACAGATAAAAATATAGATAAATCATTAGTGTTATATTGAAAAATATCTGGAATAGAACTAACCCCAAGAAATAAAAACAATTGATAATAATGATTATAGTTACAAAAATATAGACAAAGAAGAAGATTTAGAAATAACAATTAATAGAATAAGTATATAAAAAAGAATAGTTCATGAAAAAACAGAATGATCAAGCTCGTTAAAAAGAACAAGTTATGAAACAACTTCAACAGTTAATTTGAACCAATATTACATAACAGGAACAATAAATGAAAAAGAATATTTAATACTCTTAAACACAGGACAAGAAGAAAATTCTATAGCAAAAAATCTAGTAAAAAGTGAAGAAATAAAATCTAATAGTAATATATGCCCAGATCTACCGAGGAGTCTAATAAACATTAAAGATATGGCAAAAAAATAATAATAGGAGTTAGAAAAATAAAAATAGAATTTGAAATAAAAGAAGAAATGGAAAAAAACAGATATAATATTAGGAATAAAATGATTAGAACAAGTAAAACCATACAATATACAACATACTAATGTTAGGCGTATTTACACGCCTAAAGCACCTTAAATTACCCATATTTTAGCTAAGTTTTAAGGATAAAATATATAATTCCTGCACTTTTAGTCCATTTTCCTGTAAGTGATCTAACCAACGTGATTAGCAAGTTTTCAGGTATTTATGATGAAGATTTCAGCACTTTTTGGACCTTTTGGTAGCAAGGGAAACTTCACATAAGAGGGAAGGCTGTTTCTGGAAGCTTGTGGACTGAAAGTGATGCATGGAAAACCTGTCCCAGGCAAAAACAGTATTTCCAAAGAATTGGGGATCAGCAGTAACTTAGTAGGATTAGGACAAGGATCCAGTAACTTAGTAGGATTGGGACAAGGATGCAGTAACCTAGTAGGAATAGGATATGGATGTTATAAAAACCCTATTTTGCTGAAACTTTTCAGCATTCACTCCTCCCCATTCGTTATTATTCCTTACGATTCCTTCTAGTCTATTCATTAATACGTTGTTGACATTATTCTTCATCTATTCGACTTTTAATTTTAACCAAAAGAGAAACTCTACTATCAAGGAAATCACGCCACACGTGACGCTAATACATACTTATCGTGATATTATTATTACTTTGGTATGATGATGATATCCTTGTTGTTTACCTTCACAATTATGAGTAGCTAAACTTCTCTGTTAGGGTTATGGAAGCCTTATGAGATTCTATCTATTGCTATGAGTTTGTGAATTCTTGATAAGTATGCTGCTTATATCATTACTCTCTTCATCTTAATTGAATTATTGTGGTTGCAAATATATAGAATACGTCAGTATAGCATTAACTTGTTCGAAAGAAAAGTTACATGTCTGGAAAAGAGAGAGTGACAAGGAAATAGGGCTACCAACCCCTATTTAAAAGTCAATGTCGTAACTGGATTAACCTCTTGGAGAATTCATACCATTAGTTATACGCTTTAAGCTCGAAAGAGTTAAAGTGAGATAATTCTTGATGGTCGAAAGACACTAGGATTTACCATAGAATACAAAACTCTATAAGCGCATGCATGTCTGAATTCCGCATAACTTATAACCAATAGATACATAGAACTTATAAGGTGGAAATAACCCTAACTTACAATTCTCATTAATTAAAATCTTACGAAATATTCCATTTTTCTTTGTTACTTTGATACTCTTAATTGACGCTACAATTAAATTCCCCCTTTTCGTAGAATTTTCGATTAACAGTCTACTAACCGTTGCATACTTAGTGACCAAGTATTCCCTGTGGGATTCGACACCCAAACCAGTTGGGTTCTATATTTGACAGCGACCGCTTACACTCTTATGAGAGTTGTAGTTTGAGCGTTATCAAATTTTGGCACCGTTGTCGGGGAATATAGTTGTCAACTAAGTTTGTGATAGTTACTAGACCCTTTGGTCAAAGATTCTTGTATTTTACTTTTAGTTGTTATTTTTGTTTTCTGCAGGTTTTGTTCAGTGTATGGCCCATACTCGAAGTTCGAGCCAACCATTATTACCCGTAAACCCCGAACCTCAACTTATTGGCAGGATGGAGGTGCAACGTGACATTGATAGAAGGGCTGCTCAACAGGAACAGGCCAGACTAGCTGTGTTGGCCGCTGCTCAAGTGCATCAACAGAATATTGATAATCCAGGGCGAGCAACAAATCCTGAAAATGAGGACTTGGATGATGATGAGTTACTAAACCCAAGGCATGCTGATGAGGTGGCGACACCCGCAAACAGAAGAGATCGTCAAGATAGATTTAGGCCTGATCGCCGAGCTATGCAAATTCCTTTTTATGATGATGATGACGATCTGGACGGAGATGGTACCACGGGAGCTATTATTCCGCTGCCCTTGGCAGCCGGAGCAAATTTTAATATCACTAGCACCATGATTCAGCTTTTGTAACTCAATGGATTATTTGGGGGACTAGCAGACGATGATCCTAATATGCATCTGATCAACTTTATTTCTACATGCAAGTTATTCGACAATCCTGGCGTTGGACAGAATGCAATTTGACTGCGCTTATTTCCATTGTCTCTATCTGGATAGGCAACTCTATGGTTGAATGGGCTAACTCCTGATTCTCTTACTAATTGGAGGTAATTGAAAGATGATTTCCTAGAAAGATTCTTTCCGCCATCCAAAAGAGCACAGTTGACAGATGAGATCAGCAATTTTCGACAGCTTCCAACTGAAGCTCTCCACGAAACATGGGAGAGGTTCAAGAAGAAGCTCATGAGGTGCCCAAACCATCATATGACCAATGTCCACTTGATGGAGGTATTATACAGATCTTTGAATTCAGTGACCAAGCCAGTGGTTGATAATGCGGCAGGAGGATCATTCATGGATCTCACTTTTGTTCAGGTAAGTGATATGCTAGATTGTATGACAAAGCAAAGTAGAGCTTGGTATACCAGGGATTTTGAGGTAGCAAGCCCTATAATATATATTGGCATGACTGCAGAACAGAGGCGAAGAGAAGAGGAACGTGATTAAGATATGGTGCACATGAAAACGCAGATGGATCTTCTTACGAAGCATTTATTATTAGGAAAGACCAAAAAAGTCAAAGCGGTAGCGTCAAAAGGAAGAGAAAAATCCGACTCCGAGGAAGAAGCCAACTACTTGAATAATCAGGGGGGTTTCCGAGGCAATGCCCAAGGAAACCAAGGTCGGAACTATTATGATAAATCTGGAAACAAGGACCATGATCAAGGAAGTTGGAAGAACAAGACTGGCAGGAGTGGTTTTTATATTCCTTCTGGAAGTCAAGAGGCCGCGGCATCTGGTTCGGGGAAGATGTCAATGGAGGATATGATGGCGAAGCTATTGAAAGGAGGGGAGGCAACTAATACGGGAGTGAATGAGGTAAAGAACGACTTGTCTTCCATAAATCAATTGGTTGACTCGTTTTCTACTACAATAAAGCAACTAGAGTAGCAATTGAGTCAACTTTCAGCGGCATTAAATCAAAGAAAAGCTAGAACGTTACCTAGCGACACAGTGCAAAATCCATGGAATGATGGATCGTGTATGGCTATCTCTACCCGAAGTGGTAAAGTGTTGGAAAATCCATCCAAAGTCAAGTAGGTGGTTGATGATATAGAAGATAATGAGATCATTACAGAGCCAGAAGACTTTGAAGCAGCTGATGAGGTTGTTCATAACGTCACCCCTCGACATCCACAGCCTGAAAAGATCGTTGAACTGAAGCAAGATGAAAAGGAAGCAGTGGAGAAAACTATTCCCCTTCCACTACCACTTTTTACTCAGAGATTGAAGAAGAAAGCTGACGATACCAGGTTCAATAAGTTTATGACTATGTTGAAGCAGCTGACTATTAATGTTCCTTTGGTCGACGCACTGGAACAGATTCCTGGGTACGCAAAATTTATGAAGGATCTTTTGACAAAGAAGCGGGCAGCAAGTTATGAGTTGACAGATACTGTTCATCATTGCAGTGCAATCGCTACCAGATCACTAGTTCAAAAGAAGGCCGACCCTGGTGCCTTCACTATTCCTTGTACCGTTGGATATTTGAATTTTTCCAGGGAATTATGCGATCTGGGAGCTAGCATCAATTTGATACCACTATCGATTTACAGGAAGCTGGGGTTGGAAAATCCTACACCAACCAATATGAAGCTCGTAATGGCAGATAGGTCGGTAGAACGACCTGTTGGTATCCTATTTGATGTATTGGTGAAGGTTTCCTCCTTCATCTTTCCTGCAGATTTTGTCATTCTGGACTGTGAGGTAGACTCTGAAGTTCCCATAATCTTGGAACGCCCTTTCCTTGCAACAGGAAGTGTGCTTATTGATTTAAGAGCTAATGAGCTTTTACTCCGGATAAATAACGAAGTGGTCCACTTTGATGTATGCAAATCAATGAAGCAGCCCAAAGATATGAATGTATTCTTGGTAGTTGATGTTTACTTCGATGATGAGAAATAAGTATCTATAGAGACACAGCTTTTTGTTGATCCATTGGCGGCTATACTTATGACTGACGAGCGGGAGGATACTGAAGATTATGATGAAACTATTTGTGCTCTAAGAGGAATAGGGTCATATTCTCATGCTCCCAAGAAGCTGGACCTTGATCTCAAAAATCGACCGACACCACCAGCTAAACCATCCATTGAAGAGCCACAACGTTAGAATTGAAAGAGCTTCTTAGTCATCTAAAGTATGCGTTCTTGGGAAGCAGAAACACACTCCGAGTAATTATGGTGGCTGATTTGGGTGAGCTAAAAGTTGCAGCTCTCATCTCTGTTCTAAGGAAGTACAAGAGAGCCAGCGGTTGGACCATCGCTGATATTATTGGTATCCCGCCTGGGATATGTATGCACAAGATTCAGCTTGAAGAAAATTGCACACCCACTATTGAGCATCAAAGACGTTTGAATCCACTTATGCAAGAGGTGGTGAAGAAAGAAATTATTATGTGGTTAGATGCAGGGGTAATATATCCAATCTCCGACAGTAAATAGGTGATCCCGGTATAGTGTGTGCCCAAAAAAGGGGGCATGGACTACCGGAAGCTGAATTCGTGGACGCGTAAGGATCACTTTCCAATGCCATTTCTGGACCAAATGCTTGATCGATTGGCAGGGAAAGGATGGTTTTATTTCTTAGATGGCTATTCCAACTATAATCAGATTTGTATTGCTTTCGAGAATCAAGAGAAGACAATGTTTACATGCCTATATGGTACGTTTGCCTTCAAACGTATGCCATTTGGGCTATGTAAAGCACCCGCCACTTTTCAACGTTGTATGATGTCCATTTTTTCTGATATGTTTGAAGACACTTTGGAGGTGTTCATGGATGACTTTTCAGTGGTGGGTGATTCGTTTGAATCATGTCGTGTGAATCTAAGTATGGCATTGCAGAGATGTGTTAAATTCAACTTGGCGCTAAACTAGGAGAAGTTCCACTTCATGGTTAAAGAAGGTATTGCTCTTGGGCATAAAATCTCCAAAAGCGGAATTGAGGTTGATCGAGCTAAGATTGAAGTTATCGAGAATCTACCACCTCCAATTTTTGTAAAGGGAGTTCGTAGATTCCTAGGTCATGCAGGTTTTTATCAAAGGTTTATTAAAGATTTCTCCAAGATTGCTAGTCCATTATGCAAACTTTTGGAGAAGACTGCTTGAAGGCATTCAAATGCCTCAAAGGGAAGCTAATTGAAGCTTCTATCATTGTAGCACCTGATTGGTCCCTACCATTTAAAGTTATGTGTGATGCAAGCGGGGTAGCTTTGGGTGCTGTACTTGGCCAGAGACGAGAAAAGTTTTTTCATCCAATATACCATGCGAGCAAGGTCTTGAACGGAGCCTAGAAAAACTATACTATCACGGAACAAGAGCTTCTAGCAGTTGTTTATGCTTTTGAAAAGTTTCGTACCTACCTGTTGGGGACTAAAGTGGTGGTCCATACTGATCATGCAGCCCTGAGATACCTAATGACGAAGAAGGATGCAAAGCCAAGGCTAATTCGATAGGAGTTATTGCTGCAAGAATTTTATTTCGAGGTAAAAGATAGAAGAGGTTGCGAAAACCAAGTGGCTAATAATCTATCTAGACTTGAGAATAAGCACACAGTGCAGCCCGATCTTGAGATTAATGATGCATTCCCCGATGAATAGATCCTAGCCACGATGGTGGAAGAAGTATTATGGTATACAGACTTTTCATCAAAAGAGGAAGTTCATGCATGATGTAAAAGTGCCGAGTATCTTGGAAGCAAGTTATGCTTCCCAAGTTGGGGGACACCATGCAGGTGGTCGGACAGCAAGGAAGGTATTGCAAAGCGGCTATTATTGGACTTCGATATTTAGAGATGCCTACAAGTTTGTAAGGAGATGTGACTAATGTCAGAGACAAGGAACGATTTCAAAGCACCATGATATGCGCATGTCGAAAATTCTAGAAGTAGAGCTGTTTGATGTGTGGGGTATTAATTTAATGGGCCCATTCGTGAATTCGTTTTGGATGAAATATATCCTAGTTGTTGTAGACTATGTATCCAAATGGGTCAAAGCAGTAGCGCTGGCCAATAATGAAGGAAAGCGTGTTGTAGCATTCTTGAAGAGAAATATCTTCTCTCGTTTTGGGGTACCACATACCATCATAATCAATAGAGGATCACACTTTTGCAATAATCTGTTTAGAGCCGTTTTGGTGAAATATGGTGTCAAGCAACACAAGGTAGCCATACCTTATCATCCATAAACTAGTGGATAGGTAGAGGTTTCTAATCGAGAGATCAAGCTGATCTTTGCTAAGACTGTAAATGCTAATAGGAAAGATTGGTCTCGCAAGTTGGACGATGCACTATGGGATTGTAGGACTACATTCAAAACTCTAATTGGCATGTCCTCGTACCAACTAGTTTATGGGAAGGCTTGTCACTTTCCCATTGAGCTCGAGCATAAAGTATTGTGGGCGTTGAAGCAACTGAATTTGTATTGGGATAATGCTATGAATATGAGATTGGAGCCGCTGAATGAGATGGATGAATTCTATCTACATGCGTATGAAAGATCAGACCTCTACAAGGAGCGGATGAAAAAGTATCATGATCGGCGGATTGTTCAACGAAACTTTCAAAAGGGTGATATGGTACTTCTTTTCAATTCCAGACTGAAGCTATTCCTAGGTAAGTTAAGGTCCAAATGGTCTGGTCCGTACAAAATTAGCCAAGTCTACTCGTCTGGAGTAGTTGAGTTAGAAGACAATAATGGTGTTGTTTTTAAGGTGAATGGTCAACGAGTGAAGCCATATATCGGTCCCCTTGACTCGATAAAAAGTATGGCCACCATCTACCTCGATGAAGTCTAAGTAATTGAGGTAACTATGTCGTGCCGCGACAATAAATCAAGCGCTACATGGGAGGCAACCCATGGTTTTTAATTATGTTGTTTTTGTAAGAGTTTGTCGAGCCACGACCAAAACTAAGGCGCTTGATGGGAGGCAACCCATCGTTCTAATCGTTTTTGTTGTTTTTGAGTAAGTGTAGGTGCAAGAGGTATAAAGGTGGAGATTGGTTTTAAATTTTGATTTGTAAGTATTTCATATTGAAGGTGGTACAGTGGAACCCAAAAGTCGACTAGTAAAGGAAAAAGCAACCACCTCATAGAAAGGCCAGAAAAGGGGATGAAAAAAGCAAGCTGAATCCTCCTCGCTGCAAATACCTCGCCGCATGTGCAGAATAAAATAGGTCCTAGAGAAGAAAGGAAAGGAGTGGTACAAGAACAATAAAGTGAAAAAATATGTTCACGTGGAGTTGATACAAAAGGAGAGCCTAGCAAAGAAAGAACCTCGCATCTTGGCTAAAATCATGGCACTACATGTTGACTTCATTTTCTGAGATATCAGAGAATGTAATCTTGATCTAATGCGTGAGTTCTATGCCAATTGGTCCCCAAAGATTATAGGGAGTGAAGTAAAGATTTGGGGACAAGTTTTGCAGCTAAAGGCAGAGTTCTTCAACTCTTTTCTAGGCTTGCCATCTGTTGATCCATCACCACTCAAAGAGATTTATAACAGACATCCGCTTAGGGCGATCAGACACACACTGTTCGGAACAAGATCAATGGCACGTTGGAGTCGTCACAAGGATACCGGTCGGCACAACACTTTCCTGTATGCTTCCTTGAACAGAGAAGCTCAGATATGGTTGTGAATAGTCAACTCTTGCCTGATTCCAGGGACACAGTACACAAAGATAACACGAGATAGAGTGTGGTTGGTGTACGCATTGATGATGAACGTCCCCATCAACATTGGGGCGATTATTCGATCTTCAATGCGTAAGGCTAGGCTACACAAGAGGTCCCACTTCAGCTTTGGCAATCTATTGACTGCAATATTGAGGAAGGAGGACATTGAAGAGGAACCTGCATATCATAAGCTTCCACACAACCCAAACAAGGTTGAACTCACAAAGGTTAAAGATGTTGAATCTATGCATGGTGTCAATCTCATGCTCTCGATGAAAGCTTCTTCCGCCATTTATATGGCATGACGAGGTTTACCATGATGAGCGGGGGTCATGTTCCAACTGCTGCAGAGCTCCAACAGTTGGATTATGACTACCCAATGAATGAGCATGCGAGGGCTATGTGTGGAGTAGGTGTATATTTTGAGAAACCTCTTGATGACGATGTGCCAACCAATGATGATCGCCGAATGCCAAACTCCGACGTGGAGAAGAACTCTAATGAAGATGACTCTAATGATTATTCCGATGCAGGGGGTATGACCCCAGACATAGAGGGGGAGTCCAACTAACCAGGTTCTTCTTATTTATTTTCCGCTGAGGACAGTGTGTCCCATCTAAGTGTGGGGTGCTGGTATTTGTATGTTGTATTTCTTTTCCTGCCTACATTTATTTATGTTCATTTGTTTGATTTTTAGTAGTAGTTAAATTTTCGAAAAAAAAATTCTTAAAGTTTTTTTTTAAATTTTGCATGAAGTGCATGAAATTGTTCTGATAGGCGACATGGTATTATGACAATAGTTTGTTCTAAAATCATTACTATTGAGACATTTAGGCTCCAAGTGTGACTCACTGTGTGATAATTGTGTGGTTTAATTCATTCATTTGTTGGGTCAAGAGTCTATACTGCTCCCAATAAAGTTGACCATGTGCCTTGTGTGTGGTGGCTGATGCTAGAACTTGCCTAGTGTGTGTGTAAAGCGAAATAAAGAGTGCAAGTTTAGGAGATGATTTAGGCATTTCTTTGGCAACCTGTGATTGTTTACCTTCTTTTTACCTACCCGTGGACATTATCCTAGTCAAACCCTTTTGAGCCTTTAAGCCATTTTCTTTGACAACCTCATATGTAAGCCTAATCCATTTTTTCTCAAGACCATAATTTGATCCAAATTCCTAAGCGCTTTAAATGGTAAAGTCATGTGACAAAATAAGAGGAAATTGGGTGAGAGTGATGCCTTAGAATGTATTGGTGCTTGAATTTGTTATGAAAAAGAGTGTCTATCATAGAGGTGTGTTATAAAAAAAAGAAAAATGAAAAGAAAACTAGAAAGTTAGTTCTATTTAAAAATTGAATAACAAAAGAGGTGATAAAGGGTGGTAGATTAAAAGAAAGTAGAAAGGTTGTTTGAAAGAAAGTGTAAATGGCATCATGTGATGTATTAAAGCGCTTAGGGAACTTAGTCACAATTTCTGGACAAAATAGTCCTACCCGTCCCTTATCCTACATTACAACCTGTAAAGACCTATTTGATCCTAAGCATTAGAATTCTGATATTAGTAGAGCATTACACTAAGGGCAAGCCTATGGTCATCAGTCGCAACATATGAATTCTTTGTGAGAGCGAGAGCAAGGAAAATCTTATACCCATGTTTCAAAAAATGAAATACTTATGAGTGATTATGGGTGATACATTGTGAGACACACATGGTTGATGAGTTTTGGGTAGTCTTGTATGATTCTTTGTGCCTTAACTTTTGGATACGAATTAACCGTCATCACGAGTCTAGGTTGGAGGTTGAACTGTTTCTAGTAGTGATCAGAAAACTACTCTTTGTAATAATTGTCGTGCCTGTCTTGATGAATATTTTGTGCTATTTCTGTGAAACCCTAAGAAGATGTTTATATGTACATGATATATTTTCCGAGGATGAACAAAGCTTTAAGGGTGGAGTGTTGATGTTAGGCATATTTACACGCCTAAAGCACCTTAATTCACCCATATTTTAGCTAAGTTTTAAGGACATAATATATAATTCCTGCACTTTTAGTCCATTTTCCTGTAAGTGAGCTAACCAACGTGATTAGCAAGTTTTCAGGTATTTATGATGAAGATTTCAGCACTTTGTGGACCTTTTGGTAGCAAGGAAAACTTCACATAAGAGGGAAGGCAGCTTCTGGAAGCTTATGGACTGAAAGTGATGCATGGAAAACCTGTCCCGAGCAAAAACAGTATTTCCAAAGAATTGGGGATCAGCAGTAACTTAGTAGGATTAGGAAAATGATACAGTAACTTAGTAGGATTGGGACAAGGATGCAGTAACCTAGTAGGAATAGGATATGGATGTTATAAAAACCTTATTTTGCTGAAACTTTTCAGCATTTATTCCTCCCCATTCTTTCTTATTCCTTACGATTCCTTCTACTCCATTCGTTAATACCTTGTTGACATTATTCTTCATCTATTCGACTTTTAATATTCACAACAAAAGAAATGCTACTAGCAAGGAAATCACGCCACAAGTGACGCCAATACATACTTATCGTGATATTGTTATTACTTTGGTATGATGATGATATCCTCGTTGTTTTCCTTCACAATTATGAGTAGCTAAACTACTGTCTTAGGGTTATGGAATCCTTATGAGATACTATCTATTGCTATGAGTTTGTGAATTCTTGATACGTATGTTGCTTATATCATTACTCTCTTCATCTTAATTGAATTCTTGTGGTTGTAAACATATAGAATACGTCAGTATAGCATTAACTTGTTCGAAAGAAAAGTTACATGTCTAGAAAAGAGAGAATGACAAGGAAATAGAGATACCAACCCCTGTTTAAAAGTTAGTGCCGTAATAGGATTAACCTCTTGGAGAATTCGTACCATTAGTTATACGCTTTAAGCTCGAAAGAGTTAAAGTGAGATAATCCTTGATGGTCGAAAGACACTAGGATTTACCATAGAATACGAAACTCTATAAGCGCATGAATGTCTGAATTCCGCATAACTTATAACCAATAGATACGTAGAACTCATAAGGTGGACATAACCCTAACTTACAATTCTCATTGATTAAAATCTTACGAAATATTCTGTTTTTCTTTGTTACTTTGATACTCTTAATTCACGCTACAATTAAATCCCCCCTTTTCTTAGAATTTTTGATCAACAGTCTACTAATCGTTGCATACTTAGTGACCAAGTATTCCCTGTGGGATTCGACACGCAACCCTGTTGGGTTCTATTTTTGACAGTGACCGCTTACACTCTTACGAGAGCTGTATTTTGAGCGTTATCACATACACAATTATCTATAACTTATATTAAAGAGAAATTATTCATAAAATGAACCTTGACATGACATGAAAATATATGTACTTGTAAAAATAATAGTAGAAGGATATTATAATAGGTATTATACACCTATGATATATACAGGAGCAGAAGTAAACTTATGTAGATACAACTGTTTACCAAAAAGTAAATGGGATAAGCTAAAAGTACCAATAGTAGTCAAAGGATTCAATAATGAAGGAAGCTTAATTACATATAAAGCTAAGAATGTAAAAATACAAATATTGGACAAAATAATAACAATAGAAGAAATCCATTAGTATGAACTAACAACAAAAGATATGCTTTTAAGAATGACATTTTTAGATAAATCATACCCACATATAATAACTAAAATAAATTGGTAGTTTACAACACCATGTAAACAAAAAGTAAGAGCAAAAAGAGTTATTTATAAAATAAGAAAGAACTGATTGGATAAAAGAAAGTGAAAAAATTACACAAAAGTTAGAAAATATAAAAAATACAGAAGACACAGTAGAACCAGTTGTATTTTTGATAAATAAAAAATAAATAACTATATTTTCAATAGATAAGGTAGAAATAATAAAGAAAAAATTAAGACAAGTATACAGTGAAGATTCATTAAAAGGATGGGAAAAATATAAAACTACTATAAAAATTGAATTAATAGATAAAAATAGCATAATAACTCAAAAACCATTAACATATAATTTTAATGATTTAAAAGAATTTAAAATGCATATAGATGAATTATTAGAAAAACAATATATGCAAAAAAGTAATAATGAATACAATAGTCCAGCATTTATAGTAAATAAACATAGTGAACAAAAAAGAGGAAAAAGTAGAATGGTTATTGATAATAGAAATATAAATGCAAAAATTATGATAAATAATTACCTAATGCCAAATAAGATATTAATAATAAAACAAATACAAGGAAAAAATTAATTTAGTAAATTTAACTGTAAATCAGGATTTTACCACTTAAAGTTAGATGAAAATTCTAAGGAATTAACCGCATTTACGGTACCACAAGGATTTTATGAATGGAACGTATTACCATTTGGATATAAAAATGCACCAGGTAGATATCAACATTTTATAGATAGTTATTTCAAATAATTCTCTAATTGTATAGTATACATAGATGATATACTACTATACACAAAAACTAAAGAGGAACATTTAAAATTATTAGAATAATTTACAGATATAATAGAAAAATCAAAAATAAGTTTAAGTGAAAAGAAAGCCGAAATAATGAAAAACCAAATAGAGTTTTTAGGAATACAAATAGAAAAAAAGTGGGGTAAAAATGTAATAACATATAGTACAAAAAATAATAAATTCAAAAGAAGAATTAGATACAAAAAAGATATTACAATCATATTTAAAATTAGTAAATCAAGTAGGAGAATACATACCAAAATTGGCAGAAAACATAAAACCATTATAGAAAAAATTTAAAAAGGATGCAGAGTATAATTACAATGGAGAAGATAAAAAAACGAGTTCAGAAAATAAAAATGCTTTGTAAGAAATTATCAAAATTACAATTTCCAGAAGAAAATAAAAAAACTACATATTTTGTAGAAGAAGATGCAAGTGAATATAATTATGGAGGAGTACTTAAATATAGATATGAAGAAGAAAAATTAGAACATCATTGTAGATACTACTCAGGTACGTTTAATGAAATAGAAATAAAATGAGAAATAAATAGAAAAGAATTATGTTCATTCTATAAATGTTTATTAGAATTTGAACCATATATTGTAGATAACAAATTTATTATGAGAACAGATAATACTCAGGTTCAATGGTGGTTAACAAGAAAAATACAAAAGTCAGTTATGACGAAGGAAATTTGGAGATAGTATTGAATATATTAAATTTTACATTTACGATTGAAGTAATCAAGACTGACAAGAATGTTATTACAGATTACATATCAAGACAAAGCTACTCAAAATGATTTACCAATAGAAGAAGCTGATGTCAAAGATACCCAAATAGACTTAATATTACAAGTGTTTGAATAAATGAAGTTATTACAAGAAAGAGTTATCACATTAACTACTGAAGTTACAAATGTTAAGTGCATGTTGAGACCTATAAAAAATAAGAGAAAGCTACTAGCAAAGATACTATGCAGGAAGATCACATTAAAAAACTGGACCTAGAAGGTGACGATGAGAAACACCTAAAAACTCAAATTACTGATGAAATTACAGTTACAGCTGTAGGCGCAGGTGATGTATCCAAGGAAAAGAATATAGTCACTCAAAATAAACCTGAACCACCAAAGAAAAAGAATTATACCTCAACCAGATATTCTCAAAACCATATACACTAAATATACAAAAGTTAGAGTCATTATACCTCCCAAGACACACACATATTTTCAGTCACTCAATTAACAAAAACAGACTTATAGCCACATCACTCATACACCTATTGCTAATATTTATACTTTACAAAAAATTTTAAATACAAAACCTATCTAGATTAAAAGTTTAGCAAAACAACACCAAGGATATATATGACACAAAAATGTCAGAACTATAACAAACTTATTACTTTGCCTAGCACCAGTGCAAACTTAATTACTTCATGTTACTATTATGGTATATTATCTACAGTCTACACAACTACTGGATAAGAGTTAACAGGAATTCCAGATATTTACAAACGATTTATGGATTATAAGAGGATTGTGAAGGGACAGTTATTCTATGTCCGTTTGTACTCAACACCAGCAGAAATATTGTTTGATGAAATAAAATAAACAATTACCATTTTCAATATAAGAATGACATGAGATTATATAATCCCTAAAGAAATATGCGAATAAGAAGAGATAACCAAAAATTAGATACCAGACTTCTACCGAAACAAGAGAGTTATTAGACTTAGCAATATATTGACTGAGTTAGCAAATAATTATATAAATCAAAACCTAGTTTGAATTTACTATAACAAGAATCAATTATTGGTTTACTCTACTTGTAAAAATATAAGAAAATGGGTCAAGACGATCCTAAAACCATAAGAGTTACCAGTCATAAGATCTATTACGAAAGGAGTTATTCCAGAAGAAACTATGGATCAATTTTGTAAATAAGTTGGCCAAAAATACAATGACCACATATACAGTAGATGTAGTGGCAGACATAACTTCATTCCAGATGTGATGCTACAATAGCAGGAAGATAAAAAAGTAGCAGATACAACAAGGAGAAGATAAAAAGAAGACAGTAACAGAGTAATAATAGAAGAAGGCAAGTTAATAAATAACTAGAAAGTGACATATTGTATAGTCTTTAACTCTTATATGTAAATTATTAGTTTTGTAAGACTTTTGTGTAGATAAGAATTGTTTTCTTTTTAGGGTAGCTAACTTTATTGCCTAGCCTTTTTGACTCTTTTGTAACATATGAATTATTAGGAAAGATACGTGTAAAAAAAATAGAGAGAGTATAGAGTTTACGTCTTTCATTTTTTAGGATATAAATAGAAGAGCATTCGCTCTGATAAAGGGCATGTCTTCATGAGTTGAAGCAAACCCCTCTCTTGTACACAAAACTTTTGAATTATTTAATAAAAATAGTTATATTTTCAAGGAAAACCCATGATTCATCAAACAAATATGGAAAATCTAGAATTATGAGATTTACCAGAACAGGTATTTATATTATGAATAGCTAAATTCATAAATTCCTGACAATCATGATATGATAAAATAAGTTCATATTAGTTACTTTACAGTAGAATTATTCAAAAAATAGCATGTTAAGAAGTTTATTAGCAAAGTGGAAAAGGAGAAAAATTCCAAAAGAACTATGCCATCCTAAAGGTAAAATCGGTGAGGCAAGAAAGCTGTGATAGGGGAGTAGCCAGAGTAGAGGCGCTGTTTAAGGGAAAAGTATCCAGATTACCATGCGACCGAAAAACATGTTATTTAAAAATAATCTAGTATATAGTAATCTAGAATGATCATATTTTGTTATGTGTATGATTGAAGGGTATATTTTAAAAAAAGCATCATATGAAAACTGAATACTTATTTATCTAACGAAATGGTAGATAATTTTAAAATACTTGTTTTGTATATACTTAAGGATATAGAAATTGTAGATATAAGAAAAATCATATTGTAAAGAATATTTGATAAATATGTTATGACTAGAATAAATTACATACCACACCTACCTACCTACTCTTACAAATACTTACATACCAAACCTACACAGCAACCATAATAAATTACATATATTTAGAATATTTGAATATGAATATGAAAAATATACAATTAGTAGAAAAACTAATGGAAACCAATCTAGAAAAATATATGAGAACTAAAGATATAAAATATATAAAATTCCTTAATGAAAATATACAAGAATTATTAAAATTAAAACAAATAACAAATAAATACTATGACAAAGCAATTAATTACTAGAATCCAATTCCAAGTTATTCGTAGAAACCTAAGCATAATATGAATAATATAACAAGTTATATATCTGATGAAACTAAGATACTTGTTTTATATATCACAAAAGACTTAGAATTAGAAGACATAAAGAAAATAATATGGGAAAAAATATTTGATTTTGAAGATGAGTTACTAAATACTAATTGGATAGAAGATGAATTAGAAAATATAGATTTTTATGGTAGAAATAATTCAGATATTTATTATTCAGACATATATTATACAGATTAAGAATGTTAGAATATATTGAAAGAGTTAGAGAAAAAATAAAATTGGCTCTATGAAAAAATTAATTATAGAAACCAGCTTAGAAGAGGAAGAGAACAATTAAAAGAAAAATTAATTTGGATAGATAAAACCATAAAACAACTAAAAATAAAAGACAGTTTAGAATATGATTTAGACATAGAATTATTCATAGACGAAAAAGACAGGATAATTAACAAAATAGATAACCTAGAATTTAATATCAGCTATAGTACAATTAGAATATATTATTACAAAGAGATTTACAGTATTACAACTACTTTAGAATAAAATGATAGACTATGAGTATTTAAAAAATTGGAGACAAGATATGGAAGAAATAAGAGCAACAGAGATATTTATGATAGAGAATTTAATTGAATATTTTAGAATAAAAGATATAGAATATTTAGAATAACTTCAAAATAATATACAAGAATTATAAAGACTAAGAGAAAAAACTAAAAAAATATTACAGTAAAGCATTTAATCAAATACCATCTAATCAACCCCCCAAGATATGAACATTAATAAAATTAAAATATTTAGAGAAGTTAAGAAATATCCACGCACAAATAAAAATAGATCCATTAGAGCAATAATAGATCTATTTAAGTTATCCAAGTTATCCGCACCCCCTACAATTGGTATCAGAGCTATGTTGTAGCTACGTTGTTTAAAGTTACGGAAGTAGTATATATTTGGATTTATTTGATTAATTTATTAATCATGACAAAATTAGATTTAGATATCCCCAGAAATATTATAAATATTGCTTAGATGAATAACAAACAAAAATTTCAAAAATATAAAGAATTAAAACAAATAATATTTGAAAAAACGTAAAGAATTAAAAATAACGATAGAAAGACTACAGCATAACATAGTTGTCGGAGTTAGTAAAAACTCAATAAATTCACAAAAAGAAGAAATATCAAATTTATAATCAACAATAGATAGTCTAGAATATATACATCGACATAACCTATATACATTTAAATAAAATGAACAAAGAAAAATTTATAATAGACAAAAAAACATATGATAATCATCAAGGATCAAAAATAAAAATAGTATTCTCTAATATAGGAAGAAGATATAAGAAAATAGGTGACCATTTATATTTAATGTTAGAAAAAAAATTAAAATTAGAAGAGAAGTTGACAGCCATGGTAAGAATATAAAGAGAAAACGAAGAAATAGACATGAAAAAGGAAATCGATAAAATAAAATAACAAACTACAGAGGAAATATGAAAAATAAAAGAAACTAAAAATAGTAGGATCGCTGAATTAGAAAAAGAACTAGAAATGCTAAAAGACCTGTATGAAAAAAGAAAGAAAGAAAAAGTAGAAAAAGATAAAGAACAAAAATTATTAAACAAGATAAATCAATTTAAAAAAATAAAAATTAAAAATAAAGAATCAGAAACCAATCAATTAGAAATAAATACAATAGATGCTGAAGAAACAAATAATTATGATTCGGAAGGTAGTGAAACATATACAAAAATTCTAGAAAACATAGGAAAACTAGAAATTAATGAAGAACAAGAAGTAATTAATAAAGAAAATCTAGAACTAATAAATACATAAGTAAATACTCTAGATAAAAATATAATACCTAGTACATTAGAACTAAGAAAATCAACCTATAATTCCAAAAATAAGTTTAAAAAATATAATACAAAAGATGAATATAATAAATGGACACCAAAACAAATAAATGATTACAACTTTTTAGATTTAGACTGTGTAATATACACAAATAAAACAATACAACTATGGGTAGGATACATGTCAAAATAATTATTAGATAATAAAATAAATACAACAAACACGCCAGAATATATAGAAAAGATATTAATAGGAACAGTAAAATTATGGTTTTTAAACCTAGACGAAACAAGTAAAAAAGTATTAAGATTTGATAATAAAATAGAAGAAATATCAAAAACCACTAAAATATCGCTAACAGAAATATTGAAAAAATATGAAATAGCTATAAGAGATGAATTTAGCAGTATGACAACAGAAGAAGCAGAACAAAATAAATAAAAAAATATAAATAGAAATTTAATGTTAAAACTAGCAATATGTAATATGTGCTATATAGATGAGTATACGTGCACATTTAAAGGATATTAGTTTAAAGGAACATATAATACAGAAAAAAGTAATGAAATAAGAAGATTATATTTTAGTAAATTACCTGAACCATTTAGTTCAAAATAATAAAGAGCTAGGATGAAGCAAAAATAGTGGATACCCTAGGAGAAAAAATAAAATTTTTACAACAATGGTATAGAAATCTATGTGAAAAATATAGAGAAGAAATAAAAATGGGAAAAAACTTAATAAGAAATTTAGCATATTGCAAAGATAAAATAGCACCTCATTTTGGATGTGAAGAAAGATATTATAAGAAAACAAAAAGACATAAGAAATATAAGAAATACAAAAATCAAAATATAAATATAAGAAACCAAGAAAAAGATATTATGTAAAAAATTATAAACATAAAAGACCATATAGGACAAAGAAACCTATAAAAGAAAGTACTTGATATAATTGTTGAAAACTAGGACATTTAGCTAGAGATTGTAAAATGCCTAAGAATCCAAAAAAGAAACAAATATCAGAAACAAAAATAGAAAATACAGAATGTATGCAGATAGATTATATAGATTATGAATTAGAGAGTGAAGATCGTATATATGAAATTTCGGAGAATGAAATAGATAGTGAATTAGATGAATCAAATGACAGAAGAATATATAAAAATGAACCAAATAACTGAAGAAGATATAAAAATAATAACAAAGAAAGAATATTTAAATGAAGAAGGAACAGATCAAAATATAATATTTGACAATAATATATTTGACGAAAAAAAAAGGAAAAGAGTTAGACCTAAATGTAGAAAAAATATTTAAAATGCCAATAATAAAAAATATATTTATTAGAGAAAAAGGAAGAATACTACGTAGTAAGTCAAAAAGAACATGTAATAGACTGTATATATGCAAAAGGAAGGGATAGTAGACCACTAGTAAGAAAAAGAATAATTAATAAAGCAATAAACGATATAAAAAGTAAAGACCCAATAAAATATGTACACCTTGGAGGAACGGAGATATTGATAAAACCATGTTTTAGAGAAGGAATAGATACACCAATAGAATTATATTTAGTAGATGATAGAATTATAAAACCTATAGCAAAAAATATAATAACTTCCGTAAAAGAAAATTTAATATACCAAAAATTTAAATTTATAATAAGTTCAAATTATTCAGTAGCAATAGCAGATAAAAATATAGATAAATCATTAGTGTTATATTGAGAAATATCAGGAATAGAACTAACCCAGAAAGTAAAATATTTACAACAAGATGTAAAAATCTATACGTATTAACAACAAAACATAAAATAACATGAAAAAAATTAATAAAATGCAAATAGAAAGTCCTTTTGAACAATTTAGAAAAATAATTGATAATAATGATTATAGTTACAAAAATATAGAAATAGAAGAAGATTTAGAAATAATAAATGATAGAATAAGTACATCAAAAAGAATAGATCATGAAAAACCAGAATCATTAAGCTCATAAAAAAGAACAAGTTATGAAACAATTTCAACAGTTAATTTAAAGCAATATTAGATAACAAGAACAATAAATGAAAAAGAATATTTAATATTCTTAAACACAGGACAAGAAGAAAATTATATAGTAAAGTATCTGGTAAAAAGTGAAGAAGTAAAATCTAATAGTAATATATGCCCAGATCTACCAAGGAGTCTAATAAACATTAAAGATACAACAAAAAAAATAATAATAATATTAGTTAGAAAAATAAAAATAGAATTTGAAATAAAAGAAGAAATGCAAAAAGCAGATATAATATTAGGAATAAAATGGTTAGAACAAGTAAAACCATACAATATAGAACATACACAATTATCTATAATGTATAATAAAGAGAAATTATTCATACAAAAAACTTTGACATGACATGAAAATATATGTACTTGTAAAAATAATAGTAGAAGGATATTATAATAGGTATTATACACCTATGATAGATACAGGACCAGAAACAAACTTATGTAGATATAACTGTTTACCAGAAGGTAAATGAGATAAGCTAAAAGTACCAATAGTAGTCAAAGGATTTAATAATGAAGGAAACTTATATATAAAGCTATGAATGTAAAAATACATATATGAGATAAAATAATAACAATAGAAGAAATCTATAATTATGAACTAGCATCAAAAGATATGCTTTTAGAAATGTCATTTTTAGATAAATTATACCCACATATAATAACTATAACAGATTGGTGGTTTACAACACCATGTAAACAAAAAGTAAGAGAAAAAAGACTTATTAATAAATAAGAAAGAAAACTGATTGGATAAAAGGAAGTTAAAAAATTATACAAAAGTTAGAAAATATAAAAAATACAGAAGACACTGTAGAACTAGTTGTATTTTCGATGAATAAAAAAGAAATAACCATATTTTCAATAGATAAGGTAGAAATAATAAAGAAAAGATTTAGACAATTATATAGAGAAGATCCATTAAAAGGATAGGAAAAAGATAAAACTACTATAAAAATTGAATTAATAGATAAAAATAGCATAATAACTCAAAAAACATTAACATATAATTTTAACGATTTAAAAGAATTTAAAATGCGTATAGATGAATTATTAAAGAAGCAATATATACGAAAAAAGAAATAGTATACACAATAGTTTAGCATTAATAGTAAATAAACATAGTGAACAAAAAATAGGAAAAAGTAGAATGGTTATTGATTATAGAAATTTAAATGCAAAAACTATGACATATAATTATCCAATACCAAATAAGATATTAAAAATAACACAAATACAAGGATATAATTACTTTAGTAAATTTCACGTTAAATCAGGATTATACCACTTAAAGTTAGATGAAAATTCTAAGGAATTAACCGCATTTACGGTACCACAAGGATTTTATGAATGGAATGTATTACCATTTGGATATAAAAATGCACCAGGTAGATATCAACACTTTACGGATAGTTATTTTAAACAATTACCTAATTGTATAGTATGCATAGATGATATACTACTATACACAAAAACTAAAGAGGAACATTTAAAATTATCAGAACAATTTATAGATATATTAGAAAAATCGAGAATAAGTTTAAGTGAAAAAAAAGCCGAAATTATGAAAAACCAATAGAGTTTTTAGGAATACAAATAGATAAAAGTGGAGTAAAAATGCAACAACATATAGTACAAAAAATAATAAGTTCAAAAGAAGAATTAGATACAAAAAAGAAATTACAATCATTTTTAGGATTAGTAAACCAAGTAAGAGAATATATACCAAAATTAGTAGAAAATCTAAAGCCTTTACAGAAAAAATTTAAAAAGGATATAGAATATAATTACAACGAAGAAGATTAAAAACAAGTTCTGAAAATAAAAATACTTTGTATAGATTTACAAAAATTATAATTCCCAGAAGAAAATAACAAAATTTATATATATTGTAGAAGTAGATGCTAGTGAATATAGTTATGGAGGAGTTTTTAAATATAGATATGAAGAAGAAAAATTAGAACATCATTGTAGCTACTACTCAGGTACGTTTAATGAAACAGAAATAAAATGGAAAATAAATAGAAAATAATTATGTTCATTATATAAATGTTTATTAGTATTTGAACCATATATTTTATATAACAAATTTATTGTGAGGACAGACAATACCCAGGTTCGGTGGTGGTTAACAAGAAAAATACAAAGCTCAGTTACAATGAAGGAAATTCAGAGATTAGTATTGAATATATTAAATTTTATGTTTACGATTGAAGTAATCAAGAATGACAAGAATGTTATTGTAGATTACATATCAAGACAAAGCTACTCAAACTGATTTACCAATGGAAGAAGCTGATGTCAAAGATATCCAAATAGACTTAATATTACAAGTGTTTGAACAAATGAAGTTATTACAAGAAAGAGTTATCACATTAAGTACTGAAGTTACAAATGTAAAGTGCAGGTAGAGCACTATAAAAAATGAAAAAGCTATTAGCATAGATACTGTATAGGAAGATCACATTAAAAAACTAGACCTAGAAGGTGACGATGAGAAATACCTAAAAACTCAAATTACTGACGAAATTACAGATACAGTTGTAGGCGCAGGTGATGTATCCAAGGGAAAGAATATAGTCACACAAAAAAAACCTGAACCACCAAAGAAAAAGAATTATAACCTCAACCAGATATTCTCAAAACTATATACACCAAATATACAAAAATCATAGTCATCTACACCTCCACAAATACACACATATTCTGAATCACTCAATCCTCAAAAGCAAACTTATAACCATATCACTCGTACATATATTGATAATATTTATACATTACAAAAATTGTTAAATATAAAAACTATATAGAGTAAAGATTTATCAAAATAACACCAAGGATATATTACACAAAAATGTCAGAACTATAACAAACTTATTGCTTTGCCTAGCACCAGTGCAAACTTAATTACTTTATATTACTATTATGGACTATTATCTACAGTCTACACAACTACTGGAGAAGAGTTAACAGGCATTCTAGATATTTACAAAGGATTTATGGATTATAAAAGGATTACGATAGGACAGTTATTCTATGTCCGTTTCTACTCAGCACCAGCAGAAATATTGTTTGATGAAATAAAATAGAAAATTACTGTTCTCAAGCTAGGAATGACACGAGATTATATAATCCCTGAAGAAATATGCAAACAAGAGAAGATAACTAAAAATCAGATACCGGACTTCTACCAAAACAGGAGAGTTATTGGACTGAGCTGTATATTGACTGAGCTAGAAAATAATTATATAAATCAAAACACATTTTGGATTTACTATAATAGAAATCAATTATTGGTTTACTTTACTTGTAAAAATATCAGAGAAAATTATAGAGAAGAGATAAGAAGATGGGTCATGACGATCCTAAAACCAGCAGAGTTACCATTCACAAGATCAATTACGAAAGGAGTTATTTCAAAAGAAGCTATGGATTAATTCTGTAAACAAGTTGGCCTAAAATATGATGACCACATATGTAGCTGATATAGTGGAAGACACAACTTTATTCCAGATGTGATGCTACAGTAGTAGGATGATAAAAAAGCAGCAGATACGACAAGAAGAAGATAAAAAGAAGACAGTAACAGAGCAATAATAGTAGAAGACAAGTTAATAAATGACTAGAAAGTGGCATATTGTATAGCCTTTAAATATTATACGTAAATTATTAGTTTTATAAGACTTTTATATAGATAAGTGTTGTTTTATTTTTAGGGTAGCTAACTTTATAGCCTAGCCTTTTTGACCTTTTTGTAACATATGAATTATTAGGAATGATACTTGTAAAAAATTAGGGAGAGTATAGAGTTTACGTATTTCATTTTTTAGGATATAAATAGATGAGCATTCGCTCAAACAAAGGACAAGTCTCATGAGTTGAAGAAAAACCCTCTCTTGTACACAAAACTTTTGAATTATTTAATAAAAATCGGTATGTTCCCAAGGAAAATCTATGAATCATCAAACAACTATGGAAAATCTAGAATTATGAGATTTACCAGAACAGGTATTTATATTTGTGATTATGAATATCTAAATTCATAAATTCCTGATAATCATGATATGATAAAATAAGTTCATGTTAGTTACTTTATAGTAGAATTATTCGAAAAATAGCATGTTAAGAAGTTTATTAGCAAAGTAGAAAAGAGAAAAATCCCTAAAGAACTATGTCATCCTAAGGGCGAAACCAGTGAGGCAAAAAAGCCGTGATAGGGGAGTAGCCAGAGTAGAGGCGCTATTTAAGAAAAAGTATCCAGATTACCATGCTAATAGTGACCGAATAACATGTTATTTAAGAATAATCTAGTATATAGTAATCTAAAATGATCATATTTTGTTATGTGTATGATTGAAGGGAATATTTTGAAAAAGCATCATATGAAAAATGAATACGTATTTATCTAACAAAATGGTAGATAAATTTAAAATGCTTGTTTTGTATGTACTTAAAGATATAGAAATTACAGATATAAGAAAAATCATATTGGAAAAAATATTTGATAAATATTTTATGACTAGAATAAATTGCATACCACACCTACCTACCTACTCTTACAAATACTTACATACCAAACCTACATATCAACCATGATAAATTATGTATATTTAGAATATTGGAAAATGGTTATGAAAAATATACAATTAGTAAAAAAACTAATGGAAACCAATCTAGAAAAATATATGAGAACTAAGGATATAAAATATATAGAACTCCTTAATGAAAATATACAAGAATTATTAAGATTAAAACAAACAACTAATAAATATTATGATAAAGCAATTAATTACTAGAATCCAATTCCAGGTTATCCAAGTTATTCGTAGAAACCTAAGCATAATATGAATAATATCACAAGTTATATATCTGATGAAACTAAGATACTTGTTTTATATATCATAAAAGACTTAGAATTAGAAGACATAAAGAAAATAATATGGGAAAAAATATTTGATTTTGAAGATGAGTTACTAAATACTAATTGGATAGAAGATGAATTAGAAAATATAGATTTCTATGGTAGAATTATTATTCAGATGGATATTACATAGATTAAAAAATGTTATAATATATTAACAGAGTTAGAGAAAAACAAAGTTGGCTATACGAAGAAATTAATTATAGAACCAGCTTAGAAGAGGAAGAGAACAATTAAAAGAAAGATTAATTTGGATAGATAAAACCATTAAAAAAATAAAAATAAAAGACAATTTAGAATATGATTTAGACATAGAATGATTCATAGACAAAAAAAATAGGATAATTACGAAATTGATAACCTAGAATTTAATATCAGATATAGTACAATTAGAATAAATTATTATAAAAAAATTTGCAGTATTACAACTACTTTAAGATAAAATGCTAGACTATGAGTATTTAAAATATTGGAGACAAGATATGGAAGAAATAAGAGCAACTGAGATACTTATGAAAGAGAATTTAATTGAATATTTTAGAATAGAAGATATAGAATAATTAGAATACCTTCAAAATAATATACAAGAATTACAAAGACTAACAGAAAAAACTAAAGAATATTAAATTAAAACATTTAATCAAATACCATCTAATCACCCCCCAAAATATGAACATTAATAAAATTAAAATATTTAGAGAAGTTAAGAAATATCCACACACAAATAAAAATAGATCCATTAGAGCTATAATAGATCTATTTAAGTTACCCAAGTTATCCTCACCCCCTACAATTGGTCAATTGTGTAACTACTATTAGAGGCTTAATTTCCTAGTAATTTTGTGAAGAATGAATGTTTTGGATAATCCTCATGGTATATCTCTTTTTACTTTCTTCATGAGAATCTAAGTAATTTAGTATTGGGAATATGTTAAACTAAAGTGTAATTTTCTGTGAGTGCTGTTGTGTTTGGATGATTTTTAGTTGTTAAGTATGGATTCAACTATTGCTTGGGTTTGTGAGTTGGAATTTGATGGGTGAAAACCCTAAATCTCCAAATGGGTTTATTGGGTGAAAACCCAAAACTCTAAAAATCCTTTGTCATCCTTAAAAGAGGGATAAAGGTGAACTTGAGGTAACCCATAACATCTTTGAAAGAGGGTTATAAGGGGAGAAGTTAATGGTGAACAATTAAATCTACGGTTTACTACCTTTTTCAATCATAGAAATAAGTATGATTGGAGTGTAAGTCATGTCAAGATCATCATTCTAGAAATAGGAATGCTTGATCGAGGTTTTGGGTAATAACGAATTACACACTTGTTAGTTGCTCAAAAGAGCCAATGGGTGAAATCATTGAAGTTTTATTGAAATATTGACTACAATGAATCTTGACCTAGCCTATCCTTTAGTCAACAACTAAGCTTTTTACTAAACCATCATCAATCCACATGTTTTACCGTTAGGTAGACATAATCCCAAGATCCTCTCTAATCTTAATTTTAAATCCAAAGTGTCATATTCGTGCATTGGTAGTTGAAAATTGTTATAAACCAATCCCCTATTTTATTTTACATGTCTTATTTATTATCATTTCGTGTAACTTTTTAGTAATTAGAGCACCCATAAGAATTTAAATTTATATTTCACTCCATGAGGATTTGACCCCAACTCTAGTTAGTTTATTGACAATAACCGCCTTGCCCCTCAATCATGGAAGTAAGTTGAGCGTTATCAAAATGGTGTTGTTGCCAGGGAGTGGAATATTGATTTCACATGTGTGGTGTGATTCTTACTTAGGAATACCCAGGGTGGTGTAATTTACAATATTTGTTATTTTTGTTCTTTTGTAGACAATCAAAGTGTTAACAAAACAATGAGTGATAGCATAAGAAATATGGGCCCCTTTGATTCCCCTCTAGATAATAAGGGCCCACTAAATGAAGTGAGACAAACAAGTGCAATCAATAACCCACCAACTAATGGGAACAGAGTCTTCAATGTGACTAGCATCATAATTCACAAGTTGTAAATGAAAGCATTGTATGGGGGTCAATCCTTTGAGGACCCAAACATCCATTTGAAGAATTTTGTGGAAATGTGTGCGTCGTTCAATATAGCACACATTACTCAAGAATCCATTTGTCTTTGCCTCTTCCCATTCTCACTAATAGGCGAGGCGGTGTTATGGATCCGCTCAGTTTCACTCGGCTTAATTACATCTTGGAATGATCTTACTATGGTGTTTCTTGATAGATATTTCCCACCATAAAAAATACTTCAAAAGCGGGATGATATTGTGAATTTTTCATAAATAAATGAAGAGCCATTATTTGAAGCTTGGGAGAGGTTTAATGGTAAGCTAGCTCAATGCCCAAATCATTAAGTCCTGGAGAAGATGCTTCTTGAGATCTTATACCATTCCCTTAATCTATTAAACAAAGCGGTAGTGGATAATACGGCAAGCAGTTCCCATTGAAGTTGCACCACCACGCAGCCTTTCTATTGATTGGAGAAGTATCAAATCAAAATTGGGGTTGGCATACTCGAGAAACCAAAGCTCCCAAGATCCCTTATACTACTTCCATGGTTAACAATGAACAAAGAAAGTGGAATAAAGAAAAGAAGACAAACATGGAAAAAATAATGACCCTACTTGAACTCTTGACAAAGAATGTTATGGGTGCAGCCGTGAATATGGTAAATGCCGTAGCATCAAAATCTTATGAATATGATGAAGAAGCAAAGAAGTTAGATGAGGAAATTCAGTAGTTGGATAACTACTCGGGGGGTTCCTACACTTTTTATCAAAGGCAAGGTGGAAACCAAGGTTAGATGGACCGCGAGAGGGATAGATATTGGATAGACCAGGAATGTGATTATGACCATTATGTTCCCCCTCATGGTTGAGCTATATCCAAGGAGTCAAGTGTAATTGACCCCAAAAAATTCAAGACTGGGGATATGTTAGCAAGAATATTGAATAGAGTGGAAGGTACGAACAAAATGGTTTATGATTTGAAAGGTGACATTTCTTAACTTTCTCAAACCCTTGCATCTCACTCCACCTCTATTAAGCAATTGGAGACTTAACTTGGGCAAATCTCCATATAACTAAATGTTAGGCCTAAAGGTGGACTCCCTAGTGGCACAATTGTTAATCCAAAGAATGATTTCCAAGTTCTAGAAATTGCCACAAGGAGTGGAAAGACCATTGATGAACCCTCTAAAAAAGACTTGATTGAGAAAATGCCTAAATTGAAGGCAAAAGAGGTGTTACCTCAAACTCAAAAAGGAAATGATGAGAAGGAAACTGATGAAAGTGATGAAGAAGTTGTTGAGATTAAAAAGCCACAAAGTGAAGCAAGGCCCACACTCCAAGTTCTTCCCCCATTACCTTAATGATTGTATAAAAAAAGAGGAAGGTGGCAAATTGAGGAAGTTTATTGAAAAATTGAGCAACCTATCGATAAATATCCCATTGCTTGAGGAAATCCAAGAGATCCTTGGATACGCTAAGTTGATGAAAATTTTATGTCCAAAAAGAGACTTATTGAACATGATACCATTGAGGTCACTCATGGGTGTAGCACTATCATGGATAGTAAGTTACAAAAAAGAAAGATGAACCTGGAGCGTTCATTATTCTTTATACAATTGGGACACATGAGTTTGAAAAAGCTTTATGTGAACTTAGTGCGAGCATCAATTTAATGAATTTTTTCATCTTCAAGAAGATTAGATTGGATGCCCCTACATCGACTTTAATGTGACTTTTAATGGCGGACCGCTCAATCAAAAGGCCAGAGAAAATCTTGTTTGACGTCCTTGTATATGTGGACATGTTCATACTTTTGATGAATTTTGTGGTGTTGTATTATGATATTGACCAAGAGGTCCTTGGTCATCCTTTCTTGGATACTGGGAGAGCTATTGTCAATCTAGAGCTGGAGGAGATGAAATTTAGGGGGCAATAAAATGTAGTCTCTTTCAATATTTACAAGTCAAAGAAATAAACCGCTGAGCTTCAAGTACTATCCATGGAGGATGTTGAAAATAATAAGGAGAATAAGAAGGGATTTTATGACCCACCTTGAGAATAAAGGAAGTACGACGTCATTCCACAATGATAACTAAGGCTCTAGGTGAAAGGAAACCCACAAATACCATAAAAGTGGCTTGTATCTTTTTTGTTACGATTTTGTAGGATAGGTGTTATATTTTGCATATGAATAAACCATGTATTTGTGGAACTATGAAGTGCATTGGATAAGCTTGAAAAATGGAAAGTGTGTAATTCTGCATTGAAAATTGAACTGGGGAAAAATTTATGAAATTTGAGTAAATAGCTGAACAGGGGAAAACAGGGGAGCAGAACTGCTCTCAGTTAACCCAATCACTTTCCCTAATCAGTATTGTGGTGACGTAGGTGTCCTAAATCATGGCCACCAGACCACGATCGCAGCCACTTCAGTCATTTAACCCCTCATTTCCCCTTATTTTTCCCACACTCTATTTAAAGATTATACTTTCTAATTTGGGCTAATTTCTGGCAAAGTTTGTGTGCTTTCAAACAACATCCTCACACCCTATTTTCTTCACAATTTCAGTAAGTATCATGAATTTATGTTTTTATTTTTGAAAATAGGCCCTAGAATATATGATTAAGAGAGAGCCTAAAGTTTTTATTGTTATGACTTCCATGTTGTCATACTTGGTGTCATGATATTAGTTGCTTAGATAAGGTGTGCACATAAGTGGACATCTTGAATACCCAATAATGTGTGAAAAATTTAGAAAAATAATATGACCGCACAAAGTGTTTGACACTTTACCTACATGAACTTTCAATAGGGGTAACTATATTTTAAAGGGCGCATTCAAACACTTATTAGCATTGCTTAATTATTTTTCCTATACATCTATATTGTAGAGCATGTTAGTAACCCAACTAGGGAGAGATCTGAACATGAGAAGCTGGCATAAAACCATCCTCAAGAATCATCACCATGGTCAGATGACTATGATTACAACAATGCGAATGCAGTCATGGTTCGGGATTGTAGTATCTCGGGTCAGTTTCCTGCCATGCAAAAAATCTTGTACTTTAAATTTTTAACCTAGAACTACTAAGAACCTGTTCAAATGAGGATTAAAGAGCAATATGGTAGAGTTTGCATGTTAAAATATCATTGAGTGATATAATGTGTGCCTAGTGCTTTCAAGATAACCTCATGGGAAAGTATGATCACATCCGATTCATGGCACCCGAGTGCCACACCCACTACTATAGTAATCTGCTAAGGACAAAGCTTCTCTCAAAAAGAGAAATTTTCTTGGATAATGTGCTGATGTAGTGTTGATTGATGATATGCAAAGGGTCATGAATGACAAATTAGAGGTTTGGAGGAAAACCCTTGAGTCGAAGGGGTTCAAGATGAGTAGGTCCAAGATGGAGTATTTGGAATGTAAGTTTAGTGACTTGAGGCATAAGGACGATTTGGTGGTGAGGTTAGACTCCCAAGATGTTTGTAAGAGGGATAGTTTTAAGTATCTTGGGTCTTTAATCTAGGGGAATATTGAGATTGATGAGGATGTCACTAATCGTATTGGAGAAGGTTGGATAAAGTGGAGGCTCGCCTTGGGTCATGTTGTGTGATAAGAAAGTACCCCTTAAGCTTAAGTAAAAATTCTATAGAGTGGCAGTCCGTTCGGCCATATTGTATGGTGTCGAGTGTTGTCTAGTCAGGCATTGCCATATCCAAAAAGTGAGGGTGGCAAAAATGAGGATGTTGCATTGGATGTGTGGACTTACTATAGGGGACAATATTATGAATGATATAATTTGGGAGAATATGGAAGTGGCATCGGTGAAGGATAAGATGCAGAAAGGACGGTTGAGATAGTTTGGACATGTGATGAGGAGGGACGTTGTAACACCCTGAGAAATCTAATCAATAGTTCCACCATGAGTAAATTTCATAAGAAATAAATTATAGTGTTTTGTTTTTTTTCTTATCAAGGGTGATATGTATTAAGGCCTCAAAGATGTCCTAGCGATTAGGTGAATCAAAACATCCCTTACCGATAGAATTCTTGAGAAGGATTTTGGCATAGTCAATTTCAAATGAACATATCCCTTGTTACACTAATAAATTTTTATCTCATGACCCACCAATAGATATATAATTGAATTATCTTTCCAATGGTACCAATTTTACCCAAATTCAAAATCAGATTGAAAAGTTATGCCTATTTTACTCGAGCGTGTCAGCCTAAAAACAGTGACGGCATTTTGTGATGACTTATCACAAGTCTAATAGATTTTCACAAAATTTCATCACCATAACAATAAATTTAGAAATTCCAAAATTTTGTGATGACTTGTCACAAGTCTGACGGCTTGTCACAAAATGTCATCAATCTTTAGCAGAAAGTCATAAATTCCACCCTTTTGTGGCGACATTTCGTGACATCTTGTCACAAGTCTGATGACTTGTCATAAATGTCGTCAGTTATTTTTTTTCAGCAATTAAAGGATGTTTTTTCAAGGGTATTTTGGTCTTTTTCCATCTTTTGGAGGCCCCTATATATATGAGAATCTCCATCCAAACCCTAATTTATTCATTTTTCTCTTCTAATTTTCTTAAGAAAATATATCTAGGGTTTCATTCAAGAACATTAATCTTCCAAAAATCATCCATAAATCTTCAAGATTTCTTCAAAAACCAAGTTCCTCATAGTGTGGGCTTCGAGAATCATTTACTACAAGTGCCGATAGAGTCTCAAGCACTAGAATTCATCCAAATTTCAAAGATTAAGGTATGTGGGATTTTGAACAAGAGCAATCCTTTTGTTCTTGTGTGTAAAGCTTTGATTTTTATTATGGATTTATATGATTTTGAAAGTGGTTTTATACCCAAATTACTTCATCATGAGACTATGAGAATATAAATTGTTCAAGCTTTGTTATAAATGATTATTTTACTATTCCCAAGTTATGACTTGATATTTAATATTGTGAATTTTATAATTCTACCATGAGTTGATATTTCAAGTGTCTTCAATATATGTGTCAAGCTTTAAGCTTCCTTATGACAAATTGGAATATTGATTAGTGAGATTGAGTTATTACAATGAGGCTTGAGATATTCTCAAAGTTATTGATGTTGGAATGATTTAATTAATTGATACATTTTGATATTGAGAAAGATTGGTTTGACTTGAGTTGAGTTAGGAATCAACAAATTGATTATGAATTAATAAATGAGAAAGAGATTTGATTTGATCTTCATGATAGACCCTTGTGATGTTTGTGGTGGATTCCCTAATGCTTTCTGAGCTTGTGTATGGGAGTAGTATTTAGCATCGAGTGGGAAATATGGTATTTTCTCTAAAACTACGTGCCACCATAGGATTGGTAATGATATTTATGGGTCAGAGGCCGAGCATGAAATTATGATCACTAAATTGAGGTTGGACTCCCTGGCAAGAGTACGACACTTCCACCAATGTGGAGCTCACTCCTTAGGAGGGAAAATTGTTGGACTCCATGTTGCTCACATGGTTTATGTTAGTTATAAGAACCTCCCATGTTCATAAGAGTTGAGTTGCTTGAATTATTGAGTCACTCCGAGTCTTGAGTTAAAAAGTTGAGTTGTTTATGATGATTTATGAGGTTTTTATCATATGATTTATTTACTATGAGATCATGACAAGTATGTTTCAATCTAATTCATGCCAAGTGATCCATCATTGTACATATGCATATTTTTATGAAATTGATGATGATATTTACATTGTTTCATGCACCCCTACATACTCAGAACATTCCAAAGTGCTGACCCACATATTTTCCTGTGGGCTACATTTTCTCATAATGTAGACTCAGGTACTCAGCCGCAGCTGCGTTAGTGATATTTGGGTGCCTCACTTTGTTTTCTAAGAAGTAAGTCCTTATGGTTTGAAGACCATGTCTATATTGTTGTGATATCATTTTGTTGGTATTACTTTCAGTACTGTTAAGTCAGTTGGGAGTTTGTCCCAAAGGCTCCTTGATTTTGATGTATAGAGGCTCTATCAGACTAGAGGGATGGTATGTACTAACATTCAATATATATTTTTATTGTATAGTTTAGTATTATCCAGTATCTCTCTTAAACCTGATGTGATATAGCTCTTTATTATGCATGACTATAGTTGAATTGAGTTCCTTGAGGTAGTGCCTGTCTCTGAGGGTTAGATTGGGGCTACGTGTAGCCCTAAGCACCGTGTGATGTCTCGGGATGGAAATTTTGGGGCATTAAAAAGCTTGGTAGTAGAGCCTAAGTTTTAAGCAGTCCTAGGTCCTATGGAGTCTGACAAGTCGCGTTACATAGTCTTCATCATCGGTGTGTAGCGTGCCGCATCTATGAGCAAGAGGCTATGGGATATTTTAGGAAAAGTCATTACTTTCTTTCTAACGTTTATTGTTCCTACAACTTTCTGTTTATCTGTGATTAACTCGTGCTCTCTGATAATAGAAAATTCCTTCTTGTCGAGCTCATAGAAACAACGACCAACCTCAACCCGTTGATCCCTTGAACGAGCATGTGTCTCATGCGAAATTTCGGGCAGCTTTTCAAGTGCTATCCCAGGTAGTTATTGTCAATGCTCAAGCTAACTCCTAGGATACTATTCTGCCTCCGTAATAGAATAATTCTGCTAAAGTTTACTTTATACGGATGAATCCACCTGAGTTCTATGGGTCAAAGGTAGTTGAAAACCCATAGATGTACTTGGAAGAAGTGAGAAAGATCACCTAGATTATGCACGTAACTGAGGAGGAGAGTTTTCAATTGGCTACCTATTGAATGAAAGATGTTGAATATGATTGGGTAGAGACGTGGAGGGAGAGTAAAGCGGAGGATGCCACTCCTATGACTTGGCAATTATTCTAGGTGCGTTCTTGGAAAAATTCTTTCCTCTTGAGATGAGCGAAGCAAATATAGTAGAATTTATGAATTTAAGACAAGGATCCATGACTGTCAAGGAGTATTGGCTTAGATTCAATCAGTTATCCAAATATGCTCTTAGTATGATGGCTGACTCTAGGACCATTTGAAAAAGTTCGTGACCGGCGTGTTGAGTTACATTGTGAAAGAGTATAGATCTGCTATGCTTAATAGGAAGATGGACCTTTCTCGGTTGATGATACATGACTAACATATTGAAGCTGATAAGGTAAAAGAGAGGGAGAGAGTAAGAGAGACTAAAAGGGCTAGATCATAGCAACAGGGATTCAGTTAGTCTAGATTCTATGGAGGGAACCACCCTCAATTCCATAGATGTCTGTTTATGCCAGTCCCTTCCTCAGTTAGTGCTCCTGCACCTAGAAGCAGGAAGGAGCAGGGGAATAGGCCTATCCCATCCAGGTCTCAGGAAAGTATAAGTAAAAGACCTCGTCCTCTTCTATGTCCCATGTATGGTAGATATCATTTTGGAGAGTGTTTTTGTTGATCAGAGGGGTTGCTTTGGTTGTGAAAAGTTGGACCACCTACTTAAAGATTATCCGTATGCTAGAAAGGAGAGTCAAGATACTCGTCCCCAAAGTCAGGATACCAGTGCCCCCGCTCCCATAGTTCACCCAGTTCCTCCTCAGGGGACCTCTTCTAGTACTGCTAGTGGTTTGCACCAAAATCGCTTTTATGTTATACCACCTCTCCAGGAGCAGGAGGACTCTCTATATGTTGTCACTGGTATGCTCTGTGTCTTTTATTTTGATGTGTATGTATTTATGGACTCCGGTTTGAGTTTCTCTTATGTGACACCTCTAGTTGCTGTAAATTTGAGATGGACCCTGAATAAATTCCTGAACCTATTCTGGTTTCTACCTCAGTAGGGGAATCTATTATTACTAAGCGAGTGTACAAAAATTATCCTATCACTGTCCTTCATCAGGTCATATGTACTGATTTGATTGAACTAGATATGTTTGATTTTGACATAATTCTAGGTATAGATTGGCTTCACTCGTGCTATGCTTCTATAGATTGTAATACCCGAATGGTCAAGTTTTAGTTTCCTGACGAGCCCATTTTTGAGTGGTTTAGGAGTTCTGTAACTCCAAAGAACCATTTCATATCCTACCTCAAAGTTAGGAAGTTGATTTCTAAGAGTTGTATCTATCACCTAGTTTGAGTTAAAGACCTCAAATCCGAGACTTCGATCATTCAGTTATTTATCATTGTTAATGAGTTTCTCTATGTTTTATAGGAAGGTCTCCTAGGGGTTTCACCTGATAGAGAATTAGAATTCTAGATTGATCTTCTTCCTGGAACTTTGCCTATTTCCATTCTTCCGTACTGTATGACTACCTTAGAACTTAAAAAGTTGAAGGAGCAACTCAAAGATCTCTTAGACAAAGGCATTATTTGACCCAGTATTTCCCCGTGGGGTGCACCTATTTTATTCATGCGTAAGAAAGATGGTACATTGCATATGTGCATTGACAACCGTCAACTGAGTAAGGTAACTATCAAGAATATGTACCCTCTTCCTAGAATCGATGATTTATTTGATCAGCTACAGGGTTCCAGTTATTTCTCAAAGATAGACCTTAGATCTATCATAATCTTAAATTGAGAGAGTGTGATATTCCAAAGACAACCTTCCAAACCTGTTACATTCACTTTGAGTTTCTTATCATCTCCTTTGGGTTAACCAATGCTCTAGCAACCTTTATGGACCTCATGAATCGAGTGTTCAAGCAATTTCTTGATATGTTTGTCATTGTATTCATATAAGATATTCTTGTGTATTCCCAAAGAGAGGATGATCATGCCGACCATCTGAGAATTATCTTGCAAACTCTTACAGATCATCAATTATTTGCTAAATTTAGCAAGTTTGAATTTTAGCTAAGGTCAGTTGCTTTTTGGGGTCACATTATTACCATCGAAGGTATTAGAGTCGATCCCCAAAAGACGAAAGCTATAAAGATTTGGCCTAGACCTACCTCCCCATCTGACATTAAGAGTTTCGTGGGTCTAGATGGTTATTACCATTGTTTTGTTAAGGGATTCTCTTCCATTGCGTCTCTTATGACCCGGTTGACCCAAAACAAAGGTAAGTTCCAGTGGACAGATGCTTGTGAGAAAAATTTTTAGGAGTTGAAGACTCAACTCACTTCAGCCCCAATGTTAGCTTTACCCGATGGTATTGATGGTTTTGTGTTTTATTGTGATACTTTTATAGTTGGTTTGGCTTGTGTGTCGATGCAGAGGGGTAAAGTTATAGCTTATGCCTCTAGATAGTTGAAGCCTCGTGAGAAGAATTACCCAACCCATGATCTTGAATTAGCAGTTGTAGTTGTTGCTTTAAAAATCTCGAGACATTATTTGTATGGTGTTCATGTTGATATGTTTACTGATCACAAAATCCTGCAGTATGTGTTTATTCAGAAGGAGTCTAATCTTAGGCAAAGAAGATGGTTAGAGTTGCTAAAAGACTATGATATAAGTGTGTTGTATCACCCGGGCAAGGCCAATATTGTGCCAGATGCTCTTAGCAGGCTGTCTATGGGTAGTGTAGCTTATGTAGAGAATAATAAGAAAGAATTGGCTCATGATGTACATTTTTTGGCTAGGTTGGGTGTTAGATTGCTTGATTTCACTGAAGGGAGTGTGTTAGTTCAGAGTAGTTTTGAGTCCTCTTTGGTCTCAGAGGTAAAAGAGAAGCAAGACAGGGATTCTAGTTTGGTCAGACTAAAGGAGTCAGTTAAGGACCAAAAGGTAGATATTTTCTCCTAAGCGCGATATTTTATTCATCCCGGTGCTACCAAGATATACTGTGATTTGTGGGAACTCTATTGGTGGAACGGTATGAAGAAACATAGCAGGATTTATGGAAAAGTGTTCTACTTGTCAATAGATTATGGTAGAGTACCAAAGACCCGATGGTGTAATGAAAGATTTTAGCATTCCTACTTGGAAGTGGGAATAAGTGAATATGGATTTCGTAATTGGTTTGCCTCCTTCTCATTGTCATCATGATTCGATTTGGGTTGTTATAGATCGGTTGACTAAATCAGCTTATTTCTTGCCAGATCATCTATCTTATACAACTGAGGATTATGCTAGATTGTATATCCGTTAGTTACTTCGATTGCATGGATTTTCTTCATTATCATCTCAGTTATGGGGTACTCAGTTTACTTCCCAGTTTTGGAGAGCCTTTCAGAATGGTCTTGGTACCCAAGTTCATTTGATTTTTTCTTTTCATCTACAAACTGTTGGTCAGGCTGAGAGGTCTATTAATAATTTGGAGGACATGTTAAGGGAATGTGCGGTTGATTTCAAAGGTAGTTAGGATGATCACTTGCCATTGATCGAATTTGCATATAACAATAGTTTCCATGCTAGTATTTAGATTGCCTCATTCAAAGCTTTGTATGAAAGAAGATGCAACTTGTCTATAGGTTGGTTTGAAGTAGGAGAAATAGTTGTGATTGGGCCTGATGCGGTGTTTGAGGCTATGGAAAAAGTTAAGTTGATTTGAGAAAGATTGAGGACCACTCAAAGTCGTCAGAAGTAGTATACGAATGTGAAAAGAAAAGATCTTGAGTTTAATACTAATGATTTAGTATACTTGAAGGTTTCACCCATGAAAGGGGTGAAGAGATTTAGGAAGAAGGTAAATTTTAGTCCCCATTATGTTGGTTTATACAGGATTCTAGGTTGTGTTGAGAAAGTAGCATATGAAGTGGAGTTACCTGTGGAGTTGTCTAGTATTCATCCGGTATTCCATTTTTCTATGCTTAAGAAGTGTAATGGTGATTCTGTAGTGGCTGATTCTTCCAAAAGGTTAGATATTCAGGATAGCATTTCATTTGAGGAGATTTCGGTTGAGATTTTGGATTTTTAGATTCATAGGCTAAGGAACAAAGAAGTTCCTTTGGTTAAAGGTCTTTGGAGAAATCAATCTGTTGAGGGTGCTACTTGGGAAGCCGGAGCTGATATGCGAGCCAAGTACCCTCACCTCTTTTCTATGAGTTCGGAGCGAGCAGAAGGTACCATTCTTTCTTAATTCTGCCCTCTTCTTATTAAAGATTCAGTTGTGTGTCTACTTCCATAAAAAAATTCATGCATTTTGTGTAGTATCCGAAGTTATAGAGTGAAGTAAGTCCTTTGAGTAAGTCCTTCTAGCTATCCGTCCTCATTTTTTTTCTTATTCTTAGCCTATCTGGCAACATTCAGGGATGAATATTTCCAAGGGGGAGCTATTCTAATACCTTGAGAACTCTAACCAATAGTGACACCATGACTCAAGCTCATAAGAAATAAATGATAGCGCTTTGGTTGTTTTCTTATCAATGGTGATGTGTATTAATGCCTCAAAGATGTCCTAGCGATTAGGTGAATCAAAACATCCCTTACCGATTGAATTCTTAAGAAGAATTTTGGCATAGTCAACTTTAAATGACCATATCCCTTGTTACACTAAGACATTTTGAGCTTATGACCCACCAACAGACAGATAATTGAATTACCTTTCCAACGGTACCAATTTTACCCAAATCCGGTATCAGAGCAAATATTTATGCCTATTTTACTCCAGCATGTCAGTCTGGAAACTGTGTGATGATATTTTGTGACGACTTGTAACAAGTCTGACCGCTTGTTACAAAATTTCGTCACCTTAAGTAGAAAGTCACAAATTCCAACATTTTGTCACGATATTTTGTGACAACTTGTCACAAGTCTGACAGCTTGTCACAAAATGTCGTCAACCTTTAGCAGAAAGTCATAAATTCCACCCTTTTGTGACGACTTTTCATGATGACTTGTCGCAAGTCTGATGACTTGTCACAAACGTCGTCATCTATTTGTTTCAGCAATTAAAAGATGTTTTTGCAAGGGTATTTTGGTCTTTTTCCATCTTTTGGAGGCCCCTATATATATGAGAATCCCCATCCAAACCCTAATTTCTTCATTTTCTCTTCCAATTTTCTTAAGAAAATATATCTAGGGTTTCATTCAAGAACATTAATCTTCCAAAAATCATCCATAAATCTTTAAGATTTCTTCAAGAACCAAGTTCCTCATAGTGTGGGCTTTGAGAATCATTTACTACAAATGCTGATAGAGTCTTAAGCACTAGAATTCATCCAAATTTTAAAGATTAAGGTATGTGGGGTTTTGAACAAGAGCAATTCTTTCTTTCTTGTGCCCAAAGCTTTGATTTCTCTTATGGATTTATATGATTTTGAAAGTGGGTTTATACCCAAATTACTTCATCATAAGACTATGAGAATATAAATTGTTCAAGCTTTGTTATACATGATTATTTTACTATTCCCAAATTTCAAGATTTAAGCTTCCTTATGAAAAATTGGATTATTGAGTAGATTGATTCATGAGATTAAGTTGTTACAATGAATCTTGATATTTCCTCAAAGTTATTGATGTTGCCAGATTTAATGAACTGATACATTTTGATATCAAGAAAGATTGATTTGATTTTAGTCGAGTTAGGAATCCACAAATTGATTATGACTTGATAAATGTGAAAGAGATTTGATTTGATCTTCATGATAGACCCTTGTGATGTTTGTGATGGACTTCCTAACACGTTATGAGCTTGTGTCTTGGAGTAGTATTTAGCACCGAGCGGGAAATATGGTATTTCTCCTGAAACTACATGCCACCGTAGGCTTGGTATTGATATTTATGGGTCAGAGGCCGAGTATGAGATTGCGATTACTTAATTTAGGTTATATTCCCTGGCAATATTATGAATCTCCTGCCAATGTAGGGTTATGTCCTAAGGAGTGAAAAACGTTGGACTCCATGTAGATCACATGTTTTATGTCGGCTATAAGAACCTCCTATGTCCATAAGAGTTGAGTTTCTTGAATTACCGAGTCAGTCTGAGTCTTAAGTTGAAGAGTTGAGATGTTTATGATGATTTATGAGGTTTTTGCCATATGATTTATTTACTATGAGATCATGAAAAGTATGTTTCAATTTAACTCAAGCCAAGTGAGCCATCATTGTACATATGCATATTTTCATGAAATTGATGATGATATTTACATTGTTGAATGAACCCCCACATACTTAGTACATTCCAAAGTGCCGAGCCACATATTTTCCTATGGTCTATATTTTCTTGTAATGTAGTTTCAGGTACTTAGCCCCAACTGCGATAGCGATATTTGGGTGCCTCACTATGTTTTATCAGTGGTGAGTCCTCATGGTTTGAGGACCGTGTCTATATTTTTGTGATATCATTTTGTTGTTATGGCTTTCAGTACTGTTGAGTCAGTTAGGGGTTCAGCCCAAAGGCTCCTTGATTTTGATGTATAGAGGCTTTTTTAGACTAAAGGGATGGTATGTACAGACATTCAATATATATTTTAGTTGTATAGTTTAGTAAACTCCAATATCTCTCTTGAATCGGATGTGATATATCTCCTTATTATGCATGACTATTATTGAATTGAGTTTCGTGAGGTAGTGTCTGGCTCCGAGGGTTATCTTGGGGCTACGTGTAGGCCTAAGCATCGTGTGACATCTTAGGATGGAAATTTTGAGGCGTTACAGATGTGGATTCTCCAGTGCGTAGGTGTGAGAGACTAGCATTAGATAGCTTCAGGAGGTGTAGAGGTAGACCGAAGAAATACTGAAGGGAGGTGATCAATCATGACATAGAGCAGCTGGAGCTTACTGAGGACATGACCCTAGATAGAAAGGTATGGAGGCCATGGATAAAGGTAGAAGGCTAGCGAGAGAGAGTCAGTTGTAGCAAGCCACCAGGAGAGATCTTGTATAGCCGGGTTAGTAACCTTAGGTCTGTGTCTATAGGTGTATGTGGCGATGAATATATGTTACTTATACGTGAGGTCCCTTTTATATTTTCTTAGTTGATATTACCTACTTTGTGTTTTCATATCTCTCGTATTTTCATATTTCTCTGATTTATTTTTTAGTATTCCTTATGCCTTTTCTGTTATGTATTTCATATCCTTGTCGCTTATTCTTTATCTTGAGCTGGGGTCTATCGAAAATAGCCTCTCTACTTCTCCAGAGGTAGTGGTATGGACTGCATATATCTTACCCTCCATAGACCCTACTTTGTGGGAACACATTGGGTTAGTTGTTGTTGTTGTTAATGTTCCAAAGAAACTACCAATATTTCATGAAAATCTTGAAGCCATAGACTGTATATTTCTCCTCGAATCCATGCATAGAAAATGAACAATAGGTTCACAAATTTTATGACAATATCAGTGAAGTGTCTTGTTTGTACCCATTCAATATGACTGTCAAGATTTGGGGCAAACCAGTTAAAGTTGAGGCTAAGAAAGTGAATGATGTTTATGGGCTCAAAAATGCAGACATAATTCAATTAAAAGCAAAGAGGTGTAAATTTGGGAGTTGGTTGGCGCAATGGCTCTGCCCTGGAAAGGAAGCCTCCTGGACTAAGACTAAAAGCAACATTTCCATGAACAACTTCACTTTGAAGGCTCGTATATGGTTTCACATGATTTGTAGCCGAGTTTCTCCTTGCATTCATATGGCAGCAATCCAAGAATTATGTGCTTGAATTGTTTTGTATAGTCTAGACAGCATCCCACTGGATGTTGGTCAACTCATGGTCAATGAAATAGATCATTTCAAGAACCAAGGTGGTACACATCACTTTTTCCCCTTTTTAATTACTAAGATTTGCTGGAAAAAGGGGTGGAAGAGTATACTAGTGATACATAGGTATGACCTAGTGCCCCGATCTACCTCTTGAGGATTCAAGGAGAGGTCTCACCCGGTAAAACTAAGAAAAGAAAGATTAACTTGGAAAAGTTGGCATGCAGTGAGCCAGAGGCTCATAGGCCAATCACCACGGGACTTCTTGAGGAGATTGAAGTAAGTATTTCAACTATTAAAGAGCTTGTGTCTAGTTTTCCCCAAGGACCGGGTGAACCCTCCACTACTTATCATTTATATGTGTCACATGCCAATTATGAGAAGTACAGGGAGGACCAAAAGAAGCAATAGGATCCCATTTCTAAGCTTGATAAAGCCTTCTCCTCTTTGGTAGAGTCACACCAAGACCTCTAAATTAAATATTAAAAAATATTTACAATAGAGAAGAAGAGGGATAAGTTATTTATAAAGATATGGATATGGATAAATGGTCTTTGGATGGTCCTAAAACCCCGAGATAAACTTTCTTCCTCTTAGGTAGAGATTGATGATGTGGCCCAAGCAGAGTGGACTGATCTTAAAGATAATGGTGATGGTGCAGAATCTGAGAGAGAAAGCGGACCTTGATGTGGTTTTAGAGTGCACCCTTATTTCTTTCATTATTTATTATTTATACAATATGGATATTGCTATACATTCAATTGAGGTGTCTCCTTATTCATTTCATTTGCCCATGTATTATTGATATTTTTGCATACTCTTCTGCTCTTTTGGATGATTCTTAGTTTTATTTTTATTGTAATATTCGGGCACTCTAATGGTGTCCACATTTGCATGGATTAGTTACTTTGTTCTTAGTTTTCTGCTTTAGTTTAGTTATAATCGACGAGCTTTTCCCTATGATAGGTTTAGTGAAAACATTCTTAAATAGAAAGCATCATGATTTGGTTTTTAACCATAGATGCAGGGGAAGTCTAAGTACCCGTGGCATCATGGTCAAAGCGATGGAAGTCTGAGTACCTATGTCATTGATGATTTGGGGATTCCACTCATACCCATTGGCAAAGTATAAGTGTATCCATATGAGTGGTCCGCCTATATTAGAGCCACAATGTGAGACATCAACTTGGGTTGTTGCCATGATAAGCAAATTATGCATGGTGCGGATGGAAAAAAAACAACCCCCTCTCTACAAAAATTTTACAAAATTCGAAGGCACGGATGTGAGAAACCTCAAGATGAAACTTTTCATCTTTCTATGACTCTAAAAATTAAATTCAACAAAATAGTGAATACTCCGTCTTTGTCTCGAGCGGGTAGAACAATTGAACCACCTTGACAACATTTGCATGCCATGTGTGTAAGCTTAATTTTCTATATCTCATATGTACTTATACCATTTAAAACTTGCCCCATTAGATACATAAGAGTTACCCTCAGTAACCCTCTTTGAGCCTTTGGACTTTTCTTTGGCAAACACATTACAAGTCGTGACCCTTCTATTCATCCTCTCTTGAACCCTATCCTCCTTGAACTTAAGAATACAAATTGAGGCTAAAAGCCTAAGTTGGGGTGGCGGAAAGAGAAACAAGTGTAGTTGAGCCACTAAATCATACGAAAGTGCCTAAGCCCTTAAATAAGTAAGCATTTTTGTTTGAAGGAAAAGATAGTTTATCAAAATAAAGAGTTGTATGAAGCTTAATGCAAGCAGAAAGAGCAAAACCGGGGGGGGGGGGGGGTAGGAAAAATTGTAAAATGAAAAGAAGTGTCCCAATAGCAAAGAACAAAAAGAGTATGATGTAGAAGTTCAAGGATAGTCTAACCTTATTTTCCTAAGTTTATATCCTACCCTACCCTAAACCAACATTACAAGATAAAAACTCCCTTTGTGATTTCCAACCAAGTGGAGTCATTGTAGTGGTGATTGAAAATATGGGTAAGCCTATGGCATGTCACTTGTTAACATGGAGAATTTATTGAGAGAGTAAGTGTTTGCACATAAAATTCCTTGTTGCACATTTCATAACTAAGCGTGTGAAATCTTCTTTTTTATGAGGAGACATGTGAACAGGTTGAGGTGGGTGAAGTTGTCATCTTTCACATGATTTGATAAAAATGGATATAACTTGGTTGTAGTCACCAAGTGAGTCATTTCTAGAGTGTTAATGGTTGTTACATGGTTGCTCCTCAAAGTCTAATGCATTTTTCAAATATTCAATTTTATTGAGGGCTGTTGTTGAAACCATTTTGCCTTTGTGCAAAGAGATTTTTGTTGTAGCCAACAAGTTTAAGTCATCTTGATCATTGGGCGATAGAATGAGGGCATACATGATAAATTGTCTCATAGAAAAGGTAGTGCTACTTGAGGACCAACAAAGTTTTAAGTTAGAGGTGTTGATGAGTGGTGATTCTACCACTCATTTGTGTCAAACATTTAGGCACACTACCATTCTTTGTATAAGAAAATGAGAAATCATCATGATTTAAATGCACTAACAACAAAATTTTGTAGGTATATAGTTGAGAAAGTGAGAAAATGTGGATCGATGCTAAAATGGGGTCAAATAGAAGCAAAAAGAGTGCAGCTGGAGACCTAGAGCAATTTAGCCTCAGTTATTGTGACCGCAGTCCTTAGGCCGCGGTCGCGATCAGTCAAGATGGTCAGCATAATGCGATTGTGGAGAACAACCACGGTTGTGTAGCCATAATCATAACTAAACCCGAGCAATTACGGTTAATCGGGAATGTGACCCAGAGAAGTTTTGTATAATTTCATAGATGAATCCCAAGTCATATATAGGAAAAACCCTTTCTTCTTTGGGAAAGTATGTAACTACTCTTGGAGGCTTAATTTCTTAGTAATTTTGTGAAGAATTAATGTTTTGGATAATCCTTATGGTATATCTCTTTTTACTTTTTTGGTGAGTAGCTAAGTAATTAGTCTTGGGATTATGTTAAAATAAAGTGTAATTGTGTGTGGGTGTTGTTGTGTTTGCACGAGTTTTAGTTATTGAGTATGGATTCCACGAATTCTTGGGTTATTAGTTGGAATTTAATGGGTGAAAACCCCAAAATCTAAAAAACTATCATCATCCTTGAAACAAGGATAAATGTGAACTTAAAGTAACCCATAACATTCTTGAAAGAGGGTTATAGGGGGACAAGGTAATGGTGAACAATTAAATCTATAGTTTACTACCTTTTGCAATCTTAGAAATAGGTATGATTGGAGTGTAAGTCATGTCAAGATCATCATCCTAGAAATAGGGATGCTTGATTGAGGTTTTGGGTGATAACGAATTGCACACTTGTTAGTTGCTCAAAAGAGTGAATAGGTGAAATCGTTGTAGTTTCATTGAAAGATTGACTACAATGACTCTCAACCTAGCCTATCCTTTAGTCAACAACTAAGCTTCATGCTAAACCATCATCAACCCACATGTTTTACCTTTAGGTAGACATAATCCAAAGATCCTCTCTAATCTTGATTTTAAATTAAAAATGCCATATTAGTGCATTGGTAGTCAAATATCATTAGAAACCAGTCCCCCCATTTTATTTTACATGTCTTGTTTATTACCATTTCGGGTAACCATTAGTAATTATAGCATCCATAAGAATTGAAATTTATATTTTACTCCTTGTGAATTCGACCCCAACTCTAGTTCAGTTATTCACAATGACCGCCTCACTCCTCAATCATGGGACTGAGTTGAGCATTATCAGCGATCGCCAGCCAAGGGCCACAATCATGATACCCTTGGCAGAAAAAATGCTGCATTCGTGGTGGAGGTACCATTCTCCATCCACACCATGAGAGAAAATACCTAAAGAGTGAGAACTCTTAAAATTGAGACTTGTGGGTGACTTTGGAACTTTACTAACATCTATTTTTGCTATTTTCATTGAATTTAGGGTAAGAATTCAAAATTTTGTTATTGAAATTTCTTGAGTTGATTGTCTAACCACAATTACTTGAGGTTTGATTTTAGCCCCAAATTAACTTAGATTTTACCCATTCTTGAGGTTTATGGTTTCTTGACAATATATGAATGTTGTGTTGGTCTCAGAAATGTGATTTTCATAAATGGAACCCACATGGGGGCTGTGAGGTAATTTTTGGACCTAAAGCACAATGGTGCACTAGGGGTATCTATTTATTATAATACCCCGATCGTTTCTTAAGCCTAAATCCATCTTTTGAGTGAATATGGATGACTTCCAAATTTATTGTTATTTATATCATGTTTTATTTCCCTAAATTCTACTCTTGATCATGTTGAGAATTGGATAAGCTTTCCATCGACATAAGATTCACCCAAATCAGACACCCGATGAGGAAGTTAGAGCCATTTTGTAATTCCCCAAGACTCTAACCAATAGTTCAACCATGAATCAATTTCTTGAGAAATAAATTATAGTTCTTTGGTTTTTTTCTAATCAAGTATGATGTGTATTAAGGATTTAAAGATGTCCTAACGATTGGGCGAATGAAAACATTCTTTACCGATTGAGTTCTTGGGAAGGATATTGGTTTAGTCAAATTTAAATGCGTATATCTCTCATTATATTTGGAATTTTTGATCTCATGACCCATAAAAATATAGGTAATGGAATTAGATTTCCAATGATACCAATTTCACCAAAATCCGATATCGGAGCAAAGAGCTATGCCTATTTGACTCCAACATGGTCAAGCTGGAAAACGCTGACGACCGTTCTGACGGGCTGTCACGTTTCTGGTGCCATTTCTGACGACATCGTCACTTTACGATGACATTTCTGATGATGTTGTCAGCCTTAGGAAGAAAATAAAAAATTCAACCCTTTTGTGATGGCATTTCATGACGGCCTATCACGGGTCTGACGGCCTATCACGAATGTCGTCAGCCATTTTTTTAGCAATTAAGAGGAATTTTTAAAAGGGTATTTTGGTCTTTTCAACCCATTTTGACCCTCAATATATATCCAAGTAAAGAAGAAAACATTGTTTTTCTTCCATTTCATCAAGAATACTAGGGTTTCTCTCTCAAAATTCCAATTCAAATTTCTCAAGAACATCAAGAATCCAACCATAGATTTTATAAATTGGTTCAAGATTCAAGGTACCCAAGTCAAAATAATCAAGAACCCTAACTAAAGGAGTGGAAAAAGAGTCTATAACAAGTTTCTTCATTCAAATCCATAATCAAGGTATGTGGGGTTTGAACAAGAACATTTCTTTCGTTCTTGTGCCCAAAGATTTAATTTCTACTATTGAAATCCATAATTTTGCAAAGTGGGTTTACACCCAAATTACTTTATTAATGAAATATGATATTTGAGTTATTCAAGATCGATACACATGAATATTTCATCATTTTATTGCTTAAATTGAGAACTTATGCCATGAGTTGAATATTATTATTATGAGCTGATGATTTCCGAATAATTTGAGATAAGAGTCATGATTTAAGCTTTTCTATGAGAATTTTTATTATTGAATATATATATATATATATATATATATTGATATTTGAGCTTGAGAGTCAAGAATGAGTTCTATGATGTTTTCTTGATGTTTTTGATACATTATTATTTTATAATTTCCAAATTATGACTTGATATTTAATATTGTGAATTTCATGTTCTACCATGAGTTTGTATTTCAAGTGATTTCAAGACATGTGTCAAGCTTTAAGCCTCCTTATGACAAATTGGATTGTTGAGTATATTGATTCATAAGATTGAGTTGTTATAATGAGTCTTGATATTTCCTCAAAGTTATTGATGTTGCCATGACTAAATGAATTGATACATCTTGATGTTGAGAAAGATTAATAGATTTAGAGTCAATTTAGGAATCCACAGTTGTATATAATATACCGATGAGATATATATTTATGTTTTGTTCTTTATAATGGACCTATGAATTGATATTAATTAAGGTCGATTTCCTAATGCATTCTGAGCTGAGTCTGGGAGGAGTATTTAGCACCGAGAGGGAAATATAGTATTTCTCCAAAAAATATGTGCCACCATAGGATTGATATTCATGATTATAGGCTAGAGGCCGTGTATGGGATTGTGATTGATAAATTGAGGTTGTACTCCTTGGCAAGACTTTGACACCACCGCCAAAGTGGGGTTCTCTCCTTAGTAGGGAAAAACATTGGATTACATGCGGCTCACATGTTGTAGTTATGTCGGTTATAAGAAACTACCAAGTCCATAAGAGTTCAAGATTCATGAGTTAACGAGTCACTCTAAGTCATTATTTAAAGTGTTTGAGTTAAGTATAATGATTTATGAGATTTATAATGCTTGTATTACTATTGATGATTTACAAGGAATATATTTTAGTTAATTCAAGCGAAGAAAGTTGTTATCATCAGCATGTATGATTTTCATAATCATTTATGATATTATTTATAATGTTGCATTGCACCCCCACATACTCAGTACATTCCTTAAAGTACTAACCCCCATATATTTCTATATACTACAATGCCTTATAATGTAGGTACAAGTTATAGCGCAGATACCGCATTCCGTTAATTTGTAGTTTCCACTCAGCAGGTGATGAGTCCTTTTGATTTGAGGATATAAGTCAGTTTTACAGTTTGAGAAGTGTTGTATTTTTCTTACTTTAGTCGTATTGATATTGGGTAGTTGGGAGTCATGACCAATCTAACTGAAGTCAGTACCAGTAGAGGCTTCATAGATAGTCAGTAGAAGTTGATGTATTCAGTTTCAGTTTCATTTGTAAAAGTAAAGTTGTAATCTTGTAAAGTTAATGTTTATATTGATCAAGTTCAGAGAAGTTCTATATTTTCGCTAACTTTATATAGATTTAAGCATTTTATCCAGTTGTTTATAAGTTATGCCAGTAGGAGGGTTAGCTTGGGGTCACTTGCGCCCCTAAGAACCGTGTGACATCTCGTGACCCAAATTTTAGGGTGTTAAATTTATTCATATTGATGAGTAGAATATATTTTTGATAGCTCATCATCTTGAGGTGGATTCTCGAAATGCAAAAGCAAAGATTTAGTAGTTTGTTGAGCTTTCTTCGGTGTCAAGGTATGCTAGGTTTAAACCATTGATAGATTCAGCTACTTCATAAGATATTTGTTATATTGTGTTGGATTCAGATGGGTTTTAGGTGTTGATTGATGTGAATGCAAGACTTGGAGTTAGTTGATATGTTTTGGCTATTTGGAAACCATAAGCTTGAAACACTTAGCTTGTTCCCTTGTGCTTTAGGTTAATTAGACTTCATTCCTCTTGTTTAGTATAAGAACATATTAGATTACGCTAATCAGGAATGATTTTCCTAGTTGTTCATATTTTAGGTGAATTCCCTATCTCAGGGCTAATTGAGGCTCGTTTGAAATCTAAAAGTGAATTCTTATACCTTAAGCCTTGTTTGGGTAAAAATTTGCCTAAACTAGAACTTGAGGAATAGATATGGACTCCTAACCCACTTTAATCTATGACACATATTATATTGGTAAGCCTTCAAAATATATGAGCTTGTGAGAATATGTATTTAGGTAATGATGATAAATATTGATATGTGATGGTTATCTTGGTAGATGTGAGGATTGAAACCTATTGATAATGTTATTGTTAATGCTATTAATAATATGACTTATGATGCTGATTATATATATTATAACTTATTCTATTTCGGGTATGGATTATATTATGACATGTTTAATTTTGGGTATTACTTATATTATGATTGGTTCAATTATGGGTATTTTTTATATCATGATCGGTTCAACTTTGGGTATTGTATATATATGTGTGTGTGTGTATGTGTGTATATATATTAATGATTCAAGTACGGGCATTTACTATGACACGATGAAATAATAAAGTAATGTATGGCTGGTAAGGAATGACTAGTGAATAAATTATGCTTAGTGGACAATTGGTGGCTAATTGGTACTTTGTGAATTATGGAATAATATTTGAGAATTGTTAGGTGAAGGCATAATGTCGAATAACGGAAATTATGGAAGCGATGGTTAAATAATAATGATGGCTAGTTGTAAATGAAGCATACTTAGACTATTATTCTCTTGAGTGTACTCTCAAGTCATATGTGAGGCTGTGATGAGTTCTTTAATTTTCTGCACTAGTTGGCGTATAAGAGCCAATTTGGTAGTTATGTTTGGTTATGCTTGATTATTTATGTTATTTTCTTATTTTTATCTTAGTTTGAGCACTATCAATGTACAATGATGATTTAGGTTTGATTTTGTACCTTGACTTAGTTATGTTATCTCATATTAAGTAATTACTATATCATGATTTAGCTCAGTCGGTTGATGATGCCTACTGAGTACCCATTATTTTGGTACTCATACTACAGTTGTTTACCTTTTTGGTTAAGATCTGAGTACTAGATTTTATTGTTTATTGTTTTCATACGGTGATTTTTTCCAAATATAGGGTAAGATCTTGTAGTTCGAATCGCCTATTTCCTTCTATCTTTATTATTTAGTATTTTGTTTCAAGGCAGATGTATTGACTATTCTATTCTAGATACTTAGGTTGCATTTTTATGATTAATATATGCTCTTATACTAACTCTACTGGGTTTTAGAATTGGTATCTTATATGGATTGTTTTAATTTATTTAGAACCCTTGTTTAAATTAAAAGTTTTGTTCTTGATACTTTCCTATGTTGGGCATTTCCTACTGAATAAATCCATTGGGTTATCTTTGGGTTAAGCATGGTTTACCTATAGGCAGGGTTTGGTAGGTGCCATCATGACTCATAAATTGGATCCTGATAAATTTGTATCAGATCCTAGGCTACACTAATATTATTGGTACATGAGCAAATGTCTAGTAGAGTCCTTTGATTTAGATTGATGATGTTTGTTTCCTATCTTTGGGAGGCTATAAGACTTTAATAAGAGTTCATCATTTCTTTTATTCATATCGTTGTAATAGTTTAAGTTGGTTTGTAGAAATATTCCCTTTACATTACTCTTTCGCCATTTGCCAAGACACGACAAAGGATATTAATAGAAATCCCAGGCATCTTTCTCCTATTTATGGAGTCGTGGACATCAGTATGATGTGTCCTCATCTAGATCACAGGATAGGCTGCCTTCCCAAGACCCTATCCTGCTTCTGACCTGGAGATTCTCCCACCACTGCCAGCGGTTGGCCAGGGACCAATCCAAGAAACACCATGTTATATTATTTATTCATTATTTAAAGATGTATTGGTTCATCTTTTGGGTTTAGTTGGTAGTATTTTATCTGATGGTTCATAGTCTACTAATCAAAGTGGTACTAAGGCGGGGGCACAACTTGTAACAGCGGCTCCAAGAGTTGAGGTTTGTCCTGCACCGGTAGTTGCTTAGCTGGTAGTTTCTCAGCTTTCTATATCTTCTGAGGAGCAAAAGATGTTGGGTAGATTCTTTAGATTTGCTATGCCTATAGTTTTTGGTGCTCTGAGCGAGGATACGTATGAATTTCTGATAGCTTATAAGGATAAGCTCCATAATTTGGGCCTTGTTTAGACTCAAGGTATGGATTACACCATCTTTCAGTTGGACTTGTATGCTTTTCATTAGTGGAAAGGTTATATGGATTCTAGACCAGTTGGATCTTTCCCTTTGTATTGGAGTCAGCTCACTAAGATATTCAAGGAAAAGTATATGCCTCACAATCTTAGAGATTGTTTGTGGGATCAGTTCTCTATATTAGAGCAGGACTCCATGACTATTGCAAAGTATAAGTATCATTTTTACATGTTGGATAAGCATACGACTTCTATTTTAGATCAGAGTATGAGAGAGTTTGCTGTTATGTTGGGGGTTGAGAAGGTTTTAGGATCATATTAGGGTTGGAGAGGATATGCATCCTGAGTCCCAAGGGGGAAATAATAAGAGTCCTAGATTTCAGAGTATCTTCAATAGGGGCTATAGTAGTACATAATTTAAGGGTAATATTTCTCATAGTGGGTTTTCTCTGTGTCCACCCTATCAGGCTCAAAGTAAGTCGAGTGGATCAGTTTAAAAAGATCTTCAAATTACTAACGAGGGTAAGTCTAGTGTTAGTGATTTCCCTATTTAGGGTAATGGTCAGTCTTTGAGGGGTCTGTCTCCTTGGTATTCTAGTTGTGGTGGCTATTCAGGGTCAGTCAGATTAGTTAGTTCTGGTTTAGGTTGGAGAGCATGTTTTAGCTATGGCTATTTTTACCATTTTGTGTGTGGGTGCCCCAGTAGAAGGGCAATTGTTATTTTTGACACAGGGTGTTTCCCCTATTAGAGCAATTCATCCCTTAATTAAATATGGTTCTCAAATTCGTAGGGGTAGTTCCCAGGGTACTCCAGGAGGTTATCATCCAGGCAGCATAGAAGGTCAGTCAGGTGCCAAGCCAGGTGGTGCAAAAAGTCAGTTGTATGTAGTACCTGCTAGACTCGAGGATGAAACTTTGGATTTTGTTGTTACAAGTATGATTTTTATGTGCCGCCAGTCTGCCTTGCTTTATTTGATCCAAGATCAACTTTTTCTTATATTTCTACTTATTATGCACCATGGTTGGAGTTGCCTTGTGATTCATTATCTATGTTATTGTGTGTATCTACTCTCGTGGATAATTTTTTAGTAGTAGATCAAGTATTCTAATCATGTATTATGATAGTTAGCGAAGTTCATACTTATTTTGTTTTTATTATTCTAGATAAGGTGGATTTTGATTACAATTCTCGGCATGGATTGGGTATCCCTTATCATGCAGTCATGGATTGTTTTGCTAACGCTATTACCTTAGCCATGCCTCATGTACCCCAGTCATGTGGCAGGGAGTTGTTATCCATAAGACAACTGGAATTATTCTTACGTTCGTGCTAGAAGGCTTATTTCGAGATGTTGCGAGTATTATCTTGCTTATATTTTTTATACTAGAGTAGAGAGTCTCTCTCTTGATTTTGTTCCTATTATTTATGAGTTTCATGATGTGTTCCTTACCCACTTGCTTAGCATTCCCCTTGTTTATGAGATTCAGTTTGCTATTGATCTCGAGCCTAGCACCTAACCATTTCTATGACACCTTATTATATGGCTCCTACCGAGCTTAAAGAGTTGAATTCTCAACTTCAGGATCTTTTTGGTAAGGGTTTTATTAGACAGTGTATGTCTTCTTTGGGAGATTCTGTATTATTTATAAAGAAGAAAGATGGATCCATGCGTATGTGTATTGATTATAGACAGCCTAATAAGGTGACGATGAGAACCGTTATCCTATGCCTTGCATTGATGATTTGTTTGACCAGCTTCAAGGTGTGATAGTGTTTTCTAAGATTTATTAGAGATCTAGTTACCATCAATTGATGGTTCGGGGTAAAGATATCCTGAAGAAAACCTTTAGGACCCATTATGGTCGTTATGAGTTCTTAGTGACGTCATTTGGCTTGACTAATGCCTCAGCTGCATTCATGGATTTGATGAACCAAGTATTCAGGCCTAATTTGAATTAAGTTTTTATTGTGTTCATTGAAGACATCCTTGGGTATGCAGAAGAGAATGTGCAACATTTGAGGTTTGTGCTCTTGACTTTGAGAGACCATGTATGTTTTGCCAAGTTCTCTAAGTGTTAGTTTTGGATTGAGTCGATAACATTTCTTGAACATGTGTTGTCTAAGGATGGGATTATGGTAAACCCAACCAAGAATCACATTTTTCAGAGCTAGTTTTCACACTCATTAATTTTAGTTCGCAGAGCTAGTTTTCACACTTCTGATTTGAGGGCATTATCTTTATGATGTGCATTGTGAGATTTTCACCAAGCATCACATTTTTCAGCATCTTATAACTTATAGGATACTTAATGCTAGAAGGCATCAATGGATGGAGTTAATTAAGGACTATGATATTTCCATCTTGTGTCATTCGGCAAGGAGAATATGATAGCAGATACCTGGATTCCGAAAGAAGTGAGTATGGGTAGCTTGGCTTGTATTTTAGTTTCTTAAATGTTGTTAGCATATGATATTCAGTCCTTAGCCAACTTCATGGTTTACCTTGATATTTTAAATCCTATGAGGATTTTGGCTAGTGTGGAGGTGGGATTTTTACTATTTGAGAGGATTTGAGATCATCAGTATAAGGATAGTATGCTTCACTTCCTTCATGATCAAGTATTGAGTGGTGAGTCTGAGAGGGTCATCATAGATTCTGAGGGTCTTTTAAGATTCGATGGTCACATTTGTGTTCCACAGATTGATGACTTTATTTAGTTGATTTTGAATGAGGCTCACAACTCAAGATATTCCATTCACCCCAACACAGCAAAGATGTACAAAATTTGAGACAACACTATTAATGGAGTGGTATAAAGAGAGATGTGGAAGACTTTACAACTCGTTGCCTGTGATGTCAGTAGGTAAAGGCCAAGCATCAGTGATCCAGTGAATTAACTCAAAGATTGATCATTACCGAGTGGCAATGGGAATGGATTACCATGGACTTTATTAGTGGTTTTCCTTATACTCCCAGTGATTTCGATGGTATTTGGGTTATTGTAGATCATTTGACCCAGTCAACAAATGTTTTTCATTTTTAGATGTCTTTTAGTGCTGACAGGTTGCCTCATATCTATGTTTGGGAGATAGTCCATTTGCACAGGGTGCTCATTTCTGTAATTTCAGATCATAGATCGGTGTTCACTTTGAGATTTTTTACAGCATTTCAAGAGAAGTTGGGTACTCAGGTGGATTTTAATACAACCTTTCATTCGCAGACCAATGGCCAGTTCGAGTGGACTATTCAAGTTCTTAAAGATATGCCTGAACCTGTGTTATGGATTTTTGGACACCGTTGGGAGCAACACTTAGCCTTGGAATAGTTTGTATATAATAACAGCAATCATCTAATTATTAAAATGGAACTTTGTGAGGCTTTGTATGGTAGGAGATGTCATTCTCCAACTAGATGATTTGAGACTTCCAAGGTTAGGCCACGTGGAACTAATTTTCTTCAAGAGTCGTTGGACACAGTCAGGATGATTTAGGATAGGTTGAGAGAAACTCAGGGTAGGAAGAAGGCCAATACAAACCATAGGCTTCGTGCCTTAAGATTTGGAGTTTGTGATCATGTATTCCTCCGTGTATCACCCTATAGAGTATGGGATAAGTTTCGGGAAGAAGGGCAAGCTCAGTCCTAGATATATTGGACCTTTTGAGATTCTTTATACAATTGGTGAGGTGGCTTATGGTTATATTTACTACTATATTTTGCCACTATTCATCCAGTTTTCCATGTTTCTATTTTATAGCAATACATTACTAATCCGTCTCATGTAATTAGATGGGACTCGGTCCAATTGGATGAGCATTTGACCTTTGTAGAGGAGTTGATTCTCAATTTAGCAAGTGATGTCAGGCACTTCCGTACTAGAGAGATGTTTATAGTTAATGTTCAGTGGAGGCACTGCCCCATGGAGGAGGCCACTTGGGAAATTGATAGCGAGAAGCATAACCAGTATCCTCACATGTTCAAGACTTCAGGTATATCCTAATCCTTTACTTTCACAAATGAAAGTTCCTTTAAAAGTGGATATTCTAATGACCCTTCATGTCGATTTCCATGTTTCCACATACTTTTTCTATTGGAGCTATTCCATAGCTTCCCCAAAGTCATTTATGACTTGTTGGGACTGATAGTTTCTCTACTGGCTATTCATTTAGTATTTAGAGCCAACTCCTTGTTCAGAAGTCTTCATTGGATCCAATTGTCCACCGGCCAAAAACTTTGGTAAAATGATCTCATGTGTAAATTCCAACAACGCCAATAGCTTCAGAATATCTATTATAGGCTAAGTGGACCTTTTATTTGGGTTTCGATGCACCCAAGCTCATTTAGACCTATTTGTCAAAAGTTGGAGAAATTACAAATCTAAGTGTGGGACCCATAATTGGTTGAAACAGCCTCATATGAAAAATGTGATTGCGTCATTGATTCTGAATCATCAAATTTAGTATGGTTACATACTACTTTGGCATATACGGTTTTCTAAATAAATCCTAAGAGATTGGAGGAGACTTGGAAAAGTCTCAGCTGCTATCTGGTGCAGTGGTGATTGCCAGCCAAGGTTTGCAATTGTGGTACCCTTGGTGAAAGAGATGATGCAATTATGGTGGAGGAGTGGCGATCGCGACTGCCTAGGCAGTTGCCAAAATGGAATAATCGCATAATATTGGTTGCGATAGCAACATTTGATTATCTGGATAGGTTATAAATTGACCTATTATGTCGCTAATTAACCCATTCTTCATCCACTCCTTGAGAACAAAAACCATAAAGAATAAGAACTCTTAAAATTTAAACTTGTGGGTGATTTGGGAGTTTAATTAAAATTTATTTTTGTGATTTTCATTGGATTTAAGGTTGGAATTCACTCTTTTCATAGTGAAATTTCTTGATTTGTTTATCAAAACCCTAATAGCTTGAAGGCTTAATTTTATCCCCAAATTAGCTTGGATTTCACCCATTCTTGAGGGTTATGATTCCTTGATCATGTATGAATTTTGGGTTGGCCTCAAAAAAGTGATTTATGTAAATAGGACCCACAAGGAGGTTTTGAGGTGATTTTTGGACCCGAAGCACAATGTTGCAATATGGGTATCAATGTTTTTGTATTAATGAGTAGAACATGTTTTTGATAGCTTGGTATCTTAAGAAGGATTCTTGAAAGGAAAAATAAAAGTTTAATGGATTATTGAGCTTTCTTTGGCGTCGAGGTAGGCTAGGTTTAAACCATTGTTAGATTGAGCTATTTCATAATATATTCGTGTGTTGTGTTTGATTGGGATGAGTTTTAGGTGTTGATTGATGGAATGCAGGACTTGGCATTTATTGAGACGTTTAGGCTATTTAGATATCGTAATCTTGAAACACTTAGCTTGTTCCCTTGTGCTTTAGGTGAATTAGACTTCATTCTTCATGTTTAGCATAAGAACGTCTTAGATTACTCTAATTAGGCATGATTGACTAGTAGTACATATTTTAGGTAAACTCTCTATCTTAGGGCAAATTGAGGCATGTTTGACATTTAAAAGTGAATTTAGATTCTTAAAGCCTAGTTCAGGTAGAAATTTGCCAAAAAAAGAACCTAAGGATTAGAAGTGGACTCTCAACCCACTTTAGACTATGACACATGTTAGCTTGGTGAACCTTCACACTTTTGGGACTCGTGGGAATGTGTATTGAGGTAATGGTGATGAATCTTAATACTTGATGGTTTTATTGGTTGATTGGAGAATTGAAACCTATAGATCATATCATTATTTATGATATGGAAGATATGACTTATAGTGATTATATATATATATATATATATATATATATATATATATATATTATGAATAGTTTAATTTCGGGTATGGATTATATTATGACTGATTCAATTCTGGATATTGCTTATATTATGATTGGTGAAATTCTAGGTATTGGTTATATTATGACTAGTTCAATTTTGGTCATCGCTTATATTAAAACCAGTTTAATTTCAGGTATTGCTTATATTATGATCGATTCAATTTCGGGTATCGACTATATATATTATCTATTTAAGTCCAAGTGTTTACTATGACATGATGAAATGACAAAGTAATTTATAATTGGTAAGGGAAGACTAGTGAATAAATAGTTCTTAGTGGACAATTGATGACTAATTGGTACTTTGTGGATTATGGAATAATGTTGGCGAATTGCTAGGTAAAGGCATAATGCCGAATGACGGAAATCATAAAACGATGGTTAAATTTATGATAATGGCAAGTTGTAGATAATACATACTTGGACTATTCTTCTCTTGAATGTATTCTCCAATCACATTGAAGGCTATGACAAGTTCTTTCCATTTCCGCATCTATTGGCGTAGGGGAGCTAATTTGTAGTTATGTCTGCTTGTACTTGATTTTTAACGTTATGTTATCATTACTATCTCACTTTATGCACTATTTATGCCCAGTGATGATGGATATGATTTAGGTTCAATTTTTTTACCTTGACTTAGTTATATTATCTCGCATTCTATCATTCTTATATCATGATTTTGCTCAGTCGGCCAATGATGCCTACTGAGTACCTATTGTTTTGGTACTTATACTACACTTTTGTACCTTTTTGGTGCAGATCTGAGTACTAGTTTCCATTCTTGGTCGTTGTCCGTACTATGATTGATTTTCAAAGATAAAGTGAGCTATTGGAGTTTGAGTCACCCATTTCCTTCTATCTTTATAATTTAGTCTTTTGTTTCAAGAAAGATGTATTGACTATTCTAGATACTTGGGTTGTATTTTTATGATTACAAGATGCTCTTGTACTAACTCTTCTAGGTCATGGGATTGGTATATTGTATGGATTATTTTTATCTATTTAGAACCCCTGTTTAAATTATAAGTTGTGCTCTTGAAACTGGTCCATGTTGGGCATTTCCTACCAAATTAACCTAATATGTAAGCTCTGGGTTATGGTTTGGCTGACCTATAGGAATAGTTTTGTAAGTACATTATGACTCGTAAATTGGGTTGTGACACTTATAGTACAATTGAAAAATATAATACAAAAATTATTGTGAAAACCATTAGACAAAAAAAGCCTAGATAATTTTAACACATACTCTACAGTAACAAAGATAACGCTCAATCAGATGTTAGTTGCCATAGCAACAGTATATGTTCTTGAAATTCATCAAATAGATGTCAAAACAGCTTTCTTAAATGGAGAATAGGAGGAAAATATTTACATGGAACAACTTAAGGATTTTGTGGTTCCTCATAAAGAAAAGAAAGTGTGCAAACTTGTAAGTCACTTTATAGACTAAAATTAGCACCCAAACAGTGGCATGCACAGTTTAACCAAACCATGTTGGCAAACGGCTTCAAGATAAATGAATATGATAAATGTGTTTACATTAAAAGCACTCCAAATCACAAAGTCATTGTTTGCTTGTATGTAGATGATATGTTGATCACAAGTAGAGACATTTCTGGCATAAATGCTATGAAACAAATGCTTGAGAGAAATTTTGATATGAAAGACTTTGGAGTTGTGGATATGATTTTAGGAAAAGGAATTCATAGAACTCCATAAGGGTTGTCATTGTCATAGTCTTATTACATTGAAAAAAGTACTTGAAAAATTCAAGTATTTGGAATTCAGTATTGCCAAGACTCCATTAGGTATGAGCTTTGCACTTTAAAAGGATGAAACTGAAAATGACTCACAGTTGGACTATGTAAGAGTTCTGGAAAGTTTAATGTATATCATGAATTATACATGACCAAACATAGCATGTGCTATTTCTAAATTAAGTTGGTACACGAGTAATAACAATCAAACTCATTCGATGAAAATGAAAAGAGTTTTGGGGTATCTAAAACATACTCAAGACTATGCTTTACATTATAACAAATATCCAGCGATAATTGAAGGATATACTTTCTTACAAGTCCATACTTTCTTTTCAGTTGAGGACTATGCCAAACTCTATCTCAAAGAGTTGATTAGGTTGCACGGTGTTTTGCAATCTATTATCTCAGATTTAGGTACTTAGTTTACCTCTCATTTTTTGGAAAGCTTTTCAGATGGTCTTTGGTAGCCAAGTTTACCTCTGGATAGCCTTCCATCTTCTAACAGATGGACAAGAAGAAAGGACCATTTAGACCTTTAAGGATATGTTGAGAGTGTGTGTAGTTGACTTTAAGGGTTGTTGGGTTGATAACTTGCCTTTGATTGAATTCACGTATAATAACAACTATCATTCCATTATTCAGATGGCTCCATTTAAGGATCTATATATAAGGAGATATAGATCTTTGATTGGCTAGTTTGAAGTATGAGAAATTGCGTTAGTAGGACCTGACATAGTGTTTGGTGCTTTAGAGAAAGCATTGATTAGGGAGAGGCTTAAGGTAGCCCAGAGCTGACATAAATCATATATAGATGTGAGGAGGAAAGATCTTGAGTTTGAGATTATTGATTTTGTATAGATAAAGATCTCTCCCATAAAGGGACTGAAGAGGTTTGGTAAGAAGGAGAAGTTTAGTCCCAGATATGTTGGCCCTTATAGGATTTTAAATCATTTTGGAAAGATGGCTTATGAAATTGAGTTGCTTACAAACTTGGCATCAGTGCATCCAGTATTCCATGTCTCGTTGTTAAATAAGTGTAATGGTAACCCAACTGTAGTTGTTCCCTTAGAAAGCGTAGATGTTCAGAACAGTCTTTCCTATGAACAAAATTCCAGTCAAAATCCATGATCGACAAATTCATAGACTAAGGTATAAAGAAGTTTCCTTAGTCAAAGTTCTTTGGTGGAATCAGTTCGTTGAGAGAGACACATGGGAAGCAGAAATAGATATGCGGACCAAGTACCCTTATATTTTCTCCACAAACCCATATTCAGCATAAGGTAACAATCTTCTTAGAATTTCTTTTCTCCATCTCTGTTTCAGTTGCATATCATTATCATGTCAGTCATACATTCACAAAACTAGTTTAGTCATGTGTCATGTTTCAGAATTATTTATGTAATCATGTATTCATCATGTATATCAGCATATAATATTAGTTCCTTAGTGTTTTCAGCTTAACCAGTTTCATTTGAGGATGAATGTTCCCAAAGGGGAGATATTGTAATACCGCGAAAATCCAAAACAATGTTAGAGTCATGTTTCAAGATCAAGCATAATACAGTATGGTTCCTTGGAAGTTTTATGATTTATTTTGATGTATATTAAGGTCTTAATAACTCCCAGCTATTAGGCGAATCAAAATAATCCATACCGATTGAATTTTTTTATAAGAATGTTGCTTTAGTCAACTTCAAAGGAGCATATATTTTGCTCTACTCAGAATTAGACCAACTCAAGACCACCAAATGATAGGAAATTGAATTAGCTTTCCAAAGATACAAATTTTGCCCAAATCTAATACTCGGGTGAGATGCTATGGCACATTTAGTGAAATAGTATCTCAATATGAGAAGCACCGCATCGCGGTGACCCCAAAAAGCATATTCGTCCTTTTTCTAATGTGTCATCGCGATCGACACCACATCATTCCAAGGGGTATTTTAGCGTTCATCCTTTTTTAGTGGATCATCACGATAGTGTTGCATTGCACCAAGGGCCAAATTCGCATTCAGTAGGGTACTGCAATGGCGCCGCATCGAACCAAGGTTTTAGTTTAGGATTTTCCCTTTTCTAGTGTCTTGATACGATTGCACCACGTTGTGCCATGTGTTAAAATTGGGATTTTGAGTTAAGTTTTGCATATTTAATTCCCAAGGGCATTTAATTTCTTTTCCCTCACCCCATTCAGTCTAAACACGGGATTTAAGTCCCCAAAGAGCACTAATTTCTCATTATTTTCATAATTTACTCAAATTAAAGTAGCCCTCTTTAACTAATAAACCCTAGACATTAAAATTCAAGATCAAATCTCAAGAATTCACCATTAATTCCCATGAATTCATCAACCCAAGTATGTTAAGAGTTCATCCAGGGGTTTCTTTTACCTATGGAGTCGAAGTATCCAATATTAAATTCAAAAATTGTGATCTTTACAATTTATTATAATTTTAAATTGTGATTTTAACCATCAACTCCCATGAATTATAATCTTACACCATGTTTCCATATAATTGTTGTTGTTATTAAACCCCATATGTTTTAATGTTGTTATTCGCTGATTTAATTCATAATTAGTGATGTTGATATTGAAATCATGCTATTTCTACAAGCCTTAAACTATTCCTAGGCTTAGCTTGAACTATGAACATCAAGTGTTTGATGAAATGCCTATAAGAATAAAATTTTGATTAATGCTTTCATATTGTGTCCTCCTAGTTTAGTACTATTTTGCAATTATTGCTATCGAGGCCTAGGGTTATAAATACCTAAAAACTTAGTTGTTACTTAGTTTCAGTATCTTTAGAATAGTTCAGAATATGTTATAAGCATTACAAGTTCAGTCAGTCATCAAAATCAGTTAAACTTAGAAAAATTTATTATTCCGATTAAGTTTAGCTGGGAGTAGGATTTAGCACCAAGCAAATATAGTAATGATAGCTTCCCTGTCAAATAGACAGAGTTGTTAGTAGCAATCCTTATACTCCAGAACTACATATCCAATATAGGATATGAGAAGTCACCCATCAGTTTAGGCTTGACTACCTTCCATGGGTCACCTATCAGTTTAGGCTTAACACCCTTGGTCCTTTGGGACAGTACATTAGTTTATCCATATAGCCAGTGTTAGTACCCGTGGTACGGTACTAAGATCCTTCCAACTGGGGTCACAGGTTGGACCTCAAATTTACTTATTAAGGCATATCGGTTAGATAATAGCTCCGACAGTCTCAGTCCAGTCATCAGATCAGTGATTTAGTTTCATATTTATTTGACCATAGCATACAGATATCAGTTATTCAGTTATCGGTATTTACTATTTCAGATTTCAAATTATATTCAGAACACGTTTAATGCTTGGTTATGCACCTTTAGAATTTATAGTTTCTATGTATTCCATTCAGTATGTCATGCTATATACATTCAGTCAGTTATTATTCATGGACATAAAACCATGCATATCAATCTACCTTATTTAGCATACCAGTACATTCAAAGTACTTACTGTATAGTCTTTTTTTGCGCTATGATATATAATATCATAGGTTCAGATTCTCAATTCTCAGATTGCACATAGACCTTCCAGATTATCAATCATAGCAGTGGTGAGTCCTCATATTTTGAGGATAAACTATATTTATTTTCATGTTGTTAGTTCAATATTTAGTTGGAGTTAGTTGGGGCTTGTCCCATCAACTCCCATTTAGTCTGTTTAGAGGCTTTTGGATGTTTCAAATAGTTAGTCAGTTATCAAATTTCATTGATCATTGTTAGATGTTTTATCAACATTATCAGTTTTGTTTGCAAATTTTATCAGAATTTATTACTTAAAACCTTATGGTATTCCTCAATAAAATTTTGCATATGACCTTTTGTTATCTATTTTACTCAGCGCCCACAGAAGGTACCAACTCATGGGTTAGCTTGTGGTCCCTCGGCATTATAAGCACTATGTGGCACCCAAGGTGTACACTCAGGGCATTACAAAACTATTGCATGGTATAACTTGGTAATGAAACCTTAAATGGTTTAAATGGTTTGGAAAAGTTAAATGGTAAGGTCTTGGCGGTTATGGTTAATCTAATTGAAAGCCTTGCGGGGTACAAAGGAATCCCACAAGCCAACATATTAATGTTCACTTGTTGGGTACATGGAATTCCCTCAAGTAAACTTGATAATGTAATCGATAGGTACATGGGAATCCCTTATCTTTAAAAGGTCAGCTAAGGACATTACTTATAAGCTATAGTCGGTATAACGATACCACTACCCATATCCTTGGTTAATAATAATTGGAATGGTGGTTTGGTTGTGTGGTAATGGTTTTAATTAAGCAATAATGGCGGGGTGTGATAGTTATCCTTGAAGGTATGAGTCCAATGCACGAACACTAAAAACTCATGTTTGTCGACATGAGGATTGGTCATGACGACTATATATGATACTTATAGGGTAAATGAGAATCCCCTAAGTACATGTGTGTATATATATCATGGAGAGCGAAAGGTTCTTGGTAATCCCCTACTATATGGTATTTTTGGTTCATGCAGCTACACGTATTGGGTCCCGTTCAGGGGGGTTACACTGGACCCATATATCCTATGGGTGGTTCTAGGATAGTTAAGCTACTCATACCTAGGTTAATGGTTTTAATGGTATGTTAAACCCAGCTCACTTTCCTAGCATGGTTATATATATATGTGTGTGTGTGTGTTTGTTTGTTTGTGTGTATATGTATATATATACATACATATATATACACATGCATACATACATATATATATATATATATGTATGTATGGTTGTGAATGTTTTTGGTTGGTTTACTTGGTTTTAAAGGTTGTCATTATTTTATTCTTATCCTAAGTACTTGCTAGTGTTCACCTGCTAACCTATCTTTGTGTTGTTATATCCCCACGAGATGCAGGTATCTTCCATTCTACTTCTCCTACTTAGTGATTGAATTCGAGATCAGCTCGGTTGGGTTGAAGTGATGAACTTCTACATTTTGGAAGGCTCCATTTGATATTATGGATGTCTTTACATACTTTGGTTATTTGATAGACATTGGTATAAGCTATGGTTAGGGGCATGTCTAAACTAGGTATTGTTTTACTTTTGGTTAGAGTCTTTGTAGAACTACTATTTATTGGTATGGGCCGTGTCGGCAATAGTGTAAGCCTTAGTATTATCATTGGTATTGGTTTGATACCGTTTGACTTTATTTATGGTTGTTCATTAATTTTATGTTTTGGGATTATATATATAATTACATTGGAACTCATTTAGTATGGGTTGTATGGATTGGTTTACAATTTTCTTTTGGTTTTGGTTACTGGTTAGATAATGCATGGTTGGACTTGTTTGGGTTATCATGGTCATGGACCTATCCCAGAGTCTGTAACTGTAATAAACATTATCTTTTTGTATGTTCGAAATTCATCTAACTCAAGGTATGCATATTTGGAGGTTGGGTTGGGTACCGGGGGTGGTCCTCAGTCCTAGTTGGACTTGGGATGCCTAGTACGACAAGGCCCCAGTTTGGGTCACGTCAAATATATCTGGTTAAAAGAAATTTATGATTCATTTTTATACAGGTGCATTAGATATGAGGCTATGGAGATCATGGATTAGGGTAAACGGTTAGTAGGTAGTAATGTTTTGACTTATTGTTCGGCAGGTTTAGATTTGGTGGAAATCTAGGAGCATTATATTTGTCGTAGCTTTAGCCTCATCTATGTATTTTGTTTGCTTTAAATATCTCTTATCGTCTATTGTATATTGTGTTTCAATTGTTGCATTTATTTTTGAATCGATTCTCTGAATGTTATTCACTGCTTTCCTTACTAATTGGCATGTTTTCCTTCTCTCGTAATATTTCCTTAATACGGGTTACTGACATTAATATCTTCATGGTAGTGATTTCTTGGAGCAGAACAAAGAATAACTTTAATGGTAGAGATTTTCATAAATCCTCCACCACATTGTTGCCTAGGTTTCCAAGCACAATAGTTTATTCAGTTTAGTTCACCAACTTAAAACATATGTAAATATCTTTTTACTTCTAATATATATTCAATAATGCTATCCATTCTAGATTATAAAAATTTTCTCTATGTAGCTTAAATTTGATTAATTAGGATTTCTAAATATTTATATTCATTATAGTAATAGTAAAGTCTTGATAATGATCAGTTAAAATTCACGTGCAACGTGCGTACCCTAAACTAGCATAACAAATACGAAGAAGTAATTTTTAGTATTTTTTATTTATTATCTAAATTTACAATTATTCACTTCATAAAATTACTTAACTAGATTTTAATTTTTAATTGGTAGAAATTTAGTTTATGAAGAAACAATGTATTTATTTTGTTGCTAATGAAAAACAAGTTTTGTATAGATAACAAATTAATTTACTGTGGTGACCGAAAAACCTATGGGAGTTTTTAAAAGTGGATACCACTTCCACATGATAATTTTTTTTCATTCTCAACTTCATCACAAAATAGTAATCTAAAAGCCCATTTTGAATTAACAATTCAGATCTAGAGTATAGAGAAGTATGCGAAGCTTCAAAAACAAGCAAGTGTAATCCCACTACGGTAGGGCGGCTCAACACCATTAGGGGCCTAAAGCCAACTTTGATGAAAGGCATTGATATATTTTTTCAAGAAAAAACTATATAATAGATAATTTTTATTTAAAATCTACTGTTTTACCTTTTTCAGATGCAAAATTATTAATAATTGTCTTATAATCGATTTCTTCTAATAATTTTTTTAATTGATAATATACCTAATCCACTCAATCTTTCTAAAGACATTGTTGATCTCAAGTAAGATTTTATCAGTTTTAATTTTGGAAAACTTCTTCATAAGAATAGTTAACATTATTCTATAAGCAATATAAGTATTCAGAAAAGAATCGAGTCTTTTTATTTGATTGAATATATCAATTAAAGTACTGTCATTTACTTGTATTTTCTCCCTTAACAATCTCAACTCAAAAATAAATGTATAACATCAATATCAGATTGATTATTATATTTTAAAGAACATTTAAGGTTAAGACAACGTTTATTCAAATTCTCATCATCTAGTGATCTCAATTTTTTTACCACTAAATAGAAATCCAAAAATATTTTCATAAGCTTCAAATTGTTCAAATCTATTTTGAAGAGCAACAATAGCTTGGTCTACTATATGTAAGAAGTAATCAACTCTAAAAGATTCTTCAGGAAACTTTGTGATTTCATTATTAACATTCGCATCAAATTATTTTTTTTCTATGTATTACACGTTTAGTGCGAAATTCAGATTCTATATTCATCTCAAATGCAATTTCTTTAGCAAAAATCATAGCACTTAAGAATCCTGGCTCTATATTTTAAAAAAAATGAAATTAAACCCCTTAAATTATCTATAGAAACATCAATATGCAAAGCTTTTGATTGCAAGGATTTGCTAACTGAATTAACTGCAAATAAAATATAATGTGAAATAGTCATACCCGATAAAAACTCAGAATTTTCAAGCTCATAGGTTGCAAAGAAATTAGCTTCACTTTTAGTTTTTGGATCCTCACTAATTTCAACTAATTTCAATAAAGCATCTCTTATTTGTGGAGTTTGAAATATTATGGCCTTAACACTTTCAATACGACTTTCTTATCATGCTTGTGATAATGATAGATGAGATAGACCAGGTACACTATATTTTAAAACTTTCCATCACCTAGTAGAAGAAGAAAATAGTGTATATATATGTTGTACAACTCTAAAAAATAAAATAGCATTTTTGCAAGAATTAGCAACATCACAAAGTACGAAATTAAGATTATGACAACCACAGAGTACAAAATGATCTGGGATTTATATCTAAAAGTCTTTTTTTGAACTCCTTGGTATTGTCCCTTCATACTAGATCTATTATTATTCCTTTCTTCTCTTAAATTATCAATGCTAAGTCCAATATTTTTAATTCATCTACAATAACTTCAAAAAGAGCTTTACCTCTTGTATCATCCACTTTTAAAAATTCTAAAAAATACTCAGTAACTTTTATTGGAGTTGTTGAAGTATCCACACTTTGCAATATAAAAGACATTTGTTCTTGATGACTAGGATCCGGAGTGCAATCAAGTATAATTGAAAAATATTTTATTTTTATGACTTTTTTTAATAATTTTATTTTTAATTTCACTCGATAATAAATTCATGACACGACACGACCCCGGGCCTTGTCGTAATGGGTATTCCAAGTCCAACCAGGATCGGGGAACACCCCCTATTACCCAACCCAACCACCTATGTCCATCCTTAGATAGGCTAAATTTCAAACACATAATAAGATAGCGTTATTGTTCGCATAGACTCTAGGATCGGGTCATAACTGTGACCGACCCAACCGAGTCCAACCGTACCCCACAAACCACCAAACCATACCAAACCAAATCATAGACCATAAACCAAAGGGAATAACAAAATATAATATGAAGATCAATCCCAATTTGTAATAGGATAGAACAACTATCAATATCATCCAATGATGTCAACCCACTGACTTATTCTAATGCCAAGGCAACATCAATAACAATCCCGCCCATACCAACCCCCAGAAGTGCCACAAAGCCTCTATCCAAAAGAATAAACAGATCAGGTTGGGACATGACCCCAACCATGGCCAAAACCAATATCCAAAATAAAAGAGAAGTGGCTAAAGAAATCTATAACAAGAAATGATACCTTCCAAAAGGATGGAAGCTCACCACTTAAGTCCAAATGTTGATACCAAATTTGCATGCTAAACAGGAGGAGGAGAATAGTTGATTCCTGCATAGCGTAGGTATACAGATGTCAGGAGACGGGGTTAGCGAGTGACTGCTAGAATGGATCTCAAGATAAGAATAAAATAATGTTAGCCATAAAGCCAAGTAAAATCATACTTAATGCATAAAACCATACATATATAAGTGTCGGAAAAGGGGAATAGGTTTAGGATGAACTCAAAACCTTTACCTGGGTTTTATAGCTTTGTCGTCCTAACCACCCACGGGCCATATGGGTTCAGCTCCCCCTGATGAAAGAGCCCCAGTGCGTGTAGCAGCACGACAAGGGAATATCTCATAGGATGACTAATACATCCCCCAATATAAAAATGTGACACCTGCACATGGTCATCAGGACCCCTCATGTCGAAAAATATGAGTTTATCATTTTGGTCCCTCCGGGACCGCCACCTTTCACGTCTTAGCTACACACCCCGCTATTAATGACCAATTAAAAGCATGTCCAACAATGTATTTAATATTTATAACCAAGGCCAATATTGGTGGTATAATTATACCACCCCTTACTTGCAAGTAATATCCATAGCCAAACTATTTAGGTTAAGGGGACTGTATGTGCCCTTACATATACCATATTGAACCCACTTGGGAGACTTTCATGTTTTCCACAAGAATAACCATTTAGCTTTAGCCTATTCAAACCATTTAAGCCATGCATAAATCTTTTGTTCAATTTAAAACATTCAAGATTTCAATTAAAAAAAGTCAATGTGATGACCATATCTTTATAAGCATTTTATCAAACATCTTGGGGGAATAATATAACCATAACCAATTCCAAAGGCCACTAAGCTAAAGAATTAATAGAAAAAAATCACCAAGACAAGCCCCAAAGCAATCCATAAGATGAAACTCTAGCATTCTTTCCTTAAAAGCTCTTAAGAGAATTATAGAGTGTTTGGAATAGTTTCTAAGTGTTAATGAATAGAATAGTAGGGTAAATAACCTCCTAAGTGTATTAGAAGTCGTGGGTCCTAGTTAGGGTAAGTAGAGAAATATCTCGAATACCCCTATTTAAATTCCTTAAAGCCCATCACAAGGATACGACTGACTCATATGAGTCGTACCCTTCAATATGATTGGTATCCAACACTCGTATCCAAGCCTCAACCCTTATATCTAACACTATCCAATTATGACTCAACCAACTATGTCGTAGCCATAGTATATGATCCATACCACAACCCATATCCCTGGCAGAATAAAATACCAGGAGGATTAAACACTACCTACCATACGAGTCTCTGATATGACTCATACCAAGCCCTACGACTCATACCTTTAAGTCATACCCATTTTAGTGACCAAAACCATCCCACCAACTAACACTGGTCAGCATATGGTAGGACTATACCACTCATACCCTAGGATACAACTTGTAACCATGAGTTGTATTAGGTCCGGAGAACGAATTTTTAGGAAATTGTTGAAGGGTCAAAACCCAGGATGTTTCAATCTCCCCCACTAGGAACATTCATCCCCAAACGACAAACAAGGTAGAGGTAACCACACACAGAGTCATTTACATTATACAAACATCCCTTCAACAAAGATTGAAAACAAAGAGGCAAAGATGTTAATCTTTCCTTTAACAAAGTCTAAAAATAGAACTGTGTGCAAGAGAAATACTCTCCGCACGAATCACAGGAGCAGAAAACAAATGCGGATACTTGGACTTCATGTCCTCTTCTGCTTCCCAAGTAGCTTCTTTCACCTTATGGTTTCGTTATAGAACCTTAACTGAAGCCACATCCTTGGTCCGTAACTGATGTACTTGCCTATTTAATATCTCAATCAGGACGTCTTTATAAGACAAAGAATCCAAAATACTCAATTCTTCCAAAGGATCAATCAAAGAAGGATCACAAAGACATTTCCTCAACATAGAAACATGAAAGACCGGATGAACCAAACTAAATCTAGATTGCAATTCCAACTCATAAGCAACATTTCCAACTCTCCACAAAATCATATAAGGACCAATGAACTGAGGTCTGAGTTTTTTTTTTACCAAACCACACCACTCCCTTTGTGGTAAACACCTTGAGGAACACTTAATTCCCGACCTCAAACTCCATGCCTCTACGCCTAATATCTGCATAGGATTTTTGATGACTATGGGTAGCTTTAAGCCTATCCCAAATCACCTTAAACTTTTCCATCGCCTGATAAACCAAATTTGCGCTAAATATGTCCGCTTCTCCAAGTTCAAACCACCTAATAGGAGATCTAAATCCCCTACCATACAACGCCTCAAAAAGAGCCATACCAATACTCGAATGGTAACTATTGTTGTAAGAAAACTCCACCAAAGGTAGATGCTCAACCTAATTGACACCATAGTCAATCACATATGCCCAATGCATATCTTCCAATGTCTAAATAATTCCCTCTGCTTGCCTATCCAATTGTGGATGAAAATCAGTACTTAGACTAACCTTTGTCCCCAAACCTTTCTCAAAATACCACCAAAAATAAGACATAAAATGCATCCCACGATTAGAGATAATCAAAATATGTACCCCATGCAGCTCCATAATCTCCTGAAGACATAATCGCATATAATCCTCCACCGAAAAGTTAGTCTGCACTAGTAAGAAATGGCAGACTTAGTCAACATATCTATGATGTCCCAAATTGAATCATACTAATTCTGCGATCGAGGAAGACTGGTAACAAAGTCCATATTGATCACTTCCCACTTTCATTTGAACAAATCAATTTCTTGATATAACCCTTCTAGACTCATGTGCTCAACCTTAACCATTTAACACATTATGTACTTGGCTATGTAATAAGCAACATCCTCTTTCATGAGATTCTACCAGTAGATCTCTTCGATATCATGATATATCTTAGTCGAGCTAGAATGAACAACATAGCATGACTCATGCGCCTCAGCCAAAACCCTTTATCGCAGCCCATTAACATCAGGAACACACAACCTCCCTTAGTACTGTATAGTACCATCACCATTGATCTCAAACACCACTACCTTTTGCCCACCAACATCACTCCTAATTTTTATTAAGATAGGATCTAGCACTTGCTTCTCTTTAATCTCTGCACCAAGATATGACTAAACTATTTTTTTCACCATCACACCACTATCCGTAGAGTCCAAGAGATAAACTCCAAGATTAGCCAAGAGGTGAATATCATTTACCAATTCTCTCTTGCCTTCCTTCAAGTGACCCAAACTTCACATGGATAACCGCTAAGAGCATCAGCAACCACATTAGCCTTACCTAGGTGGTAGTGAAAACTCATATCATAACTCTTAAGAAGATCAAGCCACTTCCTTTGTCTGAGATTAAGCTTTTTTTCGAGTGAATACGTACTAAAGAAACTTGTGATCAAAAAAGACATCCACGTAAGCACCATATAAATAATGCCTCCATATTTTCAAACCAAACACAACCACCAACAACTCTAAAACATGAGTAGTATAATTCCTCTCATGAACCTTCAACATCTTAGAAGCATTGGCAATCACATTCCCATGCTGTATCAAAACACAACCAAGCCCTACCCCAGATGCATCACAAAAAAACACAAACCAATCATTGCCTTCCAGTAAGGTCAAGATTGGAGACGAAGTCAACTTATTATTTAAATTCTCAAAACTCCCTTCACAAGCATCTGACCAATAAAACTTAACCTTCTTCTGAGTTAACTTAGTCAAAGGAGTAGCTATCAAAGAAAAGATTTCCACAAACCGCTTATAATATCTAGTTAAACCTAAGAAGATCCGACAATCAGATTGAGTCATGGGCTTAGGACACCTCTTTACCATACCAACCTTCTACGAATCCACCATGATCCCTTCACTAGAAATAATATGGCCCAAGAAAGTCACATCGTTCAACCAAAACTCACACTTAGAGAACTTGGCATACAACTATTGTTCCTTTAAGATTTGCAACATCACACAGAGGTGATTAGCATAATTCACCTCACTCTTCAAATAAACCAAAATGTCATCAATAAACACAAAGATAAAGAGATCTAAATAATTTCTACACACCCTGTTCATTAAGTCCATAAATACTGCCGGAGCATTAGTCAACCCAAATGACATCACCAAGAACTCAAAATCCCTATACCAAGTACGAAAAATCATCTTAGGGATATCCACCTCCCTAATATTAAGTTGATGGTACCCAGGCGGAAGATCTATCTTAGATAAAAACTTGGCATCCTGTAACTGGTCAAACAAATAATCTATTCGGGGAAGAGGATACTTGTTCTTGGCAGTCACCTTGTTTAACTACCTATAGTCAATGCACATCCAAAGGGAACCATCCCTTTTGCACATAAACAATATTAGTGCACCCTATGGAGAAACACTACGACAAATAAACCCCTTATCCATAAGATCCTTAAGTTGCTCTTTGAGATCCCTCAACTCAACCGAAGCCATTCTATATGGAGAAATAGAAATTGGATGAGTGTCTGGAAGCAAATCAATACCAAACTCTATTTCCCTATCTGGAGGAACACCAATAAGATCATCTGGAAAGACCTCTAGAAACTCATTAACCATAGGGACAAAAGATAAAGAAGGACCTTTCGAGTTAGACTCTTTAACCCAGACCAAGTGATAAAGAAAACTCTTAGAGATTATCTTCTAAGCTCTAAGATAAGAAATAAACCTCCCCCTGGGAGCTAAGGAACTACCTTCCTATTCTATAATCGGTTCACCAGGAAACTTAAAGATAACCCTACGGGTCTGAAAATCTACAGACGCATAACAAGAATGCAACCAATCCATACCTAGAATTATATCAAAATCTACCATATCTAACTCAAATAGATCCACCAAGGTCTGCTTGCCACCAACAGCTATGACACACCCTCTATAGACTCTCTTAGAAATAACTGAGTCACCTAGTAAGGTAGAAATAAAAAAAAAAGTATGAGATAACTTTTGGATTAAAACCAAAAGACACATCCACATATGGAGTCATATAAGAAAGAGTGGACCTCGAATCAAGCAAATAATATACATCATAAGAGGAAAGTTGTAATATACTAGTAATGATATCAAGTGATGCCTCGGATTCTTATTGGGAAGCCAAATCATACAACCTATTTCGACAAACACAAGAACCAGAAGCAGTAAAAGAGCGGATGCCACCCCACTTGGTGTAGGAGCAGAAGATGAAGCCATAGGAATCTTTTTTAACCCCGTAGCAACCTTATTGATTGAACAATTCCTAAGCCGATAGCCTACCTAGAAATTCTTAAATCATTTATCACTTCCTTCCTCACAAAAACCTCGATGAGAAAGACCACAGAATCAATAAAGAGGATACAAAAAAACTGACTGACCTCCACTCGCCTGATATTAGGAAACTTTTGCTTAAGAATTTTTATCACCTTGATGATACTTGTCTCCCAACAGATAAATAGCACTAGCAAAAAATAAGCCCAAACTCCCCCACTTCTTTTTCTACCACTTGCCATTATCTCTACCACCCAAAGACTGAGCACCTCTCTGATTGGAAAACCTGCTCCTCTTTCACTGCCTATCCCCAAACTTTATCTGCTTCTTTTTCTCATTCTTAAACTACTATATATGAATATTCAACCTTGAGATGTCCATATCTGTAATCAGCAAGGTAGTCTTGCTCTCTAGAATCAAATCTTTATTCAACCCAAAAGTGATCTTCCTCATTCTCAACCTTATACCAGCCACTAAATTAGGAGCATACCTTGATAGCTGATAGAACTTCAAAGCATATTTCTTTACAGACATCCTCCCTTGCCTGAGGTTCATAAACTCTTTCATCTTTGTTTCCCTCAACTTTAGAGAAAATAACCAATCCAAAAAGGCATTAGAAAAGGCCTCCCATACCCCATTCCTTTTATATATCACCTCTATCATGTCCCACTCCTCATACCACTGATAAGCAATATCCTTGAGCTAATAAGCAATAAAGTTAAATCCCTCTACATTAGTAGCCTGCATTACCCAAAAGATCTTTTCCATCTCATCCAAGAATCCATGTGGATCCTCTACCATATTCACCCCGATAAAAGTTGAAGGAGCCATCATCAAAAATTGACCAACCCTTGTGGCCTCAAAAGACAAAGCACCTCAGTCTAAGCAGCAACCAATTGGGCAATGACATGAATAGACTAAACAAATTCTACGTTATTCATATTTCCCTGAGAGACTTAAGGAAAACTATCCAGAATAGGAGAAACTCCAGTACCATCAGGAATAGGACTATGAGATCGAAGATATACTCCAGACGTAGGACGTACCCCTTCTGCATTATCCCTAGATAGGATAAAAGAATTTCATTGTGTTCTAAATATTGGAGGCATGATATAAAAGATGAACAAACAAGGATTAGGAGATATTCCAGGATTGAGAACTCAATCTTGAAGATAGAATACCGAGAAAGTGAAATATTCCTAAATTTCTTGCACCCTCTTTCTTATGAGTATGGCGTGCTTCACACCCCTAAAAAATACTCTACTCGATATGGCTTTGTGGATTTTCAGTTGACTATAAACCTAGGCTTTGATACCAACTTGACACGACCCAACCTTGGGCTTTTTCCTAATAGGCACCCCTTGTCTAACTAGGATCGAGGACTGCCCCTATTACCCAACCCAACCACCTATGTCTAGCCTTAGATGGGTTAAATTTTTAACCCATAACAATATAGCATTATTGTTTGTATTAGGACTCTGGAATATGGTCACAACCATGACTGACCCAACTAATTCCAACCATACCCCACCAACCGCCCAACCAAACCATAGACCATAAACCAAATAGAATACCAAAACATAATACGAAAATCAATCCCAAAATATAATATGATGGAACAACCAATAATATTATCCAATGATATTAGTCCACCAGCTTATTCCAATGCCAAGGCCGACATCAATAATGATTCCACCAATACCAACCCCCAAAAGTACCAAAAATCCTCTATCCAAAAGAATAAACAAATCGAATGGGGACATGCCCCCAACCATGGCCAAAACCAATATCCGGAATAAAATAGAAGTGTCTAAAGAAACCTATAACATGAAATAATGCCTTCCAAAAGGATGGAAGCTCAGCACTTCAGTCTAAATGTTGATACCAAATCGGCATTCTAAATAAGAGGAGTGGAATGGTCGATTCCTGCATAGCGTGAGTATACAGCCGCCAGTAGACGGGGTTAACAATTGACTGCTAGCATGAATCTCAGGATATGGATAAAATAGTGCCAGTCATAAGACAAAGTAAAACCATTCATAATTCATACAACCATACATATATAAGTGTTTAGCATGTACTTAAAACCTTTACCTGGGTTGTATATCTTGCCGTCCTAACCACCCATGGGTCATATAGGTTCATCTCACCTTGCTGAAAGGGTCCCAATATCTATAGCCGCACGATCATAGAATATCCTATGGTAGGAATAGTACATCCCCTCATTATAAATGTGACACATGTACATGGTCATCAAGACCCCTAATATCGGCAAATATGAATTCCCAATTTTGGTTCCCCGAGGACTACCACCTTCTGCAGATTAACTACACACCTTACCATTAATGCCTAATTGTAACCATATCCAACAATTTATTTACCATTTATTAACCAAGGTTAATATTGGTAGTGTTTTCATACCATCCCTTATTTATAAGTAATATCCATAGCCAAACCATTTAGTTTAAAGGGATCGTAAGTACCCTTCCATATACTATATTGAATCCACTTGGGAACTTACTTGTTCTACACAAGCATAACTATTTAGACTTTAGCCTTTTCAAACTATTTAAGCCATGCATAAATCCTTTGTTCAGTTTAAAACATGCAAGAGTTCCATTAATAGAAGTCAATGCAATAAACATATCTTTATAAGCATTTTATCAAATATTTTGGGGGCATAATATAACCATAACCAATTCCAAAGACCATTAATCCATCACCATGTAATAAAATTGTCCAAAACCACCATTAATGAATATAAAAATATAATTAAAATCATAGGAAACCATAACCAAGCATTCAATATCAAAACCCCCAATAATAGTTGAAAACCATAATCATGAAATTGTTAAACCATGAAATCAATTATATAAATCATGCCTTTAGTTGAAATTACAATAAGGGAATAGAATCATACCTTATGCTGAAGAATTTATGGAAGGAAATCACCAAGAGAAACCTCAAATCAATCCGCAAGATGAAACCCTAGCCTTCTTTCTCCAAAAGCTCTTGAGAGAATTATGGAGTGTTTTGGAATAGTTTCTAAGTGTTAATGAATATAATAATAGGGTAAATAACCAACTAAGTATATTAGAAGTTGTGGGTCCTAGTTAGGGTAAGTAGGGAAATATCCAGAATACCCCTACTTAAATCCCTTAAAATACGTCACAAGGATACAACTGACCTATATAAGTTGTACCCTCCTATACAATTGGTATCCACCGCTCGTATACAAGAATCAACTCTTGGATCAAACACTGTCCAATATACGACTCAACCAACTAAGACGTAACCATAGTATACAATCCATACCCATAACCCGTATCCCTGGCAGAATAAACTACTAGGAGGACCAAACACTGCCCACTATACGAGTCTCTAATACAACTCATACCTATCCCTACGACTCACACCTCTAATCCTTACCTATTCTAGTTACCAAAATCATCCGACCAACTAACACTAGTCGGCATACGATAGGACCATACCACTCGTATCCCAGCATACGAACCGTATCCTTGAGTTGTATTGGGTCCGAAGAACGAATTTCCAAGAAATTTTTTAATGGTCGAAACCTAGGATGTTTCAATTAGTTAACTCATTTTGTGTATTATGTCCTAGTAATGATTGTGAATTTCATCATGTTTAATTATCGAAAATTTCCTTGCTTGATTAGATTAAATTCAACAATCATTTCAATAAGACTTAAGAAAATTTCTTTATTCCCTTGATAAATCTTCTCATTTTTTTCCTAAATGCCAAATTATTTTTCAAGAGCTTTTTACGGCAATAATTCATGATAATACATCTTTCCAGTGCTCTCTATCCTTATTGATTTGATTTTGAGAATCCTTATCAATCATTTTAGTTTTCTTCAATGTTATTTCTAAATCAATCTATGCACCCATATTAATAATGTGTTCATTTGATATCTCATGAGTTTTAAGCTTAGCACTAAGATTTTTTGAATCTCTACTACCTTCACTTTCTATTTACTATTACTTCTATTAGAATTTGTATTAAACAACTTACAACAAAAATAAAATACTTTATCCAAATCTCTAAATAAATTAACCATTTTATTTTATGTCTTTATCCATTTGTTAAAACTTGAAAATAATGGACACTAGAAAAATGTCTTGATAATTTATCATTTGGAAAATTTGTATCACTAATTCTAATTGGTCATTTTTCACTAGTAAGTCCGTCAATTTCTATCAATATTGATCCATTAACTAGGATCATATATATTTTTAGAAATACAATTATTTGGTTCATTAAGTTCTTGATTTTCTTGAGGATCTATATTAGATTTCTCACTAATTTCATTATCTTTTTTTTAAGCGTATTAGTCCTATCATCTAATTTAAGTGAATTAATAACTTGCTCATCTTGAGAACATTCTCCTATATTTTATAATTTTATTATTTTATTATTTAATAAAAATTTATCAAGAGCTCCTTTTTGAGATTCTACCAAAGTTTTAATTCTTCCTTTTTTCCTAAGTTTTGAAGCACAAAATTCATATTTTCTAGTTGACATATTTAATTTTTTAAAATATCAAAAAGATTAATTTATATTTAATATCTACAAAATTAAAAATTCAAAAAAAATCAATAAATAACAAAATATGTTTACCAAATACCAATATATATGCATACACAATTATTTAACAGAAAATAATATTATTAATAATAAGAGAAAATACATTTTTTCCTCTGAACTTGTCTCCATAACTTACTGTAGACTCTAAACTACGAGGGTAATTATAAAACCCCTTAATAACTTTCAAGTGAATTGAATTCAACACCTACAGCTGACATGGCAAAAATAAGAAACGCGTGAGTTTTTTTAATAAGAAGGGCCCACTTTATTAAATATATATATATAATTATATATATATAACAAGAAAATTTAAAAAAAAAAAACCCACCCCTAAACCCATCTTTCATTTTCTTCGTAACACCCCCCTTCCCCCCACTCCCCAACACCCTATTTCTTCATCTTCTTCGTACCCCCCACCCTTTCTTCGTCTTCTTCATAACCCCACTCGTCTTCTTTATTCCAAATCCTTTACTAAACTTATTTGGTTATTTTTCTTCACAATTTCCAATCTTTTACTTGATTTTCATTACTTCAATGCTTCTCAACTTCGTATCATCGTTCTTTAATCTTCTATTGTTCAAAACCTTCATAAATTACAACAATGTTGATTTTCATTAACTGAAAATTTGATTGGTATCTTTCTATCGAACAAGGTCATCGTCAATTTGATGTAAATTTTCCTATATTTTTACATCTTACGCTTATCAAAAATTCATAAAATTTGATGAATTCAATTTTGTATAATCGGGTGAATGGGTTGGTAGACTTGTCTGTTGTTAAAGAGAAATTAATGTCATTTTTGATTCAGTTGATGCTATTGAAGTATTTTACTAATTTTAAAAATCAATGGCAAGGGTGATCGTTATTTAAAAAATAAAGAAAAATTTACAGGGTATTTCTTCTCTATACCAATTATCGTTCAAGAGAAAGAAAATCAAAATAAATTTGTAAGTGTGCATGTGTGATTGTTGTTTTTGTCGAGTGGGTGAAGAGTGATAATCTTGTGTTAATGGTGAAATTTTTGATGTTGTTGTAGTAGTGAACTGGCGTGGTATGGGTGGCAATGGGGGTGGGGGTGAGGGTGGGGGTGTAAAGAAGAAAGTGAATTTCTTTTTTGTTTTTATTATTTTTATTTTATATATATGTGTAGCACCATTTTTTAAATAAATATTATGTGGCAGTGACGTGGCAGTGACTTGGGCGTGTGTGTAGTACACCTCCCTTTGTGAGAGTGGTAACATATCTTTAGGGGGTATTTAATTCACTTGAAAGTTATTAAGGGGGTATATAATTGTCCGTGTAGTTTAGGGTCTAAAGTAAGTTATGAAGACATGTTTAGGGGTGAAATGATGTATTTTCTCAAATAATAATAATAATAAATAAATAAAAAATAGTAGAACCTGGTTTAATAACATGATCTGAAACTAATAACTTTAATCTTTATAAACTACAAGCAATCTTGATATTCATGAAAAATTGGATCAATAATAATATTATGAAAAAAAATCTTGAACAATTAAAGATTAAATGTTATAAGAATTAAAATAAACAAGAATTGATGGTAAATAAATAGGGAAGAATGAATATGTACATTATTTTCATCATTCAAGAAAAGGAAAATGAGAAGTATCATTTTAATTGAAAAGATAAAAAAAGAAAGTAATGGAATAATTTATTTTTGTTCTTCCTTCTATATTTTTTTTTACCTATATACATGTATTTAGCCTTTTTCAAGGCATACTCAAATCAAGTCCTTTATATTTGCCTTTTTCAGAGTTATACATTTCAAAAAAATGTTTAATACTAATTGGTACAAATGGGACCTTTACTTAATATAAAAGCACATATATACTGAATTAACAATTTAGATCTAGAGTTCACAGAACTACAGAAGTATGTAGAGCTTTAAATGTACCTAAAAATCTTTAAAGGAAGATTATGAAGAGGGGGACTTCAATATTGTGACTATTTTGAAAGAAAATTTAATAGGTTGTCTATATTACGTGTGTATTATTTTTACTTTCACGTGACACTTTCTCTCTTTCACACAAGACTAGATGAAATTTAAATGAGTTTCTTTTTCTCCTTTCATTATTTGCTGATAATGGTAAAATTTAAAGGGTGTTGTTATTTGGCACTATCTTGAGTCGGGGGTCTATCGGAAATAGCCTCTCTACTTCTTTGGAGGTAGCGGTATAGACTGCGTACATTCCACCCTCCCTTGGCCCCACTTTGTGAGAATACACTGGGTTTGTTGTTGTTGTTGTTTTGTGGCACTAACGAATTTGGCACTAGTGGCACTATATTCTTAAAAATATGACAATGTCCTTTAATAACAAAACTGTCTATTTTTTCCTGTAAAATGCAAAACTACCTTGGACTTTTCTTTATTATTTTCTTTAGACCCCAAAAGAATTTATGTTTTCCTCCAAAAGCAGAATCACTTTGACTTTTATTTCTTATTTTCTATTATTCTTTCATAAATCATAGGCAAAATGCTCTTCTGAACCTCTGTACTTGTCGGTTTTCTAAGTTGGACATTTCTACTTATATGTTTGTCATCTGGACCCTTGAACTCATTAAAAAGTAATATTTTGCACCCTTTGACCGTTAACCTTGCTTATGTGGCATTGAAATGATGACTAGGACAAAGAGAGTGTAGTCACTCGTCCGGGGGTGTGAATGAGGGTCAATTTTTGGTCAATTTTATATTAAAATAATTAAAAAATAAAAATAATATTAAAATTAAAAAAGGTTCTTTTTTTTCCACCATCTTTTTTAATTTAAAAATATTTTTAAAAATTTTAAAAAATATTTTTCCCTCCCCCAGCCCGTCCCCACCCCCACACCCCACCAAGCCCAATCCCACCCCATTCCCAGCCCCTTCCAGCCCCCCACTTTACCCCAATACTAGTCCAGCCCTTCCCCACCCTCATCTCTGCCCGTCTCCACACCCCATCCAGACCCATCCCACCCTACCCCCAAACCCATCTCGCCCAAGACCCCCAACCTCTTTACCTTACCCCAGCCCTATTCTTAGCTCTCCACATCCCACCAGCCCCATCTAGCCCCTCCCCACCCCACCCTCAACCCCCACACCCTCTCAACCCCATCCCCAACCTCATCCCCAGCCCTCCACACCCCATCAGCCCCATCCAGACCCTTTCCTCCCCACCCCAGCCCCTTTCAGCCCCCACACCCTACCCCAACACTCTTCCAGCCCTGCCTCCCCCACCATTTTCACTTTTTATTTTTTATTTTAATTTTCCCTCAATTCAATTCTTTTCTTTTTTTTTGAATTAAAATTTAAATTTAAAATTTTTTTATTTTTGAGGATAAAAATTTTAATTTGAATTGAAAGTGAGTGATAGTGAATATTGAGAAAAATTAGTGAATTTTGCTTAAAAAAAATTAATTTTTTTGTGAATTTGTTAAAGATTTTCAAATTTAAAAATCTAAAATTTATTATGTTTGTACATATGAATTTATAGTTAAAATTTTAAATTAGTTGGAGAAGAATTTTAATTATTTGGAATGGATTTGATATTTAATTGGTGAGAAAAAATAAAAATATTATTATTCAATTTTTTCTACAATTATAATTTTTTCTAATATAATTAAATTAATTTTAATATTTAATTTATTATTTAGCATTTTAAAAATGACTTGAAATTTAACGTAATACTTTTTTTATGATGTGGCAGCTGACATGGCAGATGTGGCAGCTGACGTGGTGAGAGTGTGTTGCACTCACCAAAAAAGGGTTTAAAATATTATTTTTTAGTGGGTTCAGGGGTCCAGATGAGAAACATGTAAGTAGAAGTGTCCAACTTACAAAACCGACATAGTACAAGGGTCCAGAAGAGTATTTTTCCTAAATCATAACTTACTCCACTCATTTTAATTAATGCTTATATTTTTACTTTTATATTCTACTTTTTTCTTACTTATCTAAGCTCTTTCGTCTGATTTGAAGACTTTTAATCACCATTTTTTACTTGTATTATATATTTTTTTTCTTCCAATACTTCTATCTATTTAGTCATTTTATTATACAAATTTTTTAACTTTTGTATTTTTTAATCATTTTTTAATTTTAAATCCTTTATATATCTCATCTACAAAATTCCTCCTATAAATGTTTTAAAAAAAGTGAATCCAAAATAATAAAAATATCTAACTAAGAGAAACCATGAATGAAATTTTTGGTATTGAAAATAGTGATATTTTAGTTGCTAAATTAATTTATTTACATAGTAACTAATAAATAATATGATTACTTTTAAAGTTAAATTCATTTTTTTTTTTACAAACAAAAGGAAAATTACCTTTAAATAGCAATTCAATTGATGGCTATCAAGGTGATATTTCAATTGTAAATTAATTAAGTTTGACTTAAAAATTTCAATGTAGAAATTTTATCTTAACTCCATATAACTAGCATGTTGAGTTTATATAGGTTTGACTGAAAATTTAATTGTATGCAAAGATGAACTAAATAAATAAAAATTATTAGGATCATCATATAATGTTATTCTAAAAAATTGGTCAAAAAATTATAATCATTGGATCACGAGTTCGAGACTAGGCAGACGCGTTAAAATATAAATTTATTTTACTTAAATTATATTTTAACTTTTTAAACTATTTTTATATTGTTTCACTAAAATTATTAAGTATTTTTATATTATTTTATCTAATAAAATTAAGTAGTTGGTAGAAATTAAATTCAGAAAAAAATTTCAATTCAATATTTTTTATCATTTTTCACTTCAACTCATAAAATTAAATCTTCAAAGAAAAAACTACATGGCTTAGCAAACATAAGGTCTTAATTATCTTATTTAGCGTAAGTTACAATTAATTACAATCCATTGTCTCTCTTTCCAATTAAATAAATCCATACAAGTGTGAACTATAAAATAGAAATACAAATACAATTGTATCAACGAATAGCAAAATATAAATAATGATATGAATACAAATATAATAAGTGTTTGTGGTATTTTCTTTATAATACATGATTTGTGTTCGACGCAGCCATATTTTATAAGAATCGCAAAAAAATATAAAATGGAACAAAAAATGTAGATAGGAAAAAACAAAAAGAATTAAAAAAGAGAAATAGAAGCTAGTGATGGAAAAAAGGAAAAAAAAGGAAAAAGAATGAAATGAAATTAGAAAAAAGAAAAAGAAAAATGCTAAAAGAAAAATTAGAGGAAAAGTGCCGAGAAAAATAAAAAAAGTAAAAAATAAAATAAAATGAAAGAGAAATAGAAGTTAGAAATAAAATAGAAAAAAAAAAAAGAAAAAAGAAATGATTTTCTTTAAGAAAAAAAATCTAGTCCACTAAATCTCCCGTTATGTGCAAGATCAGGGGAAGGGTCCCATAATAAGGATGTATTTTTAAAAAATGAAAATAGAAAAAAAAACATGTACATGTAATTACTCTCATTGAATTTTTATTTTATATCAAATAGAGTCAGTTTCATACAGTTGACACATTGGTTACAAATACTAATTTTGAAGTTACGTTATACCCCCCCCCCCCCCAATTGACTAAAATTTATGCTATTTTTTGAAAAAATTATATCTTAAAATCTACATTGAAGTGAAATTAAGTTATTAGAAGTTAACAATTGTGATGACTAAAAATTTAAAGCGTTTTTATATATTTTTGTTGAGAAATATATAAATAATTAGTCAACTTGAATATTGAAAAATGTTTTAATTATGCTTTTATATGCTTTAATAGTGGTTTTGGATAATTGGTTGCATGGGAATGGTTATTTGGCAATTGGTTTTGGTTTTGGTTTTGGAAATACTATGCCCTCAATATGTTTGATAAAATGTCTATGTGAATGTTTTCAATAAATTGTTGGATTTTAATGTAACTTATGCATGGTTTAAACTTGGTAATGGAACCCTAAATGACTAAATGGTTCAAAATGGTTTAAATAGAATGGTTTGGTGGTCATGGTTATGGTTAATTGGATTCCTTGTGGGGTAAAATGGAATCCCCCAAGTAGACATGTTAATGAACAACTTGTAGGGTACATGGGACTCCCCCAAACAACTTAATAATGGAACACTTGTGAGGTACATGGGACTCCTCCAAGTTAACTTGTTAAATGGGTACATGGGAATTCCTTTATCTGAAAAGGTTTAGCTAAGGACAGTACTTGCAAGTTATAGTCGGTATGACAATACCACTATGTATAGCCTCAGTTAATAATAATAGTTTGGTTGGTTAGAAATTCAATAATATCAGGGTGTGATAGCTAACCATGAAGGTGGGAGTTCAATGAACAAACACTAAACTCATGTTTACTAATAGGAGGGGTGGGGCATGGCAACCCTTTTATGATACTATGAGGTACACGGGAATCCTCTAAGTACATTAGGCATATGTATCATGGAGGGTGAGGGTACTTGAGAATCTCTTACTCTTATGGTATCTCTAATTCGTGCGGCTACATGCATCAAGGCCCGTTTAGGGGGTTAAAATGGACCCATATATCCTATGGGTGGTTAAGAACGATTAAGTTTCACATACCCAGGTAAATGTTTTCAAATACATGCTAAACCAGGTTTTTGTTCCCGATATGGTTATATATATATGTATGGTTTGTATGCATATGGTTGGTTTACTTAGTTTTACTGGTTGGCATTATTTTATCCTTATCCTGATTTATGCTAGTGTTCACCCGCTAAACCATCTTTGGTTGGTTGTATCCTTATGTGATGCAGGAACCGACCGTTCTACTCCTCCTAATTAGCTATCGAACATTCGGGATTAGCTACTGGATTAAACTGGTAAGCTTTCATCTTTACATAAGGCTCCATTTCATGGATGTTATTTGGTACTTTGGTTTATTTATGGGTATTGGTTTTGGCTATTTTTTGGGGAATGTTCCAATTGGATCTTGGTGTTCTCTTGGTTAGAGGCTTTTATGGAACTAGTATGGGTTAGAATGGGCAAGATCGGTAGGGGAGTCAACCTTAGTGTTGGCATTGGTATTAGGATGATATTAGTTAACTGTATTGTTGGATGTTTCATCCTCCTTATTTTGGGATTATATATAATTATTATGGAACTCATTTAGTTATGGTTTGGTTGGTTTAGCTATTGGTGGTGTTCACGATTGTACTCGATTGGGTCGGTCTTGTTAATAGACCTATCCCAGAGTTTGTAATTTGGATAGTTATTATATCTTATTATATGCTCGAAATTCAGCTAACTCAGGGTAGGTGGTTGAAGGTTGGGTTGGGTAACGGGGGTGATCCCAAGTCCTGGTTGGACTTGGGATGCCATTACGACAAGGCCCCTGGTCGGGTTAGGTCAAGTTAGTTTTAGAGATTTAGGTTCATGGTTAATTGGGAGTCCACAAAGTCGTGTCTAGTAAAGTCTCTCTTAAGGGAGTATAGCACGCCACACTGAGAAGAGAGAGACTATAAGGAATTTAGAAATGTTTCACTTTCTTAGTATTCCATTTTCAAGCTTAGAGTCTAAGTCCTGGAATTTTCTCTAATCCTTGGTTGTGCGCTTTTCAGATCATGCCTCATCAATATAGAACTCAAGGAAATCCTTCTTTCCTATCTGGTGACGATGTTGATGGAGTACACCCTACACCTGGAGTTCGCACTCAATCTCAGGTTCCAATCCCTGATTATTCTGGTGTTCCTTCGATTCCTACTAGTACTCCTTAAGGTGAGGTAACTAATGCAGAATTTCTTCAGTCGATTCATACTACTGCTCACTTGTTGTTTTCTTAGGCTGAACAAGATGCATTTGGTGTTCCATTTGCTGAGGCCACAAGGATTGGCCAGTTTATGAAAATGAATCCTCCTACTTTTACTGGTGTGAAGGTGGAGGAGGATCCTCATGGTTTTTTGGATGAAATAGAGAAAGTCTTTAGGGTGATGCAGGCCACGAATATCGAAGGGGTGAATTTTGCAGCTTATTAGCTCAAGGATGTTGCGTATCAATAGTATGAGGAGTAGGATAGGGATAGAGCTGATGTTAAGGAGTTGAAAGTAGCGAATTCTTAAGCTTATCACCTCAAAGATGTTGTGTACCAATGGTACGAGAAGTGGAATAGGGATAGAGGTGATGTTGAGGAGTTGTCTTTATGGGAGGCCTTTCCTAATGCCTTCTTGGATCGTTTCTTTCATCAGGAATTGAGAAAATCAAAGATGGAGGAGTTTGTGAATATTAAGCAGGGTAAAATGTCTGTCAAGGAGTATGCCTTGAAATTTCATTAGTTATAAAGGTATGCTTCAGATTTGGTGACTGATATAAGGGCGAGGACGATAAAGTTCACTTTTGGCCTATCTAGAGATTTAATCCTTCAAATCAAGACTGATTTGCTAATTAAGGATATAGATATTTTAAGGTTGGTTGTTCACATACAGCAGGTGGAGGATGAAAAAACAAATTAGGTAGAGTTTGGGGAAAGGCAGGGTAAGAGGAGCAGATTCTCTAAGCAGGGTGGTATTTAGCATCAGGGTGGTCGGATGGCAGCAAATGGCCGAAGAAGAAGTGGGGAAGTTCTGATTCCTACTCTAATGCTATCGTTCCTTACCCAAAGCAGTCGGGTGGCAGGCGCCAGTAAGGTGGTGATAATTTCCAAGCACAAGGTGCCTAATCTCAGGAGAGTGGGGCATAGTCAGCTTATTCGTGTCCTCTTTGCCAGTTCTGTGATCGTCTTTATCAGGGCTTTTGTGATGAAGGGACGGACAGATGTTTTAAATGTGGCCAGCTAGGCTATTTGCTCAGAAACGTTCTGGTTGTTAAGGGTGCTTCAGGAGTGGTCAAAGCTCCGGTTGCTTCATCTTCTGCTCCTGCACCTAGTGGTGCTGCTTCTGTGACTGCTCCTGATCTGAGGTGGTTTTATGCACTTTAGTGATGTTATCCTAGCTTATTTAGCCATGTTTTGAGGATTTCTCATGATTTTAATGTGTTTATGATGATATAAATAAGAATCTAGGCATTTAAGCATGTGATTATAATGTTTATTGTGTCTTTCAAACAAGTTTGTACTTAAATTGGTCACTCAGAATTCTAATGTGAAAACTAGTGTTACTAGCTTGAGCTAGGTGTTTGTCTAGTTGATCTCGATGGATTTTATTGTTTTTAATGATTTTAAAATGGTATTCTTGTGTAATTTTGTATGGAAAAACTTGTCTATAATGTTCAAGGGTCAATTGGAATAAGACAAGAGTTAAACAATAAGTTAAAGATTTAAAGGACGACACTTGTTTTAGCTTGAGTTTCTAGTTCATCGTTTCTTGATATTGTGTTGTTTTGATCTCTAATCCATGGTGTATGATGATTCCAGGTGATTGGTAAGTTTAGTATGGTGATATATACATAATATACAATCTGGAAATTGAAGGTAAATTACACCAAAAGGTTTAGGAGTGAAGACAAAGGCACAAGACAAGGTTTGGATGTCAAAGTGCAATTTCCACTGAGGGGTCGCGATAGACCCATGGAACGACCCCTATATTACATAATCAAGCATTTATACACTACCACAAATTGATGGGAATACCTATTTCCCCGTAACTCTTGATCAAGTTGACTACCCATTGAGGTATAACCCCTATTTCACACACGACCAAAAGCCTTCTACAATAAATAGGACTTGTTGAACACATTGTAATCACCTTGGACGCCTTGGAGCTTTGTAGAGGGGATTCTAAACAATTTAATTAGGTTTCAATTATTTTTACTTTATTTTTTTAATGGATTATAACATTTACACTTTGATTTGGATTACAATTATGACCATTAGAGGTTAAACGCCCCTTTTCAGGGTTAAAGCCAAGAACATGACTACAATTTCTACGAATTGATTTGGTTCATTTATTTATTATATTTGGTTGATTTTTTACCCTCGGTATCATTATTTTAAGTATTTTTGACCCTTAGAATACATATATTATCAACTTTGTGATCTTGAGAGGGGAAATATAAAGATAGAACGTTGGGGTAAATAGAATAGGTTCTTATTACTTTATAAAATATGGGATTTAAATTAGTGACTAGGATAGGGATACACCAATAATCCTTACTTTATTCCCTACAGGGTGAAATATAACTATTTTTTGATTAGTTCTAACAACCTCGCTCAATGACGTAGTTGTGGTTCTAAGTTAGATAGGTGGTTAGAGGTCGGGAGACCATGATCATGAAATCTACCCTGTGAATCAATAGCCAAGAAGAGTAATCTAACGACTAAAGTTTAGTAGTGTATTATGATTGTTCATAGTGCTTTAACCTTGGGTTTTCACCCATTAATTGTCCACAGTCTTTACTTTACCGCATTACTTACTTTACTTTATGTTATAAACAATCAAAATTCTCTTGGTTATGTTTGCACTAGTTTAATCTCAGTAGTTAAACTGGAATTTGATATTTGATTAACATAAGTCTCTTAGGGATTGATATTAAACTTTATTTAAGGCCACTGTATTATTTGATGACACCACGTACACGTATATGTGCGCTTGGGTACAACAAGTTTTTAGCTCTATTACCGAACACTTGTAAATTGGTAACTATTTTTGTTATAGTTATACTTTTTAGATTTCTTTGGTGCTTTACACTTTGTCTTAGTATTGTATTTGGAGAAAATAGGTTTACAGGCTACTAATTCGGTAAGGGATAGGGAATTAGTTAAACTAATACCCGAACTCGAGCAATGTTTTCATCAATTGAGGAGAGAGAATCAATCTTTCTCCCTCGTACTACACAAATTCAAGAGGAACAAGAAAATCCTGCTCTCATATCTAAAGATCAACCAACCCGCAGGACAGTTCGCGAAGTGGAAATCCCACTTCTAAAAAATTTAACCTTTCCATTTTAGAAACCAACTACTGGAGGTAACTTTGAGTTGAAACAGAACATAGTGCAGCTTTTGATCAACAATAGATAGTTTATTGGGCTTTCACATAAAGATCCACAAATCCATCTGCAAAACTTCCTTGAGATCAGTGACACATTCATCCCTACGGCTGTGTCAACTGATAATGTTAGGATGACACTATTCCCCTTTTCACTATTAGGGGAAGGAAAAAAGTGGTTAAATGCTAAGCTAGAAAGTTCAATCACAACCTGGGATGACTTAGCCGGAAAATTCCTTATCTGATTTTTTCCATAAGGCAAGGCTTCTAAAGTATGCAGTGAGATTGTGTTCTTTAAATAGAAGCTAGATGAGAATTTATATTATGTATAGGAGAATTTTTAAGCTCTTATTTGGGGCTGTCCACATCATCAACGGTCCAATGAGGTACTAGCTTACACTTTTGTTGAGACACTTGATCACAACAAAAAAAAATTGTTAAATTCAGTTACAGGAAGTCAAGCTTTGGAATTGACATATGATGAGTTGTATACCTTGTTGAACCAGATTGTAGAAGGAAATCCTAAGTGGCATTATGATTCTAGAGGTACTAAAAGAAGGTTGTAGAAGTATTGGAGGTGGATAAGTTTTACTGCTATATCCGCTGCGATTAATACATTACAAAATTAGTTAAAAACTCAATTCAGTAATATAAAGATGGGGGTTACACATCCTACAAAAATAGTGAATGCAATTCAGCAGATAAGCTCTTGGTGCGAGATTTATTGCAATAGGAGTCATTATGGAGCTATGTGTATTGCCAATCCAAAGTTGGTGATGTTTATGGGCAATGTTCAAAGGCCAAAATATGGGAATGCTTACAATTTAAAGTGGCAAACCCAGCCACCAAATCAGCAATGGAACGCCCAGCAACAGTAGTTTCAGCAACCACAAGCTCAAGTAAATCAGGCTACTAGCAATATGGAGGAGATACTAAAACAAATTTTAGCTACTTAATCATAATTGGAAGCAGATATAAAGAGCCAGCAAGTGGTTACAAGGATCTTGGAGTTGCAGATAGGAATACTAATCCTCAAGGTGGTTTTCCAAGTGATACTAAAAATCCTAAAAAGTAATGGAATCCCTCTGAGGAGTGGTAAGGAGCTCAATAAATAACCTCTAAATAAAACTAAGGAGGTAGATGCGGATTTGGTTACTAAATAGGTAGCTGATAGAGTTGTTGAAAAATTGAGAAAGTCTGAGTACTTGAAAACAAAGTTGTTGAACATGAAAAGCAAAGACCACTACCACCTTTCCCGTAGAGGCTAAAAACAGTAAAGGATAATGCATGCTTTAAGAAGTTCTTTGACACTTTTAGAGAGCTTAACAACAACTTACCTCTTTTAGATGTTTTGGATGGATTGCCCAAGTACTAAGTACTTGAAGGACGTGGTTACTAATAAAGTTAAGCTGTAGGATGTTGAAATGATAGTACTCACTGAGGAGTATAGTTCTTTAGTGATATAGAAGATTTCTATAAAGCTCACAGATCTTGGAAGATTCACTTTCCCTATTCAAATTACAAACAGTGATGTGGTTCATACACTGAGTGATTTGGGGGTGAGTATCAACTTGATGTCCCGATCTTTGCTTAACAAGTTGGGATTGGTAAAAATGAAACCAAGCACTGTGATACTTCAATTGGCAAACTAGAAACTAGCCCATCCCAAAGGAATTATAGATGATGTTCTCATCAAGGTTGGTAAGTTTATAATTCCCGTTGACTTTATTATTTTGGATTTTAAGGAAGATAAAAGAGTGCTAGTCGTCTTAGGATATCCTTTTTTTGGCAATGAGAGGAGCATTGCTAGATATGAGAGAGGGCATGCTCATGATAAGACTGGATGATGAAGAGGTGATATTCAAAGTGTACAAACCACTCAAAACACTATCCCACCATAATGATTTATGCATGATTATAGTCATTAAAGGGGATAAGTATGGGGTGGTAGAGTTGATTCCACCAAAGACCTCTTCGGACTTTCTCATTGAGTAGCCCAAGACAAAACCAGCCCAACCAACATAATGTAAATTGATAAGCCTTAAAAGGCTATTATTGATAGAGTTGTTGACCTTGAGAGTTCACACTCAAGACGTACGAGACAAATAATAACATGGCATCCTAGTGTGAGAAAGAGGATGAAATAAAATAGATGAGTCATACATTGGGTCGTACCGCGACACTAAATCAGGCGTTTCTTAAGAATCAACCTAAGTTAAGGTAGGTTTTAGTTTTTGCATTTTAGTTTTACTTTAGTAGTTTTTGTTTTTGTTCAATCATAGGTGATAGAAAGTCTGAGTAAAAAAAAAATTGAGCTAAGGAGCATGGCGAAGACTGAGTGTGGGGTCCTTGTATCCCTTTAATATGTAAAGATGCTACTAGCTAGGCCTAAAAGCCTCAAAAAGTATTGTCTATATCTACTTTGGGGACAAAGTATATTTTAAGTGTGGGGTAGGGAAATTCCCTTTTTGAGGGTAAATTTAAAATTTTTTGTGTTAGGAATAAGTGAGATACTCTTGTTGGTGCTATATTTGATTGAATAATACAAGTATTTTGATGGTAAAAAGCATGTTGACTATGTGAGTTACTACTTTTAAGACTCCTAGGCTCATTATTATGACCTTTTTATTTGTTAGGTTAATTGGAATTTATATTATTAGTTAGTTGAGAGTCTATGATAATTCTGCTTGAGTTGAGCATGTGTCATGTGTGATGTAAGGTTGTAGCATATTCCTTATTGCATATGATGTCTAGAACTTGCTTGATGTGTGTGAAAAATAAGATAAAGAATGTAGGTTTAGGAGATGATATAGGCATTTCTTTGATAGCCATGTTCATACCTTCTTTTGACCTACCATTGTGTGTAATCCTAGTTATCCCCATTTTGCCTTTAGTTATTTTCTTTGGTAGCCTCATATGTAGCATATATCCCTTTCTATGATTGACCTTAATTTAATCCAAAGCTCTTAAGTGCTTTAGTGTAAAATTAATTGAGTTAAGGAGTTGGAAATTCAAGTAGTAAAAATGTGAAGTTGAAGAACCTAAGTAAGAGCTATTGGTGTTAGAAAAATTGATATGTGTATGGTTGGGAGTCGAGTAATGAAAAGAATAAAAATTTGATCAAATTGAATAAGTTGGGCATAGACAATACTCCCAACATAGTTTATGTGAATGATCTTAATGAGATGGGCAAAACAAAATGTATGGGTGGACAAAAGTAGTTAAATATGGTTTTTAGAGGTGAGTTTATTGTATAATGTGATGTATTACAGAGTTTATGGAAGATAGTCACTTTTGCTGGCTAGAATAGTTCCTACCCATCACTCAGCCTACATTACAACCCATAAAGACCTATTTAATCTTAAACCTTAATGTTCTGATATTAGTGGAGTGCTACACTAAGACAAAACCTATGGTTCATTTTGTGTAACTTGTGAATTCCTTGTGAGAGTGAGTGTAATTTGATTTTTATATCCATTTTGTTATAAATTGCTTTTATGTGAGTGATTAAGGGTAACTCTCTTATTATGAAGGCACGTGTTTGATGAATGTGGGTAATTTGAATGATGTCTGTGATTGAACAATATGTATGAGTTTGCTAACTACGTGAGTCAATTCTTGGGTCTAGGATGTTTTGGAGTAGTATTCTTGAACTTTCAATTGTGTACATATTAAGCTTAGTGTAAAAACTTGCATTCTGTGTAGTCATTGTAGTTCTATCCTAAGTGTCTTCCTATAGTAGAAGTGTGGAATAACCTTATCTTACGATGCTTAGAGTAAAGAATTGTTCGAGGACGAACAAGGCTTAAAGAGTGGGGTGGTGTCTGAGGTAGTTTTATGCACTTTAGTGATGTTATCCTAGCTTATTTAGCTATTTTTTGAGGACTTCTCATGTGATTAATGTATTAATGATGATATAAATAAGCATATAAATGTTTAAGAATGGTATTATAATATTTATGGTGTCTTTCAAACAAGTTTGTACTTAAATTGGTCACTTAGAGTTCAAATGTGAAAACTAGTGTTACTAGCTTGAGCTAGGTGTTTGTCTAGCTGATCTCAATGGATTCTATTGTGTTTAATGAGTTCCTAATGGTATTATTGTGTAATTATGTGCGTAAAAACTTTATTTTAATGTTCAAGTGCCAATTGGAAAAAGCCAAGTGTCAAACAATAAGTTAAAGATTTAAAGGATGACATTAGTCTTAGCTTGAGTTTCTAGTTCACCATTCTTGATATTGTGCTGTTTTGAGCTCTAATCCATGGTGTATGATGATGTAGGATGATTGGTGAGTTGATTATGGTGATATATGAAGAATATAAAATCTGGAAATTGAAGGTAAATAACACCAAAAGGTTTAGGATTGAAGACAAAGGCACAAGACAATGTTTGGACGTCAAAATGAAATTTCCAGTGAAGGGTCGCTATAGAGCTATGGTGCAACCCAAATTTTACTTAATAAATCATATCACCATGACCCCAAATTTACTTTAATACCTATCACATCATGACCCTAGCTCAAGTTGACTACCCATTGCATCGCAACCCCTATTTCACACAACGAAAAGCCTTCTATTAAAATAAGACTTACTGAACACATTATAATCACCTTTGATTTCTTAGAGATTTGGATAGGGGCTTATCAACACTTTAATTAGGTTTAAATTAGCTTCCTAATGTATTATATCATGTACTCTTTGATTTGGATTACGGTTATGACCATTAGTGGCTAAATGCCCTTTTCCAGGGTTAAAGCCAAGAACATGACTACAATTGCTACAAATTGATTTGGTTTTGTTTATTTATCATATTTTGTTTTTTATGTAACCTTTTTATCATTATTTTAATTATTTTTGACCCCTAGAATACATATATTATTGACCTTGTGATCTTAGAAGGGGGAATAGAAAGATAGAATGTGGGGGTAAATAGAGTATGATTCTTATTCCTTTATAAAATAGGGGATTTGAATTAGAATCTAGGATAGGTATATACCTAGAAGACCTACTTGGTTCACTACGGGTTGAAATATAAATGTGTTTAGCTTAGTTCTCACATCCCTGCTCAATGATGTAGTTGTGGGTCTAAGTTAGATAGATGGTTAGAGGTCGGGAGACCATGATCATAAAATCAACCCTATGAATCAAAAATCAAAATAAGTAATATAATGAATGAAACTCAATAGCATAGTATGATTGTTCATAGTGCTTTAACCCTAGGTTTTCATCCATTGATTGTCCACAGTCTTTACTTTACTTTACTTTAAGTTATAAATAATCAAAACACTTTTGGTTACATTTGAACTAGTTTAATCTCAATAGTTAAACTATAATTTGATAGTTTCTTAACAAAATGTTATGAGGGGTCGATATTTGTCTTTATTTAAGGTTATTTTATTACTTGGTGAGACCACGTACACTTGTGTGTGTGCTTGGTCGCAACAACTCCTGCTTCTAGTACTAGTACTGGCCAGAATAAATTGTATGCTCTTGTATCTTGGAAAGAATCTGAGGCATCACTTGATTTCATGACTGATACATTATAACTCTTTTCACATGATGTGTATTGTTTGCTTGATCTGGGGTTCACTCTTTCCTATATTACCCCATATGTGGTTGTGTGTTTTGGTCTTGATCCCGAGATTGTTTCAGATTCTTTTTCAACCCCGATAAGTGAATCAAGTATTGGTAAAAGTGTTTATTGGGGGTCTATGATATCTGTTGGTAGAAATCTGACCTTGTTATATGCAAGAACCCACAAAATTCTCTCATTGTCTAAGCCTTAGAGCGTGTTCAGTGAAGTGTAAATCTGGCCCTAAAAGTATGAGAACTGTCTTCCCAAGTGAGAATATTTTTAACTATGTAGAATTTCCCTAATATCAACTTTTTTTTATGTAGAACAGTGAATAAGCTTTCCATCGATACCAATTTTGTCAAAATCCAGAATCGGACGAGGAAGTTATGGCCATTTTACTAAAAACAGTCAAAATCTACCAGGTGTGACGTCCAGGTTGACGGACTGTTGAGCTTGTGATGGACCATTTCCAAGCCCATCGAAACCAAGGCAGTGACTCCCTTTTTTGGACGAAGTGGAATGGCCAGGACGACGGACCATCAAGGCTATGACGGACCATCGCTGGGACCGTCACTATTAAGGCAGTGTGACCTCATCCTAGCCAACGTGTGACAGACGATCGGACAGACCATCAAGGCTAAGATGGACTGTTGCTGAGACCGTCGCATTGAGGTAGTGTATTATTTTACATGGATAATTTGACGGACTATCAAACTAAGCGACGGACTGTCAGACTAAGCGACAGACCATCTCTTCGACCGTCGCTTCAACCATCGCAGCCCCCGTTCTGCATTTTTAACTCTATTTTAAAAGGGATTTTGGGTTTTTTTCCCACTCTTTTCAGCCCTTATTTATAACCAATCAAGGATCATAGTATCATTCTTCAAATTTAACATTAGAAGTTAGGGTTTTTATAAAATCAAAACCCTTCTTTCTTCTTCAAGAAAAATCAAGAGAAATCAAAAATCTCTCTAAGTGCCTTCAAGAAAGTGTTTTCTAAGGTATGCAGATGTTGATTCTTGGGTCCCTTTCATTCAAGAAGCTCAAGAATTTATAAATTTCAAAGATATTGTGTTTATGTGTTTTCATGATTCATGTGAGTTAAAATTGATGTCCATGCTATTATTGAGTTATGATTCATGTTTGTTTACAAGATTTTCAAGCTTTAACCTTAGTATGTGATATTTATGTGTTGTTAATGATAAATCCTCTTCAAGTTGCTTGCTAAGTGATGTGTTCATGTCAATTAAGTGTAGAGATTGTTGAATAGGCAAAGGATGCTCCAAATATGTTTAGTAAAATGCTTATGTAAAGGAAATAGAACCATTACGGCATGTTGACTAGAAATCCCCAATTGTGTGCAAGCTCATTCATGCCAAGTGTTTTTTGAAAAGCCTTAGGGAGTGAATTTTGGCTTGATAGCATGAAATTCCCCAATTATGTGCTCTTTATACATGCTAAGTATTTGATGCAAGATCTTGTTAAATGGAGTATAAGCCAATAGCATGTCTCCCTATATTATCACATGTTTATGATTCCTAAGTGTTTAAAGAAATGGGTTAATAAATGTGATGGTGAATGAATGTCCATGGTCATGAATGGTTATGTTTAAATTTTATGTTATCGAGTCCTGGGGGTATTTATACCCAACAATTTAACTGTTGTCTAGAGCCCATGTCAGTTTTCATGATAATCTCAGTCAAGCCATGATTCTTAGAACTCAGTGAGTTACACAACTCAAAACTCTCAAACAGTTGGAAAACCTAAGAAATCCCAGAAATCTCAATAATCTCAGTAATCTTAGTGTCACTAGTATTATAGCCTTAGTGCAGTACTCAGCTCAGATCTAGTAGTAATCAAGTGTCCAGTGCAATCCTCAGTAGTATTCGAGTAATCTATCCCGAGCTAAATATCATTTATTTAGATGATGAGATTTAGTAGTATTCGATTAGATATAGAACCAAGTTAATTTAACATAACTCAGTCAGATCAGTCGAGAAATATTATCAGTATCAGATTTGTCTCAGTTTAAGTTCAGTTAAGAATCAGTTTAGAGTCTTTTAATTAGGAGTAGGTGCTATAACCGAGCAAGTGCAGGGATGGCACTCCCTTTTAGAGAGGCAGAGTCATCAGGATCAATCCCTAAATTCCAAAACTACGTAGCCAGCGTAGGATGCATGAGTGATCCTTTAGAAAACGGCTTGTCACCCGTAGAAAAAGGTTTGACTATTAAAATACCTTAGGCTTGACTTCCTGCGGGGGTCACCAGTTTGAGAGGCTTGACCAGAGAGGTCTTTACCCGTGGCATGGTATTGACACCCTTCCAGCTGAGGTTATAGGTTGGACCACACCAGTTTAGATTCGAGGCATGTCGATTAATTGAGCACTCCCACAGTTGTAGTTTCAGTATTAGTCTTCAAAGTAGAACTTAGAAATCAGGACTGTCATATCAGTCATCAATATCAGTAAGGAACTCAGATAGTTCTATTGATTCATGGACCACCCACTAGATATGGTCTCACATAAATTTATTCAGTATCAGTATTATCAGATCTAGAGATCACCCATTAGAAAGGCTTGATCTCAGCCTTATATTAAGTTGGGTATTCTCATTATCAGGTTTAGAGATATTTTGCTAGATAGGTTTGATCTCAGACATAATCATTTCTTATCATTGATATTAGAGTCAGGGATCATCCGTTAGAGAGGTTTGATCTCAGATTCAGTTAGTCGAGAGTAGTAAGCTCAGCTTTCGATTATTGATATAAGTAGATTCAGTTAATCAGTTTTAGTATCATCAGTTTTTGAGGTCACTCGCTAGGTAAGACTGATCTCAACTCCAGTACACATTTATCAATATAAAGAGATTCACTTATTCAGTATCTCAGTATTAGTAGAGAGTTAAAATGATAGTACAGAAGTACCCGAGTTGTATTATTTTGAGTCACGATGATTTCAGTTATGATTTGAGTATTCATGCATGTGTTCTCATTCAGTACTCTCATGGTTATTCATTTAAGTAATTGTTCATACATAAACCCTTGCATTTAGCCTTACCTCATCTTCATACATGGTACATTCCCATACTAACACATTTGCGCAATGGTGTTTTATTTGAACCATCGATTCAGAGGCACAAGATTCAGAGTACCCCTAGCATCTCAATCCCTATCAGTAGTAGTAGACGTAATAGTGAGTCCTCTTCATTTGATGATAATCCTAATTTTTTTTACTATCACTTTAGACTTAGCTTATTTTCAGTAGACGGAGTTAGTTAGGGACATGTCCCATCAACTCCACAGTTCAGATTGTTTAGAGAATTTTCTGACATATGTATCAGTATTCAATTTTTAGTTTTGAGTATTTTTAGATATTTTGAACTGTATAGCCAATTTATCCATTTATTATCTTTATTACATAGTACTCAGGTATAGATATCAGTAAAGGGTTAGTCTGTGGTTCCTTGGGATCTTGAGCATTGTGTGACATTCCAGTTCTAGAAAATTGGGTCGTTACAAACTTGGTATTAGAGCCAAAGGTTCAATAGTGTCCTAGGGAGTCTAAAAAGCTGCATCTAATAGACTCTTGTGCATTGGTGTGTTACGTGCCACATTTATATACAAGAGGCTATAAGATGTTTTTAGGAGTAGCTCCCCTTCTTTAAATGGCTTGGGGTTTGAGTCCCCTTTCTTATCATTGGGTGGTTCAAGTCCACCTTATTATATGATTGGGAGGTTCGTGTCTCCTACATTACATGACATGATCGGGTGCATAAGTCACCTTAGTATATGGTTGGGAGGTTCAAGTCCCTTATAAATATATATAAGATTATTCTCTGGTGTGTGTAGCTACACGTACTGGAGCACGACCAGGGGATGAGATTTTGGGACCATATAGCCAGTGGACACAATAATTATAATGATCAAGCTACACAATCCAGGCTATAGTTTTAAAGTACATTATAAGCCTTGTTCCTATCCTAGCATTTTATATAAGTATATATGTATATGAACATGTGCATTGAGTTGAATGGGATTTTTAAATTGTCATTACTTTAACCTTATCCCTGAGTTTAATGCTAGTTCTTAACCCACTAATCGTCTTCAAACATTGTATCCCTATACTATACAGGTTCAAAAGGCGATACTAATTTTCTATCACAGTGCTAGGTGGATCAGCTCGATTCGTTGATCATTTGTGATGAAGTGGTAAGCTTCCATTTGCCATAAGACTTGACCATTCTATCGGTTTCATTTCATAAATGAGAATGAAAGAGTTCGCATTAACATTATCACTTTCATTGTTATTGTCAAGGTCTGAGGCATGTCTAGACTTATTTTATTTTCAGAATAGTAAAGGCTCCGTGGATGTTACTATCAATTGGGTATTGATGTTGGTATTTTTTTTATTTCTTTGAGTTTGTTACTCTTTCTATCTTGTTATATTTTTGGATTTCAGCCACATCTAAGAGTGTTATATCCTGTTTGGCTAGGCAAAGGGGGTGTTCTCCAGTCCTTGATGGACTTGAGATACCCGTCATGGTCAGGCCCTAGCTTGGATCATGAAAAAGATGGTATCAGAGCCTAGGTTTGGTGTCATTGGGAGTCCATAAAGCCATGTCAAGTAGAGTCTCTTTTACGGGTGTAGTGTGCCACACTGATCTGGGAGAGGTTACGAGATATTTAGAAATGTTTCCCTTTCTTGTTGTTCTATTTCGGGCTATAGAGTCTAAGGTCATGAATCTCCTCTCAGCCTTATTTGTTTGTATTTCAGATCATGCCTCTAAGAAGATCTAATGCATGTGGAAACCCTTCTATCCTATCTGAGGACAATTTCGATGAAGCTCGTTCTACTTAAGGATTTCAAACCCATCTAGGTCTCCAGCTTCTGATTACACTGCCCTACATGGAGTTTCACTGGTTGCTACCAGTCCTTCGCAGGACCCTCGGGATTATGATGATCATGCTAAACCATCTCAAGGAGATATTTCTAATGTTGAGCTTAACCAATCTATTTATCTGTTAACCCAGTTGGTGACATCTCAGTCATGTCAGTCAGGTCTTTCTAGAACCGTTGTGAGTTCTTCAGAGGTTACTTAAGTCGAGCAGTTTGTAAGGCTCAATCCTCCGACCTTTACAGACTCTAAGGTTGAGGAAGATCCTTAAGGATTCATAGATAAAACAAAGAAGATCTTTCGATTTAGGCATGCTTTAGAATCTGAGGGTGTGGAATTTGCCGCATACTAATTGAAGGATGTAGCATATCAGTGTTATGTGGAGTGGGATCAATCTAGGGGTGATGATTTGGTGTTGGCACTATGGGATGAGTTTTCGGGTTCTTTTCTGGATCATTTCATTCCTCAGGAATTGATTAAGGCTATAGTTGAGGGGTTCGTGAATCTAAAACAGGGTAGGATGACTCTGAAATAGTATGCCAAGAACTTTCACCAGTTATCCCATTAGGATCCTGATTTACTTTTCTTACATGAGAGCTAGAATGAGTAAATTTGCTTTTGGATTGTCCCGTGATCTAATTTTTTAGATCAAGGCAGCCCTGTTGAACTAGGATATAGATATCTCTCGACTTGTGGTTGACACCGTCCAAGCGCACATGCAAGTGTACATGGTCTATCAAGTAGTAAAGTGGCCTAATAAAAGCAAGTATCGATCCCACAAGGACTTGCTTCAACAATGATTCAATTTGAGTTCACCGTTTAGATTAACATGATGCAAAGGTAACCAAGAAAAGGGTTTTGAATTTGTAACTAAAGAAACGTAAGCAATACATAAAATAAAGTTCTTGAAATAATCAATAGGAGAAAACCCAGGGTTAAAGCACTTCGAACAATCATACTATGTTATTGAATTTCATTCGTTAACTTTCTTATCTTGGTTATTGATTTGTAGGGTTAATTGCATGATCATGGTCTCCTGGCCACTAATCCTTTACCTAAATTGAACCTTTCAACTACATTGCTAAGCGGGGATGTATTAATCCAATTTAGTTCTTTAATCTATCATTCTACGTTTGAATCAAGTAAGTCATCTAAGTGCATCCCTGTCCTAGACACTAATTTGAGTTCCTTATTTCATAAAATAATACAAACCATACTTTGTTCATCCATGTTCTATCCCCTATTCCCTCTCCCAATTTCAAAAGGTAGACAATTGATATATTTTCTGGGTGATCAATCCATCAAATATTTAAATCAAAGATAGACACACAACCAATAATGATAAGCAAAGTTAAACGAACCTAATTCAAAACAATAGTACTCATGTTCTTGGCTTTAACCCTGAAAATAGGATGTTTAGCCACGCATAGTCATAATCGTAATTACAAGTCTGTAATTAACAAATAAGAACATGAATTAACTGAATTAAAATAATAAAAACCAAAAATTTGAAGTTGTAGCATCCCCCTAATCCTCCAAGACCTCCAAAGATGTGTAAAAAATGTGTAAAATGTTGTACTTATAGAAGAAGGTAAGCCAAAGTCGTGTAGGAGTTGGAACCAAACAACAATTGAGCAGTAGAGTGGAGGGGAACTAACCTAGGTAGAGCACCACTCCATCCAAGGATCCTCCCTAGGTATACCACCACTCCATCCAAGGTCCGTGGGCTTATCTACGTGGTCCCTCTGGAAGTTGCTTTTGAAATTTTGGCTAAGTGTTGAGTGCCTCCTTCCATCCCTTGTATTGTGGTGGGTTTTCCCTTTAATTTACATCTTATTAAACATTAAAATATCATCATATTCATATCATGAATATTCCTTCTTAATCACACACAACGAATTAGAGATAATAACAACACAATATCCATGACGATGAAACAAAACAAGAGCTAAGACTAGGCTAATTCGCATTGATCTTTACCTTTATGTTCCGACTCTTAACTTAATCAAATTGAACCTTGCACATTACCAACAAGTTATTCCACTCATAATTACACATTAAAACCATTTGGAACATATTAAACACAATAGAATCCAACAGGATCCACTAGACAAGCACCTAGCTTACGCTTGTAATGCTAGTATCCATGATTGAACTCTAAATAACTAAAAGCACAAACTTGTTTGGAATACACTTTGAACATTGTAATAATGTAATTTAACACTTAGATGCACATTTATCTCATAATCAAATCATATAGAACATGAATTATCCTCAAAACAAGGCTTAAAATACTAGAATAGTCACACTAGAATGCATAAATACACCCAACATCACCACCCCACACTTAAAGCCTTGTTTGTCCTCAAAAAACTCTTAACTATAAGCATTATCGAATAAGGAAACTCTACACTTCTACTACATGCAAGACACTCAAGCAAGTTCTATAATGACTATACAGAATAGAAGATTCTTCACTAAGCATGATATATACACAAGTGAAAGCTCATGAACACAACTCCAAAACATCCTAACCTCAAGAATTGACTCACTTAGTTGGAAAACTCATGCACAATGCTAAATCAATGACATCATACAAATCACCCACATTCATCAAATATGTGCCCCTCACAACAAGAGAGTTACCCATAATCATACATAATTAAGCAATTTATAACATAATGGGTACAAGAATCGCTCACTCTCACAAGGTATTCACAAGTTACACACATGAACCATAGGCTTGTCCTTAGGGTAGTACTCCACTAATATCAAAATGATGAACTTAGGATCAATTAGGTCTTTTTTGAGTTATAATGTAGGTTAAGGGATGGATAGAAACTATTTAGGGTAATATTGAATAACTTCCTTAAGCGCTTTAATACATCACTTTTTACACTTAAAACCAATCTCCAACAACCAAATTACACCATTTCTGTATACCCCTTTCTTTTGTTTTTTCACCCTATCTTATTGAGCTCATTCACAAGACTATGGTGGGAGTATTTTACATACAACTCATTCAATTTGAACAAATTTTTATTCTTTTCATTACTCAACTCCCAACCACAATAAATTACAATTCTTTTTGCACACTAATAACTATCACTTTAGGTGATTCAATTTCACCTTTTTCTTTTTCAATTTACACTCCTAACTCAATTGAATTTTCATTAAAGCACCTAGGATATTTGGATCTAATTATGGTCAATCAAAGAAGGGATTAAGCTTTATATGAGGTTGCCAAAAAAAAAAGCTAAAGGCTCAACGGGGCATTCTAGGATTATGCACAAAGGTCGATCAAAGAAAAGGTATAAAACAAGGCTATAAAATAAATACCTATATCATTTCCTAAACCCACACTCTTTATTTCGATTTGCGCACACACTAGGAAAGTTATAGACATTACATGTAACAAGGAGTATACAAATACCTCACACACACATGGCATATGCTCAACTCATATAGGATCATCATAGACTCTTAACCAAACAATAGCATAAATTAAAATTTAAGACAACAAGTACAAGAGTAAGAAACATGAGTAGGAGTCTTAAAAGTATTAATTCACTCATTCAACGTACTTTTACAATTAAAATACTTGCACCATGTAATCAAAAGTAGCACCAATAAGAATATTTTACACAAAAATAATTTTAAATTGAGCCCAAAATTGGGAATCCCCCCACCACCCCACACTTAAAAATCTACTTTGTCCCTAAAGTGAATTTAAAAGTAAGAGATAGAAATACTCCCTGAGGCCTCTAGGCCTAGCTAGTAGCATCTTTACACATAAAGAAGGTCTGTGGACCCCACACTCTGTTTTTACCATGCTCCTTAGCTCAGGTCTTCATTACTCTAACTTCCCATTAACCTGGGACTCAATCAAAAACAAAAACTATATGAAATAAAAACTAAAAAGAAAATATACCTACTTAACTTAGGTTTTATCCCAATAAGTGCCAGATTTAGTGTGCAGCATAACCCAACTATGACTTAGTCATTCCTTTTTCGTCTCTTTCTCATACTTGGTCTCAATCTTCTTATTATTTTCACCTCTCTTAGGTGTAAATTCTCAAGGGTAACTAGTTTTTCAAATTTAGCCTTCACGGATTCATCAACTAGCATCAAATATGGCTTAGGTGGTTGTTGCATAGGCAGATCAATGAGGTAGTCAAAAGAGGTCTTTGGTGGACTAACCACCCTACACTTTTCCCCTTCAATAACATTGGTCATAGATAAATCTTTATAATGGGGAGTTATATTGAGAGATTTGTAAACTTTAAATACCACCTCTTCATCCTCAAACCTCATCGTAAACATGCCTTCTTTAACATCAATCAACGCTCCTCTGATTGCTAAGAATGGATGCCCCAAGATGATCGGTACTTGTTCGTTTGCCTAGAAATTAAGAAAAATAAAGTCAGCAGGAATAATTAATTTACCAACCTTTATGAGGATATCCTCTATAATTCCTTCAGGATGGGAAAATGACCCTCTACCATCTACAGAACCATGGTAGTCGGTCTAGACTTTCCCAAACTCAATATGTTAAATATAAATAAGGCATCAAACTTATAATTTCCCCTAAGTCACTCAGTGTGTGAACTGTTCTACTCCAAATTTGGATTAGGAGAGTAAACTTCCCTAGATCTCTCAATTTTTAGAAGGTTTTCTGTGTCATTACCGTGTTGCACTCTTCAGTGAGTGATACTATTTCAATCTTTTATAGCTTTACCTTATTAGAAACCACATCCCTCAAGTATAGCGTACTTGGGCATACCCTACAAAACATCTAACAATGGTAAGTTAACGTAAAGTTCTCTAAACGTGTCAAAGAACTTCTTAAACATTGCATCCTCTTTTGCTTTTATTTGCCTCTAAGGGGAGGATAGTTGTGGGATCTTCTTCACTTCTTCAGCACCTTTTTCTTTTGAGTACTTAGACTTCTTGATTTTTCAGCAACTTTGTCATTTACCTATGGGGGAGTCAAATCTACATCTATCTCCTTAGTTACCTTTGGAGGTTCTTCTTGAAGCTCTTTACCACTCCTCAAAGTGATTTCCATAACTTGTTCTGGATTTTTTGTATCTCCTAGAAAACCACCTTGAAGCCTAGTATTTAATACTTGTTGTAACTACCCCAACTGTAACTTTAAGCTTCTCTGGGCTTCTTGTTGATTTTCAACATCTGTAGAAAACTGTGTTTGATTAGCTAGAACCTGTTTCATCATCTCTTCCAAGTTGCTAGTTGAGTAATTTGGTTATGCCTATGGTTTCTGAATTTGCTATTCTTAAGTGTTCTAAGGCTGAGTCTTCCACTTCATGTTGTAGGTATTACCATAATTTGGCCTTTAATCACTGCCCACATACATTAACGATTCCAAATTTGAAGCACACATGGTCACAAAATGACCAGTATTATCGCAAACTTCTCACTAACCTATAACTTATTGGATTACATTGACTGTGGTTACAGGTTGTGCTACTTCCAACTTTAAACTGCTAAAATAGATATTTATCATATTTTGCAATGCAGCAACCTGGATGAATAAAGCGGTAAATTGGTATACTTCTAATACACCTGCAATTTTCTTTGTGGCATTTCTAGAATCACCATACTATTCTAGATTTCCTTGAGCTATGTGATTCAATATAGTGTACAGCTCAGCATATGCCATCTTAAGATCTTAACTACCTATAGTTGAATCTAGAAACGTGTTGTGATCAAGAGCCTCTACAAAAGTATGAGCAAGTACCTTATTGGACTGTTAATGGTATGGACAGTCCTGAATAAGTTCTTTGAAGTGCTCCCAAGCATGATAAATATTGTCTTCTGGCTTTTGTTTGACGCACACCATCTTACTATGAAGTCTCACAGTCTTGCCAGACTAGAAGAACTGAATAAGAAATTTTTTGGCCATGTCATGCCATGATGTGATTGAGTTTGTTTGTTCTGCCTTCAATCATTTTTGTCTTCCACAATCAGTGAAAAGGAGAACAAAGTCATCCTCACATAGTATGCATTAACCTCGTGGGAATGAATGCATCACTAATTTCCAGAAAATTTTGCAAGTGGACCGTGGATATTCATGTGAAAGCCCTGTGAATTGTCCACTACTAATCATAAGCTGTACCATCTTCTGTTTAAGCTCGAAATTGCCTCCAGCTTTCGACCTCTGAAATAAGGAGGTCAAATTTATTGGAAGTGGGATTGTCACTTCTTTTACTATCCAGCGGGTTGCTTGTTCATCAGCCATGATGGCAAGATTCTCTTGGTCTTCCACGATTTGCAAAATTTGGAGAAAAAGGTTTACTTCTCTCATTAGTTGATGGAAAATTTGCTCAGGTTCGAAACTTGGTTCAGCCAAGTCCTACCTTGCCATCTTACTCTTTTTAAACCTAGTTCCTACAAAAACACAACCAATACCAAGAATAAAAACACCAAATAAATCAAAAAGGTAAACTAAAATAAACAATTGCCAAATTACAAGTCCCCAGCTACAGCGCCCAAGCACGCACACAAGTTTATGCGATCTATTAAGTAGTAAAGTGGCCTAATGAAAGCCAAGTATAGATCCCATAGGGACATGCTTCAACAACGATTCAATTCAAGTTTACTTTTTAGATTAACTTGATGCAAAGGTAACGAAGAAGAGAGTTTTGAATTTAAAACTAAAGAAAAGTAAACAATAAGTAAAATAAAGCTCCTGAAACAATCAATACGAGAAAACCCAGGGTTAAAGAATTTCGAACAATCATACTATGTTATTGAATTTCGTTCGTTAACTTTCTTATCTTGGTTGTTGATTCATCAGGTTAATTTCATGATCACGGTATCCCGTCCTTTAATTCTTTACCTAAATTGAACCTTACAACTACATCATTGCGCGGGGATGTAATAATTCAAATTAGTTCTTTAAGATATCATCCTACGTTCGAATCAAGTAAGGCATCTAAGTACATCCCTCTCCTAGAAACTAATTTAAATTCCTTATTTCATAAAATAATACAAACCAAACTTTGTTCATCTCCATGTTCTATCCCCTATTCCCTCTCCCGAGTTAAAATGGTAGACAATAGATATATTTTCCAGTGATCAATACATTAAATAGTGAAATCATAGACAAACACACAACCAATAATGATAAGTAAATTTAAACGAACTTAATTCAAAATAATAGTACTCATGTTCTTGGATTTAACCTGGAAAAAAAATATTTAGCCACGCATAGTCATAATTGTAATCACAAGGTTGTAATTAACAACTAAGAACATTAATGAATTGAACTAAACTATTAAAAAAACTAAAATTTGAAGTTGTTTCAACCTCCAAATCCTCAAAGATGTCTAAATATATGTAAAAAATGTATACAATGTTGTATTTGTAGCACAAGGTAAGTCAAAGCTGTGTAGGAGTTGGAATCAAACAAGAATTGAGCAGTGGAGTGGAGGGGGTGCCGCCCTAGGTAGATCACCACTCCAGAAAAGGCTCCACCCTAGGTAGAGCACAGATCCATCCAATTCTCCATGGGCTTATCTACATGGTCCCTCTGGAAGTTGCTTTCGAAATTTTGGCTAAGTATTGAGTGCCTCCTTCCATCCCTTGTCTTGTAGTGGTGTTTCCCTTTAATTTATAGCTTATTCAACATAGAAATATCATAATATTCAGCTCATGAATATTCCTAAATAATCACATACTACGAATTAGAGACAATCACAACACAATATCTATGAGGATGAATTAAAACAAGAGCTAAGACTAGGCTAATTCGCATTGATCTTTAACTTTATGTTCCGACTCTTAACTTAATCAAATTGAACCTTGCACATTTCCAACAATTTATTTCACTCATAATAAAACATTAAAACCATTCGTAACATATTATACATAGTATAATCAATGGGATCAACTAGACAAGCACCTAGCTCAAGCTAGTAACACTAGTTTCCACGATTGAACTCTAAATGACTCATTAAGTACAAACTTGTTTGGAATACACTTTGAACATTATAATCATGTACTTTAACACTTATATTCATATTTATCTCATTATCAACCCATATAGCACATGAATCATCCTCAAATTAAGGCTGAAAAGGCTAGAATAATAACACTAGAATGCATAAATACACCCAACATCAGTGGTGTTTACGCAATAGGTCAAGGAGTGAAAAAAAAGGAAAATATTTGGGGAGAGACATAGCAAGAAGTTTAGATATTTAAATCAGAGAAGAGGTCATGCTGGGAAAATATCTATGAAGAAGTGGGACAATTCTAGTTCCTATTCTACGGCTAGTTCTCCATATCCTAATTTATTTGGTAATCATCATTTTCATAGTAATAGTGGATTTAGGGCACAACGTTCCTAGTCTTAGGCTAGTAGAGCTCAGTCAGCCCCATCTTATCCTCATGTTGATTCTGTAGGCAGATGCATAGTGATTTAATGAGGAGGAGAGAAACAAGTGCTTTATGTGTGTTCAGTTAGGTAACTTACAAAGAGATTATCCATCATTCAGGGCTTCTACTGGGGCAAATAAGGTTTCAGTTTCCAAATCTTTAGCTCCTACACAAAAGTTCTGGCTCCGATATTGGTCAGAATCTTCTTCATGCTCTTTCTACTCGTAAGAAATTTGAGGTATTTCCTAATGTTGTCACTGATATGTTACAACTCTTTTCCCATATAGGTAATGTCTTCTTGATCTGGGGGTCTACCCTTTATTATGTGATTGCTTATGTGGCTATTTATTTTGGTTTCTGGTTCTAAGTGTATTTCAAAACCATTTGTTATCTACTATGGTGGGTGACTCTATTGTGTCTAGAAGATTCTATCAGGTTTGTGTGGTATCGATCCGTGGTAGGGAGTCATTAGTGGATCTTATAGAGTTGGACATGTTAGATTTTGATGTGATTTTGGTTTCACTCGTGCTATAAATCTCTTGATTGTAGGACCCAAAGGGTTAGTTTCTAATTCCCAAATCATCTGGTGCTTGAATAGGAAGGTAGTTCCCTAGTGCCTAAGGAAAGGCCCATTTCATATCTAAGAGCTCGTAGGTTGATCTCCAAGGGGTGTATATGCTATTTAATTCATATTAAAGATTCTTGTTTAGAGGTTCCTTTATTGCAATCTATCCCAATGGTGTGTGAGTTTCCCAAAATGTTCCCCAATGATCTTCCTGGTGTTTCTCCTGATAGGGTGATTGATTTTTGGGTTGATCTTCTTTCGTATAGGCATCCTATATCTATCCCTCCCTATAGAATGAATTTAACTGATTTAAAATAACTTAAGGAGAATTTAAAAGACCTTCTAGATAAGTTTTTTATTCTTCCTAGTGTTTCCCCGTGAGGTTCTCCATTTTCTATGTGCGTAAGAAAGATGGGTCCCTCTAAGTGTGTATATTTTATCATCAGTTGAATAAGGTAATGGTGAAGAATAAGTATTCTCTTCCTAGGGTTTATGACCTATTTGACAAGCCTCAAGATGCTAAGCTCTTCTCTAAGATTGATCTTTGATCGGGCTATCATTAGTTAAATATTAGAGTGATGGATATCCCTAAGACTATTGTCCATACCCGGTATGGCCATTATGAGCTCTTGGTTATGTTTTTTGATTTAACTAGTACCCCAATGAGATTTATGGATCTTATGAATCGATTCTTCCATTACTTTCTAGACTTATTTGCCATTGTGTTCATTAATGACATATAGGTATATTCTAAGTATAAGGAATATCATGTTGATTATCTCTGAGTAGTGTTGCAGACCCTTAAGGATCAATAATTGTATGCTATATTCTTTAAGTATGATTTTTGGTTGAATATTAGGACCTATTTGGGTCATGTTGTGTCTAGTAAGGGGATCATGGTAGATCTATAGAAAGTTGAGGTGGTTAAGAAGTGGCCTGGACCCACGACTACAACTAACATTTGGAGTTTCTTAGGTTTAGTTGGATATTATAGAAGGTTTGTAGAAAGCTTCTCTTCTATTGCTACCCCATTGATAAAGTTGACTCGAAAAAAGGTGAAGTTTTAATATTTATGAGGATACTTTTGAGAAGTTATAGGATGGGCTAAGTTAGGCTCCGGTTTTGACTCTACCCAAGGTAACTGATGGCTTTATCATTCATTGTGATACATAATTTGTAGGACTGGGTTGTATTTTGATGCAGTATGACAAGGTGGTTGCATATGCTTCTAGCAGTTGAAAGTTCATGAGAAGAATTACCCGATGCATGACTTAGAATTATTGGTTATGGTCTTTGCTTTGAAGATTTGTCACCATTTTCTATATGAGGTTTATATTGACATCTATTTAGATCATAAGATCTTGCAATATGTGTTTAACCAGAAGGAGTTAAATCTCAGGAAAAGGATATGGTTTGACTTACTCAAAGTGTATGATACGTGTTTTTACTATTATCTAGGTAAACCTAATGTGATTGCTGATACTCTTAGAAGGTCATCTATGGGAAGCTTATCTTATGTAGATAAGAAGAATTGATAGTTGGTAAAGGATATTCACTGGTTGTCTAATCTTAGAGTTTGTCTCTTGGAATTTGAGGATGGAGGTGTGATAGTATGAGAGGTGGTGAATATATCCCTTAGCTCTGAGGTAAAAGAGAAGTAAGTTTTTGGTTTTTAGATTGGTGGTGATGGTATATTGAGATGCTAAGGTAGATTATGTGTTCTTAATGTAAATTGGTTGCGAGAGAGGATCTTAGTTGAGGCTCATGAGTCAAGGTACACTGTTTATCCTGGCTCGATGAAGATGTACCATAATTTGAAAGAGATTTATTGGTGGAATAACATGAAGGGGGATGTGGCAAATTTTGTGAAGTGTATGGTTTGTCAACAAGTGAAGGTAGAGTGCTTGAGACCTGGTGGTTTGTCTCAAGAGATTAAGTTCCCTAAATGGAAGTGGGAAGTGATTAATATGGACTTCATTACTGGTCTTCTCTGATCCCTCCATTAGTTTGATTAGATTTAAATCATCGTGGATAGGATGGCTAAGTTTGATCATTTCTTACATGTGAGGACTATTTACTCTGCTGAGGATTATGTGATGTTAGGCGTATTTACATGCCTAAAGCACCTTAATTTACCTATATTTTAGCTAAGTTTTGAGGACAAAATATATAATTCCTGCACTTTTAGTCCTTTTTCCTGTAAGTGAGCTAACCAACGTGATTAGCAAGTTTTTAGGTATAAATGATGAAGATTTCAGCATTTTATGGACTGGTTGACGCCAAAGGAAGCTTCACGTAAGAAGGAAGGCAGCTTCTGGAAGCTTGTGGACTGAAAGTGATGCATGGAGAACTTCTCCCGGGCTAAAATAGTATTTCAAAAGACTTGGGGATCAGCAGTAACTTAGTAGGACTAGGACAAGGATGCAGTAACCCAGTAGAACTAGGAAAAGGATAAAAACCCTATTTCAGTAGGACTAGGACAAGGATGTTATAAAAACCCTATTTTGCTGAATTTTTCAGCATTCACTCATTCATTAGTTCAAGTCTTTTTCATTCAACTTCCGCTCCTAATTCACGTTACAATTTCTGACAAAGAAAAATGCTAACTCGTGGGAAACACTAAGAGGAAAAATGTCAATCTTGTTGTGACACCAGATATGATGTTTTTGTTGTTTTCTGTTGCACTCATGAGTAGCTAAACTTCTCTCTTAGGGTTATGGAAGCCTTATGAGATACTATCTATTGCTATGAGTTTGTGAATTCATGATACGTATGTTGCTTATATCATTACTCTCTTCATCTTAAATTAAATTCTTGTGGTTGCAAACATATAGAATACGCCACTATAGCATCAACTTGTTTGAAAGAAAAGTTATAGTGTGGAAAAGAGGGTGTGTCAAGGAAATAGGGCTACCAACCCCTGTTTAAAAGTTAGTGCCGTAACTGGATTAACCTCTTGGAGAATTTGTACCATTAGACACGCTTTAAGCTCGAAAGAGTTAAAGTGAGATAATCTGTGATGGTCGAAAGATGCTAGGATTTACCATAGAATACAAATCTCTATAAGCGCATGCATGTCTGAATTCTTCATAACTCATAGCTAATAGATACGTAGAACTCATAAAGGTGGACATAACCCTAACTTACAATTCTCATTGATTAAAACCCACTAAAGATTCCATTTTTCTTTGTTACTTTGATACTCTTAAGTCACGCCACAATTAAATACCCCTTTTTTGTAGAATTTTCGACCAAAAGTCTAATAATAGTTGCATACTTAGTGACCGAGTATTCCCTGTGGGATTCGACACCCAACCCAGTTGGGTTCTATATTTGACAGCGACTGCTTACACTCTTACGAGAGCTGTAGTTTGAGCGTTATCAAATTTTGGCGCCGTTGATGGGGAATACGGTTGTCAACTAAGTTTGTGATAGTTACTAGACCCTTTGGTCAAAGATTCTTGTATTTTACTTTTAGTTGTTGTTTTTGTTTTATACAGGTTTTGTTCAGTGCATGCCAAACACTCAAAGTTTAGGTCAACCGTTATTACCTATCAATCCTGAACCACATCGCATTGGCAGAACGGATGCACAACGTGACATTGAAAGAAGGGCTGTTCAACAGCAGCAAGCTAGATTAGCTGTGTTGGCAGCCGCTTAAGTGCATCAGCAGAATATTGATAATCCAGGCCACGCAATAATTCCTGATGATGAGGCCTGGGTGATGAGGAGCTACTGAATCTTAGGCGTACTAATGAGGTGGTAATACCTGTGAACAGAAGAGATCATCAAGCTAGATTTAGGCCTGAACGCCGAGCCATGCAGATTTCTTTTGATGATGATGATGACGATTTGGATGGAGCTGGTACCACTGGGGCTATTATTCCTCCGCCCTTGGCACCCGGAGCCAAGTTCAATATCACTCGCACCATGATTCAATTATTGCAGCTCAATGGTTTATTTGGTGGACTTGCAGGTGATGATCCGAATATGCATCTGATCAATTTTATCTCTACATGCAAGTCATTCGACAATCCTGGAATTGGACAGAATATAATTCGACTGCGCTTATTTCCATTATCTCTATCTGGGGAGGCAACTTTATGGTTGAACGGGCTAACTCCTGATTCTATTACTAATTGGAGGCAATTGAAAGAAGCTTTCCTAGAAAGATTCTTTTTGCCATCCAAAAGAGTACAGTTGAGAGATGAGATCAGCAATTTTTGATAGATTCCAATTGAAGCTCTTCACGAAACATGGGAGAGATTCAAGAAGAAGCTTATGCGATGCCCAAATCATCATATGATCAACGTTCACTTGATGGAGATATTATACAGGTCTTTGAATTCAGTGACTAAGCCAGTGGTTGATAATGCATCAGGAGGGTCATTCATGGACCTTACCTTTATTCAGGCAAGTGATATGCTAGATCGCATGACAAAGCAAAGTAGATCTTGGCATAGCAGGGATTCTGAGGTAGCAAGCTCTACTATATCCATTGCCATGACTGCAGAGCAGAGGCGTAGATAAGAGAAGCGTGACCAATATATGGCTCACATGAAGACGCAGATGGATCTTCTTACCAAGCACTTATTATCAGGGAAGACCGAAATAGTTAAGGCCGTTATAGCACATGGAAGAGCTGAATATGATTCTGAGGAAGAAGTTTACTACTTGAATAATCAGGGGGATTTCCGAGGCAATGCCCAAGGAAACCAAGGTCGGAACTATTATGATAAATCAGGATATAAGGACTGTGATCAAGGTAGTTGGAAGAATATGACTGACAGGAGTGGTTTGTATGTTTCTCCTGGAAATCGTGAGGCTGTGGCGTCTGGCTCCGGAAAGATGTCTATGGAAGATATGATGGACAAGCTGCTGAAAGGAGTGGAGGCAACCAATATGGGCGTAACTGAGGTGAAGAATGATTTGTCTTCAATAAATCAATTGGTTGATTCGCACTCTACTGCGATAAAACAGCTAGAGCAACAATTGAGTCAACTATCAGCGGCATTCAACCAAAGAAAGGCTGGCACTTTACCTAGCAACACCATGCAAAACCCAAGAAATGATGGATCGTGTATGGATATTACTACCCGAAGTGGTAAAGTGTTGGAAAATCCATCCAAAGGAAAGAAGGTGGTTGATAATATAGTAGAGTATGTTAGTGAAGTAGATTGTGATGATGCCGTAGAAGTTGAAGTGAGTGCTCATGATGTTACACCTAGATGTCACCAGCCTGAAAAGAGTGATAATCGGAAGCAAAATAAAAAGAAAGTGGTGGAGAAAATAATTCCTCTCCCACCACCACTTTTTCCTTAGGGACTGAAGAAGAAGGCTGATGACACTTCTAAAAAGGGTGATAATCGAAAGCAAGATAAAGAGGAAGTGGTGGAGAAGATGATTCCCCTTCAACCACCACCTTTTCCTCAGAGATTGAAGAAGAAAGATGATGATACCAGGTTCAATAAATTTATGACTATGTTGAAGCAGCTAACTATTAATGTTCCTTTTGTAGAGGCGCTGGAACAGATGCCTGGGTACGCTAAATTCATAAAGGACCTCTTGACAAAGAAGCGGGCAGTAAGCTATGAGCTGGCAGATAATGTTCATCATTGCAGTGCAATCGCTACATGATTGCTAGTTCAGAAAAAGGCAGATCCTGGTGCTTTCACTATTCCTTGTACGATTGGATCATTGGATTTTGCTAAGGCATTGTGCGATTTGGGAGCCAGCATCAATTTGATGCCGCTACCTATTTACTGAAAATTGGGGTTAGGCGATCCTACACCAACCCATCTGCGGCTTGTGATGGCAGATAGGTCGGTAAAACGACCTGTTGGTATCTTATATGATGTATTGGTGAAGGTTTCTACCTTTATATTTCCTACAGACTTCGTTATTTTGGATTATGAGGTGGACTCTGAAGTTCCCATAATCTTAGGGCGTCCCTTCCTTACAACTGGAAGTGTGCTTATTGACTTAAGAGCTAATTAGCTTTTATTTCGGTTGAATGATGAAGTGGTCCATTTTGATGTATGTAAAGCAATGAAGAAGTCCAGCGATATGAATGTGTTCTCTGTAGATGATTATTATTATGAGGATGAGAAAGAATTATCGATAGAGAAGCAGCTTACTATTGAGCCATTGTCGACTGTGCTGTTGAATGTTGAGCATTAGGATGTTGAAGATTAAGAAGAAACAATTTGTGATATAACAGGAATCGGGTCCTATTCTCATGCCCCTAAGAAGCTGGACCTTTATCTTAAGAATCGATCTTCACCAACAGCGAAGAATTCCATTGAAGAGCCACCAGTGATAGAATCAAAAGAGCTCCCCAGATATGCATTCTTGGGAAGTGAAAATACATTTCCGGTGAGTATTGCAGATGATTTAAGTGAACAACTCGTAGAGGCTCTCATCTCTGCTCTGAAGAGGTACAAGAGAGCTATGGGTTGGTCTATTGATGATATAATTGGTATCCCTCCTGGGATATGTATGCACAAAATTCATCTCGAAGAAGAGTGTATGCCTACAAGTAAGCATCAGCATCGTCTGAATCCATTCAGAAAACAATGCACCATTTATCTCGATGAATTCTAAGTAATCGAGATAGCAATGTCATGTCGCGATACTAAATCAAGTGCTACATGGGAGGCAACCCATCGTTTTTAATTGTTTTTGTTGTTTTCCTAGGATTTTGTCGAGCCACGACCAAAACTAAGCGCTTGGTGGGAGGCAACCCATCGTTCTAATCTTTTTTGTTGTTTCAGAGTAAGTGTAGGTGCAAGACGTATAAAGAAGGAGCTTCGTCTCAAATTTTTATTTGAAAGTGAGCACTGGTAAAGGTGGTAAGTGAGTAATGAAGGAACAAAAGACTTTTGGTTAGGCATTGCCAATAAAAATCTAGGCAACGGACAAGGCAAGGCCTATGCTATTGCCTTCTGCTCAACTAGGCAAAGCATTAGGCGCCGCCTATGCTATTGCCTTCTGCTCAACTAGGCAAATCTAAAGGTGCCGCCTATGCCATTGCCTTTGCTCTCTGAATCTACAATGCCATAGCATAGCCACCGCCTTTGCCTCCCAAATCTCTCAAAACTTTTATTTTTGCTCATCTAACCTTGCAAGATCATCTTTTGAGTTCAACACCAAGTAAGTTCTTCGTTTATATTACGAAATTGTTACAATCTTATGCTTATAATGGTATTTTAGATCTTAAAGTGGTGTTGGTGATTAGAATGTATTGATTTGTATGATACATCTAGTTAAGTGAAAGATTACGTGTGGGTGTTCTTGACATGTTTCCAACTTGTATTTGATTTTGATACACTGTCATACTTTTGCGGAATCGACATGGTCAAGATAATTTCATAATCTTGTAACTCGAAAGCTTGCATGTTTGAATGACTTGTTCATCAAGATAAAAATCATGGTTGACTACAAACATGAGATGTTGTGATGCCATAAACTTGATTCAATCTCTGCGTAGTCGTCTTGTTCCGAAAGTGCATTAATCCAAACCATAAAGTATGGTCAAGATTACATGACATAGAGTTGAAAAGGATAGTTAAAGACAACATGAAAGTATGACTGGGCTAAAACGTATTGTTGGAACATATCACTTATACGTATGTTGATAAAGTCTGAGTAATCGATATCATTCACTTAATTAGTTTGTGTTAACAAATTAAGTGAGGGGTGGTGCCACTATTGTCTGTTTGTCGATTAAATCTTCCGAGATGAGCTAGCATGAATCTATCTCAGGTAGAATGGCACAAAAAGGACGACAAGAAAACAAAAAACGCCCACCTCACAGAAAGGTAAGAATAGAGAAAGAAAAGAGTAAGCTAAATCCTCCATGCTGCAAATACCTCGATGCACTCTTCAAATCAAGTGGGCTACATTTTGAGGAACTTCTGAGGATGATGACTCTGATGATGATTCCGACACAGGGGGTATGACCCCATACATAGAAGATGAGTCCGACGAATTAGGTTTTCCATATTTATTTTCCACTGAGGGCAGTATGTCCCATCTAAGTGTGGGGTGCTGGTATTCATATGCTGTACTTCTTTGCCTATATTTATTTATGTTTGTTTGTTTGGTTTAGTCGTAGAATTTTTTTTAGATTTTGCATGAAATTGTTCTAATAGGCGGCATGGTATTATGACAAGAGTTTGTGCTAAAATCATTACGATTGAGACATTTAGGCTCCAAGTGTGACTCACTGTGTGATAATTAATTGTGTGGTTTAATTCATTCATTTGCTGGGTCAAGAGTCTATAATGGTTGATCATGTGCCTTGTGTGTGTAAGGTTATAGTATATTCTGTGTTGTGGCTGATGCTAGAACTTTCCTGGTGTGTGTGTAAAGCGAAATAAAGAGTGTAAGATTAGGAGATGATTTAGGCATTTCTTTGGCAGCCTATAATTATTTACCTTATTTTTACCTACCCGTGGACATTATCCTAGTCAACCCCTTTTGAGCCTTTAAGCCATTTTCTTTGACAGCCTCATATGTAGCCTAACCCATTTTTTCAAGACCATAACTTGATCCAAATTCCTAAGCTCTTTAAATTGTAAAGTCATGTGACAAAATAAGAGGAAATTGGGTGAGAGGATGCCTTAAAGTGAATTGGTACTTGAATTTGTTATGAAAAAATAATGGCTATTATAGAGGTGTGTTATAAAAAAAATAAAAAGAGGAAAAAAATGAAAAGAAAAATAAAAAGTTAATTCTGTTTAAAATTGAATACCAAAATAGGTGAAAAGGGGTGGTAGATAAAAGGAAAGTAAAGAGGTTGTTTAAAAGAGAGTGTTAATGGCATAATGTGATGTATTAAAGCGCATAGGGAACATAGTCACTATTTCTGGCCAAAATAGTCCTACCCGTCCCTTATCCTACATTACAACCTATAAAGACCTATTTGATCCTAAGCTTAGCATTCTGATATTAGTAGAGCATTACACTAAGGGCAAGCCTATGGTCATCAGTTTCAACAAATGAATTCTTTGTGAGAGTGAGAGCAAGGAGAATCTTATACCCATGTTTCGAAAAAATGCACAACTTGTGAGTGATTATGGGTGATATCTTGTGTGAGACACACACGGTTAATGATTTTTGGGTAGTTTTGTATGATTCTTTGTGCCTTAACTTGTGGACACGAATTAACCATCATAACGAGTCTATGTTGGAGGGTGAATTGTTTCTAGTAGTGATCATGAAAACTACTCTTTGTTAATAATTGTCGTGCCTGTATTGATGAATATTTTGTGCTGTTACTGTGAAACCCTAAGTAGATGTTTATATGGACATGATATTTTGTTCGAGAATGAACAAAGCTTTAAGTGTGGGGTGTTGATGTTAGGCGTATTTACATGCCTAAAGCACCTTAATTTACCCATATTTTAGCTAAGTTTTGAGTACAAAATATATAATTCCTGCACTTTTAGTCCTTTTTCCTGTAAGTGAGCTAACCAATGTGATTAGCAAGTTTTTAGGTATAAATGATGAAGATTTCAGTATTTTATGGACTGGTTGACGCCAAAGGAAGCTTCACGTAAGAAGGAAGGCAGCTTCTGGAAGCTTGTGGACTGAAAGTGATGCATGGAGAACTTGTTCCGGGCAAAAATAGTATTTCAAAAGACTTGGGGATCAGCAGTAACTTAGTAGGACTAGGACAAGGATGCAGTAACCCAGTAGAACTAGGAAAAGGATAAAAACCCTATTTCAGTAGGACTAGGACAAGGATGTTATAAAAACCCTATTTTGCTGAATTTTTCAGCATTCACTCATTCATTAATTCAAGTCTTTTTCATTCAACTTCTGCTCCTAATTCACGTTACAATTTCTGACAAAGAAAAATGCTAACTCGTGGGAAACACTAAGAGGAAAAACGTCAATCTTGTTGTGATGCCAGATATGATGTTTTCGTTGTTTTCCGTTGCACTCATGAGTAGCTAAACTTCTCTCTTAGGGTTATGGAAGCCTTATGAGATACTATCTATTGCTATGAGTTTGTGAATTCGTGATACATATGCTGCTTATATCATTACTCTCTTCATCTTAAATTAAATTCTTATGGTTGCAAACATATAGAATGTGCCACTATAGCATTAACTTGTTTGAAAGAAAAGTTATATGTGTGGAAAAGAGGGTGTGTCAAGGAAATAGGGCTACCAACCCCTGTTTAAAATTTAGTGCCGTAACTGGATTAACCTCCTGGAGAATTTGTACCATTAGACACGCTTTAAGCTCGAAAGAGTTAAAGTGAGATAATCCGTGATGGTCGAAAGATGCTAGGATTTACCATAGAATACGAATCTCTATAAGCGCATGCATGTCTGAATTCCACATAACTCATAACTAATAGATACGTAGAACTCATAAAGGTGGACATAACCCTAACTTACAATTCTCATTGATTAAAACCCACTAAACATTCCATTTTATTTGTTACTTTGATACTCTTAAGTCACGCCACAATTAAATCCCCCCTTTTCGTAGAATTTTCGACCAAAAGTCTAATAATAGTTGCATACTTAGTGACCGAGTATTCCCTGTGGGATTCGACACCCAACCCAGTTGGGTTCTATATTTGACAGCGACCGCTTACACTCTTACGAGAGCTGTAGTTTGAGCGTTATCATTATGCACGACTGTTCATTCAGGAAATTATCAAGTTTCATAGTGAGCCTATGTCTATTATATCTGATTATGGTACTCAATTTTTCTCTCACTTTTGGCATTCTTTTGGAGAGGTTTGGAAACTAAGATGAACCATAGCACCATTTTCCACCCGCAGACGAATGGGTAAGTGGAGAAGAATATTTAGACTTTCGAGGAAATGCTAAGGTCTTGTGTGATTGACCTTGGTAGTATTGGGGCTGATCATTTGCCTTTAATAGAGTTTGCATATAATAATAGCTATCACGCAAGCATTGGGATGGATCTATTTAAGGCTTTGTATAGTAGGATATATTATTCTCTTATTGAATGGGTTGAGGTTAGCATAGATGGGTTGTTCGGTCCTACATTATTTGACCAAGACATGGAGAAGGTGAAGGTGATTTGAGATAGGATTAAGACTGCCCAAAGTTAACAAAAGTCCTATACGAACATGAGGCGAAAGGAATTGGAATTTGAAGTTAAGGTATTTTTGAAGGTGTCTCCTATGAAGGGAGTGATGCAGTTTGTAAAGAAGGGGAAGGTCAATCCTTATTATATGGGCCCTTATTTGATTTTTAAGAGATTAGGTAATATGGCATATGAGTTAGAGTTGCCTCCATGTTGAGTTTCGTTCACCCAGCCTTTCATATTTCAATGTTGAGGAAGTGTGTGGGTGGTCCTTCCCTGGTGGTTTCATAAAAAATTATTGGTATTTCGAACTCCTTGTCATATGAGGAAGTTTCAGTTGAGATCTTGGATCGATAATTCCATCAGTTTCAGACTAAGGATGTCGCTTCGGTGAAGGTTCAATGGAGGAACCAAAAGTTTGAAGAAGCTACTTGGGTAACTGAAGAGGAAATGAAGTCCAAATACCTATTCTTGTTCCCTGTTCCGAATACATGTGCTTAAGGTATATGTTAGACTTACCATCATTGTATTCTGTCTTTTTTAAAGGTAAGTTTGGGTGTGTTTCTTCATTAAATCATGCTAATGGATACCTTGACCCATCGTTCAAGGATGAATAATCCTAAGAAGGGGAGGGAGAATAAGATGCCTCAAGTGATTATTTATTGAAAATTTTGATTTTTTGAACTTACTGTCCTAACTACGACTCACCCTGTGAGTCAAAATGTGTCATTGCGGGTCATAGGACCCCAATTGTAGGGTGTCCATTAAAGGTATCCCAAGTCACTACCGTGACTACGAGTGCCTCTTAATGATTTGTAAAGACTCTAAACGAATCGTATGGTCCCATATGTAGCCAAAAAAATGTGTGCTTCAAGTGTGTTTGTTTTGACTACGACTTGAACCTTACGAGTTGTAGGGTCACCTGACGATTCATATGGTGTGAATCGTAGGGTCACCAGAGAAGGGTCCTTCAGCTACTATCTTGACTACGACTCATGGTGATGAGCCATAATATGTCCGTACGAGACTTATAGTGACTCGTAATCACTGACGACACTTTTTTAATTCTCAATTGAGGACACTTTAGACATTTCCCCTTTACCCTAAATCATGACCCATGACTTAAAACCCCTTTTGGGTGTCATTATCACTCTAAAACAAATTGAAATAACTTCTTAATATTTCTCAAATTCTCTCAATTAAGATACCTAGGGTTTCTAAGAAGTTGATCAATTAGAGCCCCTAAGGGAAAATTCTCTACATAACTCTAGATATTCCAGGCATGTTACTCTTCCCTAGCTATTATTTTGTGAAAGCCTATGTTTTAAATAGTTTTCCATGTAGTTTTTGTAATGCCTCAGATCTGGTACCCGAAATGCTACACGATGCTCATGACCTCAAAGGACCACAAGCTAACCCATGACTGATATTTGTACCTATACACTGCATAATATGACATAATAATGCGAAAACGTGCACTGAAAGGCCATAAAGTTCAATACTGAACATAATCTGAATAATATAAGATTTGTGTGGGGTAATAGAATACCCAAAAAAAAACTAAAAATACTAAAGTTTGAAACATGATAGTCTAGAAAGCCTCTAACTGACTGAACTGTCTGAGTAAGGAGTTGATGGGACATCTCCCTAACTAACTCTAACTAATAAATTGATTAATAATATAATAGGGAAATAATCATGTCCTCAAAAGATGAGGACTCACTTTTAACTCTGTCTACGGATATCTGGAATCTACTGTTGCTTTGGTACTCATGTCTCTGAACCTATGGTATAAGACACCATAGCACAAATGCGTCAATACTTTAAATATATTGGTATGCATGTGAGGTAGGATGAATGCATGGGATTCATGTGTATGAACAACAATAAGCCCTGACTAACTATCATGAGTGTGAGATACATACATGGGACATAATAACAGATACTAATACTGTGATAACATGATTACGGAATCTAAATATAACTAATAACATAAGTGACTGTATTTAACAATCATAAATCTGATGGAACTATCTGAGTTTCGTACTGTACCTGAGTTGAATGTATCTGACAGTCATGAAATTTGAAGAACTATCTGAGTTCTATTACGTAGACTGATTGACTGTATCTAACTATAATGATTCTGTAACATAAAACTGCGGGAAGTAGTTATCTAACTGACATGCCCCTGATACGCCAGTATGGCTGAGTTGGGGTCCAATATTTAACCCCAATTGGAAGGGTGCCAATACTGCACCACCGATAAGGATACGCTGTGGGTGAGCCTCATCTGATAGTATCCCCAAAAGAGAATGGTGGAGACCTTATCTGACAGTGCTTATCCACCTCATCAACCCTCATTAAACAGTATTGATGTCTCAAACTATGTTGGCTTCATTGTTCTGGAATGCAAGGATGACTTTTAAGAATTACACCCTCATCTGATAGTGGGTGTTCCTATCCTTGGATGCACTCGGTGTTAATTCCTACTCCCATCTGGATATACTCTGAACATGATTTACTGAACTGAACATGGGCTGAGTTACTGAATTCCATTGACTGGAAGAATACTACTGATATCTCACAACTGACTGAGTTCATGAGATCATTGAGATTTCCTGAGTTATAAGACTGTCTGAAGTCTAAGGATTCATAGCTTTCCTGAGAGTATCATGAAAACATGACATGGATCTAGGCACACAGCTAATATTTCGAGTATGAGTACCCCCAGGACTTGATGGAAGGAAATTGACAAAGCATAAATTACTTGAACATATAACTTACATCATAATCCATAATACGTTTATAGAAGCATTTCATCAAAACATGAGATAGGCATAAGTTTTACATATAAGGGGATTTAATAGTATCATGCTAGTTAGGCACTTTTCCTTCATCTAGACATTTAATCAAGCACATGATAGGCATAATATATGTAGACAACATTATACAATAATTAATCATCATGATTCATCTCTAATTTCATCATCTAGGGTTTATTCATAGGTTCACATGAATATACATCTATACAAATCAATTTATATAAAATTGATCACCCAACATGGATTTGAATTCAATTGTTCATTCTCAACATACACAAAACAAACCCAAAATGAAATTCATGAAGAAATCTAAAATTTTGACTTTATAAAAGAGATTCTTGGGCTTCATGGACGAAAGGAAACCATGAATGAACACTATACATACCTTAGTTTGTGATTTCGTAAAGATTGACGGTGAAACTTTCTTGGAATTGGATCTTCTATGAAAATCTTAGCTTGTTATTGAGAGGTTTTTGAGAGAAGAGAGTGTATTTTGGGTGAAAAGTGGTTGAATCACGTGTTAAAGGGCTTAAATAGGGGTGAAAATTTGACCCTTTTAACCGTGGACGCCTCTTGTAATTTCAGTAAAAATTTCCTAAATTGAACCGCTGGAGAGACACGGTGCTATCACTCCAATTCACTAGAATTTTACAATTAGGAAACTGAGGGATGGCACGATGTAGATCCATCATGTTGCCCCTTCTTTTGCAACCTACTTTGACGCGACATGGAGCAAATCGTGTTAAGACACTGGTAAAGGACAATTCTGAATTTGAGCCCTGGCGCAATGTACCATAATCATGGACCCCTACTGGAATTTTCCAAATGTCATTTCCTCTTGTGGCGCGGTGAGGGACTAACTAATATGGTGCTATTTTATGACGGGAACTTGAAATAGTCGTAACTTCTGACCCGGTTAGTGGATTTGGGCGAATCTTATATCGATGGAAAGTTTATTGAATTTTCCACATGAAAAAAGTGAAAATCTTGAAAATTCCTCACGAAATAACCATCATTCAATTTAGAAGCTAATACTAGACATTCTTGGGATGAACGTTATGCATACCTTAGTTCGTGATTGGGCTGCTCTTGTTCATGTGGATAATAAGAAATTGAATTCTACTCTATGTTGGGTGATAAATTCAATGAAGATGATGATGAAGACGTACTATTAGATGATGAATAAAAGCTAATAGATGATGAATATGACAAGCATTTTGTTGGTGAATGTTTCTTGATTGATGCTGAAAATGATCTTTTATGACTATTAACATTCTCTTCATTGGTCGTACTCTAAATGTCTCTAATGACACTTGCTAATGTTGGTGAATAATGTGTACATTTTTCAATATAGCCAAAAAGGGTTTACGCTGGTGGTAAGTGACAGCGGCATGTTGATGGGTTTTTGTCACACCAATAGCAGCGGTACGGCGGTGGAGGTGGAGATGGAGATGGAGAAGAGAGCCCAAGCCCCCACTATTTTAATTTTAATTTTTTTTAATTCTCAATTTAAATTTTTCATTTTTTAATATTTAATTTCTTATTTGGCATTTTAAAAATGATGTAGAATTTAATGTAGCATTTAAAATGATGTGGAAGTTGATGTGGAATTTAATACAATATTTAAAAATGACGTGGTTCCTGACGTGGAGGCAAGTTTGTTACACACACCGAAATATGGTTTAAAATGTTAAGTTTTACTGAGTTGAAGGGTTCAGATCACAAAAGTCTAAATAGGAGTATCCACTAACAAACCTGACCAAGTACAAGGGTCCATCGAACTATTTTTCCTTAATTTATTGATCTCCCTTTTGATTTTTCAGAAATAAAAACTAAAACTGTATATAAAAAATGAGAAATAAAATTCTCCTACGTAGGAGTGTCAATATAGTTATATAACTTCAATTTCTCTCTTCAGTGAACAGTGAGTCCGAAAAACCAAATGCTATCCCTTTTGATGAACCAACACCACCGGAACCACCAAAACCCAATGGCCATTGAAGCTCCTAATATCAATAGTCCAGAAAATCCAAAAGATAACTTCAAGAACAAGTTGATCAGTAAGAATAACAATTTAAACAAGATCTATAATCATATTAGCAACAGAATCCCAACGTACAATAAATCGGAAGGACAATCGATCCAGCTATCTGAAGAAGAAAAACTTCGCATCTATCATCCCTGGCAATACTCAATCATAGTGAAATTGGTGAACAAAAGGCTAACTCAAAGTTACTTGAGAATCAAACTAACTGAACTCTGGAAACCGATGGATTCACTTACACTGATTGATTTGGGATGCGAGTTTTATATGGTGAAATGCAACAACCTTGAAAATACAATAAAATCACTTCATGGTGGGCCTTGGTTTATTACCGGAAACCTCCTTTCGGTGAGACAATGGTTATAAAAATTTGTACCAGAAAAAGCAACCCAGGCTCACACAGTCATTGGTTGCGCCTCCCACAATAGCCGACAGAGTTCTATGACCAAAGAGTCTTGGAAATGATAAGACCTTGGCTCAGAACACTGTTAAAAATTGACTCTTGCACTTCATTGACTCTGTGAGGTCGATACGCAATAATATGCATTCAAGTGCTCTTAGGAGTTCCCCTCAAGAAATAGATAACTATCTACAATCATAACCAGCAGGTTATCTATGAAGGAGAGGGCCTCTTATGCACCATTTGTGGAAGACTTGGACACCAGGAAAAGTACTGCACCTACGCTACCAATAACACAGACATAGACGACGAGCAACCAAGCATCAGCAATATCGTAGAACAAAGAGAACAACAAGAATGGCAAATTATTTCCTTCCCCAAGAGGAAATACAGATCAAATCAAGGATCAACTAGCCATGAAAAACAAATGCCATCAACAAATGATTCGTTCCAGGTAATGAAGATGAAGGACACACCAGGTAAGCCCTCTCACTCTAAATATTGTGGTGCCAAGACCCATGACAAAGCTTCTTACTCAGTCAAAACTACCTTGCCTACGAAATCCATCTCAGCACCTGCAAAAAATAAACAAGCCAATTGGGCAAAGGGGTCATCTCACGCGCTTGCAAAGGCTGTTGAAAACAACCTTTTCCCTAAAGTCAACCAGACACAACACACACATGCACAAGCTGCTAATGACCCCAACAACCATCTACCTTTTATTAATTCAGATAAAATATACCCTTCATCTAATAAAATTAAAGGCCCACAAAGGGCCCATAATCCACCAGTATTAATTATCTCCAATGAAGGCTACTGGCTCTGCATATTCTGGGATGATAACTAAAATCTGAAATAGGGGTAATCATCATGTAGAGTCAATTGACATGACTGATACGGTCATGGTCATTAACTGAACATCCATTTTTAGTCCAAAAGAAGGGCCCAATACCCTTAACAACACCCAAAATCAGTCAAGAAACTCTACTGATAGCAATGGCTTTCGAACCACACCCTCCAGAAAAGACCCAAACATCTTGGCCGGAGTTGGTAAGGGAGGGGAAAACTTTATCCCACTGTGTCATAATCGGTGACCAACCATTGTACAAATGATCCAAGACCTTTCCTAGATGGCCCAAATAATTAAGGAAGGGGTGGATGATATAGTATAGGGGCTGGCCTATCAGGTACGGACCCAAACGATGCAGCAAGCTAAGAGGCTAGGCACACTCAATGTAATGAACACACATGAGTTCAATTAACTCATGACTCACATGTTCAAGCACCTTCCATATTAACCAGAGAGTCCTTATCTATCGAGCTTAGACACTCTCACATTTGTGCCTTGGATACCACCAGACTCCTATGTCTCGGCCAACCAAACCAACTCTCAGAACATAGAACAAACAATATAGATAGGCGGCCAAGGAGAAGTACTAACCATAGCTCTAGAGGAACTACAAAGGTAAAATATATAAATGGATAAAATCCTAGAAACCTTAGGGGAACCACAAACCAAGTTCTTCATGCTAGGAAGACCTCTTCGGAAAGAGTTCGTAGAGCCCTTCAGTACAATTACTATAGTGCTTTATCTGAGTGAGATGGAAGCATTCAAGATGATATTGAGGAGCATAACCAACCAATCCAGTGCAGCAGTCTCTCTGATCCCATACTTGGACAAGGAACAACAAGCCAAGATGGACAAAGGGAAGAGACTAGTTCTGAACCACCCTCTTCCTCCAACTAACTCTATGAACTTCATTATCTAGAATACTAGGGGTGCTAATAATGGCATTGTGTTGCTCTAGTCAAAGTCTATAAACCTTCTGTACTTGTCCTTCTAGAAACCAAGATGTTAGATCACACCAACCTCATTGAGATATTTAGGTATGACTCTCATCTGGAGTATAGTGCCGATGGTCGTAAAGGGGTATTGTGATTATATGGAAGGAAAATGTTGTTAAACATCAGAACTTATCTGTATCTCCTCAGTGAATTCACACCATCATCAAGGTGCACTCTAATCCTAGATCATGGCTCTTCTCTGTTGTTTATCCTAGTCCAGACCCCAACCTGAGAACCACCCTTTGGGAGGAATTATGCAACATATCATCCATTTACAAAGGGGATTGGTTAATTGGTAGGGACTTTAATGAGGTCCTGAAAGCAAATGAAAAGCTTGGAGGGATCCCAATGAACAATAACAGAGTTAGTAAATTTTGGGATTGTCTAAATTTCTGTAATATGGTAGACTTAGGCTTTAGGGAATGCAAATACACCTGGACCAATAAGAGGTACCAAAATAGACTAGCTCTTATCCAGGAAAGGTTAGATAGATGTGTTGCTAATGACTCTTAGATAAGACATTTCCCTGATTGCTTGGTCACCCATCTTCCTAGAACAAAGTCTGACCATTGTCCCCTTCTTATTATCCTTAAGTAATAGGCTCCAAGGTACCCAGAACAAACCCTTTAGGTTTGAGCCTATGTAGTGTGACCATGATTCCTTTGGCAATATGGTCAAGCAATACTTTGTCCAGGACTCAAATCTGCAGCAAGTTATCACCTCTTTCCAGGTTGAGGCTTCTCAATGGAACCAACAGGTTTTTGGAAACATCTTTACTAAGTTAAAAACAGTTAGGGCTAGACTTGATGGTATCCAAAATTTCAGGGCTTACCATTCCAGCATTTTTCTGCACAATCTTAAAAATGTGTTGTTATATGATTATAATGCCATTTTGAAGTATGAGAAGGATTTCTGGAAAATCAAATCTAGAATAAATTGGCTCACAGAGGGTGATGTAAATACCTCATTTTTCATGCATCAACTTTCAATAGAAGGAGGGGGGACATTATAAATGAGTTAGTTGATCAGGTTGGCAATGTATACAGAGGTGAAGATGTTATTATAGCACATGTGCTGCAACACTTCACCAATGTATATACCTCCAGCCATACTCAATGCCCTAACTCTCATTTCACTCCCATGTACAGCTCTAATACCATCTCTCAGGATATGAAAATATCCTTCATTGCACCCCTTAGAGAATCTGAGATCCTCCTAACCATCAGATCCTTTAAACCCTTAAAAGCCCATGGACCTGATGGGCTACACCCCCTCTTCTATAAAAATTTATAGCCTGACATTGGCCCAAAGCCCATATCTTTATGTAAAGAGGTCATTAATAAGAGCATTATTCATGTTAAACATAATAGTACTCTAGTAACCTTGATCCCAAAGTGTAGGAATGCTGCTAGTCTGAAAAACTTTTGACCCATTGGACTCTGTAAAACTAGTTACAAGATTGTTACTAAAATCATAGCCAACAGAGTCAAGCCTATCCTCCAAAGCCTCATCAACCCCACTTAAGCTAGTTTTCTGGCCAATAGAAGAGTTGTTGACCATGGTATCATCATCTAAGAGTACATCTCTCATTTCAAAAAAAAAAAAAAGGGATAAGGCTAACATGATTCTTAAGATTGACCTTGAGAAAGACTTTGACAAATTAGAATGGTCCTTCATAAAATACACTCTTCTATTCTTTGATATCCCTGTTAATCTTATTAGACTCATAATCTCCTACATTACCTCTTTTTCCATTGTAATTTTGGTAAATAGAAGGAAGACAAACTTCTTCAACCCATCTAGAGGCATCAGACAGGAAGATCCTCCTCACCCTACATATTCATCATTTGTATGGAAAGACTCTCAAGAGGTATTAAAGCTGAGGTTAGAGCTAAAAATTAGGCCCCCATCAACATCTCTCCCAAAGGACCTAAGCTGTACCTCCTTTTCTTTGTAGATAATCTCACCTTTATAGCAAAAGCAGACCCCAATAACTATCAAACTATTGCCAGAATTTGCAAACCTCCTCAATCCATTTTGGCCAAACCATTAATAATCAGATATCTAAGGCAATCTACTCTACCAACTGCACTCCTCAGGTGATAAATCAATGTACTCATACCCTTAACATCTAATCCATCCAAAACTTTGGCAAGTATCTTGGGTATCCTATCTTCTCCAGCAAGCCTAAGAATAGTGACTTTCAGTTCATCATTGATAACATGAATGCTAAGCTAGTAGGCTGGAAAACTAAATTCTTGAACATGGTTGGCAGGTCTGTCTTAGCCCAATCTACTTTTATCCATGCCCACCCACCTAATGCATTATATTAGGAACCCTAATAAAATTATTGAGATGATTAATAAGATCCAAAGATATTTTGTTTTGGGTAGCATCCATGAAAAAAAGAAGCTTCACCTTCTCAATTAGGAGGTCCTAACTACTGATAAAAATCATAGGGGGCTGGGGCTTCATAAGAGTGAGCTTAGAAATAGATACCTTTATGCTAGTCTAGCATGGAGGCTATTTTATCAGACTATAAGTCTTTGGGGTCAGACTCTCCTTTCCAAATACTACAATCCCAATAGACAGACCCCCAGCAAATCCCCTACCTCTAGAACTTGGAAGAACATTAGAAGGGGTTCGAAAGACTGTTGTTTGGATATTAGATGGAGAGTAGGTAAAGGGGACAGGGTAAATTTTCTCAAGGATTCCTGGATCCCTCATCTTAACAGCCTTGGAAGCATCATTCATGGTCCTTTAAACAAGAAAACCAGAATACTAGGGTCAAAAATGTCCTAGTAAGGGGGGACTGGAATTTCAATAACCTCTCCATTGAAATTCCTAGGGCTATTCAGGATATCATCCTTAGCCACAATGTTACTCTTAAGGAACACATTGAGGACAAAGTCCTTTGGAATTACAGCTTTACTGGCACCTTTATCACTGGTACAATGTATTCTTGTCTAAACAATCAAAGTGCCAACACTACTACAGACAAAAATTTCTCCATTGTCTGGAAAACTGAAGCCCCTAACAAAACTAAGATCTTTCTTTGGTTACTCATACATAGGAGACTCCTAACTAGCAGTTATCTGAATCACATTGGTGTTAATGTACCTTCCCATTGCCACTTCTGCAACCACAACAAGGAGGACATTAACCATATTTTTTCCAATTCTGCAATGCTAAGTAATTCTGGACTAACATTGTTCTAAGAAGTAGATACAAACCCCCCATACTTGGGAATACCATTGATAATACAAATTGGCACTCATGGTGAGAAAAATATGCCCTAAACCCTTCATCTCTTGGTTTACTTAGGGCACTCTCTTACCTCACTGTCTAAGAGAATTATAACCTTTTCAACAACCAACACATACCCACTAATAGTGAGACTGCCATTGCCAATGCCACAGAATACACCCTTCTTGCTAAATCTACCTCGAACCCCACTACCTCTTAATACATTATCAGTTTTAGGTGGAACCCCTCACAACAAGGAACCATAAAGATGAACACTGATGGTTCTTCTAATGGCAACCCTGGGCCAGGAGGATTGGGTGGTGTTTTTAGAAACCAAGATGGGGGATGGATTATGGCTTTCACCAATATCTTCCACACATAAACCTAGTAATGGATGAAATCCAAGCCATGATCTGTGGACTTCGACTTGCTAAGAAACATAATATTCATAACCTTAACATTGAATCTGACTCAATGGCATCTCTTAAAACTCTTCATAGGGATCATCCATTATATCATAACCTTGTTGCTGAGTGTAGGACATTGATAATCGACCTGGGAGTACCACCCCCAACACAGGTGTTTAGAGAACAAAATGCAGTTGCAGATTGACTAGCTAAGGAAGGCTCAGCCATACAATTCACAAAAAATCCGATCACCACTTCATCGCCACCTTCTTTTGTATAAGTTATATTCTAGATGATAGCACTAGTAAAATATTAAGACGTGCAGTCAAACATTAAATTTTGGGTCACAATACGATCAATGGAAACTCATTTTCATGCCCACAGGGTCGGGATGTGGCCCTAACTAACTCTATTTTGACTTCTTTTGATGAAAGGAGTGTAAATCCCCCCCCCCCAAACCCCATTAAATATGCTATAACTGCAACTTCTTTTTGACAAAAAAAAGAGTGTCAATATGGCCTCTGTAAATAAAATGAAAGAAAGTGGGAAAGAAGTAAAAGAAAAAGAAAAACTATAATAAAGTGGGGCCCATGTATTTTTTTCAATTAAAAAAAGTCATTATACAACTAGTAGTGTCAGCCTAAAGATTTGTCTTGTCCAAAAGACTTGAGGTGACAGTGTTGGCAAGACAAATCTTAGAAATAGTAGTTTCATCCAGTGTTAGTCTAAATTTAGGGGCGGAACCAATGGTTAGTCAAAATTGAATAGCTTTTAAGAGTGGTTTTCATTACGAAAATATTGGCCAAATAATATTTTTAGTGCCAAAATCGGTAGTGCCAAATATATTTTCCCATATGTTAAAAAATCATCAATGGCAGAAAACCTATGGCAAAAAAAGACCAACCTCGAGTCTGTTGAAAGTCACTGTAACACTATAGAATGAGGAAAGCATAAAGAGTTCATTAGATCAAAAAAAGTCAAGCACACAGCATCAGATCATTGCAGTAACTCAAGAAAACAAAAGAAATAGGAGTCACAGGAATTGAGTTTTGCATAGCCTGCACGCAAAAAACTGAAATACTATACACATATTCACTACAATAGTTAATGCGAAGAATATAGAGAAGGAAAAAGGTTAAGAACAAATTTTACCGACATGTTAGTAACTAAAGTTTTTGAAAAATATTGATAGTCTTATTGTTAGTTGATTATCTTACACCAGATGGCGAAGGGCCATGCTATCACGGACTGAATAGATGTTATTTTTTATCTCAATTTACGTGACACAAATAGAATTTAGATAATTAATTATATTTTTAGATTTTTTTCAGTTATTATCTATTTTAATTTATAAAAAATTTATGTAGTTTTTAAATATGATATGATACTCTCCTTGTCCAAACTTTTGTGGCATTGATAGTCAATTATATTTTTAAAATAATTTAAATTTTTAATTACTGTGATTTATAATACTTTTCTTTCTTATTCCAATTTAAGTGGCACTAATATAATTTCTTGAGTCAACAAAATATTTTATATCTTTTAAAATTTTTAAGTTGTTAATTATTATGATTTATAACATTTTTATGTATTATTGAAATATATTACAAATAATATTTTCTTTAGATATTTTTAATTGTTAACTATTGTAATTTATACTTTTGATGTTATTTTCAAATAATATATTTTGCTCTCCTTGTCCAAATTTTTGTGGCATGGATAGTCAATTATATATATATTTTTAAATAATTTAAGTTTCTTACTTTTGTGATTTATAATACTTTTTCTTCTATTCCAATTTAAGTAGTACAACGTTTAGATGACTATAATATTAATTTTTTAATTCTTAGATGACTTATAATAATTATTTAGGGTGATGTAGTAAAAATATGGTTGAAGTAGCTGAAGTGAACGTCATAAATGTCTATTTTACTTTTTTTAATTAAATATTATTAATTTTTTAGTACTTAGATAACTTATAATAATTAATTCAGAATGATATATTTAATAAAATTACGATTGAAAGAGTTTAAGAAGATATGTCATAAATGTTTATTTTTTAATTAAATATTATTAATTTTTTAATGTATAATAATTTATAATAATTAATTAGAAATAATATAGTAAAATTAGAGAGAAAATAGTAAATGAATAATGGGATGATGTGAAAGAGGATGAATGATGATGATTGATGATAGAAGAAAGAGAGTAAAATGGTCAAAACATGCAAAAGTTAACATGGAAGCTACAGTAAAGTTGTTTATGGCCAATAATATTGTGTTGTTATTGTCATATTTACAAAGATATCCTTATTGGGCCATGTTGTAAAAAGGTAGGATAATGTTGACAACAAGAAAAAGTTAATGAATAGTTTGGTCATTTAAAGTTCTCCTTCAAACAACAACAACAACAAGCCAAGTATATTCCCACTTAGTGGGGTTTGGAGAGGATAGAATATACGCAGTCCATACCACTACCTTCGAATAAGTAAAGAGGTTATTTTCGATAGACCCCCAGCTCATGACAAAGGACCATAGTCAAACATCGCAAGCATACAACATGATAAAAATAACAATGATACAACAACCACAAAAATAGAGTATATTGACCAATAAAGGACACCATTTTCCCCCAACCCTAGCATTACTAACCAAGCCACACCAAACTCTCCTAGCTATAACTTATGACTAGACCACACACCTTTGCCTTCTACCCTAATACTCTTCCTCTAAAACTTTCTATCGAGGGTCATGTCCTCAGTTAGCCGTAAATTCTCCAAGTCACGTCTAATCACTTCTCTCCAATATGTTTTTAGTCTACCCTACCCCGCTTGAAACCATCCAAGGCCAATCTCTCACATGTACGAACTGGGGCATCTATACCCCTTCTCATCACATGCCTAAACCATCTCAACCTCACTTCTCGAATCTTATCCTCCACCAACACCACTCTTACCTTCTTCCGAATAATCTCATTCCTAACTCTATCATCCCTCGTGAATCCATACATCCAATTTCTTTATTTTTTGCTAGATATTTTGCTATATAATTTTTTTCTTGTCCTGTATTTAAGAGTATTAAATATTCTTTTTCATTTATTTTTCCTGTTATGTAATATTGGTTTAAATTACTTATTGAATTTGTTTTATAACTTGTTCTTTTTTATGAGCTTGATGATTCTGGTTTTTCATCAGCTATTCTTTTTGTCGTACTTATTCTAGCATTTACTATTTCTAAATTTTCTTCTATATCTATGTCTTTATAGCTATAATCATTATAATCTATTGTTTTTACAATTTGTTCAAATGGGCTTTCTATTCGTATCTTATTAATCTTATTTTTTCCTATTATTTTATGTTTTGTTGTTAATACATATAAATTTTTGCATCTTGCTGTGAATATTTTACTTCCTGGAGTTAATTATATTCCTGATATTTTCCAATATAATACTAGTGATTTATCTATATTCCTATCTGTTACCGCTACTGAATAGTTTACACTTATTATGAATTTGAATTTTTGGTATATTAAATTTTCTTTTACGGCAGTTATTATGCTCTTTTCTATAGGTTTTATAATTTTATCATCTGCTAAATATAATTCTATTGGTGTATCTAATCCTTCTCTAAAACATGCTTTTATTAATATTTCTGTACCTCCAAGGTGTACATATTTTATTGGATCTCCTTTACTTTTTATATGATTTATCTCTTTATTAATTATTCTTTTTGTTATTAGTGGTATACTAGCTTTGCCTTTTGCATATCTACAGTCTAGTACATGTTCTTTTTAAAATACTACATAATATTCATCTTTTTTCCTAGTAAATATATTTTTTATTGTTGGTATTTTAAATATTTTTTCTACACTTAAATCTAATTCTTTTCCTTTTATTTCATCGAATATATTACTGTCAAATATTATTTTTTGTTCCGTTCCTTCGTCATTTCAATATTCTTCCTTTGTTATTATTTTTATATCTTCTTCATTCATCTATTTCACTATCTATTTCAGTATCTGTTTCATTTTCTGAGATTTCATATACACTATCTTCACTTTCTAATTCATAATCTATATAATCTATTTGCACATATTCTGTGTTATCTATTTTTATTTCTGATATTTGTTTATTTTTTGGATTTTTAGGTAATTTACAATCTCTAGCTAAATGTCCTAACTTTCCACAATTATAACAAGTACATTCTTTTATCGATTTCTTTTTTCTATATGGTCTTTTATTTTTATAATTTTTTACATAATATCTTTTTCTTGGTTTCTTGTATTTGTATTTTGATTTTTTATATTTCTTATATTTCTTATATCTTTTTCTTTTCTTATAATATCTTTCTTCACATCCAAATTGGGGTACTATTTTATTTTGCAACATGCTAAATTTCTTATTAATGTTTTTTTCATTTTTAATTTTTCTCTATATTTTTCACATAAGTTTCTATACCATTGTTGTAAAAATTTTATTCTTGCTCCTAACGTATCTACTATTTTTGCTTCTTCCCAACTTTTTATTATCTTTGAACTAAATGGTTCGGGTAATTTATTAAAATATAATTTTCTTATTTCCTTACTTTCTTCTATACTATATGCTCCTTTATAATAATATTCTTTAAATGCGCAAGTATATTCGTCTATATAACACATATTACATATTGTTAATTTTAACATTAAATTCCTATTTGTATCTTTTTCTTCATCTTGTTCTTCTTCTATTGTTGTCATACTACCAAATTCATCTTTTATAGTTGTTTCATATTTTTTTAATAGTTCTATAGGTGTTAGTTTAGTTGTTGTTGATGATGTTCCTTCTATAGGTTTATTAGCTCTTAATACTTTCTTGCTATTTTCAGTTAAATTTGAAAACCATAGTTTTACTGATCCTATTAATGTTCTTTCTATATATGCTGGTGCATCTGTTATGTTTATATTATTATCTAATAATTGTTTTGTCATATATCCTATCCATAATTGTATTATTTTTTTTTGTATCTATTACACAATCTAGGTCTAAAAAGTTATAATTTTTATTAGCTATTTGTTTTGGTGTCCATTTGTCGTATTCATGATATTTTTTAAATTTATTTTTATAATATATAGGTTTTCTTATTTCTGTTGTTTTAGGTATTATATTTTCATCTTCTTTTTTATCAAGAGTATTTATTTCTGTGTTGGTATTTTCTAAGTTTTCTTTATTAATTATTTCCTGTTTTTCATTGATTTCTAAATTTTTTGTATTCGTTAATATTTCCGTATATGTTTCACTATCTTCTGAATCATAATTATCTGTCTCTTCAACATCTATATTATTTATTTCTAATTCATTGTTTGTTATTTCTAATTTTTCCTTAAATTGATTTATCTCGTTTAGTAATTTTTGTTCTTTATCTTTTTCTTCTTTTTGTTTTTGTCTTTGTTCATACAGATCTTTTAACATTTGTAGTTCTTTTTCTAATTCAGCAATCCTACTATTTTTAGTTTCTTCTATTTTTCGTATTTCTTCCGTAGTTTGTTGTTTAGTTTTTTCTATTTCTTTTTTTCTGTCTATTTCTTCATTTTCTCTTTCTATTCTTACCATTGCTGTTAATTTATCTTCTAATTTTAATTCTTCTTTTTCTAACATTAGATATAAATGTTCACCTATTTTCTTATATCTTTTTCCTAGATTAGAAAATACTATTTTTATTTTTAATCCTTCGTGATTTTCATATATTTTTTCATCTATTATAAATTCTTCTTTGTTCATTTTATTGTGAATAGTTCATGTTGGTATATATATTCTAAACTATCTATTTGTGATTCTAATATTGATATTTCATCTTTTTGTGTATTTATTGAATTTTCACTAACTCCGCCAAATATATTATAATGTAGTCTTTCTATTCTTATTTTTAATTCTTTACTTTTTTCAGAAATAAATTGTTTTAATTCTTTGTATTTTTGTTCTTTATTCATTTAAATTATATTTATAATATCTTGGCGGATATCTAAATCTAATTTTATCATAATTAGGTGGTATGTGTCTCATTCTTCTAGATTTTAAATGGATTATTAATTTTGCTTCAATACTAGATATTAATATAATTAGGTAAGCTAATCTTTGTGGATTTTCTTTTGTTTTATTTAGACTTATATATTCTGAATAATTACTAACTAAAGATTCTTTAATTTTTCTAAAAGCTTCTCTATTTTTAAATGGTCTTCTCATAATTAATTCAATAAATATAGATAAATTCTAATAACTCTAACATATATCTTACGCAAATAAAAGACTTATTGGACTAGCTACGATTATCCAAGAACTAGCAAATAATTATACTAATGGAAACCCAATATGGAGCTATTATTCTAGAGATCATCAAATGATTTACTCAAATTCAAAAGAGCTACGACAAGCAGATATGGAAGATGTCAGACAATGGATAATGACATTACTAAACCCAGAAAAACAATCTACCGCAAGAGCAATCAAAAAAGGATTTATTTCAGATGGACTACTGACAAGATATTGTAAAATAATTGGACACAAATACCCAGATCACCAATGTTCGAGATGTAATGGAGAAGATAATATTATTCCAGAAGCACATCTAGAATAAAAATCAAGAAGACAAGATGACAGCTGGAAGATAAGATAAGAAGCAATAATGAAGATATAGCAGATACGGAAGAAAAGATATTGGACCGACTATTTATTGTATAGATTTTTAGTCTTCACGATAAGATTGTAAGTTAGCATTATTGAAAAGCATTTATGTAAATTTAGACTTTTCTTAAGACTATAGGCTTTTAGGTAGCTTTTAGGTCTATAACCTTTTTGACTTTTGGCTATAGCTTTTATAGCTTTTATGACTTTTTTGTTTTAGAAGAAAACGTGTAGGATTGTAAAGTTTGTAAAGTTTGTTTTTCATTCTATAAATAAAGAGAACTGAAGGCATTGCAAGGCAAGTCTTCTCACGTTAAAGCAAATACTCTCTCCATTCCATAACAAATATTTTGCCTAGTTAATTAAAAAACATACATACTTCAATGGAAAAAGCTATGGAGGAACAAACTTCAGAAATATCAAAACTACCTGAACAGGTATATCTATTTATGATTATGAATAGCTAAATTCATAGTTCCCAACAATCATGATATGATAAAATAAATTCATATTAGTTACTTTATAGTTGAATTATTCGAAGAATAATATGTTAAGAAGTTTATTAGCAAAGTGAAAATGGAGAAAAATTCCTAAGAACTATGCCATCCTAAAGGTGAAACCAATGAGGCAAGAAGTCGTGGCGGAGAGTAACCGGAGTAGAGGCGCTGTTTAAGGGAAAAAGTATCTAAATTATCATGCTAATAGTGACCGAAGAATATGTTATTTAAGAATAATCTAGTATATAATAATCTAAGATGACCATATTTTGTTATGTCCATGGTTGAAGGGAATATTTTGAAAAAAGCAATTTTATGAAAATGAATGATAATTTATCTGATGTGATGGTAGATAAATTCAAAATACTTATTTTGTATGCACTTAGAGATATAAAAGTAGTAGATATAAGAAAAATCATATTAGAAAAAGCATTTGGTGAATATTACATGACTAGAGTAAATTATATACCATGCCTACCTAACTACTCTTACAAATAATTATCATGAAAATAAATATGAACAAATACATGGAAAATAAAGATATAAAATATATAGAATTTCTTAAAGATATGCAAGAACTACTAAGGCTAAAACAATCAACTACAAAGTATTATAGTAAAATCAATTTTAAAAGATAGATCATCTAGATTATCTTAAAGTTTTAACCTTATATATACTTAAAGATATAGAAATTATAGATATTAAGAAAATAATATTAGAAAAAGTAATAGACTATGAAATTGAAATCATAAATTGGCTAGAACAGTTATACGAAAAAATTTACCCAGAAGGATATTATTCAGATCAAGGATGTTAGAATATATTAGAAAAACTAGAGAAAACCAAGATAATCTAACTAATGAAATTAATTATAGAAACCGAATTAGAAAAATAATGAAAAATCTAAAAGAAAAATTAATATGGATAGAAGAAACCTTAGAAAATTTAGAAAAAAGTACATGTGATAGTTTATATAGTTTAAAAAACTCACTACGAGAAGAACAACACAAGATAATAAATAACATAGAAAATCTAGAATTAGATATATATTACAGTACAGATAGGATAAATTATTATACAGAAATTTGTAACTCTGAAGTTACTACAGGATAAAATAATAAACCATATAAATTAATGGATATATCTTACAAAAAGAATAAATTATTAAAAAATATTGAAACAAAATCTAAGAAATATCCACGCACAAAAAAGAATAGATTCATTAGATATAATAAATCTATTTTATAATCTAGTTATCCGCACCCGTAGTTTATATAATTTAAAAAACTCACTACGAGAAGAACAACACAAGATAATAAATAACATAGAAAATCTAGAATTAGATATATACTACAGTACATATAGGATAAATTATTATACATAAATTTATAACTCTGCAGTTACTACAGGATAAAATAATAAACCAAATAAATTAATGGATATATCTTACAAAAAGAATAAATTATTAAAAAATATTGAAACAAAATCTAAGAAATATCCGTGCACAAAAAGAATAATGAATCTATTTTATAATCTAGTTATCCGCACTCCCCTACCTCGAGTCACTAAACTTCCACTCCAAATACTCCGTCTTGGTCCTACTCAACCTAAATCCTTTAGCTTCCAGGATTTGTCACCAAACCTCCAACTTATCATTAACACCTCAACGTGACTCATCAATCAAAACTACATCATCCACAAAAAGCATACACCAAGGCACCTAACCTTGAATACTCTGAGTCAACACATCCATCACCACAACGAATAAAAACGGACTAAGAGTCGATCCCTGATGCAACCCTGTCATGATCGAAAAATGCTTGGAATTCCCTCCTACTGTCCTAACCTGAGTTTTCGCCCCCTCGTACGTGTCCCAAACGAACAAATGTACGCCACTGGGACACCCTCACCTTTAAACATCTCCAAAGAACCTCTCTAAGAACTTTGTCATATGCCTTTTTCAAGTCAATAAACGTCATGTGCAAATCTCTCTTCCTTTTTCTATACTGCTCAACCAATCTCCGCACTAGATGAATTACCTCAGTTGTCGAGAGATCAGACATAAATCCAAATTGATTCTCCGAAATAGACACTATCTTCCTCAACCTCCGCTCCACCATCCTCTCGCAAATCTTTATCGTGTGACTCAACAACTTAATACCACGATAGTTGTTACAACTCTGAATGTCACCCTTGTTCTTATATAAAGAAATCATTATGCTCCATCTCCACGTGTCCATTGAAGCCAAATGTTTAGACAAGATATTGCATAAAATTTTAACTAAAATGACGAAAAAGCCCTCAACAATAAAGTTATTATTATAAGAACACATGTTAAAGAGCAGGGGAATTAAATATTATTATTTTTTTAATATTTAGATGACTTATATTAATTAATTAGGGAAGGTATATTTAAAAAAATTACGATTGAAGAGTTTAAGAAGATATGCCATAAATGTTTATTTTTTATTTAAATATTATTAATTTTTTAATGTATAAACAATTTATAATAATTAATTAAAAATGATATAATAAAATTACAAAACAAATAGCAAATGAATAATGAGATGCTGTGAAAAAGGATGAATGATGATGATTGATGTTATAAGCAAGAGGGTAAAATGGTCCAAACATGCAAAAGTTAACATGGAAGCTACAATAAAGTTCTTTTATAGTTAATAATATTGTGTTGTTATTGTCATATTTACAAAGATATCATTATTGAGCCATGTTGTAAAAAGGTTAGATAATGTTGACAATAAGAAAAAGTAAATGAATAGTTTGATCATTTGAAGTTTTCCATCAAACATTGAAGCCAAACGTTCAGACAAGATATTGCATTAAACTAAAATGACGAAAATATCCTCAATAATAAAGTTATTACTTTAAGTACACATGTTGAAGAGGTGCTGCTTATCTCCAGTTATTATATATAGTAATATTTGTTTTAACTTTAATATGAAACTCACCAAAGTAAAATTTAAGATAAAGAAAAATTCAGATATATTTGAATTTTTTAATTTGAATTTTCTTAAGTATAATGTGAAACCCACCGAAGTAAAATTTAGTAGGGCAAAGCAAAATTGAGGTATATTTGAATTTTCTGGAGATAAAAATATCAAACGAAATCTAAAGCAAAATAATATTTTCTTCGTTTAAAAAAAAATGATTTCTTTTCCTTTTTAGCAACTTTTTAATTCTAACTTTCCACGTGACATATTTAAAACCACAAGATTGAAGGACATTTTGATACATTTAACATATTTTTAATTTAAGACTACAAAATTTTAAAAAAAAAATTATTTTCTTAAATTTCGTGATAAATCAAATTAGGTTATTTTTTTTTTTTAATAGAGGGAGTAGTAACATAAGTATTACATATGAGACAAGAAACGGAGGAAGTAGTAACATAAATATTGTTGGAATATTTATTGATGTTTCAAAATAAATGAACCATTGAAAAAAAAAAATTTAATTTGTCCTTATAATTTTACAATTAATTAACTTTTAAAAAGATATTATAAGATCAACTTTTTCTTTATTGGGGTAAAAATGAAAAGTTATTTTAAATTTATATTTTTAATGTCTTTTTTTAATATATGTATTAAAATTTAATAATTTATTTATTATGAAATAGAAGGAGTACGAGACAGAGAAGCACAGACACCCTCAGTCTGATTGGTATTAATGGCCCCACTGGTCTGCTTTAGTAATTTACTTCCAAAATCTTCCATATGATATGCCCCAGGAAAACACCAGAGTTCAGTCCACATCCGCTCTCCTGGGCCAAAGTTGCCTTCTTTTACACTTCCCAAAAAAGCATGCCGGACCAAAAAAACTGAAATTTTTCAACAAAAAAGAAAACCATACCAACTCAATTCCTTTTCAGACCTAGACATTTCGCTTCTCTAAAGTCTTTACCCACTGACCCCCTTCTGCAAAATAACACCACACCCTCAAATAAAAAGTCACCGAACCCACTCCTTTAACTTATATTTAGCCCCTCCAGCTGTGAGGAGCACCCCAACCCACCCCCTTAACCTCTGAATGAATGAATTTCTTGTTAACCAAAAACAAAAGAAGTCAGCGAACCACATTAGCATAATGACAACACAACACAACATTCATAAAAACTTCCACAATCAATAGTGGAAGTGGTAACATAATCCATATATTAGCAAAGTTAATGTGCCTTTCACTTCATATTAGTAGTACTAATAAGGAATATGATACCACCATTTATACAATCATCTAGCGCACTATCATTTAAAGATAATATTACTCTACTAACTTGCCCAAACATTCATCAACAAAATGAAAAAAGGAAAAAAAAACACTACCAGATAAAGTGAGTCAAAAGACTTTTTTCGTCCTTCATTTTAGGCTGAAATTGTTGCAGATTTGTGGACGATGTATCGATAGGCTGCAACTTTTCTCTTGCGCGAGGAAGTGTTGTCCACAGAAAGCACCATTTTTCCAGCTTCCTGTGAAGTGTATGAGTTGTGAATTGCCTCTTCATTGGCTAAAATTTTCCTTGGCTTCTCCACAACAATGGTGTAACTTCCTTCAGCATTTGGTACAAATTCTGCATTGTACTCCAATTCCCATCCTCCTACTACTATGTCCCATGTTATTGTTGCACCAGCCTGTTTTGATTATTCAAATATTTTCAAATTACAAACATCACTTATTACACACAATAACATGGTCAAATGCTTTAACAACACATCCTCGAAAGTCAAAATTTCAACAGCTTCCTTTACTATGCTCCAATATAACACTATTTCCCTTTTAAGCCCGTTGAGAAAAAAGATATGTTTTTATAATTGGAATCTCGTGAACTTTAATTTTTATTTAACCCTTAATAATTCGCTCTCGAAAGCCTCAGGCCCACAATAATGTCGGCATTTTGAAGACCTTAATGTTTTATTTATACTTTTGATATATCATAAAAAAATATCTCTGTTTCTTAAGCTCCGTGGGGTATAACTTTGATTCTTGTTTAACCATAAGCATATATCATAGCATGGTCAAACACCTTAAGACTGGCATGATGATACATCGTTAAAATGACCCCATCTGGGATCGGCATTAATCAGAAGGTTCTGTACTTCATAGATATTTGACAGCAAAATTATTGAGTATCCTATGTTTCAGGCTTGCAGCTAGCTAGGATGGAAAATGTATAGTGAAGCTGTAAATTCCAAACCTCGAACACAAAGTAATTATGGAGTCTGCTACTCAAAATAAACCAAAAGTAGGAACAATGGGGAAATCAATAATGCACCTCAATGCCTTCAATTTGAATATTGACTTTTTCTCCTCCTTTGACAGTAAACTCAGAAGCTGGTTTTGGGGGACCATTTTGTAAATCAGTGGGTCGACTCAATCCACCATATTGAACTGGAATATCCTCAGGCCTTATGAATCTGCTCACAAAAAAAATGGAGCAAACAAAGAGACAAACTTAATATTCAATCTTTATGGGATTATAGTAACCTAATCTAAAGCACAAAGAAAATGAAGAAACAAACAAAACAGAAGGATTATGGAAGATCCTTTTACTGATACAGACGGCAAAAGGACAAAAGAAACAATTTTATATCTAATAGTGGAGAACTTAGGTAACAATTAATTACTACTATAGTGCAGTAAAATACCCACTTGTATAATGTCTCGGCAACATTTCCTTCCTTTGATATCACAAACTTGCTTTTGGTTCTTTGAGTCAGAAACGGACTAAACATTGAATATAACACACTGAAGTACCATGGCACATTGATAAATATCTGGAAGAAAAACACAAAAAGTTAGAAAATATAAAAAGACCGCAATGCACCAAAGTTCCCACTACTAGCGAGATCCGAAGAAGGGTCAGATCACAAGGGCTATTGTATGCAGCCTTACGAGCTTGAAACGTGACCTAAAAGTTAAGAAATATATGAAGGAAAAAGATGAGAAATTGACTCTAAATGAAAAGAAAATATTCACCTTACGAGCCACCATTTCAGGGTAATTGTCTTGAAAAAGTGATAAAATCTGATTTGAAGCAACCCTTAGTTCTCTTTTAGGCATATCCTTAAGATCAGTCACCTGAATAATGGAATTAATTCCACCAGGTTTAAAATGCAGTTGGGCAATACCTCTTTCAAGAACTTGTACTCTCCATCTCAAGAATCTTTTGAGTTTTTCTTCATCACCAAATATTCTTTCATACATTTCTTTGTCTTTAAATACCCCATAAGCATTGTAACAAACAGGGTGTCCTTCTCTATCATAACCATGCATATAAGCAACAACCCCTTCAAGTTCTTTAAATCCTAAAAAATCTTCTTCCAAAATGTTGTCAGCACCAAAGTCTTTCCTCCAAGACAGACAGTTTTCCAACATGTGAAGTGAATCTGAAACCTTAAAATCCCTTGCTCTAAGGAATTTAAGGAGAATGACATCAGCCTTTTCATCTCCACCTAAAAGTGGAGAACCCCACATGGAAGTACTAGAAGTAGAAGAAGCTTGAAGTTTGTCTTTCAACTCTTGTAATGCTTTTTTATCAGATGGTTTAAGGTGGGGAATGAAGTAAGAGTCTTCTTTAAAAGATGGAGTACGTAAAGTAGCTGCTTCCATTAGAGAAGAAACAAAGCTTTTCTTGAAAGGTTGTGGCTTTGGCGAAGATTCTGGAGCTGATTCTTTGCATTTTAGAGCTTTTTGCACACAAATGGGGGAAGAAGAATTCATTTTTCTCCAAGAGAATAATTTTGTGGATGGGTGACGAAGTTGATGTGTGGGTTTTGCAAGGGGCAAAAAGAGATATTGGGAAAGATGAAGGGACTGGCAAACAGGGACCAAGATGAAAGGGGAAGTTGAGTGGTAATGTTTTTAATTCGAGACTATAATTTTTTATTATTGTATGTATAGCCGTGGTTCACTTTTCAAAGTTTTGAAATGTAAGTCATGCATTTTGAAGCTTACATGTAATTTAAAAATCTTTTCTGTTTTCCTTTCTAAACTTTTCTTCTAACGTTATTGTCTTCTTTTATTTCATTTTTTTCCTCTTAAAACTCGAGTAAAGCACCGAGAGGGAAGTACAAGTATTACGGGAGTTTGACCATAAGAATTTTTTATAATTTTTTTAAAAATTTATTGATTTTAATTAAAATTATATTATTTGATCATAAGAATTTTAAATATAATTTAGAATTGTATTTAGAAAAATAAAAATAAATGAAAGTTGATTTTTTACTTTTTTCACTTTCATTTCTCTCACAACAAGTCAAAAATCACTTTAATTTATAATCATGATCAAACATAACTTCAAACTCCAACTTCAACTCCAACTCCAACTCTAATTTCAATTCTAAAAAAAAAAAAAAATTATGATCAAACACCTACTTAGTATTAATATAGTATGGTTTCTATGTGTATTAGTAGTATTAGTATAAGTATTTCATTTCCCACAAGAGGAAGAGACGAAGCTACAAATGTGAAATTACAAATTTTAAGTTTAAGACTTAATCTTAAAATCAAAAAGAAAATTGCAATTTACAAACATTGCTAGGAACACGAGGTTAGGGCAACAATAATTTTCTATTGACATAATACATAAACATGACCTTTAACTTGACACCAAATTATAACTATAACATTTGACTTTGCAGTGCATAAGTAGACCTTTTAACTATATAAAAGTTAAGTAGAAAAACACTCTAATTCTGTAACTTACATGTGTGAAACTCAATCGCTCCTACGTGGATTAGTAATCCGCTCAGATGCTGCCACCTAATTAAAAAAGACACATTATAAGTTTGACCTTTAACTTTGCCAGTCCACAATTAGGCCCTTTAACTATACAAAAGTTGAATAAAAAAACACTCCAATTCTACAACTTACATGAGTGAAACTCAATCACTCCTAGTTGAAAATAATGCTTGTAATGATTTTCAATCATAGTGGTACAGAGTATTTGGTTTATACTGATGCCATCAATTCTTAGAACATTCAAAGAATCTATCATGTTGAGTTCCTCTAGTAGCAATCCAAGCTTGAGCAGAAGGATATATCAAGTGTCTTAAGATTTCTACGTTTACCAATATGTCTTGGCAACTTTCTGATACTCATGCAGTATTTCAGATCTAGTAGGGAGATTTTGTAACGACCCAAAAATACACCCTGGTCTCCACACGGTGCTTACGATCTGTAAAGACCACAAGCTAATTCATGATCTAGAAAGCTAATCCATGATCTAGTACCTGTTGTGAGCACTAAACAATATACAAAAAATAAAAGACATATGCGAAAGTAATATAAAGACGCCATAAGGTTTTAGAAAACTTAATACTGATAAAAATACCGAATCATAGTTTTGAATGTTTGAAAACGTACTAAGAATACTAGAAAAAACAACTGAACAACTGTCTATATGTTTGAATGTTTAAAAACCTCTAAAACTGACTGACTATGGAGTTGATAGTATAAGCCCCCAACTAACTCCGACTGACTAAATAATTGAACTGCTGACATAACTGAATATAAGATAAACTTATCCTTAAAGTATGAGGATTCACCACTACTATTAATGCTGACTAATTGATCTTGTCTAAGCTTGGTCGGGAAACTGAGCATCCAAACTTATGATTTAAGGCATCATAGCGCAAGAAATAAGTATGCAATCAGTACTTCCAATGTAATAGTATATGAGATAAGGTTAGGCTGAAATACATGGGTTAATTGAACACAAAGTAATAACTGGTTGAATAATATGAGATAACTAAGTAAATATGTAGGAAAACTGAACTATAGAAAGTGCAAGACCAAGCATGTAATCTTTCTGAAATAATCTGTGAAATTGAAATACTGAAATCTGGTAACTGAATAGCTGATAATCTGTATGCCATGGTCAAGCAACATGAATTGAATTCTGTACTGATTACTGGACTGATACTGTGAGAGGTATCATCTAATCGACATGTCCCACTCTGAACTGATTGGGTGTCCAACCTGTAACCCTAGTTAGAAGGGGTGTCAGTACCTTGCCACGAATACTGACAATGGTTGTGTAGGTCCACTAAGTTGCTGAAAAAATAGAATGTCAGGCCTGGGCCTAGTCAAGCCTAATCTGATGGGTGACCCCTGGGAAGTAGTAAAGCCTAAATTGATGGATGATTCCTAATAACCCATGTTGGCTACGTAGTCTGGAATACAGTGACTGCTACTAATGACTCCGCCTAACTAATGAAGAAGCCGCCATCCTGTATTCGTTTGGTGCTAAATCCTACTCCCAACTGAAAGACACTGATTTCTGGACTGATATTAGCTTAACTAGTTATGATAACTGACTGAACTGTTATTATTTATGGTTTATATACAAACCATTGTGAAAATGCGGTAACTGACTATGTAAACAACTAAGTTTTTGGGGTATTCATAACCCCCAGGACTCGATAGAAATATCAATAAGAATACATGAGATCATTTAAAACCATAATAGGTAAGCATTGCCCCAAAATCATTACTTAGGTATTTCATCAAACACTTGAGGGTCATGATTTAAAGCATGAGGATAGTTTAAAACATATGATTATTCACATGGCTATAATACTAAACCATAAACTAGGGATTTAACATGAAAACATCATCAATCCAACGTGTAAAGTTTAATTCCAACAACAACTCCTTGTAAACATCATGTATAATCAAAAGCCATAAAGATTTATGGAGACAATTTATTGTAAGCATGTAAATTCATGATTCAAAACATTAAAATAGGTTCGTGAACTCCATGGTGAAAGGAAACCATGGATGAACATCACACATACCTTAATTGAAGAATTCTTGAAAGGTTTTAGTGGATTTTTTGAGAATTGATCTTGAAAGTTGAAGGGGCTAGGGTTTGTTCTTGAGAGAGAATGTTTTCAATTGAGTCAAAATATGAAATAAGAGATAAATAACGCTCTTTTGAGACCCTAATCTCGTGTTATGGCTGAGATAAAGTTAGGGAAAAAGATTGAAATCCCCTCCTGGACCTATAAATCATCAAAATGAATTAGGCACCCAACGCGATAACCGACGTAACACATTGATTTTATGATGCAAAATGCAACGCGTTGCATTAGACCCTTCCGGTGCAATTCCTGGCATGACGCAACTATATCATGTTGGTCTTCTATTTTGACCATCCAAACATGACTCAAACATCGAACGTAAAATCCAAAACTCACCCAAGACATGCTATCGACCATCCTGATCATAAATCAACTTACAAATTAGTGTTCTAAGGCCAGGAAGGTCAAAATTAAAATCATAGGAGTTTAAGAGATTTTGGAAATGACTAAGTTTAACACTTAGTAAAATTTTCTAAGTCTTGGACCCCTTTAGCATGTAAGAGTGAGCTGAAATGAGCTAAGAACTTACGGGGTTTTACAATATCTCTCCTTTGAGAACATTCGTCCACAAATAAGACTGGTTAAGAATACATGCAAAATATTACATGTATTTTGAGTATTACGGAGGTACTAAGAATACATGCTGAATATGCACAACTAAAATATGATTTTATAACTGAGTCTGAACATGGTGACTGCCTGAGCTGATTCGTGAAAGCATGCAATAATATGAATATGATCATATGACTGGAACTGAGAATAAAAAAGAGATAATCTAAGCAAAAACTGTTACTTCTAACTGAATTTGAGTTTGCAAAGAAAAAGTGAGGGTACTTGGTTCACATATCTGCTTCTGCTTCCCAAGTAGGCCCCTCTACAGACTGATTCCGCCAGAGAACTTTGACTAAAGAAACTTTTTTGTTCCTCTGTCTACGAATTTGATGATCAAGGATTTCAAATGGAGTTCTTCGTAAAAAGGTTGTTCTGAACATCTAAGTTTCTAAAGGGAAAATGACAACTGGGTCACCAATACACTTCTTTAACAAGGACACATGGAACACTGGATGCAATAATGCCAAATCTGCAGGTAGCTCAAGCTCGTAAGCTACCTTTCCATAATGATTCAAGATCCTGATATAAGGGAAAACAAGCTAAAACAAAAACTATAACTATGAGAAGAAACAATCATTAAAGAGGTAAGACACAATTCAGATTCAAGACAACAACACAAAATAAGAACATGAAAATAAAGATAGACAGTGAGACATAACAACTACAATACCAAAGGAACCAAGGTGTGTATCACATACCAAGACCTACATAAGATTATAATTGAAACACCACACTCTTACGTTTACAAAAAAGGGACACGAAGCACCCCAAAGCACCAATGTTTCTAAGCCGGATTGTCAACTCTAGTGAATCCAAACTCAAGCTAATCCTAGTTATAATGATCTTTCCAAGTCATACACTACAATGGATTTTCCAAGCCCTACACTAAAGCACTCTCTCTTAAGAGAAGGAAGAATTCTTCAATATCATTCAACAACTAGTGAAAAATAGAAGCCTAATTATCTATTTATAGTTAGTACATTTAAAGATCAAAATACACTTAATGAAGGGTGCTCTTATAAAGTTTAAAAGAGAGGCATCAAAAGACCAAAATGTCCTTAATGAAGCTTAAGTTGAGGTACCTCTTGAGTGTAATATATTGAAGTGTAAAAGTCCTTCTTGCCCTTAATAAAGCTTAAGTTGAGGCGTCTCTTGAGTGTAATGTATTGAAGTGTAAAAGTCCTTCTTTCCCTTAATAAAAGTCAAGAACTAGGTACCCTAGGAGTGTAGGTTTTGGGGTGTATAACATACTTCTTCACAGTTCACTTGTACACTCCAAGTCTCAGGTCAACATACTCTTTCACTCATCCATCTTCGTGGTCGTGCCCATATTATCTTCCCCTTCTTGAAAAGGATTCGACCTCGAATCCATACCTTGCAAAATCAAGAGAAGATAAATAAGCATAAATCCTCATGGCATAAGGTTTAGAGTTAGTAAAATACATAACATCAATATGCCAAGGTGGTTCATACTTGATATATAACCAAAAGTCCTTTGTGTTACACATTAGGAAGCCATTGACGAATGCACCAAGGATTTGGTTATAACAAACATCAAGAAGGAATGCACCTTAGCCGAGATAAACTCTTCCCCATCATAATATGGCATCAGGATCAAATGGGAAGAGTGTCCATAGACACGAGTCTAGACAACACTCCCCTTTCCTGTAGTCTTCACCCAAACTAAAGGACACTCTCTACAATAACATATACATCATTAAAAGTAAATAGAGAGTAGAGACAGGTATAACTCAAGTCAACCTCATCTAATGTGTCCTTATATATGTACTCACTACTAGTTTCAGCATCATCATCACAAGTACTCTCAACAATAAGGTCACACAGAGTAGAAGAAAAAGTTATTTCCAAGTAATGGACACTTTCTCCTTTTATGAAAGAACCCTCAAGTAGACACATACCACCACCAAAATCAAAGGGATTATTGCTTAAATCTTCACAAGAAGCAAGCAATTCATCCTCATAATTAACAAACAAAGGTGGGGTATCATATAAAGGATCACATCCTCAATCATTTTTCAAAGAACAACCGCCTATTGGGTTTCTTAAATATTCAAGCAATTTAAAGCTATCATCACCCAATTGGTTATTCCTTTCCAAGAATGCACATTTCTTATCCTTAAGAGTACTCTCATCTTTCAAGAAGATATTTCCATCTTTAGGAGGAATATTGTCACACCATAGAGGGTTAGCATATAGGCTATAGCCTTCAAGACAAGTTATACCTTCAACATCATTCTCACGACTAGATCCATTAGAAGTGCTTACACCATCTTTAAACAAGATATTATACCTAAGTAGAGAGTGATCTATCAAGTGAGTAGAATTGGAACAAATAAGTTTACTCTCTAAAGGATCATTGTCAAGTCTCAAAGAGGTTTCAAGAACATGATTATCCCTATAAGCAAACATTAGAATCATTACCAAAAGGCAAGCTCACGGGTTCACTCTTATCATTTTGACCAACATTTTCAAGTTCTTCACTCACTTGAGGTCTATTAATTACAACACACATAACCTCAAGTGGTGTACTAGTTTTGCACACAAGTTGATCAACACAACTCCCACAAGATGACGTACTATCATTCAACTCATTGGTTTCAACACTAGGTGGACATAAATTGATCTTACAAGAAGAGTCAATTCGGTCATCAATAGGATTAACTAGTGTATGCGCACTCACAACATGCACATCATCAATAATAGGCAAAGAATTAATATATGATGTACTTTCATTCAACACATTGGCTTTAACACTAGGTGGACTTAAATTGATCTTACAAGAAGATTCAATTAGGTCATCAATAGGATAACTACTGTATCCATACTCACAACATGAACATCATCAATAATAGGGAAAAAATCAATAGACAATGTACTTTCATTTAACACATTGGCTTCAACACTAGGTGGACTTAAATTGATCTTACAAGAAGAGTCAATTTGGTCATCAATAGGATCAACTAGTGTATCCACACTAACAATATATACATAATTATCAAGGGGCAAAGAAATAGCAGGCTTACAAATAGATAAGCTACTACTCACACTCAATAGGATAGTAGCCATACAATCATCATTCACATGCACAAAAGTGTAAGAGTAAGCTATTTTACCTTGAAGTTCTTGAGCATATTCTTCTTTACCTTGGTTTGGATCATGGCATCCCACTTTCTCCTTTGGGAAGATCTCATCACAAGGTTTTTAGACAAGAGGAATTGGATTTTGTGGGAAAAGTTTGGGTAGAAATTGACATATCTTTTCAATGTGCCGTTTGATATCTTCACAAATGGCATTGAAGCTATCACAATGGTCATTGAGGCAATCAAAAGTGGCATTGAGATTATTGGCATCCATGGTACCTAAAATAAAGAAACAAACCTATAAAACAAACAAACAAGTTAGCTCAAATAACCTCACCAACTCTCACTCTCGGTTTACCTCACAATTGGTTTCACAAGTGTTGATAATTCGGCTTGTACTTGACGAGTGATTGAAGGATTATTCTACTTTTGCCTGAAATAGATTTTTGTTTGAGGCGACTCAAACCTCAAAGAAAAATTACTTTCAGACTTGAATCAACATAATATAATGAATTACAAAATGAGAAAAGCACACAAAGAACGATAATACGAAAGAAAAGGACACTAAAACTAATTCTCAACCTAGTAGGTAGTTACTAGTTGGTTAATTAGTGATAGAATCAACAAAATATAACTAAGAATTAAAATTAGAAACTAAGAAATCCAAGTTTGAGTAAAACTTGGGTTGTCCACTAAATGATGATGTGGCACCTTGTGATTGGACGTCAACTTTTCAATTTTTTTTGTAATTCAAAAGTTATGTCTCGGCCAACTCAATCGCAAGAGAGTGTAATTTTGGTTTTGGGGGGGAATTTCCAAGATTTTTGAAGCCTTTTCAAGCTTTAAAACGGATTTGAAATTAATTGGCCCGCCCTTGTACTTGCAATTGTACTTGAAGATTTCTTTTGTCTTTATTATTTTCTTCTTTTGGTAAGACTAGAAAACTTCTTGAAAATTGCCTTTAACAACTAGTACACTCTCTTTCCTCCCTTTTCAAGATCAAACAAGCACTTTTGAATATTCTTCTTCAACAAGACATGAAGATGAAGAAAAACAATATGAATATTCAAGAGTTGACCAAGTTTGACCACTAGCAAATGAACTCCAAATTCAATGTTTCTTTTAGATCTAGGGTCCCTTTGCCAAGCCAAGTACAAATAACACAAAATAAAGTACAAAACATCCAAACCACAATATACCACATGAAATCCACCCTTCAAAAGCTTCAAACTCAAGTCTAACAATGGTGGAATGCTAAAAACAACCCGAATCTTGCTCAAAACATAGATCTAGACTCTAATAGTACTAGTAAAAAAAGATCTAGCACTAGAAACCAACAAAACAAAATAAAAATTAGTAGATCTAGGTTACAAGTTTTGGATCTACTACTTCAACACAAGAAGCTACTTTTTTGTGATTTTTCTTTACTCTAGAATCTTTTTTTTGTGAGATTTTCTTGGATCCAAGCTTTGAGTCATGGGAATAACTTTAAAACGTGGCTATTAATACCAAATGATATAATAAAAAATAAGTTAAAAGTAAAACAATAACTAAAGAAAGGAGATGGAGAAGAACCAATCATTAAAGAGGCAAGACATAATTTGGATTCAAGACAACAACACAAAATAAGAACATGAAAATAAAGATAGATAGTGAGACATGACAACTACAATACCAAAGGAACCAAGGTGTGTATCACATACCAAGACCTACCTAAGATTATAATTGAAACACCACACTCTTATGTTTACACAAAAGGGACTCGAAGCACCCCAAAGCACTAATGTTTCTAAGTTGGATTGTCAACTCAGGTGAATCCACACTCAAGATAATCCTAGTTACAATGATCTTTCCAAGTCATATACTATAATGGATTTTCCAAGCCCTACACTAAAGCACTCTCTCTTAAGAGAAGAAAGTATTCTTCAATATCATTCAACAACTAGTGAAAAATAGAAGCCTAATTATCTATTTATAGTTATTATATTTAAAGATTAAAATACACTTAATGAAGGGTGCTCCTATGGAGTTTAAAAGAGAGGCATCAAAATGCCACAATGCCCTTAACGAAGCTTAAGTTGAGGTACCTCTTGAGTGTAATCTATTGAAGTGTAAAACTCCTTCTTGCCCTTAATGAAGCTTAAGTTGAGGTGCTTCTTGAGTGTAATGTCTTAAAGTATAAACGTCCTTCTTTCCCTTAATGAAAGTCAAGAACTAGGCGCCCTAAGAGTGTAGGTTTTAGGGTGTCCAATGTCCTTCTTCACACTTTAATTGTACACTCAAAGTATCGGGTCAACATACTCTTTCACTCATCCATCTTCGTGGTGGTGCCCTATCAAATCCTGAAAGGGATAACAAATTGAGGACTGAGATTTCCCTTCTTACTAAACCTCTTCACTCTCTTTATGGGAGAGATTTTCAAATAGTCTTAATCTCTAACTGCAAACTCAAGATCTTTCTTATACATATATGCATAGGATTTCTGATGGCTTTGGGCTATCTTAAGCCTTTTCCTGATCAACTAAACTTTCTCCAAAGCATTGAGAATTAAATCTGACCCTATTAATGCAGTCTCACCTACCTCAAACCAGACAATAAGAGACCAATATCTCATCCCATAGAGAGCCTCAAATCGAGCCATCTGAATATTGGAATAATAACTGTTATTGTAAGCGAACTCAATCAATGGTAAGTGATCGTCCCAACTGTCTTTAAAGTTGATAACACAAGCTCTCAACATGTCCCCTAAGGTTAGAATAGTCCTCTCTGCTTGACCATCTGTCTAAGGATGAAAGGTTGTACTGATATGAACTTAGGTACCAAGACCCTTCTGAAATGCCTTCAAAAAATGAGAGGTAAACTGAGTTCCTCTATCTGAAATGATGGACAATGTGACTTTATGCAATTTAACCAACTCTCTAATATAGAGCTTGGCATAATCATCAGCTGAATAAGAAGTATGGATTGGCAAAAAATGAGCTAATTTGGTTATCTTGTCTACTATAATCTAAATCGAGTAGTGTTGACGACGTGTAGGAGGGAATCTTATCACAAAGTCCATGTTCACCTCTTCCCACTTCCAAATGGGAATACTGAACTCCTGCATCATACCACTAGGACTTTGGTGCTCAAACTTAACCTGTTGACAATTAGAATATTTAGCTACAAACTCTGCAATATCTCTCTTTATGTCACTCCCCCCGTAGATTTCCTACTAATAATGGTATATCTTAGTGTCTCCTGGGTGAATAGAGTAATGCACACCATGCGCTTCTGCAAGAATTCACTACCTTAAGCCATCTATACATGGAACACATAGTTTACCCTGGCAAGGCAACATACCATCTCCCCTTTAGGAGAAAGCCTCCACTTTCTAATCTCTGACTGACTTCTTCAACTTCACTAAACTAGGTTCCTTATCTTGCTTTTATTTCACTTTGGCAACCAAAGAGCATTTTGAACTATTCTGAACCCAAACACTACCCTTAGCTGAGTCAACCAAATAAACGCGTAACTTAGCCAATGATGAACCTCCTGAATCAGCTTCTTCTTATCATTCTGAACATGAGCCGTACTACCCACAGACAATCTACTAAGGGCATCTGTCATTACAATGGTCTTGCTCAAATGATACAAAACACTCATATCATAGTCCTACAATAATTCTAACCACCTTCTCTGACGGATATTTAACTCTCTCTACATAAATACATAGTGCAAGATTTTGTGATCCATGAACACATCAACATGCACTCCATACAGATAATGCCTCTAAATTTTAAAGACAAAAACAATCATTGCTAACTCAAGGTCATGGGTAGGATAATTCTTTTCATAAGGCTTAAGCTGTATAGAGGAATAGGCTATGACCTTACCTCTCTACATCAAAACACTACCCAAACTAACTCTAGAAGCATCACATTCAACAACAAACCTATCTGAGCCATTTGGTAAGGTTAAAAATGAGGCTGAGGTTAGTCGAGTCTTCAACTCCTGAAAACTCTTCTCACAAGAATATGGCCACTAAAACTTGACTTTCTTCTGAGTCAATATGGATATAAGGAATTTAATAGATGGAAAGCCTTCAAAAAACTATCTGTAATAGCCAGCTAAACCTAAGAAACTCAGGTTATCTGTCCGAGAGATGGGTCTGGGCTAGTTTCTACTGCTTTAGTCTTTTGAGGGTCAACCCTAATGCCATCACCAAAAATAATATGGCTAAGAAAAGCTACAGATCTTATTTGGAACTCACAATTACTGAATTTGGTAAACAACTAATGGACTCTAAAAGTCTGTAATACTATTCTGAGGTGGTCTGCATGATCAGTTTCATTACAGGAATATACAAGGATATCATCTATGAAGACTATGATAAACATATCTAAGTACTGCTTGAACACTCTGTTCATCAAGTCCATGAAAGATGTTGGGGCATTCGTTAGACCAAAGGACATGAATAGAAATTCAAAGTGACCATATCTAGTTTTGAAAGCTATTTTTGAAATATCACATTCTCTATCTCTGAGTTGATGATAGTCAGATCTAAGATCTATCTTAGAGAAGTAGTTGGCACCCTAAAGTTGATCAAACAAGTCATCAATCCTAGGGAGTGGATACTTAGTTTTTATTGTGACTTTGTTCAACTGACGATAATCGATGCACATTCTAAGAGAACCATATTTTTTACCCACAAAAAGGACTAGAGCACCCCATGGGGAAATACTGGCCCTGATGAATCCCTTATCTAAGAGATTTTTTAACTGTTATTTTAGCTCTCTAATCTTCAGGGGATCCATTCTATAGGGCATAATTGAGATACGTTAGGTATCTGGAAGAATGTCTATTCTGAAGTAAATTTACCTTTTGGAGAAACTCCGAAAAGATCTTCTGGGAATACATCTAGAAATTCTCTCATTACTAAAACTGACTCAAGACTGGGAGTCTTTGACTCAGATAAGATTGTAAATACACCCTTTGGATATTATTTTTCTTGCTCTAAGGTATGAAACAAGGTGATCCCTAAGCGCTGAAATACTACCCTTCTATTCAAGGATTGGTTCATTCGGAAACTAAAATGAACAACTCTATTTCTACAATCAACTGAAGCATAGCATGAGTGGAGCTAATCTATACTGAGAATGACATCAAAATTAGTCATCTATAACTCCACAAGATCAACTAAAGTGACTTTTGGGGATATTATGACTAGACAGTTCTTGTATACCTACCTGGATGTAATAGAGACATCTACTGAGGTGGACACTGAGAAGGGCTCCTACTAAAGTCTCAGTACTGACACCAAAATTCACAGCTATATAGGGGTTACAAAAGAAAGTAAAGCTCCGGGGTCTAATAAAGCATACACATGAAGGTGAAAAACTTGCAACGTATCCGTAACCACATTAGGAGAGCTTTCCTGATCAGGTTAGGACTGGAGTGCATACAATCTGTTTTGGCATTAACCACTGGGGGCACTAAAAGCGGAGCCCTACTAAATTTGGTGACCTGCTGGAACTGATGGCTGGCTGGACTGACCCTGTTAGCGTGACTCTCTCCCATTTTGAGTAACTAATTGATATTTTTTGAACCTGAGCCCAGGTTCCACATCTAAAACATACATCACTGCGAGCTGTGCACACACCTTAATAATTTCTACCATATTTCTAGCAAAGAGGGTTAGTACAAACACTGTTCACACTACCCTAAGGCTTAAATCCTTGCGCCCTATCATGATTGTCATTTCTAAACTTTGGTACTCGTGCACTAGCTGAGGATGGAACTGGGGCTAAAAACTTCTGTCAAAAATGAGAACGGTTACCACCTTCTGACTTGGCCGAGCAAAACTAAAGCTACTCGTTCTGGCTTTTTTACTCTCTTTTCTCCTTTTTCTTAAGCTTCTTCTCCTTAATCTTTTGAGCATGGACCATAAGCCTAGATATGTCCATCTCCTTAATCAACATAGCAGTCCTACACTCCTTTACCATATTATCAGATATGACTGACAAAACTTACTTATTCTCGACTGATTATCAGACACCATATGAGGAACATACCTCGCCAACTAGGTAAACTTAAGTGAATACTCCTTCACACTCATACTACCCTGCTTTAGATTTATAAACTCCAGAACCTTAACTTTCTTTAACTCTAAAGAAAAGAATCTTTCTAAAAAGGTTGTAGAAAACTCTTCCCACTCTATAGGCCCTGCATCAGCGCCCCTATCCTCCTTCCACTACTTAAACCAGGTGTGAGCCACATCCTACAACTGGTAAGCAGCCAGCTCTGTACTCTCAGTAGAAGTCACACCCATAATATCTGTTACCTTTTGAACCATGTCAAGGAACTCCTGCAGATCCTCATTAGACATGGATCCTAAAAAATGAGGGGGATTCATTCGGGTGAAGTCCAAAATACCAAGACATTCTATTGACCACCCCGATCATGAATCAACCTAAAAATTAGCGTTCTAAGTCTAGGAAAGTCGAAATTAATATCATCAAAGTTTAAGGGTCTTTAAAAATGACTAAGTCTTAACACTTAGTGAAATTTTCTAAGTCTTGGACCTCTTTAACATGTAAGAGTGAGCTAAAATAAGATAAGATCTTATAAGGTCTTACAAAGTTTTTGGAGGTAATTGATATATTCATACCAATGAACCAGTTTAACACACTCTTTCAGAATTAAATTGATCTGGGGCATTCCAAAAATACAGATTTCAAGGTGATTCGTACTAGTTTCACCTTGCAATTACCCTCTTATACCTTCTTTAACGTATTAATTTTTGAAGCAATAAGAAAGTGATATGTTGTTTTTCCAATTGTGCATTTGAGGTAACTAAGTAGCATTAGTTTCTCAACTAGAATGTTATTAACAACTAGTTTGATTTACTTAACCTCTCTTATTGATCTTATACTATTTACATTATGTTTTTTCTATGCAATGCTAATTAAAGTTAAATGTCCAAAATGGATATGCCAATGATTTAGAATTTCCTTGTTAACATCTTTTGCACTTAATAGAAGTACAAAAAACTGTATTTGAACCCATTTGCACAAATATCCAAAAATCTTCTTTATATAAGTTGGCGTATTTGAACCCATTTATAAAAAAAAGTCTTAAACAATTAACCCATTATATAATAATTACTACATAAATAACTCTCTGTAAATCCAAGATAGTATCACAATGATCAATAAAACTTGATACTTTCTCTTAATTTTCACCTTTTCTTCATCGTGTTTTTTATCCATTTTTGTAATCTTGAAATAGCAATTCTAGCATGTTCAGGATAATCAATATCATACCATCTAAAAAACTTGAATCCAACTTGTTTAAGAAGAAAAAAACCCATAAAAATCTAATCTTGAATAGTAGTAGCTTTTAGACAAAGAAAAACTCATCTACAATGCAATCTTACCCGACCATCTTCACATCCAAGAAACCAACGACCTGGGTTGTTTACAGACAAAGAAATTTTAAATATTGCTCTTTTTCCATAATGACAAAATAAATTAGATGCCATTTTCATCTATTAATGAGTTGAAAATAGTGAAAAAAATAATAAGAGAGAGTTCTTGGAGAAAATAATAAAGAGAATAAAGTGGGAATTTGATTTGTAAAATGGGGTGTATATAAAAATGATTTATTAAGGGAATAATAGTCATTTAAGAACATTTTATCTTTGGGAGGCTCAAATTTTAACTCTGACGCGCGTAGTTTTGAGTGCATACACGCTTTTATTTTCAGGTAGAATTGGAGTTTTTTTTGTTCAGTTTCGTATAGTTAAAGGGCCTACTTGTGCATTGGTATTATAATTGGTGTCAAGTTAAAGGTCCTATTTATGTATTATGCCTTTTTTATTCCCTTTACAAATTCTTTTTAGCTTTGTATTTTTTTATAAAAGATTTTCATTTTATGCGTAAGAGATATTCATTCTCTATATTCATAGTAGGTGTTTGACCACAAGAATTTTTATATTTTTTTGATAAATTATTTATTTTAGTGAAAATAGTAGTGTTAGACCATAAAAATTATTTCACTTTAATGAAAATTATTTTTGATAAAGTGAAAAAACAAAATTTCCCTCATATTTCTATTACAAAATTTCAAAAATAATTTCAATTTATATTGATGATCAAACACAACACCAACTTCAAAAAGTTACTATTATTTTTAGTAAAAATTACAGAAATCCCTACTAGTTTATCTATAATTACACCATATCCCAACTTTTATCAATTTTTTTTAGATACATACAATTATACGAGATACATGATAGATGATACATCCTGTTAAGCAAGTAATACATGCTAATTAAGGAAAGAAACTAAAATTAATGCAATTTAGGAGTAAATTGCTCTTCAAATATTCTAATTAACAATCCAATATCCCAAGAAAAATGTAATCAGTTTAATATTGCATATTTTCAAAATATTCTTCTCCCTATGTATCTTGGAAAGTCATTCTTCTCTTCTTTTCTCAATTTTTTTTGCTATGATTTTTTGGTTTAATTATTATCAATGAATATCTCTGTGTTATTACAATATTTCAGTGATTGAGTTATTGATGTCAAGTACGAAGGATATAGGAGTGATGACATTGTAATCAGTAAACGTGTAACGTATGAAAAATTAATTTTTACCGTTGTAGCAGGACATGAAATTGATGAAACGTGGAAACAATTTCAAGTGTGATGCATTATCATTGGAGATTCAGATTCATTGTTTATTCATAATGATATGGGGCTGAAGCTATATATCGAGGTTAAGAAAAAGGTGCCAGGTTTTGGGATGTATCAACTGTGCATCATTACAATTGATAACAATTAAAGGAAAATGTTGTTAGAGGGTGAAAGTGGAGAAGTTGTCTGTTTAGAGTTGACTTATGCTGAAGGACTAGAATTAGCTATTTTAATTCTGATATTTCTGACCCTTCGTCTTTGGTTGACATTAAGGTGAACAAAATAGTTTTAGATTTCACAATTCAGTCGTTAAGGAAGGTCAAATTTATAAGGGAAAAAAACACTAGTTTCTATATTGTCAAAGCTTTTCATTGATCATTCTTTTAATTTTAAAGTCAAAAGATCCGACAAATAAAGGTATTTTGATGTTTAACACATAAGAGAGAATTATGTATCTCATGTTATGTTATTATGTATTTTACTTGTTACAACGACATGATATTTAGATATATAATTGTAATTACTGAGGTACATTTTAAGATAAAATTATTAGTATGAGATATATAATATATTGGCTAGAGTACATTTAGAAAAATTATGGTAGTTTTGCAGAAAAATCCATGAGAGACTTTTAGCAAGCATTAATGTGAAAATTCTAAATAATGTTAAACGTCACAAAACGTCACATGTTCATTAATTAGTTATACATTTGTTAATATATATTTTGATACAAATATGGTTATTTTTTTTTCATTTGCAGCTATGTCTTAAAATGTTATTCGTGGATTGTAGTTGGATTTTTAAGGCGCCATGGCAAAAGGCTTTGGAACTCTTAAAGTTATGGTGTTTTAAGATGTACATACCTGCTCTTGGAAAGATAAAATATTCTCACAAGCTACCATTTCATTTGTTAATGATTTTACAACTTCAAAACTAGTCAATCATAAGAGAATACACACACCAACTGAGATAAGTAAAGATATTAAATATGCTTTGGTGTCAACATTAATTACCAAAAAGCATGGAGTACCGAAAAATGTGCAGTTGAGATGCTAAGGAAAAAACCGATTCACGGTTACCGTCAAATGCCAAGATATATATATATATATATATATATATATATATTTATGCTAAATTCAGTGTATCACGGATCACATATTAGAATGCATACATCTGAAGATAATACATTTATGTATCTATTCATCATATTACAACCACTATTGAGAGAATTTCTATTTTGTAGGGAAGTAGTTGTAGTGGATGGGGCGCCTTTGGGAGGAGCATATAAAAAAATATTTCTCTCGACAAGCACTTTTTCTAGTGTTGGTACTTGGAATGAGATATTTCAAATTTAATGTGGAATTCAATTTCAATACCCTATTTATCTATTTATATTGATTGATTTCAACTGTAGAAATATATAATAGATTTATTTTCTAACTTTAGGATGCATATTTCCAATCGTATATGGTGTTGTAGACTCAAAAAATGATAGTTCATGGATTTGTTTTTTTATCAGTTTAAAAGTAAATTTGAAGAGCATAAAAATATGTGCTCTGTATCTTATTGTAACAAAAGCATAATGAAGGTTGTTAGTATTGTGTATCGTAATATTCCACATCTTTCATGCATTTGACATTTATAGAAGAATGTCTGCACAAACTTCAGAACGAGCAAAGACAGACTTAACGATATTTACTATGTAATGAAAAGGGACTATAAATAAGAAGATTTTAAGTTTTAATTGAATTAGGTTGACAAGGTGGATCAAAGAGTGAAGTCATATCTTAAGATCATTGTATATAATAAGTGGGCACAAGTGTACACACTAGTTAACCGAGGCAGAATGATGACTTCAAATATAGCTAAGTGTACAAATGGAAAACTGATTGAGGCACGTGAATTGCCTATCTTAAATTTTCTAGAACAAAAAAGAATACTATTTGAATCTTGAAACTGAACGAGAAAAAGCATCATATAAAAATATCATTGGGTAAAAGATTCATAAATATTCTTCAGCTAAATACTTTAAAATCTTTTCTGTTGAAGGCTAGTTATTTTGTTTACTTCTTTTAGGCTACGTATTTACTATATGTCTTTTTCATGGTTTAACTAACTTTGAACCAGTGTTTGATTTTTATAGTTGTGAGATATACATAAATCCATAAAAGTTTACAAGAGATACAAAACTATGTTAACAAGAGATATTGTAATGATCCTCCAGGTCATTTTTCATAATTTTACTTATTTATGCTTCTAGTCCTTTTCCATAGCTGTCCCAAGTCATTAATGACTTATTGAGACTGATAGTTCGATTATCAGATAGCTCGTTTAGTGTTTAGAGCCAATTCCTTGTTTAGAAGTCTTCATTAGTTCCGAACGAGCACCAAGTAAAATCTTCAGTAAAATAATCTTACATATGTATTCTGACTGTGCTAATAGCTTCAAAATTTCTATTTTAGATTAGGTAGACCTTTGATTCAGGTCCTAATGCACCCGAGTTTATTTCGATCTATTGTTCGAAAAGTTGAAAAATTGGTAATTTGGGGTGGTACCCACATTTGGTCTAAACGACCTCGTTTGGAAAATTCAACTTTTCAATTGTATACGAAACATCAACTTTAGTATGGTTACATTATTCATTTATGAAAATCGAATTCCGAATAAGTCTCGAGGTATTATTGAAAACTTGGAAAATTTTCCAAGTTTGCTGATGCTAGTGCATTGCGATCGCACAAGGGCCATTATAATTGCCATATGGTGATCTCACAAGGTGTATAGAAATTTTCCTATATATATCATGATCCAAGAGATGGCGATAACAACATATCTTTACCTAAAAGGGTTATAAATAGACCCTAATATCACGATTTTGGTTATTTTCTCTTCATCCTTGAGACCTAAAAATCCTAAATAGGTATGATGACTTCAAATTGAGTATTTGGGGTTAATTGAGAGCTTGATTAACATCTTTTATAGTGAATATCTTCAGATTTAAGGTAAGAATCCTTCAAATTCATGCTTGAATTTCTTAAATTTGTTTTTATCAAAACTCGAAATAGCTTGAGGACTTGATTTTAGCTCTAAATGAGCTTGATTTTCACCTATTTATTGAGGTTTATGATTCCTTATTCATCTATGAATGTTGGATTGACCTTGAAAATGTATTTTTTATATGTAGGACACACTTGGGGTTTTTGGTATTATTTTTGGACCTGAAGCACAATGGTGCACTATGGGTATCATTTTTCTCGTATTGATGAGTAGATTATGATTTTGATAGTGTGATGGAATTTTGGGATTATGAAGTGAAGATGGACATTTGGTGAATAATTTAAAGATATATATAGTTCAACTTTGAGGTACGATTTTGTCTACTCTTCTTTGTAAGATAATGCGTTTTATACATTGCGTGTGAATATGAAAGTTAATTGAATATGGGTAGAGTGACTTAGTATTGAATATTGAAGTTTGAGGTTTAGATGAGGGTTTTAATGCATAAGGTGAAATGCTTACTACTTTTTAGGTCCCTATTGCCTTCTCCCTAGTTTGGACTAATCGGTAGAATGAATATGATATGATGCTAGGTTTGGGATGTAGTTTAAGTGTTAGAATTATGGTTAGTATGATTAACCTTAGTTGGCTAGTCTAGTGATCTTGAAATCGTAATTTGAGTAGAGTTGACTCAAATCCCCTTATTTTTAGACAAAATTCCTATCTTAGGATTGATTATGGCTTACTTGATATCTAGAAGTTAAACTAGATACCACAACCTAGTTTAGGGTATAAATTTCCTGAATGTGGACATTGAGGATAAGAAGTGGTTCCTCAAACCCACCTTAGGCTAAGACTTAGACTTATGGACTTAGTTATAGATGTTAGGCATAGTTGAGAGTTAAGCCTTTAGAATAAATTTACTTCATAGCTTAGTATATTGTGATGACTTTTCTTGAATTTTGATTAATGGCCTTTAGAGATGTTATTTCCTCTTAGATATGATATTTGGCCTATAAAGATCATATCCCTCATAGTCATGATAAAAGACCTATAGATTTGAGATGTCTTATAGATGTGATAAACCTCATAGTTATGAGTTATGCTTTATTGCTGCATTATGCCTCCTTGATGTGAGTGCCTCCTATGTGTGAGATGATTATAGATATTCTTTATTACTTATAAAGATGTTAGGCCTCGTGAATATGCTACAACTTATAAATATGAAATAATATATGAATATGATTTTAATATGGGTTCTGAATATGTATGTGGACAAAAAGTTATGATTATAATGTTATAATTGTTTCAGACACATTATTGGGCCCAAGGCCATAATATGATATGAGTTGACCATCTAGGAATTGACAATCCTTGTAGAGGATGTGATTGTAGTTTTTTAATATATTAATGCTTATAGTTCTATTGTATGAACACTGGTGATGGTATGCATATATTTGGTACATTCATGTTGTTGCATCAATGACTGATATGATTCCCGTTAAATTAAAATATAATTATAGTTTTCTCTAACTAAGGGTTAAACCCACTTTCTATCTTAAGAATGGATTTCTTCATAATAATAAACACTTATTTTAATGAATAAATTATATGTAAAAGAAATTGATAATGATGTTTTAGAGATTTGACCGAGATAGATTCTAGTCTATGATTTGATATCACTAATTACTTCAATCATGAGATATTCCGACTCTTTCTACACTTTGTAATGATTTAGTCTCGAAGTTCATTCCAGGTATTAAACTTACGAATTTACACTCTTTTAGCCATGACTTGATCTCGTGCACCTATCATATCTCGATACCCATCTCTCCAGTATGGGATGAAAGAAGATGTTGGATTGATAATATAAATTTTGGGTAAAACCTAATGAAAGTTATAGTATTCATGTTATGTATATATGCCTACTGATAATGTGATATTGATGATAAATGTTGAATTATGGAAATATACTCTACCTTGCTTTTTTTTCATGTTTATTTACTTTAGCTCTCGTGGGCTTATTTTTTACTTTAGTCCTTGCGGGACTTGCACTTTACTTTACCCCTCGTTGGGCTTGCTGTCTATTATTGAAATTGAATTTGGATATTATGATTATATGATGATACTCAGCAAGGTTGGAGGATATTATGATGATGCGATAACATCCGGCAAGGTCGGAGGATATTATGATGATGCGATAATACCCGACAAACCTGGAGGATTTTATAATGATGTAATGATACTCGTCAAGGCTGGAGAATGATTATATTGACATGTCTATGTGCATATCTATTGGTTTGATTCAAGATAGCATTATGTATGACATATATATATATATACCCGATAAAGCCGGAGGATGATTATGATGATGAAGATGATGATGGTGATAAGGATGCCTAAGGTTATGATGATGATGATATTTTATTATGCATTCTGTTACATTCATTCTTGTATACACATCGCCTATCACCAGTATGCGCCTATATCTATCAGCTCATATGGAAGAGTTGTAGAGATATGGGTGATGACTATATCTTGTGTTATTGTATGTTGATTAAACCTACTGAGCCTTGGGCGGTGGAGGTATGCATAGGCTCGATTTGGCATTTGGTTATTTAAACTAGATGATTAGTCACGTTGTTATTGACATTATTATTATAATTGTTATTATCATTATTATGATCATTGTTATGGCTAGTTTATGACAGATTGGTCATTAATTTGGTATTAAAATAGCAGGTATGATTCTGACCTCTTTATCTTATGATTATATTAATATTCAAGAATAGCTGATGACTTGATATGGATTAGAACCCTGAGTATTCTAGCACTAGCTCTCGCTTTGATTATGAGGTCTTAAATATCTAGTTTAGTGACTTAGGTTGTACTTTGAGTAGACCTTGGTTATGTACTTATGTATATGTATATACATACATACATATAGATGCACACTTCGCTATATGTAGCTATATTACATATGTAACTATATATAGCTATGATATAGTGTTGAGATTCCAAAGTATGACTAGAATAATATAGTGCATTCTTACTATTTCCTTAGCCTTAAAATGTTAGTCTCTTAGACATGAATAACACAATTTATCCTTATATCTCACTGGCTGTCTTATATTGTGGATGGATATTTGGATATACTTTTCCATTCTATTTATATGTTGTTTATATCTACTTTATTGTTGGAGCTCAGTTGAAAGTTTCTTACTGGGTACCAATAGTTTGGTACTCATACTACACTTCTACAACCTCGAGATCATAGTACAGGTTATCTCCGTTGATGTTTGCATCGTGTGGAGCAACCATGATTCAATGACTTAGAGTGAGCTCCTGACGTTTGGAGTATTACTTACCTCCCTCTTATGTATTAGACTAGTCTCTATTGTATTTTGAGATAAGTTATATCAATGTAGTCTTTTGGTATTTTACTTTTGCAATCTTATTATGTTAGAAGGTATTGTACTGATACCACCATGTTTTGGGACTTTATTATGTAATTTATTCTCCAAACCTATCTATTTCGAATTCTTTTCTATGTATATTTGGGTAATCTATTACTAGCTATTTTAGACTACGCGGTTGTCTTGTCTATTGGTGGGTTATGGTAGGAACCATCATGACTTGAGAAATTTGGACGTGACAGATACATATAACATCATGTTAACACATTATTCCTTTATGATTGGTTAATGCTTCATCACTATATGAGTACTCTGTTTATGATGACAGGAAAAAGTACATTATATGTCTAGATAGTAGAACTTACTGTTGCGGAAGATTCTAGTGAGCGAGATAACATGTCAGCACTCGATAGTAGTTCCAAAAAGCAAGAATGTAGTTGATATGGTTGTGATGGTCAGAATAGATGTACTTGTAATTTCTTTTCAGAATAGAAGAGATCTTTTGGTCTGTATCAAATTAAGATAGATTACTCTTTAGTAGTTTATTAATTTGTTTTATTATTTAAACATCATTATTTATGAAGTTATTGCTAGTTTTGAGACTTTAATGAATAATATTTTAAGAATATAATGATTGTTAGCCTACGTCGAACATATCATTAGATGTGTTAAATTGTCTTACATTAAGATGATAATATACCAAAATTAGATAACTGATTGTTTAATGAGTTCAATTATCATCCCACTTTTTTTGAAATATCAGATACATAATGTTTTTTCAACTGTAAACATCTCTCTATAGAATTATAATGTAATGAACTAATCAATTACATTTGTCTTTAATAAATATTTGTTTTACATTAAAAATATTTATTTCTAATAAATAGTTCGATATGACATGAAATACATGGTATATTTGAGGTACACAAATTAATTCAACACATTTGAAACATAACTATATTTGGTTGTATATAACTCATATTACTTTATGTAGATTCTGAATGTAGACATAGGGAACAAGTGTACATACATTTTTAACTATACATATACATTAATCAAGTTTAATTTAACTTGTTTCATTTATATAGCAAATACATAATTGTATGTTAACTCACAGTTTAGTAATGTATCTAATAAGTTTATTTTTTAATTATTCCTTTGTTTGATACAAATTATAATAGAACTGATTCATAGAAGGAAATAGCTACATAGAACTCCTGGATTAGAAATAATTTGTCTTCAAAGCACAAAGTATTTTTCTTTATCAACAATCCAATATTATAAGTAAATGCATTATTAAATTTTTACTAGCCAAAAAGGGCAACTTCAAAGTTGTACATAACCAACAAAACTAAAATTATTCAACATTAACCACACCATTATCTTCTGGTGGTATGAAACTATGTTTTGGTCTTGGTGAGTGTTCATTGTCACTAAAATATCCATTCTCAGCATTTACAACATCATAATTGCACATAAGTGATGATTATCAATAAGCGATGATTATCAATTGAAACACCTTGGCTTGGGACCCTTAAAAAATTTCCTAAGTTAATCATTCTGGACATCATACGACTTATGCATACTAGTTGTATAATATCGTACGATTTAGGGTCCCTCCACTCATATGTTAATAAATATAGTTTGGTTGTATTTTGTCCAGGTATGATTAGGCATCTTACTAGTCGTAAGTTAGGGTATGAGTGGTATGTTACTAAATTATATGATGCCCTAAGTTTAGTCTAGATAATTATGTCCAAGGCATGGGTTAAAAGGTACTAATCATATGATTGGGTACAATTTGGTATAGGGACATGTATGTTCGACAGTGTTGGAGTCCAACTTGATGACTATGGTACGAGTGATGTATACCACTCATACCATAATGTATGAGTTGGGGAGAGGGGGGGGGGTCATACCCTCCTATGACCTTTTTCAACTTTTAAACTGAGGACATTTTGAATATTTCCCACCCCAAAACCCATAAGTCCTTACATATTAAAACATATTTTTTCCTCTTATAACATACTTTGAAAGATCTAAACACATCAAAATCCTCTCTAAACTCAAGAAAATTGGGGCTAGGTTTCTTTAAAAGTGTTTATCTAGAGGCTCAAGAATAAAGTTTCTTCAGTGAATCTTCATGAATAAGGCATGTGACTCTTCCCTTATTTTTAGTTCATAAATATAATGTGTTTTAAATCTTATTTATGATTCTTAAATGGTATTTTTGAAAATCAATGTTGAGGATTTTGTTGCATATGATTGAGTATTGTTTACTCTTAGCTTAACTTGTGTTTATACATGGTTTTGATAGTGGTTTACACATGTGGGTTCTTAGTAATTGTGGTTTAACAAATGGGTCATGGGTAACCCTAAACTTGTTGGTTTTTTACTTTGGTTTTAGACTTGGTAAAGGTATGCCCTCAAAGTATTTATCAAAATGCCTAAGAGAATAAACTAGTCACATTTTAAATGGTCCTTTGAACTAAGGCATTAGCCTAATAGATAAGAATGGTTGGTAAATGGTTTTGTAAAGGCCTTTTTGGCCATGTAATGATCTAAATGGTAACCTTGGTGGTTTAATTTGTTAAATGAGTTTGAGTCCCTAAATATTCACTTGATTTATGTTTTTTTTAGATAATGGGTTCGAGTTACTAAACATTGAATTGAAATAGAGTCTTTGTTAGACAATGGGTTCGAGTCGTAAGTCAAATAAATTATTTATTAATTGATAATGGTAATGACATGTGGTACGCTTGCAAGTGGTATTGGTATGATGATACCAACGAAGTGCCTTTGGTGAGTAATTGGCTTAATGGTTGTATATTTGAAATGGTGGTTTCAAATTAGGATTTAAAAGTGGGATATATAGACGGGTAGTAAAAGTGGAGTCCGAAGGACTAACATTGGAAATTGTACTAGTCAGTGCAGGTATCTTTGTGATCGGGTTATTTGAGTCCCCTAAATAAATATGTGAATGGGAGATTCGAGTCCCCCATAATACAATTATTAGTGCTTAAGTCACCTTGACTATGCTAGGAGGTTTAAGTCCCCAATATAGGTATATATGATTTTAGATATTCTCTAGTTCTTGTGGCTACGTGCATTGGGGCCTTTCCAGCTAGCAAAGTGATGGACCCATATAGCCTGCAAGTGCATTGTTCTTTAATAGCCATCCTACACAGTACAGGTTAATGTTTTCAAAGTTTATGATAATCTAGTTCCATATCTAGTATGGTATATATTTATATGTGTGTATTGTATTGGTTATACGTATTGGATGATTGGTTTTGAACTATTGGCACTATTTTATCCGTATCCTTGAGTTACATACTAATGCTCCAACTACTAACTGTCTTTGATGTAGTATCACCATGCGAAATAGGTGTTGGTCATTCTACACCTCCTACTACTTGATTGGAATTGGGAATAACTTATGATAACTTTATATGGTAAGCTTTCTTACTCTGGAAGGCTCTATTTATTGCCTTGAGTTTTCTTTTATGTTTATTGGTTTAGACTTGGATATCGGTTTAGGCTATTATCGGGGGCTTTTCCCGATCAGATATTTCTTGGATTCTTTTTAGAGGCTTTATATGGATAAAATGTGGACTTGGGTATGTTATGATATTTATATGGACTTGGTATTATTTTGGTTTTGTTATGGTTGTTGGTTAGGAATTAGATGGTTGGACTAGTTTGGGTTGGTCATGGTCTTGGACCTATCCCAAAGTCTTTGTTTTGCTAATTACTTTATCTTGTTATATGTTCAGAATTTATCTGACTCAGGGTATATATTGGTTGGATAAATTTTATAGCGGGGTGATTTTTAGTCCTTGTTAGGCTTGAGATGCCCAATTCGACAAGGCCCTAGTTTGGGTTAAGTCAAGATTGGTATCAGAGCCCTAGGTTCATGGTTAATTAAGAGTCTACAAAGCGATGTCGAGTACAGTCTCTTTTATATGTATGTAGTGCACCACACTTATAACAGAGATGAGATATTTAGGAATGTTTCACTTTCTTATTATCTAATTTTGAGCTATAGAGTCTAATATCTTGGATTATTCTAATTTTTGTTTGATTGTCTTTTAGATCATGCCTCAAGAAGATCTCATGTTCATGCAAACTCCTCTATCCTAAATGGGGACAATATTGATTGGACATGCTCTAACTTTGGAGTCCAAACCTGGTTAAGGGTCGCCACATCTGACTGTCCTAGTAGGGATATACTTTTCCCTACCGACCCTACTCCTGAGGGCGATACTCATCATTAGTCACCACAAGGGGAGACTACTATTGTTGAGTTGTGTTACTCTATTAACTTCTTAACTTAGCTGTTAGCTTTTCAGTCTGAGTGTGGTGTTCCTATCACTCCTTCTTCTGAGGCTACAAGGGTTGGCTAGTTCATAAGGTGGCATCCTCCTATGTTAACTGGTACAAAGGTTGAGGAGGATCCTCATAATTTTATTTATGAAATAGAGAAGATCTTCTAGATTATGAATGCTTTGGAGATTAAAGTTGTTGATTCACTACCTATTAATTAAATAATATGGCATACTAGTGGTATAAAGAATGGGAATAATCGAGGGGCAAGGATATTAGTTTTGCCTTATGGGAGGACTTCTCTAGTTCATTTTTGGACTATTTTTTCCCTCAAGAGTTTTTGGAGAAAAAACCAAAAGAGTTTGTGAATTTGAGGCAAGGTAGAATGTCTGTCAAGGAGTATGCCTTAAAATTTCATCAGATGTCTAGGTATGATCCTGAGTAGGTTTCTAGCATTAGGGATAAAATGCAATAAGTTTGCTTTGGGATTGTCTCATGAGTTGATCCTTGAGAGTAAGGCTACCTTGTTATCAAAGACATGGTCATTAATAGGTTGCTGGTGTACATGCAACAAGTAGAGGAAGAAAAGAGAAAGTAGGTTGAGTATAGTGAGAGGTATGGAAAGAAATTTAAGCCTTCTGAGTAGCATGGTAGAGATGGTGGTAAGTGGACAAAAAAAGTGAGGGAGTTTTGGTTCTTTCTCCATGGCTAGTGATCCTTACCCGAATCCATTGGGAGATTGTCAGTCTCAGTATATTGGTGAATCCTGAGCATAGGGTGCTAAATCATAAGCTAGTGGGGCTCAGGCAGCTCCATGCTACCCTCCTTATAAATTTTATGTGCGGTCTCATTGTGGGTTTTATGAGAAATAAAAGAACAAATATTTTTATTATGGTCATATTAGTCATATGTAGTGTGACTATCATGTTAGAATGGCTTTTGGGGCTAACTAGGTCCCAGTTTTCTCTTCAACTGCTCTTGCAACAAAGGTTGCTATTTCTGCATCTATTTCTGCTTCTAGTACCAGCACTAGCCAAAATTGGTTATATGCTCTTGTGTCTCGCTAGGATTCTGAGGCATCTCCCGATATGGTTAGTAGTATATTAAAAGATTTCTCTTATGATATGTATTGCTTACTTGATCCAAGGTCCACTCTTTCTTATGTGACCCTATTTGTGGTTATGCATTTTGGTTTTGGTCCCGAGTGTGTTTTAGACCCTTTTTATATTTCTACCCTGGTAGGTAACTCTATTATTTCTGAAAGAGTCTATAGGGGTATTTGGTATTTGTTAGTGGTAGACAAACTCTTGCGGATTTGATAAAGTTATATATGGTCGACTTTGATGTCATATTGGGAATATATTGGTTGTATTTTTGCTATGCTTTCTTAGATTGTCGGACTTGTACGGTCATGTTTAAATTCCCTAATGATCTGGTCATTGTATGGGAAGGGGGTTCTTTAGTGCCTAAGAGGAGGTTCATCTCTTATCTTAAAGCTTAAAAGTTGATTTCCAAAGGGTGTTTATATCATTTGGTCCGGGTTAAAGATTTTTAACGCGGAAGCTCCTTCTCTAGAATCTGTCGTAGGTTAATAAGTTTCCTGAGGTTTTCCCTGATGATCTTCATGGTGTTCTTCCCTATAGAGAAATTAATTTCGGGATTGATCTTGCTCCGGACACTCATCCTATCTTTATCCCTTCTTATGGAATTGCTCTGACTGAGTTGAAAAATCTTAAAGAAGCAATCAAAAGACCTCTTAGATAAAGGTTTCATCCATTCTAGTGTGTCTCTTTGGGTTGATCTATTGTTGTTCATGCATAAGAATGATGGTTCCCTTCGGATATCTATTGATTATCGTTATTTGAATAAGGTGACTATAGAAAATAAGTATCCTCTTCCTAGGATCGATGTTTTTTTTGATTAGCTTTAAGGTGCGAAGTGTTTTTCTAAGATATATCTTAGGTCGGGTTATCACCAGCTTAAGATTAGGGAAATGGATATCCCTAAGACTGCCTTCAGGACCCAGTATGGTCACAATAAGTTTCTAGTTATGTCTTTTGGGTTGACTAATGCCTTGACGACATTTATGGATTTGATGAGTAGGATTTTCTGTTAGTTTTTGGATTTCTCTATCATTGTCTTCATTGATGAAATCTTGTTCTATGCTAAGATTAATGTGGATTATGTCGATTACCTTCGTGCTGTGATACATACTTTGAAGGATCAACGTTTGTATGCCAAGTTCTCAAATAGTGAGTTTTGGTTGAAGGCTGTGACTTTTCTTAGTTATGTCATCTCTACTGAAGGAATCATCGTGGGTCTGCAAAAGTTGTAGTGGTTGAGAAGTGGCCTAGTCTCGTGACTCCAACTGATATTCAGAGCTTCTTGGGTTTAGCCGGTTACTATAGGAGATTTGTAGAAAGTTTTTCAATTATAGCTTCCCCATTGAATATGTTGACCCAGAAGAAGGTGCGGTTCTCATGGTCCTCTTCGTGTGAGGATAGTTTTGAGTAGTTGAAGGATAAGTTGTCTTGAGCTCTAATTTTGACCCTGCCCGAGGGTAATAATGGCTTCAGAGTATATTATGATGCTTCTCGAGTTGGGCTTCGCTATGGTTGATGCAACATGGTAGGGTGGTCGCTTATAATTCTAGGCAATTGAAAGTTCATAAGAGAAACTACCCTACTCATGACTTGGAATTGTTAGCTGTGGTATTTGTGCTAGAGGTTGGTGTCACTATCTATATGGTATTCATGTAGACATTTTTTTATCGTAAGAGCCTACAGTATGTGTTTACTCAAAAAGAGTTAAATATCAGGCAAAAAAGGTGGCTTAAGTTTTTGAAGGACTACGATATGAGTCCTCATTACCATCTAGGTAATGCTAACATAGTTTTTTATGATCTTAACAGGTTATATCTGGGGAGTCTAGCTCATGAGGATTAGGATAAGTGGGAGTTAGGTAAGGAAATTCACCGTTTGGCAAGTCTTAGAGTTTGTCTCATGGATTTTGAAGATGGTGGTGTGTTTATGCATCAGGTATCCCTGCCGTCTCTTGTTGTTGAGATAAAGGAAAAACAAATGCCGGATCCTGATTTGATGAAGATTAAGAGAAATATGGGTCAACAAAAGGTCATTGACTTTACATAATGTAGTGTTGGCATCTTGAGGTACCAAGACATGTTATGTGTTCATGATATTGATGGATTGAGGGAAAATATTTTGTCCATAGCGTATGTATCTCGTTATGCTATTCTTCTTGGTTGTACGAAGATGTATCTTGATCTTAAGGAGTTCTATTGATGGAATAATATGAAGCAAGATGTGGCTAACTATGTGGCTTTTTGTATTGTGTGTCAAAAAGTAAAAGTTGAGCACATGAGACTTGAGGGGTTTTACCAATATATAGAGTTACTCGAATAGAAGTGGGAGGTGATTAATATGGATTTCATTGCCGATCTTTCTTAGTCTTGGAATCAGTCTAATTTGATTTGGGTCATTGTGGATAGGATGATCATGTCCACTCACTTCTTACCGATGAGGACTAGTTATTCGGGGGAGGATTATGCTATGTTGTATCTTGCATAGATTATCAAGTTTCATGGTGCTCCTATTGCTATTATTTTAAATCATGGTACTCCATTCTCATCACACCTTTTGAAGTAATTGTAGAAGGCTTGGGAACTAAGGTACGCCTTAGTACCGTTTCCACCTGCAGTCGGATGGACAATTGGAGAGGACCATTTAGACATTGGAAGTTATGCTTTGTGCTGGCATGATTAACTACGGTGGTAGTTGGTTCAACTATTTGCCTTTGATTAAATTTTCCTATAATAATAGTTATCACTCTAGCAATGGCATGCCTACTTTTGAAATATTGTATGGCAGGAGATGTCATTCTCATATTGGGTGGTATAATGTTGGTGAGGGTAAGTTGTTTGGCTCTGATTTGGTTCACCATGACTTTGAGAAAGTGAAGGTGATTCATGATAGATTGAAAGCTGCTCAAAGCCACCAAAATTTTTATGCGAATATGAGGCGTAGGGAGTTGGAGTTCAAGGTTGGTGATTAGGTATTCTTTAAGGTATCTCCTATGAAGGGAGTAATACGATTTAGTAAGAAAGGGAAGTTAAGCCCTTATTATATCGGCCCGTACTTTCTTTTAATGAGGGTTGGAAATATTGCTTATGAGTTAGATTTGCCTCCTAGTTTGAGCTCCATTCATCCGGTTTTCCATGTCTAACTGTGGAGAAAATATGTAGGTGATCTTTCATCGGTTGTTCTTTTAGAAAGGTTGGGTATCTCGAATTCTTTATTTTGTATGATGGTCCCAGTTTATATCTTTGATTATAAAGTACGTCGGTTACAATAAAAGGATGTGTCTTCGGTAAAGGTTCTTTGTAGGAACCATAAGGTTGAGGAAGCTACTTGAGAAGTGGAAGAGGATATAAAGTCCAAGTATCCACATTTGTTCCCCATTTTGGAAATTTGTGCTTGAGGTATGTGTTTTTCTTAATACTCTTATTTTATGTTATTGATTTCTAACTTTGTTAAAGGTTAATTGGATTTGTAATAATGTGTTAACTCGTGCTTGTGCTTCCCTTACGTGTCACTTGAGGATGAATTATCCTAGTGAGGGAGAATGGAAACACCTTGGGTTTGGACCCTTAGAAAACTTGCGAAGTTAACAATCTGGATATCATGCGGCTTGTGCATACCATTTGTATAATATGGTATGGTTTAGGTTCCCTCCACTAGTATGATAATCAGTATGGTTTGGTTGCATTCTGTCAAATTTATCATTAGGCGTCTTACTAGTTGTATGTTAGGGTAAGAGTGGTATATTACTAAATCATATGATACCCTAAGTTTAGTCTAGAGGATTCTATCGAGGGTATGGGTTAAGGGGTACTAAATGTGTGATTTGGTATGATTTAGTCTAGGGAATCGTATGTTGGACAGTATTGGAATGTAACTTGATGCCTATGGTACGAATGGTATGCACCACTCGTATGGCTATGTACGAGTCAAGGAGGGGAGCGTACCCTCCTGCGAACTTTTTTAGCTTTTAAGCTGAGGATATTTTGGACATTTTCCACCCTAAAACACTTAAGTCCCTATATCTTAAAACATATTATGGACTCTTATAACATACTTTGAAAGATCAAAACACATGAAAATCATCTCTAAACTCTCTCAAGAAAATTTGGGCTAGTGTTCTTCAAATGTGTTCATCTAGAGGATCAAGAGTCAAGCTTCTTCTGCGAATCTTTATGAATAAGGCATATAACTCTTCCCTTGTTGTTAGTTCACAAATATCATGCGCTTCAATCTTATTTATGATTCATAAATGGTGGTTTTGAAAATCAACATTGAGGGTTTTGTTGCGTATGATTGAGTATTGTTTACTCTTGGCTTAACTCGTGTTTATACATGCTTTTGATGGTTTGCACATGTGGGTGCTTGGTAATTGTGGTTCAACAAATAGGTCATGGGTAGCCCTAAGCTTGTTGGTTTTTTACTTTAGTTTTGGACTTGGAAAAGGTATGCCCTCAAAGTGTGTGAAAATGCCTAGGAGAATAAACTAGTCACATGTTAAATAGTGCTTTGAACCAAGGCATTGGCCTAATAGATAAGAATGGTTTAAAAATGGTTTTGTAAAAGTCTTGTTGGCTATGTAATAATATAAATGGTAACTTTCGTGGTTTACTTTGTTAAATGGGTTTGAGTCCCTAAATATTAACTTGATTTATGTCTTTGTTAGATAATGGGTTTGAGTTCATAAACCTTGAATTGAACTAGAGTCTTTGTTAAACAATGGGTTTGAGTCCCAAAGTCAGATAAATGATTAATTGATTGATAATGGTAATGGCATGTGGTACGCTTGGAAGTGGTGTTGGTATGAAGATACCAATGAAGTGCCTTTGGTGAGTAATTGGCTTAATAGTTGTATATTTGAATGGTGGATTTAAATTGGGCTTTAAAAGCAGGATGTGTAGGCGGGTCATGAAAGTGGAGTCCGAAGGACTAACACTAGAAACTGTGATAGTCGGTGCGGGTGTCTTTTTGACTGAGTGGTTTAAGTCCCCCAAAACAATATGTGAATGAGAGGTTCGAGTCCCTCTTAATACATGTACTGGTGCTTAAGTTAACCTGATTATGCTAGGAGGTTTGAGTCCCCTATATAGGCATATACGGTTTTAGATATTCTCTAGTTCGTGTGGATACACACACTGAGGCCTTTCTATCTAGGGGAGAGACAGGCCCATATATCCTATGGGTGCCTTGTTCTATGATGCCCATGCTATATAGCCGAGGTTAATGTTATCAAAGTTCATTCTAATCTTGTTCCTTCTCCCGGCATGGTATAAATGTATATGTATGTATTGCATTGGTTATATGTATTGGTTGATTGGTTCTGAACTGTTGGACCTATTTTAACCTTATCCTTTAGTTACATGCTAAAGCTTCAATCACCGAACTTCTTTGATACTGTATCCCCATGTGATGATGTTGGTCATTCTATAGCTCCTACTCAGTGATTGGACTCAAGAACAATTTGTGTTGACTTAAAGCGGTGACATTCTGTACTTTGGAAGTCTCTATTTCTTGCCTTGAGTTTTATTATGTCTTTATCAATTTAGACCTTGATATTGGTTGTGGCTATGGTCGGGGGGCATGTACTGACCGAATACTTCTTGGATTCTCTTTTAGAGGCTTTATATGGACAAACTGTGAACTTGGGTATGTAATGGTATGGATATGGTCTTGGTTATTATTTTGGTTGTTTAATGGTTTTTGGTTGGGCATTATATGGTTGGACTTATTTGGCTTGGTCTTGGTCATAGACCTATCACAAAGTCTTTGAGTTACTGATAGCTCTATCTTGTTATATGTTTGGAATTTATCCAACTTAGGGTACATATTGGTTGGTTGGATTGGGTAGCGGGGTGATCTTCGGTCCTTATTGGGTTTGAGAAGCCAATTACGATAAGGCCCTATTTGGGTTATGTCATCAATATTGATAAACAACTTCCGAAGACGATATGTCTAATCTATCACTCATATACTCAATGACTACAACCACAAATATATTGCAATCCATTTATCATGATTCATAAAAAATAATAAAAATACAGATTTGGATAAATGAATAAAATATTAAAGAATAAGATGATACATACAGACTACCACTTTCTTGCCATGCAATGTCAGAAACATATTTAACTTGAAATGGGTCACTTTTGGTATTTCCCTTGTACGATTCAAGCATTGACTAGTCAGTAGATACCTTTGTCCAAGAAACTTACTATACTGAAGGTATATTAGAAGACGTATAACCAACTTTTGGACCTTGCTTGAGTCTTTGTATTTATTATATATATGTCTTATCAGTACTGGATGAAGAAGATTGATGATGATAACAATTGAATATCTCGGATCGGGAACAGGGTGGTATATCTGGGTACTCCCAAATCCCCTAGGGTCCCCTTCATCCGCGAGCTGTCATGCTGGAGAAGAGAGATCATCATAGGTCCTGCCTTTGTAAGCCGTCATACTAAAGGAGGTATATACACTGGGTTACATTGTGGCACTTGAATCAGTTATGGTATTATGGATTTACATTGCGTTCATACCTGCATGCGTATTACCTATCACTAGTATGTTGTTTTATCCCTACATCTATCAACCTTATTGTTGTTGTATAAGTTTAGGTTATGAGTATTGTTTGCTCTGTGTTGATTAATCCTTCTGGATTATGCGGCTCAGTATAGGTATTGCTTGTCTCAACTAGTTGGTTACTTTATTATTATTATTAAGGTTAGTTTGTGGTAAGTAGATCATGGACTAATATTGATGTTCGAGGAATGATTTTGATTCCTTTATCCTACAATTATTTTATCAGGGTAATTATATTATCGATTTACATTATGGTTATGGGTTTTGATTATGCTAGTACTCATTTCTACTATGATTAGGAGGCTTCAAGATGCTAGTAAGACTACCTTAGTACCTTTGAGTTAGTCTTATATAGGTATACATATATATGTATATAATTATAGTATTACTATATATCTTTTACTTCATTTGTTTATTCATGTTGTATATCCATTCCTTGGCCTTGGATACTACTTTAAGCACTTCTTCTACCCTTTGTTTGTATATTAGCTACTGATATACAATATAGTGCTTTAGTTCCTGAGTACAACTAGAAGAGGATAGTTTACCTTGTCGCCTCGTTTGTTATATTATTTTAGTTTCCTGGTTATGGGTTGTAGTTTACTTTCCTGCTTGCATGTTACTTATATATGTATTATCTTTGGAGCTTAGTCGGCAGTTGCCTAATGAGTACCAGTGTTAGTACTTATACTACACTTCTGTAGCTTACAGATTATTCTACAAGTTCTCGACATTGTTGTGTGCATCCTGTAGAGCAGCTATGGATCGGAGATTTAGGGGGAGCTCTTGACATTCAGAGTATTATTGTTCTTCTGTGGACTAGACTAATCTCTATGTTGTATTTAAAGATGGGTTGTACCTATATAGTTATTTAGTACTTCATTTTGTATTCTTATTTTATTAGAAGCTCTTGTACTGATTCCACCAGTATTTTGGATTATCTTATATATATATATATATACATATATATATATATATATATATGTCTTTTATCAGAATTATTCTATATTTTCCTTTCATTTCTCTTGATAGTCCGTTACTAGCAGTTTGGACTGCGGATTGACTTACCTATTGGCGAGTTATAATAGGTGCCATTATGACCTTAGAAATTGGGCTGTGACATACTTTGAGCTACAATTTAGACGAAATGTGAGGATTATGACAAATAAACATGAAACTACTGATTATTTCATTCTATAAATAGTAAATATGTCAATTTCATAATTATCTTTTTTGTGTCATAATATTTATTGTGCAAGACTATTAAGTTTAGACAAACAACGAAAAACGTGCACCAATGATAACGCTCAAACTACACTCTTAAATTGGTGTAAGCGATCATCATCAATATAAAACCCAAATAGGTTGGGGTCGAATCACACAAGGACTAAGGTGTGAACTCAAATTGGTTGCGATTTAATACACTAATAGTTTAATGTTTCCTGAATTGGGGGTTTAAGTTTCATAAATAATTGTTTGACAATTTGATTTTGATATTTGTAACCAAGATTTTATGAGATAACCAAAATTATGTTCACTAGGGCAGATGGTACATGAGAGATGCTAAAGGTGACTCAACATTCTCATGGTTGTAAGGATAACAAGCTATCTTTATCGATGATATTCTCAAATGTCTCTCGACCTATTTAAGCGTGTAATTTCCTAATCCTCTTAGACTTAGGGAATCACTATTCACTACCCAGATTTTACCTCAGGTTAGTCAACCTAGTTACAACACTGATTATTAAACAAAGTATTTTTGAGTCCCTGTTGATAATTGATGTGAGATCCTATGCTAACATATTTGAAGCTTTTAACTTTAAATAATTGCAAGGTCTGGAGCAACTTTAGTTCTTTTTGATTAGTTTACTTTGATTTTGTAGTAAATGTAGAGATTAGGGGGAATCACCAATAAAGAAAGCAAAAATCCAGAAATCTGAAGCAAATAAAGGACTAAGTGTGGCTCACGACATCCATAACAAGTCGTCAGCCTGGTGATAAGTTGTCAAGGATGCCGTCAGCCTTAAATAGAAGATGGAAGTTGAAGAAATTTTGTGACAACATCCATGACACGTCGTCAAGATGGTGATAGGCCATCGTCGTCGTCGTCAGCCTTAAGAAGCAAGAGCCAAAAATGCAGAGGATCTGACGACATCCGTGATAAGCAAGACCCATCACTGACATCGTCGTTTATTCCAAGAAAAAGCTGAAACTTCTATTTTTTTCCTTATTTAGAGTTAACTATTTAAAGCCTTGTTTTAGGGTTTTCTTGATATACAAAAACTTATCAATAAACATATTTTTGGACAGACAATTTTTTTTTTCTCTCTCTCTATACCAATTTTTTGGGAGTTTTATCTTGCGAATCAATTCAAGTTATACTTTTTGATTTGCATCATAGTAGTAAGTTAATCTTCTCAATTATGAATTCAATTTTTGTACTTGTTTCTTGTATCATGAGTGGCTAAACCTCATTGACCTGAATTATGGGATCTAGGGTTAGGTCATGAAGAGGTGCTCAATACTCATGATTAAATAGGTGTCGGGATTTCTTGATAATTTTGAGATGTTAATTAATGTCTGTTGGTTGCAAACAGTAGGCATACCTACTTTTATTTCCTTGAGAAAGATATCATAATGCTAGGAAGTGAATTATCAACAAGGACTCGGAAATACTTCATTTAATAATCAGCGTTGTAACAAGGTTGATTAACCTGAGGTAAAATCTGTGCAGTAATAGCGATTCCCTAAGTCCGAGAGGATTAGGAAATTAGACACTTAAATAGGTCGAAAGACATTTGAGCATATAATCGATAAAGATAGCTTATTATCCTAACCACTATGAGATTCTTGAGTCACCTTTGGCATCTGTCATGTACCGTAAGCCCTAGTGAACATTATTCTAGTTATTTCATAAAATCTTGGTTACGAATACCAAAATTAAAGTGTCAAACAATTATTTGTGAAACTTAAACCCCCATTTCAGGAGACGTTAAAATATCAGTGAATTAAACCGTAAGCAACTTGAATTCACATCATATTCCTTGTGAGATTCGACCACAACCTAGTTGGGGTTTATATTGACAACGATCACTTACACCCATTAAAGAGTGTAGTTTGAACATTATAAAAAATGGCGCCGTTGCCGGGGAATATGATTGTAAACTGAAAGTTTGTGTGCGTTAATTGACTGTTAGTTTAGTTTCCTAGATTTATGTTTATTTTTTGTTTCTGTTTATTATAGGTTCTTTGTTGTTTATACCAAAAACAAAAAGTTTCGAAGAACCATTATTGCCAATTAATTCGGAACCTCAGCTGATCAGGAAAATGGCTTAGCAACAAGAGGTGGAAAGATTAGCCACTTTGGCCAGGGCTTAGGTGAATGTACAGAACCAGGGTTAACAAGTACATCACCCGAACCATGATGATGAAGACTTGGGTGATGGGGTGTTGCCGAATCCTCAAAACCCAAGGCGAGCTGAGCAAATTGCTACACCAATACAGCGAAATTTTGATAGAAACTATCCAGTCAGAGAAAGGTATGATCAATAACCTGTCCATTATGTGGTTGGTGACGATGATGAAAGAATGGACAGATCAGGTAAAATAGGTGCTATCATTCCTCCACCGTTGGCACCTGGTGCAAAATTCAGCATAACAAGTACCATGATCCAACTCTTGAATCTGAAGGGGTTGTTTGGAGGCTTGCTTGGTGATGATCCGAACATGCACTTGGTGAATTTCATCACCATTTGAAAATCTTTTGATAATCCAGGAGTGAGTCAGAATATGATCCGGTTGAGATTGTTTCCATTGTCTCTTTTTGGGGAGGCAAAAAGATGGTTAAATGAGTTGGATCCCGATTCTATAACCAACTGGAGATAGTTGAAAGAGGCATTCCTAGAATGGTTCTTTCCCCCCTCCAGGAGGGTACAGTTGAGGGATGAGATTAGTAACTTCAGGCAGCTCCCTCAGCCTTGCATGAAACTTGGGAGAGATTCAAGAAGAAGCTGGCACAATGTCCAAACCACAACATGACAAACTTTCACTTCCTGGAGACTTTGTACAGAGCTTTTAACTCTGTGACAAAGCCAATTGTAGACAATACTATGGGTGATTCATTCATTGACCTCTCTTTTCTAGAGGCTTCAGACATGTTGAATAGAATGACCCAATAGAGTCAGGACTGGCATACCAGGGATTTTGTGGTAGCGAGCCCAACTATTTCTGTTGGTATAACCATGGAGGAGCGCAGAAGGGATGAGGAGCGAGACCAATACATGGCCTATTTGAAGACACAGATCGAATTGGTGACCAAGCACTTGATATTAGGCAAGACTGAAAAAGTTAATTCTGTGGAGTCTCAGAACACTGTTGCTACTAATGCAGATGAGGAGGCAAACTATATGAGTAATCGGGGGCTTTCGAGGTAATAGCCAAGGGAATCAAGGTCGGAACTTTTATTAACAGCCTAATTACAAAGATAGGGAGCAAGGACACTGGAGAAGCAATAATGATAGGAGTGGTTTGTATGTCCTCCTGGAAGTCGAGATGCTGCACCAACTAGCTCTGGTAAGATGTCCATGGAGAACCTGATGGAAAAAAGGCTGAAAGGAGTTGCGGCTACCAACTTAGGGGTAACTACTATGAAGAGTGAATTCTCTACCCTAAGTCAGTTGGTTAGTTCACACTCCAATTCTATCAAGCAGTTGGAGCAGCAGATGAGCCAACTTTCTGCAACACTGAACCAAAGAAAAAGTGGTACTTTACCTAGTGATACAGTTCAAAATCCATGAAATGATGGCTCATGTATGGAAATTACCACTAGAAGTGGTAAGATCTTACCTGGCTCATCTGTGGGCAAATGTGTAAATGGTGAGGTGGTTGTTGACGAATCCAAAGAAAGCAAACTAGTGGAGTCTGAGAAGCTGGATAATTCTGTTGATGCTTCAAAGAAAGAAAAAGAGATGGAAGAGGAAGTGGTGTTGAAATCTATCCCAATACCATCACCTCCCTTTCCTCAATGATTGAAGAAGAAGGCAGATGATACAAAATTCAGCAAGTTCTTGGCAATGCTCAAGCAGTTGACAATTAATGTGCCTTTGGTTGAGGCACTCGAGCAAATGCCAGGCTACACAAAGTTCATGAAAGACCTTGTAACCAAGAAATGGAAGGTTATCCATGAACCAAAGGAAAATCTTCTCCATTGTGGTGCTATCTCTACAAGGTATTTAGTGTAGAAAAAGGCAGAACCGGGAGCATTTACCATCCCGTGTACTATTGGCCCCCAGAAGTTCATAAAAGCACTATGCGATCTGGGTGCCAGTATGAATTTAATGCCACTGGCTGTGTCCAAGAAATTGGGTTTGGGGTATCCTATCCTAACAAATATGCTGTTGGTAATGATAGATAGGTCTGTGAAGAAGCCTGTGGGCATACTGCACGATGTTTTGGTAAAGGTAGCTAATTTTTTTTTGCCTACTGATTTTGTGGTCTTAGATTGGGAGGTGGATTTTAAAGTGCCTATCATCTTGGGTAGGCCATTGCTTGCTACTAGGAGAGTGCTAGTAGACATTAAGTTGAACGAGCTAAAGTTTAGGTTCAACAACAAAGAAGCATGCTTCAAAATACACCCATCCATGATTTAGCCAAAAGAGATAAGTGTGTTTCTCAATAATTGACGTCTTCAACGATGATGGTGAAGGGGTATCAACTGGTTGTCTTGGGAAAGCCTGAGTAGTCAAGATAACCTAGTCATGCCTAAACAGTAAATCAGGCGCTATTGGAAGGAAACATAAAGTTTTATGTTTAAGCAAGAGTTTTTACTTTTATAGTTAGGATTTAGTACAGAGAAGGTGGAAAAATGAAGAGGTCAGTTGAAAGGCCATGACGACATTCATAATAAGCCATCATGACTATGATAAGCTATCGCAATTGTCATCAGATAGGCCAAGCTTGAGTCATTCTCCATTAAGGGTGACGACGATTGTTATAGGCTATTACACTCGTGATAAGCCATCACAAATCAGCGTCAGCTTATAACCTTAAAAGGTAAATTTTGGGCCCATTTTAAAGCAGATCCGATCCGGCCCAACTGTGAAACCTTTTCAAATTTCCACTAGTTTTATTTCTTTTTCTTTGGTTTATTTCTTTCCTTAGTTAATTTACCACTCTTTTCAAAACACTCCAAGAAAACAAATTCCCTTGTGTGTGGGTTTGAACTTCACAATCAAGAAATTCTTCCGACTTCCTACTTCCTACTTCCTCTTGTGCGTGTAATAATATTAAGAGCTCTCGTTAGGTATATTCTAACTTTAACTGTTATCTTCTCGTGGTAAGTGTTAGATAGATGATAACCTGAGTCCCCAAGATGCTTGAACCAAGTTCAACTTGGAAAGGAGCTAAAATCGCACCTAGGGTTTACTGTGTAGGCCTAAGGTTTAAAAAGACACCTCACAAATCGGAATTCAAGTGGATTTTGAGAAATAATGGGGACCAAAAATTGAGTTAAAATCAAAAGTGGGTTCTGATAAGAGCTGACGACATCCATGATAGGCTATCATAATTGTGACGGCTTATTAGGAATGTCGTCAAAGGTTGACAAGAATAAAGTGGTTTCTATTTAAAGATAACGACATTCGTGATAGGTATCACAATTGTGACGGATTATCAGGAATGTCATCATAAGTTGTAAAATTTTCTTAAGGTTCTATCTAAGGTTGACAATAATTCTGATATGCTATCATAGTCGTGAAGACATACAAGAATTATCATCACACCTGGAACCTGAAGCATGAATAAGCTGAAATGATTAACGTGTTTATGCTCTGGTGGACTAACCAATGGTTTTTCTAATGCTATAGGCACCTTATAATGGAACCAAAATAAAGCGCCCCACAGAACCAAAGAAAGAAACCAAAGAAAGTGTACGTCATAAGCTCATCGATGAGGAATCTAATTACGAGGAGTAGGAACCCCTGCTTAAGAAGTAAAAGAAGAAGAAATATGTGAAGAAACCTTCACCACCTCTACCCATTGAAGTAGAGGATAATGATCACACTGAATCAGCGACAACTTCTGAGTAGGAGGCATTTGAACATTCTGAACATGAACAACATGAGTCTGAACATGCTGAATCTAAAGAAGAAGAACAGGACGGGTCTGAGGAGTTTGAGTCTAAGGGAACAACATCTGGATCCCTATCTACTGGACCACAAGAAGATAAAGAATCTCCATCTCGGGGAAAACTTATCAAATGTAAGAACCCTTAAGTTTGAGATAATGCTAGGTGGAAAATTCCTAGGGCAAAGAGCATCTTCATCGCTGGGCTCTGCAAAAATGATAAAAAAAGTGCTAAGAGGCCGATTCAGAAAGAAAGATGATTATCACCATAGGGTTGAGTAGGTACGTTGAAGTACAATAGAAGTTCCAAAAGTATGGATTGGGACGGACCACAAAAGGATGAGGTTTATTTGCCCTGCACTGGTTTGGAAGTTCTACGCGAACTACCAAGCTCAGTTGGAGAACATGTGCCAGCCAGGTTAAAGAGTAGCAGATTATCCCTTATTGGATAGAGTACAGGTGAGGGGCATAAGGGTTTTTGTCTTAATTAGGACCATCAACAGGTTCTTGCATGGTCCCAACTTTACTCCTAAGGCCACCGAGAGACAACATTCGTTGTTGGTCAACATCATAGCTGATAGAGATCCAGCACAGGTAACAAACCCAAATAAAAGAATCTGCAAGTCCTGTTTGACTCAAGAGGCAAAGTTTTGGTGGGGTATAGTGCGTGTATGGCTGATGCACACTGATGGAGACAACATTCTGGGTGATGATCGAGCTATACTAGTAACGAACATGGTGCAAAAACTTTCCCTAAATTTTAGGGAAATCATTGTGGATGAGATAAAGATTAGGATGTCAAGAACTGACACTGCTTATACTTTTCCTTGTCTTATCACAAAGTTATACCGAGCTGCTAATGTGCGAAACATTGCAGGAATTGATGATGATGTTCTTTCCAGAAAGACTCACAACCCCATATGGTTTGATGATAATCAGCCAAGATTGAGACCTGATAGAGGTGTATAGGTAGCAGTAGACCCTCTAGTTATAAATACAGGAGTAGCACCTCAAGTGAAAGTGTAAGAATTAGAGACTGAGAAACCAACTTCCTCAGCACAGGTAGGTTCAATGCCTGAAGGTGTGCCAAACCCCTCAGTTCCTATAGCAGCAGCAGGGTTTACATTTTGTCCAATTGATATTAGAAAAGTGGACAAGCAAGCCAAGTGGTGTGAGGAACAACTATATGCTTTTGACAAACAGTTTGCTGCTGTAGTGGACAAGAGAATCAAGGCTGCACTTGAGCCTTTTGTGACCATGCTTGAGTGGGTTGTAGATTTGGAGAACCGATTTGATGTACGGGTAAGAGAAATGATAGGAGCTGATCTTGCTAAATTTAGAGAGGTATTAGATAAGGTAAAAAAAGATGTTGGGGTATTGCAGCAGCACCAGTTTATGATGCCAACAGGTCCCGCTATGCATAAATTTAAGGAAGACATCCCAATGCTTGATCTCACTGAAGATTCCCCAAAGAAAAAAAAGAAAAAGGGGGGGAAAGAAGGGCAAAGATAAGAGAGAAAGGCCCGACAGTGATAAAGAGCAAAAAGCAGAGTACAGGGCAAGAAAGAAGAAAGAGAAGGAAGAGTTGAAAAGGGATGAAATCAAGTCCTTAGTTGATAATAAGAAATAGTAGGCAACCATCTAAGCTAGGGCTACAGGTGCCTTACCTAGCAAGGCTTTAGCTACTACAAGGCCAGATGCTCCCAATGGAGAGAAGATAACAGATGATGTAGTAGCAGGGTTGGAGATCTAGGATCCATGTACTTGATTGCCTTTAGGTATACCCTAACCCTTAGAGCAATTTATTTTTTATTTTAGGTTGAGGGTGTAGGGTAGGTTGTTGTTGTAGCCTATTATGTAGATAATTAGGAGTAATACAAGTACTTGAGGCAGTTATCTTGTTTTTTAATGTTTGAGTACCTCTCCAGTGGTCTAATTATTGTATACTGTGTGAATTTCATTTATTTGTGACCACTGCGCATCTTTTTGTGGCATTAGTCTAGCAACTGAATAACCTTTGTTAAACAAGTACATAAACCGAATAGGTAGTGATATGCAAAATACTTTTGTGCTATGTGTGGTAACGTCTTACTAAGTTCTCATTGTGTGTTGAATATAGAACTTACCCGGTCAGTCTTGCTATGGTCATAGGATAGGAGTTAGGAAATGATCATAGGACATGTTTGATTTTAGCCCATTTTAGCCTAAATGACCTCCCCAATGTGAAAAATATATCTTAATCCTATTTTGAGCCTAATTAGCCTATTTATTTCTTTGACACCTCTCACCTTCCGATTCACATCACAATAAACCTGTTTTGGCCCTGGTCCTCCTTGGACACTGTGCACCTTGACTTAGGCAAACAACCTAATTTAAGGGTGGCTATCATAGGGGTGCGTGATGCAAAATAAGTATAAAGAGAGGAAGAATAAGAGAAATGACTAAAAAATTTGGGTGCGGTGAAAAAGGAATAAGAAAAATAGAAAGATGTGTAAAAGATGATAAAAAGAATATCAGATAAGTGAAAAGGCCACATCCATCTTGAGCATATGTGATCAATAAAAGATAGGAATAAAAGAAGGTTAAGAGTTGAAACCCCAATAGTTTAGTGTAGTGTCAAGGAGGCGTAGTCACTCTAAAATACCCATGAATATCATACCAGCCCCTGACCAATGTTACAAGATTAAGAAAAGCCCTATAGTGATCCTAACTGACCTGTCTGAAGACTTGGGTACTAACTATAAGGGAAAACCTTTGGCATTTGAGATGCAATGTTTGGAACTTTATTCTGAGAGTGAGTCTTGTGTATATTCCTGTGTTTATACATGTGAATTCTGATATGAGTGAAAAAGGGATTCTTTGTTGTGAGGGCACACAAGGTATGTTGCTAATCATTGACTTCTCGGATAGTGTGATTTGGGTATAAGATTGGTTGTTATTGCTGAGTTTTTTTCCATATCTTGATCCTTGTGAGTTTTATGGTTGTTTTCAGTGATAGACATATTTGCTCTTAATTTGACTAACCTTGGAGATGATGAATGTAGTCTGAACTGATATGAGTAGTTAGCTACCAAATCGTACTTTGTATACTCTTAGTTATGTTATGGTTTCTTGAGGCCAAGTAATTGTTTAGGTTGAGGGTGTTGATGTGCGAGCCTATCCTAACACATTTGAAGCTTTTAACTCTAAATAATTGCAAGGTCTTGAGGAACTTTAGTTATTTTTGATTAGTTTACTTTGATTTTGTAGTAAATGTAGAGATAAAGGGGAATCACCAATAAAGGAAGGAAAAAGACTAAAATCTGAAGAAAATAAAGGACTAAGTGTGGCTGACGACATCCATGACATGTCGTCAGGTTGGTGATAAGCTGTCAAGGATGCCATAAGCCTTAAACAGAAGATGGAAATTGACGAAAGTTTATGACGACATCCATGACACGTTGTTAAGAAGGTGATAGGACATCATCATCGTCGTCAGACTTAAGCAACAAGATCCAAAAATGTAGAGGAGATGACGACATCCGTGATAAGTCATCAGACTCTTAATAAGCCATCACTAACGTCGTTGTTTATTCCGAGAAAAAGCTGAAACTTCTATTTTGTTTCCTTATTTAGGGTTAACTATTTAAAGCCTTGTTTTAGGGTTTTCTAGATATACAAAAACTTATCAATAAACATATTTTTTGGACAGACAATTTTTTTTTCTCTCTCTCTCTAGACCAATTTTTTAGGAGTTTTATCTTGTGAATCAATTCAAGTTATACTTTTTGACACCATCCTGTTGCCTTATCACAAAGTATCATCACAACTTCAACTCATTCCAAATCTCTGGTTAAGTCTGACGACAACTGTGATAACCTATCACAAGGCTGACGACTTATTATAGATGTCATTAGCCACACTTCTCTTTAGATTCCACCAGATTTAAACTTCTTTGCTTCCATTCTTGTTGGTTCTCTATCCCATCAACTTAAATTGTAAAATTAGACATAAGGAAATCAAAAACGACAAAAGTTGCTTAAGACTTTGCAATTATTCTTGGTTAAAGGTCTTAAATGTGTTAGCAATTGCTCATGCATCAACACCCTCAACTTTAAACAATTGTTTTTCCTCAAGCAACTCAACACAACTAAGAGAATACATAGCATATTCAGCAACCAATTTTCTCTTTTATGCTCAAAACATAGTTACCACCTCCAAGGTCCATCGAATTAAAACCAACTGTGTATGTCATTGAGGAACAATAATATAACACAAAGGACTCAAGCAATGGAATCAATCTTAGCCACAACAACCATTCATATACCATTGCTGGACTATCTAAACAAGCAAGTAGCTAGTAATAATACCATTTTGCACTCACAACAAAGAAATCGCCCTCCTCACATATAATAAACCAAAAATGTAAAGTGGGGATCATCAAAAGACTCTCACTCTTAAAATGAAGTTCCAATAAGTGTATGCCAAGTACCATAGGCTTCCCCTGATTTTCATTACCAAGGCCTTCAGAAAGGCCAGCTAGCATCACTATAGGACTTCTTTTAGGCTTATAATGTAGGCTGGGGTTGGTATGATATTCAAGGTCATTTAAAGTGACTATGACTCCTTGACACTACACTACTCTCATGGGGCTCACTTATTCACCTCTTTTTCCTTTAGTTTTTCATTGATCGCACATGTTCAAGTTGGGTGCCTTTTTTTTTCTATTAAAACTAACACCCTACTTTTATTCTTCATGTTCTTTATTCTACCCTTATTCATACTCATCTTATACCATGCACCCCTATGATTGCAACCCCAAACTTAGGCTGTTACTTAGGTCAAGGTACACAGTGTCCAAGGAGGACCAGGGCCAAACAGGTTAATTATGGTATAAATAGGAAGGTGAAAGGTATCATAAGAAATAAATAGGGTATTTAGGCTCAAAATTGAGATCAAGGGATATAATGCACATAGGGTAGGCTATTTAGGCTAAAGTAGGTTAATCAACAAAACGGCCTATGATCCTTTCCTAAACCCTATCCTTTAACCATGGTAAGACTAACTAGGTAAGTTCTAGCTTTAGCATACAAAGGGAATTATGTAGTTGCTCACACACATATGGAATGCATGTATAACACAAGCTACCACTTATCTAATTCATGTAATTGTTCAGCAATGATCATCACACAGCTAGAACTAATGCCACAACCAGATTCACAATGGTCACAAGTAAATATAATTCACACAGTCTTTGACAACAAAACAATGGAGTGGTATTTAAAAATCAATCAAAAACATGTCAACTACTTTTTGTACTTGTATTTCTCTTAGTTACCATAAAATATGTTACAACAGCAGACTACCCTACACCCTCAACTCAAAATCAAAGAAAAATTAAACTAAGGGTTGGTGTATACCTGGAATTGATCAATCTCGAGTGTGATGGGTTGCCTCCCACGCAGCACCTGATTTAACGTAGCGGCACGACTCAGGTATCTTGATTACTTCAGACTTTATTAAGACAGATATTGGTGATACTTTTCATTGATTTTTTTGGGCCAATGTAAAGCTTGACGCGTTACCCATTTGCCTTGAAGGTACTACCATCTTTGTTTTTACGTTCTACTACTCCAGATGAGTGGACTTGACTAACTTTAAAAGGGCCTGACCACTTAGATTTCAGCTTACCTAGGAACAATTTGAGTCTAGAATTGAACAGAAACACTAAGTCACCTTTTTGGAATTCTTATTTCTCTATTCTCCAATCATGGTATTTTTTTATCTTTTCTTTATATAGATCTTCTCGTTCATAGGCCCTGAGATGGAATTTATCCATCTCATTCAATTGCCCTAATCTCTGCTATGCTGCTTCCTTCCAAGTCAGATTTAACCTTTTGAGTGCCCATAAGGCCATGTGCTCCAGCTCTATTAGTTGGTGGCAAGCTTTTCCATAGACCAGCTAAAATGGTGACATGCCACTGGGTGTCTTGAAAGAAGTACGATATGCCCACAAGACATCATTGAACTTTTGAGACCAATCTTTTCGGCTAGAATTCACCGTTTTGGATAGGATGAATTTAATTTCACGATTTGATACCTCCACTTTCCTACTAGTTTGTGGGTGGTATGGAGTAGCCACTCTGTGCTGTTTCACCCCTTATTTTGCCAATGTTGCTTGAAATATTTTTTTGCAAAAATGAGATTCTCCATCGCTTATGATAGTACGTGGTACTCCAAAGTAGGAGAAGATGTTCTTCATGAGAAAAGAAACAAGCCTCTTCCCTTCATTATCAAACAAGGCTATAGCTTTGACCCATTTTGAGACTTAGTCAATAGAAACTAAAATATACTTCATCCCGTATGAGCTCACAAAATGACCCATTAAATCAATGCCCTAGACATCAAATAATTTCACTTTAAGCATATTAGTCAAGGGAAGCTCATGTCTTTTAGATATTAATCCCTGCCTCTAGCATTGGTCAAATTTTAGCACAAACTCATGGGCATCCTTGAACAATGTTGGCTAATAATAACCACTCTGCAACACCTTCCTAGCTATTTGGTTACTTGCATGGTGACCCCTGACTGGGGAAGTATGACATACTTAGAATATGCACAATACATCCACTTCTGGCACATATCTCCTTATAATATTATCTACACATCGTCGAAGAAGATTCAGCTTATCCTAGAAGTAATACATCACATCATGTAGGAACTTCTTCCTTTGATGGAAAGAATTCTGGGATGACTTCACTTAAAACATAATCTGCATAATCCGTATACCAAGGCAATTTTTCCATAGCGAGGACCAGAATCTCCTCATCAAGGAATGCATCATTTATTTTCATTTCATCACTACTTTCCTATTCACCTTTTATTCTAGACAAATAATCTGCAACCTAGTTTTCACAACCTTTCCTATCCGTAACCTCAAAGTCAAATTCTTGAAGCAATAATACCCATTTGATCAGCCTTGGTTTAGCATCTTTCTTATCCATCAAATAACTCAAGGCAGCACGGTCGGTGTGGACCATTACTTTAGTCCCAAGAAGATAAGCTCTAAACTTCTAGAGAGCATACACTACGACTAGAAGTTCCTATTTAGTGACGGTGTAATTATTTTTCATTACATTTAGTGCTTTGATGGCGTAATATATCGGATGGAATAGTTTGTCCCTTTTTTTCCCCAATACAGCTCCAAGGGCCACACCACTTGCATCAAACATGATCTCAAATGGTTTTGCCCAGTCAGGTGAAATAACAATAGGGGCCTTAATCAAATTTTTTTAAGGAATGTAAATGCCTTCAAGAACTCATCATAGAAGGAAAATTTCACCTCCTTATCCAAGATTTTGCAGATCTGTGGATTTACAATCTTTGAGAAGTCTTTTACAAATCTCCAATAAAAGCCAGCATGTCTAAGAAAACTGTACACTCCTTTCACTAAAATGGGAGGTGGTAGTTTCTAAATAACTTCCACCTTTGCTCAATTAACTTCTATCCCCTTTCCAAAAATTTTATGGCCGAGAACGATGCCCCCCTTGACCATGAAATGACATTTTCCCGAGTTAAGCACCAAATTAAATTCAACACATCTTTGCAAGGCTACATTCAGATTTTCCAAACACATCTCAAATGAATCACCCACCATAGAGAAATTATCCATGAATACCTCTATGGTGTCCTCTACCATGTTAGAGAAGATAGACATCATACACCGTTGAAAAGTGGAGGGTGCATTACATAGCATAAATGGCATTTTTTTAAATACAAAGGTTCCATATGGGCATGTGAACATCGTCTTGTACTGATCTTCAGGAGCAATATATATTTGGTTATGTCTAGAATAACCATCCAAGAAGCAATACCACCCCCTGCCAGCTAATTGATCAAGCATTTGGTCCATAAAGGGCATCAAAATGTGGTCTTTTAGAGTTCAAAAATTTAGCTTGCGGTGTCCATGAAAACTCTCCACCCAATTATAGGACTAAGTAGAATCAACTCATTCTTTTAATTAGCAATCATCGTGATACCCTATTTTTTAGGTACGCATTGAACTAGGCTCATCCACTTGCTGTCAAAAATAGGTTAAACCATTTCTGCATCCAACTACTTAATAATCTCCTTCTTAACCACCTCTTGCATTAGTGGATTAAGATGGTGTTGATGCTCTATGATTGGAATACAATCCTCCTCAAGCTGAATTTTATGCGTGCAGATTCCCGAGGGAATCCCAATAATATCTGCAATGGTCCACCCTATAGCTTACTTCTCTGAAGTATTGAGATAAGTGAATTCACCTGTTGTTCACCCAAATCAGCTACAATAATAATAGGTAGCGTGTTCCCATTTCCCAAAAACATGTACCGTAGGTACCCAGGCAATTTCTTCAATTCCAACACTAGAGGCTCCTTAATAGATGGCTTGGCTGGTGGTGTTGGTCGATTAACCAGGTCAAGGTCTAACTTTTTAGCAGCATAAAGATATGAAAACATGCCTATCAAGGAGCTAACGGTCTCTTCATACTCCCCAATGCTTTCACTATCATAATTCATCATGACCATGGCTAAAGGTTCAATAACAAATTTCTTAGCTATGGGCACCTCTTGTTTGTCCTCATAATACATATCAACTACTGAAAACACACTCATCTATTTATGCTTCTTTATTGATTTTTCCACATCAAATCGTACCACTTCATCATTTATCCTAAATAAGAGCTCATTCACTCTCAAATCAATCCGAACACTTCCAATTATGAGGAAAGGTCGAACCAAGATTATGGCCACATCTAAGTCCATCTTTCAATCTAGAATGGCAAAGTCTGCTGGGAATATAAAATTGGACACCTTCACGAACACATCATACAGAATGCCAATAGGTCACTTTATTGACCTATCCGCTATCACGAGTCTTATATTGGTGGGTGTGGGATTTCCCAGACCCAACTTTCTATAAATAGTCAGTGGTATCAAATTAACACTTGCTCCCAGATCACATAGTGCTTTAGTGGATTCCATTGTCCTAATTATGCATGAAATAGTGACTGTACCTGGGTCTGGCTTCTTCTGTACTAGGGTCCTTGTATAAATAGCACTATAAAGGTGGAGATCTTCCTCCAATTTACAGCTAACTGCTCATTTATTACTCACAAGTTCTTTTGTGAATTTCATATATCCTGGCATTTGCTTAAGTACTTCAACCAGAGGCACATTTATTGTCAATTGCTTAAGCATTCCATGAATTTGCTGAATTTGGCATCATCAGCCTTTTTGTTCAATCATTGAGGAAAGGAAGGTGGTGGTCTCAAGATATATTTCAACACCACTTCCTCTTCCTTCTCTTTTTCTTTCTCAGAATCATAAAAAACACTATCTAGCTTCTCAGACTCCACTAGTTTGCTTTCTTTGGATTCATCAACAACCACCGCACTATTTATAGATTTGCCCACAAAAGGGCCAGGTAATATCTTACCACTGCTAGTGGTAATCTCCATACATGAGCTATCATTCCATGGATTTTGAACCGTATAACTAGGTAAAGTACCACTTTTTTGTTTAGTGTTATGGAAAGTTAGCTCATCTACTTCTTTAATTACTTGATAGAAGTGGATTGTGAACTAACCAACTAACTCAGGGTAGAGAATTTACTCTTTATAGTAGTTACCCCCGAGTTGCTAGCCTTGAATTCTTTCAATAATTTTTCCTTTATGTCCTACATGGACATCTTATCAGAGCTAGTTGGTGCAGTATCCCGACTTTCAGAAGGAACATACAACCACTCCTGTCATTATTGTTTCTCCATATCCTTGCTCTCTGTTTTTATAATCAGGCTTGTCATAAAAGTTCCATCCTTGATTCCCTTGGCTATTGCCTCAGAAACCCCCATGATTACTCACATAGTTTGCCTCCTCATTTATATTAGTAGAAATAGTTCACTGAGTCTCCACAACCTTAACCATTTCACTCTTTCCTGACAGCAAGTGCTTGGTCAGCAGGTCCATCTGAGTCTTTAAGTGAGCCGTGTCTTGGTCTCGCTCTTCATCCCTTCTACGTTGCTCCACAGTCATTCCACTAGAAACTATTAGGATAGCTACCATAGAATCCCTGGTATGCCAAGCTCAACTCTGTTTGGTCACTCTATTCAGCATGTCTGAAGCATCTTGAAAAGAAAGGTCAATGAATGAACCACCTTCAGCATTATCTACAATTGTCTTTGTCACAGAGTTGAAAGTTCTGTAAAAATTCTCCATCAAGTACTAGTCCATCATGTTGTGGTTCAAACATTGTGCCATCTTTTTCTTGAATCTCTCCCAAGTTTCACACAATGTTTTAGTCATGAGCTGCCTAAAGTTACTAATTTCATCCCTCAATTGTACCCTCTTGGAGGGTGGAAAGAATCATTATAGGAATACCTCTTTCAACTATCTCCAGTTGGTTATAGAATCACGCTCCAGCTTATTTAACCAAATTATTGCCTCCCCAGATAGAGATAATGGAAACAATCTTAACCGGATCGCATTCTGGCTCACTCCCAGATTATCAAAAGATTTGCAAATTATGATAAATTTCACTAAGTTCATATTTGGATCATCATCAGGCAAGCCTCCAAATATCCTCTTCAGATTCAAAAGTTGAATCTTAGTACTTGTTATGCTAAATTTTGCTCCAGGTGCCAACGGTGGAGGAATGATAGCACCCGTTGCACCTGATCCATCCATTTCTTTGTACTCGTCATCAACCTCATAATGGATAGGTTGTTGACCATACCTTCCTCCGATTGGATAGTTTCTGTCAAAATTTTACTGCACTGGTGCAACAATTTGCTCAACTCTCTTTGGGTTTTGAGGATTCAGCAATTCCTCTCACCCAAGTCTTTATCATCATGGTTCGGGTGATGTACTTGTTTAACCTGGTTCTGTATGTTCACCTGAGCCTTGGCCAAGGTTGCCATTCTATCAGCCTCTTATTGTTCTGCCATTCTCCCGATTAGTTGAGGTTCCTAATTAATTGGTAATAACGATTCTCTGGAACTTTTTATTTTTGGCATAAACAACAAGGAACCTGAAATAAACAAAAACAACAAATAAACTAAAATGTAGAAAACCTAACTAACGGTCAATTAGCATACACAAACTTTTAGTTTACAACCGTATTCCCCAAAAATGATGTCATTTTTGATAACGCTCAAACTACACTCTTGAATGGGTGTAAGCCATCTTCGTCAATATGAAACCCAACTAGGTTGGGGTCGAATACCACAGGGAATAAGGTGTGAAATCATGTCAGTTGTGATTTAATTCACTAAAACTCTATGATCATCACTTTAATGATTCGTTCCATCTTTTCTAAAGGCACATTATCCAAGGTCATGGGGTACTAAAATTTTCATAATGTATCCTCAAATTGTTTCATAAAAGAGTTAGGTGAAAATTCTCAAAACTTAAATTTTGGGGATGTCATTTTGCAATAGCAGGAATGTTTTTGCTATAGCAGCAAGGTGGAAGTGGCCTACTAGCTTCTAAAGTAGGATGCCGAGGAACAAAAGTAGTCCCCTATTTTATTTATTTTTCTTTCACCTCTTTATTTGAAAATATGATGAGGTTTACTTCTAAAAAACATCCTCGGGTTGCCTCATAACTTTAGAGCAACGAAGAGGAATAGGTATCTGTGAACGAAATAAAATCCATCATGTTATCAATGATTCCACTCCAAAAATTATTAGAATTGAGTCAAAGTGCATATCCATGCCTCCATAGAAACTATTGGTGTTCTAGTAGGCTAGGTTTAATCGAGTAACATAGATCTTAGTTAGATAACATGTAATATCCTGACTTTTCATATCATAAACCTCTCATTCTTTCCTCATGAAATTAGATCTAACTTAAAGTAATAGTTGCTCATGAGTTGACGCTCTCGTTTCGATCTCAACCATATAGCTATTACCATAAAAGTTCATGCACTCGTAGACCAGTTAAGTAGCCCACTACATTGGAATTCAGTCATACAGTTAACTTCAGTTGTGCATGATAGCTTACAGCCTCATATTCTTCTATAATTTCAACCTAATTAGCCATATTTGATGATGAATATGCCCAAGGGGGAGATATTGTAATACCCCACATTTTCCTAGCTTAAATTCGTTCCTAGAATGTTAAGGAATAACTTCCAAAATAAATAATATTTATTCTAGGTTGAATTTTTAACATTTTAACTTTTCATTTCGTGGAAAATTGAATATTCTTTCCATCAATACCAAATTTTCCTAAATCCAACACTCAGTGACGGAGTTATGGCATTTTTGAATTGATATTTTTTCACCTAGACTCTTTGCGCATCACAGAGCTAAGCAAAGTGGCAGTTGTCAAATTCCAGTGAGACTCCTCAATTCTAGCGCATCGCGGAGGAGTCCTATTTTACATTTGTCAATTTTCAGCAAGCCTATGCGATAGTGGCACGTCGTTCCAGTGGACAAAATGGAAAATCTCTAGGGCATCTCTATAGCTCCACATCACAGAGAAAACCTAGTTCCCACTCATCCTTTTTCAGTGAGCCACCGCGATTGTTGCGCATCGCGGTGGCCACCTAAATTGAAAAAATGCTACATTTTCAGTTCCATCCAGAAGTTTAAAGAGGGTATTTTGGTAAATTTCTACGCCACCAATTCCTCTATACATAAGATTTAATCCTATTCTAAGCACATTAGGCTTATATTCATCAATTTTCTCTCAAACAAAAACCCTAGAGTTCAAAGCTCCTTCTCCAAGAAATCAATTCCACCCTGGTTTCTCTAAGAAATCTTAAGATTGAGGATTCCCAAGGCCAGATAATAAAGAATCCATCTTCAAGAACTCAAATTGGAATCAATAGATCAAGTTTTTTCATCTAATCTGCAATCAAGGTATGCGGGGTTATAAACAAGGATACTCCTTTCATCCTTGTGCCTAAAACTTATTTTAAATTACAAGGTTATTTGATTTTATATGATTTTTCATGGATTTGAAATTATTGTTCATACTCAAATATTTCTATTTATCAGATTATGAGATTTCAAGAGAATTATAAGTTGAATTACATGTCTATTTTTATATTTACATTCTTATTGAAGTAATATTCAGATTTCGAGATGAATTTTCATTGTTTTCATTATCAAGAATATTATTATGATGCTTTTACATGAGTTTGATATATGGGTGTTAAGCCCCAAGTTTATACGTTGAGATTTTGAGAATGATGATTCTTTAAGCATCCTATGAGCTGATTATTTTAGATTTTCTAAAAAGTTTTAATTTTTTCATCCTTAGATAAGTTTTGGAATCCACTTTACTAATTTACTATAGATTACAGAAAGCAAAATAGCTTCAGTTATAGATTTATTCAAATAAATGCATAACTGGTTTCATAATAAACCCTTATACGAGTTTTAAAGTGGATTTCTATGAGATAAGTGTAGCAAATTAAAAGGAATAGTATTTAGCTCTGAGTTGGGTATGATTCCAAGGTCTCATATCCCAGAACTATGTGCTACCATAGGATTGCGATTAAGTGTCCATAGTGTGAAGAGTTATGATCACTTAAGCTGAGGTTATACTCCATGGCAAGAGTATGACACCTCTCTCCATTGTGAGGTTCCTTCCTTAGGAGGGCAAGACATTGAACTCCATATAGCTCGCATGATTTATGTCGATTAAGGGAGCCTCCATTGCAGAATTATTTTTCCCTATAATAAGCTTTTTAGAATAGTTTTAAAGTATCTCCCTTCAGAAAAAGTATTTTTCCTAAAGTTTTAAAGCTTACAGACTGCAGATTCTAGAACAGAAGAAGTAACAGAAAAGTTTTCAACAAAACTCCACACCAATATCAATCACTATGGGTGGTACAAGAACTAGGATCTGCACTGAAAGGGCACATAGGAGTGAGTATCGTCCACCTATACATAGTAGTTATCATATGCTGATTGAGCATAGTAGAGAATAATATTAGTAAGGAAAGCTATGATCATGTCACTTGCAAATAAAAAGGTTTCCAAATGGTAGCTTACGCCATCTCCACTAACAATTCTAATATAAATATAGAAATGCAAACAACACAAATATACATGATGAATATATAAAAACTAAATATAAGTACAGGAAAATTAAAGAATCATAAAATATGTATAGGAAACACAATGAAATGATGATAGAATAAATGGTGAAAGTCATCACTTTCTTTGTAAACCTACCAAGCTCACAACTTCTAAGTTAGGCTCTACATGAGTTCGCAATCCATATTCTATAACTCATATCTCAAATATCAATCAACCTCTTTTGCTCGTGTTCACGAAGAGTGCTTTTATAAAAACATATTATTTTCTTTTAAAACCAGTATTCCTCAATGGTATCGATATCTAATGAAGTGTATGTACGAAATGAGGATGTAATTCTCACAATCAATCAGTATACATATATTTGATTCATCCAACAAGTATATATAAGTGAGACCCAAAACCAACTCATATGTCTACAATTTATAATTTATCAACTCTAATTAGGTAGCATTGGAAAAAATATACACGTCGCACATCATTAATATCATATCATCCCCTAGTTCAGGCATTCCAATCATGATGAGGCAACCAATGCTCAAAAAGGCCTATACTAACAATTCAAGCCCTCACATGAGCATTATATATAGAATAAATATATTTAAAAGTAAAAATAAGGCTAAATATATCAAATGAATCCCCCACATAGGAAACACACAATATAAGATATCATAAGTCAACAACAATAAAATATAAGCCTTCACTCGGGCATACAACAGTAATAATAATCTCTAAATACAAACCCTATAGTTATTTTACTCAGCCAATAACATAATTTTCTTATTTATTATTACCCATGTCAATCGAAAAGAATTTAGGTGATAACCTACCTCAAAACTAAAATACCCCAGATTTTAGCCTTTGAAAATTACTTTAGCTTTGAGCTTACTGTCTTGGTTACGATTTGATCCCATGAGTCAAAGGATGTCTTGATGGGTCAATTGACCCTAGTCATAAGGTGAACAATTTGTGGTGTTGAGTTTCTATCCTGGGAATAATTTGAGGGCACAAGTCATAAAGATTCGTGATGACTCATATGGAGGAATGAAAACTAAATCAGGTAAATTTGTGGAGTGACTCTTCTTTGAGTATGAGTGAATCACTAATATCCATAAGGATATATTATGATTTGGATGAAATTATAGAAAGTCTAGAGTTTAGCTATTTGAGTTCTGCGCTCACTACGATTGGACCTTATGAGTCGTAAGGTCTCATTATGGGTTGGTTGGTTAAGCTGTAAGTATAGCATCTTGTGTTATTGGTAAAACTATTTAGTTTATGAATTATGGTGAGAATTTATAAAGAGTGGTTATGATTCTATGGTTGACTCGTAGTCAAAGGCGATATTTTTCTAGCTTTTAAGTTAAGGGCATTCTGTATATTTCCTTTTTGCTCAACATAAAACCCACTCATTATAAAATCTTTAGGTTATCATTGGCCCTTATAAACAAATCAAATATACTCTCAATAACTGTCAAATCCACAAGGTCAGGTACACTTAGGGTTTCTAAGAGAATAGTCAATTGAGGCTTCCAAGGGTGATTTATCTCTATACTAGTTGGTGCTTAAGTTATGTTACTCTTCCCTCATTATCAATTTTATAAAATTATATGAATTAAAGTATTATTCATGGAATATTGATATTAGGTTTTGAGCTATGGATTGAGGGTTTTTACTATAAATTAGTTAAATGCTTCTTTCATAAAATTTATGAAACTTTTGTGTTTAAAATGATGGTTGGTAAATGCAATGGGGAGAATGAGAAAGGTGGATGGAAATAGGGGTATAATTAAATCCCTAAATTGATTGTTTTGGAATGCAAATTGGTAATAAACTCAACCCACTTGCATAGTTGATTTTGATTTATGTATTACCACTTAGCTTGGCTTGTTTTCTTGGAACTAATGCATGCTGCAAATGGTTAAATGGTTAGTGATAGTTTTAAAAACCTTATAGGGTACAATATGATCCCCTAAATTAATGATTTATAAAAACCTTATGGGTACACGGAAATCCCTCAAGTGATTTTAATAATTGAGTCTACAGGGACATGAGAATCCCCTAAGTCTTGGCTTAATGATAATGCTTGCAAGCTATATTTGGTACGATGATACCATTTAATAACTCCTTAATAATTGACTCTTGAAATTAGTGGTTTGGTTATGCGTTGAATGTTTTAATTGGGCAATAATGGGGGTTGTTATACCTAGTCATGAAGGCGTGAGTTTGAAAGATAGAAACTGAAAACTCATGTTTGTCAACATGAGGGTTGGTGTAGATGAACATGTGTTTGTAGGGGTACAAGGTAATGCCCAGATTCAATACATATATATATGTATCATGAAGGGCGAAGGGTTCAAGGGAATCCTCGACCATTTATGATATCTTTGGTTCCTGCAGCTAATATACACTGGAACCCATTCAAGGGTAACACTAGACCCATATAGTCTATGGGTGGACTTATAACTATAAAGATAAAAAGTCCAGGTTAAGTATTTAAAATGTATGCTAAACCTTATTCCCTATCCTGAGATCATATATGTGTATAAATGTATTCGTATATGGTTATATGTGTTGGTTTGACCTGGTTTTTGATTGATGGCATTACTTTATATTTATCCCTAATTTACATGCTAGACTACACCCCACTAACCATTTTCAGATGCTGTAGCCCCATGCAATACAGAAATCGACCATACTTCTACTCCTCTTACTCAATTACTAGGTAATTTGGGGATAACTTTTGAGTAAGACTAAAATAGTGACTTGCATACTTTGGAAGATCCCATTTTATGTTATTGATTTATTTATGTATTTACTATTCATTTTGTCTTGGTTTTGTCTATGGTCGAGGGAATGACTTATTGGACAATCTTTGATTTTGATTAGAGGCTTTGTCAGACTACTGTGGGCATGGGTAATGTTAATATCGGTGTTGACATTGGCATTGGTATTGGTATTGGTTGGAATTATTATTGTGAATAAATGGTTTTGGTTATATACTTTATATAATGTTTTAAAATTAATATTCTCTTATCTTATTATATGTTTGGAAGTTATCCAACACTGGGTGTAAGGGGGTCAATGGTTTGGGTATTGAGGGTGGTTTCCTATCCTAGTTGGACTTGATATACACGACATAACTAGGCCTGGGTTTATCTTTATGTTAGATTAGTATCAGAGCCTACGTTCATGCTCTATTAGGTGTACATGAATCCTTGTCAAGTAGAATCTATTTTATAGGTGTGTAGCGTGCCACACTGATAAGGGAAAGGCTACGAGGTATTTATAAATGTTTCTCTTTATTATGTTTTATTTTTGGGCAATAGAGTATAAGGTCTTGGATCTCTATAATTTCTTTTTGTTTGCTTTTCAGATCATAACCTCTAAGAAGATTTGATGTCCGTGGTTACCCTTTTGTCCCATCTGAGGATAATGGAAAAGGAGATCGCCTTACTCCATGGGTTCAGACTAGGTCTAAGGCCACTACATTTGATATTCCTAATAAAGCTCCATCGGTTCCTACTATCCTTCTTCAGATACCTCAAACTGAAGTATCTATTGCTGAGTTTTGTCAGTTGATCTATTTTCTCACTCAGTTGGTTACCTCTTAGACTGAGCATGTGAATTCTATTTCTCTATCATCTGAGGCCATAAGAGTTGGAAAATTTATGAGGTTTAAACCTCCTATTTTAACTGGTATAAAAGTTGTGAAAGAACCTCAATATTTCATAGATACAATAGAAAAGATTTTTTATATGATGCATATTACTGAGGTAAAAGGTGTGGAGTCTGTAGACTATTAGTTGAAAGATATAGTACATCAGTGGTATGAAGAGTAGGAGCAACTCAAGGGCTTGGATATTGAGTCCACCATATGGGAGGACTTTTCTAGAGTTTTTCTCGATAGCTTCTTTAATTAGGTGTTGAGAGAGGTAAAGGCTAAAGAATTAATAAATCTAAGGCAAGGAGGGATAACAGTTAAGTCATATGCCCTGAAGTTTCATCAATTGTCCCGGTATGCTCCTGAGTTGGTGCCTAGCATGAGGGCTAGAATGAGAAAATTTGCTTCTGGGTTATCCCGTGATTTGATTATAGAAAGTAAGACTGCTTTATTGAACAAGGTTATGGATATTTCCTGACTGGCTGTGTATATGTAGCAAGTTAAGGTAGGGAAGAAGAAGAAGGTGGAGACAGGGGATAGGCATAATAAAAATTTTAGATTTTTTGCTCAAAGTGAAGGTCAGCAACAAAGTGGCAGGGATGCTGGAAAGTGGCCTAAAAATATGGGGAAATTCTAGTCCGTACTCAATAACTATTGCTCCTTACCCAAATTCATATGGTAATTAATGCTTTTAGGGTGGCATTAGTTCTAGGGCACAGGGTGCCCAATCTCAGACCACTGTGGCCCAATTAGCTCCATCATATCCTGCTTGTAGATTTTATGATCGATTGTATTGGGGTTTGTGTTATAAAAGAAGTTCAAATATGGTCATCTAGGGCATACTCTTAGAAACTATCCCATCGATAAGGATGATTCTGGGGGAAACACGACTCTGGTTGCCTCTTCATCAGCTCCTACACAAAAGGGTGCACCATCTAGATTCGACATTGGTCGGAATCATCTCTATGCTCTCACTACTCGCCAGGAGTCTGATCCATCTCCATATGTCATTACTGGTATATTAAAACTCTTTTTCGTAATATGTACTATTTAATTGATATGGGTTCCACTTTTTTTGTGTGACCCGTTTTGTGCTTATGCATTTTAGTTTTGATCCTGAGTGTATTTTAGACATTTTTTCTAGTTCTACCTCAGTGGGTGACTTTGTGGTGGCTAGAGTAGTTTAAATGGGTTGTGTGGTATCTGTGGGTGGTAGGGAGACTTTGGTGGATCTTTTTGAATTAGACATGGTTGATTTTAATGTCATATTAGGGATGGACTGGTTGCACTCATGCTATGACTCTTTAGATTGTTGGACCCATAAGGTCATTTTAAACTCCCTACTGAGCCAGTTATTGAGTGGGAAGAAGGATCTCTAGTGCCTAAGGAAAGGTTCATATCGTATCTTAGAGCCTAGAACTTGATTTCTAAGAGGTGTCTCTATCATTTGGTCTGGGTTAAAGCTTTTAACTTAGTGCGACCTTCTTTAAATTTAATCCCTGTGGTAAATGAATTCCCTAAGGTTTTCCTTTTGATCTTCCCAGTGTCCCTCCTTATAGAGAGATTAATTTTGGGATTGATCTTATTTTGGATACTCGTCCTATCTCTATTTACCTATATAGAATGGCTTCAACAGAGTTGAAAGAGATTAAGGAGTAATTAAAACATCTTTTACATAAGGGTTTTATCCGTCCTGGTGTGTCCTCGCTGGGTACACCAATATTGTTCGTGTGTAACAAGGATGGTTCCCTTCAGATATGTATTGATTACGAACAATTGAATAAAGTAATGGTAAGGAATAAATATCCCCTTACAAGTATAGATGGTTTTTTGATTAGGTTTAAGTGATAAGTTTTTCTCTAAGATTGATCTTCAATTCAGGTATCATCAGTTAAAGATTATGGATGTGGATATCCTTAAGACTGCCTTTCATACCCGATATGTAAATTTCAAGTTCTTAGTCATGTGATTTGGGTTGACTAATGTCCTAACGACATTCATGGACTTTATGAATTGGGTCTCTTGTCAGTTTTTGGATTTTTTCATTATTGTATTTATTTATGATATTTTGGTGTACTCTCAAAGTTAGGTGGATCATGCCGATCACCTCCGTATTATGTTGTATACCTTGAAAGACCATCATATGTATGCTTAGTTCTTTAACTTCGAGCTCTGGTTGAACGTAATTACTTTTTTGGGTTTTGTTATATCAAGTTTGGGGATCATGGTGGATCCACATAAGGTTTCAGTTGTTAAGAAATAGCCTACACCCACACCTCCAATTGATATCTGGATCTTTTTAGGTTGAGCCAGTTACTACAGGAGATTTATGGAAAGTTTTTCTTCTATAAATGCCTCGATGACTAAGTTAACTAAGAAAAAAGTAAAGTTCTTATGGTCTGATGCTTGTAAGGGTAGTTTCGAGAAGCTAAAGGATAAGTTTAGTTTGGCTCTGGTCTTGACTTTGCCTAAATGCTCTAATGGTTTTGTGGTCTATTGTGATGTGTCCTATGTGGGACTTGGTTACATTTTTGATAAAACATGGAAAGGTGGTAGCTTATGCCGTTAGATAGTTGAAGGTGCATGAGAAGAATTATCCAACTTATTACTTGGAGTTTTTGGCTGTGGTGTTCATATTAAAAATCTGGTTTTGCTACTTTTATATAGTGTATGTGGATGTCTTTTTTGATCATAATAGCCTGCAATATGTATTTACTTAGAAAGAGCTAAATCTTAGGCAAAGAAGGTGGCTTGAGCTACTCAAGAATTACTACATGAGTCTTCACTACCATCCAAATAAATTTAATGTTATTTCTAATGCTCTTAGCAGGTTATCCATGGGAAGTCTAGCTCATGTGGATGTAGATAAGTGGTAGTTAGTAAATAATGTTCATCGTTTGGCTAACTATGGAGTTCGTCTCTTGAACTCTAAGGATGGTGGTGTGTTTCCTCAAGAGGTGGCAAAGTTCTCTCTAGGTGCCGAGGTAAAAGAGAAACAAGTGTTAGATCCTATCTTGAATGCAAATCAAGGAAGATGTAGGTGTGCAAAAATTGATGGCCTTCTAGGTTAGTAGTGATGGTACCTTGTGGTACCAAGAGAGGTTGTGTGTTCTCGATGTTGATGTGTTGCAAGAGAGGATCTTGACCAAAGCTCATGAGTCACGTTATGCCATTCATCTTGGTTTGATGAAGATGTATCGTAATCTTAAAGAGATATATTAGTGGAACAATATGAAGAGAGATGTGCCTAATTTTATGGCTAAATACATGGTGTGCCATCAAGTGAAGGTTGAACATTTGTTGTTCGGAGGGTTGTATCAAGAAATTGAGTTGCCCGTGTGGATGTGGGAAATGATTAACATGGATTTTATTACCGGCCTTCCTTAGTCTTGGAATTAGTTTGATTTGATTTAGGTCATCAGGGATAGGATCACTAAGTCAGCTCACTTTTTGCCAATGAGGACTAACTTTTGACTGGAGGATTATGCAAAATTTTCATTGAGGAAATTGTAAAGTTGCATGGGGCGCCTGTGTATATCATGTCTGATCGTGATATTAAGTTCTTATCACAGTTTTGGCACTCATTTAAGAGAGGTTTGGGGACCAAGGTGAGCCTTAGTACTGCTTTCAACCCGCAGTTGAATGGGCAAGCGGACAAGGTTATTCAGACATTGGACAATATGCTTTGAGCTTGCGCAATTGACTATGGTGGTAGCTAGGTTGATCATTTTCCTTTTATAGAGTTTGCATATAATAATAGCTACCACTCTAGTATTAGGATGGCTCCATTTGAGGCCTTGTATATTAAGAGGTGTTGGTCTCCCATTGGGTGGTTTGAGGTTGGTGAGGCAGAGATTTTGGCCCGAATTAGGTTCACCAAGCCAAGGAGAAGGTTATTCAGGATAGCCTTAAAGCCTCCAAAATAGCCAAAAGTACTATGCGGATGTAAGGCATGGGAAGTTAGCATTTGAGGTTGGTAATTAGGTGTTGTTAAAGGTATCTCCCATGAAGGGAGTGATGTAGTTTAGGAAGAAGGGGAAGCTCAGTCCCCAGTATGTCGGCCTGCACTTGGTCTTGAAAAGGGTTGGTAATGTTGCATATGAATTGGAGTTACTCTCTAGTTTGAGCTCTGTTGACTCTGCATTCTACTTGTTGATGTTGAGCATATGTGTGGGTGATCCGATCCCTAATTGTGCTTATTAAGGATATTGGTATTTTGGATTCTTTGTCTTCAGAGGAAGTCCCAGTTGAAATTTTGGATTGGCAAATTCGTTCGTTGTAGACAAAGGACATATCTTTGGTAAAGGTTTTATAGAGGAACCATAAGATTGAAGATGCTACTTGGGATGTCAAAGAGGACATGATGTTTAAGTATCTATTACTATTTCTTGTTCCAGAAAATTGTGCTTAAGGTATGTGTTAATCTTAATATCTTTGTTTTCTGTGTTTATTAAACGGAAATTGTAAATTCCTTGGTATTCTAGTTTTCTATCTTAAAGGTAAGAGTAGTGATGTTTGGGGTCACATCATACCGGTAAATACCTTGTCCCATCATTCGAGGATGAATGATCCAAGTGGGGAGAATTTAAACACCTCGGACTTTGGACCTTGAAAATTTCATAAGCTTTGAGCTCACTATCTTGGTTATGATATGACCCCACGAGTTATAGGGTACTTGACAAGTTAGAAGACCCTTGTCATAAAATGACTAGTGTGTGGTGATGAGTTTCTATCCTCGGGACAATTTGAGGGAATGAGTCATAAGGACTTATGAAGAACTATAACCAAATTATATAAGTCTGTAGCTTGATTCTGCTTTAAGTATGAGTGGCTCACTAAGAGCCATAGGGATATGTTACGAGTTGTGGGATAAAATCGTAGAAAGTCCAGTTTTTAGCCCATCTGAGTTCTGTGTTGACTACGACTGGACCTTACGAGTAGTAGGGTCTTATTATGGGTATGTTGGTTGAGTCGTAAGTATAGCAACTTGTGTACTTGGTAAGACTATCCGGGTTACAACTTATGGTGATGAGTCATAACGAGAGGTTACGAGTCAATGGTTGACACATAGTCAAAGGAGATATTTTCCAGCCTTTAAGTTAAGGGCATTCTAGACATTTCCTTTTTGCCTAACTTAAAACCGACATCTTATAACTTCTTTTGGTTATCCTTGGCCCTCATAAAAACATCAAATAGACTCTCAAATACTCTCAAATCCTCAAGGTCAGGAACACTTAGGGTTTTCAAGAGATTAATCAATTTAGGCTTCTGAGGGTGATTTCTCTCCATACTACGTGGTCTTTAAGGCATGTTACTCTTCCCTGATTGTCAATTTTATCAGAGCATGTGATTTAAAGAACTATTCATGGAATATTGATGTTGGGATTTGAACTATGGGTTGAGGGTTTTTAATATAAATTGTTTAAATACATCATCTATGAAATTTATGAAACTATTGTGTTTAAATTGATGGTTGGTAAATACAATGGGGTGCATGGGAATGATGGATGGAAATAAAGGTACTATGGAATCCCCAAATTGATTATTTTGGTATGGAAATTGGTAATAAACTCAACCCACTTGGAAAATTGATTTTGATTTATGCATTACCACTTGGCTTGGCTTATTTTCTTGAAACTAATTCATGGTATAAATGGTTAAATGGTTCAGGATGGTTTTAAAACCCTTATAGGGGTACAATGGAATCCCCTAAGTAAATGATTTATGAAAACCTTGTGGGTTACAAATGAATCCCCCAAGAGATTTTAATAATGAAGTCTGCGGGGTACACATGAATCTCTTAAGTCTTGGTCTAATGATATTGCTTGCAAGCTATAGTCGGTATGATGATACCAATTAATAATGCCTTAATAATTAACTCTTGGAATTGGTGGTTTGGTTATGTGTTGAATTTTCTAATTGGGCAATAATGGGGGTTGTAATAGCTAGCCGTGAAGGTGTGAGTCAGAAGGAGAAAGACATAAAACTCATGTTTTCCGACATGAGGGTTGGTATTGATAATTGTGTGCTTGTAGGATAAAAGGCAATCCCCCAAGTATATACATTAGTATATGTATCATGGAGGGAAAAGTTTATAAGGGAATCTCTCTCCATTGATGATATCTTGGTTTGTGCAGCTAACAGGCACTAACTTGGTTCGTGCAGCTAACAGGCACTAAAGCCCATATAAGGTGTAACACTTGACCTATATAGCCCGTGGGTGGACTTATGACAGTAAAGCTACACAACCTAGGTTAAAGATTTGAAATGCATGCTAAACCTTGTTCCCTATCCCGGCATGGTATATATTTATATATGTATTCACATATGGTTATGTGTATTGGTATGACTTGATTTTGGATTGATGTCATTAGTTTATGTTTATCCCCGAGTTACATGTTAGTGTTCACCCCGATAACCATCTTCGAATGCTGTGTCTCTATGCGATGCAAGAACCAGCCATACTTCCATCCCTCTTGCTCAGTGACAAGGTGATACAGCGATAACTTTAAAGCCAGACTAAAGTGGTGAGCTTTCATACTTCGAAAAAACCACATTTCATGCTATGGATTTCCTTATGTATTTATTATTCATTTGGTCTTGGTTTTGGATATGGTCGAGGGCTTATCTCGATGGGATATTCTTTGGTTTTTATTAGAGGAGACTACTGTGGGTACGGGTGGTGTCGGTATCGGTGTTGGCATTGGCATTGATATTGCTATTGGTTGGATTTTTGGTTGTCAATGGATGGTTTTTGTAATAGACTTGCTATAATGTTTTAAAATTGATATTCTCTTATCTTGTTATATGTTTGAAATTCATCTGATATGGGGTTTAAGGGGATCAATGGTTTGGGTGTTGGGGTGGTCTCTGATCCTGGTTGGACTTGAGATACCCGACATGGGCAGGCCCGAGTTTGGATCATTTTAGATACTAAGAAAGCCAAGCCTAAAGTGCTTCAACACAAAGCTTTCCCCTTTTTACACGACCTTGAAATGAACTACCATAGTCAAATATAACATCTACGTGTTAAAAAAAAGCTATTGATACACATATTATTCATATTTGGATTGGGTGAAAAAAATATTCAAAAAAATAGTATGGAAATGAAAAGGGTAAAACTAAATTTTTGTTTTAGAAACACATTCCCTAAGGTCATAGGAGTCTCCATTTGAAAACCCATACAAAAATGGATTAAAACCGAGGTCCAAGATGAAGAAAAACTATTTTTAAGCTTTCCCAGTAGAAACCTCAAAAATCTTATTTCAAAATCATGATTAAAAGGTGTTTCCAAAGATGAAATCAATGAGAAATAATAGGGAAGGCATTTAGAGGTTACCCATATGAATACAATGAAGAAACCCTCAAAAATTACCTTACACAAAGCTCGGATGTCCAAACACACTAAAATCATAAATTTGAGGTGTTTAAAATGTTCAGTGAATAGTGCTTCATGATTACAAACCCTACCTCATAATTGTGAGGGTCAACATTAACCAACAATTTAGCTAACCATCACGACCGGTTTGCTCGGTGTTGCAATCATACTGAGACAATTAGACCCGATCCTCCCAAAACCCATCGTGGTTATGATACCACTACCATAGAATCCAATAAATGATGTTATTGAGACTCATAATCATGATGAAGGGCCTAATGTACCAGAACATGCTGTACTAGAAAGTTTTCGAAATGACCTTCAAAATTTGTTCGGGACCCCACTAAAATAATCCATATTTTCTACTAGGCTTTTTTTGTCGTTCCGAACTTAATGGAAACATTGGATTTTTGCTAAAAGATCATGTTCAACAAATTAATCCCCGGGACACTTATAAGGCTTAATTCACTTATTTTTCAAATACAGGGTCAAAATGAAAACCAAAGAATCTAAACCTAAACCATCCCTGCTACTAGTTTGAATTTGACATTCCAGACCTAATGGAGCTTTCCAAATTGCCATCAGATAATAAAAACTAAAAATAATGACCAAAGTCAACCATAAGGATTTTAAAGCCTCTAAACACCAACAACTCACCCAAATTAGTTGTGATCACATCAAATTCCATGCCAACCATCCCCACACATCAAAATCAACACGTAGCAACTACAAAGAAGAGCAAAATGGTCAAAATACATAAAAGCAAGATTTTAAAAATTAGGTCATTAAAACATCCACCACTAAGACTCTAGTTTGTCCTCGAACTAAAAGCATAATATACCTAAATTGATAAACAACCTAGGGGTAATTTCTATGCATGTCAGTCTCGACCTCCTAAATAGCCTCCCTTGCAATATGGTGTCTAAACTAAACCTTAACCACATGAATATCTCTAGAGTGCAACTGTCTAATATCTGTGGTTAAAATGGACACTCGCCCTTCTACAAAGGTCAATCTCTTATGCAAGTGAATCGAGTCCTAGCGAATCACGTGAGACTCATTTGATATATAGAACCAAAGAATAGATACATGATAAATGGAATAAATGACTAAAAAGTCTGCAGGTAAGTCCAACTTATACGAAACCTCTCTAATGGTTTGAAGAATCTCAATTGGACCAATGTATCTCGGGCTATGAATTCCTTTCTTCTAAAACCGTCTCACACCCTTTATGTGTGGCACACAAAGGAAGACTCGATCTCTAATCCCAAACTTTAAAGCCCGGATCCCATACTAAATCATTCAAATCCTATCCAAAAAGTCATTAAGGAAGTCGGTACCATGAGGTCTAAGATCTGGTATCTCAAACCAACTAATAGGAGATCGACAATGCCTACCATACCATTCCTCAAAAGTTTCCATCTCAATACTTGTGTGGTAGTTGTTATTACAAGAAAACTCCACTAAGGTCAAATGCTACTTCTATTGATCTCTAAAGTCGATAACACATGCGTGGAGAATATCCTCTAAAACCTGAATAGTCTACTCCTACTGACCATTAGACTGGGGGTAGAACACTATGCCAAGGTCAACCCGAGTAGAAAATTTGTCTTGAAAAGTCTGCTAGAAGGTAAAAGTGAACACTAAGCCTCTTTAAAAAATAATTGACACGGGTAACCCATAAAGATGAACTATCGACCAACCTCTCATCACAAAAGGAAAACTGAATAGGTACAAAATAAGATGATTTAGCAGACCGATCCACAATAACCCAAATTCTGTCAGAACCGAAAGAAGTACCAGGGTATCCACTTATAGAGTCCATAGTGATCAGCTCCCCCTTCCACTCAAGGATAGGAATAAATTAAAACACATAAAATATCCAAGCAGGTATGTTAACTTGCGTCCTGCTTCAACATGTGAATCTCTAAAGTAAGCCGACTGTCTCTACTGCTCTGCCTTCACTACCTAACAACACAAGTAATGAGCTACAAGGTCTTCCATAGCCTTATTCATACCACCCCACCAATAAATCTGCTTCAAATCATGATATATTTTGGTCACCCCTGGATGGATATAATATCTGGAACAATGTTCCTACTTCAAAATCAATCTCACCGACACACAAAATTGACTTTCCATCCTTAAAATAGCATCAACATAAAATGATGCCGCCTTTGTCTTACCATTAAGAACTTATCTAAAATAATTCTCAAACTATTATCATCAAACTATTGAGTTCCATCCTGCTCTATCAAAGAAGATCTAGCATCAACAAAGGCTAAAACATGTTTGAGTGTTAAAATATTAAGCCTAACCATATGGTTAACTAAAGACTAAACCTCTATGTCTTAAGGCCACTCTTATGTCAAGAGGTGAGCTAAACTCCCTATATTAGTCAACTTATGGTCAAGGCATCTACAACTGCATTGGCCTAGCTCGTATAATATAGAATTCGGAGGTTATTATCCTTAAAAAATTCAACCCACACTGCCTCATATTAAGATCTCAATAGCTAAAGAAATACTTAAGGCTACGATGGTACAAAAAAATTCTAACAAGGAACTCAATCAAGTAATGGCGCCACAACTTCAACACAAATATTACGGTTGCCAACTCTAAATCATGGGTTGGGTAATTTCTCTCATCAGGATTCAACTAATGAGAGGAATAAGAAATTACCTTCCCCGCTAAATCAGTTCTACTCCCAAAGCAAACACCCAAAGTATCATAAAACACGATAAAACCCACACCCTCCCTGGCCAAGGTCAAAATAGGAGCCGAAATCAACATTTCTTTGAGCTTTTGAAATCTCTTCTCACATGCATCCAGCTACAAAAATACCATTTTTTGGAGTCAACTTAGTCAAAGAAGCCATAATATTGTAAAAAACCTCTATAAAATACTATTAATAACCCGCCAAATTAATGAAACTCTGAATCTCAATAAGAGAAGTAGGTCTATCCAAATCATGAATCATCTTTATATTAGATGGATCAACCATAATACTATCGTTGGTCACCATATGACCCAATAAAGGGATTTAATCCAACCAATACTCACACTTGGAAAACTTGGTGTCCAATTTTTCAGCATGCAACCTCCTAGTACAATTCTCAAATGATCCACATGTTTGGCTATACTCTTGGAATATACCACAATGTCATCTATAAATACAATCACAAAGGAGTCTAGATACGGTCAAAATGGTTTGTTCATCAACTCCATGAACTTTACAAGCGGATTTGTCAACAAAACACATGGCGAAGAGCTCATAACTACCACAACAAGTTCAAAAAGCCATCCTTAGAACATCAAAAGTTCTAATCTTCCACTGATGCTACCTAGATCTCAAATTAATCTTGTAAAACACTTAAGTACCTTAAAGCTGGTAACCAAGATCATTAATGCATGAATGAGAATACTTGTTCTTTGTCATTACTTTGTTCTTCAGCCTATAATTAATATAAATACATATAAAACCATCCCTTTTATTCATGAACAAGATATAAGTACCCTAAGAAAATATACTAGGTATACCCCATACTCAACAAATCCAAACACTACTTATTTAACTCTTTCAACTCAGTTAGGGCCATCTTATAATAGGGGATGGAGTTGGGCTTGGTACCTAGCAACACATTAATAGCAAAATCAATATTCTAATCTAAAGGTATACCAAGAAATCTATAGAAAAAACATCTATGAACTCATAAACAACTCAAATAAAATCCATAAAAGGTAGGAAGGAAACTAATGTTTGGTGTATTTATGCACTCTAGTGTTTCTATTCTAGCTTATTTTTTCTTGTTTTTAGGATAAATTGAGTGTTTAAGGTGTTGGTATGGATAATAAGCATCTAACTGATAAAGTGTGTGATTACAATATGCAAATTGTATTCTAAACAAGTTTGGATTTAATTGGACCACTTAGAGTTCAATCAACGAAACTAGTGTTACTAGCTTGAGCTAGGAGCTTTTCTAGTCTCTTTTGTTGGATTCTATGGTGTTTAAGATGTTCTAAATAGTTTTAATGGTGTCATTTTATATGGAAAAACTTTTGGGTAGTGTACAAAGTTCAAGCGAGTTAAGTATAGAGTCGAAACATGAAGTGGAAGATCATGGAGATCAACCCAGTCTAAGCTCTTTTTTTGATTGAGTGTGATAGATGTTGTGTTGTTTGAACCTATAATATGTGTAGTGTGTTCTTTTAGGATCTTTTATAAGCTATTTATGATGATATATAGATGAATTGAAGGCTGTCAAACTAAGGTAAAGATACCACAAAGTTAAGGATCAATGGAGAAACGTCCAACACTTGACAAGTTTTCGAGAAGCAAATTCTAGAGTGGTGTAGCGATAGGGACACATTCGACCCCCATTTAACTCAATCCAGCCTTGCATCGTGACCTCCATTTGACTCAAGCCATACTCGCATCGTGACCTCCATTAGTTCATTGATTTGTTTATCATTGTTGTTTGTTTGTTCATTCTTATTTTAACTATTTTGAGGCTTTATCACCCTTAGAATACACCCATTGTAAACCTTGTAAACATGGGTGAGGGAATAGGAAGATAGAATGTGGGATTGAACAAAGTGTGGTTCATAATCTTTTATTAAATAATAAATACAGATTAGTGTCTAGGATAGGGATGTACTAAGATGCCTTACTTGATTGAAACATAGGATGGTAGCTTAAAGAACTTAATTGAATTATTACATACCCTCTCAACGATATAGTTGTAATGACCACATTAGGTAATTGGTTAGAGGTCATTAGACCATAATTATGTGAATTACCCTGCGCATCGACATCCAAGATAAGTCAATGGATGAATGAAAGTCAATAACATAGTACGATTGTTCATAGTGCTACATCCCTAGGTTTTAATCCTATTGATTGTCCAAGATCTTTAATTTATGCAATATTTACTTTACATGCAATTTACAAACTCAAATCTCTATTTTGGTTACTTTTTCACTAGTTGAATCTAAATTGTGAACTGAAATCGAACCATTGTTAACCAAGTCCCTGTGGGATAGAAACTTGGATTTTATTAGGCCACTTTACAATTTGATAAGACCACGTACACTTGCATGTGTGCTTGGGCACTGTCAGCAACACTAGTATCATGAACATGATCCAAATAAAACAATCACCCTTTCTCTACCATGCGACAAATAAATAAAAAGGATACAAAACCCTTTGGACCTAAATTAAGAGTACCCTTCAAAACTAACCTTGGAATACCCAACATTGCTAAGGATAACATCATAATTAATCGTATTAAGGATTATCAAGTCTACCCAAGTCACATAACCTACAAAAGTAACCACAGAAGATTGATTAACCCGATCCACCACTAAAGAATCTTCTATAGGGTAGAAACATGAAGTGGCATAGTAAGGGGCTCATATATAATATCAAATCCAAAAGAAAAATATATAGACACTTACTAAAACATAAACCTAGGATTTAAATAATATAGAAGCAGATCTATAGCAAACTAGGACGATACTTATAATAACAACACCAGAAGCCTCTGCCTTAGGGATCCCAAATATAGCTTAACACTGGCCACGTCCTCTCTTGAATTAAGTAACCCCACGACCATATGTATGAGCTCCTATACCTATTCTACTAGCACCTCTAGAACCACCCCTAATCCTCTAAGATTTACCTTTCACTACAAACACCATATTAGGGAAAAGCTGAAGCTGACAATTCTGCTGAGTGCGTCCATACATATGTCGAGGAAAATCCTTCATCATATAGATAAAATAATCATATATAAAAAATCCTATACGGCCTGACTTAATTTAAGATGGTGCAAAAACAATAAAATGACAAACCTGGCCTAAAGGATTGATATTGAAGACTCTACTCTCATGACTTGATACACCAGAAGTCGCAGAACAAAAAGGGCTACCACTTAATCCCTATAATGTGTCTTGACATATCCTACCTTGATAACCACAAGATCTTTTACTATAAAAATCTCCACCTCAGAAGGCACGTCCACTAAACTAACCTTGATGACACACTTTATTGGTGCCTCCCAGAGTAGCCTAGATAATACACTCAATCACCTTGGCATGCTCAATAATAATTTTGAAAAAATCCCCTAAACTGTCATCTAAGTTGTAGGTAACTGATATGTACCATCTACCCGCTTCACAAACTTCTTAATCCTCTTAGACTCGATGGAGGTAGTAGTAGTTAAATATCTATATGAGGTGTGAAAGCATGCCTCATATTTGTTAAATGACATTTAGTACAGCTAAAAATGATCAAAATCATCCATCACCTAATCTCTCAAGCTATATGGTGCAAACATCTTTAAAAAGATCTTATAAAATTGAGTCCAAGTCAAAGGAGGTGAACCCAAAGGCCCACAACTATCAAGTGGCCTCCACCAATCCTTATCAACATTCGTTAACTAATAGGTAATATTATCAACTCCATCAGACTCAATAGATACAATATTATGTAATTTCTTCTTACAATTAGTCAAAAACTCATAGGCATCCTCGCCAATAGATCCACTATAATTTGGCAAACCTAAGCAGATAAACCTCTCAAATCTCTCAGGATCATCAAAATACATAACTACACCTAATGAAATCAAAGAGATAGTGAGTCTTGTAAGCAAGAGTCCATATGTGAGGTACCATAGCTGATGGTTGTACATAAGATGTAGGAACACCATATGAAGATATCGATATTGACGATGAAATATCACTCTAAGTTAGATAAACACCAGGGAAACTTAGGGGAACACCCTCCAAATAACTTAAAAGATAAACCAAAAGAACCTAAAGCACTGGGTATCGACTAAATTTAATAGAACATGAGCTATACCTACACCCCATAACTACTAACTACTCAATAATATATAACCTTAGGCTTGAGAGAGGCCTCCGTTGCATGTCCTATAGGGGGGTAGCTCCTATACCTCTAGGCCAACCATAACCCCTGTATCATTTTTAAAATAGGGTTCCCATATCGGGTGTTGCCATAGTATATCTAGCCTTTTTGGACCTACTCCTCACTATCTGCTCAAAACTAAATTGAATACAAGTATAGAATATTTGGTATGAATAACCTGTATGACAAAATATCAAATTAGAAAAGTTTTACCTAATGGCATCTTAAATAAAAATACAGACGTGTACATACTGATCTTTAAAACTGTACTAGATAGACTACTCTTACACTTATGAGACTGATCAACCTAGCACTCTAATACTAATTTGTTAGGCACCAAAATAATTTCATCATGGCACTTATTATGGCCAAGACTTGATAAGTAAGACAATCACCCAAATAACAAAAAAAGACCAAAACCTATCCCTAAACATTAACCATAGTGAGATTTATAGAATAATGTTTGGGTATATTATATATAAATGCAAAAGTCTAAACAAATACAACCATTCAAAAACTTTATGTCACAAGTATCAGATCATCTAAATACATAACTAAATCCAAAATTCTAGTTTGTCTGTGAAGGAAATAAGTACAACTAAAGATGGATGAGGTTTGAATTAGTCCCAAATTTTAGAGCACATCAATACCTCAAAGAACCTAAAAACTCTGCATAGATACAGCTGCCACAGGTGGTACTCGAACTAGGATCTACACCAAAGGGAACAACAGGAGTAAGTACAGTCCACTTGTACTCAATAGGTATCATAGGACCACTTAGAAAATAGAAATAAATATAAGTAATGCAAACTATGAGTATGTTACCTACAAACAAAAAAGTCCAAATGGTAGCTCAAACCATCTCTGCTAATAGTTCTAATATAAATACTAAAATAAAAACAACACAAATATACATGCAGTTTATACATTTACTAAATACAAGTTAAGAGAAAGTAAAGAATTATGAAAGATGCACATGCAACACAATGCAATGATGATTGAACAAATGATGAAAGTCATTGCATAGGTGTAATACCCCAAACTTTCTTTAAGTTAAACCTAGTCCCCAGAAGAGTTAGTGATGACTTTATAAATAATTTATAGTTAAATCAGATATAATTTCCGCAATTTCAACTTTTTATGATCTGGGAAATTGAATTAGCTTTCCAACAATACCAATTTTGTTCAAATCCAGTATAGGCATAAAAAGTTATGGACGTTTTAGTGAGAACTGTCAGAACCACCCAGGTATGACGGGCAGGTTAACGGACCATCGAGCTAGCGACGGACCATTGCCTCAACCTTCGTAGCTAAGGAATTAAGTCAATCTTCTGGCTAAGGTGCAATGGACAGGTTGACGGACTATCTAGCTTGTGATGGATCGTCGCCCAAGCTATCGCTACTAAGGCAATGAGTCCGTATTCTATTCCACGAGTGATGGTCAGAATGACAGACCATCGAGCTAGTGATGGACTATCGCAGATCCTGTTCAATAATTTAATATTATTTTTAAAAGGGTATTTGGGTCTTTTCCCACCCATTTTAAGCCCTAATTATACCAGACTATAGCTCATAGCTCATTATTCATTCACAACATCAAATTAGGGTTTTTCTCAAAGATCAATCTCCAAGAACTAGAAACCCCAGGTGCTTAATCTCAAGTCAAGAATTCAAGTTTTCCTCCACCAATCTTCAATAAATCATCCACCCAGGTATGTTAAGTGTTGATTCATGGGTTCTTTTACCCATGAAGCTTAAGAATCCCATTTTTAAACTCATGATTTGTGATTTCCATGTGGTGGGTTGATTTTAATTAAGTTGATGTGGTGGTATGAATCCCAAATTGGAGTCTTCATATACTTTTTCATGAAATTATACTAGTATGTGGGATGGAAACTTATAAATTGAGTTGATTAAACTAACCATGATATATGAACTAGTGTATATACCTAAGCCTAAGGTTATACATGCAATGTGTTTGATAAAATGCCCAAATAACAAGAATCATGCTTTAGGACTCAATTAGGACCAAATTTATGAATCCACACTTTACCCTGATGATTAGAATGACTTCCATGTTATTTTTGTGCATTAAAATTGTTTGATGGTTTGTTGGAGTTTAGCCTATGAAATTATGACATGTTTATATTCTTTCCTATTTATGTACCAAACCATGATAATCAAGTGCCTCATAAAATTCATCAATGATTGTATTATGGATTGTTGACTATGGTCATGTATCAAAAAGTGTCATGTCTTTTCAGTTTCATGCTATCTAGTCCTAGGGGTACTTGTACCCATCAATTTAGCTGTGTGCCTAGAGCTAGTGTCATGTTTTCAAGATAATTTCCGTAAATCCATGTTCAGTAGAATTTAGTTAGTCTCATGACTTAGGAAAAAGTTAGTAATCTCAGTAATCTCTGTAATCTCAGTAATCTTAATCAGTTATCAGATCTAAGTAATATTTCTTTAGTCAATAGAACTTAGTAAAATCAGTCTAGTCAGTTAAGTATAATTAATTCGGTGTTCACTAAGCTGGAAGTAGGATTTAGCATCAAGTGAGCCCAAGGATAGGACTCACCTATAAGTAGATGGTATAATTTTTAGAAGCAATCCTTGTGCTCCAGAACTATGTAACCAGCATAGGTTAAGACATCTAACTTGTCAGAAGAGAGTTGGTAAGGTGGATTAACCTGTTAGATGAGGGTCCCATAATTTTCTTTTGAGTACCTATTAGATGAGGGATCACTCACAGCTTGTCCTTACCAGTGACGCGATTTCGACACCCTTCCAATTGGGGATATAGATTAGACTCCAACTTAGCTATTATGATTTATTTGGGGCATGTCGGATAGATACAGTCAACTCAAAAATAATTCAATCTCAGTCTCCGTGATAGAACTCAAATAGTTTTATAGAATTTAGTACTTCCAGATACAATCCACTCAAAAATAGTATCGGACTTAGATAGTTTCATCAGAACCTAGATTGTCAGATATAGTCGCTCAATATCAATTATTAGCACTTGTGTCATCTGTATTCAAATTCAGTAATGCCATGATCTCAATTACAATTTATGTAGCCATATATGTATTCTCACTTTCATGTTATTCATTTAGTTACTATTGTTCATGCATATAAACCTCTTCTATTTATCCTACCTCACTTTCATACCAATACATTTAATTGTACTGACGTATTTGTGGTATGGTGTTTTATACCATAGGTTCAGAAGCACGAGCTCCAGTGCATCAGTAGTATTCCAGTCTCAGTAGTCAAAATTAGCAGTGAGTCCTCATCCTTAGAGGATATGACCATTACTTTATTATTTCATTAATTAATTTATTTCATTAGTTAGAGTTAGTTTGGGATATGTCCCATCAACTCCTTATTTAGACAGTTTAGAGGCTTTCAGAATAACATGTTCAGACAGTTATTTCAGTTATTTTGGTATTGATATATCATATCCCCAGGTGTTATGTTTTATCAGATATTTGAATCTTAAGGCCTTTCATCCTTTATTTCAATATTTATACAGTATATTATGCAGTGTATAGGTATATATATCAGTCATAGGTTAGTTTATGATCCTTCGGGGTCATGGGAACCTTGTGGCATTCCAAGTTCCAGATTTGGGACATTACAAACTTGGTATCAGAGATTAAGGTTCAGTAGTGTCCTAGGAAGTTCTAAAGACGTATATAGTAGAGTCTTCTACATGGGTGTGTTGTACGCCATATTTATGTACAAGAGGCTATAAGATGTTTTAAGAATAGTTTCCCTTCTTTTTGTATTTATGTCATGCCAGTGAGCATAATATCAAGTCAATCTCTTAGTTTAATTCGTTTCTCCTTTTCTTCTATAGAACATGCCTCCAAAATAAAGAAATGGGAATCAACCAATACTTCAGCCCGAAGATCCTTTGGGTAAACACGTCTCTTATGTAGAGTTCACAACTACATTCACTACTCTTGCTTAGTCTGTTGCTACTCATAATAAATGACCAGTTGTCGTTCTGACTAACCTAGTGGGCAATTCAGCTATTGCCAGGATTTAGGACTTTACCCGAATGAATCCTCCATCCTTTTTTAGGTCTAAGTAAGATAATGACCCTTAGGAATTCATCGATCATATTTAGTAGGTTACTGATATTATGGGGTTACTCCTAGTGAGAGTGATAATCTAGCATATATTAGTTACAAGATATTGCTTACACTTGGTTCAAATAGTGAAAGTTATAGAGGTCAGTAGATGCAGGATCTATAGAGTGGGAGGGTTTTTCACCGCCTTATTAGAGAGGTTATTTCCCCTAGAGCTGAGAGAAGCTAAGGTGTTAGAATTTATAAAACTCAGGCAGGGCAACATAACGGTGAAAGAGTATTCTCTTAAGTTTACTCAATTAGCCAGATATGATCCTTATGTGGTTGTAGATAGCAGGGCTAAGATGAGTAAGTTTGTTTCTAGGGTGAATGATAGTGTGGTCAATAAGTATAGGTCCGTGATGTTGAACAGTGACATAAACATATCAAGGATTAGGAATCATGCTCAGCAGATAGAGGAGAAAAAAATAAATGTAAAGGAGAAGTAGAATAAAAGATCAAGGACAGGTAGTTTTAGCTTTGCTCAACCTAAGTTAGAGAGAGGAAACCATTCTCAGTTTTATCCTAAGTCATCCGTTGCAGCTCCTTCCTCAGCTAATGCTCTATCTCTTAAGTTCAAGGATGGTAATAGAGATAGGGTGCCAGGCTCTAAGTGTTAGGGAAGTGTTAATAGTGCCTGCACCCTTCCTCTTTGTCAGACATGTGATAAGCACCATCGGGGTACTTGTAGAAATAGTAGTGATGTTTTTTTGGAAATGGAAAGGCAGGCAACAGAGTTAGAGATTGTCCCCATCCAGGATAGTAGGGTCAGTGTACCGTTCCCTAGATCATTCCAATTGCCCAAAATAGCAGGGTCCAACTTCCAGTGCTACTAGAGGGTAACGCCCAAATAGAATTTATGCTCTCTAGTCCCAAAAGGATCAAGAATATTCTCCTAATGTGGTTACTAGTATGTTACAGATCTTTTACTTGCATGTTTATGATTTGCTAGATCCAGGAGCTTCTTTTTCTTTTCTTACTCCTTATATACCAGTTGGTTTTGGAGTCAGTCCCAAAATTCTAGCAGATCCCTTCTTAGTCTCTACCTTAGTGGGTAAAACCATCATAGCCCGATGGGTATTCAGGAATTGTCCGATTATGGTATCTCAAAAAGTCACCTCAGCAGACTTAGTCAAGTTAGAGATGACTAATTTTGATGTCATTCTCAGCACAGATTGACTTCATTCCCGCTATGCCACAATCAACTATAGAAATATAGTTGTCCAGTTTTAGTTTCCGAATGAACATATCCTAGAGTAGAGGGGTAGCACTTTAACTTTAAGAGGTCAACATGTTTTTGACCTTTGGGCAAGGAAAATGGTATCTAGATGATGTGTCTATCATCTTATTTAAGTTAAGAACACTAGTTATGAAACTCCCAGTTTTGAATCAGTCCCAGTCATGAATGAATATTCAGATGTCTTTCCTGAAGATCTTCCAGGAATTTCTCCCAAAAGGTAAATATACTTCAACATCGATCTTCTTCTAGATACTTAGCCTATATCTATTCCGCCATATAGAATGGCACCAGGATAACTCAGAGAATTGAAGATTAGTTGAAGGATTTCTTAGATAAGGGATTCATCAGACCCAATCTGTCCCCGTGGGGTGCACCAGTATTATTCATTTAAAAGAAAGATAGTTCTCTCAGAATGTGTATAGACTACCATCAACTCAATGAAGTAATGGTTAAGAACAAGTATCCACTTCCCAAAATTGATGATTTTTTTGACTAACTTTAGGGTGCCAGTTATTTCTCTAAGATAGACCTCAGATTCAGCTATCATCAGCTCAGAGTCCGAGAATGTGACATTTTAAAACTATCCTTCCATACTTAGTATGGTAACTTTGAATTCTTGGTCATGTCCTTTGGTCTTACCAATCCCTCAACAACTTTCTTGGACATGATGAACCGCGTGTTCAAGCATTACTTGGACATATTCGTCATATTTTTTATAGATGATATCCATGTTTTCTCCTATAGTGAGCAAGATCATGCTGACCATCGCAGAATTGTACTTCAGACCCTCAGAGATCCTCAACTATTCACCAAATTTATTAAGTGCAAATTTTGGATAAGGTTAGTGGCATTCCTTGGTCTTATTATTTTTGGTGATGGCATTAGTGTTGATCCTCAATAGAACAAAGTAGTATGAAACTAGCCCAAACTTTTCTCTCCATCAGATATCAGGAGTTTCTTAGGTTTGGCTGGCAATTATAGATGGTTTTTTGAGGGTTTTTCTTCTATTGCATCCCCTATGTCTAGATTGAATAAGAACAAAGTCAAGTTTTAGTGGTTAGAACCTTGCGATAAGAGTTTTTAGGAGTCGAAGACTTGACTCACCTCAGCTCCAGTCTTAGCTCTTCTAGATAGTATAGATGGGATTGTAGTGTATTGTGATGCATCCATAGTAGGTTTGGGTTGTGTCCTTATGCAGCAAAGTAAGTTTATAGCCTACACCTCGAGGAAACTTAAACCCAGGAGAAGAATTATCCGACTCATGATCTTGAGTTAGCATCCATAGTATTTTCCTCTTAAAGACTTGGAGGCATTATCTATATGGAGTTCATGTGGATATGTTCACAGATCATAAGAACCTTTAGTATGCCCTTTGTTAGAAAAATCTCAATCTTCTTCAGAGAAGGTGGTTAGAGCTCTTGAAAGATTACGATATGAGTGTCCTTTATCATCCGAAAAAGGCCAATGTAGTGGCCAATGCTCTTAGTAAACTGTCTATTTATAGTGTTGCTCATGTTGAGGACAGTAAGAAAAAGCCATTTTAGGAAGTGCATCAGCTTTCCAGACATAGTGTTTACTTAGTCGATATAAAAGAGGTTGACATATGGGCTCAGAGTAGTTCAGAATTATCTCTAGTTTTTGAGGTGAAATAAAAGTAAGATAGAGATCCCAGTCTAATCAAGTTCAAAGAGTCAGTCAAGGATCAAAAGGTAGAGGTTTTCTTCCGAGGGGAAGATGGTGTTCTGTGTTTTCAGGGTCGTCTGTGTGTTTGAGGCAACCAATTCTTGTAGAAGTGCATGTTGTGCACTGGTCAATTCATCCAGGGTCCACTAAGATGTACCATGAATTGCGGGATATCTATTGGTGGAGTAGGATGAAAAAATGTTGCAGAGTTTATGGTTAAATTCTCTACATATCAAGTAGGTTAATATAGATCATCAAAATCCTAGTTGTTCCATACAGGAGTTCAGTATTCTTACTTAGAAGTGGGAAAAAGTATAGATGGACTTTGTGATAGGTTTTCCTTGTACTCATTTCTAGCATAATCAGTCTGGGTTATTATATACAGAATGAACAAGTCAGCTTATTTCCTTCCAGTCCATACCTCTTATTCCGTCGACGATTATGACAAACTCTATATCAGAGATTTGGTTAGATTGCATGGTGTTCCATTATCTATTATCTCAAATAGAGGTACCCAGTTCACCTCTCACTTCTGGAAAGCATTCCAAACTAGTCTTGGTACCCAAGTTTATCTCAGTACAACCTTCCACCCTCATACCGATGGTCAAGAAAAAGGACCATTCATACTTTAAAAGATATGCTAAGGGCATGTACAATTGATTTCAAGGGTAGTTGTGACTTGCCTTTAATTGAGTTTGTTTACAAAAACAACTATCATTCCAGTATTTGGATGGCTGTATTTGAAGCTTTCTATGGTAGGATATTCAGATCTTCAATCGATTGTTTCAAAGTTAGTGAGGCCATAAGGCCTTACTTAGTATTTTACCCTTAAGAGAAAGTCCAATTGATCAGAGAAAGACTCCAGGATGCTCAGAGCCGATAGAAGTTTTATGCAGATATGCACGGAAAGGATCTCGAGTTTGAGATTGGTGATTATGCCTATCTAAAGATCTCTCCCATGAATGGCGTAAAGAGATTCGGTAAGAAGGGAAAGCTCAACCCCCAATATATCGGTCCTTTCAAAATTATCAGTCGCTTCAGAAAGGTAGCTTATGATCTCAAATTGCCTTCAATTCTATGCTCAGTTTATCCAGTCTTCCATGCCTCTTTGCTAAAGAAGTGCAAAGGTTACCCAGCTATCGTAGCCCCTATTCATAGCATAGATGTTCAGAATAGCCTCTCTTATGAAGAGATTTCATTTGAAATTCTTGACTACTGAACTTGTAGACTGAGGAACAAAAGAGTCCCTCTAGTCAAAGTTCTTTGGAAAAATTAGTCCATTGAGGGAGCTACTTAAGAATAAAAAGCAGACATGTTGACCAAGTATCCTCACCTCTTCTCCGTAAACTCAGATCTAGCTCAAGGTAACAGTTCTTGTTAAGTTTTTCAGTTTCATGTTTAGATTTCAGTGAAAATCTTGGTATCTATTTCATATTAAAAATTCCATTATAAACTTGGTATTAAGTACCATTGCATAGTCAGTCATGCATTCATGTGTCGGTTCAGTCATGTACTCTTGCATTAGATATGCATGTTCAATATGATATATATTCACTTTATCAGTTATGTTAGTCATGGAGTTATGATTCAGTCATTTATGTTCAGGATGTGTTTCAGTCCTTTATATCTCCACTCTTAGTCAACCCTATTCGAGGATGAATGTTCCCAAGGGGGAGATATGATAATACCCCAAACTTTCTCTAAGTCAAATATAGTCTCTAGAAAAGTTAGTGATGACTTTCTAAATGATTAATATTTAACTCAGATAGAATTTCCCCAATTTCAAATGTTTTCTTATGGGAAATTGAATTAGCTTTCCAACGTTACCAATTTTATCGAAATTCAGTATCGGGGTAAATAGTTATGGATGTTTTACTGAGAGCTGTGAGAACCACCCAAGTGCGATGGGCAGGTTAATGGACCGTCCATGTAGGGATGGACCGTTACCTAAACCATCGCAGCTAAGGCAGTAAGTTAATCTCCTGGCTAAGGTTCGATGGACAGGTTGACAAACTGTTGATCTTGCAATGGACCATCGCCCAAGCCGTCTCCTGGTCCACGTGCGACGGTCAAAAAGACGGACAATTGAGCCAACAGTGGACAATCACAAGAGCCATCACAGATCTTGTTCAGCAATTTAAAGTCATTTTAAAAAGGGTATTTGGGTCTTTTTCCACCCATTTTAACCCCTAATTATACCAGACCACAACTCATAACTTTGTTATTCATTCAAAATATCCAATTAGGGTTTCTGTCAAAAATTAATCCCCAAGAACAAAAAACCCTAGGTTCTTAATGTCAAGTCAAAATTTCAAGTTTTCCTCCACCAATCTTTAAGAAATCATCCACCCAAGTATGCCAAGTGTTGATTTATGGGTTATTTTATCCATGAAGCTCAAGAATCCTAATTTTAAACTCATGAATTGTGATTTCCATGTGGTGGGTTGATTTTAATTATGTTGATGTGGTTGTATGAATCCCAAGTTGGAGTCTTCATGTACTTTTTCATGAAATTATGCTAGTATGTGGGTTAGAAACTTATAAACTGAGTTGATTAAAGTAACCATGATGTATGAACTAGTGTATATGCCTAAGCCTAAGGTTATGCATGCAATGTGTTTGATAAAATGCCCAAAGAACAAGAATCATGCTTTAGGACTCAATTAGGACCAAATTGATGAATCCACACTTTACTCTTATGATTAAAATGACTTCCATGTTATTGTTGTGAATTGAAATTGTTTGATGGATTGTTCCTAAGATTAGCCTATGAAATTATGACATATTTATATGCTTTTCTATTCATGTACCAAACTATGATACTCAAGTGCTTCATAAAATTCCCCAATGATTGTATTATGGATTGTTGACTATGTTAATGCATCAAGAAGTGTCATGTCTTGTCAGTTTCATGCTATCGAGTCTCGGGGGGTATTTGTACCCATATATTTTGTTATATTCTTAGAGACAGTGTCATGTTTTAAAGATACTCTCAATCAATCCATGTTCAGTAGAATTTAGTCAATCTCATAACTTAGGAAAAACTCAGTAATCTTAGTAATCTCAGTAATCTTAGACAGTTATTAGATCTCAGTAGTAGTTCTTCAGTCAACGAAACTCAGTAAACTCAGTCTAGTCAGTTCAGTATAATTAATTCAGTGTTCAATCAGATTGGAGTAGGATTCAGCATCGAGTGAGCCTAAGGATGGGAACTCACCTGCGAGTAGAGGGTGTGATTCTTAGAAGAAATCCTTGTGCTATAGAACTATGTAGCCAATGTAGGTTTAGACATCTAACCTGTTAGATGAGGGTTTATGAGGTGGATTAACCTGTTAGATAACGGTTCTATTGTTATCTTTAGAGTATGTGTTAGAAGAGGGATCACTCATTGCTTGTCTTTCCCAGTGCATGGTATTGACACCCTTATATTTGGGGTATCAAATGGACCCTAACTCTACTATAATGCTTTATTTGGGGCATATCAGTTAGATACTACTTCCCACAGTTACTGTTTTAGTCTGAGCCTCAGTAATAGAACTCAGATAGTTTTACAGAATTTAGGAGTGTCAGATACAGTCAACTCAGAAATAGTATGGGACTCAGCTAGTTCCATTAGAATTTAGACTATCAGATAAGTCGCTTAGTATCAGTTATCAATACTTATGTCATCAATATACAGATTCAGTGATGTCATGATCTCAGTTACAATTCATGTAGCCATATCTGTATTCTCATGGTCATTTTATTCAGTCAATTAGTATTGTTCATGCATATAAACCTCTTGTATTTAGCGTACCTCACTTTCATACCAACATATTTAATCGTACTAATATATTTGCGCTATGGTGTTTTATACCATAGGTTCAGAAGCACGAGCTCTAGAGCATCAGTAGCATTCCAGTCTGAGAAATTAGAGTTAGAAGTAAGTCTTCATCCTTCCAGGACATGACCATTACTTTATTATCTCATTAATTAATTTATTTTAGTAGTTGGAGTTAGTTCTGGACATATCTCATCAACACCTTATTTAGATAGTTTAGAGGCTTTTAGACTAGCATCTTCAGACAGTTATTTCAGTTATTTTGGTATTGATATACCATAGCTCCAGATGTTATGTTTTATTAGATCTTTGAACCTTATGGCCTTTCAGCCTTTATTTCTATATTTATATAGTATATTATGCAATGTACAGGTAAAAATATCAGTCATGGGTTAGATTATAGTCCTTCGGGGTTATGAACACCATTTGGCATTTTGGATACCAGATTCGGGGTGTTTCAATAACTTTCTATATACGCCTATTGATCTTATAGTTACCAATATAATACCCATCGAGGTTTCACAACCTATACACTTCAACTCCTATGTCAATCTCGACCCACTTCTCTGGATCTTGGTCATAGAGATGGTTTTCATAAAAATATCTCATTTTCTTTTAAAAAAGTGTTCTTCAGTAATACCGATATCTCAAGAATGTATATGTATGAAATAAGGATGTAATGCGCATAATTAATTAATATGAAGATATCTAATCCATCTAATACATAGATATAAGTTAGCCTAGAAAATAACTCAATATATCTACAAATCATGATTTAACAGCCCTAACTAGGCACCATTAGAATAAATATGCATGAAAGACATCATTAATATTATATCAATCCCTAACTCGGGAATTTCTATCATGATAAAGGAAATCAATTTTTAGTAAGGTCTATACTAATAATTCAAGTCCCTGCACGAGCATTATATTTATAATAAAGGTATTTAGTTTAAAAAATTAGGAAAACATTATCAAATAAAGCCTCGTATGAGCAACACACAATGTTATATATCGTAAGCCAATAACAAAAGAACATAATCAGAAACAACCTTGCTACTTCTCCGGAGGTAGTGGTATGGATTGCGTACATCTTCCCCTCTCCAGACCTCACTATGTGCGAATACACTGGGTTTGTTGTTGTTGTTTTTGAATGACAACAGAATATAAGCCCTTACATGGCCATATAACAATCCTAATAATCTCAAAATATAAACTCTATAGTTATTTTTCCCAACCCATAGCATGCCTTACTTATTTATTAACTAGGCAATACAGTTTAGAAGAATTTAAACCATAAACTACCTCAAAATAATGAAACCCAAGACTAACGTTCTTCAATATGAAGGTTTTTCCTTTGAAACAACCTCAAAATTAACTACAATAGTCAAATATTGAATCTACATGTTAAAAAAAGCCGATGATACCCACATTATCCATATTTTAGCTGGGTCTAAATGAGTTAAAAAAAAGGGGTAAAAAAAAATTTTAATTTATAAATACATTCCCTAGGGTTGTAGGAGTCTATAGCTAATAATCCATGTAAAGTGGGGTTAAAAATGAGATCTAAAATGAAGAAAAACAATTTTAATGCTTTACGGATAAAAACCTCAAAATTCAATTTCAAAATCATGATTAGATAGTGTTTCCAAAGATTAAATCAATGGGAAATAATGCGGATAGCAGTTTAGAGGTTACCTAGATTAAACATGATGAAGTAACTCTCAAAAATTTTCTTTTCCTAAGATTGGAGGTCCAAAATAATGTGAAATTTTCTAAATTGAGGATTTTATATTATTCTGTGAATAGTTCCTCACGATTCTAGACCACCCCACATGCTAATTGTGAGGGTTAGTGTTTATCGACTATCAAGCTGGTCATTAGGGTCTTATAGCTGGGCCTCGCGATCCCGATGAGTCAACCCGACCTGGTCAACCAAATTCCATTATTTTCATTGTACCACCTCTACACAATCATGATGAATGATGTAGTTGAGGCCAGTTATTTTAACACATGGCTACACAATCGTGATGAAGGGCCTGATACACCAAACTATACCAACACAAATTTTCAAATAATTTGAGACCTTAATGGAACAACCCATATATGATACTAGGCTATTTTCTATATTTCAAACTCAATGAAGACATAAATTTGTTTTAAAGAAGAGTATCAGGAGTGCATGCCTTATCTGTCAAATTTTTTTGTTTACATAAGTTGAGAGGAAAAACTAGATTACAAAGTAGTTGGGTAGTAATATGAATACAAGGTAGTGTAAGATTACAAAATTTGGAAAGAAATAACATGAAATTTTTTTTGGACCAATTTCATATCTATATATTAACTTTTCATGCATTTTCTGTTGTCACATTTTCCTTTTAAAGAGTTAATTTCACTAATTTTGAAACATAAATTAAATTAGATTAATTTGATAGTTTAAAATTAAAGTTTGAAGATTCTAAATCTATACAAAAAGTACTATAAAATATAATATTTCTTAAAATGATGAAAAGCTACATTTTAAATTGTTGGTCAAATGTTATATCATTTGATTATTAAAAAGAAAATTATAAAAATAAAAAGAAATGGAGAGAGAAGTAACTAAAAGAATCAGATGATTATGGAGACAAGAGAAGCTATTGATGTGTGACGGCCTAAATATTTGATGAAATATAAGAAATATGTGTTTTTGTATGATTTAACTATTTTTCCCTTTCCATAGTTGCATTAGGTTATTTATATGGTTATCTTTTGATCCGTGCAAGGGATGGCTAAACGGACTATGCCAATAGATCCGGAACGTCAATTTTAGGGTGGTAACATGTTTTGTGTAGTTTTGTGGATTTTAAATCTCATTTCGACAAAATCATAATTTCGAATTCAGGGGTCAACTTTGTGAAATAAATATTTTTTTTTAAAATTTTGACATTGCTATTGAGTCTAGAACATTGAATTTAGTGTGGTTACATAGTACGTTTGCGTATATTAAACTCCGAACGAATCTCGGACACCTCATCAAAGTTCATATTGGACCTAGAAAATCAGGTATACCTAGATGCACCACCTGGATCACAAAGGGTAAAACTCATTTGAGGAGGATGATTTATGATTTGAATACGGGGTAACCTGGGTATAGTATAAATAGCCCATTTTGCCCGATTTTGCTTATTCTTTAACCTTGTCTCTTGAGAGTTAAATCCTAAAATAGCGAGAGCTTAAACGTGAAGCTTGTGGGTTCTTGGGAAGTTGGGTTAGCATCTATTTCTTGATTCTCTTATGGATTTAAGGTAATAATTCACTTTTTTTCTAGTAAATTTCATGATTAATCTCTCAAAATCCAAAAATTTGAGGGCTTGATTTTAAGCCCCAATTTTACCACTTTTAACTTGAATAATATTTCTAATCCTGTAATTACTAGTTTTTATCAAATTAACCTTAAAAAAAACTTGATTCTTGATTTTAACAAAAATTTTAAAGATTTTACCTGGTAAAAGTTAAAAATAGTTTTTCTTTAATTTGAACCTCATTTTTGACTCGATTTGACTTAGATTTTCAGCTGTAGGCTCCTAAAAGTATGGGGATCACATTTTTTAAACTAAGGTTATAATTTTGCCCTTTTTTAAAAACTCATTCTGGGATTCCATTTTGATCTTGAACCAAAAGTAAGCAATATAGGTATCGTTAGCTTTGTTTTGACACATATATTTTATACTTCTTGGTTTTAGTTGAAAAAGAGATCTTTTGTGAGGAGTACGACTAGGTGATCAATGTGTAGCAGACCAATTTCAACATTCGAGGTAGGTTATGGCTCAACTATTCAGAATGGGTTGGGTAGTTAATTTGTATACCAAAATGTATGTTAAGGCTACGAACCAACATGAAATATGTGCATATATATGTTGTGCTCGTGTAGGACATGAATATGATGCAATTGTTAAATATGAGATATCCTGTGATATGTGTGACCATGTGGGGTCTTATGTGACGTTGATAGCCTAGAATGCATATGAATAATTGTATTGTGTTATTAGAAATGCCTATTGTTGTGCCCTAAGTGTATTGTGATATATATTGATACTGTGTGGGCACATGAATCATGTGAAAAATTCATGAATAGTGAAAATCATGAGTGGATATTGTCTCACGAGGTTGTGGTATGGAAACATTGTGGATTTGTTGTGGAAATATTTATTTTGAATGGTTCTGAACATTGCATCATAATTTTGATATAATCGTATGCATCGTTTAACTTTTTTTGTTTTATTGCTTTTTATATATATTTGTTGTCATGTATGTGTTCTGGGTTAATGTCTTGTGCTATGTATGTTCTTTGAAAATATTAAAATGACAGAAAACACTAGGAAATACTAAATATTGGTATCAGATATAGGATATTATAAACCTTGTTCAAAGGATTATACTAGAGAAGAATTGATGACTGTGTGTCAACCTCGATGACTGTGTGCCAACCTCGATGACTGTGTGTCAACCTCAAGGCTATGTGGCAACCTCGGGCATCATCATCAACATTATCACTTTATACATTTCCTTTGCTTTATTGTGTTGGTGTTGTGATTGAATTTTCATATTAACTTGTTATATGCCCACTTTCTCTGTATCCTGTTACTTATACTTGACCATCCTGTATATACATGTTATTCTCTATTTATACTTGCACTTGATATAGTGCATACTTGTGTTATACATGCAATATTATTGTTGTATTTATGATATATATTAGAATTGTTAGTGCAAGGGGTGTGGGCTACCATTATGGGACATTTTCTGATTGCAGGTGATGTGACCTTAGTGTATATTTTTCTTATCATATTTTCTACTTTGCTTTATCGGCCTATGATACCTACTGAGTACAAGTGAACCGTACTCACTACTACTATATCTTTTCTGTGTAGATTTAGGTTCAGGTGCACCCTTGTTGCTTGACTCAGGTGATTATTAGATCTTTTAAGGTATTTGATGATTTTCAGGCATTCATATGTCTTTTCAAGCCTTTATTTATAGATTATGTATTTGCTTTCATGTCAAAGATAGAGTTTCTCTCGTCTATTAGGATATCTTATGTATTTCTTAGATTTGAGTTGTACTAGATACGTTCTTATACCTTTGATACCTGATTTTGGGAGTTATGGTTGCATTATTGTGTTTCTTTCCGCATTTATTATACTTGTATGGTTTATCTTCATACAAAAATCCTTTTCTTGGAGTTATTTCTATCTTTTTACCATTCATGTATCGGTTTGTGTGATAGTCTTACTTGTCAAGGTTCGCCGCGACAAGTGCCATCATGACCTTTCGATTATGGGTCTTGACATGATGTTAAAAAATAAAGAAAAGTAATAATTTATTGATGGAAAGTGTCATGACCCAACAAATTAGATCGTGTGATACCTACTCTAGTACACTTAGATAGGAGAATCCTTACTACCCAATGAGAAATATGCAGAAGTCATAAAAGAAAATCGTTACACATTTCAATTATTTTAAAACTTGTTACAATTCTTCAGATACATAAGCAATATTCTACCCTCAAGATCTAGTCTAGAAAAGTATAAAAGCTACTTAAACAAATGAGTGTTAAACAAAACTCAGCTTCTACCTTAGCAGGGAAAAGATAGAAGTTGTTGAAGATCTCTATCATCGTCAAGCAATGAAACCTGAACTGATCATGGAACAAGCTATACCCTTAAAACAATATAACAACAGTAAAATCAATATAACCACACTTACTGGTTAACATCATCAATGGACCCAAATTAAATCATGTAAGGACAATATAAATATATCTGAAATAAGACAGATGCTTATTAAATAAATTAAGTCAAATTGACTTCTTATGCATTCACCCACCACCCTCTCTATTTCATACTTTATTTATTGGATCCTCACTTTCCTTGAATCAGTCTAACCCACAAGTGAACCAGTAAAAAGCATTAAATGCTAATACATTACCCATCAACACTTTTTGTTACTTCTAGCTATGAATATACCACTTACTTAATTCAAGATTCCAATAACACATATCACTATGAATTTCCAAGCCACTGGTAACAAGTCAATTCCAACTTATTCATAATCATACCTATGGGAATACTTCTCTCCCTCCCCTCCAAAAAATAGGGACAACACATGTATTAATATTTTTAAACATATTAATCAATTATCGATAAAATAACATCACACGCTTATAGTACCGAACTACAACTACATTCTCACAATCAAATTAAGTAAGATAGGGAACCATAAAATAAGTATAGTTAATCAACTAGGTTAATACCACGACTCATACATTTAGCATCGACCTCACCATAATTTTTTGTTCACGGAACTTCAACAAATAATTACTCAATACAAGTATATCAATAGCCTGAACTACTCATGGATCTAAATAACAAAAGTAATATAACTTGTTCTACTCATGGAAATGTCAAAATCACCAATACTATGTACACACAAGTTATGGGTCTTATAAATGCCCACTAGTCATGACCTGTGTCTCACCCCAAGCATAGATGAGGTAGAAATGAACCCTAAAACATTCTATACAACTAAAATAAATTAAGTGAGAGAACCCTTATTTTTAAGAAAATATTAAAGAACGATACATAAACAACTGGAAATATAATTTCATACAATAATTTACATTGTCTATGAAGCGTTTAAAAGAATATGTAATTAAAAAATGGTAGATGGTCGAGAAAAGGCCTCAACATACACAAATCATAAGTATAACTACGACTAAAGAGTATTAGACATATTTTAGCACCAAATGAGAGCAGAGATCACTTATTTCTTTATTAATATGGGATGAGTGTATAGTAGAAGTTTTCTAATCATACCTAATCCTACGTGTACCGAATAGGACCTTGAATGAAGGAATGTCACTATATTTAAAACACGTACTGGTATGTAAATAAAAAAATAACAAATGAGCAAGTGTAGATCTCATGTGTATTAGATATCAAGATGGAGGACTTGTGGGCATACGAGTAATAGATCTATAATATGAAATAGTGACCTATTCAGTAGTCTTAGTGGCATATCATACCTCAAGCGTTAAGTATGAGCAACTATGGCCAAAGATTACTAATACTCTAGTATGAATTATATAAATATCCTTCTTAGAATACATATGTGTTCTAAAACTATTCTTTATAACGAGATACCTAGAAATTTGTCTAGATGATATCATATGCCTATATAAAATGCAAATAATCATAAGATATCCTACCGAAGGAGGTCTATTTCAAATATATGAAATATTTTGTTCGAATACCCATTTCTATGACAATATGCATATAACTTTAATCGTAGTTTGATATAGGGTACATCCCCATGGCATACTGTGAGAGTCTATCCATAAGCCATATGTGCCATATATTGGCTATAGTTAGGGGAAATAATAATTGGCATCCCAACTAATACCAAATATAAATAATGCCATAAGAGTAGGTGTGCCACAATGTTTGGGCATACTATAACACCTAATACCGTCCTTTGAAATGGTAAATTTTTATCATATAACACCTTGTAGGCCTCTACAAGTAAATTATAATGATGATTATATAGCTACTCAGGTAGTACTTTCCATATACAACTAACTTATTTTATGGAATCCATTTAATTTAAGGCTAGCTCTTTGATTATACCCTCTTATAATACATTGCTATTTAATATTACTATGTACATTTACTCTAATTTATAGCACGAGATAGATATATACATAGTACTTTGAAACACCCTAGATTTAGGCCCTTGAAAATTTCTTGATCCTTGAGCCCAATGCCTTAGTTACGACTAGACACTAGATTCGTAAGTTATCTTGATGACTCATAGGGATGTTTCATATATAAATCAGTATGCCAATGGCTTGACACTGCTTTGAGTACAACTAGCTCACTAAGAGTGTTAAGGATATACTTTGAGTCATTAGGTGCAATGATATGGTGTCTAGTGTATACCTTAATTTAGGTTCTGGGTTTACTACAACTGGACCCTATGAGTCATATTTTCTAATTACAAATGGCTTGGACGAGTTATAAGGTCAACAATGTATGGGTTCCCTATTTAGTATCTTAGTTATGACTCGTGGTGATGAGTCGTAAGGTATGGTTATGAGTCGACATTTAACTCATATTCAAAGGCGACACTTTTTAAGTTTTTAAGTTGAGGGCACTCTGGACATTTCTAACTTTAACTCCTTGGACCCCATCACTTATAACCTTCTTTGGGACTTCATTATCACATTATTCCTAATAAAACACTCCCAAAGTTCTCTCTCAAACTCTCTATTATAGTTAAGTCTATAGTTTCAAAGAAAATGCTCATCTAGGGTTCTAAGAGTGCTATCTATTCCAAATTTCTTGATATTTTAGGTAAGTTACTCTTTCCTCATTGTCAATTTTTTAGAAGCATGTAATTTGAAATATGGTTCATGAGATATTGATGTTAGGTTTTGAACTCTGGGTTAAGGGATGTTAATATAAATTATTTAAATATTTTTCCATAATATTTATGAAACTATTGTTATTAAATTTATGGTTGGTAAATGCATTGGAGTGAATGTGAATGATGGATGGAAATAGGTGTACAAAATAACCCCAAATTGATTGTTTGGTGTGGAAATCATTAATAACCTCAAACCACTTGTATAATTGATTTTGGTTTATGAATTAGCTCTTGGATTGGCTTGTTTCTTGAAAAAAATGCTTGGTATGAGTGTCTAATAGAAGTTTTCTAATCAAACCTAGTCCTATATGTACAAAATACGACCCTGAATAAAGGAATGCCACTATATTTAAAATACGTACTGGTATGTAAAGCAAGAAAATGACAAATGAGCAAGTGTAGATGCTCATGTGAATTAGATATCAAGATGGAGGAATTGGGGGCATACGAGTACCAGATTTATAATATGAAATAGTGACCTATTCACTAGTCTTAGTGGAAAATCATACCTCAAGCATTAAGAAAGAGAAACTATGGACAAAAATTACTAACACTCTAGTATGAATTATATAAATATCCGTCTTAGCTTACATATGTGTTCTAAAAATATTATTTATAATGAATAATTATAAGATATCTTACCAAAGAAGGTCTATTTAAAATATATGAAATATGTTGTTCGAATACGCATTGCTATGACTATATACATATAACTTTAATCGTAGTTTGATATAGGGTACATCCTTATGGGCTTACTATGAGGGTCTATCCATAAGCCATATGTGCTATATATTGGATTGAGTTAGGGGAAATAGTAAATGGTATCCTAGACAACTCCAAATACAAATGATACATCAAGAGCAGGTGTGTCACAATGTTTGAGCTTAGTATATCTGTCAGGTCCCAATCCTATGCACAAAATTTTATCATGCATGTATGGATTAAAACCTAATACCTTCCCTTGATAATGACAAATTTTTATCATATAACACCTTATAGGCCTCTACAAGTAAATTATAATGATGATTATTTAGCTACTCAAGTATTACTTTCCATATACAACTAACTTACTTTATGGAATCCATTTATTTTAAGGCTAGTTCTTTGATCATACAAACTTATAATATGTTTTTATGTAATATTACTTTGGAAATTTACTCTAATTTATTGCATGAGTTAGATATATACATGGTAATTTGAAACATCAGATTTTGGCCCTTGAAAATTTCTTGATCCTTGAGCTCACTGCCTTGGTTACGACTAGACATCCAGAATCGTAAGTTGTCTTGATGACTCATACAGATGATTCATAGCCAAATCAATAAGTTGGTGGCTTGACACTTCTTTGAGTACGGCTGGCTCACTAAGAGTTGTAAGGATATATTATGCGTCATTAGGTGAAATCATATGGTGTCTAGTGTATACCCCAATTTGGGTTCTTGATTAACAATGACTAGAGCCTACGAGTCGTATTGCCTTATTACAAATGGGTTGGCCAAGTCATAAGGTCAATAATGCATGAGGGTCCTAGTCAGTGTCTTAGTTACTACTCGTGGTGTTGACTCATAAGGTATGGTTACAAATTGATAGTTGACTCATAGTCAAAGGTGACACTTTTTAGGTTTTTAAGTTGAGGGCACTATGGACATTTCCCACTTTAAGTCCTTGGACCCCATGACTTATAACCTTCTTTGGGACTTCATTATCACTTCATTCCCAATAAAACACTCGCAAAATTCTCTCTTAAACTCTCTGTTCAAGTTAAGGCTAGAGTTGTAAAGAAAGTTGTCATCTAATGTTCTAAGAGTGCTATCTCTTCCAAATTTCTTGGTATTTTAGGCATGTTAATCTTCCCTCATTTTCAATTTCGTAAAAGTATGTGATTTAAAATATTTTTCATGAGATATTGATGTTGGATTTTGAACTATAGGTTGAGGGATTTTAACATAAATTACTTTAATGCTTTTTCCATGATATTTATGAAACTATTGTCTTATATTTATGGTTGGTAAAGGAATTGGAGTGCATGCGAATGGTGGATGGAAATAGGGGTACAAAAATCCCCTAATTGATTGTTTGGTATGGAAATCGATAATAACCTCAACCCACTTGTATAATAAATTTTGGTTTAGGCATTATCTGTTATCTTGTCTTGTTTCTTGAAATAAATGCATTGTATATATGGAAAGGGAATGATTATAAAAACCTTGTGGGGTACACAGGAATCCCTCAAGTGATTTTAGTAATCGAGTCTAAGGTGTACTATGAAATCCCCTTATTCTGGGCTAATAAAATTGCTTGCAAGCTATGGTTGGTATGATGATACTGCTTAATAATGCCTTAATATTTAAATCCTAAAATTGGAGGTTGGATTATATTTCAAATTTTTTAATTGGGCAATAATGAGAGTTGTGTTAGCTAATTATGATAGTGAAAGTCAGAATGACAGATATTGGAAACTCATGTTTGCCGACTTGAGGGTTGGTCTTGAGGACCATGTACTTGTAAGGTAAAAGGGAATCCCCTAAGTGTATATATGTATATATGTATCATGGAGGGTTGAAGGTTATAGGGGAATGCCCTATCATCTATGATATCTCTGGTCCTTGTGGCTAATACGCACTAGGCCTATTTAGGGGGTAATACTGGACCCATATACCTCGTGGGTTGAGTTATTACAATAAAGCTGGACAAACTCAGCTTATGGTTTTAAAAGTTCTTGCTAAGCCTGTTCTCTATCCCAGTATTATATATATATATATATGTATATACGTGGATATGCATGGATGTGTACATGCGCTTTGGTTTGACTTAGTTTTTAATTGATGGCATTATTTTATCTTGATCCCTGAGTTACATGCTAACGTTCATCCCTCTAACCATCTTTGGATGTTGTATCCCTATGCAATGCAGGAACTAGCCTTACTTCTACTTCTCTGCACACTGACTAGGATTCGGGATCAGCTCGTGAGTTAAACGAAAGTGTTAAACTTTCATACTTTGAAAGACCCCATTTTATTCTATGGATTTTTTTTTATTTCTTTACAATTTCTTTTTGTTTTGGTTTTGGCTATGGTTGAGGGCATGTCCTGATTTGATATTCCATATTTTTTATTAGAAGCTTTGTAGGATTACTGTAGACATGGGTAGTATTGGTTGGTGGATTGGTTAATGGTGGTTGTTTGTCTATAAATTATCATAATATCTTAAAATTTATAATCTCTGATCTTGTTATATGTTAAGAATTTATTCGATATGTGGTTTAAAGAGGTTAAGGGTTTAGGTATTAGGGGTGATCTCCGATCCTAGTTGGACTGGAGATACCCAACATGGCCCTGGCCTAGTTTGGATTATGTCAGATTGGTATTAGAGCGGTAAGTTCATAGTCAATTGGGTGTCCATAAAGCCATGTCAAGTAGAGTCTCTTTTATGGGTATGTAACGCACCACACTTATAATGGAGAGGCTATGAGGTATTTATGTCTATTTCCCATTCTTCTTGTTCTATTTCAAGCTTTAGAGTCTAAGATCTTGAATTCTTCTAATTCTTGTTTGTTTATATTTTAGATCATACCTCCAAGCAGGTTTGATAACTGTGGAAAATCTTCTGTCCCATCAGAGGATAATATAGATAGAGATCCTCTTACCCTAGGAGTTCATACCCGATCTAGGGTCACTGCTTTTGACTGTCCAAAAGGAGCTCCACCAGTTCCTTCTATCCATCCTCAGGCACCCTATAGTAGCGTATCTAATGCTTAGTTTTGCCAGTCAATTCACTTGCTTACCCCATTGGTAGCTTCTAAGATTGAGCATGTTGCTTATGTTACTCCATCAACCAAGGCCACTAGAGTTGGCCAAAATATCAGATTGAGTCCTCCTACTTTTATTGGTTTTTAGGTTGAGAAAAATCCTTAATATTTCATTAATGAGATGGAAAAAACTTTTGTGTGATTTATGCCACTAATGTGGAGGGCGTAGAGTTCGCTGCTTACCTATTGAAAGATGTAGAGTTCCAATGGTACAAAGAATAGGATTAGTCTAGGGGAGATAATGGTGTGTCCACTATATGGGATAATTTCTGTAGTGCTTTTCTAGACCGCTTCTTTCCTGAAGAGTTGAAAAGAGAAAGAGTTTGTTAATTTAAAGCAGGGTAAGATGTCATTCAAGGAATATTTATTAAAGTTTCACCAGTTATCTTGGTATGCTCTGGAGTTAGTGTCTAGCACATGGGCTAGAATAAAGAAGTTTGTTTCTTGGTTGTCCCGAGACTTGATTCTGGAGAGTAAGTGTACTTTGTTAAATTAGGATATAGATATTTCTTTGCTAGTAGTTTAAATGCAATAAGTTAAAGTAGAGAAAAAGAAGCAGGATGAATTTGGGGAGAGGCAAAGTAAGAAATTTTTCTATTCGAACAAGGGTAGAGGTCTTCGATAATGTGGTAGAGAAAGTGAAAAGTGGCCTAAGGAAAAGTGGGGCAATTCTAGGTCCTATTTGATGGCTATTTCTCTTAATCCAAATCCATATAGGGATCGATGTTAGCAGGTTGACGATGGTACTAGGGAATAAGTTGCCTAATCATAGGCTAGTGAGGCTCAATAAGTTCTATCATATCCTTTCTATAGGTTTTATAGTTGGTTGCATCATGGATTCTCTGATGAGGGGAGGGACAGGTGCTTCAAGTGTTGTAATCCAGGGAATATGCTTAGAAACCGTCCCATTGGTAAGGTTACTTCTGGGAAAAAAAGGTTCTTATTGCCTTTTCTTTAGCTCTTAGACCAAAAGGTGCCCTTTTTAGATCTGACACTGGTCGGAATCGTCTTTATGCTCTCACTACCCGTCAAGAGACCGAGGTATCTCTAAGTGTCATTACTAGTATGTTGAAACTCTTTTCCCATGACATGTACTATTTACTTGATCTGGGTCCACTCTTTCTTATGATACCCTATTTATGGCTGTGTATTTTAGTTTGTCCTGAGTGTATTTTGTACCCCTTCTATATTTCTACCATGATGGGGAATCGATGGTTCTAGAAGAGTCTATAGGGGTTATGTGGTATCTATTGGTGGTAGAGAAACTCTGGTAGATCTGATAGAATTAGTCATGGTTGATTTTAATATCGTATTAGGAATGGATTGGTTGTAATCATGGTATACTTCTTTAGATTGTCGGACCTGTAAGGTCATTTGAAAATTCCCTAATGAGCTAATTATCTAATAGGAGGGGAGTTTCTTGGTACCCATGTAAAGGTTTATTATGTATATTATGGATCAGAAACTAATTTCCAAGGGGTTTCTCTATAATTTGGTATGGGTTAAATATTCTAACTCAGAGGGTTTTTCCTTACATTCCGTCCCTATGGTAAATGAATTCCCTGAGGTTTTGCTTAATGATCTTTTGATATTCCTCCTTATAGTGAGAATGATTTTTTGATTGATCTTGTTCCAGACACTCATCCAATCTCTATTCCCCCATATTGTATAGCTCCACCAGAGTTAAAGAAGCTTAAGGAGTAGTTAAAGAATCTTCTACATAAGGATTTTATCCGTTCTAGTATGTCTCTACAGGGTACACCTATTTTGTTCATTCATAAGAAAGGTGGTTCCCTTTTAATGTGTATTGATTATTGGTAATTGAATAATGTAATCACATAGAATAAGTATCCACTTTTGAGGATTAATGATCTCTTCGCTCAGTTACTGGGTGCTAAGTTATTTTCTAAGATAGATCTTCGGTTCGAGTACCATCAGTATAAGATTTGGGAGGCAGTCATCCTTAAGACTGCCTTTCATCCCCAGTATGATCACTTTGAATTTTTTATGATGTTTTTTGTTTTGACTAATGCCCTGGCCACATTTATGGATCTCATGGATAGAGTCTTTTATCAGTGTTTGTATTTGTTCATCATTGTTTTCAATGTTGATATTTTTTTACTCTAAGAGTGAGGTGGATCATGCCGATTATCTCTACCTTGTGTTGTAGACCTTGGAAGATCAGTAGTTGTATGCAACGTTCTCTAAGTGTGAGTTTTGGTTAAATGTTGTGACTTATCTAGGTTATGTTGTATTCAGTGAAGGGATCATGGTGGATCCACAAAAGGTTGCCTTGGTTAATAAGTGGCCTAGACATACAACTCCAATCGTTATTTGGAGATTCTTGGGTCTAGCCAATTATTATTGAAGGTTTCTGGAAATCTTCTCTTCTATCACGACACCATTGACTAAGTTGACTCAGAAGAAGGTGAAGTCCTTATAGTCTGATGCTTGTGAAGATTGTTTTGAGAAGCTGAAGGATAAGTTGACCTCACCTCCGATCTTTACTCTACTTAAAGGTACTAATGATTTCATGTTCTATTGTGATACATCCTGTGTAGGACTAGGTTGTATTTTGATGCAACATGATAATGTGGTTGCATATGCTTCTTGGCAGTTAAAGGTTCATGAGAAGAATTATCTGACTCACAATTTGGAATTTCTAGCTATGCTATTTGCATTAAAGATCTGGTGTCACTATTTATATGGGGTTCATATGGATGTCATTTTTGATTACAAACACCTGCAATATGTGTTCACTTTGAAATATCTTAGTCTCTGGCAAAAGAAGTGGCTTGGTTTGGTGAAGGACTATAACATATGTCTTCACTACCACCCTTGTAAAGCTAACATGGTTGCTGATGCCCTTAGTAGGTAGTATATGGGTAGCTTGTCGCATGTAGATGAGAAGAAGATGAACAAGGTGAAGGACATTCATCATCTATCAAACCTTGGAGTTCATCTCTTGGACTCTAAGAATGGTGGTGTGTTTGTGTAATAGGTAGCACCTTTATTTCTTGTTATGAAAGTGAAAGAGAAACAAGTGTTGGATCCTATGTTGATGGAAATAAATAATAATATGGGAATATAGAATTTGATATCTTTTGAGATCTGTGGTGATGGTATCTTGAGATACTAAGGGAGGTTTTGTGTTCCCGATATTTGATGGTTTGCCAAGTAAGATATTAGTCGTGGCCCCTGAGTCGCAGTATACAGTTCATTTTGCTTTCCTAAAAATGTATCATGATCTTAAGGAAATATATTGGTGGAATAACATGAAGTGGGATGTATCCAACTTTGTGGATAAGTGTATGGTGTGTCCACAAGTGATGGTAGAGTATATGAGGCTCAGTAGGCTATTTCAAGAAATTGTGTTACCAGTATGGAAATGGGAAGTAATAAATATAGAATTCATTACCGGTCTTCCACGATCGTGAAACCAGTTTGATTCCATCTTGGTCATTGGGGATAGGATAACCAAGTTAGATCAATTTTTGCTGGTGAGGACTGATTATTCTGCTGAGGATTATGCGAGTCTATTTATCCAAGAGATTGTGACGCTGCATAGTGCGCCTGTTTCTATTATTTTTAATCATGGTACTTAGTTCTTGTTACACTTTTGGCATTTATTTCAGAGAGGTTTGGAACTAAGGTGAGACTTAGTACTTATTTCCATATGCAGTTGGATCGGCACATAAAAAGAACCGATTAGACATTGGAAGCCATGCTCCGAGCTTGTGTGATCAATTTTAGTGGTAGATGGGTCGACCACTTACCTATCATTGAATTTTTTTTTAAAAAAACAATTACTATTTAGATATTGGTATGGACCCATTTGAGGTGTTTTATGGTAGGAGGTATAGATCCTTTATTGGGTTGTTCAAAGTTGGTGAGGCTGAGATTTTTTTCCCGAATTCGGTTCACTTATAGGAAAGGTGAATGCAATTTGAGATAGTCTTAAGATGGATCAATGTCGCCAAAATTCTTATACGGATGTGAGGAGAAGGGACTTGGAAATACGGTTTGGCAATAAGGGAAAGCTTAGTACCCGATATGTTGGATCATATTTGAAACTGAAGAGGGTTGGTAATGTTGCATATGAATTTGATTTTCCCACTAGTATGGGTTCCATTCACCTGGTGTTTTATGTGTCCATGTTTCGAAAATATGTGGGTGATCCTTCACAGGTTGTTCTATTACAGAGCATTGGTGTATCAGATTTCCTATCCTATGAGGAGGTCCTAATGAGTATCTTGGATAAGTAAGTCCATCGATTGCAAAAGACGGATGTGGCTTTAGTAAAGGTTCTATGGTGGAAACAAAAGTTAGAGGAATCTACTTGGGAAGCATAAAATGACATGAAGTTCAAGTATCCATTCCTATTCCCTATACCAAAATATTGTTCTTAAGGTGTGTGTTGTTCCTAACATCTTTTTTAATGCAAGATAGTAAATTTTTTAGTGTTTTGTTTTTTGTCTGAAAGATAAGAGTAGTATGATTTGACGGATAAATGTGCTAGTAAATGCCTTATCCAATCATTAGAGGACGAATGATCCAAGTGGGGTGTAACGCCCCGAGTCTGTAACCCAGATATCACACCGTGTCGACTATCTCGAAGTACCATAAGCTAACTCATAACTGTTACCTGCTACAATCACTAAATAATATCACTGTAATATTGTGGAAATTAGACTGAAACAGCTATAAAGTTCATAATTGAAATCAAATACTGATAAATAAATACTGAAGCTGAACATTTGTCTGAAATAGTCTAATCTAAAAGCCTCTAAATATCTGAGAGGGAGTTGATGGGACAAGCCCCTAAATAACTCCGACTACTGAAATAAAGTGAAATACTGAAATAATAATTCAGTCCTCAAACTATGAGGACTCACCACTAAGTAAGCTGAAATAGTCTGAGCTGCTCCGCGAGTACTTTGAATGTACTGGTATGCTAAGTGAGGTAGACTGATATGGATGGGTTCATATGCATGAACAATAATAGACTCAATAGTATGAATGCAACTGGAAGAGAGTACATGTATAAATGAAACTGCTGTCACTACTGAGAATGTAATACTGTACTTATACATATATACTCTATTACTGAGTTATTGATATATGATATTAATGATAACTGTATTATTGATAATTGGTAACTATTTCTGACAGTCCTATTTCTATAGATCTCAATTGAGTTCTATACTGAGTCAAACACAAACTAAAACTATGAGAGGTAATCATCTAACCGATATGCCCCTTTCTGAACTAATTGGGGCCCAAATTGTAACCCCAGCTAGAAGGGTGTCAGTACCATGCCAAGAGTACAGACAAGCTCAAGAGTCACCCTCATCTGGCAGGTGCCCTGAGTTATAATGATGGTACCCATAACTGGCAGGTGAAACACCTTATCAACCCTCAACTGGCAGGTTGATATCTCAACCTATGCTGGCTACATAGTTATGGAACGTAAGGACTACTACTAAGGATCACACCCTCAAATGGCAGGTAAGCCCTTATTCTTGGGTTCACTCGATGTTGAATTCTACTCCCAGCTAAATAGACACTGAACTGATTACTAGACTATACTAGGCTGGAGTGAACTATTAATGATCATATTAACTAACTAAACTGGACTGAGTTTACTGAGTTCTATTACTGACTGAGTACTACTGTTCGTGACATTACTGCGACTATACTGAAGTTACTATAATTTTAGGTAAACAACCAGATTCTTGGATATTGAATACCCCCAGGACTAGATAGTATTAAAAGTAAACATGTCACAATCATGAAAGCATAACACTATATCATGTCATAATAGTAAATACATAAGCATCATGAATAGAACATCCAATTTGTAATTCAAGGGTTTAACAAAATATCACATAAATCAACCCACACACTATCTAAATTTCATGAAACTCATATTTTTCACTGAATTAAACCCAAGCAACATCATAGACGTAAATATAATTTTTTGTTCAAACATGTAAGACATGAATCAATAAGCTTGTAGTTTTAAAATAAGTTCTTGTACTTCACGGGTGAAAGGAACCCATGAATGAACACCTAGCATACCTTCATAATCAAATTTGTGAAAATTGGTGATGTGTTCTTGATGCTTGAACTTAAAGTTGAATGCCCTAGGGTTGGTTCTTGAGAGAAATTTAAGAAATTGAGAGAAAGTGAGTGATTTTTTCCCTTAGGAATGATTAATAAAGTATTTTAGGGTTGAATAGAAGTGGGAAATGACCCAAATACCTCTCTGGATGCGGACTTTTAATTTCTTAAAATGTGCCTAGCGATGCGTAAAATGACGTGCTGCATCGATGAGGTTGACGCGATGGCTAACGCAATATGTCGAGATCATATCGACTTACTGGAATTTGCACTGTGAGCTGGGGAAAAATTTCTATCGATGTGATAGGCGATGCTTTGACATCACATCGATTCATTATTTTTTACTCCCATACGTGCCTCAAACGATGTTCGAAAAATTTCAAAACCTAACCGAGAATACCTACGAACATTCTTGATCATAAATCAACCTAAACATTGACACTTTATGGTCGTAAGGGTCGAAAATAAGTTTTTGGAAATATCGAGGCCAAAATAAGACTAAGTGTTAATACTTAGCTTAAAATTTTCTAAGTTTTGGATCTTTTTTCATGCCTTAAAGGACTGAGTTAGGTTTGAAATTTTTACGGGATCTTACAATATCTCAACCGTGAGAAGATTCATCCTTGAATAGGATTGGCTAAGCTGAGAATTCTGATAGATTGATTTTACATATTGAACGTGTACAACTGAAGCATGATTACATGACTGAAACTACTGGTATTTTGAGTTTTCATACTGAACATGCATAACTGAAGCATGACTAAATTCTGAAGAAATGACACATGACTGAATTGTTTTCATGAAGATATGCATAACTTGGGAATGCTATGTAGATGGATCTATTACCAAGTTGGTAAAAGAAATCTGAGAATGGAACTATGTAATTTTAAGGAAAACTATAACCTTGCACTGAGTCTGAGTTGGCAGAGAAGAGGTGAGGATACTTGGTCCGCATATCTACTTCTGCTTCCCAAGTAGCTCCTTCAATGGACTGATTCTGCCAAAGAACTTTGAATAGAGGAACTTCTTTGTTCCTCAGTCTGTGAACCTGATGATCAAGAATTTTTACTGAAACTTCTTTATAAGAGAGACTATTCTAAACATCTATGTCCTCTATAGGGACTACAACTTTTGGGTCGCCAATGCATTTTTTTAACAAGACGACATGAAACACTTGATGTACTAAAGCTAAGTCTGAAGGAAACTCAAGCTCGTATGCTACCTTTTCGAAATAACTGAGAATTTTTTAAGGACCAACATATCATCGACTGAGCTTTCCTTTTTTTCCAAACCTCACTCCGTTTATGGGGAATATTTTTAAATACAAAAAATCTAGAATCTCAAAATTGAGATCTTTTCTTCTCACATCTCCATACAATTTTTGTCGTCTTTGAGCTCTTTTAAGTTGTTTCGAGATTAACTAAACTTTTTCTAAGGAATCAATCACCAAGTTAGGCCCTACCATTATGGCTTCGCCCACTTTCAACCAACCAATGGGAGATCTACATCGCCTCCAATAAAGAGCCAAAAATGAGGCAATCTAAATACTGGAATGATAGCTGTTATTATATGCCAACACAATCAAATGCAAACAGTCATCCCAACTATCCTTAAAGTTGACAACACACTCCCTTAACATGTCTTCCAAAAAGTCTAAATAGTCCATTCTGCGTGACCATCTGTCTGAGGGTGGAAGGCTATACTGAGGTGAACTTGGGTACCAAGACCCTTTTAGAAGACTTTCAATAAGTGTAAGGTGAATTGCATACTTCTATTTGAGATGATGGTCAACAAAACTCTGTACAATCTGAATAACTCTCTAACATAGAGCTTGGTATAATCCTTGGCTGAATAAGAGCTATAAATTGGTAAGAAATGGGGTGACTTGGTCATCCTATCCATAATGACCCAAACAAATAATGCTGGTGATGAGTTCGGGTCAAACCCACTAAAAAATCTATTTTCACTCCGTCCCACTTCCACATGGAACTACTGAATTCCTGCATAGACCCATTGGGATTATGATGCTCAATCATGACCCGCTGACATGTAGAGCACTTATCCACAAAATCTGTAATGTCTCTCTTCATCACACTCTACCAATAAACCTCTCACAAATCACAGTACATCTTAGTGTCCCCTAGGTAATTGAGTAATGCGCTCCATGCACCTATGAAAGAATCCTCTATCTCATGCCATCCACACATAGCATACACAGTCTATCCTGGAAATGCAACACACCATCTTTCTTTGGGAGAAAACCTCTACCTTTTGATCTCTGATTGAATCTTATAGCTTAACTAAACTGGGATCTCTATCCTACTTTTCTTTTGCCTCAAAAACCAAAGATTATTCTGAGCTATTCTGCACACACACACTACCCTCAGTTGAATCAACCAAACGAATACCCAACCTAGAAAGCTAGTGAATTTCCTGAACTAACTTCTTCTTACCATCCTCCACGTGAGCAACACTTCCCATGCATAATCTGCTTAGAGCATCAACTATTACATTGGCCTTGCCTGGATGATACAAAACACTTATGTCATATTTTTTTAACAAATCTAGCCATCTCCACTAATGTAGGTTTAAATCTTTCTAAGAAAATACATACTGCAGGCTTTTATGGTCCGTGAACACATCAACAAGCACCCAATACCAATGTGCCTCTAAATTTTTAAGGCAAACACTACAACCGCTAACTCAAAATCATGGGTCAGGTAATTCTTTTCATAAGGCTTAAGCTGTCTAGAAGTATAGGATATGACCTTACCTATATACATCAAAACACACCCCAAACCAACTCTAGAAGTATCACAATACACAATAAATCCATCTGATCCATCTGGTAAGGTCAAAACTATGGATGTAGAGAGTTGAGTTTTCAAATCCTGAAAACTCTTTTCACATGAATCTAACCAATAGAATTTGACTTTCTTCTAAGTCAATCTGGACATAGGGGATCCAATAGATGAAAATCCTTTAATAAATCATCGGTAATAGCCTGCCAAGCCTAAGAAATTCCTATATCTGATGGAGAGATGGGTCTAGGCCAATTTCTCACTACTTCAATATTTTAAGAATCAACTCTAATCATATCAATGAAAACTATAAGACCAAGGAAATCTACTGACGTTAGCCAAAATTCACACTTACTAAATTTGGCAAACTACTGATAGGCTTTTAGGGTTTGTAATACTATTCTGAGATGGTCTGCATGATCGCTTTCACTGCAGGAGTAGACAAGAATGTCATCAATAAAGATAATGATGAACATGTCCAAGTACTATTTGAACACTCAGTTCATCAAGTCCATGAAGGCTATTGGAGCATTGGTAAGACCAAATGACATGACTAGGAATTCACTGAAAGCTATTTTTAGAATGTCACATTCTCTGACTCTGAGCTAATGATACCCTGATCTGAGGTTTATCTTAGTAAAGTAACTAGCACCCTGAAGTTGGTCAAATAAGTCATCAATTCTGGGAAGTGGGTACTAGTTCTTGACTATCACTTTATTAAGCTGACAGTAGTCTATAGACATTCTAAAAGAACTATCTTTCTTATGCATGAATAGAACTGGTGCATTCCATGGGGAAACTTTGGGTCTGATAAACCCATTATCTTGGAGATTTTTCAGATATCCTTTTAATTCTTTGAGTTCTACTGGAGCCATTCTATATTGCATAATAGAGATAGATTAATTGTCTGGATGAAGGTTAATTTCTAAGTTAATTTCCCTTTCGTGAGGAACTTTGAGAAAATCTTTGGGAAAGTTACCTAGAAATTCACATGCTACTGATACTGAATCCAGATTGGGGGTCTCTGAACTAAAGTCTAGAACTTGAACGAGATAATAGACACACATCTTGGATATCATTTTCGTCACTCTAAGGTACGAAATAAGCTGACCCCTAAGTGCTAAAGTACTACCCCTCCATTCTATGGCAGGTTCATTCGGGAAGTAAAAGTTGACAACTCTATTTTTAAAGTCCACTAAAGCATAACATGAATGAATCCAGTCCACGCCGAGAGTGACGTCAAAATCGATCATCTCTAATTCTACTAAGTCTGTTAAAGTAGCTTTCTATGATTCTATAACCAGACAGTTCCTGTATACCTGCTGGGCTATGATAGATTTACTTACTGGGTAGAGTCTAAGAAGGACTCTACTAGGATTTTAAGACTGACTCCAAAGTTAACAGCTATATAAGAAGTTACAAAGGACAAAGAAGCTCCTAGATCTAGCAAAACATAAATATTTTAAATCATAAACTTGTAAATTACTAGTGACCACATTAGAGAACTTTCCTGATCCTATCGGGATTGGAGTGCGTAGATTCTATTTGGGTGCTTCCCACTGGTGTCACTGGAAGTGGCACCCTGCTGATTTGGGTGACCAAATTAAGTTGGGGGATGACTGAACAAACCCTGTAAAGCAGACTGAGGACAATATTTGATTCTATGACCTGGCTTGCTGCACCCTAAACATAAATCACGGCTAGCTCTACAGATAACCTTAGAGTTTCTGCCACACTTCTGGCGAAGCAAATTTGTTTGGGCAATGCTAACACTACCCTGAGGTTTAGGGATGGTGCCTTATCTTTATTAACATCTTTGAATTTTGGCACTAGAGTACTGGCTGAGGATAGAGCTAGAACTGAAGATTTTAGTAAGAACTAAGAGTGTTTACCACCCTTTGACTTAGGCTGAGTGAAGTTGAAGATACCTATTCTAGGTATCTTATTCTCCCTCACCTTCTCCTTAGTCTTAGCCTTTTCTATCTATTGGCCATAGACCATGAGCCTAGTTATTTCCATCTCTTTAATCAACATTGTAGTCCTACACTCTTTGACCACACTGTTCGACACACCAGACACAAAATTACTCATCTTAGACCTACTATCTTCTACCATATGAGAAGCGTATCTAGCTAACTAAGGTAAACTTGAGAGAATACTCCTTCACTATTATTTTACCTTTGTTCAAATTAAGTAAATCCAAAACCTTTACTTCCCTCAACTCCAGTGGGATGAACTTATCTAGAAAAGTAGTGGCAAACTTGTCCCATTCTATGGACCCTGCATCTACAACCCTCTTTTCCTTCCACTATTGGAACTATGAGTAAGCCATATCTTACAACTGATATACAGCCAACTCAGTACCCTTACTAGCAGTTACCCCTATAATATCTGAGACTTTTTATACCTAATCAAGGAATTTCTATGGGTCCTCATCGGACTTACACTTTATAAATAATGGGGGATTCATTCGAGTGAATTCTCAAATCCTAGAAGCAATATTATTGGCCACAGCGTTGGCCTATACAACAACTAAATGTTTATTATAGGTTGCCACAAAATGAGCTAAAGTGGTAAAAGCCGCTTTGAATTTTGCATGAGAAATATGTTCGTCCAGGAGATTTAGATGGATGAGAAGATGTGCTGGCTGGATTCCTGTTCTTCTTCCATTAGTTTTTTAGGGAGGCATATTCTATAAATTGAAGGGAATCTTGAATTGGACAATGCGTTTAACTGGAGATTATGCTCACTCATATGATATGAATACTGAAAGAAGGGAAACTTTTCCTAATGATTCCTCATAGCCTCTTGTCCATAAGTGAGGCACACTATACACCCATGCACAAGACTCTACTAGATCCAGCTTTCAGGATCCCTAGGACTCTTTTTAACCTTAGGCTGTAATTCTAAGTTTGTAATGCCTGATTATATACCTCGAATGTCACATGGTGCTTATGATCCCGAAGGACTACAAGCTAACTGATGACTTATACCTGCTGCAATGACTGAATAATAACACTATAATATTGAGGAAATTAGACTAAAACTACCATAAGGCTTATAACTGAAATCAAATACTGATTAATAAATATTAAAATTGAATACCTATCTAAAGTAGTTTAATCTAAAAACCTCTAACTGTCTGAATAGGTAGTTGATGGTATAAGACACTAAATAACTCCGACTACTAAAATAAACTTAGATAATAAAATAATAACTCCCTCCTAGAACTATAAGGACTCACCACTACGTAAGCTGTTGATAGTATAAGGTGCTAAGTAAGATTAAGAGCCCATACGTTTAAACCTATGATATGAGATATCATAGCTCAAACAAAGAGTATATGTTAGTACTTTGAATGTATTTGTATGCTAAGTGAGGTAGGCTGATATGCATGGGTTCATATGAATGAACAAAAACTGACTAAATAGTATGAATGCAACTGGAAGAGAGTACATGTATTGCTTAAACTACTGTATCTATTGAGTATGTACTGCTGCATATATAAAGATATACTGTATCTGAGATTATTACTAAAAATGAGTCTGATTTCTAATAATTGAGATACTAATATCTGAGATTAATGATAACTGCATTACTGATAATCAGTGACTATTTTTGATAGTCCTAATTCTGTAGTGCTGAACTGAGTTTTATACTGAGCTAGGTGTCTGTTTCTGATAGTTCTGATTCTATAGAACTAAACTGAGTTCTATACTGAGTTGAATACTGAAATTGAAATTATGGGAGGTAATCATCTAATCGACATGGCCCTCTCTAAACTCATTAGAGTCTAACCTATAACCCTATCTAGAAGGGTGTCAGTATTGCGCCACAAGTACAAACAAGTTGAAGAGTCGCCCTTATCTAGCAGGTGCCCTGAGTGAGAATGGTGGTACCCTCAACAGGAAGGTGTAACACCTTATCAACTCTCAACTGGCAGTTTGATATCCCAACCTATGCTGGCTATATAGTTTTGGAATTCAAGGAATGTTGCTATGGATCATACCCTAAATTGGCAGGTGAGCCCCAATCCGTGGGTTCAATCGGTGCTGAATCCTACTCCCAACTTGATAAACACTGAACTAATCACTAGATTGTATTAGGATGGACTGAACTATTATTGATCATATTAACTGACTAAATTGGACTGATTTTATAGAGTTCTGTGAGTGATCGAGTACTACTGTTCATGAAATAACTGAGACTATGTTGAAGTTAGTGTAATTATAGGCAAACAACTAGATTTTCAAATATTGAATACCCCTAAGACGTGATAGCATTAAAAGTAAACATGGTACAATCATTAAAATATAACACTAGTTTCTTATTCATAATACATCTGTTTAGAATTTTGTCAAACACTTAACATACATGAACGTGCACATGAATCGGACAACATAATAGCATGTCATGACTTTATTATCGAATTGACTAGAGCATTTTATCAAACACTTGGGGAGCATAATCAATGCACATGATAATAGCAAACAAATAAGCATCATGAATACAAAACCCAACTTGTAAATTAAGGGTTTAACATAAAGATCATATAAATCAACCTACATACTATCTAAATTTCATGAAATTCATAATTTATCATGGAATTAAACCAAGCAACATCATAGACGTCAAGACAATTTTTAGTTCAAACATATAAATCATGAATTAATAAGCTTATAGTTTTAAAAAGAGTTGGTAGACTTCATGGGTGAAAGGAACCCATGAATGAATACCTAACATACCTTGATAATAAAATTTATCAAAATTTGTGGTGTGTTCTTGAAGATTTAACTTGAAGTTGAATGCCTTAGGGTTTGTCTTTGAGAGAAATTTAAGAGAATTTAGGAGAAAGTAAGTGAGTTTTTCTCGTAGGAATTATTAATCTTGTGTTTACGGCTGAAGAGAAGTAGGAAAATAACCTAAATACCCCTCTGGATGTAGACCTTTAATTTCTAAAAACGTGCCCAACAATGCACAAATTGATGCACCGCATCAATGGGGTTGACGTGATGCATCGAGATCACATTGGCTTACTGGAATTTGCACTGGACGATAGGGAAAAATAACTATCAATGCGATAGGGGATTTAATGCATCGACATCACATCGATCCAGTATTTTGTACTCCCAAACGTGCTTCAAACGATGTTAAAAAAATTCAAAACTCGTCCGAGAACACCTGCTGACATTCTTGATCATGAATCAACCTAAAAAATCAACACTTTAAGATCGTAAGGCTCAAAAATAAGTTCATAGAAATATCGAGGCCAAAATAAGACTAAGTGTCAATACTTAGCTAATTTTATTCTAAGTCTGGGACTTCTTTTAATCCTATAAAGGACTGAGTTAATCTTGGAATTTTTATGGAGTCTTACAGGGGGAGAAGTAAAGCACCTTGGATTTTTTCCCTTGAAAATTTCTTGAGCCTAAAGCTCTCTTCCTTGGATATGACTTGACCCCTAGAGACATAAAGTGTCTTGATAACTCATTGGGATGAGTCATAGCCAAATAAGTAAGTTGGAGGTTTGACTCTACTCTAAGTATGAGTGGATCACTAAGAGCAATAATAATATCTGAAGAGTTATTTTATGCCATCGTTGAGTGTCCAGTGTGTACCCCAATTTATGTTCTATGTTGACAACGACTGGACCATATGAGTCTTAGGGTCTTATTATAAATGGTTTGGCTGAGTTGTAAGGTCAAAAGTGTATGGGGGTTCTAGTCACTGTCTTGGTTACGACTCGTGGTAATGAGTCGTATGGTATGGTTAAAAGTCGATGGTTTACTTATAGTCAAAGGAAACACTTTTTCAATTTGTAAGTTGAGGGCGCTCTGGACATTTACAACTTAAACCCCTTGGGCCCTACGACTTAAAGACTTTTTTGGGACTTCACTATCACATTATTCCTAATAAAACACCCCTAAAATTCTCTCTCAAACTGTCCGTTTAAGTTAAGGCTAGAGTTTTAAAGGAAGTGGTTATCTAGGGTTTTAAGGGTGCTATCTCTTCTAAATTTTTTGATATTTTAGGCATGTTACTCTTTCCTTATTGTCAATTTTGTAAAAGCATATGATTTAAAGTATTGTTCATGAGATATTGATATTGGGTTTTGAACTATGGGTTGAGGGTTTTAAACATAAATTGCTTAAATGCTTTTTTCATTATGTTTATGAAACTATTGTGCTTAAATTGATGGTTGGTAAATGCATTGGGGTGCATGGGAATGGTGGATGGAAATATTGGTACAAAGGAATCTCGAAATTGATTGTTTGGTATGGAAATCGATAATAACCTCAACCCACTTGTATAATTGATTTTGGTTTATAGATTATCACTTGGCTTGGATTGTTTCTTGAAACTAATGCATGGTATAAATGGCTAAATGGTTAGGGAATGATTATGAAAATCTTGCGGCGTGCACGAGAATCCCCCAAGTGATTTTTGTAATGGATTCTAAAGGATACTATTTATATCTGTAACTTAAAAGAAATTCAAAACTAAAAATTTAGATTTTTGCTCCTTTAGCTGACGACATTTATGATGACTTATCACAAATATAATGACATGTGTGACGACATATGTGATGACATGTGTGATGAATTTTCAAAAAATGTCATCAACTCCTCTTCAACTTCTATGTTTGCTGTCTTTGGCTGACAACAAGTCATGGCAGCTTATCAGTAAGTTGATAACTTATTAAAAAATGTTGTCAACTCCTCTTCAAATTCCATGTTTGCTACCTTCGATTGATGATAAGTCCTGACGACTTATCAGGAAGTTGACGACTTATCAAAAAAATTTCATAAACAATTATTCACCTTTTTTGTTTTATGCCTATGTGTGACGACATGTTCTGATAACTTATCACAGATCTGATAGCTTATCAGAACAAGTTGTCAGATGAAATCTTTAGAACTTAATTTCTTGCACCTTTTATCACATATCATCCTTCTTAATGTAGCTTTCCTATATGTTCATGCATCTTGACTTTCCTACAAAATCACAAGAAATACCCTAAAAACAATGATAGTTACTTAAGAACTTATATTTATTCAATGTTAAATGTCTTAAATGTGCTAACAGAAGGCCAACACATTAGATACCCATCATAATTAGGCCCTAGTTTGAGTCGTGATAAGCTTGGTATTAGAGCTAGGTACAAGGTCTTTGGGTGTCTACAAAGTTATGTTAAGTAGAGCAGATTTTATAGGTGTGCAGTGCACCACACTTATAGGGGGAGGGTATAATGCATTTAGGAATGTTTCCCATTATTGTGTTCTATTTTTGGATATAGAGTCAGGTGTCATGAATTCTTCTATTTTTTTACACATATTTTAGATCATGACTCATAGATTTGATATTTGTATAAATTCTTATGGTCCCTATATCCTACCTGAAGACAATGTGGAGGGAACTCACCCTACTTATAAAGTGTTCACCTGGTCTAGGGTCTCTTCTTCTAATTATGCTACTTCATATGAGGTTCTACCAGTCCCCACTATTCCTCTTCAAGATTCAATGGCTAGAGACACTCATTAATTGATGCCCAAGGGAGATATCTCTACTGCAAATTTCTGTCAGTCTATTTAAATGCTTTCCCAATTAGTGGACTCATAGTCTAACCAGTTTGATTGTGTTAGTTTTGTTGCTCTTTCATAAGGGTCACTCAGGTTGGACAATTTAAGAATTCGAATTCCCTAATCTTTATAGTCACTAAGGTTGAGGAATATCCTCTAGGGTTCACTGATAAGATAGAAAAGATCTTTAAAGTGATGCGTGATACTAATTTTATGGATTTAAAGTGTCATATATTAATTAAAAGATATAGCTTATCAGTGGTATAAGGAGTGGGAGAAGTTAAGAGGTGATGATGCTGAGTTAGTAGTATGGGATGATCTTTTCGCTGCTTTTCTTGATCATTTCCTTACTCAAAGAGTTAAGGGAAAAAATCTAAGGAGTTTGTGAACCTGAAGTAGGGCAAGGTTAGTATGAAAGAGTATACCCTAAAATTTAAGTAGCTGTCTTGTTATGCCCTAGAGTTGGTGTATAACATGAGATCCAAGATGAAGTAGTTTGTATTTTGACTTGTACAAGAGTGTAAGGCTACAATGTTGATCAAGGATACAGACATCTCAAAACTTATGGTTTATATATAGCAAGTGCAAGATGAGAAAAAAAGATAGGTAAAAATGAGGAAAGGCAGAATAAGAAGTTTAGATATTTAGAGTATGATGTAGGTCAATAGAATAGTGAGAGAGATGGTAGATAGTAGAAGTTCTATCATATTCGATAGATAGTGCTCCATATCCTAAGATATCCAGTAATTATCATTTTCAAGCTAGTGGTAGTCCTAAGGCACATGGTGCCTAGTCTCTTGATAGTGGAGCTTATTCATCCCTACCTTATCCTCCTTTCCATTTTTGTAGGTAGCTTCACTGTGGTTATTGTTAGGATAGGAGAAATTTGTGATTTATTTATGGTCAAGTTGGTCATATGTAGCAAGATTGTCCCTTAGCTAAAGTTGTCACTAGAGCCAATACAATCCCAGTTGCCACTTCTTTGGCTTTGGAACCTAAGGGCTCCACTTCAGGTACCAACACTAGCCTTAATCGTCTTCATACACTTACTAATCACCAAGAATTAGAGGGAATACTTAAAGTTGTTACAGGTTTGTTACAATCCTCTCTCATGATGCTTATTATTTAGTTAATCTGGGTTCTACCATATCCTATATGACTCCTTATATGTCTATACGCTTTGGTTTGATCCTAAAAATATTTTCATCTTTTTTCTGTGTCTAATCCAGTGGGTTATGCTATAGTTGTTAAAAAAAATCTATAGGGGTTGTGTGGTGCTTATATTTCATATAGCGACTTTGGCAGATTTGATTGAGCTTGATGTGGTGGATTTTGATGTAATCTTAGAGAAACATTAGCTTCATTCTTGCTATGCATCTCTATATTGTAGTACACAGAGGTCAGTTTCCATTTCATATTACAATTGGAGAGGAGTTCCGTAGTGCCCAAAAAGAGGTTTATTTTCTATGTTAGTGCTCAGAAAATAATTTTCAAAGGGTGTCAATATAATATAGTTTAGGTTAAGCATTCTAATCCTGAAAATCCCTCTTTTCTATCTATCCTTGTGGTTAATAAATTTCTTAAAATATTTTTTGATGATCTAAATGAAATCACTCTCGATAGGGAGATATATTTTTGGATTGATCTTTTATTGGATACCCATCTTATTTCTATTCCTCCTTATAGAATGGCTCTAACTAAATTAAAGGATCTAACAGAGCAATTGCAGGATCTTCTTAATAAGAGTTTCATTTTCCCTAGTGTCTCTACATAGGGTTCTCCTATAGTTTTCGTGCAAAAGAAATATGGGTCTCCTTGGATGTATAAAGACTATCGCCAGTTGAATAAGCTGACGGTTAAGAACAAGTACTCTCATTCTAGGATTGATAATCTTTTCTATAAACTTTAGGGTACTTGATATTTTTCTAAGTTTGATCTCTGTTCGGTCTATTATTAGCTAAAATTTAGGTATGTTGATATTTTTAAGATGCTTTCTGAACTCAATATGGTCATTATGATTTCCTGGTTATGTCATTTGAGTTGACTAATACTCCAGCTACGTTTATAGATCTTATGAATTGGTTGTTCAGAAAGTTCCTAGATTTGTTTGTTATTGTCTTCATTGATAACCTGTTGGTGTACTCTAAACGTGAGGAGGATTATGCCAATCACCTCTGACTTGTGTTGTAGACTCTTACGGGTAAGAAGTTGTATGGGAAATTTTATAAATATGAACTTTGGCTGAATGTTGTGACTTTTATTGGGCATGTTTGTTTTAGTAAGAGGATCAAGGTGGATCCACAGAAAGTTTAAGTAGTTAAGAATTGGACTAGACCTATGACTCCAACTGATATTTGGATTTTCTTTGTCTTGGCAGGTCATTATAGGACGTTTCTCTTATATTGCTGCTCCGTTGACAAGATTGACTAGAAAAAAGGTTAAATTTTTATGGTTCGACGCTTGTGAAAGTAGTTTTGAGAAGTTGAAGGCTAAGTTGTCTTTTACTCCTCTTTTGCTCTACTTAAGGGTACTAAGGTTTTTATTATGTATTCTGATACATACCGTATGAGACTAGGTTGTGTATTAATGCAGCATGGTAAGGTAGTGGCCTATGGTTCTAAACAACTTAAGGTTTATTAAGGGAATTACCTATCTCCTGATATAGAGTTGGAGGTTATGGTTTTTACTTTGATGTTTTGGTGTCATTATTAGTATAGGGTGTATGTGGATATTTATTTGGACCATAAGAGATTATAGTATGTGTTTACGTAAAAGGAATTAAATCTCAGGTAGATGGGATAGCTCGCATTACTTAAGGATTATGACATAAGTCTTCACTCTCTCTAGGTAAAGCTAATGTAGTTGCGGATACTCTTAGCAATTTGTCAATAGGGAGCTTATTTCATGTTGATGTGGAGAAAAGAGGATTGATGAATGACATTCATAGGTTGGCTAACTTAGGAGTATTTTTTGAATCTGAGGATGTGGTAGTGATTATTTAAGAAGTTGGTAAAACATCTCTTAGTTCCAAAGTGAAGGAGTAGCAGGACTTAGATCCTATACTTATACAGATTAAGGAAGATACGTGTCTACAAAAGGTTATGCATTTGACATTTGGGGAGATGGCATATTAAGGTATCTAAAAAGATTATGTGTTCCTAATATTGTTAGGCTATGGGAAAGGATTTTGACTGAGGTTCATGTCGAGATATATTGTTTATCTGGGTTCAACTAAGATGTAACATGAATTAAAGGAGATCTATTAGTGGAACAATATAAAGAGGCATATGGCAAATTTTGTTGCTAAGTGTATGGTTTGTCCATAAATCAAAGTTGAACACATGAGGCTAGGTGGCATTTCTCAAGTGATAGAGTTTCCCATGTGGAAGTAGAAGATGTTACATATGGATTTCTTTATAGTCTTTCCATAGTCTCGAAACCAGTATTACTCAGTATATGTCATTACAGATAGGATGACTAAGTCTGCTCACTTCTTGCCTATGAGGACTAACTAAACTCGAGAGTATTATGCTAAGTTGTTTATTCAGGAGGTTATCAAGTTGCATGGAATGCTTGTGTCAATCATTTCAGATCGAGGTACACAATTTTCTTCTTACTTTTGGAATTCATTCCAGAAAGCTTTTGGTACTAAGGTGAACCTTAGCACCGCTTTACACCCTCAGATGGTGGATAAGTGGAATAGAATATTCTGACTTTAGGGGATATTCTAAGGGTCCACGTGATTGATTTTTAAGGTAGTTGGGTTGATCATTTATCTCTTATTGAGTTTGCATACAATAGTAGTTACCATTCAACTATTTAGATGGCTTCTTTCAAGGCTCTATATGGTAGGAGGTGTAGGTCTCCTATTTTATGTTTTAAGGTTGGTAATACTAGGTTGTTTGGTGCTCACTTTGTTCAAAAATCCATGGAGAAGGTGAGGGTGATTAGAGAAAGGCTTAAGACTACCTAGAGTTTCCAAAAGTCCTATGCATATGTGAAGTGGAGGAAGTTGGAGTTCAAGGTTAGTGATTTGGTGTTCTTTAAAGTATCTCCTATAAAAGGAGTCATGAGGTTTGAAAAAAAAAAGCTCTGTCCTCGTTATGTTGGCCCGTACCAGATTTTGAGGAGACTTTGGAATGTTGCTTATGAGTTTGAGTTTCCCACAAGTTTAGCTTCTATTCATCCCATTTTCCATGTGCCAATGCTGAAAAAGTGTAGGGTAATCCTTCTATGATTGTTCTTGTAGAGAATATTGGTGTCTCAGATTCTTTGTCTTATGAGAAAGTCCTTGTGGAGATATTGGATAGGCAAGTTCGTACATTAAGGACTAAGGATGTATCTTTGATAAAAATGCTTTGGAGAAACTAAAAGGTGGAAGAATCCATATTGGAAGATGAAGAAGACATGATGGCCAAATACTCAGTCTTTCTTAGTCTTTCTTTTTGGGTTGGACAAAAATGTTTAAGGTATGAGTTTCATTCTTTCTTATCGCTGTTTGAATTTTGTCTTAGTTCCCAGCTGCATTTTCTATGTTATCATGCTAATGGCAACCCTAGCTTCTCATTCGGGGATGAATGATCCCGGGGGGATAATGTAATACCTCAGGTTTTGGACTCTAAAATTGTTGGAGTGTTGACAATACTGCCATGACTACGACCTAGGTGAATAATCATTATCACTTATCTCAAGTCTTAGGGTGGGAATCATTGCCACAATAGTAAGTTTACCCAAGGTTTCTAGTTTGATCACAACTCTTAATCATGGGTTGTTCAGTCAGGTCAGGAGCTGTGGTGAGTGACTCATGACCATAGCAGTAAGGGGTCAGAAATTTGATCCCAGGTAACGAGTGTAGGTAACGACTCATGGTGTGACTTCATGAGTTGTAACTTGACCTCTGATATCTGGGCCTAATTTTTCCTGCAGGTTTTAATTGGGGCCTCTTTAGTCTTTTCCTACCTATACACTATTCCCTAAGAGTTAAAAACATTTAAAGGACCCTTTCATCAGTTATAATAATCAAACATTACTTTTTCCTCTCTAAATCCCAAGTCAAGAGAAAATTAGGGTTTACAAGAAATTTAATCTTCAAACTTCAAACTTTGGGTTTCTTAAACATTCTTGGTTTTCTCAGGAATGTCGCTCATCCCTAACTTGATATCTGTACTATGGCATATGGTCTAATCATTATTCATGGGATATAATTGTGCATTTGAAATTGGGTAGAGGGTTTTGGGTTGTTTGTTGTTGAATTGTTTTCCCATGCTTTGAATATGTCATTTATGCTTGATAAATGGTTTTAAGATGGAATGGATGCACTTTTGTAGTAATTTAAATAGGGAACATTGGTTTCCCTAAATCAATGGATTTTGGCTTGGAAATTGGTATTAACCTCAACCTACTTTTCATAACTTTTGTTTTAAATATGGAACTTTCTTGGTTTAACCTACTTTTGAAACTATTCTATTACATTAATGGACAAACGGGTAAAAATGGATGAAAGGCCATGGTGGCCATGATTTTTGATTTTTAAATGAAAGTTGGGAGTCAAATTGGTTAATCTGACTGAATAACATAACTGGATTACCATGCTAGCATGATTGGTATGATGATACCAAGTGGTGAATTCCTTAATAAATGACTCTTGGTTTAATAGTTGGGATTATGTACAAATGTTTTAATTTAGGCTTAAAGGGGGTTGTGTAGCTCGTTGTGAAGGTGGAGGTCTAGGGGGACTAACACTAGAAACCATGTTTTCCAGCATAGGGGTCTATATGACCATGTTCTTGATTCACACATGATATTTTTGGGATGGATAGATCCTTGGTGTCTATGGGCCTCCTTTGGATTTCCTAGGTTTGTATAGATAACACACACTAGGGCCCTTTTGGCAGGGAGAGCTGAATCCATATGGACTATGGATGCCCTTAGGATTGATTGAGCTATATAGTCTAGGTTAATGTTTTTAAACTCTTATGTTCATGACCCTTTACCTTATATAGGAATCCTATATATGTATATATGAATATGTAAATGTGTTTTTGACTGACTTTGGCCATGACATTATTTTATCATTTTTCCTAAGTTATATGCCAGTGTTATCCCACTGGCCATCTCTTGACGCTACATCATTTAATGATGTTGGGTCTTACTATTTTTATGTTATTCCTATTTAGCTTTAGATAGTTCAGATATTGGTTGAGTTGTTGTGAAGTGGTAAGCCTCCATCATTCAAAAAGCTTTACTATTTCATTAGGTTTCTTTTCAGCTTTGGTAATTTTGAATTCTCTATAATGGTCGGGGGCATATCCCAACCTAGTTTGGTACTTTGGTATTTAGAGGCTTTTGTGGACAAGTGTGGGTTGGATGTACATTTTGATTCTTAGTCTTTCTTTGTCTTATCTACATTTATTCTATCTATGGTTATCTTCAACTATTTTTCTTTATTGTGTTCAGGAAGTTATGTTAAGGGGATGGTCTCTGGCACATGGCGGTCTTGAGATACCCATCTTGACTAGGCCCTGGTTTGGGTCGTGACATGACCATAACCTCAAGATCTGGGAATCCTTATCATAATCCACTAAGTATGTAGTAAACTTATTCTATGGTTCATTAATCTCAACAATACCTAAATACTAGCAACCTACGGTAATAGGATCCTAGAAGCATAATTGGTATTTCACCTTATGGGTCAATTCACCCATCTAATCCCCAAACTTCTATATTCTGTTCTAAGTCATAATGTTCTACCTAAAATCAATCTTAAAATTCTTATTTAATGCAATATATGCAACACATAATCTTATGGAGAAGAGCAAATAAAATATTACCTCAAAGTTGAACCACAAATCCTTGAATCATCCACAAAATTTCTGTCATTACTCAACAATCTTGAAATGCCACCATGATATCATAATCGTAACTACACATAATTAGGAGTCACATAAGACATCTATTGCCATATAATGGGTTAAATAATATTTTGGTGAAGAACAAGCCGGCGGGTCTCGTAAACCGAATCCAAAATTGAACCCGTTATGAGATCCCTCAAAGGACAAAGAAGTTGTGTTCAAAAGTTGAGCACAAACAGAGCACAAATTGGGTCTCAAGTCAACCATTAAAGTTTAGGAATTCAAATCCCTAATTTCTAAGAATTTATCAAGAAGTTGAAGGAATATTACCATGAATTCAAAAGTAAAATATTGAATAATCGATAACCAAGCTCCCCCAATAATCTACAAGCTTCAATCTGAAGCACTTTCAACTTCTAGAGTTTAGTTCTCTTGGAAATAGATGATAAAATGGTAAAAAGGGGCTAAGAAATGGGTAATTATACCAATACTAGGTTCTCAGGTCTTCTATCGGGACTCGATGTTTGCGATCCCCATACATGGCAATAGTTTTAAAAGTTATTGTTGTGATATTTCCCCATTGCAATCATGGCCCTCCGAATAGGTAAATGAGTCATGTTTGTAACCTAAAGTTTCATAATCGCGGCACTTATTACCCTCCTTAAGGAGTCACGATCGTGGCTATATCTATCCCAATCACAATGAAATTGAAATATTAGATACATCTGAGACTTGGAAATTGGCAAATTCTTGAATATTAGATAAAGAATTCAGCATATGTTTATTATTGGAAGATAGATTTACGACTGAAAGATAGACTAGGGAGATAGGAGATAAGAAACAAGAAGATATTACATTAGCTAAGTGCACAAAATTACAAATATAGTTTTCTAGATGACTAGGAATCATATATTCTCGAGTTGATATCATAAGTGAGGAAATAATATTTGTGGAAGAAATAGAAGGATGTACCTGGTCTATGAAAATAGGAGGAACATGAGATTGAACTGATTCACGATAATTAGAGTAAATTAAGGTTGAACTTGGTCCACAGAAGTAGATACAGGAGGCAAAGAAGAAGTGATAGATGAGAGAGATGGGATGCTTTGATTAGTGTCAGCATTATCACCAGAATTAGTAGTTGGGGTTGATGTATGGACATGAAAGTAGGATTCATTTGATTTACAAGAAGCAATAGAAAAGATATTTTCATGAAACATAACATCTCTAGAAACAATGATTTTCTTCATATTTCCATGTGGATATCCCAAAAAGACACATGCAGTGGTCCTTGGTGCCAACTTCGACCTTGGAGAGGATAAAGTGGTGACAAAACATAAGCATCCAAAACATTCAATATTCGAATAGTTATTATTGGTCTTGAAAATGACGTCAAAGGGTGTTTACTTTTTAAGGATTTTTGAATAAAATCTACTGATTAGACAAGTTGTAGCAAAAAAACATTCACCCTAATATTGAATGGGCAGATGTAGCTAGTACAAAAGAGCCCTAGATGTTTCTAGTAAATGCCTATGTTTTCGTACTACCACATTATTTTTTTGTGGAGTAGATACATATCAAGTTTGGTATTGAATTCCTTTAGAAATAAAGTATTCTAAGTGTGTTGAGCCAATTCTCAATCCAAGAACATTGCCAGGCCTTATGTAATACCCCATATTTTTTCTAGCTTAATTTTGTCCTTAGAATGTTAAGGAATAGCTTCTAAAATGAATATTATTTTATTTTATATGGAATTTTCCATATTTATACCTTCCATAGTGTGGGAAATTAAATAATCTTTCAATCGATACCAAATTCTCCCAAATCCAACTTTTGGTGAAGAAGTTAGGGCAATTTTAGTAAGCAGAGTGCCAATTGGGAAGTTTCACCACATTACGATGATGGTCAAAATGAAATTACAAAGTCTCACCCAAAAGCTCCGCATGCGGAGAGTTTCCAGTTCTCAATTGTCCCTTATCCAGTGAGCCATCGCGATAGTGGCGTATCGCGTTGGCCTTTTACATTGGGATTTTGTTTCTACTTTCTAGTTCTGTTTAGTAGTTTAAAGGGGGTATATTGGTCATTTCCCAAGCCCTAATCCATCTAAAACATGATATTAAACCAATTTTAAGCCTATTATGTTAGTTATTCATCAATTTTCCCTCAAACAAAAACAGTAGAACTCAAAAGCTTCTTCTCCAAGAAATTAATTCCATCATTGTTTCTATAAGAAAGCTCAAAATTGAGAATTCCCAAGACAAGATAATCAAGAACTCATCTTCAATAACTCAAAGAGGAATAAATAATTTAAGATTTCTTCATCTAATCGTCTACCAAGGTAAGTGGGGTTTATGAACAAGGATTTTCTTCCATCCTTATGCCTAAAACCAAGTTTTAATTACAAATTAATATGATTATTGAATGATTATACATGAGTTTTGAATTAGGGTTCATGCCCAATATTGTTATTTTCTAGATTATTAGATTTCAAGTGTTTTTAGAAGGTGAATTGCATGTCCAATTTCATTATTTCATGCCCATTTCAATAAATAATTTCATGTCCATTACTATTTAAAGATAGATGATGCTTTAAGCATCTTATGATCAGATTTATTTTAGATTAATAGAAAATCTTAGATCTTTTGATCCTCAATTTACTTAAGGAATCAACTTTGCATATTTATTACATATTATAGATTTGGGATTAGTGTGCCCTATCTATCATAGAACTATGTAGCAAACATAGGTACGGATTATTAGATTATTCCCATTCCAATATGGATGGCAGACGTAGATTGTGATCGATCACATAGGCAGTAGGTTATACTCCTTGGCAAGAGTATGACATCTCTCCCTAATGTGACGTTTTCTCCTTAGGATGAAGAGACGTTGGACAATATGTTAGCTCACATTGTTTATGTCAGCTAGAAGAACCTCTCTGGTAGTTAAAGTAGAACATTAACAGAAAAGCTTTTAAGAAAACTAAGTGTAAAGGCTCACAATTTTATTTAGATTATGCTTTACAGAAAGATAAGAGTTACTGATTGCAGCTTTCAGATTTCAGACTTAGAAGTGACTCCTTTCTACACTTAGACATAATTATTTAAAAACATAGTACTATTACAACTTTTAGAATTAAATGTGCTGGCTCACTAGATTTACAAAGTATGATTTATTATTCATGATTACAGATTTTATATTTAAGATATTCCAGCTTATGTGGGTCATTTACATTTAGTAGGCACTGTTTTACAAGCTATGATAATTAGATAATATTTTACTTATGCACTTCACCCTCATATAGTCAGTACATCCTTAAAGTACTGATCCACATATATGTCTATGTGCTATATTGTCTCATAATGTTTGTTCAGGTGCTCAGTATGAGCAGCGTAAGTAGTTCAAGCATCTCCATCTATATCCGATAGTTGGTGAGTCCTCATATTTCAAGGTCTTATTTATTCAGATTTAGTAGCTTATCAGTTTATATAATTTACTATTCTTTTTAGACAGTTCGAGTTAGCTGGGTGTTTGTCCCAGTGACTCTCTAGTTATTAGTAGTAGATGCTTTTTAGACTGCTAGTTTTGATTCATCTTATTCAATATTGAGATTTCTGACATTTTTTGTGGTATTATATTCAGATAGTTTTTCATATTTAGTAAGACTTCTATGTCTATATTTCTTTTATTATGAGATTCAAATTTAGTAATAGGCAGACAGGGTTAGCTTAAGGTTATTTATAGTCTTGAGCACTGTGTGACATATCGATATCATATATTGTGGAATTACAAACTTGGTATTAGATCCTAAGGCTTATAAGACTCTTAGGAAGTCAAATAAGCGGCGTTACCTATAGTCTTGATTATGGGTGTGACACGCGCCATATTTTTTTGCAAGGGGCTACAGGATATTCTTAGGAAATCATCTCTTTCTTTCATGATCTATCATTCTTATAGTGTCTCTCTATACATTTAACTAGTGCTATTACATGATAGTTTAAAATACCTCATCGTCGAGCTAATGCACTCAAAAATAGAAACCAACCATCTCAGCCCATAGATCATTTTAATGAAAATATATCCTATGCTGAGTTTTAGGCTAGATTTCATGCTTTGTCCAAAGTTGTAACTGCTAATGTTCAGGGCTACCATCAAGTTGCAGTCCTAGTTTAGTATATTGAGGATTTAGGAGCAGCTAGAATCATAGATTTCTTGAGAATGAATCCGCCAGAGTTCTTTGGGTCAAAAGTAGTTGAGGACACACAAATTTATTTAAATGAGGTGAAGAAGATTACCCAGATTATGCATGTTTTTAAAGAGAAGAATGTAAAGTTAGCATCCTATAAATTGAAAGATATAGCATATGATTGGGTAGTGATATGGAAGAATAGTAGAGGTGAGAATGCTGCTCCTATGAGTTAGTAGGTTCTTCCTATATGAGATAAGAGAAGCTAAGATACAAAAGTTTGTGAACTTGAGGCAGGGCTCGATAATAAAGAAGGAGTATTGTCTTATCAGTTGTCTAAGTATGCCCTTGATATGATGGGTGATCCTAGGGCAAGTATAAGTAAGTTTGTCCTTGTAGTATTTAGCTTAGTTTACAAGGAATGTATGATTACCATGCTTATTTGAGACATGGATCATGCTAGATTGATGATTTATGCTCAGCAGAATAAATCAAAAAAGTTGAAGAAAAGAGAGAGAGAAAACCAAAAGGCTAGAATAGGATAGTTTGAGTATGGCCAGGCTAGGTCTCAAGAGGGAAATAGTTCATAATTTTAGAATCATTCATCTATGCCAGCACCATCTTTATCTAGTTCTCCCACTCCCAGAGGTAGGCACGAGCAGTGGGGTAAGCCTTCTATGTCCAGATCATACAATAGTATGAATGGTAGGCCTAGTTATCCTCCTTATGCTAGGTGTGGTAAAAGTCATCCAGGTTTATGTGTAGCTGGACAGAAAGGTTGTTATGGTTGAGGTAAGTTGGGTCATGGAATTATAAATTATCCGCATGCTAATTTAGGAAATAGTGATAGTCGTCCTCAGACTTAGGATACTAGTGCACCAACTCTTTTAGGTCGACCGGTCTTTCCTCAGGTCACATCATCTACTACCTGTGGCAGTCAATACCAGAATTGGTTTTATGCTTTACTATCTCATCAATAGTAGGAGGATTCATTAGATGTTGTTACTGGTATGCTTCATGTCTTTCATCTAGATATTTGTGTGTTGTTGGACCCTGGGTTGAGTTTCTCTTATGTGACCCTATTAGTTGCAGTGAATTTTGAAATAAGTCCTAAAAAGATCCCTGATCCTTTAATTGTTTCTACCCTAGTGGGTGAGTTAGTTATTTCCCAACAGATCTATAGAAAATGTCCTATCACTGTGCTTTATAAAATTATGTTAGCAGACTTAATAGAATTAGATATGGTTGACTTCGATCTTATTATTGGTATGGATTGGCTCCATTATTGTTATGCCTCCATAGATTATCGCACTTGAGTAGTGAAGTTCCAGTTACCAGATGAGCCAGTAATTGAGTGGAAAGGTAATTTAGTATCTCCCAACTGTCATTTTATATCCTATCTTAAAGCCAGAAAGTTGATATCCAAAGGGTGTACCTATCATCTAGTTCGAATCAAAGACACTAAGTCTGAGACTTCAACAGTTCAGCCAGTCAGTGTAGTTAATAAGTTTCATGATATTTTTCCTAAAGATTTGCCAGGGGTACCTCTCAATAGGGAAATAGAATTCAGTATTGACCTTCTCCCAAATACTCAGCCTATTTCTATTCCCCCATGTCATATAGCTCCCATCAAGCTTAACGAGTTGAAAGATCAGCTCAAAGATATATTAGACAAGGTTTTATAAGGCCTAGTGTTTCTCCATGGGGCGCTCCCATCCTATTCATGCGAAAGAAAGATGGTTCTTTGCGTATGTGTATATACTATCACCAGCTGAATAAAGTTATAGTAAAAAACAAATATCCTCTTCCTAGAATTGATGACTTATTTGAACATCTTGAAGGTGCAATTTATTTCTCAAAGATAGACCTTATATTTGGCTATCATCAGCTTAGAGTAAGGTAATGTGACATTCCAAAGACAACTTTTAGAACTCGTTATGGTCATTTTGAGTTTCTAGTCATGTCCTTTGGGCTAAAAAATGCCCCACCAGCCTTCATGAACTTGATGAAAAGCGTGTTCAAACAGTATTTAGACATGTTTGTTATAGTCTTTATTGATGATATTTTTGTCTACTACCATAGTGAGGATGATCATGTAAACCATCTTAGAATTGTGTTACAAACTCATAGAGATCACCAATTGTTTTCCAAATTCAGTAAATGTGCATTTTCACTATGGTCAGTATCTTTTCTTGGTCATATTATTTTCAGTGAGGGTATTGGAGTTGATCCCCAAAAGACAGAAGCCGTAAGAAATTATCCTAAGCCTATCTACATCAGACATTAGAAGTTTCTTAGGCATAGCTAGTTATTACAAATGTTTTGTTGAGGATTTCTTGTCTATTGAATCTTCTATGTCTAGATTGACCCAGAAGAAAGATAAGTTTCAGTAGTTAGATTTCTATGAGAAGAGTTTTCCGAAGTTGAAGACTTGACTCACCTCAACCCAGGTTTTAACGTTACCTGATAGTACATATTGTTTTTTGGTGTATTGCCATGCCTCTATAGTTGGTTTGGGTTTTGCTTTGATGCAGAGAGGTAAGGTCATAGCTTATTACTCTAGAAAACTTAAGCCTCACAAAAATAATTACCCAACCCATGATCTTGAGTTTGCTGTAGTTGTGTTTTCTTTGAAAATCTAGACACATTATTTGTATGGGTACATGTTGATGCATTTACGGATCACAAAAGCTTGCAGTATGTATTTACTCAAAGGGAGTTGAATCTTCGTCAAAGAAGATAGTTAGAAATGTTGAAAGATTATGATATGAGTGTGTTGTATCATCTGAGCAAGGCCAATATAGTGGCAGACGCCCTGAGTAGATTGTCTATGGGAAGTGTTGCTCATGTGAAGAATGATAAGAAGGATTTATTTTTGGAAGTTCACTGGTTAGCTAGATTGGACTTGAGATTGGTTGATTTAGCTGAAAGGAATGTTTGGGTTATGAGTAGTTCCGAATCTTCTCTAGTTTCGAAAGTGAAAGAAAAGTAAGATGAAGATTTAGTTTGGTCAAACTGAAGGAGTCAGTTAAAGACCAAAAGATGGAGTTTTTATCCAAAGGGGGAGATGGGGGTTTGAGATACCAGAGTAGATTGTGTGTGCCATGTGTTGATGATTTGAGGCAGTGGATTATGTCTAAAGCGCATGGTGCACCTTATTCCATTTTTCTAGGTACCACCAAGATGTACAACGACTTGTGAGAAATCTATTTATGGGGTGGTATGAAAAGAGATATACAGAGTTTGTTGCTAAGTGTGCAACTTGTCAACACGTTAAGGTTGAGCCCTATTGACCTGATAGTAAATTACAAAAGTTTTATAGGGGTACTCAGTTTGCCTCTTAGTTTGTGAAAGCCTTTCAGAAGGGTCCTGATACCCAAGTGTACCTTAGTTTAGCCTTTCATCCACAGATAGATGGTCAGGCAGAAAGGACCATTAAGACACTATATGATATGTTGAGGGCGTATGTTCTTGATTTCAAAGGTAGTTTGGATGAACATTTGCCATTGATTGAGTTCGCCTGTAATAAGAGTTACCATGCTAGTATTCAGAAGGCTACATTTGAAACTCTTTATAAGTGGAGATGTAGATCATTAGTTGGTTAGTTCAAAGTAGGTAAGTCCGCCATTATTGGGCCAGACATGGTGTTTGAGGCCATGGAGAAAGTTCAGCTAATTAGCAAGAGATTAAAAATAGGGCAAACTTTTTAGATAACTTATACAGACATAAGAAGAAGATATCTTCAGTTTGAGGTTGATGATCTTGTGTATTTGAAAGTTTCACCCATGAAGGGGGTGCAGAGATTTTGTAAGAAGGGGAAGCTTACTCCACCGATATTTAGATCCCTTTTGTATGTTGATCCATGTTGGGAAGGTAGTGTATGAGCTTGAGCTACTCGCAGATTTATCTTCAGTTCATCTAATATTTTATGTGTCCTTGTTGACGAAGTGCATGGATGATTCAGCCGTTATAGTTCCTCTATAATCTACAGATATTCAAAATAGCCTTTCTTATGAAGAAGTTCTAGTAGAGATTCTTAATCATCAGATCCGTAGACCAAGGAAAAAAGAAATTCCCTTGGTCAAAGTTCTGTGGAAAAATCATTCCGTTGAGGGTGCTACTTGGGAATCAGAAGCAGACATATGTACCAAGTATCCTTAACTCTTCTCCACAAAATCAAATTCAGCTGAAGGTAATAGTATTCCTTCTTTCAGATCTTTCCCAGTCTCAGATTTAGCTATATAGTTAATTTTATGTAACCTAATGCACTCATAGATCAGTTCAGAAGTTTAGTATGCTTTTGATTCATTCATTCAGTTTAAATCAGTTGTGCATGATAGCTTATAGCCTCATATTCCTTAGTATTTTTATCTTAACTAGCCATATTCGAGGACAAAAGTTCCCAAGGGGGAGATATTGTAATACCCCTTAATTTTCCTAGCTTAATTTCGTCCCTAGAATGTCAAGGATTATCTTCTAAAATGAATACCTTTTTATTTCATATGAAATTTTCCATACTTAGACCATCCATGATATGGGAAAGTTAATAAGCTTTCCATCGATACCAAATTCACAAAATTCCGACACTCGTTGAAGAAGTTAGGGAATTTTTAGTAAGTAGTGTGACAACAGGGCAATCACCACGTTGCAGTGAAAGATCATTTCATAATTGTTATTTTTCAGTGGACCTTTGTGATATTGGCATTTCACGGAGAGTTTCAATTTTCCATTTTTCAATTTCCAGTAAGTCTACATGATTTTAATGTATCGCGATGATGGTCAAAATGGCATTCCAAAGGGGCACCGCGATAGCTCCACGTCGTGGAGAGTTTCCAGTTACCAATTGTCCCTTAGCAAGTGATACACCACGATAGTGGCGTGTCATGGAGGCCTATTAAATTGGGATTTTAGTTCTCTTTTCCAGTTCCGTTTAGAAGTTTAAAGGGGGTATTTTGGTCAATTCCTAAGCCCCAATCCGTCCAAAACATGAGATTAAACCCATTCTAAGCCTATTATGGTAATTATTCATCAATTTTCTCTCAAACAAAAACCCTAGAACTCAAAAGCTTCTTCTCTAAGAAATAAATTCCACCATTGTTTCTCCAAGAAAGCTTGAAATTAAGGATTTCCAAGACAAGATAATCAAGAACTCATCTTCAAGAACTCAAATAAGAATCAATAATTCAAGATTTCTTCATCTCATCATCAACCAAGGTATGCGAGGTTTATGAACAAGGGTTTTTTTCGATCCCTATGCCCAAAAACAAGTTTTAATTATAAATTCATATGGCTTTTGAATGATTATACATGAGTTTTGAAGTAAGGTTCATACCCAATATTGTTATTTGCCAGATTATGAGATTTCATATGTTTTTAGCAGGTGAATTGCATGTCTTTTCATAATTTCATGCCTATTGCAGTAAATTTCAGATTTTGAGTTGATTTTTCATTGTTTTCATTGCCAAGCATGATTATTATGATGTTTTGATATGAGATTGATGCATGGGTTACTATCCCAACATTGAGTATTACTATTTCAAGAGAGATGATGCTTTAAGCATTCTATGATCAGATTTATTCTAGATTTACATCAAAGCTTTGATCTTTTGATCCTCAGTTAGTTATGGAATTCACTTTACAAATTTGTTATAGATTACAAAATTTAGATCACCTTTATTTATAGATTTAATCACATAAATGCATAATTGGTTTCAAATAAACCCTTATGCTAGTTTTTAAAGTGGATTTCCAATAGAATGAGCATATAGATTTAAATAGAGTAGTATTTAGAATTGTGTGGGAAGTGTGGGATTAGTGTGCCCTATATTTCATCGAACTACGAAGCAAACATAGGTATAGATTATCAGATTATTTCCATTCCAATATGGATGGCAGACTTAGCTTGTGATCGATCACATGGGCAGTAGGTTATACTCACTGGAAAGAGTATGACATCTCTCCCCAATGTGAGGTTTTCTTCTTAGGAGGAAGATACGTTGGACTCCATGTTAGCTTACATAGTTTATGTCAGTTAGAAGAACCATCCTTCTAGTTAAAGGAAAACATTAACAGAAAAGCCTTTAAGAAAACTAAATGTAAAGGCTCATAATTTTATTCAGATTATGCTTTACAGAAAGATAAGAGTTATTGATTTCAGCTTTCAAATTTCCGACTTACAAGTGAGTGATTTCTACACTTAGACAACATGATTTAAAAACATAGTACCAGTACAACTTTTCAAACTAAATGTTCTGGATCACTAGAGTTACAAAGTATGATTTGTTATTCATGATTACAGATTTCAGTATTTCAGATATTCCAGCTTATGTGGGTCATTTACATTTAGTATGCATTGTTTTACAAATTATTATGATGAGATAATATTTTACTTATGCACTTCAACCTCATATAGTTAGTACATCGTCAAAGTACTGATACACATATATATCTATGTGCTATATTGCCTTATAATATTGGTTCAGGTGCTTAGTATCTGCAGCATGAGTAGTTCTAGCATCTCCATCTATATTCGATAGTTGGTGAGTCATCATATTTTTGGGTATTATTCATTCAATTTTCCATTTTGCAATTTCCACTAAGTCTACATGATTTTAATGTATCGCGATGATGGTCAAAATGGCATTCCAAAGGGGCACCGCGATAGGTCCACGTCGTGGAGAGTTTCCAGTTACCAATTGTCCCTTAGAAAGTGATACACCACGATAGTGGCGTGTCATGGAGGCCTATTAAATTGGGATTTTAGTTCTCTTTTCCAGTTCCGTTTAGAAGTTTAAAGGGGGTATTTTGGTCAATTCCTAAGCCCCAATCCGTCCAAAACATGTGATTAAACCCATTCTAAGCCTATTATGGTAATTATTCATCAATTTTCACTCAAACAAAAACCCTAGAACTCAAAAGCTTCTTCTCTAAGAAATAAATTCCACCATTGTTTCTCCAAGAAAGCTTGAAATTAAGGATTTCCAAGACAAGATAATCAAGAACTCATCTTCAAGAACTCAAATAAGAATCAATAATTCAAGATTTCTTCATCTCATCATCAACCAAGGTATGCGGGGTTTATGAACAAGGATTTTTTTCGATCCCTATGCCCAAAAACAAGTTTTAATTATAAATTCATATGGCTTTTGAATGATTATACATGAGTTTTGAAGTAAGGTTCATACCCAATATTGTTATTTGCCAGATTATGAGATTTCATATGTTTTTAGAAGGTGAATTGCATGTCTTTTCATAATTTCTTGCCTATTGCAGTAAATTTCAGATTTTGAGTTGATTTTTCATTGTTTTCATTGCCAAGCATGATTATTATGATGTTTTGATATGAGATTGATGCATGGGTTACTATCCCAACATTGAGTATTACTATTTCAAGGGAGATGATGCTTTAAGCATTCTATGATCAGATTTATTCTAGATTTACATCAAAGCTTTGATCTTTTGATCCTCAGTTAGTTATGGAATTCACTTTACAAATTTGTTATAGATTACAAAATTTAGATCACCTTTATTTATAGATTTAATCAGATAAATGGATAATTGGTTTCAAATAAACCCTTATGCTAGTTTTAAAAGTGGATTTCCAACAGAATGAGCATATAGATTTAAATAGAGTAGTATTTAGAATTGTGTGGGAAGTGTGGGATTAGTGTGCCCTATATTTCATCGAACTACGTAGCAAACATAGGTATAGATTATCAGATTATTTCCATTCCAATATGGATGGCTGACTTAGCTTGTGATCGATCACATGGGCAGTAGGTTATACTCACTGGAAAGAGTATGACATCTCTACCCAATGTGAGGTTTTCTTCTTAGGAGGAAGATACGTTGGACTCCATGTTAGCTCACATAGTTTATGTCACTAAGAAGAACCATCCTTCCAGTTAAAGGAAAACATTAACAGAAAAGCCTTTAAGAAAACTAAATTTAAAGGCTCATAATTTTATTCAGATTGTGCTTTACAGAAAGAAAAGAGTTATTGATTTCAGCTTTCAAATTTCCGACTTAGAAGTGAGTGATTTCTACACTTAGACAACACAATTTAAAAACATAGTACCAGTACAACTTTTCAAACTAAATGTTCTGGATCACTAGAGTTACAAAGTATGATTTGTTATTCATGATTACAGATTTCAGTATTTCAGATATTCCAGCTTATGTGGGTTATTTACATTTAGTATGCATTGTTTTACAAATTATTATGATGAGATAATATTTTACTTATGCACTTCAACCTCATATAGTTAGTACATCGTCAAAGTACTGATACACATATATATCTATGTGCTATATTGTCTTATAATATTGGTTCAGGTGCTTAGTATCTGCAGCATGAGTAGTTCAAGCATCTCCATCTATATTCGATAGTTGGTGAGTCATCATATATTTGGGTCTTATTCATTCATATTTAGCATCTTATCAGTTTATGTGATTTATTGTTCTTTTTAGACAGTCCGATTTCGCTGGGTATTTGTGCCAGTGACTCTCTAGTTATTAGTAGTAGAGGCATGTCAGAATGCTAGTTTTGATTCATCCTATTTAATATTGAGATTTCAGACATTTTTTGTGATATTATATTCATATAATTTTTCATATTTATTAAGACTTCTATATCTATATTTCTTTTATTATGAGATTCAGATTTAGTAACAGGCAGACAGGGTTAGCTTAAGGCTATTCATAGTCTTGAGCACTGTGTGACGTCTCGGGATTAGATTTTGGGGAATTACTAATTTGGTATCAAATCCGAAGTTTTATAAGAGTCTTAGGAAGTCAAAGAAGCTGCGTTACCTATAGTCTTAATTATGGGTGTGAAGCACGCCACATATTTTAGCAAGGGGCTACTGGACATTCTTAAGAAATCATATCTTTCTTTCATGATCTATTGTGCTTATAGTGTCTATATATGCTTTTAACTAGTGCTCTTATGTGACAATTTAAAATGCCTCATTGACGAGCTAATACCCACAGAAATAGTAACCAGCTACCCCAGCCCACAGATCTTTTTAATGAAAAAATATCCTATGCTAAGTTTCAGGCTGGATTTCAGGCTTTGGCCAAAGTTGTGACTGCTAATGTTCAGGGCTGCCATCTGGTTGCATTCCTACTTTAGTAGAATGGGGATTTAGCAGTAGCTAAAATCAGAGATTTCTTGAGAATGAATCCGCCAGAGTTCTTTGGGTTGAAAGTAGGTGAGGAACCATAACTTTATATAAATGAGGTAAAGAAGATTACCCAGATTATGCATATTTTTTAAGAGGAGAATGTAGAGTTAGCATCCTATAAATTGAAAGATATAGCATATGATTGGGTAGTAATGTGGAAGAATGGTAGAGGTAAGAATGCTGCTTTTATGAGTTGGTAGGTGTTTCAGGATGCTTTTCTTGATAGGTTCTTCCTATGTCAGATGAGGGTAGCTAAGATACAAAAGTTTGTCAACTTGAGGCATGGCTCGATAACAGTGAAGAAGTATTAACTTATTAGTTGTCTAAGTATGCCCCTGATATGATAGGTGATCCTATGGCAAGTATGAGTATGTTTGTCCTTGTAGTATCTAGCTTGGTTATCAAGGAGTGTAGGACTACCATGCTTATTTGAGACATGGATCATGCTAGATTGATGATTCATTCGCAGTAGAATAAAGTAAAAAGTTGAAGGGAAGAGAGAGAAAACCAGAAAGGAAGAACCGGGCATTTTGAGTATAGCTTTGGTAGGTATCAAGAGGGAAATCATTCATAGTTTAGAACTGTTAAGCTATGCCAACACAATATTTATCTCGTTCTCCCACTCCCAGAGGTAGGCAGGAGAAGTAGGGTAATCCAACTATGTCCAGATAACAAAATAGTATGAGTGGTAGGCCTAGTTATCCTTCTTGTGCTAGGTGTGGTAAAAGTCATCCTTGTTAGTGTTTATCTGGACCGAAAGGTTGTTATGGTTGTGGTAAGTTGGGTCATGGAATTATAGATTGTCCTCATGGTAAGTTAGGAAATAAAGATGGTCGTCCAAAATAGAGATGGTTGTCCTCAGACTCAGGATACTAGTGCACCAACTCCTTTAGGTCGCCCAGTCCTTCCTCAGGTCATACCATTTAGTGCCTGTGGTAGTCAACACTAGAATTGGTTTTCTGCTTTACCATCTCAGCAGAAGCAGAAGGATTTACCAGATGTTGTTACTGGTATACTTCGTGTCTTTCATCTAGATATATGTGTGTTGTTGGACCGCGGGTCGAGTTTCTCTTATGTGACCCCATTATGCATAATTGGTTTCCAACAGAATGAGTATACATATTTAAAAGGAGTAGTATTTAGCACCGAGCGGGAAATGTGGGATTAGCGTGCTGTATCTTCCATAGAAATACATAGCCAACATACGTACAGATTATTAGATTATTCCTATTCTAATATGGATGACAGACTTAGCTTGTGATCGATCACATGGACAGTAGCTTATACTCCTTGGCAAAAGTATGACACCTCTCCCCAACATGAGGTTTTCTTCTTAGGAAGATGAGTCATTGGACTCCATGTTTGCTGACATGGTTTATGTCAGTTAGAAGAAAATCCCTGCTAGTTAAAGTAAAATAATAACAGAAAAGCTTTAAAGAAAACTAAGTTGAAAGGCTCACAATTTTATTCAGATTATGCTTTACAAAAAGATAAGAGTTACAGATTTCACCTTTCAGATTTTCGATGTAGAAGTGAGTCCTTTCTACACTTTGACAGCATGATTTAAAGACAGAGTACTAGTACAACTTTTAGAACTAAATATTATGGCTCACTAGATTTACAAAGTATGATTTATTATTCACGATTATAGATTTCAGTATTTCAGATATTCCAGCTTATATGGGTCATTTACATTTAGCATGTATTGTTTTACAAATTATGATGATTAGATATTGTTTTTCTTATGCATTTCACTCCTATATACTTAGTACATCCTCAAAGCACTAATCCATATATATATATATATATATATATATATATATCTATGTGCTATATTATCTCATAATGTAGGTTCAGGTGGTCAGTATCAGCAGCGTGAGTAGTTAGAGTATCTCCATCTACATACGATAGTTGGTGACTCCCCGTCGTTTGGGGACTTATTCATTCAAATTTTGCAGCTTATCAGTTTAAATGATTTAGTATTCTTTTCAAGTAGTTCGAGTTAGCTGGGGGTTTGTCCCAATGACTCTATAGTTTTTAGTAGTAGAGGCTTGTTAGAATGCTAGTTTTGATCCAGCTTATGCAGTATTGAGATTTCACATATTATTTCAGATATTATATTCAGACAATTTTCCGTATTTAGTAAGACTTCTATGTCTCTATTTCCTTTATTATGTTATTCAGATTTAGTAACAGGCAGACAAGGTTTGCTTAAGGCTACTCATAGTCTTGAGCACCGTATGATGTCTCCAGATCATATTTCAAGGCATTACACGTTACTATTTTGACCTTGGTTTGAAATTGTCTTTCAATCATAGATAAGAAAGATTTGATAATTGTGAAAGCATTTGACTTATTGTTTAATAAAAAAGTCCATATTCCTCTACAAAAAAAATTCCAAGTCTCCACCAAGCCCTTGGGATTCAGCTGAAATACCGTATACACAATTGAACTATGTAACCGCACCAAATTGAACTTTCGGACTGAATGTAACTATCAAAACTTTCATTTGGTGTCATTTCAACTAAATATGGGCCCATACCTATAGTTTCGTTTGTCACATAATCTGGCCAATAGCCCAAAACTAGTTTGAAAACCTCGGGACCTAAACTAAGAATCTACTTAGCCTAAAATCAACATTCTGGAGCTGTTGGAACTATCCAAATTTTTATCAAAGTCATCTACTAGGAGTTTTATTTTGATACCAAATCCTAACAAGTGGAAGATCCAAAATAGTAAAATAAGCGTAAAATCCAAATGAACTTTCCGATCTTGGAATCAACATTTCCAGCAAGTCATAAATTACCTGTAGCCCCTACAAAAAGGCTCAAAATGCTAAAAATGCATGTTGAGGAAATGACTTGGAGGGAAATTATAATATCCTCTACTAAAAGGACTTTTATCCATAAAAGTCAATGGATAGAAAGATCTCAAAATCTCAAAAGGGTGAGATACTGGGCCCACATACTCTGAGAACTACTTCCCAAATAACCTCTAAGATGAGTGAACATTTCCATGGATTTTTCAACTTGTATCCCTTTTCAACCAGCTCTCTCATATTACTTCTAAATGGCAAAAACTCAACTTTCACTACAAACTAGTCTGCATCCAAACCAAAGGAGGTTGAGGCACGCAAATCCAAACCATGACACCCTGATCCCATATCAATACCTACATAATTCTACAAAGTCTCATCAAAGCTAAAAGAAAACCAAGGAATGAGAAATACAACCAAATCCAATCCAAATATAACCTTTCTTTATGACTCTACACCTGTTATCCACCCCAAACCAGGAGGAAAATCACTAGAAACCCGCCCGCACAATATTATAATGGGAACTCAAAGAACAAAAACTAATCTGTTGAAAGTCCATATGGAAAATATGAGAATAAGCCCATAAAGAGATACTTGTCTCACACCATAGATAATTAAGGGTTGCAATATAAGCCAATGCTACATCTGATCTATAAAATCCTCAAAAATAAAATCAAAAAGCACAAGGTACAACTACTTACCACTGAATGATCCGGTCTAGGATATTCTATTAATAGAGAATGAAGCCAAGCTGAATCAAACTTAAGTATACTACCTCCACAAAGTATATTATCTAAGAATCTCATCAAAACTAAAGACTCGAGGTCAAAGCTGAAGGAAGAAATATTGGTTCCATGGGCTATCATCATAACACTTATCAACTATAATCTATCCAAAGTCAAGAAAACCAAATAGGTAACACAGAGTAGGCTCTACTAGCCTATAGATGATATCAAAACTGAGACAAATCTAAAATTAAGGATACACTCAAGCTCTACAACTCTAAGCTGAAATCACAACACCAAGGTTGTATCTCTTTATCTCAAATTTGCAAGCCAAATCTAAAGATGGGTAGGCATTCATACTTCAAATCTGTCATAATTTTAAAATCTCCATTTTAAGGCATCAACTCAAAACTGAGCAAATAAGTATATATTAATGTCAACTACTCAAATCGACCTTAGTATCAAAATCTAACATATCCAAGATAGATCATACCGAGCTAAAATCAAAACATAGTTGAAGAACAAAATCACAATAAAGGATAAATTGCCGGCTGAAAACATAAGAAATCAACTTCATATATGCTAGAGGGTATGGACCGAAAGAACATGCTCAAGAACTCTCCAAAGCTACGAACCATACTAGTAATAGCAAAACCTTTAACAACTCGGAGAAATGCTAATTTTGCTAAAAGTTAATCAATCCAATACTCTATTTTAACAAATAATAGCCATAGGAATATATCCACAAGGAGAAGCACTCCTAAGTGTCATTAGACCAAAGAAATTCTGCATTAGGGATTTCATGAATCCCTTAAATAGGAAAATCATAACTCAAAGAAACCATGAATCACATCGTTGAGGAAGGACGTACCAAGCCTGACACCTTTGTTAAGGTCAAGATCACTATTGGAAAATGAACTAACAACTCAAGAAGCAGTCACAAAAAAGACCACCTTCCTCTAACTCTCTAACTCCACTTTAGATAAGAACTATATAACAACAAGAAAGGAATGTCAAATCTCTATACTAGTATAAGAGAAAACCATCACAAGGAGATGAATCGAACAAATCTTTGAGATAAATCCAAAACATCTTGATATGAATAACAAAACCACTTTAGGCATTTAAATAGCCACAAGCGAAGAATGGTCCCTAAACTAGCCAGTCTATAAAATGGGCTACATAGAGAGAAGTAACCAAAATAAAAGCCTTGCAATCCATGAGGCAAGTCCAACAACCCTAAACTCGAGAACATATGATATAATTAACTTGCCAACTATAGAATCATAACAGAGCCACAGACAATCAATTTACCTTTAATACCATAGTCCACTCCATAATTAATCTAGCATAGCAAACAAAAGAGAAACACAAGAAACTTCATCTTGCTATAGAAAGAAAATCATTCAATCGATCTATAGTTGCTTGAGCCAACAAATAAGAACCGTAAGGGATGGAATTCTAACTATCTAACACTAGTCTAAAGAAATACCAAGCGAGGATCAATAACATCACACAATGAAAAGAATAACTATAATAATATAATTATTATTATAATGAGTAGGCGGTACAAAAATAGAAATCAATAGAAAGTACCACTCAAGGCCCATAATAAGGCCAACATGCCAAGGTAAATTGAGCTCGAACCCAAATGCTACACCTATAGGATAAAATATCAATGCAGATCTACTCCTTCCAGTACTAAATAAAATCATCTGCGGGGTAGTCTTATAATCATGAATTAAATAGCAAGCCACACAATGACTAATATGAACTCATCATGTCATATAATCATCTATGCATATGAAAACCCAATATACATAAATAAAATAGTTAAATGTGAGAAGTAAAAGAAAACCTATCATGGTGAAATCCACAATCACATGTTTAAAGGGTCTACAAGAGAATAAATTTTAATGAGTACAAACTTGGGCCTATTGATTAAATCATCAACTGAGGCACTAAGCAAACTATCTTTAACTAAAGGTGCCACAAAATCATGAGGCTAATATGAAGGATCTGAATAACTAGTAATCCTATACTAGGGACACTCTCTTAACCAATGAATGATATTTCTACAGTTATAGCAAACTCCTAAATCTCTAACTATGTGAGAGAAACAACTTGAGTCCAAATGGATAGCCAACTAATGATGAGAGAAATATATACTACCATAATCATTCATGTGACCCAACATCGGGCCATGAAATATGGGAACGTCAAGCACACATATACCGAGGGATGCGTAAGCCAACCTATCCAATAATAATAATCCACAAGGGTCGGATATAATCCAACCATAATAAAATGATAGTAAAAATTTGACTATGTATCAAGTCTTAACAAGCCCATCCATTTTACCATTATCAGCATACTAGCCCATTATGCCCAAGTCCACAGTCATCCATAACACCTCTATATAAACCAAAGTTTAAAAATATATACGTGGAGACAAGCCCCCGATGATAGCTAAACCAAGTCAAAATAAACTAAGTCTAAAGATCGGAGACCAAGGATGAATGTATTTCAAAGTAAGGAAGTTCACCACTTCAAAGTCAATGCACGAACTACTTTGATCTTCTAATCAATGGGTAGGAAAGAAGATGATGCCCAGGACCCTATATTGCATGGGACATAGTGTCCAAAGATGATTAACGATTGGAATTCTAGCATGTAAATCAAGGGTAACTATTAAATAACATTATCATTTAACAAGAAGTCAATATATTATCATCATTCATATTTATATACTTATCCTTACACATAGGCATTTCACAAGATAATCAAGAGACCAAGGCTCAATATTATTATTGAACATATACTCATATACATGGATATATACAATATGATCATATTATGCCACAAGGGAAAATGACTTAGCATGCATTCTCAAATCATTCATTCATGAGATGTGGAGAGAAGAACTTTCAACTAAGTTAGCACATTTGACCAATCTCATTGCTATTTCTTTAGACTAGGAATACAAATCACTTGTCATTCTAAGGGTCTAAGAACTCGAATCACTACCCATTTTATATGATGAGGAACACGAATCACCTATCATTTCATAAGACTAGGAATGAAAATTGATAGTCATATCGCAGTCTAGGAACTCAAATCACTAGCCGTGTTATTTGACGAGGTATTCTAACCTCAAGAGATCTTCTTGGAATAAGAACTCGAATCTCTAGACATATCACCGGTCTAGAAATTTGAATTACTAGCCGTATCATTAGAAAAAGGAACTTTAATCTCCCATTATTTCATGGGACTAGTCATATCATTAGACGAGGAACTTGAATCTCCCATCATTATTAGTCTCCATTTGAACAATTGAACTATTAGTTCATGTATTTACACTGATACAGTTTATATCACATTTAAGGGCTTTGGCTCATTTAGCCAATTCAACATTATACATGACCACAAGGTCCTCGTAGGATCCTTCATTGCTCAAATTTACAATACCTTTATTAAATTCATCATACCATACAATTTGTGGTCCTAAAGACCCACACAACTATTTATATTTCATTAACCACAATATATCACATTTTCACCATATTTGGTTTAATACATAATTCAAGTTTATCTCTATGTCTAGGGCCTTACCCTTTCATTATTTATCAACCAATAATGTTATCAAATTCACAATACATGGCTCGTAATTCCTTCAAAATAACATTTAGCAATCATTCATAACTATTGGACCGTTGCCTTAGTTTAATGCAGCACCAATAATTTTACTTGGCAATTCACTTAGATATTTTCACAAACACCTTATGTACTTACCTTTTACAAGGCCATTTTTATGATGAAAATCATTAAGATTTGTGTTACTCGAAAACCACATGTTAGACCAAATACAATAAGCACCACATATGCAATTTATCATCAATAACATGAGTAAGCACAAGACTAAGAATTGTCATTATTCATTATTTAGCAACAAAACCCGTTTTATTTACTTTCAAAACCACCATGTACACTTACTAATCCAAGTGTGAAATACATGTGTTTATATTTAGTTAGAAAGGGGAAAAGATACATGCCTTAAAAAACTTGAATCACCAAGAATGTTGACTCCCTCTTTTCCCCTCTAGATGATCACCGTCCAAACCCCATCCTCCAATCTTACTTCAAGAAACCTTTAGAGTGTTTAGGAGTGTCTGAGTCTTGTAGAATAAAGACTTAGAAGTATACAATACCTTATATAGTGAGAAGGGTTAGGCTCATAGTCAAGGGAAATAACTAAAAGGTCCTTTGTTAAAAGCGTGAGCTCATGCAGGGGTACGACTCCCACATATGATTCCCTTAGTGATCGTACCCTAGGGTATGAGTGGTACCATAACTCATACCCTAGGTTTATACTAGGATACACACACTATTAAGGGTAAAAAAACACACCTATGAGTCGTATACCAAGGGTATAACTCACCCCCTAGTCATAAGCTTCAATCGTTTGCAAGATAACTTACCATGAGCTCAAGTCTCACTTTATACAATTTCTCTAGATATGACACATGCATATAGGCTACGATTAAGGAGGGGTCACTCTCTCCCTCATAAGAAGGACAATAAGTGACCCTCACAACACTACCTAAGATATGAGAGGGGTGGGCAATGTGGGTATGAGTCATGACCAAGGGTGTGACTCAAGTCTCTAGTCGTACCAAACTCAAAGACATAAAAATAAAGTTAATTTTCAATGGTGCAAAGTCAAGGTGTTTCAATTCTCCCCTACTTGGATCATTCATCCGCGAATAAGGGGTCAGGCAAGCATAGACACCTGTTAACTATTTATTACATATCAAAGAGACTTTCAACAAGTTAAAACTAGCATAAAATAAAAAAAATGTAAGAAAACATATATCATGATTATTCAATCACTCATTCACTAGGGGATTCAAACCCCTCTTTTTTGATGCGACATGGCTCCTTCAAAGTTTAGGGACTCGAACCCATTATCAACTCAAGACACAAGTAAAAAAACAAAATTAACATATACTTCAATCACAAGGTTTTGAGATGGAAAACAAATGCGGATACTTGGACTTCATGTCCTCCTTCGCCTCCCAAATAGCATCCTTAAACTTTTGGTTCCTCCATAGAACCTTCACCTAAGCCACTTCTTTCATTCGCAACCATCAAACTTGATGATTAAGATCCTCATCATTACCCTCATCATAGGACACTGTGTCCAAAACATTGATATTTTCTATAGGGAAAACCAATAAAGGATCACCCACATATTTATTCATCAAAGAGATGTGGAAAATTGGGTGAATGGAGTTCATACTAGAAGGCAAATCTAACTTAGAGGCAACATTGGCAACCCTCTTCACAATTAAGTAGGGGCAAATATACCCAGGACTAAGCCTCCCTTTTTTACCAAACCAAATCATCCTCTTAATGGGAGGAACTTTCAACAACACCTAATCGCTAGCACTAAACATTAAGTCCCTACGCCTCATATCCGTATAGGACTTTTGGAAACTTTGAGAGGTTTTCAACCTATCAAGAATCATCTTTACTTTCTCCAAGGCTTACTAAACTAGATTGAGGTCAATAAACCTACCCTCGCTAACCTCATACCACCCAATAAGAGATCGACATCTCCTACCATACAATGCCTCCAAAGGTATCATGCCAATACTAGAGTGGTAGCTATTATTATAGGTGAACTCAATCAAATAAAAGTGGTCATACCAACTACCACCATAATCAATTACAAAAGACCACAACATATCTTTTAAGGTTTTAATAGTTTTCATGGCTTGTCCATCTATTTGCGGGTGGCAAGAGATACTAAGGCACACTCTAGTACCCAAAACCTTTTGGAATAATTTCCAAAAGTGGGATGAAAATGGAGGATCATGATTTGATGTAATAGGAACTTGAGCACCATGAAAATTTATGATCACCACACGATACAACTTAGTATAATCTTCCACTGAGAAATTAGTCCTTATTGGAAAGAAATAAGAGGACTTGGTCATTCTATCAATAATAACCCAAATAATATCACATTGATTCCAACATCTAGGAAGATCGCTAACAAAATCAAAATTAATTACCTCTTACTTCCTCTCAGGAAAGGAAATCTCTTAGGACAAACCACTGGTCCTCTTTTATTTAAGTTTCACTTGTTGACACACCACACACTTTGCCATATGGATAGCTACATCACACTTCATACCAATCCACCAATAGAACTCTCTAAGGTTATGAGATATCTTGGTGGAACCGAGATGAATAGCATACCAAGATTCATAAGACTAGGATATGATCCTTTCCCTCAATTCATCAATATTGAGAACACATAGCCTACTTTGGTATCTCAAGATACCATCACCACCAATCACAAAGTCTGTAACCTTGTATTGACCCACATTACTCTTGGTCTTTACTAAATTTGGGTCCCAGACTTGCTTTACCTTTAATTCAACAATAAGAGACAATTAAGATACTGGATATAGAAATACATCGCATCCTGAAAGTCTGTAATTCAAACTCCAAGATTTTCCAAGCGGTGCATATCTCTTACCAATTCCCACTTATCCTTATCTTTATAGGCCAAACTTCCTATAGACATTCAACTAATATATCGGTGGTTACATTCTTCTTACCGGGATGGTAATGAAGATTCATATCACAGTCTTTTAATAGCTCAAGACACCTTCTTTGCTAGAGAAACAGTTCGTACCCTAAAGTTGATCAAAGAAATCATCGATCCTAGGAAGAGTATATTTATTCCTTATGGTCACTTTGTTTAATTGACGATAATAAATGCACATACAAAGGGAACTACCCATCTTGCGCACGAACAACACAGAAGTACCCCATGGAGACACATGATTTGGGCTCTAGATTAGACCTAAGAATAATTTTTCACATATATATGGATGTTCAATCTATGTGGATTATCCAAGTTCTTGATGATATGCTCCGAGCTTGTGTTATGGACTTTGAGGGTCAATGGGATGACTACCTACCATTGTATGAGTTTTCTCGCAACAACATTTATAATACTGTTATTTCCTAATGCCTTTTAAGGACTTATATGGTAGGTAGTCTAGGTCCCTAATTAGGTGGTTTGACACATTTAAGGCAAGACCTTAAGGGCTTGATCTGATTTGGTACTCAATAGAAAAAGTGAGATTTATACAGGAGAAGCTCATAGTGGCTAAAAGATAATAGATAGGGTATGTTGATAAGTAGTTAAGAGATAGAAAGTTTGAGAAGGGGGAGAAAGTATTTTTAAAGGTATCACACAAAAGGAGCATAAATTGAGGCTCAAATAAGACCCTAAACTTGAAGAATTTAATCAATTTACACTATAGATTTAAAATAAATAGGTCATAGTTTGATGGGCTGAAAACAGTCGGACATGATCAAGAGGTGTTATATTAGCTTTCCTTACCCTCAATAAATGATTTCCATATTAGCTTACCTTAGCCTAGATGGATGATTTCCCATACTTTCTCGCACTCAAGCTCCATAAATGCTGAAATAGGTCTTTAAAATAAAGAAAAAGGTCATGATGAGTTTATACTTCCATAGTTTGCACTTTGTGAATGTGGCACATGAGTCATAAAACTGATGGTAGCTTAGACCAGCAGACCTTTGAAAATACGGTCAATTCACTGCTAGTGTGAAGATAAAGGATGAGCTGGCCAAGATTGCTTACTCCTCACAAACGTCAAGGCTATCTTGCGAATGCCATGGCTAAGATTTCTTGACCCTCCAGAATGTGACCATTCCTCAAAAACACAAAGGCCAAAATTTGGCTAGACCCAAATATTGCAAAACCAACAAAGACCTAAGTCCTTATGAACTTTGATCTGATGCTTATGATTCACTTAAAACCCCGTGCATAGAAATGAACTATGATACCATACAAAATTTTACATTCCAAACTTAATGAAATCATTAAATTTTCCTCCCAAGGTCATTTTGATTAAATATAGGCCCCAAACCTATAGTTTGTGTTAACCAATTTCCACCTCAATAGCTCAAAATAAGTTTGAAGCCTCAAAATCCAAACCAAGGGTTCCTCTAGCCTAAAATCAGCATTACAAAGCTAACAACACTGTCAAAATTATTATCTGAGCCTATTTTTGATAAGTTTTAGTTTAAGACCATTTTCTTAATAACAAATGCTCTAAAATAGGGGAATGATCCTCAAACCAAAATAAACTATTAGAAAACCAAACCAAAAGTTTTGATAATTTATAAATGATTTATAGCCACTATAAAAAGAGACAAAATGTCGAAAATGCACAAAAATCAAGAAAACAACCTAAAGGTTTATTACAATATGCATGTAAGACCCCTTAGAATTTTGATCATTTTATTATTGATCCTTTCGCATGCATAATGTTAATTTTTATCTTGAATTGAGTTTAGGTATGTTAAAGGGGTGTTTGGGAAATTTTTGGAATTTTTTAAAAGAGTTCGGGGTCATTTTGGGACCCTGAGACTGTGAGGGTCCATGATATTAGCGGGACATGGAGGTTAGCCTCAGCGATATAGGCATTGCATGGAGACTACCCTCTGCAATAATGTTGTGCTACGCTACTAAGCTAACTTTGTCTAGTTTTTTTTTCCCACTTGGGGTAAGGGGCTTTCAATCATTTTACCTCTTGTAGGACATTAAAACATAAAAGGGACCTTTTTCATTTTGTTTTAAAAGATCAAAATCAACTTTATGCATCGTTAACTCTCCATCCAAGAAAACTCAAGGTTTATTCAAGAAATCATTACTTTGAACTTCATACTTCAAATTGACTTTAATTTCTTATCTATTTAAGGCATGTTTATCTTCCCTAAACTTTAATTTTACTTTGTGGGATTAATTGAACTGATTTTTGTATGATTTAAATTATGGATTTTGAAATTGGATCGAGCGGGTTTGGTTGTTACAGATTGAATTACTTGTTCCATGTTTTGAATTGATTATTCATGCTTTAAATTACTGTTTTTGTGACTAAATTGTTATACTATTTAAATTGTTGGAATGAGGTACAAGGTTTCCCTAAATTGGACGAATATTTATTTTGAATTGCATGAACCTCAACCCACTTTGTAAATTTAATTTTTATCATGGAAAATTGCCTGATTTAACTTACTTTTAAACCCAATACATTGGATTAATGAATATAAAAATAGATTTGGATGACCTTGATTGCCATGGTTTGGACCTTTAAATGAATGGGAGTAAATGTGGTTATGTGAATTAGTTTGACATAGTTAATTTAGCTTGCAAGCATATTGGTATGATGACACAAAGTGGTAAATGCATTATTAATTGACTAGTAGATTAATGGTTCAAATTATGTTCCAAGTAATTTTTATTTGGGCTTAAAGGGGGTTTTATAGCTCATCGTGAAGGTGTAAGTCCTGGGGGACAAATATTGGAAACCACATTTGTCGGTGTTGGGGTTAATATGATTGGGTGCTTGGTACATATTTGATATATATATATATATATATATATATTTGGGATGACTATTTACCACAGTGGATTTAGTTTTACCTAGGTTTTTCCTTAATTCGTATGTCTCACATGCACTGCGGCCCTTGTTTTTAGGAGGATCTAAACCCATATAGCCTATGGGTGACCTTAGGATGGATCGAGCTACGCACTCTATGTTAATGATTTTAAACTCTCATTTTCATGACCCCTAAACTATCTTGGCATCTTATACATGTATATATGAATATGTGCATATTCTTTTGACTGGTTTTTGACATGGCATTATTTTATCACTTTTCCTGAGTTACATGCCAGTACTTATCCTACTAATAATCATAGGATGCTTTATAATTTCATGATATGGGTTCCAAAGACTTTTCTATCGCTCATGTGCAACATTAGGTGGATTAGAACGTCTATTGAGTTACTGTGAAATGTTGAGCCTCTATCTTTTGGAAGGCATTATCATTTCATTTTTCTTTAGTTATTGACTCAGTACTTTAGGAATCTTTTTTTTCATAGTTGGTGGCATATACCAACTTAGATGTTACTCTGGTCTTTAATGCTTTCATGGACAAATGTAGGTTGGCTGTTGTGTTAACTCTTACTCTTCTTTTGGGTTATCTATTCATCTTTTTATTACTATTTAATTATATTTCATATTAGGATTATTATTATGCTCTTAAGGTTAGGCTAAAGGGGTAGTCTCTTATCTATGGTGGGTTTGAGATACCCATCACGGCCAGGCCCGGGGTCAGGCCATGACAAGGTAGGTATCTGAGCACAATTTAAGGTCTTTGGGTGTCCACAAAGATGGGTCGAGTAGAGTCCTTTTTATGGGTATGTAGCACTCCACACTTATAAGGAGGTGGTTAAAGGAATTTAGGAATGTTTCCCTTCCTTGTGTTTTATTTTAGGCTATAGAGTCTAGTGTTATGAAACTTCTCTAACATTTAGATTCCTCGTGTTTCAGATCATCCCTCTTTAAAGATCTGATATCCGTAGAAACTCTACTGGAAATCTGCTCCACTTGAGGAGAATGTGGAGGGGACTCACTTTATGTATGGAGTGTAGAGCATGTCTAGGGTCCCTTCTCCTAGCTATGCCATCCAACATAGAGTTTTAACTGTCCCCATTAGTCCCTCTCAGGCTTCTCAAGATGGTGATACTTATGATTAGATGCCTAAGGGGAACATTTCTAATGCGAAGTCCACTGGTTTGTTAACTTGCGTACTCAATTAGTGGGTTAGTAGTCTTGTCAGTATGACCATGTTGGTTCTGTTGCTCATTCATCTAAGGTCACTCGAGTTGGCTAGTTTATGAGGTTGATTTCTCCAACCTTTAAAGGCTCTAAGGTTGAGTAGGATCATCAGGGGTATATTGATGAGATGTAGAAGATCTCTAGTGTGATGCATTCTACTGATATAGAGGGTGTGGAGTTTGCTGTGTATCTGTTGAAGGATATTTCTTACCAGTGGTATGAGCAGTGAGGGATGAATTTTTAGGTGCCTTTATTGATCACTTCTTTCCTTAGGAGTTAAGGGAAGATAAGATAAGGGGTTTGTTATTCTAAAGCTAGGGAAGATGAGTATTTAGGAGTATGCACTGAAATTTCAGTAGTTGTCTCATTATGCTCCAGAGTTAGCATCTAAATGAGATCCAAAATGAGAAATTTTTCTTCTGGCTTGTTTCGTTACTTGGTATTGGAATGTAAGGATACAATATTGAACAGTAATATAAATATCTCCAGAGTTGTTGTTTATATGCAGCAGGTAGAGCGTTAAAAGAAAAGACATGTAGAAATATGCGAGAGGTAGAACAATAAGTTTAGGTATTCAAAGTAGGGTGGGGTCAGAAGAATAGTGGAAATATTGTAGACAGTGGACTAAGAAGAAGAACTGGGGTAGTTCACATTCGTCTGCTAGTGATCACTATCTTAAGATTTTGGGTAATCATTATTTTCCATCTAGCAGTGGTCCTAAGGCACATGGTGCCCAGTATCAGGCTAGTGGAGCTTATTCATCCCCACCTTATCCCCCTTGTTGTTTTTATGGACAACTTAACCATGGTTATTATGAGGAGGGGAGGAATCGATTCTATAATTGTGGTCAGCTGTGTGATATGCAACAAGATTGTCCTTAAAACAAGGCTACCACTAGGCGTAATAAAGTTCCCATTGGCAGTTTTTTAGCTCCGATTCCAAAGGGTGCTACTTCTGGTACCGACACTGGATGGAATCATCTCAATTAACAAGCTACTCATTAGGAATTAGAGTGTCACTTCCGAAACCAGGTCCTGGTCATGATGGGTATCTCAAGTCCTCCTGGCCATGATGGGTATCTCAAGTCCATCGAGGACTAAAGAATACCCGTATTTACTTATCAAACAAAACACAACATACCAAGCAGCGGATGAATTCCAAATATATAACAAGATAGGAAATTATAAGATCAAAAGAATCTGAGAATATCAACAACCAATACCCAGTCCACAGTAATCCAAAAAACCTATATGTTAAAATCGAATCATACTTATATCGGGATATACCCCCGATGATATCAAAAATAAGTTCGAAGAAAAGTATGTCATAATAGAGAAACCAAGAAGTAATGGCATTCGGAATGAGAAGGCTCACCATTTCAAGTTGACTGCTGAGAATTCAAAAATCCATTCACTACTTAGGAATGGTAGAAGTGCCTTTGAACCCTGCATCACATGGGGATAAAAAGTCCGGATACAATTAGCAGGTTGAGAACTAGCATATAACTCAGGTATAAGGGGTAAAATAATATTATGATCAAAAATTCAAAAATCATATGAAATCGATGCACACAACCATATACAAATACATAAACATATGTATGTATCACATTCCAAGGTAGAGAACTAGGATTAGCATGAACTTTAAAATCTTAAGATGGACTTTGTAGCTCAATCGTCATGAGAAGTCACCCACGATCTATATGGGTTCAACTCACCCCCAGTTGAAAGGGCCCAGTGTGTGTAGCTGCATAAACCAGAGACTAATTATATATACATATGTATCATTGGGGATTCGAACCTCCTAGTATATAATAAAGGGTGACTTAATCACCCAATCATTTAACATGGAGGACTCAAACCTCCCAATCATATAACAAGTGGGACTCAAACCACCCGGCTCATTAGATCCCCACATCAGCAACAAGGTTTTCATTACTGGTCTCTCGGGACCTCCACTTTCATGACCCAGCTACAAAACTCCCTTTAAGCACAATTTAAAAAACTTTTCACATATTGCCATTCGTTGAACCAATTCAGTCATTAAGGAATACCATTTCTATCATCATACCAGCTTCAGTTGCAAGTTAACATCATCGTGTCATATCTATATCTATCACATAGAGGATTTATTGGCCCCTTAGTTTCATTTATTCATTTATACGGGGAATACATAATTCCCAAAGTTTAATAAAATGAAACTGTGATTCATTAGCCTTTTTATGCGATGCAATTGTATAAGTAAGCAAGTTAAACCATGTGAAAAAACAATATTTTAATATAAATTTCATAAATGGGTTGAGGGAACACAATTCCCAAAATCATATGTCATGCCAAAATCATCAAACTGGAGAAAACCATGAACCCTTAGTTTATTCACCATACCCTTGCACCCACAAGTTCTAAACCATTAATAAAGAAAAAATAATGCATAATAAATAATAAGAAAATAGTTTTAAAATCAACCATGCCAAGGCCCTCAACTCATGTCGAAACCCATAGACAATTTAAAACAAGTTTAAGGGTAGAGTCACATACCTAAAAGTATCACTATTATGGAGGGAATTTTCCCTTGCAAGCTCAAGAAAACCAAACCCTTAGAAACCCTCATGCACTTGTTTGAGAGATTTTGAGAGAGTGTATTTGGTGTGTTATGAATAAGAATGAGGACCCAATATTGATTTAAGGTCATGGGTTATGTTTAGGAAAAGGGTGAAATATCCAAAATGCCCTTGATCAAAAGACTGAAAAAGGCGCCCAGTATCTATGGGTGACCTTATGACTCGTGGGTCACCTTACCATTCATGGTATTTAGTCATAGGCTTGACAGTATCCATGGGAACCAACACTGGCCTGACTAAAAGTCGTACCATACGACTCATACTTAGACAATATGACTAGTAATGAGTCCTAATGACCTATTGGGTGTCATTCATGATCAATACAAAAACATGGACAAATGCACTGGTCAGTCTATGATTAGGGTTATACGACCCGTATTGACACCCTATGATGTGTAGGGAGAGTCGTAGTCTAGCCAGTAAGATCACAGGTCAAAAAATTTTCAAGGACCAAAATCTGGGGTGTTTCGTTCTCCTCCCTTAGGATTAGTTGTCCTCAAATTATGAGTCAAGGCATCCATTAACATGATTTAACACATAACACAAGTACATTTTCCTTTAAAAAATATAGAAATAATAGATATTAAGGAATACACATACCTCAAGCACGATTATCCATAACGGGAAACAAGAATGGACATTTGGACTTCATGTCCTCTTCGGCTTCTCAAGTAGCTTCTTCAATATTATGACTACTCCATAGAACCTTCATCGAAGCCACATCTTTAGTCATCATAAAATGGACTTGCCTATCAAAAATCTCATCCAAGACTTTCTCATAAGATAAGAATCTAAAACACCAACACTCTCTAAGGAAAAAATCAAGGAAGGATCACCCACACACTTCTTTAACATCGAAATATGAGACACTAGATGAATGGAACCCAAACTAGGAGGCAAATACAATTCATATGCCACACTACCCACTCGCCTAAAAATATGATATAGGCCAACATTATGGAGCCTCATCTTCCCCTTCTTTCAAAAATACATCAATCCCTTTATGGGAGACACCATCAAGAATACCAATTCATCCACATCAAACTCTAAGTCCCTTTGCCTCACATCCTCATAGAACTTTTGGCGACTTTTGGTAGTCTTAAATCTATCCCAAGTCACCTTCAGCTTTACCACAGATTGGTAGACAAAGGACTAAATGACCTTGTTTTACTAACTTTGAATGACCCAATAGGAGTCCTACATATCCTACCATAAAGAGCCTCAAAAGGAGGCATCCTAATACTAGATTGAAAGCTATTATTATACTCAAACTCTATGAGAGGAAATTGATCAACCCAGCTACCAACAAAATAATGAACACAACAACTTAGCATAAGTTCCAAATTTTGAATCATTTTCTCCGCTTGACCATCATTTTGAGGATGAAATATAGTTCTAAGGTTCCCCTTAGTCCCCGAACCTATATGAATTGAGTGCAAAAACTGATATGAGAACTGAGTAGAACAATCAAATATAATAGAGACAGGAGCACCATATAACTTGACGATCTCCTGAATGAAGAGCTTAGCATAATCTTTGGTAGAATAATAAGTCTTTACTAGGAAGAAGTGAGCAGACTTGTTCATTCATTCCAGAATGACCCTAATTGAACCAAACTGATGGAGAGACCACGGAAGACCTATTACAAAATCCACATTAATCACTTCCCATTTCCACACGGGCAACTCAATCTCTTGAGATAAACTACCAGGCCTCAAGTACTCCCCCTTCACTTGCTGGCAAACCATACACTTGGTAACAAAATTAGGGTCATCTCTCTTAATGTTACTCCATTAATAAATCTCCTTCAAGTCAAGGTACATCTTCGTTAAACCAAGATGAATATCGTACCTCAACTCATGAGCCTCATCCAAGATCCTCTCTCGTAGCCTATCAATATCGGGAACACACAATCTACCTTAGTACATCAAGATACCATCACCACCAATCTTAAAAGACATCATTTTCTGGTGACCCAAATCATCCTTGATCTGTATCAAAATAAGGTCCAAAACCTATTTCTCCCTCATCTCAGCACCAACAGATGACATTACCACATCTTGACCAATCACACCACCATCTTCAGAGTCCAAGAGACAAACTCTAAAATTAGTCAACCGATGAATATCTTTCACAAAACCCTATTTCTCCTCATGCATATGAGCCAAGCCCCCTATGGAAAACCTGCTATGAGAATCAGTATCCATATTATCTTTACCTGGGTTATAATAAAGAATCATATCATAGTACTTGAGAAACTCAAGCTATCTCTTTTTCCTGAGATTCAACTCATTCTAGGTGAACGAGGACTATAGGCTCTTATGATCTGAGAAGATGTGAACATGAACCCCATACAAATTATGACGCCAAATATATAGGGAAAAACCCACAGCTAATAACTCTAAATCATAATCGGATAATTATTTTCATATACTTTAACTTCCCAGAATCGTACCCAATCAGTTTGCCATGCTGCATCAACACACAACGCAGTCCCATACGGGATGGTTCACAATACACAACAAATCCATCATTACCTTCGGGTAGGGTTAGAGCCTGAGTTGAAGTCATCTTATACTTCAACTTCTTAAAGCTACCTCTCACAAGAATCTAACGACAAAAACTTCACCTTTTTCTAAGTCAGTCTAGTCAATATGGAAGAGATAGAAGAGAAATTTCCCCAAATCTTGTATAATAACCGACTAAAGTCATGAAGCTTGGAATATTAGATGGAGTCAGTGGTCTAGGCCACTTATTAACCACCATAATTTTCTGTGGATCCACCATTCTCCTCTCACCAAAAACAAGATAACCTATAAAAGTAATAACATTCAACCGGAATACATACTTAAAAACTTAGCATACAAACGCTGCTCCTAAAGGGTCTGTAATACTATATAAAGGTGATTGGCATAATCCTCCTAACTTTTGGAATATATCAAGATGTCAACAATAAAGACAATAGAAAATAAGCCTAGAAACTGAAGGATACCTTATTCATAAGATGGATGAATGACATTGGGGTATTAGTCAAACCAAATGACATCACCATAAACTCAAACTGACCATATCAGGTATGGAAAGCAGTCTTAATTATATTCACCACCCTAATCTCTAACTGCTGGTAACATGATCGAAGGTTAATCTTAGAAAAGTGTTTAGCACCCTGAAGTTGGTCAAAAAGATGATCTATTGTAGGAAGCAAATACCCATTCTTTACTGTCACCTTATATAATTAGCGGTAGTCTACACATATATGAAGGGAACCATCCTTCTTATACACAAAAAGCAAAAGACCACCCTATAGGGACACACTAGTGAAAATAAAATACTTATTAAGAAGATCTTTCAACTTCTCTTTGAGTTATTTTAGCTCAGCCAAAGCCATTTGATAGGGAAGAAAAGAGATAGGACGAGTGTCTAAAAAAGATGGATCCCAAAAACAATTTCCCTATCGAGAGAAATACCAAGAAGATCATTAGGAAAGACCTTAGGAAATTTATTAACCATGGGGATGGACTGTATGAAAGGACATTCAAAACTAAAATCCTTAACCAGAACTAGATCATATAGACACCCCTTGGAAATTAATTTTTGGTCTCTAAGATAAGAAATGAACCGTCTCTTTGGCACAAAGGAACTCCCTTCCCACTTAATCACTGATTGATTTGAGAATTAGAAATTTTCCCTTTGGGTTGTACTATTAAAATACACATATCAGGAATGGATCCACTCTATCCCAAAGATAACATCAAAATCTAACATCTCAAACTATATCAAATCTACTAATATCTTTCTATTGCAGATAGATACCACACAACCACCACAGAATCTCCTAGCCACAATAGAGTCATCCACTGGGATAGGCATAAAAAAGGGACTAGAATATACTCAAGTCTAAAACTAAAATAAATATCCATATATGGGGTCACATAAGAAAAGGTAGACCTGGGATTAAGCTCACAATGCACATCCCGAGAAATTTTTTTAGCATACAATTAATAATATCATAAGATGCCTTAGATTCCTGGTGGGTGAAAAGAGCATAGAGATAGTTTCAACCAGTGTTGGAGCCAGAAATAATACCCTTTGGTGTAGGAGCTGATGAAGTGGCAAACAAGACATTATTACACCCAGAAGTAACCCTAAAAGGATAATTCCATTATAGGTGATCGATCTGACCATAACTAAAATAATAAATTCCTCACCTTATCTTACTAACAATGATTTAACTAACCATAAAACTAGAAAAGAGGATATAATTGAGTTGACTAGGCTCCACTAGCCTGAGTTAGGGCACCTTGTGCCTTGAATCTACGTCATTCTGAAAATGACAGTCACCAGGCGCCTTTGGATAAGAAGCACTAGCCATCGAGTACGAGTTAAAACTTCTATAATTCTTCTTAGACCCCTACTTACCACCTCTACCATTTAGTGCTCGCCTCTATCCTAATCTGAATATCTAAACTTCATACTTTGTCTTTCTTCCATCTCTACTTGCTTTTTCTTCTCCCCCTCTACTTGTGAATATACACTACAAGTCTATAGATATCCATATCCTTGTTCAATAAGGTGACCTTGAAGAAAACTTCCTCATCCTATCCCTCATAATAGACAGTAACTTAGGAGTATAGCGAGACAACTGATGGAACTTCAATCCATATTTCTTCACTTTTATCCTGCCTTGCTTCAAATTTATCAACTCCTCTAGTTTTATCTCATTTAACTCTTAAGGAAAGAAAAAATTAAGAAAAGAACGAGAGAAATTATCCCACAATGCCAACTATACATCATCACCCCTAGACTGATACCACTCCTAATACTACTGATACACCACATCATTTAGTTGGTATGCAATAAACTCTACCCCCTTGGAGGTAGAAATATGCATCATATGAAAATATTCTCTATCTCATCTATGACTATTAAGGATTCTCCCCAACCTTAGAGATAGTAAAGGTTAGAGGATTGAGCCTCATAAATTTCCAAACTCAAGTAACCTCAAAAGAACTCACAGTAGCATCAATAGGACCTAATTGACATAACTAAGATGTTACCAACTAGGTCAACAAGTGAATAGAATGATGAAACTCAACATTAGAAATGTCACTTTAGGGTAGTGAGGCATGATCATTATTAGCTTAAGGAGTTCAAAGAGGACTAGTATGGATCAGTAGAACTGCGTGAGGAAATCAAAAGTAGGGACCCTGGATCGAGTCTATACCCGTAAGTAGGACGAGTTCGGTTAATATTATCTTTAACTGGGACATAGGAGTTTCCACGATCATCAGATTTTTGGGAAGGAATGATTTAAAATGTGAAGAAATGAAAGTATAGAAGATTTTAACATCCTAGACTCTATAGCCAGAAAATAAAACATAAGAAAAAGAATCATTCCTAAATGTCGTGTAGTCCCTCCCTTATAAATATGGTGCGCGACATACCCACAAAAGAGACTCTACTTAAAACAGTTTTATGGAAACCTAATTGACCATAAACCTAGGCTCTGATACCAACTTTGTCATGACCCAAACTAGGGCCTAGCCGTTATAGGTATCTCAAATCCATCAAGGATCGAAGACCATCCCCATTTCCTAGTGTAATAGAACACAACACACCTAGATACAAATGAATTCTAAAAATATAACAAGATAAAAAAGTATAAGCTTAGAAGAATCTAAGAATAGCAATAACCAATACTACTGCATAAAAATCTACAAACCCTCTATGACAAAATCAAATCAAACCAATGTTGGGACATTCCCTTAATGATATCCAAAATTAGTCCAAAGAAATTTTTGTGATAATAGATAAACTAAGAAGTAACGACCTTTCAAAAGAAGAAGGCTAACTACTTCAAGTTGACTGTTGAGAATTTGAAATCTTATTATTGTGTAGGAAAGATAGAAATGCCTTTGGACCCTACATCATGTAGGGATATATGTTTGGAGATGGTTAGTGGGTTGAGTGCTAGTATATAACTCATGAATAAGGAGTACAATAATGTCAGGATAAATAGTTCAAAAATCATATGAAATTGATGCACATGACCATATACAAATACATATATATATATATATATATATATATATATCACATATCGAGGTAGGGAATAAGGCTTAACATGAACTTTGAAATATTAAACTAGACTAGTTAGATCAATCATCATAAGAAGGTAGCCATGCGCTATATAAGCTCAGGTCTCCCATAGCTGAAATGACCCTAGTGAATATAGTTTCACAAACTAGTGAATAATCATATGTACTCAAAGCTCCTAGTGATATAATCAAGGGTGACTTAAGCACCCAATAACTTAACATAGGGGAATGAAACCTCCCAATCACATAATAAGAGGGACTCAAACCACTCGGTCATTTAGACCCCTACACCAGCAATTACAGTTTCTTTTATTGGTCTCTCGGGACCTCCACTTTCATGACTAGATACACAAACCCCTTTAAGAAAAATTTAAAGAAATTTTCATACATTCCTATTCATTGAACCAATTCATTAATTAAGGCATACCATTGGTATTGTCATACCAATTTCACTTGCAAGTTAACATTATTATGCCATATCTATATCCATTACATGGAGGAATTCATGACCACCTAGGTTCAATTGTTCATTCATACAGGGAATACATAATTCTTGAAGTTCAATAAAATCAATTCGTGGTTATTAGCCTTTTAATCCATGTAATAGTATAAGTAAGTAAGTCAAACCATCTGACAAAATCATATTTCACAATTAATTTTATAAATGGTTTAAGGGAACATAATTTACAAAACCATATGTCAAGTGAAAATCATCAAATTGGGGAAAACCATAACCCTTTAGTTTATACACCATACCCATGCACTCCATAAGTTTTAGACCATTAATAAAGAAAAAATGATGCATAATAAATTATGAGAAAACAATTTAAAAATTAACCATGCCTAATCCCTCAACACATGTCAAACCTATGGAAAAATAACCATATAAATTTAGGCTTTAATGTAAAACAAGTTTAAGGGTAGAGTCACATGACTTAAAGTATCACAATTATGGAGGGAATTTTCCCTTGGAAGCTCTAGACAACCAAACCCTTAGAAACCCTAATGCTCTTACTTGAGAGATTTTGAGAAAGTGTATTTAATGTGTTATGAATGAGAATGGGGTCCCAATATTGATTAAGTTTGTGAATTATATTTAGGGAAAGAGGAAAATATCCAAAATATCCTTAATCAAAAGACTAAAAACAGTGCCTAGTCACTACAGGTGACTTTATGAATCATAGGGTCACCCTATGAATTGTAATATTTAGACATAGGTTTGACAATATCTGTACCAACAGTGGTCTCACTATGAGTCATACCATATGACTCATAATAAGACATTATGACTCATAATATGTCTTAATGACTCATTAGGTACCATTCATAATCAACACAAAAAGCGGGCCAAATAAATAAGTCAGGCTACGATTAGGGTCCTATGACTCATAACGTTACCTTATGACTCATATAGATAGTAATAGTGTAGGAAATAAGCTCTAATGTCAAGTAATTTTTAAGGAATAAAATCTGAGGTATTTTATAGAGGCATCCCCTAATGTTGGTATGTTACAACTCATTTTTCCATGATTTTTATTGCTTGTTTGATCCAAGATCTACCATTTGTTATATGACCCCTTATATGGTTGTGCATTTTATTTTTAGTTCTAAAAGTATTTCTAACCATGTTTTTGTGTCTACTCCATTGGGTGATTCTACAGTTAGTAGAAAAATCTATAAGGGTTCTGTGGTGTCCATCTTCCAGAGGGAGACAATGAGGGATTCGATAGAGTTGGATATAGCGGATTTTGATGTTATATTTGGGATGTATTAGCTTTATTAGTTTTATGCTTCTTTAGATTGTAGGACTCAAAAGTTCAATATTCACTTTCCTAATAAGCCAATATTAGAGTGGGAGGGATCTTAGTGACTAAAAAGAGGTTTATTTCTTATCTTAGAGCTCAGAAATTGATAACAAAAGGGTGTTGATATCATCTAGTTTGGGTTAAGGATTCATACTCTAAAAGTCCTTGATTTTAATCCATTCCTAGGGTTAATGAACTACTTGAAGTATTTCCCGATGATCTTATCAGAATCCCTCCTGATAGAGAAATAGAATTTAGGATTGATCTTTTATTGGATACTTATCCTATTTTCATTTCTCCATGTGAATTAAGGGATCTAAAGGAGCAACTAAAATATCTTCTTGATAAAAGATTCATTTGTTCTAGTTTTTTTCGTGGGATGCTCGTATGATTTTTATGCAAAAAAGGAAGAGTCCCTTCGGATATGTATATACTATCGTTAACTGAATAATATGTCAGTGAAAAATAAGTACCCTTTAATTAAGATTGATGAACTTTTTGAGCAGCTTCAAGGTGCTAGATGATTCTCTAAGATTGATCTCTGTTTGGGATATCATAAGTAGAAAATTAGGGAAGTTGATATTCCTAAGACTATTTTTCAAACCCGGTATGGTCATTATAAATTTTTGTGTTATCTTTCTGGTAGAATAATGCTTCGGATGGATTCATAGATATGAGTTTGGTTTTCAAGTGGTTTTTGGATTTGTTTGTTATTATTTTTATTAATGACATCTTGGTGTGTTCTAAGAGTGAGAAGGATCATGTCAATTACCTTTAAATTGTATTGCATACCCTTAAGGACAAAAAGTTGTATGCTAAATTTTCTAACTGTGAATTTTGGCTAGGTGTTGTGACTTTTATAGGGCATGTTATTACTAGTGAGGTGATCAAGGTAGATCCACAGAAGGTTGAGGAAGTTAAGAGATGTCCTAGACGAATAACTCCAATAAACATTAGGAGCTTCTTGGGTTTAAGTAGGTATTATAGGAGGTTAGTCAAGAGTTTCTCTTTTATTGCTACTCTATTGACAAGGTTAACTCAAAAAACGGTTAATTTATTATGGTCTGAGGCTTTTGAGGGTAGCTTTGTGAATTGAAGAATAAGTTGACTTCCATCCTAATTTTTACCCTGTCCGAGGGTACTATTGGTTGTGTAGTATTTTAAGATGTATCCCATTTGGTACTGGGTGATGTTTTAATGCAGCGTGGTAGGGTTGTCTCCGATACTTATAGGCAGCTTAAGGTTCATTAGAGAAATTATCCAAACCATGATCTAGAGCTGGAGGTTGTAGTTTTTTCTTTAAAGATTTGGAGCCATTATCTATTTGGGATGCATTTTGATATCCATTTAGATTATAAAATCTTGACGTTTGTGTTAACTCAAAAGAAGTTGAATCTCTACAAAAGGCAGTGGCTCGAATATATCAAGGATTATAACATGATCTTGCATTACTATCTAGGTAAAGATAATGTTGTTGTTGATGCTCTTAGTAGGCTATCTATAGGAATCTTATCTTATGTGGATGAAAAGAAGAGAGGGTTGGTGAAGGACATTCACAGATTGTCTAACTTGGGAGTTTATCTTTTGTACTGAGGATAGGGGAGTTATTATTCAGGAAGTGGTAAAATCATTTCTTATTGCTAAGGTAAAGGAGAAGTGGACTTTGGATCCCATAGTTATGTAGATTAAGGATGATGTGGGTTAATGAAATGTCATGGCTTTCAGAATTGGGAGAGATAGCATTCTGAGGTGTCAAGGATGATTGTGTCTTCCTGCTGTAGATGGGGTATGGGAAAGGATTTTAACTAACGATTATGATTTCAAGTATACAATGCATCCAGTTCAACTAAATTGTATCATGACTAGAAGGAAATCTACTGGTGGAATAATATAAAAAAATATGTACCATATTTTGTGGCTGTGTGCATGGTCTATTATTAAGTTAAGGTTTACCACATGAGGCCAAGTGGTATGTCTCAAGAAATTGAGTAACTCTTGTAGAAGTGGGAGATGATTAATATATATTTCATTATAGTTCTTCCGCGATCTTACAACTAGTTCGATTTTATTTAGGTGGTTATGGATAGGATGATCAAGTCTGATCACTTTTTGCTTATGAGGACTAACTACTCAGTAGAAGATTATGCTAAGTTGTTTATTCAGGAGATTGTGAAGTTGTATTGTGCACTAGTTTCCATTATTTCAGACCAAGATACATAGTTTTATTCTAGCTTCCAACATTCACCTCAGAAAGGTTTGGGTACACAGGTGAACCTTAGAATTCTAAAATGGATGGAATATGTAACATACTATTAAAACTTTGGAGAATATGCTAAGGGCTTGTGTGATAGATTTTAAGGGTAGTTAGGTTGACCATTTTTCTGTTATTGTGTTTGCGTACAATAATAGTTACCATTTGAGTATTTATATGGATCCTTTTGAGGCTATTTATGGTAGGAGGTGTAGATTTCCTGTTGGATGGTTTGAGGTTGGTGAGTGTAATACCCCGGGAAATTTTTCATTGAAATTTTGTGCATAAATGTGTCGGGTTTTATTTTCTAGAATGAATTATAAATTTTCCGTGTGGAATGTCTTAGATTATGACCCACAATTGCGTAGGGTATCGAATAATCTTACTAAAGATATGTGGATAATCCAAAATGGACACCCGAGCGACGAGTTATGAACATTCTGATCGAACTGTGAATAGTTGTGAACAGTAAAACTTGCAGGAAAAAGTACTAAGGCCTGGCGTATTTTTTCTCCAACTTTAAACGATCATAAATCCTTGTACATAAAGATATGGGTGATCTTATATATATCAATGGAAAGCTTTGCGAATTCTCTTTCTAATGAAATTGGTTTCATCCAATTCGTCTATCGAAGCAAAAAGTTATTGTTAATCTACTTCAGCCTATCAAAAGTAAATTTTTGGGTCAACTTCAAACGATCATAACTCCACATATCAACGGAAAGATATGAGAGTTCTATTTCTAATGAAACTGGTTTCATCTAATTTGGATGTCGGAGTAAAACGTTATGGTTGATCTACTTCAGATTATAAAAATAGTCCACCAAAGGACAGATTCAAGAATTATTTGATTTTTAGGGGAGTTTTGGTCATTACCCCTCATCCAAAATCTTTCCAAACCATATATTCAAGCCTATTAGAATTATTATATGATATATTTCATCTAATTCCCGCAAAAAGAAAACCCTAAACTCCTACATCCAACTTCAAGAACCTCCAAAGTTCACCATTAATTCTGTAAATTTATTCAAGATTCCAAGTTCGTAGTTCAAGAACTCAAAGAACCATCATTCAAAGACACGATTAACATCTCAAAAATGAGTATCAATCTAAAGTTCATTTTTCAAGGAATGTGGGGTTTCTCAACAAAAACTCTCTTTCGTTCTTGTTTCCAAAAGTAATTTTCTTTACAAAGGCATGATTTTTATTTGATTTTTACGAATTTGAAGAATGAACCCATATCTTTTGATGATTATTATCAAATATTGATGTTTATTATTTTGAAAGATGAATTTACATGTGTGGAGATTTAAAGCATGAATCTTGAATGATATTTATCATGATTTTGATATTTGGGTCGTGAATCCCCATTGGAAATTGTGTTTTTTTTAGAAAGTGTGTGTTATAAGCATGTTGATGTTGAATATTTGAGATATTTTGAATGATTTGACCTTTTGGTGTTAATGGAGTTGTTTTAAACTTGAGTGTGAAAGAAATCCACAATGTGGTTGATTTTTATAGAAGGGAAGCATGATGGCTTCCGATGTATATTTATATATTACTAAAGTTGTTTTATTGTGGATTGTCTTTGAAATGTTCTGATCTAAGACTAGGAGAAATCTTTAGCACTGAGTGGGAGATATAAAGCAACCTTACTTCCTTAGAACTACGTGCCCCCGTAGGAGTAAGCCTGAGTCTGATTTATATAGTGATCACTAGTTTATGTGGATTTGATATCGATAGTCCTACTTTGATGGCAAGGATAGGACGGCTCTCCCCAACGTGGGTTGTACATTAGACTCTATGTAGCTCACATGGTTTATGTCGGCTATAGGATCTCCTAGTGTGTGTGTGTTTCCTTGTGTCTATGGTGAATGGTGAAGTGATTTGAAAGTGGAATTGTGAAAGTTATTCTTTCAAAAGATTTAAATGATATTTACATTATGAGAATTGATATTTTTGATGAACTAAAAGTGATTGACAAATTATATGATGACTTTCAGGTATTATTGTACTTATATCATACTCTCATGATTATGATGCTTTCTTCAGGATATGTGACTCTTTCATAAATACTGCATATTTCTTATAAATATTTATGATAATGATGCTTATACAACTGCACACACCCTCATATACTCGATTCTTTTCCATGGTACTAACCCACATCTTCTGATGTGGGCTGTATTTTATCAGAATATAGGTTCAGGTGATTAGTTCCAGGTTCAACAATGATTCTTCGGGCACACTGTTCTACATCTTCTGTTATGGTGAGTCCTTATGTTTTGAGGATGTGATGTATGATGTTGGTTTCACAGAATTATTTACATTTGACAACTGAGTATGAGTCAGTTGAGGCATGTCTCAATGGCTCACTGGTTTTATTGATTTTCTTAGATGCTTGTCACACTAGTATAGATGTTGGGAGTTGACTAATAAGTCATATTTTGTTATTTTTCTGAAATTCTTCTATTCTTAGATGATGATTACTCTATTGATATTTGAGGTTTATTTATGAAAACCCCATTGATTTGTGTTGAACTGAATGAAAATGGCTCAAAGGGTTAGCTTGGGGCTACTCATAGCCTCAAGCACCGTGTAATGCTCCGAGACCCATTTTTTGGGGCGTTACAAACTTGGTATTAGAGCCTAAGGTTTTAAGGTATCCTAAAGAGTCTATTCTTAATCATTGGTGTGTAGCGCCATATCTATGAGCAAGAGGCTACAAGACATTTTAGGAAAAAGTGTGATTCTTTCTTTCAGAAGTCTATCGTGCTTAAAGTGTCTCTCTCTTCTATTGATTCATGCTCTCCTCTTTAAAAAATATACCTCTACGTCGAGCGAGAAGAAATAATGATGGTCAGAAACCTCAACCCACTTACCCATTGAATGAAAACATGTCTCGCCCTGAATTTTGGGCAGCCTTTCAGGTGCTGGCCTAAGCTTTTACTACAAATGTTTAGGCCAACCCATCCCTGGCTCCATAGTAGCAGGAAGGTGATTCAGCTACTGCCAGGATCTGTGACTTCATGCGGATGAATCTGCCGAAATTCTATTGGTCCAAGTCTGATGAGGATCCACGGTTATTTTTAGAGGAGGTGGGAAATATTACTCAGGTGATGCATGTATCTGAAGAATATAGTTTGGAGTTGGCTATGTATAGGTTGAAAGAACTTGCTTATGACTGGGTTGTTGCTTGGAGGAAAGGTTAAGGTGAGGGAGTTGTCCCTACAACATGGCAAAAGTTTCAGGATGCATTCTTGAATAAATTTTTCCCTTTGGAGATGAGGGAGGCAAAGGTGGAATAGTTTATGAACCTGTGACATGGCTCTATAACTATTAGGGAGTACAGTCTAAAGTTCAATGACTTGGCTAAGAATGCTCTTGACTTAGTGGCTGATAATCGGGCTAGTATGAGTAAGTTTGTGACTGGAGTGTCTAGTCATGTGGTTAAGGAGTGTAGGTTTGCTATGCTGAATAGTGAGATGAATCCTTCTAGGATGATGACTCATGCCCAATAGATTGAGGCAGAAAAGATTAAGGAGAGAGATAGAATAAGAGGGAAAAAGAAATCTAGGTTCGAGCAGCACAGACAAGGTCAGACTAGATCATAGGGAGGAAGTCGCGCCCAGTATTAGGATCATTCGTCTATGACATCACCGTCATCTGCTAGTGCTCCCGTGCCTAGAGATAGGCAGGATCAAGGTAGCAGGTCATATGCATCCAGGTCCTAGTACAATGCTGGCAGTAAGCCAAATCATCCCCTGTGTCCTAAGTATTGTAGGGCTCATTCGGGTGAGTGTTGGGGTTAGAAAAGAGGTTGTTTCTAGTGTGGTGATATGGGTCACAGAGTTAGAGATTATCCATAGGATGGACAAGGGCATCGTGACTATTGCTCAGACTATTAGTGCTCCAATTCCAGCGACTCGCCTAACCCCAGCTCAGGGCACCTCTTCTAGCAATGCTGGCGGACACTGCCAGAATAGATTCTATGCTTTACCATCCCACCAGGAAAAGGAGGACTCTCCCGATATTACTACTGATATGCTTCATATATTTCAGTTTGATGTGTATGCTTTGTTGGATCCTGGATCCAATTTCTTATATGTTACATCTTTGATTGTTGTGAATTTTGAAATAAGTCCTGAGATTATTCCTGAGCCTATCCTAGTTTCTACCCTAGTGGGTGATTCGATTGTTACCCAAAAAGTGTATAAAAAATGTCCTATTACCATTCTTAATAGAGTCTTATTGGCTGATCTGATTGAGTTAGACATGGTAGATTTTGATGTGATTCTGGGTATGAACTGGTTGTATTCTTTTTATACCTCTATTGATTGTCGGACCTGAGTGGTCAAGTTTTACTTTTAGGGTGCATCTATGTTTGAATGGTCTGGGAATTCTGTGTCACCAAAGAGTCATTTTATCGCTTACCTCAAAGCTAGAAATCTTATTTCCAAGGGGTGTATTTATCATTTGGTTAGAGTCAAAGACACTAAGTCTGAGACTCTAACTCTCCAGTCTGTTAACATCGTCAATGAGTTTTTTGATGTCTTTCTGGATGATCTCCCAGGGATACCTCTTGATAGATAGATAGAGTTCGGGATTCATATTTATCCCGGTACTCAGCCTATTTATATTTCTCCTTATCGTATGGCCCCTACAGAACATAAGGAGTTGAAAGAGCAACTCAAACATCTACTAGATAAGGGTTTCATAAAGACTAGTGTTTCTTCTTGGGGTGCTCCTGTGTTGTTTGTGAGAAAGAAAGATGGATCTTTGTGTATGTGCATTGATTACCACCAACTGAATAAAGTCACCGTAAAAAATAAGTACCCCCTTTCGAGAATAGATGAATTGTTTGACCAATTGCAAGGTACAAGTTATTTCTCAAAGATAGACCTTCATTTCCGCTATCATCAACTCAAAGTTAGGGAGTGTGACATCTCAAAAATTGCTTTACGAACTTGTTATGGCCATTTTGAGTTTCTTGTTATGTCTTTCGGGTTAACTAATGCCCCAGCAACTTTCATGGATCTTATGAATCGAGTCATACCATATCTGAATATGTTTATCATAGTGTTCATTGATTATATACTGGTGTACTCCCATAGTGAGGATGAACAGTCTTATCATCTTCAAACTATCTTGCAAACCATTAGAGATCACAAGTTGTTTGCCAAGTTCAATAAGTGTTAGTTTTTGCTAAGGTCAGTTACTTTTCTGGGTCATATCATTTCTTTCGAGGGTATTAGAGTTGATCCCCAGAAGACCAAAGCTGTTAGAAATTGGCCTACACCTATTTCTCTGACTGATATCTAAAGTTTCTTGGGTTTACCTGGCTATTACTGCCATTTTGTTGAGGGTTTCTCCTCTATAGCGTCTCCTATGACTCGATTAACCCAAAAGAAAGTAAATTTTTTGTGGTCTGAATCTTGTGAGAATAGTTTTCAGGAGTTGAAGACTCGACTTACTTCAGCCTCTATTTTGACTTTGCCTGATGGTGTTGATGGTTTTGTGGTGTACTATGATGCTTCGAGAGTTGGTTTGGGTTGCGTACTAATGCAGAAGGGTAAGGTGATAGCTTATGCTTCTAGACAATTGAAACCCCATGAGAAAAATTACCCCACCTATGACCTTGTGTTGGCTACTATTGTGTTTACTTTGAAAATCTTGAGAAACAATTTGTATGGTGTCCATGTTGATATTTTTACTGATCATAAGAGTCTGCAGTATGTGTTTACCCATAGAGAATTGAATCTTAGGCAGAGACGATGGTTAGAGTTGTTAAAGGACTATGATATGAGTGCTCTGTACCATCCGGGAAAGACCAATATTGTGGCGGATGCCCTAAGTAGAGTGTCCATGGGTAGTGTTTCACATGTGGTAGACAGTAAGAAAGAGTTTCCTCATGATGTACATGATTTGTCTAGATTGGGCGTTAGGTTGTTTGACTCTACTGAAGGTAGTATAAGGGAATAATCCTTGGTTTCGGAAGTGAAGGAAAAGCAATACTTAGATGTTAGTTTGGTCAGACTGAAGGACTCAGTCAAGGACCAAAAAGTAAAGGTTTTCTCCCAAGGGGGAGATGGTGTGTTGATATTGCAGGGTACATTATGTGTCCCAAATGTTGATGATATGAGACAGAGGATTATGGATGAAGCCCACCGGGTGCAATATTCTATTCAATCTGGTGCCACCAAGATGTACCGAGACTTGCGAGAAATCTATTAGTGGAGTGGCATGAAGAAAGATATAACAACGTTTGTAGCTAAGTGTGCTACATGCCAACAGGTTAAGGTTGAACACCAAAGACCTTATGGTATAATGCAAGAGTTTAGTATTCCCACCTGGAAGTAGGAGGAGATAAAGATGAACTTCTTGATTGGTTACCTCCTTCCCGATGCCATTATGATTCGTTTTGGGTTGTGGTTGACAGGTTGACTAAGTCTGCTCATTTCTTGCCTGTTAATACTTCATATACTGCCAAAGATTACGCTAGATTGTATATTCGAGAGCTAGTCAGACTTGATGGAGTTCCCTTGTCTATAATTTTGGATAGGGGTACTCAGTTCACATCGCAATTTTGGAAAGATTTTTAGAAAGGTCTTGGCACCCAAGTGCTTTTGAGTTCTGCTTTTCATCTGAAGACCGATGGTCAGGTTGAGTGGACCATCCAGACCTTAGAAGTTATGTTGAGAGCTTGTGTACTTAACTTTAAGGGAAGTTGGGATGATCACTTACCGTTGATAAAGTTTTCTTACAATAACAATTTCTTCTATAGTATTGGCATGGCTCCATTTAAAGCCTTATATGGGAGGAAGTGTAGATCACCCATAGGCTGGTTAGAGGTGGGTGAAGCAACTGTAAGTGGTCCTGATCAGTATTTGAGGCTTTGGAAAAAGTTAAGTGGATCAGGGAAAGGTTGAAAACTGCGCAGAGTCATCAAAAGTCATATGAAAATGTTAGAAAGAGAGACCTTGAGTTTGAAGTTGGTGACCTAAAGTATCTGAAAATTTTACCCATTAGGGTGGTGAAGAGATTCGAAAAGAAGGGGAAGCTTAGTCCCCATTACGTTGGCCCTTACAAAATTCTTAGAGGTATTGGTAAGGCAGCTTATGAGGTCGAGTTTCCTTCCTAGTTGTCCTCTGTTCATCCAATATTCCATGTCACTATTCTTAGAAATCATATTAGCGATGTTGTGGTAGTGGATTCCTTTGTGAGTGCTGAAATTCAAGAAAATCTTTCTTTTGATGAGATTCCTATTGAGATTCTTGATTTCATTATTCGAAGAGTACAGAACAAAGAAGTTCCCTTGGTCAAGGTGTTGTGGCAAAACCAATCTGTTAAGGGTGCAACTTAGGAAGATGAGGCGGATATGCGATTCAAGTACCCACACCTATTTTTCGCGAAGTCCAATAAAGTCGAAGGTACCATTCTTTCCTAAATCATGCACTTTTGATAAAAGTTGCAGCAGTTCAGCTGTCATTTATTATGTATTCAGCTGTAGTTTCTTGAATTTATACATTCTATGTTGCATTCGGAGTGAGAAATAATGTGGTGATGAGTCTAATGAATGGTTTCAGATATATACTGTATTCCCTATCTAATCTTTGGCATTTCTAGCGTCATTCGAGGATGAATGTTTCCAAGGGGGGATGATGTAATACCCCGGGAAAATTTTCATTGAAATTTTGTGCTTAAACGTGTTGGATTCTATATTCTAGAATAAATTATAAATTTTCCATACGGAATGTCTTATATTATGACCCACCATTATATAGAGTATCAAATAAGCTTTCCAACGATATGTGGATCATCCAAAAAGGACACACGAGCGATGAGTAATGAACATTCCGATCGAATCGTGAATAGTAGTGAATAGTAAAACATGCAGGAAAAACTACTGGGGCCTGGCGTATTTTTTCTCCAACTTTAAACGATCATAACTCCTTGTACATAATGATCTGGGTGATCTACTATATATCAACGGAAAGCTCTACGTGTCCTGTTTCCAATAAAACTATTTTTATTTAATTTGTCTATTTGAGAAAAAAAGTTATGGTCGATCTACTTCAGCCTTTCAAAAGTGAATTTTTGGGTTAACTCCAAATGATCATAACTTCTCGTACACAATGATCTGGGTGAGATACTATATATCAATGGAAGTATATGTGAGTCCTCTTTCTAATGAATTTGGTTTCATCCAATTTGGATATCAAAGTAAAATGTTATGGTTGATCTACTTCAGATTATCAAAACAGTTCACCAAAAGATAGATTCGAGAATTATTTGATTTTTAGGGGCGTTTTAGTCATTTCCCCTCATCCAAAATCCATTCAAACCCTATATTAAAGCTTATTAGAAGCATTATAGGTTATATTTCATCAAATTCCCTCAAAAATAAAACCCTAAGCTCCAACATCCAACTTCAAGAACCTCCAAAGTTCACTATTAATTCTGCAAATTTATTCAAGATTCCAAGTTGCTAGTTCAAGAACTCCAAGAACCATCATACAAAGGCATGATTAACATCTCAAAAATGAGTATCGATTTAAAGTTCATCATTCAAGGTATATGGGGTTTTTCAACAAGAACTCCCATTCGTTCTTGTGCCCAAATGTAACTTTCTTTACAAAGGTATGATTTTCATTTGATTTTTACAAATTTGAAGCATGAACCCATATCTTATGATGATCATTATGAAATCTTGATGTTTATGATTTTGAAAGATGAATTTACATGTGTGAAGATATAAAGCATGAATCTTGAATGATATTTATCATGATTTTGATATTTGGGTCGTGAGTCACCATTTAAAATTGTGTTTTTTTGAGAAAGTGTGTGTTATAAACACATTGATGTTGAATATTTGTGATATTTTGAATGATTTGACCTTTTGGTCTTAATGGAGTTGTTTTGATCTCAAGTGTGAAAGTAATCCACAATGTGGTTGATTTTGATAGATGGGAAGCATGATGGCTCCCGATGTATATTTACATATTACTGAAATTGTTTTGTTGTGGATTGTCTTTGAAATGATCTGAGCTAAGTTTGGGAGAAATCTTTAGCACCGAGTGGGAGGTATAAATCAACCTTACTTCCCTAGAACTACGTTCCCCCATAGGAGTGAGCCTGAGGTAGATTTATATAGTGATTACTAGTTTGTATGGATTTGATATCGATAGTCCTACTCCAATGGCAAGGATAGGATGGCTCTCTCCAACGTGAGTTGTATGTTGGACTCCATGTAGCTCACATGGTTTATGTCAGTTATTGGATCTCCTTGTGTGTGTGTTTTTCCTTATGTCTATGGTGAATGGTGAAGTGATTTGAAAGTGGAATTGTGAAAGTTATTCTTTCTAAAGATTTAACTGATATTAACATTATGAGAATTGATATTCTCGATGAACTGAAAGTGATTGACAAATTATATGATGGCTTACATGTGTTATTGTACTTATTTCATCCTCTCATGATTATGGTGATTTTCTTCGGGCTATGTGAGTCTTTCACACATCCTGCATATTTCTTATAAATATTTTTGATGATGATGTTTATACAACTGTATACACCCCCATATACTTGATTAGTTTACTAACCCATATCTTCGGATGTGGGCTGTATTTTCTCGAAATATAGGTTCAGGTGCTCAGTTCCAGGTTCGACATTGATTTTTTAGGCATGCTGTTCTACATCGTTTGTTGTGGTGAGTCCTCATGTCCCAAGGACGTGATGTCTGATGTTGGTTTCACAAAATTGTTCACATTTGATAATTGAGTATGAGTCAGTTGGAGCATGTCTCAATGGCTCGCTGGTTTTGTTGATTTTCTTAGAGGCTTGTCAGACTAGTATAGATGTTGGGAGTTCACATATAAGTCATGTTTTGTTATCTTTCTAAAATTCTTTTATTCTTGGATGATGATTACTTTGTTGATATTTAAGCGTTATTTATGGAAACCCCATTTATTTGTGTTGAACTGAATGAAAATGGATCAAAGGGTTAGCTTGGGGCTAATCATAGCCTCAAGCAGCATGTCGCACTTCAGGACCCGTTTTCTGGGGCATTACAGTGAGAATAGGTTATTTGGCCATGATTTGGTTCTCCAAGCCATGAGGAAGGTGAAAGTGATTAGAGAAAGACTTAAGACTTATCAGAGTCCCCAAAAGTCTTATGTGGATGTGACACGAAGAGAATTGGTGTTTGAAGTAAATGCTTGGGTATACTTACAAGTGTCTTTTATGAAAAGAGTCATGAGGTTTGGTAAGTAGGGGAGGCTCAGTCACCGTTATATTGGTCCATATGAGATTTTGTGTAGAAATAGGGATATTTCTTACGAGTTAGATTTTCTTGCGAGTTTTGCCTATATGCATCCCGTGTTATATGTGTCTGCGCTAAAAAGTGTTTGGATTATTCTTCCTTGATGGTGCCTGTTATGGATGTTGGTGTTACAGATTCCTTGTTTTGTAAGGAAGTCCCAATTAAACCATTAGATTGGTAAGTATGTACATTAAAGACTAAGTATGTAGCTTTGGTGAAGGTTCTTTGGAGGAACCAAAAGGTAAAAGAGGCTACCTGGGAAGTTGAGAAAGACATGAAGGCCAAATACCTATAGTTGTTGCTCGGGTTGGATGAAACTACTTAAGGTATGAGTTTTATTTTCCTTTGATACATTTCTAGTTTGTAATTTAATTTTGATTTGTTCTTTCTATTCTCGTGCTAAAGGAGTTCTAAATCATCATTTAGGGATGAATGATCCAAAGGTGGAGATAATGTAAGACCCCTTAAAATTTTCATCATTTTACTTTTGACCCTCCGGCATGTATAACATTAATGTTTGACTTGAATTGTGTTTAGGGGTGTTGAAGGGGTGTTAGGGGAAGTTTTAGAAATTGTAAAAGGGGTTTGGAGTCATTTTGTGACCCCTAGGTAGTGTGCCTCTATGATATCCCCGTGTCATAGAGGTTACCCTCCGCGATAGCAACGAGGAATGGAGGATAACCTTTGTGTTAAGGCCATGCTAGACGAGGTGCAAATTTTATCCAATTTTGTTTTTTTTGACTTGGGGTGAGGGTCTCTTGGTCTTTTTATCCCTTGTACGACTTAAAAACATAAAAGGGATCCTTTTCCTTCATTTTTCAATGATCAAAATCTACCCTATTTATATTTAACTCTCCACCCAATAAAACTCATGGGTTTTTCAAGAAATCACTACTACTAGCCCCAAAATTCAAATTGACTTCAATTTCTTGTATGTTTAAGGCTTGTTTATCTTCCCTAAACATTAATTTTACTCTGTGGCATAAATTGAAGAGATTTTCATGTGATTCAAATTGTGGGTTTAGATATTAGGTTTAGGGGTTTTGGTTATTACTGATTTAATTACTTTCTAATGTTTTGAATTGATTATTCATGCTTTAAATTGATGTTTTTGGGACTAAATTGGTATATTTTTTAAATGGTTGGAATTGGGGATATAGGTTTCCCTAAATTGGATAAATTTTGGCTTAAAATTTCATGAACCCCAACCCAGTTTGTAAATTTGTTTTTATAATAGAAAATTGCATGGTTTAACTTGTTTTTGAACCTAATGCATTGCATTAATGGATAAATAGATATAAAAATGGATTTGGATAGACTTGGTGGCAATGTTTTCGATATTTATATGGAACTTGGGAGTCAATGTGGTTATGTGGATTGGTTTGGCATGTTTATTTTAACTTGGAAGCATATTGGTATGATGATACCAAGTGATAAATGACTTAATGAATGGCTCCCAGGTTAATGGTTGGAATTATTTGCGAAGTGATATTAAATTAGGCTTAATAGGGGTTGTGTATCTTATCGTGAAGGTGTAAGCTCCGGGGTGATGAACACTGAAAACCATGTTTGCCAGCATTGGGGGTCTATATTACTATGTGATTGATACACACTTGATATATATATATATATATTTGGGATAGTTATTTACCATGGTATATTTAGTTTTCCATCGCTTTGTGCAACTAACACGTACTGGGGCCCTTTTAGTAGGGGTAGATGAACCCTTATAGCCCATGGATGCCCTGCTACATCATCAAGGTTAATGATTTAAAAATCTTTTGTTCATGACCCTTGCCCTTTCCAGGCATCTTATATATGTATATATGAATGTATGCATGTAGTTTTGACTGATTTTGGACATGGCATTATTTTATCACTTTTTTTAAGTTACATGCAAGTGCTTATCACACTGATTGTCCTAGGATGATACATCATTTCATGATGTAGGGTCCGAATATTTTTCTCTTTCTCCTGTGTATGATTAGTTGGATTAGCATATCTGTTAATTTATGTGAAGTGGTCAGCCTCCATCCTTTGGAAGGCATTATCATTTCATTTTTCTTTCTTCATCGACTCAGAACTTTTGGATTCCTTTTGGTCATAGTCGGGGGTATGTCCCGACATAGATGTTATACTGATTTAGAGGCTTTGTTGGATAGATATAGGTTCGTTTGTTGTTGTTTGACTCTTAGTTTTCTTTAAGTTATTTATTCATCTTCTCATCTCTATTTACTTGGTTTCTTCATTGTTTATATTATTATTTTTGTTCTTATGTGGTTAGGCGATGAGGGTTCCGGTCTATGCTGCGCTTGAGATTCCCATCACGACTAGGCCCTAGTTCAGGTCGTGACAATACACTACTAAAAGGACTTTCATTGTCAAAAGATAATGGATATAAAAAGTGTAAAATCTCGAAAGGACAAGGTACTGAGTTCGCATGCCCCAAGCAAGACTCCCCAAGTAACCTCTTAATCTAAATAATACTTCCAAGAGATTTTGCTAAAGGCATTCATTTTTTATTCACATCCTTATTTCACTTTCTAAATAACCGAAAACCCATCCTTAACAACCAACTGTCCTCCAAATGAACTGAGCACGGATTAAGCATGAAAACCCAAGCCACACTATTTTGACATCACACTAATTCAAGAATAACCATGCAAAAAATCAACCAAGTTAAAGGCAATCCCAAACACATATCATTCAAACAACTCTAGTTCCAAATTTAGCATTTCATGCCTTTTCAAACCTTCTATCTACTTCAAACCACACAACCAACACCTGCCCCTATCTACGCAATCACACCATAATAATCTTGAAAGACCAAAGATGACCCATCAAAATTCACATGGCTAGTATAGGAAAAATGCCCAATAATGTCAACCTGCATATTCAAATCGTGATGACCAATGTCTACGATATTTGCCAAGCCACTAAATGGTCCAGATGACCCTCAAAACCAATGGCCATGTGTAATACCCCACACTTAAACCTAGCTTAAATTCATCCCAAAGATGTCAAAGACATGCTTTAAAGATGAATAAACTTTTTATATATGTGAAATTTTACAATTTTTAAGATTCGTCCCGAAGATGTTGAATGTTAAATGACGTTTGTCAGTTTCTAGTAAGACTCTGCTAATACACTGTATCGCGCCAAACTTTCAAGTCGCAAACAAATTGGCAATGCAATAGCTCTGTATCGCGCCATCTCCCAATTTCCCAGTTGTTAAATTCCAGAGACACTGTACGATAGCGCCGCATCGCACCAGCCTACCAAATCCAAAAATTTTGATGAAAAATAAATATTTTGTTTAGGGATAAATTGGTCTTTTACCAAGTGAGGGATTCATGTTTTACTCTTATGTTTAAAGAACTCTCATGGTATAAATGTTCCTTATAAATGTTTGGTAGATTGCTCATTAATTAGCCTTATGAAATTACACCATGTTTACATGCAATCCTATTCATGTATAAGTCTGTGATAACCATGTACTTCATGAAATCCCTAACTTATTGTATTATGGATTATTGGTGTTGGTCATGCATTCAAGGATATCACGTCTTGTCAGTTTCACGCTATCGAGTTCTGGGGGTACATGTACTAGACAATTTAGATATGTGCCTAAAGCTAGTGTCATGTTTTCAAGTTATCTTCAATCAAGCCATGTTAAGTATAATTCAGCCAGTCATGTGATTTAGGAAAACTCAGTAAAGTCAGTGATCCCTGTAATCTCAGAAAGCTCAGTACTTCAGTAATATCATTAGTATTCCGTTAATAAAAGGAACTTAATGATCTCAGTCCAGTTCAATTCAGTTAATCATGTTCAATGTCTATTCAAATGGGAGTAGGATTTAGCACCGAGTAAACCCAAGGATGAGTGCACATACCCTGACAGCTGAGGATGTGATCCTTCGAAGCAATTCTTGCGTTCCATAACTATGTCGCCAACACAGGTAGCGACACCAAACTTACAGGTGGGGGATGATGAGTTGGATAAACTCTGTCAAATGAGGGTTCCACCATTCTCCTTAGGGGACACTGCTAGATGAGGGTCACTAATATCTTGTCCTTACCACATGCGCGGTATTGACACCCTTCTAATGGGGGTTACACATTGGCCCCCAACTCATCCATTGTAGGGTATTAGGGGCATGTCGATTAGATGACTACTTCTTATAGTTACAGTTTTAGACTCAGTCTTAGTAATAGAACTCAGATATTTCTTCTACTTTTGAAGATTGTCAGATATAGTCCACTTAGAATAGTATAAAACTCAGTTAGTTCTTTCAAAACCTAGATTGTCAGATACAATCACTCAGTATTAGTTATATCAGTTATTAGTGACTTATGTTATCACTAATCAGACTCAGTTGTTGATAACATCATGAATTTAGTCACAATCACTTATTCATACATATATTCTCACGTTCATGTTATTCAGTTAATTAGTATTGTTCATATATTTGGACCTTTTGTATTCATCCTATCTCACTTGTATACCAGTATATTCAAACTTACTAACGAATTTGTTCTATGGTGTTTTTATATCATAGATTCAGAAGCACGAGCTCTAGAGCTTTAGTACCATTCCAGTTTCAGCAGTGAGAGTTAGCAGCGAGTCCTCATCCTTTGAGGACATGATCATTACTTTATTTCTTTATTACTTTGTTTATTTCAATAATTGGAGTTACTTGGGGACATGTCCCATCAACTCCTTCTTCAATTGTTTAGCAGCTTTTAAACTACAGTGTTATTAGATTAGATATTTTCAAATATTATTTCAGTTTTGTATTATCGTACCATATTATTCTAATATTTATGAATTCTGAACCTTATGGCATGTTTTAGCCTTCTATTTATATATTTATACAGTATATTAACCAGTGTTAAGGAACATATATCAGTCATGGTTAGCTTGTGGTCCTTCTGGGTCATGAGCACCGTGTAGTATTATGGGTACCAGATTCAGGGCATTACAAACTTAGTATCAGAGACTAAGGTTCAATAGAGTCCTAGGAAGTCTGAAAACCGCATCTAGTAGAGTCTTGTACATGGGTGTGTTGCATGCCATATTTATGTGCATGAGGCTATGAGATGTTTTAGGAACAGTTTCCCTTCTTTCAGTATTCATTTTGTGCTAGTGAATGCGAGTTCAAATTTAAATCTCAGTCTAATTTGTTTTCCTTTTCTTCTAATGAATATGCCTCCGAAAAGAAGAAACAAAAATTAGTCAGCCTGTCCAAGAAGATCCCTTGAATAAACACGTTTCTCATGTAGACTTCAGAGTTGCATTCACCACTCTTTCTAATTAAGTTGCTGCTCACAATGAATGACCAACTGTCATTTCGGCCAACCTAGTGGCTAATTCAGCTGCAGCCAAATGATGGTCACTTCTAAATGAGGGTCATTCATAGCTTGTCCTTACCAGTGGCGTGGTATTGACACCCTTTCAATTGGGGTTACAGTTTGGATCCCAACTCATCCACAATGGCATATTAGGGGCATGTCAGTTAGATGACTACTTCCCATAGTTACTGTTTCAGACTCAATCTCAGTAATAGAACTTAAATTTCTTTAGAATTTCAGAACTATCAGATACAGCCCACTCAAAATAGCAGAAAACTCAGTTAGTTCCATCAGAACCTAGACTGTCAGATACAGTCACTCAGTATCAGTTATATAAATTATTATTGCTTTATGTTATTAGTAATCAGTCTTAGTAGTTCGTACCATCACGAATTTAGTCATAATTACTTATTCATGCCTGTATTCTCACGTTCATGTTATTTAGTCAGTTAGCATTGTTCATGTATTTGAACCCTTTGCATTCATCCTACCTCACTTTTATACAAGTACATTCAAACGTACTGATGCATTTGTTCTATGGTGTTTTGTACCATGGGTTCAGAAGCACGAGCTCCAGCGAATTAATAGCATTCTAATTTCAGCAGTCAGAGTTAGTAGTGAGTTCTCAACCTTTGAGGACATGATCATTACTTTATTTCTTTATTAATTAGTTTATTTCAGTAGTTGGAGTTAGTTGGGGATATGTCTCATCAACTCCTTATTCAGACATTTTAGAGGCTTTCAGACGACAGAGTTTTTAGATTAGATGTTTTTAGACATTATTTCAGTTTTGGTATTGTTGTACCACATTATTCAGATATGATTTTATCAGATATTTATCAATTTTGAACCTTATGGCATGGTTCAGCCTATTATTTCTGCATTTATACAATATATTATGAAGTATTTAGGTACAAATATCAATCATGGGTTAGCTTGTGGTCCTTTGGGGTCATGAGCACCTGTAGCATTTCGAGTACCAGATTATGGGCGTTCATCATGAGTCCATAGAAAATATCTTATTATTAAATGAGCTGATCTAGAATGCTCCACTGATTATGGGTGTAACCACGATAAACCAAGATTGGGTACACATCTTCCGCTGAGAAAGCTTTAACAAGTCTAACAAAAATTGAGCACTAAGGTAAAATTAGTAGAAACCAACACCATGTGCCAACAACCCATCTTTCCAGCATCTATAAAATATAACCCTTTTGAACTTAAGAAAACTAGCCTCTAGGTAACAAGTAGGCCAATTAAACCTTTCAACGAATGCCCCACTGATTTAAATCCTTAAATAGAGGTTGCAACTAAGTTATGCAATCTATAGTAATAATATTAAAAACAAAGTTTAATTACTCAATCTCAATTATCAAACCAATCCTTTTGGTGAACAAGCATCCACCTATCAAAATCCATCACAACTCTCAAGATGTTATTCACCAGAATAAAAAATCACAAGTAGAGTCAATATATCTTTAACAAGATCAAATACCAAAAATCAATCTCACTTCAGAGACTAAACATATATGCAGTAGTTCTTGCAAGGACTAAATTGAAATGACACTGCAGACATATTCACAATGGAGAAAAACTATTAGCTGATGGCAAAGGTAGTCAAATCCACATATGATGAGGGCTTAACATATCATGGAATAAAAAAGAACTCACTTAGGATACAAAGCACTAATGGCATCCAAATATTAATTAACTTAGAAAGGTACGATCTTAAACTAAATCTAGTCAAACCAATACTAGGTCAATGGAAATAAATACTCACACCCAAAGTAATGATAATCAAAAATTGATATAGACCTTATATCTCCAAGATAAATGTCACACCCCAGGTTTGTGACCCTCTAAGAGTCGAGTAATTGAATTAGCCAAGGTGTTAAAGTGATCTTAAAACTGCCAGTGATAATAGTCTAGGATAAGACTAGTTAAGAAAGATTTGCCTAGGTTTTGGTCCCTTGATAATAAGTCCACGGTATGACTCATTATGAGATGTAATAAGTCGTCAAGAGTGACACATTGTCTCAATAGAAGGTTACCGAAGAATCTAGCCCCTAACCATGTATCTTCATCATGACTTGTAAAGGCCGATAACAAGTCATTATGAATGACTCATTGTCATTATAGTGAGGGAACAAATTTCTAATCCTCAGCTAATGACTCTAGGTCACGAATCATGGTGATTCCTCATGTATTGTTACCCCAAGTCGTGATGATTGTTCCCTAATTTTTCTGCACATTTTAATTGGGGTCTTTTTGATCTTTTCCTCTTTTTTACACTATTCCTACAACTTAAAACACTCTAATGACCCCTCTAACTTCAGTTATCAAAATAAAAAAATTATCTCTTTATCTTTAACTCTCGAGGCAAGAGACATTAAGGTTTTACAAGGAAATCAATCAGTCAAGCTCCAAACTTCGAATCCCTTTAAATTTCTTATGTATTTCAGGCATGCCTCTCATCCTTAATTTTTTATTTTACATTATGACATAAATTGATTCAACTTTCATGTAATTTAATTATTGGGTTTGATATTGGGTTGAGGGATTTTGATTGGTTTCTACTTAAATTATTTTTCACATGATTTAAATATGTTATTCATGCTTGGATTAGTGGTTTTTGGGGATGAGTGAGTGAAATATTATGGGTATTAGGATGGAGAACATGGGTTTCCCTAATTTGATAAATTTTTGGCTTGGTAATGACATTAACCTCAACTCACCTTTACAACTTTGGTTTTGAATATGTAATTTGCATAATTTAACTTACTTTTTGAACATTGCGTTGCATTAAAGGATAATGGATAATGAAAGTTATTTTGGAATAAACTTGGTGGCACTGATTAGAATTTTAAATTGAACTTGGGAGTCTAATGGTTACATGGAATGGTTTGGCATAATTGTATAAGCTTGCAAGCACATTGGTATGATGATACCAAGTCGGTATATGCCTAAATGGATGAATCCAGGGATAATGGTTGGGTTTATGCGTAAAATAGCTTTAGTTTAGGCTAAAAAGGAATTGTGTAACTCACTGTGAAGGTTTAGTCCCGGGGGGGGACCAATATTGGAAACTACATTTTTCGGCATTGGGGGTCTATATGACCGTGTTCTTAGTGCATACATTATATTTTGGAATGACTATCACCTTAGTGTCTTTAGTCTTTCCTTAGTTTCCTCAGTTCGTTGGGCTAACATACACTGCAGCCCTTTCAATAGGGGAGCTAATCCATATAGCCCACGGGTTCCTTTATGACAGATCAAGCCACATAGTTTAGCTTAATGGTTTAAAATTTTATGTTCATTACCCTTGTCCCTATCACGACATCATGTATATATAATTTTTGTTCATGTAGTTTTGATTGTATTTTTTCAATGACACTATCTTATCATGTTTCCTATGTTACATACTAGTATTTTCCCCATTGATAGTCCCTGGATGCTGCATTATTTTTGGGTTCAAGAGATTTTCTATTATTCTTGTGTTGCATTGGTGGTGTGGTATGTTGGTTGAGTTACTGTGAAGTGGTGAGCCTCTATCTTTTGGAAAGCCCTTCCATTTCATGAGTTTTTTTTTTCATATTTTGGGAATTATGAGTTTTCTTTTATCATGGTTAGGGGCATGTAAGAACCTTGTTTGGTATTCTGGTTGTAGAGGCTTTTGTGGATAAGTGTGGATTGTTTTTTGTTTTGACTCTTAGTTATCATTTGTTTATATATTCTTATTATTATCATCTTTGGTTGTCTTTTTCTTTATTCTTTTATTATGTTCTAGATGTTAGGCTAAGGGGGTGGTCTCTAGCTCATGATGGTCATGAGATACCCATCACGACTAGGCCCTGATTCAAGTCATGACACTAAAATTTTCCATAAAGCCATAATAGACTGAACAAATACGAAAGTGAGAATATTTATAAATTCACCTTTAAGCTGCCTCAGCTCAACTGAACTTCAAATGAAATCAAGAAAGAATGGAGTACCCAACTCAACACTAACACCAAGATTAAGACTACTACAAGGAAATAACCTACCAAATCGAAATGACAGACCTCAAATCGATAAACTTCCAGAATGGGCCATAGAAATTAAATGCTAATGCTAGAATCACAATCGAACGATGGAAGGCCAGAACTACCTTCACTTTCATAACCCACTCAAAAACTAACCTCACCTCACTAATAGGTAGGAAAACCAACCAACCAAGGTAGTTTTCTAAGCCAATGGGACAGAATCATAAGGAAAGGAAAACTTAGTAGATAATTCTAATATAGTAATCTATCAATAAAGAATTAATCCAAGTCAAAAGAAAAATAGTTTTAACCATAACATTATAATGTACATGTGGCACAAGAAATTGAAAAGCACAACTAGTGACACTTAAACATCACACCAAGGACAATATGCCAACAAAAAGGGACTTTACCCAAATGCGACACCCAAGGAAATTGACAAACCAATCTACTACTAAAATAAATCATCTACGAGGGTAGTCAAGTATACATAAATCTATACAAAGGTATAAAACAATCAATATAGTAGTATCAAGGCATGTAACCAACGATGGGTATGGTAACCCTAACATAATTCAAATATTAGCTAAGAGATAAAAACCAAAAGTTCACTTATAATGATGGAATTCGAAGTTATGGTCCTTGAATGCTTGAAGAAGTACACATATGAATGAATCTAAACCTAAATTGAGAGGCAGAATAACCAACTAAAACACTAAGTTCATTGCTTCAAGTGAAGGTACCCTATCTTTAAGAGACTAATCTAAATGTTCTGACGAACTAGTAATAACTTCATACTAGGGACACTCTTTGGACCAATGACCAATCTCTCTCTAGTCGTAACAAACCCCTAATGTTCTAATCTAGAGAAATAACATGAGCTGGCGTAACTAGCTAATCAACTAATGCCTGGGCATTCTCTAGACCAATGACCAATCTCATGACTATAAAAACATGCCCCTAAAAATCTTTGTTTCATTGTACCTACTAACCTAGAATAGGTACCACAACCTAAGAAACAAAGTCAAATACTCTATAATGTCTGACAAGAACTCTATCCACAGTGACCACCACGACTTATGTGATAGCTACCTATAACCTGAGGGGCTACTTGTATAGACCTAATAGGCCAAATATGATGTTGATCTATCAGAAAGTATCCTTATTTCCAAATGAAATACCACTAATACAATATTGCGGACATAGCCTCTTACTTCTACCTCCATATGACTCAACACATGTCTTTTCTGTAGCCCATGTATGATTAATAACCTAAATAGAATTAGACCAAGTTACTGTCAAACTCTTTTATGCCCAGTAGATTAGTATACTACATCTTTGAATAAATTTATACACCATCTTATGCTCTATAGTAAATAACATAAGATCAAGTATGGCCCACCCAAGAAACCCAATCTCATACTCTGAAATTGATAAATATCCCTACTAAACACCAAAAAAACTAACTCTAGCGTGGGAGTCACTCAATGTACTGAATGCTACCACAAATTGTGAAGTATCCATAAAGAGGCTTAGAATCCCTAACATGATATCCTAAAACACTGAGGTTGCCCATACTGTGTCTGATCTGGGCTACCTCCAAACCATTTGGCTGATGCTGAAGATCCTCAACATCAATCTCTAATTTCCTAGTTTAACTCTGAGCTAAAACTCTAGTCCCATGCATAGAAGTTCAGTCCACATCTAAGGATAACCACGTGATATCTATCTAGAAAAGAATGGACTAAAAATAAATACTAGAGATTCATTGAAGTACAGACACACACTGAGGAATAAAGAATAAAATTTTCTAAGAATTCCCCATAGTGTCTCAAAGATAGGATAAATGTCTTTGTACGAATCTATAGTACTCTACTAGGCACATTAACTCTTGTATAATAACACCGGGAAAACTAGGCTCTGATACCAATTTGTCACAACATAATTTCTCTGGTCATGATGGCACTAACCATAATCCACCAGTAGGTAAGCCAACCCGTGGTTTGAAATAGCTGGTACTAGACTTATAAGAAAGGTAGATGTCAGAGTAATAATATATGAATAAGACAAAAATAAAGTACATATATCTCCATAAGTTAGTGAATCAGTACAAAAGCTTCTAATACAAGAATAATACAAAGTAAAATACAAAGTAATTAAATACAAAGTCTTCTCTAAAATACCAAATAGAGATCAATCTAACGTTAAATAGGATATCAGGAATACTTTAAACATTCGGAGCTTACCTCAAATTTTGATCCATGGATGCTTTGTACGATGCATACATCACTTGTGAGAACCCATGCTAGAATTTATAGGTTACTGAAGTGTAGTATGAGTAACAACACGTGGTACTCAGTCGGCATCGACCTACCGAACTCCAAAGAAAATGCAAATATAAGTAACATGTAAAATAAGAATATAAAGTGCAAGAAACTATCTAAGAAATAAAACATAATAACACCAATTAAATAATAAGGATAAACTACTTTTCTAGTAATCGAGGAATAAAATGCAATACCATATATCATTAGTCTATATATAAATAAAGAGTAGAAAAAAGGTATACAGTAGTAGTTTGAGGCCAAAGATATATATATATATATATATATATATATATATATAATGAAGGAGACGAATATACAACAATGCCATATATATATGCACATAGTCTTACTATATATAAGTGTGAGTTAGAAAATAGCACATGGTTGTCATGCATATTTGTTGGGATTGGTAGATTGTTTAAGGGTATTTTAGGTATTTTGCATTTTGTTGTTCTTTGAAGTTGGTTTACTTAGATGTTATATAAATGTGCTTCTTTTGTTTTGGACCACAAACCGAAGGGTAGGTTAGGCTTATTAAAAAAACTGTATTTAAACTTTTTAGTAGGTAGGTCCCACTTATTTTTGGGGGCCTTTTCGTTAATAGTTTCCAATTTATTTATTTTTCAGTTATTGTTTCAATATATACATAGATGCTAAGTAATTTGGTTTCTTATATGAGACCTACTTAAATTTTACAAGTATTCTATAGAAATTTTACTATATCATTTCTAATTAGTTATTATCAGTCATTTAATACATATGTTCTTCGCTACTTCAATAGTGATATTTGGTTGAATTTCAAAATTATATTTGTGTCGCTTAAATAGGAATAGAAGAAAAAGTTTTGTAAATCACAACAATTAAAAACTTACACTATTTTAAAAATATAAATAACTATTGATGGCGCAAAAGTTTGAATAAGGAGAGTATTATAAATTATAATAGCTAAAATCTTAAAATATTAAATTACAATGCTAAAAAAGTATTAGAAATTACAATAGCTAACAACTTAGAAAATCTAAAAATATATTAAAAATATAATTGATTGTCTAAATTTTAATGTACTTATTTTATTTTTACTTTAAACTTATTATATATTTAGAAACTGAATAAAAAATATTATAAATTATAATTATTAATTTAAATTATTTGGAGACACATACAAAGTTATGGTTGACTCAAAATTTTATTAGTGCAACATAAATTGAGATATATAATTTGAATTTTCAAGTGAAAAGTAATATAAATCACAATAATGCAATATTAATTGGGATACATTATTAGAAAAACTCATAAAAAATAATATAAATCAAAATAATTATCAATCTAAAATATTTGAAAGATGTATAAAAATATGCCTAACTTTTCCAATTTTGTCGATGTCATATTAATTGGGATAGAAGAATATTACGTGAAAATTACGTAGAAAGTCATATAAATCATAATATAATTAACAAATTAAAATATCTTAAACTATATATAACAAATTTTATTGACTTTATCAAATATTTCATTAGTGTCACATAAATTAGAACAAAAAAACATATAGTATCCGTAAAATAACATATTAGGCCAGTGCTGGCACGTGATCCAATATCTAGTATATATATATATATGTATATATATATATATATATATTTATATGTACACATACATAACAGAACTAAAATTGCTAGGCAGAGGGAGCCAGCCTAACATAATGAGGATCATAGACAAATTAGAGAGCTAGTACTAGCATAGTCAAAGCCTCTAATCAAAGGTGTGACTAATAATGAGTAAACTTAATAATAATGTATCTTACCATAATAGAGAAAAGGTGCCATAAATGTATTGTTAATTATGGGTACCGTCCAATAGCCATCTTATCATGAGTTATAAAGTAATGTACAATAATAATTTAACTGGCTAGCCCAAATAACAAAAAACCCTAATCAGCCCCCGTAATCCCGTAGAAGAACAAAAAATAGATCAACAAGTAACAACCATAACTTATCTCTATACAAATGCCACAAGGATGATTGATACAAACGTAAAATATCTATACTGGGGATATGCAATGCATATGAATGAATGATTTTCATAAAGAGAACCAAGCGACGAAAAATGAATCAAGTACTCTATCTATCCTAAGTAACATAATATACCAAGTATATACACCTTCTCTAGCTCAGTAACTCCCAAAGACAGGACCTATGACTACCATCATTCTCCAGTACTGTGGCTCAAAAGATGAAGGGGCCATAAGGTATTTGAGATATCCGTATATACTACCTATTATTGAACTAAGAATTTTAATAACCGTGATAAATAATCTACCCGATATAGTATGGATAAGCTATATAAAGTATAATAAGAAAGGTCAGACTAGAATTGTAAATAAATAAGTTTATATTTGTTAATATATTACCCGAGATTAAATCTGAAACTAAAATAGTATGGTAATATAGAATGATCAAAATACCCCTCAACCAAAGTGAATAAGTAGTAGTAAAATGAGTGTACAAATGATGGATCAGAATCAACCTCGATCTAAATTAAAAAGTAATACATTTTGGTTAAAATGACAGAGTTTTATAATAAAGGGAAACTGACTTTCATTTTAAAGAATCAATACTGAAGCTAAGAAAAAATGGGAATAAATCCTTTTTACAAAATGATGTTAAAACCAAGGTTTTAACTGGAACCATACTACTAAATAGCCTAAATGCATCTAAATTATACATGCTATCACCAGTATTTACATAATATAACTTTAAGTGTCTACGTATCCATAATTATAACCACATCCTTTAGAAGGATAGAATACTAACCTAGTATGCAACTGATATCATAACCACAAACTAGGTACAAACAATATATATAAATAAATATATGCCGACATCGCTATTTGAAAGCTAAGATACACATGGGCATAAAGATACTAAAAATATCAAATCAAGGAATACCATCTAGTTAACTAAGTAATATGGTAATTCTAATACTAAAGGGCGTTCTCCATGTCAATCTATGGTCATCAAGTTTATAATCCAATGTAATAGGGCCCTACAACGGATTGAGTGATTCAGACTAAACTTTGGATCACATTTCTATTCTAAATCCCTACATAGATCAAGTCATGATATTACCATATAGAAATATATCTAATAATCCCTACCTAGCATGCAATCTATAAATACACAACCTCATAGAGAAAAGTAGACCGAAGCCAACCTCAATGCCAAATTACATTCAGAAGATCATCTTTTCTCCATAATACCAAATCATCTTCACACTATCAAAATTATAATTTATGTATTGGTATGAGTAAAACGATGCTTATATTGCAATATAAAATTTTGAACCAAAAAGTTTATAATAAATTAGAGCCTATGGAATCTCAAAATTGAATCCATCACGAAATTACTCAAATGATAAACACTATATCATCAATAGTTGAACACTAATGGAGAATAAATCTAGGCTTAGCTCAGTCCCTAAGGTTGAGGAATTCAAAGAAATAATCTAGGGATTTGGTAGAAAAGGGGTAGAATTTGATGGGGTAAAATAATAGAAAATGATCAAAAGGTGTAAGATTAGCTTACCTTAGCCTCAGTGGCTCATTTCCCTCAATTTTTCACAGACCAAGCTGCATAAATGGTGAAATGAGGCTTAATATAAAGAAAAGGATTAGGAAGGATGAGTTTGTACTACCATAGCAATTTCCTTTACAAATGTGTGGCATGCAATGCGAATGTGTTACTACCCAGACTAGGCCTTCACGAATATGGTCGGTGTATCGCGAGGGTGAATAAATAAACTGAGCCGGCTAGGCCGTCTTACTCCTTACAAATATAAAGGATATATCAAAAATGCAAAGTTCAGTATTACTTGACCCTCATGAATGTATCTAAGCCCCACAAATGCAAAGGCCAAAACTTGGTTGCACCAAATACTGTTAAACCAACAATGACCTAAGTCTTTATGAACTTCTCTTGGGTGCTCAGGATTTATTCGGAACATGGTGCATGGAAATAAACTATACTACCTGACCAAATGCAATATTTTATACTCAACAAAGCCATTAAAATTTTCATCCAAGTCCATTTCGGTTAAATATGGGCCCTAGTCCTATAGGTCTATTTTAATCTATTTCCACCCAATTGTCTAAAATGAGTTTGGAAGTGTCAAAACCCAAACCAAGGGTCCCTTAGCCTAAAATAAATATTTCAAAGATAACGACACAATTGGAATTCTCACTCGACACCATTTAGTATTAGTTTTGGTATGAGACAAATTCTTTAACAATGAAATTTTCCAAATATAAAAATGAGCCTAATATTAAAATGAGCTATTTAAAATTTAACCAATAGTTTTGGCCAGTCTTAAATGACCTGTAGCCACTATTCAAAGACATGAAATACTATAAATCCATAGGTATTGAGAAATAACCTGGAGGGTTATTACTATTCATCTCTATCTTTATTTATTTACAATTTTTTCTAAAATAGTTTGAACTTTATTTTGTCGATCATAAGTTGGTTTGAACTTATTATTGAAGTTCATATTTTTGAACACATAGATAGAACTTTGTTTGGATTGTAATAATTTAGTGTGAACTTATTATTAAAGTTCTCAATATTGAATAGTGATTTTACTTAACGAAAATAACAATCTTAAGGAAATTATAACTACTTGTTTGATCGGCATTGAGTATGGTTCTTGGAGAATAAATATTTTTGATTTTCTACTCTTCAATTGGAAGAGTATACAAATTTTATCTAGAAGTAAGATTAGAAATTCAGTGTGAAGAAAATAAAAACTTCACCAATTCACTAAACGCTCTATATAAATTTCTAGATATTAAAACCCATGATTTTTTACATTGTTTGAATATTATTTTGATTAAAATAATATTAAAATTTTATCAAGATTTAAAGTTCATTTGGTTAGTAATTTGTAGAACATAAAAACTTCATTGTTGACTAGAAAAAAGTTGTATAAAGACGAATTCTTTATTGTTAGTATTTTAAAAATACTAAATTATGTATTAAAGATTGATAGAACAATGATGAGTGAAACTAAACAACAAATCAGTTCAATTCTGAATATTATTGTCCAAATGACAACGAGTATTGCATTCCGGTAATGGAATCAGTAAAGAAATTAGATAAATTTTTTGTCGTACAGTTTTAATATTGTCAACAAGTGATGCTCTTTTGACTACACACTCTTGAAATACAAAGTTAAACAAGTAGAGATTCCTATGTTCCTAAAGAAAGAATGCTTAAAATTAATTTTTTTATTTGGAAGATGTTGTGATTTATCTCAACATAGAAGAGGACAATAAGTTACATGAGAAATCAATAATGATGGGTGCAAATCTACTTATTGATAATACTCCAAATAATAAGAGGGTGAAGAAGTCATTTAGAGAGGAGAAAGAGAAAAAAAAAGAAAAAGTTCAAAGGAAATTGCTACAAGTATAGTAAAGTTGTCCACAAAGCTCTAAATTGTCAAGTTATAAAGAAGAACTAGAAAAAGAATCGGATAAAGATTGAGAAGTAAATGATGAGATTGAAAATCTGTATGCTATGCTGACTAAATGCAGTATAGTTGGAAACTCAAATGAGTAGAGGTATGTTTTACAAGACACTTAACATGTTTGTATGGTCAAAAAGGTTTTTGCTTTCTATTATACCAGTGGTTTCCGAAAAAAAGTGATATTCAAAGTAAATACTACAACAACCAAAGTTGAAGAAACTAGGAAGATATTCCTTAAAAAATCTTCTGACAAGGTATTGGCTGTCCATAATGTTCTCCATATTCCAAATACTAGGAAGAACTTGGTTCTACAACACTTCTGGTTAAAAGTGGTTCAAGTATATGTGTATTGGAGAAAGTTTTAATAAGTAAAAATGAAATATACGTATGTAATGACTATTAAAATAAATAAAGCTAGGACTTCTTCTTTATTTGTTGAGTGAAATGATTTATGGCATGGGCGTTTAGGTTTTGTCAATTAAAAATCTTATAAAAACTGATTAGTTTAGAAGTATTGCCTTACTTTGAGGACAATAAGTCATAATGGTGTATATGTGTTGAACCTATGTATGCTATGCATCCTTATGAATCTCTTGAAATAAATTCCAATCTTTTAGAACTAATTGACATAGATATTTGTGATCTCAAGTCAACACCATCTCACAGTAGGAAAAAACATTTCATAAATTTTACAATGGTCGCACTAGATATTGATATGTTTATTTGTTGAGAGGTAAGGATGAAGCAATTGAAGCATTTACGCAGTGTAAATTGAATTTGATAATTAGTTATATTAAAATATTAAAATGATAAGAAGTGATAAGGTGGAAAACATGAATCTTCTTGTACAGATATATGTTTGAAAAATTGAACTTTCATCAAACTGCTACACCAACTCACCTCAGTCAAATAGAATTGTGAAAAGAATAAAACAAATATTGAAAAAATGATAAATGCCATAATTATATCTTTAGGTTTACTGTAAAACTTTTAAGGGATGAGGGGAAGCTATCCTTATAGCAAATTGAATACTAAATAAAATTCTCCATAGTAAGATAATCTATTTCATTTAAGAAATAGAAAGGAAAGAAAGCTAACTTAAAATATTTCAATGTATGGTGGTGTCTAGCTAAATTCCAAGTTCCCATACCCAAAAGGATCAAGATAGGACCAAATACTATGGACTCTATTTTTATTAAATATTCTAAAAACAACAAAGCATGTTGATTTTTGGGGCATAAATTCAAGCATGTTGATTTTTGGGGCATAAATTCAAACACCTAGGTATTCATGATGATACGGTAATTGAATTAGACAACACTTAGTTGTTTGATTACATTTATCCATGTAAAACTAGATATGAGTTTTAGTGGGAGGCTAAACACCCCATTAATAAACAAAGGAGAATATACTTAATGAAGAGAATCCAAGGCGTAGAAAATGTCAAAGCTTCCTTCATATTATATTTTAAAACTTTCTTCATGAATGAGCCTCAAACGTTACAAGAAGTCATATCTTCTATGGATCTATCCATTTGGAAAGAGGATACCAATACTTTGATTTATTCTAGAACAATCATACTTAGAAGTTGGTTGATCTTCTTCCAGGAGATAAAACATTAGGTATATATTAGATTTTCAAAACAAAATGAAAGATGATGGAAACATTGAAATATATATGGATTTAGATAAAAAAGATGTCTTTAATTAACACAGTACATACACATTAGTAACAAAGATTACATCCATTCAAATGTTGGTTACATTAGGTGGCGGTATATGGTCTTCAAATTCATCAAATGAATGTCAAAATAACTTTCTTTAATGGAGAATTGGAGAAACAAAATTATATGGAACAACTTGAAGAATTTTTAGTTCTTGGTAAAGAAAGGAAGGTATGCAAACTTATTAAATCACTTTATGGACTAAAATAAGCACCCAATAGTGAGATGCAAAGATTGAGCAAACTATATTGGACAAAAAGATTTAAGATTAATGAATGTGTTAAATTTATTTGCTTTAGCATCACTCCAAATCATAACGTCATTCTTTTTTTATGTTAATGACATATTGATAATTAGTTGAGACATTTCTGACATAAATGCACTAAGTATATACTAGATATCATAATTGATATCAAAGATCTTGGAGTTGTTGTTGTGATCTTAGGGAGAATTCATAGAACTTAGCTTTGTAATAGTCTTATTACATTGAAAAAGGTACTTGACAATTTTAAGTATTTAGATTCTAAATATTATCAAGACACCAAGGTTTTGCACTTCAAAAGAATGAAGACAAAATAACTTACAACTGGACAATAGAAAACTATTAGGAAGCTTGATGTATATTATAAATTGTACATGATCAGATATAGCATGTGCAATTAGTAAGCTAAGCTAGTTCACAAGTAATCCTAGTCAAACTCATTGAATGGCGTTGAAAATAGTTTTGAGGTATCTAAAACATACTCAAAACTATGGTTTACATTATAACAAATATTCAATAGTAATTGAAGGATATAGTGATGTAAATTAGATTATAAGATCAAATGAAGTCTAATCCACAACTGGTTATGTATTTACTCTCAGTGAAGGACCAGTCTCTTGCAAATTATCCAAAAACAAATGTATCCCTCACACTATAATGAATTCTGAATTTATTACTTTAGATAAGACTGGTGAAGAAGATGAATGGATTTGAAATTTCTTAGAAGATATTCCTTTTCATCCCAAATCATTGACACTTGTCTACATGCATTGTGATTTTCAAACCACAATAGGTAGGATAAGGAGCACAATATATAACAAAAAACTCATCACATACGATGACGACATAATACCGTTAGACAATTACTCTCTAGGATCCAATAGAATACTCACATTCCTCTTTCAAAGATGATGTGAGATTTTAGAAATTCGGGTTCTTACCCACAAATCCATTTTAGAAATTTGAGGTTTTCACCCACAAATCCCAACTCAATCAAGCAAGCATTAGTGAAATCCATCATCAACAACTAAGAATCTACATTAATAAATCATAACCCACATATACTTGCATCCTATTTGGACATTATTCCATGATAAATATTAAGCTACTCATGAATTCAAAAGAAAGAAATATACCAAATGGGTCATTCAGTGCTTCCATGGAAAGTGAAATTAAGAGTAATCCAAGATTAGACTTCAATTACAACCAAAACTACTTGAGAAATTATCCACAATAAATTTCCCCAATTTGGTATAGGTTTAAATTGTTCAAAGTTCAAATCTAGTTGGGAAGATACCCAAAAATGAAAGTTTTTTTTTTCATTTAAGGGATATGGAGTTGGTTTCATGAAATTACAAATCATGTCCTTGGAATAAACCTGTGTTGCTACGATCGCCCCAGCTTAATTGCAATCGATACTCTCGCAATCGCAGTGAGTCCTTTGCGATCGCTAGATCTATCTATTATTGACTGGTCGTGATCATAAACCTCAGACCATGATTGTGGTAACTGATGTTAAATCCTACTCCTACTTTTCCAGCTTTTGCATTTCTTTTCCCTTTTCGATCCTTTTTACCTCACTTCACTTCCATTAAGAATAACGTCACTCAAATCCGCATAATGATAGGCTCATCCAAGATCAATCAAGATAAACAACATAATCTCTATTCTTTAGGGTGAGATTTTAGATTACGATTCTCGGACACAAATGTAACTCCACCCCAACTTAAAGAGTTGTAGTGGCTTCACTACAGCATGTAAAGGAAATACAAGGGTTAAAAATAAATCCCTTAAGCATTAACATTAATGATATATATATATATATATACTTAGACTATTGCCATAGTGATAGGATGTTCCATGATCGCGGCCATCAGTTCGCAATCACAGAAATTGAGGCTGATTTTTCCCTATTTTACTCTATTTTTCTGCACAACTGCCACTTTCCAACTCTGTTTTCCCCCTACTTTTTTGGACTTCCAACTTGTGTCAAAACAGCTACAAAACATCAAAAATGCAATAACTGTGTAAAGTATGGGTTGACTCCCATCAAGCGCCTAATTTAACGTCATGAGATGACTCTCCTTTATTACATGTAGGGTTTTTGAAATGTACGAACTCCACCTTAGCCACCTTGGGTACTCTCACATTGTATTGTTTCACCCTTCGGACATTTTGATGTAATTATTTTATTTTTACTTTTAACTTATTACATATTTGAGAAATGTATAAAATATATTATAAATTATAATAATTATTAATTTAAATTATTTGGAGACACATACAGAGTTATTGTTGACTCAAATTTTATTAGTGCAACATAAATTGAGATATATGATTTAAAATTTTTGTGAAAAGCAATATAAATCACAAAAATGCAACATTAACTGGGATACATTATTTGAAAATTTCATGAAAAATAATACAAATCACAATAATTATCAATCTAAAACATTTGAAAGATGCATAAAAATATGCCTAACCTTTCAAATTTTGTCAATGTCACATTAATTGGGATAGAAGAATATTAGGTGAAAATTATGTAGAAAGTGGTATAAATCATAATATAATTAACAACTTAAAAAATCTCAAACTATATATAACAAATTTTATTGACTTGAACAAATATTTGATCAGTGTCACATAAATTAGATCAAAAAACTATATAGTATCCAAAAAATAACATATTGGGCCCGTGGTGGCACGTGATCCAATATCTAGTATATATATATGTACATATATATATATATATGTATATATATATATACATATATATACATATACATACATATACATAACCAAACTGAAATTGCTAGCTAGAAGGAGCCAACCTAACATCATGAGGATCATAGCCAAATTAGGGAGCTAGTACTAGCATAGTCAAAGCCTCTAACCAAAGGCGTGACTAATAATAAGTAAACTTAACAATAATGTAACTTACCATAATAGAGAAAAGTTATCAGAAATGTATTGTTAACTACGGGTATCGGCCAATCACCATCTTATCATGAGCTATACAATAATATACAACAATAATTTAACAAGCTAGCCCGAATAACCAAAAACCCTAATCAGCCCCCATAATCCTGGAGAAGAATAAAAAATAAATCAAGAAGTAAGAACAATAACTTATATCTATACAAACTCCATAAGGATGATTGATACAAATGTCAAATATCTATACTGGTGAAGACAATGCATATGAATGAATGATAGTCATGCAGAGAACCAAGCGATGCAAGATGAATCAAGTACTCTATCTAAACTAAGTGACATAATATACCAAGTATATACATCTTCTTTAATTAAGTAACTCCCAAAGATAGGACCTATGACTACCATCCTTCTCCAGTACTGTGGCTCATAAGATGAAGAGTCCATAAGGGATTTGAGATATCCGTATACACTACCTATTATTGAATGAAGAATTTTAATAACCATGATAAAAAATCTACCCCATAGAGTATGGATAAGCTATATAAAGTATAATAAGAAACGTCAGAGTAGAACTAAAACTGAATAAGTTTATATTTGTAAATATATTACCTGAGATTATATCTGTGACTAAAATAGTATGGTAATATAGAATGATCAAAATACCCCTCAACCAAAGTGAATAAGTAGTAGTAAAATGAGTGTACAAATGATGCATCAGAATCAACCTCGATCTAAATTCAAAAGTAATACATTTTGTTTAAAATGTAAGAATTTCATAATAAAGGGAAATCGACTTCCATTTTTAAAGAATCAATACTGGAGCTAAGAAAAATGGGAATAAATCCTTTTTAGATAATGATAGTAAAACCAAGGTTTCAACTAGAAACATACTACTAAATAGCCTAAATGCGTCTAAATTATGCATACTATCACTAGTATTTACATAATATAACTTTAAGTGTCTATGTATCCATAATTATAACGACATCCTTTATAAGGATAGAATACTAACCTGGTATGCAACTGATATCATAACCACAACCTAGGTACAAATAATTTATATAATTAAATATATGCCAACATCGTTAATCGAAAGATAAGATACATACGGGCAAAAAGTTACTAAAAGTATCTAATCAGGGAATACCATCCAGTTCACTAAGTAATATAGTAATTATAATACTAAAGGGTGTCCTTCATGTCAATCTATGGTCATCAAGTTTAGAGACCAATATAATAGGGCCCTACAACGTTAATGAGTGATCCAGGCTAAACTTTAGATCACAATTCTATTCTAAATCCCTATATAGATAAAGTCATGATATTACTATGTAGAAATATAGCCAATAAACCCTACCTAGCATGCAATCTATAAATACACAACCTCATACAGAAAAGTAGATTGAATCCTACCTCAATGCCAAATTGCATTCTCAAGATCATCCTTTATCCATAATACCAAAATATCTTAACACTATAAAAATCATAATCTAAGCATTGGTATGAGTAAAATGATGCTCATATTGCAATATAAAATTTTGAAACAAGAATTTGATAAAAAAAAATTGGAGCCCATGGAATCTCAAAATTAAATCCATCACGAGATCACTCATATAATAAAGACTGTATGATCAAAAACTGAACATAAATAGAACATAAATCTAGGCTCAGCTCAGCCCCTAAGGTCAAGGAATACAAAGAAATAATCTAGCAAATTTAGATAAAAAGGGGCAGAATTTGATGGATTAAAATAATGGAAAATGATCAAAAGGTGTTAGATTAGCTTACCTTATCCTCAATGGATGATTTCTTATAATTTTCACATACCGAGCTCCATAAATGGTGAAATAAGGCTTAAAATAAAGATAAGGATTGGGAAGGATGAGTTTGTACTACCATAGCAATGCCCTTTATAAATGTATGACATGCATTGCGAATGTGTTACAACCCAAACTAGGCCTTCACGAATGTAGTCGGTCTATCGCGAGTGTGAATAAATAAAATGAGTCGGCTAGGCTATCTTACTCCTTGCAAATACAAAGGATGTATCAAGAACGCAAACGTCAAGATTACTCGACCCTCATGAATGTATCTAAGCCCTATAAATGCAAAGGCCAAAACTTGGTTGCACAAAATACTGTTAAACCAGCAAAGTGCTAAGTCCTTATAGACTTCTATTGGGTGCTCGTGATTTATTCAGAACATGGTGCATGGAAATAAACTATACTACCTGACCAAATGCAATATTCTATACTCAACAAAGGCATCAAAATTTACATCCAAGGCCTTTTCAATTAAATATGGGCCCTAGACCTATAGTTCTAATTTAACTTATTTTTACCCAATAGCCTAAAATGAGTTTGGAAGTCCCAAAACACAAACCAAGGGCCACCTAGCCTAAAATAAATATTTCAAAGATAACGACCCAATTGGAATTCTCACTCGACTCCATTTAGTATTAGTTTTGGTATGAGAAAAGTTCTTTAACAGTAAAAGCTTCAATTTAAGGAAATGAGCCTAATATCAAAATGAGCTATTCAAAATTGAACCAACATGTTTGGCCAGTCCTAAATGACCTATAGCCACTATGGGAAGGCATGAAATACTAAAATTCCATAGGTACTTAGAAATAACCTGGAGAGTGATTACTATTCATCTCTATCTTTATTTATTTACTATTTTTTTCTAAAATTGTTTGAACTTCATTTTGTTGATCATAAGTTGGTTCAAATTTATTATTGAAGTTTATATTTGTGAATAGATAGATAGAACTTTGTTTTGATGTTCATAATTTAGTATGAACTTATTGTTGAAGCTCACAATATTGAATACTAATTTTACTTAACGAAAATAACAATCTTAAGGAAATTATAACTACTTGTTTGATCGGTATTGAGTATGGTTTTTGGAGAAAAAAATAGATTGATTTTCTACTCACCAGTTGGAAGAGTATACAAATTTTATCTATAAGTAAGACTGGAAATTCAGTATGAAGAAAATAAAAACTTCACAAATTCATTAAACTCTCTATATTGATTTCTAGATTTTAAAACCCATGATTTTTTATTTTCTATGAATATTATTTTGATTAAAATAATATTAAAACTTTAGCAAGATTTAAAGTTCATTTGGTTAGTAATTTGAAGAACATAAAAACTTCATTGTTGACTAGAAACAAGTTGTATAAAGACGAAGTCTTTATTGTTAATATTTTAAAAATACTAAATTATGAATCAATGATTGATAGAACTATTATGAGTGAAACTGAACATCAAATTAGTTCAATTCTGAATATTATTGTCCAAATGACAACCAATATTTCACTCCGGCAATGTTATCAGTAAAGAAATCAAATAAATTTTCTCGGGTTAAGTTTTAATGTTGGCAACAAATGATGCTCTTTTGACTAAACACTCTTCAAATGCAAAGGTTAACAAGTAGAGATTCCTATGTTCCTCAAGAAAGAATGCTTGAAAATTAATTTTCTGATTTGGAAGATCTTGTGATTTATCTCAACATAGAATATGATAATAAGTTACGTAAGAAATCAATAATGATGGGTGCAAATCTTGTTATGGATAATTGTCCTACTAATAAAAGAGTGAAGAAGTCATCTAGAGAAGAGAAAGAGCAAAATAAGAAAAGGTCCAAAGGCAATCGCTACAAGTATACTAAAGTTGTCCACAAAGCTCCAAATTGTCAAGTTATAAAGAAGAACAACAAAAAGAATAGGATAAATATTGAAAAGTAACTGAAGAGATTGAAAATTTGTATGTTGTGCTCACTAAATGTAGTCTAGTTAGAAACTGAAATGAATAGAGGTGTGCTTTACAATCTTTCTAACATATTTGTGTGGTCAAAAAAGTTTTTGCTTTCTATTATACCATTGGTCTCCCAAAAAAGTGATCTTAATGGTAAATTCTACAACAACCAAAGTAGAAAAAATTAGGAAGATATTCCTTAAAAAAACTCCTGACAAGGTATTGGTTGTCTATAATGTTCTCCATATTCCTAATTCTAGGAAAAACTTGGTTTCTGCAACACTTCTAGTTAAATGTTGTTTCAAGTATATGTGTATGAGAGAAAGTTGTAATAAGTAAGCATGAAATATATGTAGGTAATGACTATTGAAATAAATAAAGCTAAGACTCCTTCTTACTTGCTTGAATGAAATAATTTGTGGCATGGGCGTTTAGTATATGTCAATTAAAAATATTGTAAAAACGGATTAGTTTAGAAGTATTGCCTTACTGTAATGCCCCAAGAACCCATCCCGAGACTTCACACGGTGCTTCAGGTAACACGTGGCCTCAATCTAACCCTCTAAACCCATCATCACTTTCAAAACTTACTGTAACACAAATAATGCTACTATAAAGAGGAATAAGCATGTCATGACCATACTTAGATACAAAATAATACTATCCTGTACAAACAAACTACTGATATCCTGTGCATACTAGCATACTAATCTGACAAAGCCTCTACTACATAAGACTAAGGAGCCATTGGGATAGATCCCCAACTAACTCGTACTGAATTAAAACTAAACAATCATCTATCATCAAGACAAAATAAGAGATACAGGTCCTCAAACCATGAGGACTCACCAATTGCAGAGATGTAGAAGAAGGTACTCGAGGTTCACTGTCGTTGCTAAGACTGAGCACTTGAACCTATATCACGATGAAATATAGAATACAAAAGAGTATAGGAGTCAGCACTTGGGAATGTACTGAGTATTCGGGGGTGGATGAAATATTTAAATAATATCATTAATATATAATAAAATCATGCATCATGACCATAATAATTCACTTCGCTTGAATTATCTGAAACATGTTTCTCATAAACCATCAGTAGTAATACATGCTTCATAAATCTCGTAAATCATTTATCTAAACTAAAACTCTTTAACTCATGACTTAGAGTGACTCGGTAACTCAAGAGACTTTAATCATTATGGATATGGGAGTTTCTTATAACCGACATAACTGAACCAAGTGAGCCACATGGATTCCAATATTTTGCCCTCCTAAGGAGAGAACCCTATATTGGCAGGGGTGTTGTACTCTTTCCAGGGAGTACAACCTTAATCTCATCTTCACTATATCATACTCATCCTTTGTCCCACAACTATCAACAACAATCATACGGTGGCACATAGTTTTGGGGAACTACAAAATTTCCCACTCGGTGCTAAATACTCCTCCCAGACTTATCTCAGAATGTATTAGGAAATCCACCTTAATCAATATCAACTCATGGTTCTATTATAAAGATCCAAAACATAAATATAAATCTTATATGAAAATCATAAACATCTTGTGGAATCCTAGCTCGACTCAACTCAACACAAGTTTTCTCAATATCAAGTACATTTTATATCAAATCATTTCAAATATAAAACAATCATGGAAACATCATAAGACTCATTTTTGACTCTCAATTTCACATATCAATATACATTCAATAGTCGAATTTCTCATGGAAAGGCATAATTCATGAAACTTGTCTCAAATCATTCAAAAATCATCAATTCGTAATAAAAATATACAACTCATGGAACTTGACTTAAATTCCTAACAAATTATCAATACATAATGATAATATACGGCTCATGGAGTAAATTATCAATTTAAGAAACATGATAGTGAAATAATCATAAATATCAAACTTATTCAACTCAAATATCATAAATCATTAATAGAGTAATTTGGGTGTAAACCGCTTGCAAAATCATGTAAATCAATAATAGAAAGTAAATCTTTAGGCACAAGAACGAAAGGAGTGTTCTTGTTCAAGCCCCACTTACCTTAGATTTTGATTTTCAAGATATAGAAACTTTCTTGAAACTTCTTTCTCACACTTTTAGACCAATAACTTGCTTTCATTGACTTGAGGAGCTTAGTTCTTGAACAACTTGAAGAAATTTATGGGAGATTTCATGAATTTCTTGGAGATGATTTGATTTTTGTGTTTGGTTTCTAGAGAATTCTTAAAAGAAATTTGGAGAGAAATGGTATTCTCTTCTCTACACACACACACACACACACACACACATATATATATATATACACAAGGAGTGGAAATGACAAAGATGCCCCTTCAAAAAAGTTGAAATTTGTTGATTGGGGCCTATAACGGTCGAGCTGACGGTCCATCAGAGGGACTGACCGTCCACTGAGTCGTCTGTCACTCGAACACCAAAACTGGAATGTTTTGCCTCGACGTGAAGGTTAACCTAACGGTCCATCAGAGGGATTTATTGTCCACGAAGTCGTCCATAACTTGAGGGCCAAAAATAAGACATTCTATCTGGGTCTGACGGACACCTTGATGGTCTGTCAACTTTGTGACGGTCTACCGCTTTGACCGTCACACGACATCCCAAAAAGAGAGCTAATGCCTTTGATTGGTAGGACACTTGATGGTCCACCAAGGACGTGATGGTCCACTAGGTCGATCGTCAAATTTGGGCTATCCGATAGCATTCAGTAAAACGACCATAACTCACTCATCTGATGTTGGATATTGATAAAATTAGTATCGATGGAAATTTTATTCAATGGTCTACATGATAAAAATTGGAAATTAGAGAAATAAAACATGGTTTAAACATCAATCACTTTGGAAGTCATACATATCCATTCAAAAGGACAGATTTAGGCTTAAGGAATGATCGAGGTATTACACTTACTTTTAGGACATCAATCACTTTGGAAGTCATAATGTTGTATGTGTTGAACTTAAGTCTGATATGAATCCTTATGAATCTCTTGAACGAAATTCCAATCTTTTAGAATCAATTGACATAGATATTTATGATCTCAAGTCAACCCCATCTCACAATAGGAAAAAACATTTCATAAATTTTTACAATGGTTGCACTAGATGTTGATATGTTTATTTGCTGATAGGTAAGGATGAAGAAATTAAAGCATTTATGCAGTGTAAATTGAAGTTGAAAATTAGTTATATAAAAAGATTAAAATGATAAAAAATGATAAGGTGGAAAGCATGAATCTCCTTATACAGATATATGTTTGAGGAATGGAACTGTCATCAAACTACTACACCTTCTCACCTCAGTCAAATGGAATTTTTAAAAGAATAAACCAAATATTGAAAAAAATAATAAATGTCAAATTTATATTTTTAGGTTTACTGCAAAACTTTTGGGGATGGGGGGAAGCTATCCTCACAGCAAACTAAATACTCAATAAAATTCTCCATAGTAAGATAATCTATTTCATTTATGAAATAGAAAGCAAAGAAAGGCAACTTGAAATATTTCAATGTATGGTGGTGTCTAGCTAAAGTAAAAGTTCCCATATCCAAAAGGATCAAGATAGGACTATCTACTATGGACTCTATTTTTATTAAATATTCTAAAAACAACAAAGTATGTTGATTTTTGGTGCATAAATTAAAACACCTGGGTATTAGTGATAATATGGTAAATGAATCAGACAACACTGAGTTGTTTGAACACATTTATCTATGTAAAACTAGATATGAGTTTCTAGTGAGAGTCTAAACATCCGAAGAAAGAAATAAATTAGAATGTACTTAATAAAGAGAATCCAAGAAATAGTAAATGTCAAAGCTTCCTTCATATTAGATTTTAAAATTTCCTTCTTGAATGAGCCTCAAACGTTCAAACAAGTCATATATTCTACGGATTTATCTATTTGGAAAGAGGATGCTAATGCTAAGATTGATTCAGTCTGGAATAATTATACTTGGAAGTTGGTTGATCTTCCTCCAGGAAATAAAACTTTAGGTATATAATGGATCTTCAAAAAAAAATGAAAGATGATGGAAATATTGAAATATATAATGCAAAAGTTGTCAGTCAAGGCTTTAAATAAAAAAGATGGCTTTAATTATTTCAGTACATACTCACTAGTAACAAAGATTGCATCCATTCAAATATTGGTTGCACTAGAATGTGGTATGTAGTCTTGAAATTCATCAAATAAATGTAAAATAAGTTTCTTAAATGGTTAATTATAGAAAGAAAATTATATGGAACAACTCAAATAGTTTGTAGTTCTTGGTAATGAAAGGAAGGTATGCAAATTTGTTAAATCACTTTATGGACTAAAATAAGCACCCAATAGTGAGATGCAAAGTTTTAGCAAACTATATTGACAAATAGATTTAAGATTAATGAGTTTGACAAATTTATTTCCATTAGCGTCACTCCAAATCATAACGTCATTATTTTTTTATGTTAATGACATATTGATAATTAGTTGATTTTTTTTTAACATAAATGCAGGATGCATATACTAGATATCATAATTGATATCAAAGATCTTGGAGTTGTTGTTTTTGTCTTAGGGAGAATTCATAGAACTCCACAAGGTTTAGCTTTGTCACATCTTATTACATTGAAAAGGGTACTTGACAAGTTTAAGTATTTAGATTCTAAATATTGTCAAGACAACAATGTTTTGCAAATAAAAAGAGTGAAGATGAAATAACTCATAACTAGACAGTAGAATACTATTGCAAAATTTGATGTATATTATAAATTGTACATGATCAGATATAACATGTGCAATTAGTAGGCTAAGTTAGTTCACAAGTAATCCCAGTCAAACTCATTGAATGACACTGAAAAGAGTTTTGAGGTATCTAAAAGATACTCAAAACTATGGTTTACATTAATACAAATATCCAATAGTAATTGAAGGATACAGTGATTTAAATTGGATCATCGGATCAAATGAAGTCAAATCCATAAGTGGTTATGTATTTACTTTTGTTGGAGGAGCAGTCTCTTCGAAAATATCCAAACAAATATGTATCATTGACTCTATAATGAAATCAGAATTTATTGCTTTAGATAAGACTGGTGAAGAAGATTAATGGATTTGAAATTTCTTAGAAGATATTCCTTTTTAGCCGAAATCATCGACACTTGTCTGCATGCATTATGATAGTCAAACAACAATATGTAGGATAAGGAGCATAGTATATAACAAAAAAATCATCACATACGGTGAAGACGTAATACCGTTAGACAATTACTCTCTAGAGAAATTATCATAATTGACAGATGATCAAGCTTAACTTACTCTATAAGAAATAGGTAAGTAATTCATTGTAAATGTTGAGAGCATTTAAGTATATTCTAATAGTCTAAACAAAATAAAATACATGAATTGGAAAGGAAGGATTGGTTTAGAAAGTTATTTTGCCAAATCTGATCAAACTACCAATTTAAGGAAACAAATATGGCTAAGATTTCAATATGAGACAAAGTCTTGGGATTATGTCTTTATAGAGGGAAATAATCCATGGGTTCATGACAATCAAATGCAAATTTTAGTTAATGACTACATGGGTAGGATACGTTAGGGGTTCTCGATTCTAGTTTGTCAACCAAACCTCAAGATTAACACCCATAGACCATTTCGGATACCTCATGGATGTGTCAAGAAAATCCACCCAATACCTCAATTGGGCATCCCTATTTCTAGGAAGATACCCATGAGCTAGATAATTCTTAATCCACCATTAGTTCTATGATAATGGAAAGGCAATAAGCGATATTTAACTTTTGTTCACTAATGCCTTGTCACACATATTCCTCTTTAAGGGGTGATGTAGGATCCAAAAGAATAATCACATTTCTCTTTCAAAGATGATGTGAGATTTTAGAAATTTTAGGTTTTTACCCACAAATCCATTTTAGGAATTTGAAGTTTTCACCCACAAATCCCAACTCAATAAAGCAAACATTAGTGAAACCCATCATCAACAACTAAGAATCTACATTAATAAATCACAACCCATATATATTTGCATCCTTTTTTGACATAATTCCAAGATAACTATTAAGCTACTCATGAAGTTAAAAGAAAGAAATATACCAAAAGGATCATTCAATGCTTCCATGAAATGTGAAATAAGAGTAATCCAATATCAGACTTTAATTACAACCAAAACTACTTGACAAATTATCCACAATAAATTTCCCCAATTTTGTATGTATTTAAATTTCTCAATATTCAATTCTAGTTGGGAAGATGCCCAAAAATAAAAGGGTTTTTTCTATTTAAGGTATTTGGGGTTGATTTCATCATATTACAAATCATCCCCTTGACATAAACCAGTGTTGCTGTGATCGCCCATGCTTGATTGCAATCTAGACTCCCGCAATCATGGTGGGTCCTTTTTGATCACTAGCTCTCACTAGTCTAGACTGTTCGTGATCGTGGACCTCAGACCACGATCACGGTAACTGAGGTTAGATCCTACTCCTACTTTTCTAGCTTTTGCACTTCTTTTTCCTGTTTAATCCTTTTTAGCTCACTTTACTTCCATTAAGAATAACGTCACTCAATCCGTATAATGAAAGGCTCATCCAAGATCAATAAATATAAACACAAGAATCTCTATGCTTTGGAGTGAGATTTTAGATTATGATTCCCGAACAGAAATGTACTCTACCCCCAACTTAAAGAGTTGTAGTGCCTTCACTGCAACATCTAAAAGAAATACAATGGTTAAAAAGGACTCCCCTAAGAACAACATGAATCATATATATACTTATATATGATGTACCATGATCGTGGCCCTTAGACAACAATCATAGTAATCGAGGCTAATTTTTCTATATTTTGCTGTATTTTGCTATATTTTTTCTGCATAACTGCCACTTTCCAACTATATTTCCCCATGCTTTTTTGGACTTCCAAATTGTGTCAAAAAACCTAAAAAACATCAAAATTTCAATAAGTGTGTAAAGTATGGGTTGCCTCCAATTAAGGTCCTAATTTAACGTCACAGCACGGCACTACTTTATCACATGTAGGATTTTTGAAATGTACCAACTTCACCTTGGCCACCTTGGGAACTCCCACATTGTATTATTTTAACCTTTGGACATTTACTACTAATTTATTTTTCTCAAGATCTTTTAATTTAATAGCACCACTAGGGTAAACACTAGAACTTATAAAGGGGTCTAACCACTTAGAACGAAGCTTTCCTACAAAAAGCTTTAAACAAAAGTTGTAAAAGAGTACACTATTGTTGTAAGATCTAGGAAAATTATCTCATAGAATGAACCTTAGGGTGTGTCAAGTGAGGTGTATTTTTGACTCAACAGTTTAAAAAGTGACTTCCTAAGTGAGTATCATGTTAACCATATAGAATTTCCCTAATTTCGACATTTAATCACATGGGAAATTTGATAAGCTTTCCATTGATATAATATTCTCCCAAATTTAATACTCGGGTAAGAAGGTATGGATAATTTAACTCCTAGTCATAAAACAATATCATTTTACTGCTTGGCGCATCGTGGAGAGGGTCTATTTGATAGTTTTCAATTTCTAGTGGAACTCCACAAGAGTGGTGCATCGTGGAGGACCCCAATTTCCTAATATTTAATTTCTAGTGGCCTATCACAATTTTGATGCATCGCGCTGACGTTACAAGTCCTAACTAGTGGGACAACACGATGCCTCCATATTGTAGGGACTACCAATTTCCTATTTGTCAACTTCCAGTGAGCCACCATGATAGTGGCGCATCGTGGTGGCTTATGAAATCGGGTTCCCTATTTATATTTTTTTTCCAGATTTGTATAGAAGTTAAAGGGAACTTTGGACTTTTTCAAAGCCTCTTAAACCATGAAAACACTAAATCAATGTCATTTACAAGCATTCTATGAAGTCTCTCTCAAGTTTTCTCATAATAAAACCCTAAGTATCCTAAACCTCTTCCAACAATTCCAAGAATCTTAAGAATCCATCATAGATTTTCTTAATCGAGTCAAGATTCAAGGATCCAAAGTCAAGGGCTTTAAGAACCCTCATTCAAGAGTACGAATAAAGTCCCAAAAGAGAGAGAGTTCATCCAAATCTTTTAATTCAAGGTATGTAGGGTTTTGGACAAGGGTAATCCTTTCACCCCTGTTCCCAAAAGCTATTTTAAACTACAATTCTCTACAATTTATGTGAATTTACAAGAAATAGAATTAGGGTTTTTCACCTATTGTTATTGGTTGCAAGCGTTTGATGTTTCCCTTGAATTGAGAGTCTAATGACATGATTTTTACATGGTTTCTTAAGAAATTGTTGTTGGGTATATACCCTATGATTTTAATCCTTGAGAAGTTAATTGTTGAAATGTTTGAAACATTGAAGTATATGAGTATGTTGAGCTTTTGTGATAAATTGCCACAATTTCTTGATTTCTACATGAGTTATGAGTATATGTGCTATCTATTATGCTTTTCATGAGTATTAACTTGAGATTGAATTATGGGTTACTAATCCCTACTTGAGACTTCAGATTTTATGAACTATTGTGCTATAAGAACCCATGGTTTAAGTATTCTGAGATTGTTGAGAAATATTTTGACCTAATGGTCATTAAGCTTTGAAATCCACTTTCCTGCATGAGAGTACAAATTTGATTATTGGGTTCATGGTGAACCATGAGATTATTTCTAAAAGTGGATTTTTATGAGATAAGCGCAGATAATCTAAGGGGAGTAGTATTTTTCACCAAACGGGTACTTTACTATGGTTTCTTATCCCAAAACTATATTCCACCATAGGTTGGACCTGAGGCTGCATTTATGATTAACATTGGGCCTATTATTGAGTTGATATTGGGCCCGAGGTTGAGTTTGTTTAGTAATCACTGGTCCTAGGTTATACTCCCTGGCAAGAGTATGACACCTCTCCTAAATGTGAGGTCTCTTCCTTAGGAGAACAAAATATTGGACTCTATGTAGCTCACTGGTTTATGTCAGTTAAGAGAAAGTCCCTAAACTAAAGTACTTTTCATTGAGATAGAACATTTTTACCTATAGTTTGAAATAATATATTTTCCTAACGTGAATGAAATGCCTTTAAGTACGTTCCAAAGTTATATGATTTTGAATTCCAAGTATTTGAGTTTAAAAGCGTTATGATTTCTTGAGCATTGAATAAGTTTTATTCACCATGAGACATATGCATGAGTTGAAAGTATCGCTTAAAGTTTTCTTTAGCATTGATTAATGAGAATAAGAGAAGTGTAGAAATTTCAAAGCTGAAAGTATAATTATTCACGAGATTGTGTTACATGTTCCATTTTACATGATTCATGAGCTTCGCATTTTATTCTTATTCAAGCCATGTGAGTCATTACTTATTACATTCATGATTTGTTTAAAGACTACTGATTTTTTTAGATAATTACATGGACCCGCCACATACTGAGTACATTCCTAAGTGCTGATCCATATATACATCTATATGCTACATTGTCTTATAATGTTGGTTCAGGTTCTTAGTCCCAACCTCATTATTGACTTCTGAGTACTTGTAACTACATTTCTACAGTGGTGAGTCCTTATTGTTTAAGGACCTATATTTAGATATTTCCATATTTTGAGAGACTATGTTGTTATTTCCAGTTCATTTTGAGTGAGTTGGAGACCTATCCCAATTTCTCTCTAGTTCATGGATTATTAAAGGTTTGGTCAGACTAGTTATCAGATTATGGTTTTGTTGAGGTTTCCGGTATTACTTGGTCATTTGGACGGAGCATTTTCTCAGTATTTCCATTCACATAATATGACTATGCTAGTGTTTGAATTATTTCATCTTGAAATGAGTGTTGTTAGTATAAACAGTCTCAAAGGGTTAGCTTGAGGCTACTTGTAGCCTTAAGCACCGTGTGACATCCCGGGAGGAAATTTCGGGTTGTTACAAACTTGGTATCAAAGCCTAAGGTTTTAAAGCGGTGTTAGGGAGTCTGACAAGCCGCGTCGAGTAGAGTCTTGATCATCGGTGTGTAGCATGCCATATCTATGTGAAAGAGGCTACAAGATATTTTAGGAAAAATTGTTTCTTTCTTTTGGATTCTATCATGCCTATAGTTGTCCCTCTTATTTAATAATTTGTGCTCTTCTATTTCAGAAAATGCCTCTTCGAAAAGTGAATGCCCGCAGGAAAGATAATGATCAACCCCCACCTGTTGATCCTTTGAATACGACTATGTCTCATGCTGAGTTTCGGGCAGACATTAAGGAATTTGCCCAAGAAGTAATCATCAATGTTTGGGCCAATAACCAGGCTATAGTTGCTAATTAGTAGGGAGGTGATATAGTTGTGGTTAGGATCTGCGATTTCATACAGATGAATCCACGAAAATTTTATGGGTCTAAGGCATATGAGGACTCATATTTGTATCTTGAGAAGGTAAGAAAGATCACGCAGGTGATGTATATTTATGAGTAAGAAAGTGTTTAGTTGACATCTTACAGGCTGAAGAATATTTTTTATGACTATGTTGTATCGTGGAGGATAGGTAGAGGTGAAGATGTACTCTTATGACTTGGTAGGTGTTCCGAGATGAATTCTTACACAAGTTCTTTCTGCTTGAGATAAGGAAAGCAAAGATTGATGATTTTATAAACTTGAAGTAGGGCTCCATGACTATTTAAAAGTACTACTTAAAGTTTAATCAGTTGACTAAGTATGCTCCTCATTTGATTTATGACACCCGGGCTAGTAAAAACAAGTTTGTGATAGATGTTTATGGGTTAGTACTGAATGAATGTTGGATTGTGATGCTGTATAGGGATATGGATCAGTCTAGGTTGATGATGCATGCCCAACAGATAGTGGATTATAAGATTAAGGAGAGAGATCAAGTGAGGGGTATCAAGAGGGATAGATCTGAGCAGCATGAGTTTGTCTAGCCTAGGTTCCATAAAGGAAGCCATCATCAATTTTAGAGGTGTCCATCTATGTCATCTGCTTTATCATCTAGTGCTCCCGCATCTAGAAAAAGGCAGGAGCAATCGGGTAGATCTTTTATGTCTAAGTCGAATAACAGTATTGGTAATAGGCCCCACTATCCTCCTTGTGCTAAGTATGGTAAGAGTTATCTCGGTAACTGTTTCATAGATCTGAGGGATTAGTTTGGTTATGGGAAGCAGGGACATAGGCTTAGAGATTGTCCTCATACAAGATAGGAGAACAGAGATGCCTGACCTCAGGCACAAGATGCTAGTACACCAGCTCCTATAACCAATCCCGCCCCTACTTAGGGTGCTTCATCTAGCACTGCTGGTGACCATCACCAGAATAGATTCTATGCCTTACCATATCATCAGGAGCAGGAGGCCTCTCTCGATGATGTTACTGGTATGCTCCGTGTCTTTTATCTTGATGTTTATATTTTGTTGGACCCCGGGTCAAGTCTCTCTTATGTGGCCCTATGTGTAACTATGAATTTCAAAATGAGTACCAAAAAGATTCCTTAGCCTTTCTTAGTTTCTACACCCATCGGGGAGTCAGTTGTTGCTAGACAAGTGTATAGAGATTGTTTTGTTACTGTTCTTCATAGTGTCATACTTGCTGATTTCATAAAGTTAGACATGGTGTAGTTTAACCTTATTTTCGGTATGGATTGGCTTCATTCTTGTGATGCTTTTATAGAATTTCATACCCGTATGGTCAACTTTTAATTTCCTGATGAACCAACTTTTGAGTGATCCGGGAGTTCGGTATCTCCCAGGAGTCATTTTATCTCCTATCTCAAAGCCAGATAGATAATATCCAAAGGTTGCATCTATCACCTAGTTAGAGTCAAAGACATAAAATTTGAGGCTCCAACTATTCAGTCAGTTGATATTGTTTATGAGTTTCTAGATGTTTTTCCAGAAGATCTCCTAGGGGTATCTCCCGATAGTGAGATAGAATTGGGGATTGACCTTCTTCCTGATACTTTTCCTATTTCAATTCCATGATAACGCTCAAATTACACTCTTGAATGGGTGTAACCAATCGTTGTCAATATAAAACCCAACTAGGTTGGGGTCGAATCCAACATGAAATAGGGTGTGAACTTCGATTTGTTTACGAAATACTTTACTAATAGTTTATTATTTCCTAAAGATGGGGGTTTAAGTTTCACAGAAAGCCAAGTGTCACTTTCAATACTTCAGTGTTTGTAATCAATATGAATAAGAAACCAGAGTTATGTCCACCATGGGTATTGGGAGTTAAAAAATACTAGGTAATGCTTAGGATTCTTGGAGTAAGTAGAAACAGTAGAATATCCTTATCTATGATACTTTTTGACTTATCTCTCAACCTCACCAGACAATTTATTATCTAATTCTCTCAAAATTAGACAACTTATCTACTTCCAATAGGATGTTCTCTCAGGTAGATTAATCCAGTTACGACATCAATCATTGAATAGAAGGTTGGTAGCTTCCGAGTCCCTGTTGATAATTCATGACCTCTAGTCTATTTATCCATTAGAAACAAATAAAACCGAAGGCATAATCTAATGTTTGAAACCTCTAGATTTAAGTTAAAACAACAGAATTTCAAGACGTTCTACTACTCTTTGAATCTGTTAAACACATAGCATCATATCAAACCTTAATCCATGGATCCCATAACTCTGGCTAATGGAATTAGCCACTTATGATTTGATGAACGAAATAACAAGTTGAATTCATGATGATAAGGATCAACTTACGAGTGGATAAAAAAATAACAAGTTGTTCCTTCAATTTATTCACAAGGTGGAAGATCAAAAATAGTTGATAAGAAATAAGAAAATATTTGATGTTAAAGATGAAGCAATGTTATGTGGTTCTCTTTAAAAGTTCTTTTCTGATAATTAATGATTGTTCTTCTACTCAAAACCCTAAAACAAGTCTTTAAATAGTCAACCTTAATTAAGGAAACAAAATTAAAGTTTTAGTTTTCTCTTCGGATTAGACGAAGAAGCTTTTAATGGCGTGTCAAACACCTAACAATATGTACAAAATATCGTCAAAGGTTCATATGAATTTTTATATTCTGACTCTTCAGATGGTAATCTTGATGACGTGTCAAAGATCTTGATGGCACTTGTAAATTGGCATCACACTTCACTGGAAATCAACATACTCTGCCTTCTGGTTGACGACGATTTGGATGATATATCAAATATTTGATGGACCTTCCGAATCATCATCACAGTTCATCTAATCTTCTCAGGTTCTATCTAATCTTTACGATGATTTTGACAGCCTATCCCATGTATGACGACACTTCAAAATGATCGTTAGATACATTTCAACTTATTTCCACCAGATTTTAACTATCTTATTCTTCTTTCCTTTGGTTTTCTCCCCGATCACTTGTATCTGCATTAAGACACAAAAACGATCAAAAACAATAAAAGTTTCTTATGAATTCATAATTATTCAGATTTAAAATATTTAAATGTGTTAGAATCAGCTCACACATGAACACCCTCAACTTAAACAATTGTTTGTCCTCAAGCAACCAAAACAGAACTAGGAGTAAACAAAGTACAATTCGGCAGCTAACTACTCTTATTAGTTGAGAATACATGCACCATATCCATGAACAATCAAAATAAAATCAACTATGAATAATATTTTAAAATAACCATGTAACTCACAAGTATCTAGATATGGCGAAAATCTCAGCAATGACAACCTAGCACAAACCTAAATTACATTCTCCAAACAAAGTAGTTAATAGCAACATACCTGTTGTGCCATCGTAATAAACAAATCCCTTTTTTACTTAGATTCACATGTATAGACATAAGTATGAACGTAAGACTCACTCTTAGAATGAAGTTCAAACACTACGCATCAAATGCCGTAGGATTGCCCTTATAGTCAGTACCAAATTCTTCAGATAAGTCAGGTAGGATCACTATAGGGATTTTGTAAGGTAATAACATAGGCTAGGGGCTAGTATGACATTCAAGGATATTTCATAGTGACTACATCTCCTTGGCACTACATTAACTCATGGGGTTTCAACTTTTGACCTTCTTTTCTTCCCTCTTTTATTTGTCAAGTATTCTCAATATGGGTGCCGTCTGTTCAAGCATTAGATCAACTTTTTCAATTTTCTCTTTTCTATTTGCTTTTTCACTATAGCTAACTTGTTTTTCATTTTGCTTATTTTACCTCTCTTCATACTCATAATGCATCATGCACCCCTATAGTAACCACTCTCAACTTAAGTTATTTGACTAAGTCGAGGTGCACAGTGTTAAAGAAGGACCATGACCAAAATAGGTTCATTGTGATATAATGGGAAAGTGAAAGATGTATAATAAAGAACTTGGCTATTTAGGCATAAAAAGGGATCAAGGGATATTATTTACATTTGGATGGTCATTTAAGCTAAAATAGGTTAACATACAAAAACGACCTATGATCCTTTCCTAAAGCCTATTCTATGACTATGGTATGACTAACTGGGCAAGTTATAGATTCAACACATAATAGGAACTGATTAAGACCTTACATGCGCATAGCACACAATTATACAGCACACCATTACTCATCCATTTCATGTATTTGTTTTCTACAGGTTATTTATTTGTCGCACTAATGCCACAAACATATACACAGTGGTCACATTAGATATAATTCACATAATTCATGACATATTAGACCACTGGAGAGGTACTCAAAAATTATCAAACAAGATAACTGCCTCGAGTACTTATACTATTCCTAATTATTTACAGAACATGATACAACAACAGCTTTCCTATACCATCAACTTAAAATCAAAAATAAAATGCACTAAGGGTTAGGATATAGCAGAAGACAGTCAAGCCTGTGGATCCTGGGTCTCCAACCAAGCTACAACATCATCTACTATGTTCTCTACACTCGTAGCATCTGCCTTTACAGTGGCTGGAGCCTGGCTTGATGAAGCACCTGCAGCCCTAGCTTTGATGGCTGCTTCCCATTTATCTGTGTCAGCTAAAGACTCCAATCTTTCCCTTTTAAAGTTCTCCTTCTCTTCCTTTTTGCTTTTTTTATTTTTGGCTTTTCTCTCTTCTTCACTATCAGGCTTATCTCTTTTGCTTTTCCCTTTCTTTCCCCCTTTTTTTTCTTTGGGGAATTCGAAGTAAGATAAAGTATAGAAATGTCTTTCTCTACATCATGCATGGATAAAACTGTTGGCACTATGATTTGATATTGCGGCATCATCCCAACCTCAACTTTCACCTTATCCAATTCAACCCTAAAAGTAGCGAGATCAGTATCTGCCATCTCTCTTTCCGAGCATCGAATCTATTCTCAAGATCTGCCACTTGCTCAGGTAAAGTCAAGAAAGGTTCGAGTGCAACTTTGATTCTTTTTTCAATAGCGGTAGAAAATATTTCGGTGAAGGCCTGTAGTTCTACCTTACACCAATCTTCTTGCCTAGCACCTTCTGATATCAATCGACTGAAATGCGGACCTTGTTGCTATTAGAGGATCTGAAGTAGTTGGAAAACTTTGAGGCACTGAACCTGCCTGATCTGAATGTGCTGGTGATGGTGGTGGTACAGTTTTAGTGCTTTTCACCCCCACATCTGGTGCTGAAATAGTATCAGTGACTGGAGGATCTACCGCACCAACTGAATCTTGGTCAAGTCGTAAGCCTAGCCAAATTTAATTTTTGCTGACAGGGTTGTGAGTCTTCTTGGCAGGTATCTCATCATCAATACTTGAAATCTCAGGTACATGAGCTACTTCAAAAAACCTAATAATCAGATATAGGAATGGATATATAGCATTGGTTCTTGCAAGTCTAATCTTGATCTCTTCCACAATAATTTCTCTGAAATCTAAGGGGTTCAATCTTTCAATATTGCAACTACTATTGCTCGATCATCCCCTAATATGTTGTCTTCTTTGGTGGGTATCAGATGAATCCATATTAAACCCCACCAAAATCTTGCCTCTAAATTTAGAGATGCTTTGGTAATGTTTTCTGCTGGATTATTCAACCACTCCAGTTCACCATCTGCTATGAGAGTCTCTAGCCTCTTGGACTGATTTTGTCGATGCTTCAATCGGGCATAGAATATAGGTGATGTAGCTTATGGGATGAAGGCTGGCAAATGAAGAAACCTATTTATGGTGGTATCTGATACATCCACCCTCACTCCACGTACTGTAACTTTGGTCAAAAGAGGCTTATCTGAAGTTTTATCCCCTTCTTTGCACCTTTTCCACCATAGCCTGGTAGTTCGCATAGAACTCCTGGACCAATGAAGGACAGTAAACACCGCTCCCCCTAGTAGTCAACTTGATACTATACTCCTTTTTTATGCATCATCTCAGGGCATCTGACTAATCCTATCGTGATAATCTTTTTCTCCCCTATAATTGTCCTTCTGGTACTTCATCAATCTGTTCTGCGAAGTCCATCCAAATAGATTGTTTTAGACCCTGGGATTTTCCATCTCACATTAATCCTAACCTCAGGGTTTTGGCATTTTACCAAAGTTCCCTATTCTAGAGAATCCTTAGAATCTTACTTCTCCAAAGATGGTGATTCAGTCTCAGTTTCTTCAGCTGTAAGCCTCTCAGAATCTTCAGTTTCAACTTTTTATTCAGTGCTCTCAGAATCTTGCTCAGTGTGTTTTGATCTTTATTCCTCTGAAGCTTGCTCAGATGAGGTTGTCGTGTTAGTATCATCAGTATCTTCCACCTTTATAGGCTTAAGTGGTGATGAAGTCTTTGTACTAGTCCTCTTTCTTTTCCATCTGAGCAAAGGCTCCTCGTCTTGATAATCAGAGTCCTCATTAACAAGTTGTCGAGGTATACTCTCTTTAGTTGTTTTTTTTGGTGTGGTTAGATTATTTCTCTTAGGTACCATGCTTAGTTCTATACAACGTAGAAATACTTAATTAGTACTCATAATCAAACAAGAAAAAAAGAAGGACCACCTCAGTTTAACATCAACACTATTTTTAGTTCCTAGGTTTTACAACCTTTCTAATTTGCTGTCACAGGTGTGACGAAGCTTCAAAAAGGTTGTCAACCTTTTCCAGAATCTGCAAAAGTTTCTCTGGTTTTGATGGGTTTTTTGAATGGCCATCTCACAGGTACAAGGCCGTAAACATTGCCGTCAGACAACATTATAACTTCTAACTTATTTTTACTTGATTTTTATTCTACCAATACAGTTAAACTGGCATTACACTTTACTGAAAATCAGCATAATCTTCCCTCTAGTTGATGGTGATTTATATAAGAGGTCAAATATTTGATGATCCTTCCAAATCATGATGACAATTCATCTAATCTTGTTAGGTTCTGTCCAATCTTGACGGTAACTTTGATAGCCTATTCAATGTATGACGGCACTTCAAAATTATGGTCAGATATAATTCATGTTATTTCCACTAGATTTTAACTGTTTTATTCTTCGTTCCTTTGTTTTTCTCCCCGATCACTTCTATCTTCATTAACACACAAAAACAATAAAAAACAATAAAAGTTTCTTAATACTTTGTAATTATTCAGAGTTAAAAGCTTTAAATGTGTTAGCATTAGCTCACACATCATTCCACCATATCGTATGGCACCAATTGAGCATAAGGTGTTGAAAGAGAAACTCAAAGATCTTTTAGACAAAGGTTTCATAAGTTCCAGTATTTCTTCTTGGGGTGCACCTGTCCTATTCATATAAAAGAAAGATGGTCCTTTGCGTATGTGCATTGACTATTGTCAGCCTAACAAGGTCATAATCAAAAATTATTATTCTCTTTCAAGAATTAATTACCTATTTGATCAGTTGTAAGGTGCAAGTTATTTCTCCAAGATAGACCTTAGATTCGGCTATCATCAACTTAATGTGAGGGGATGTTATATTCTAAATATAGCTTTCCGAACCCTCTATGGTCACTTTAAGTTTCTAGTCATGTCCTTTGGGCTAACCAAAGCCCAGTCGCCATCATGGACCTTACAAATCGAGTGTTCAAACGATATCTCAATATGTTTGTCATTGTTTTCATAGATGATATCCTTGTGTACTCCTATAATGAGAATGATCATGCAAATCATCTTAGAATTATCTTGCAAACTCTTAGAGATCACCAGTTTTTCACCAAATTCATTAAGTAAAAATTTTGGCTAACATCTATATCCTTTCTGGGACATATCATTTCAGCTGAGGGTATAAGAGTTAATCCCTAAAAGATAAAAACTATAAAAAATTAGCCTAGACTTATCTCTCCATCTGACATTAGAAGTTTCTTGGGTGTAGTGGCCTACTATCGTTATTTTGTTTAAAGTTTCTCTTCTATTGCGTCTCCCATGACTCGGTTGACCCAAAAATAAGTTAAGTTCCAGTGGTCAGATTCCTATGAGAATAGTTTTTAGGGGTTGAAGACTCGACTTACTTTAGTCCCTGTGTTGACTTTGCCTGATGGTACAGATAGTTTTATGGTGTATTATGATTCCTTTAGAATTGGTTTGGGTTGGGTTTTGATGCAAGGAGGTAATGTTATAGCCTACGCCTCTAGATAGTTGAAGCCGTATAAGAAAAATTACCCAACCCATGATCTTGAGTTAGCTATTGTGGTCTTTAGCTTGAAAATCTAGGGACACTATCTTTATGGTGTGCATATTGATGTATTTACTAATCATAAGAGCCCGTAATATGTGTTTACTTAGAGGGAGTTAAATCTTAGGTAGAGGATGTGGTTAGAGTTGCTAAAAGAGTATGATATAAATGTGTAGTATTACCCAGGAAAAGCCAATGTAGTGGCAGATAGTCTTAACAGATTGTCTATGGGTAGTGTTGCTCATGTTAAGGAAAGTAAGCAGGAGTTAACTTATGATGTGCATTATCTGGTTAGATTGGGTGTTAGGTTGCTTGATTCAGCTAAGGTAAGTACTTTGGTGGAAAGTAGTTCTGAATTCTCTTTAGTTTTGGAAGTGAAGGAGAAGCAAGACAAATATCTTAGTTTGGTCAGACTGAAGGAGTCAGTTCAGGTTCAAAATGTAGAGGTTTTCTCCCAAGGGGGAGATGGCGTATTGAGAGTGAAAGATAGATTGTGTGTTTCATGTGTGGATGATCTGAGGCGGAGTATTATGGCTGAAGCGCATGGCGCATGGTATTCTATTTATCTTGGCACTGCCAAGATGTACAACGGCTTGCGGGAAATCTATTGGTGGAATGGTATGTAGAAAGATATAGCTGAGTTTGTAGCAAAGTCTGCAATGTGCCAACAAGTTAAGGTAGAGCACCAAAAACCTCGTGCTGTGATTCAAGAGTTTGGTATACCCACTTAGAAGTTGGAGGTGGTGAATATGAACTTCATAACCGGGTTGCCTATTTTGCATTGTCATCATGCTTCAATTTAGGTTGTTGTGGATAGATTGACTAAGTCCACACATTTCATTCCCATGCTCACATCTTATTCAGCTGAGGATTATGCTAGATTATATATTTGGGAGTTAGTAAGGTTGTATGCATTTCCCTCATCTATTATTTTGGATAGGGACACTCAATTTACTTCTCAGTTTTAGAGGATATTTCAGTAGGGTCTTAGTACCCAAGTTCTTTTGAGTTTTAATTTTCATCCGCAAATAGATGGTCAAGCTAAGAGGACCATTCAGACCCTAGAAAATATATTGAGGGTGTGTGCTCTTTATTTCAAGGGTAGTTAGGATGAGCAATTTCCATTGATAGAGTTCGCCTGTAATAATAGTTACCATGCAAACATCGAGATGGAACCATTTGAGGCCTTATATGGTAGGAGATGTACATCACCCATAGGTTGGTTTGAAGTGGGTAAAACAGCCATGATTGGGCCTGATGTAGTCTTTGAAGCTATGTAGAAAGTTAAGATGATTAGAGAGAGGTTAAAGACAACTTAGATTTGTCCAAAGTCATATGCCAATGTAACAAGAAAAAATCTTGAGTTTGAAGTGGCTGATTTGGTGTACTTGAAGATTTCACCCATAAAAGGGGTTAAAAGGTTTGGTAAAAAGGGAAACCTTCATCCCCATTATGTTGGCCCATGTAGAGTTTTGAACCGTGTTAGGAAAGTAGCCTATGAGGTTGAGTTGCCTACAGAGTTGTCAGTTGTTCATCCTGTTTTTCATGTGTCCATGCTTAAAAAGTATATTGGTGATTCTTTTAAAGTAGATCTTTCAGAGAGTGGTGTTATTCAGAACAGTTTTTCATTCGATGAGATTCCCATTGAGATCCTAGATTTTCAGATCTTTAGACTGAGGAACAAAGAGGTTACCTTGGTCAAAGCATTGTGGCAAAACCAGTCAGCTGAGGGCGCTACTTAGAAGGCAAAACTAGACATGTGAGCCACGTATCTACACCTCTTTTCCATGAGTTCAGTTTGATCCAAAGGTATTATTCTTCCTTAACTCAGCCCTTTCTAAAGTTCAGCTATGTATCTATTCTTACTTGAGTTCTTGCAATTTTCGAGGCATTCAAGAGTTTAGAGAGATTTTGAGCAGTTTAATTAAAATTTCTTCAGCTTTATGTACTCTATTTTTCTTGTGTTCCTAGTCTAACCAGAGATATTTAAGCATTAATGCTTCTAAGAGGGAGATATTGTAATACCCTGCAAAATTCTATTATAAAATGAACCTTTGGGCATGTCAAGTGAGGTGTAATTCTGCTCCTAAAATATTAAGAAGTGACTTCCTAAGTTATTATCTTGTTAATCATATAGAATTTCCCCAAATTCGGCTTTTTATCACATGGGAAATTTTGATAAGCATTCCGTTGATATGAGATTCTCTAAAATCAGATACCCGAATAAGAAGTTATGGCTAATTTAAGTCCAAGTCGTAAAACAACATCATTTTTGTGCTTGGTGTATCGTAGAGACGGTCTAGTTGACAATTGTCAATTTCCCGTAGAACTCCGTGATATTGGCGCGTCACGGAGGACCCCAATTTCTAATTAGTCAATTTCCAATGGCCTTGCATGATTGTAACGTGTCACGCTAAAGATTCAGGTCCCAACTAGTGGGACAACGCAATGGCTCCACATCACGGTGACTACCAATTTCACATTTGTCAATTTCCAGTAAACCTTCGCGATAGTGGCGCATCACGGTGGCTCATGAAATCAGGCTCCCAGTTCATTTTTTGCAGCTTTGTACTGAAGTTAAAAAGGGCACTTTGGACTTTTCCAAGCCTCTTAAACCGTGCAAACACCAAATCAAGGTCATTTACAATCATTCTATGAAGTCTCTCTCAGCAAAAACCGAAAGTGTACAAAGCCTCTTCCAAGAATCTCTAGAATCCACCATAGATTTTCTTAATTGAGTCAAGATTTAAGGTTCCAAAGTCAAGGGCATGAAGAACCCTCATTCAAGAGTATGAATAGACTCCTAAAAGCGAGAGCTCATCCAAAGCTTCTAATTCAAGGTTTGTGGGGTTTTGAACAAGGGTAATCCTTCACCCTTGTGCCCAAAAGCTTATTTAAACTACAATTCTCTGCAATTTATGATATTTTACATGAAATTTAATTGGGGGTTTTAAACCATTGTTATTGGTTGCAAGCTTTTGATATTTCTCTAGAATTAAGAGTCTAATGGCATGATTTTTACATGTTTTCTTGAGAAATTGCAGCAGGGTATATACCCCATGATTTTAATCCTTGGAAAGTTAATAGTTAAAATGTTTGAAACATTGAAGTATATGAGTATGTGGAGATTTTTAGATAAATTACTGCAATTTCCAGATTTCTACATAAGTTATGAGTCTATATTCTATCTATTATGCTTTTGATCAGTTTTAACTTGAGATTGAATTATGGGTTATTAATCCTTACTTGAGACTTGAGATTTTATGAACTATAGTTCTATAAGAACCTATGATTTGTGTATTCTGAGATTGTTAAGAAATGTTTTGACCTAATGGTCATTGAGCTTTGAAATTCACTTTTTTGCATGAGAATACAGATTTGATTATTAGGTTCGTGGTGAACCATGGGATTATTTTTAAAAGTTGATTTTTATGAGATGAGCACAGATAATCTAAAGGGAGTAGTATTTAGCATCGAGTGGGTAAGTTACTATGGTTTCTTACTCTAAAACTATGTGCCACCGTAGGTTGGGCCTGAGGCCAAGTTTATGAATATCATTGGGTCTAAGGTCGAGTTAATATGGGGCTCGAGGTCAAGTTTTTTTAGAGATCACTGGACCTAGGTTATACTTCCTGGCAAGAGTATGATACCTCTCCCCTACGTGAGGTCTCTTCCTTAGGAGGACAAAATGTTGGACTCCATGTAGCTAGCTTGGTTTATGTCAGTTAAGAGAAAATCCCTAAACTAAAGTATTTTTCTTTCAGATAGAATATTTTTCCCTAAATCTTGAAATGAGATATTTTTCTAGCGTGAATGAAATGCCTTTAAGTATGTTCAAAAGTTATATGCTTTCGAATTCCAAGTATTTGAGTTCAAAAGAGTTATGAGTTATAGAGCATTGAAGAAGTTTTACTCTCCATGAAACATATGCATGAGTTAAAAGTATTTCTTAAAGTTTCCTTTAACATTGAGTAATGAGAATAAGAGACGAGTACAAATTTTAAAGCTCAAAGTATAATGACTCACGAGATTGTGTTACATGTTCCATTTTACATGATTTGTGAGCTTCACATTTTATATTTATTCAAGCCAAGTGAGTTATTACTTATTACATGAATGATTTGATTATAGAGTGTTGATGTTGTTTTATATAAATACATGCACCCTCACATACTCAGTGCATTCCCAAGTGCTGATCCACATATATATCTATGTGCTACATTATCGTATAATGTAGGTTCAGGTGCACAGTCTTACCTTATTAGTGACTTCTGAGTACCTCTATCTACATTTCTACAGTAGTGAGTCTTTATATTTTGAGGACCTATATACAAACATTTCCATATGTTGAGAGACTATGTTGTTATTTCCAGTTCATTTCGAGTCAGTTGGGGACCTGTCCCAATGGCTCTCTAGTTTATGGATTAGTAGAGGCTTTGTTAGAGTAGTTACTACATTATTGTTTTGTTGAGGTTTTCGGTATTTCTTGGTCATTTGGACTGAGCATTTTCTCATTATTTCCTTTCATATGATATGACTATGCTAGTGTTTGAATGATTTCATCTTGAAATGAGTGATATTAGTAGAAACAGGCTCAACGTTTTAGCTTGGGGATACTTGTAGGCTTAATCACCGTGTGTCATCGCAGGAGACAATTTAGGGTCGTTACAATTGCCTTAATGAAATTCTCGCCTTAGTATTTTAGAATCATGTCATTTCATCTTTTTCTCCTTATACAATGCGGAACTTTCTTTGGCCTTGAGTCAAAAATCATTCTACTCATGGAGTTTAGTGTCCCTTGACTCAGAAGCTTGTTCCCAATTCATGTTCAACCTCTTTAATGCCTACAAGGCTTTATGCTCAATCTCGACGAGTAAGTTATATCCTTTCCCAAACACCAATTGGTATGGAGACATACCAATTGGTGTTTTGTAGGTTGTCTTATACGCCCAATGTGCCTCATCAAGTTGCCTTACCCAATTAGTTCGACCAACATTCATAGTGTTCTTTAGAAAAACTAAGAATTCTCAATTGAAAAAATTAAATTGGACACTTTTTTTGGGGTGATATGGGGTAACAACCTTGTGTTTCACCCTATATTTGTCAAGACGGCCCTAAATACCCGATTATAAAAGTGTGAGCCTCTGTCACAAATGATGGCATGTGGCATTCCAAATCGTGTAAAAATATATTTCTTCAAGTAGAAAGTGATGTTTTTGCTCTCATTGTTCGGATGTGCCACAACTTCTACCCATTTAGAAATATAATCAACCATCACTAATATATATTTGTTAACGAAAAAGCTCACAAAAGGGCCCATAAAATCAATTCCACATACATGGAAGAGTTCAACGTCAAGATTCTATTAAGGGATATTTCATGTCTTCTTGAGATGCCACCTTGCATTTGAGATTGATGACATGATTTTACCTACTCAATTGCATCCCAATGAATGGTGGGCCAATAATAACCACATTGAAGAATTTTGGCAGCGGTTTAGAAAACCTCCATGGTGACCACCAAAAGGTGAGGAGTAAATGATTCAAGGATATCCATCATTTTATTTTCATAAATCAATGCCTAATCACACCATTCATGCACTCCCAAAATATGACTAGTTTATCCCAAAAATATTTTTGTACATCGAACAAGAACCGCTTCCTTTAATGATTGGTAAGACTCTCGGAGAGTACACCATGCTCTACATAATTAACATAGTTAGCATACCACGGTGCAACTTTCTTAAATATTGACATGACTAACTCATCAATAATATCATCATCAATCTCAATCTTCCCATGATTTTTATAGTTACTCTCAACACGTGAAAGATGGTTCGCCACTTGGTTTTCGCAACCGTTTCTATCTTTTACCTCAAAATCAAATTCTTGCAAAATCAAAATTCACATAATTTGGTGTGGTTATGCTTTTTTCTTTTCTATAAGGTATCTAAGGGCAGCATAATCGATGTACAACAACACTTTTATGCTTAACAAGTAAAGCATATACCACCACAAATGATTCTTGCTCAGCAAAATCTCCTAATGCAATTCCGCTTGCATCACACATCACTTCAAATGGGGATAACCAATCTAGAGCCACAACAATGGGAGCCGATTTAAGCAAATCCTTGAGATAATTAAAGGACTTCAAGCAAGGATCATAAAAATTAAAATTTTTCTTGTTTTCAAAGAGCTTGCACATTGGATGTGCTATTTTATAGAAATCTCTTATAAATCACTGATAGAACCTGGCATGCCCAAGGAAACTCTGAATAGCCTTTACAGAAGTGTAGGGGTACAACTTGGCAATTACCTCAACCTTGGTTTGATCAACTTATATACCCTTCTCTAAGATCTTGTGTCCTATAAAGAATAATTTTCCTCTTTGTAGGATTGATCATATATTTGGTCATCTTTAAAGTGAAAAGTGTGTCTCTAAGATTGATCTTAGCTTGGGTTATCATCAGCTTAATATTAGGGAAATGGATATCCCTAAGACTACCTTAAGCACCCGGTGTAGTCACTATGAGTTCCTAGTTTTATCTTTTCAGTTTTACTAATGCCCTGGTAGCTTTTATGGATTTAATTATTAGGGTCTGTTGTCTATTCCAAGACTTTTTTATCATTGTATTCATTGATGACATCTTGGTCTACTCTAAGAGTGAGGTGGATCATGTCGATCACCTTCCTTTTATGTTGTAAAACTTAAAGGACCATTATTTGTATGCCAAGTTCTCTATGAGTTTTGGTTGAAGGCTATTACTTTTCTTGGTTATGTTATCTCTAGTAAAGGGATCATGGTCAATCCATGAAAGGTTGTGGTAGTTAAGATGTAGCCTAGACCTATGACTCTAGTTGATATTTGAAGTTTCTTGGGTCTGGCCGATTAATATAGGAGATTTATGGAATGTTTTTTTATAACAGCTACTCCATTGACTAAGTTAACCTAGAAGAAGGTCAAGTTCTTATGGTCAGATTCGTGTAAGGGTAGTTTTGAAAAGTTGAAAGATAAATTGACTTAGGCTCAAGTTTTGATATTGCCCAAGGATAATAATGGTTTTGCAGTATATTGTGATACTTCTCATGTTGGGCTTTGTTATGTATTAATTCAACATAGTAAGGTGGTGGCCTATGCTTCAAGGCAATTGAAAATTTAAGAGAAGAACTACCCTACTAATGATTTAGAGTTATTGGCCCTGGATTTTGCATTTAAGATTTGGCATCACTATCTTTATGGGGTTCAGGTTTACATACTTTCTGATCTAGAGTCCTACAGTATGGGTTTACTCAGAAATAATTGAATCTTAGACAAAAGAAATGGCTTGAGTTACTGAAGGACTATTATATGAGCCTCTATTACCATCTATGTAAATCTAACATAGTTGTTGAGGTAACAAGGTAGGTTATGTATTCTCGATATTAATGAATTATGGGAAAAGATTTTGGACGAAGCTCATCGATCTCATTATTTTATTTGTCCAAGTTCTACAAAGATGTATCATGATCTTAGGGAGTTCTATTATTGGAATAATATGAAGCGAGATGTGTGTTGTTATGTGGCTAAGTGTATGGTCTATTAATAAGTCAAAGTTGAGCATTTGAGACCCTGTGGTTTGTATCAAGAGATAGATTTTCCCAAAGGGAAGTGGGAAATAATTAATGTGGATTTCATCAAAGGTATTCTCCAATCTCGAAATTAGTGTAATTCTATTTCTATTAGTGTGGATAGAATGACCAAGTTCGCTCACTTTTTATTGTAAGGACTAGTTATTTGGTGGAGGATTTTTCTATGTTGTATCTTATGAAGATTGTGAATTTGCATAGTTCTCTAGTTTATATCATCTAAGATAATGGTACTCCATTCTTATCTCACTTTTAGAAGTTATTTCAAAAGGGTTTGGAAACTATGGTGTGCCTTAGCACCGCTTTCCACCCACAGATGAATGGATGAGTGGAGAGGAAAATACGTACATTGGAAGATTTGTTGCGTTCTTATGTGATTGATTATAGTGGTAATTGGAATGACCATCTATCTTTGATTAAGTTTTCCTTTAACATTAGTTACCATTCTAGCATTAGAATGGCTACTTTTGAGGCTATGTATGGTAGGTGATGTCGTTCTCCTATTGGGTGGTATGAAGCTTGTGAGGGTAAGTTGTTTTGCCTTGATTTGGTTCACCAAGCCTTGGAGAAGGTAAAGTGATTCTTGTTATGTTGAAACTCATTCAAAGTTACCATAAGTCCTATGCGGATGTGAGGCATAGGCATTTTGGAGTTTAATGTTGGCAATTGGGTATTCTTGATGGTATCTCCTATAGATGGAGTGATGTGGTTTGGTAAGAAGAGAAAGCTTAGTCCCTAGTATGTTTGTCCATATTTGATTTTGAAGAGGGTTGGGAAAGTTGCAAATGAGTTTAAGTTGCCCTCTAGTTTGATCTCTATCCATTTGATATTCCATGTGTCCATATTGCAGAAATGTATAGGTGATACTTCGTTGGTTATTCCTTTGGAGGACATTCGTATTTAAGACTTTTTGTTAAATAAGGGGGTATAGATTAGGATCTTGGATCAATAAGTTTGTCGATTACGAATGAAAGAGGTGGCTTCGGTGAAGGTTTAATGGAGTAACCAAATGTCTGACAAAGCCACTAGGGAAGCTAAATAGGACATGATGTCTAAGTTTCCACATTTTTTCTCTGTTCTAGAAACTCGTGCTTGAGGTACGTGTGATCTTCTTATTTTTATTTTATGTCGCTATTCTCTATCTTGGTTAAGGGTTTGTTGATGTATTTTAATATTGTAACTCATTCTTATGGTTAACTTACCCTTCATTCGAGGACGAATGATCTAAGTATGGGAGAAGTTAAACACCTCGGCTTTGGACCCTCAGAAAATTTTCTAAGTTTGAGATTCTGGGCAAGGTACGGTTTAAGCATACCACTCATATTCTAAGGTACGATTAGTACACACCATGATCAGTCTAGGTAATAGCATTATATCCAAGGTATGGTTTGGCTTCTCCCTAGTTGTATGTTAGGGAACCAGTCATATATTGCCAAATCGTATAATGTTTTGGAGGTGATCTTAATTATTTTGACCTAGTTACAACTCCAAGGGTAATTCTCATACAATAGGGTATGACTTGGCCTTGTATGGTCGTATGTTGATCAGTATGAGAGTCCTTGGTGATGTTTAGGGTATGAGTTAGGGTAACACTTATACCCTTGGGTATGGTTCATGTAGGGTGGTCATACACACCAGGGTTCAAATTTTTAGCTTTTAAGCAAAGGATATTTCAGACATTTCCCACCCCCTAAATCCTTATGACCCACCACTTATAAAGTTACTTGGACTTTTATTCTTGACTTATACAAGATCTAAACACTCCTTAATCCTCTCTAAACTTCTCTAACAAGATTAGGGCTAGGGTTCATCAAATAGGCCATCTAGAGACTTGAGGATCAAGTATCGCTCCGTGAATTATCTTGTATAAGGCATGTAACTCTTCCGAAATTGTTTGGTAAAAAATATCATGTGTTTGAACAATGATTCTGATTCTCAAATGGTGGTTTTGCAGTCCAATGTTGAGGGTTCTAATGAATACCGTTGAGTATTGTTTACGCTTTGTTTAAATAATGTTTTCAAATGTTTTTGGTGATGGTTTGCATATATTATTGCTTTTTGATTGTGGTTTCATACTTGGTTCATGGTTAGCCCTAACCTTAATGGTTTTACCTTGGTTTTGGTCTTGTTAAAGGTGTGCACTCAAGGTTTTTGTGAAAATGTCTAAAAGAAATTACTACTCTCGTCTTAATGGTATTTTGAACTAAGGCAATGGATGAATGTGTATGAATGATCTGTAAATGGTATTTTTAACGCGTTGTTGGACATAAAATAGATTAAATGGAAACCTTGGTGGTTTAATTGAAATAGGTTTGAGTCCCTAAACCTTGGATTTAAAGAATGTCCTTATTGGACGATGGGTTAGATACCTAAAATCATTTAAATGGTTGATCAATAAGTGTATACTTGAAAGTAGTTCTAGTATAATGATAACAACAAAGTTCCTTTGGTAATAAATTGACTAAATGGTATTTTGTGTGTGAATGGTTTTATTTGGTCTTTAAAGTAGGATTTATCAACCAAGCCATGGAATGCGGAGGTACCGGGGGGAACAAAGCTGGAAACTCACAATTGCCGATGTGAGGTTTTGTCATAATGGTCGTGCATGTGATGTCACACTAATATTCTTTGAGATGTACTAGTCATATCATATTCTCTCTAGCTCATACGAAAAACACACATCAGGGTCTTTTCAGCGGGTGGTTCTGACCTATATAGCCCATGGGTGAATTCTTAACGGTAATGTTAGACATCCCATGTTAATGATTTTAAAGTTTAAGCTAATCTTAATTCCTATCCCGGCATGGTATATATATATATGTATTACATTAGTTGAATGGTTTTGAAATGTTAGCATTATTTTATGTTTACCCTTGAGTTACATGTTAACTGATAAAGCCCAAACTACAGCTCTCGTAAGAGTGTAAGCGGTCGCTGTCAAATAGAGAACCCAACTGGGTTGGGTGTTGAATTCCACAAGGAATAATTGGTCACTAAGTGTTGCGACTATTAGTAGACTGTTGGTCGAAAATTCCACGGAAAGGGGGGATTTTGGGTTTGGCGTGAATTAATAATACCAAAGTAAAAACGGAATGCTTTGTTTAGTAAGATTTAATCACAGAGAATAATAAGTTAGGGTTATGTACACCTTATGAGTTCTACGTATCGATTAACTGTGAGTCATGCGGAATTTAGACATGCATGAACTTATAGAGATTCCTATTCTAATGGTAAATCCTAGTATTTCTCAACCATCAAGGATTATTTCACTTTAGCTCTCTCAAGCCTAAAGTGTATAACTAACGGTACAAATTCTCAAAGAAGTTAATCCAGTTACGGCACTAACGTGTAAATAGGGGTTGGTAGCCCTATTTCTTTGTCATACTCTCTTTTCCAAACATGTAACTTTTCTCTCGAACAAGTTAATTCTATAATGGCGTGTTCTATATGTTTGCAACCACAATAATTTAATTAAAACGAAGAGAGTAATGATATAAGTAGCATACGCATCAAGAATTCACAAACTCATAGTAGTAGATAGTATCTCATAAGACTTCCATAACACTAACAAAGAAGTTTAGCTACTCATGATTACAACGGAGATCACAATAGATATAATCATCATACCTCAACCTAGAATAATCTTGGCGGTGGAAGTGATTTGGTGTCAAAAGGGATTGACGTTTTCTTTCCTTAGTCCGTTGCTCTCTGAGCCATGTTTCTCTGTCTCAAGTTACAGAATTGAAACGTGAATAATGAATAATGAATTATGGAAAGCAATAATGTAAAGCAATGCTGAAACATTCAGCAAATAATGTTTTTATAACATCCTTGTCCTAGTCCTACTAGGTTACTGCTGCACCCCTAAGTATTAAGAAATACTGATTTTGCCCGGGATAGATTCTCCATGCATCACATTCAGTCCACAAGCTTCCAAAAGCTACCTTCCCTCTTATGCGAAATTTCCCTTGATACCGAAAGGTCCACAAAGTGCTGAAATCTTCATCACTAATACCTGAAAACATGCTAATCACGTTGGTTAGCTCACTTATAGGAAAATGGACTAAAAGTGCAGGAATTTTATATTTTGTCCTTAAAACTTAGCTAAAGTATGGGTATATTATGGTGCTTTAGGCGTGTAAATACGCCCAACATCAACAACCCACACTTAAAACTTTGTTCTTCCTCAAACAAAATATTACGTCCATGCAAACATCTAACTAGAATATCACAGCAGCAACCAAAAATGTATCCTCAAGACATACATGACAATTATTAACAAAGAGTAGTTTTATGGATCACTACTAGAAACCATTCAACCTCCAACATAGACTCGTGATGATGGCTAATTCGTATCCACAAGTTAAGGCACAAAGAATCATACACAACTACCCAAAACTCATCAACCATGTGTGTCTCACACAAGATATCACCCATAATCACTCACAAGTTTTGCATTTTTTGAAACACGGGTATAAAATTCTCCATGCTCTCACTCTCACAAAGAATTCTTATGTTGCAACTGATGACCATAGGCTTGCCCTTAGTGTAATGCTCCACTAATATCAGAATGCTAAGCTTAGGATCAAATAGGTCTTTACAGATTGTAATGTAGGCTAAGGGACAGGTAGGACTATTTTGGCCAAAAATAGTCACTATGTTCCCTAAGCTCTTTAATACACCACATTATTCCATTTACACTATCTTTTAACACCCCTTCTACCTTTCTTTCATCTACGAACCATTTTCACATATTTTGTTATTCAGTTATAAACACAACTCTTTTTGTTGTGTAAAACACCTCTATGATAAGCACTCTTTTTCACAACAATTTCAAGTACCAATACACTCTGAGGCATCACTCTTACCCAATTTCCTTTTATTCTGTCACATTAATTTACAACTTAAAGCACTTAAGAATTTGGATCAAATTATGGTCTTGAAAAAAAATGGATTAGGCTACTTATGAGGCTGTCAAAGAAAATAGCTATAGGCTCAAAGGGGTTCACTAGGATAATGTACATAGGTAGGTAAAAAGAAGGTAAACAATCACAGGCTGCCAAATAAATGCATAAATCATCTCCTAAAACTCACACTCTTTATTTCGCTTTACACACACACCAGGCAAGTTCTAGCATCATTCACAACACAGAATATAGTATAACCTCACACACACAAGGCACATGGTCAAATTTACCGGGAGCAGTATAGACTCTTGACCCAACGGATGAAGGAATTAAATCACACAATTATCACATAGTGAGTCACACTTAGAGCCTAAACGTCTCAATAGCAATGATTTAGCACAAACTCTTGTCATAATACCATGCCGCCTATCAGAACAATTTCGTACAAAATCTAAAAAAAAATCTAAAAAATCTAAAAATTTAACTACAAGCGAGAATAAATGCAGGCGAAGAAGTACAATACATCATACAAATACCAACACCGAAATAAATACGGAAAACCTGATTAGTCGGACTCCTCCTGTATATCTGGGATCATACTTCCTATATCAGAATCATCATCAGAGTCGTCGTCATCAGAGTTATCCTCCATGTCTGAGTCTGGCTGTCGGCGATCATCATCAGTCGGTACATCATCATCGAGAGGTTCCTCAAAATATACACCTACTTCAGATATAGCTCACGCATGCTCATTCATTGGGTAGTCATAATCCAACTACTGGAGCTCTGCATCAGTTGTAACACGTCCCTCACTCATCATGGTAAACCTCGTCATTCCATATAAATGGCGGAAGAAGCTTTCGTCGCGAGCATGTCTTTCTGCAGTGGTCAGGTTGATGCAATGCATAGTTTCAGAATCTTTAACCTTCATAAGATCAACCTTCTTTGGGTTGTGTGGAAGCTTATGATCTATAGGTTCCTCTTCAATGTCCTCCTTCCTTAATATTGCGGTCAACAAATTGCCAAAGCTGAAATGGGACCTCTTGGGCAGCCTAGCCTTATGCATTGACGACCTTATAACCGCACCAATATTGATGGGAATATTAGTCATCAGAGTGTACACCAATCATACTCTATCACGTGTGATCTTTGTGTGCTGTGTCCCTGAAATTAGGCAAGAGTTGACTATCCGCAACCATATCCGAGCTTCTCTGTTCAAGGAAGCATACGGGAAGGTATTATGCCAACCGGTATCCTTATGACGACTCCAACATGCCATTGATCTTGTTCCACACAGTGTGTTTCAGTTTGCCCTGTACGAAGGTCTTTGATAAAGCTCCTTGAGCGATGATGGATCTACAGATGGAAAACCCAGAAAAGAGTTGAAGAACTCTGCATTCAGTTGCAAGACATGGCCCCGAATCTTCACTTCACTTCCGGTAGTCTTTGGGGACCAATTGGCATAGAATTCTCGCGTTAGATCAAGATTGTATTATCCCATATCTTGGACAATGAAATCAAGATGTAGCACCATGATTTTATCCAAAATATGAGGTTCTCTCTTTGCTAGACTCTCTTTTTGTATCAACTCCACGTGAACATATTTTTTCACTTTGTTGTTCTTGTACCACTCCTTTCCTTCATCCTCTAGGACCCATTTTATCCCGAACATGCGACGAGGTATTTGCAGCGAGGAGGATTCAGCTTGCTCTTTTCTTCCCCTTTTCTGACCTTTTTGTGAGGTGGACGCTTTTTCTTTTCCTGGTCGACATTTTGGTGCCATTTTACCTGAGATAATAATAAAGTCATGTTAGCTTATCTCGGAATATTTGATTCACAAACAAACAATAATGGCATCACCCCACACTTAATTTGTTGGCACCAACTAATTAAGTGAATGATATCGATTACTCAGACTTCATCGACATACATATAGGGGATATGTTCCAAAAATATGTTCAGCACAGTCATACTTTCATGGAATCTTAACTATTCTTTACAACTCTATTTCATGTAATCTTAACTACACTTTCATGTTTGGATTAATGAACCTTTTGAATAAGACTACTACATAGAGATCGCATCAAGTTATGGCATAGATATAATCACAACATCTCATACTTTTATTCAATCATGATCTTTATCTCGATGAACGAATCATTCAAACATTCAAGCTTTCATCTTACAAGATTATGTAATTAACTTTACCATTTTTATTCCACAAAAAGATGATAGTGTATAACAATCAAATACAAATAGGAACAAAGTCAAGAACACCCACATGTATTCTTTCACTCAACTAGATGTATCATAATATATCAACCACATTCTAATCACCAACACCACTTTAAGATCTAACAAATCATTATAAGCGTAGTATTGTAACAACTTCGTAAAATAAAAGAAAAAATTACTTGGTGTTGGACTCAAAATATGATATTGCAAGGTTAGATGAGTAAAAAGATAAGTTTTGAGAGATTTAGGAAGGTCAGGCGGCGCCTAGGTTGAGCAAACAATGTGATCTTCTCTCAAGGTTGAAGTTCTATTTATACACCAAGGCTTGGGTCGGGTTTGACCCATGAAAAATTGGGTTAGGAGACCAAAAAGCATAAGTAGGCGGCGCCTAATGATTTGCCTATGCTTAGCATAGGCGACGCCTTTAGAAAAGCCTAGTTGAACAAAGGCGGCGCCTATGCTATGGCCTAGTTAGGCGTAGGCGGCGCCTATGCTATGACATTATAGATTTAGAGAGCAAAGGCAATGGCATAGGCGGTTCCTTTATCAAAGCCTAGTTGAACATAGGTGGCTCCTATGCTATGGCATTGTAGATTCGGAGAGCAAAGGCAATGGCATAGGCCTTGCCTTGTCCGTTGCCTAGATTTACATAGGCCTTGCCTTGTCCATTGCCTAAATTTGTATAGGCAATGCCTAACCGAAAGCGTTTTGCTCCTTCATTACTCACTTACCACCTTTAACATCGCTCACTTTCAAATTAAAATTTGAGACCAATCTCCTCCTTTATACGTCTTGCACCTACACTTACTCAAAAACAACAAAAACGATTAGAAAGATGGGTTGCCTCCCACCGAGCGCCTTAGTTTTTGGATTTTTATATAACAAAAACAAACTCCTAGTAAAACAAAACAATTAAAAATGATGGGTTGCCTCCCATGTAGCGCTTGATTTATTATTGCGGCACGATATAGTTACCTCGATTACTTAGATTTCATCGAGATAGATGGTGGCCATGAATTTTATCGAGTCAAGAGGACTCATATATGGCTTCACACGTTGGCCATTCACCTTGAAGACACCACTATTTTATTCTTCTAACCTCTACTACTCTAGACGAGTAGACTTGGCTAATTTTGAACGGACCAGACCATTTAGACTTCAACTTACCAGGAAATAGCTTCAGTCTGGAGTTGAAAAGAAGTACCATATCACCCTTCTAAAAGTTTCTTTGGATAATCCGCTGATCATGGTACTGTTTCATCCATTCCTTGTAGAGGTCTGCCCTTTCATACGCATGTAGAGGGAATTTATCTATCTCATTCAGCTGTTCCAATCTCAGATTAATAGCATCATCCTAATTCAGGTTAAGCCTCTTCAACGCCCACAATGCTTTATGTTCAAGATTAATCGGCAAGTGACAAGCCTTCCCATAAACTAGTTGGTACGGGGACATACCAATTAGTGTCTTGAATGCACTCCTATAAGCACATAAGGCATCGTCCAGCTTCCGAGACTAATCTTTCCTACTAGCATTTACAATCTTAGTAAGGATCATCTTGATCTCCCGATTAGAAACCTCTACCTGCCCACTAGTTTGTGGGTGGTAAGGTGTAGCTACCTTATGTTGCTTGACCCTATATTTCACCAGCACGACTCTGAACAGCTTGTTGCAAAAGTGTGATCCTCCATCGCTTATGATGGTATGTGGTACCCCAAAACGAGAGATGATTTTTCTCTTTAAGAATGCTACAACACGCTTACTTTCATTATCAGCCAATGTTACTGCTTCGACCCATTTGGATACATAATCCACAGCAACTAGGATATATTTCATCCCAAACGAACTGACAAATAGGCCCATAAAATCAATACCCCATTTATCAAATAGCTCTACTTCAAGAATTTTAGACATGGGCATATCATGGTGCTTTGAAATTGTGCCTTGCCTCTGACACTGGTCATATCTCTTTACAAAATCATAGGCGTCCTTGAATAATGAAGGCCAATAATAGCTACTTTGCAATACCTTCCTTGTTGTCTGAGCACCCGTGTGATGACCCCCAACTTGGGAGGCATGACTCGCTTCAAATATGCTAGCCACCTCCACATCTGGGATGCAGCACCTAATAAAACCATCATCATATCATCGAAACAGATATGGTTCATCCCAGAAGTAGTGTTTCATATCATGCATAAACTTCCTCTATTTATGAAAGGAGAGATTCTCAGGAATCACCTTACTTACCACATAGTTTGCAAAGTCTGCATACCACGGTAAATCTTTCACTATAGTGTCTAGGAAATGCATCATCGATCTCAAGGTCGCGTTTTGCTATGTTCTCGCTCTCGAGTCTAGATAGATGATCAGCTATTTGGTTTTTGAAACCTTTTCTATCTTTCACTTCGAAATCAAATTGTTGAAGCAACAACACCCACCGAATTAGGCTTGGCTTAGCATCCTTCTTTGCCATTAAATACCTAAGCGTAGCATGGTCAGTATGAACCACCACTTTGGTTCCCAACAAGTAAGCACGAAACTCTTCAAAAGCATAAACAACTTATAGAAGCTCTTATTGCATGACGGTATCGTTCTTCTGTGCTCCATTCAATGCCTTGCTTGCATAGTAGATTGGATGAAATAACGTTTCTCTTTTCTGACCAAGTATGGCACCAAAAGCTACTCCGCTTGCATCACATATCACTTCAAATAGTAGAGACCAATCAGGCACTACAATAATAGGAGCTTCAACTAGCTTTCCTTTGAGGCATTCAAATGCCTTCAAACAATCTTCACCGAAGTCGAACTTTGCATCCTTCTCCAAAAGTTTGCATAATGGACTAGCAATCTTGGAAAAGTCTTTAATAAACCTTCGATAAAAACCTGCATGACCGAGGAAACTACGAACTCCCTTTACAGAAATTAGGGGTGGTAGTTTCTCGATAACTTCAATTTTTGCTAGATCAACCTCAATTCCTCTTTCGGATACTTTGTGCCTAAGAACGATGCCTTCCTTGACCATAAAATGGCACTTCTACCAGTTCAGCACCAAGTTAAATTCAACACATCTCTGCAACGCCATACTTATATTTGCTAAGCATGCTTCGAATGACTCGCCCACAACTGAAAAATCATCCATGAACACCTCCAAAGTGTCTTCAGCCATACCAGAAAAAATGGACATCATACAATACTGAAAAGTGGAAGGTGTGTTACATAACCCAAATGGCATACGTTTGAAGGCAAACGTACCATACAGCCATGTAAAAGTGGTCTTCTCTTGATCCTCAGGAGCAATGCAAATCTTATTATAACCGGAATAACCATCTAAGAAAAAAAACCATCCCTTCCCTGCCAATCAATCAAGTATTTGGTTCATGAATGGCATTGGGAAGTGATCCTTAAGGGTCCACGAAGTCAGCTTCTGGTAGTCAATACACACTCTCCACCATACGACAGGTCTGAGTGGAATCAGCTCATTCTTTTCATTTGCGACTACCGTCATGCCCCCTTTCTTGGGCACACACTGTATCGGGCTCACCCATTTACTGTCGGAGATTTGATACACCACCTCAGCATCTAACCACTTAATAATTTCTTTCTTCACCACCTCTTGCATAGGTGGATTCAACCTACATTGGTGCTCAATAGTGGGTATGCAGTCTTTTTTGCGCTGAATCTTGTGCATGCATATCCCAGGAGGGATACCAATAATATCAGCAATAGTCTAACCGATGGCTTTATTTTATCTCCTTAGAACAGAGATAAGGGTCGCAACTTGCTGCTTACCTAAAACAGCTGCAACAATAATCGGAAGTGTATCATCACTTCCCAAAAATGAATATTTCAGGTGACTGGGCAGATCTTTCAATTCTAGCACTGGCGGTTCTTCAATGGATGGCTTTGCTGGTGGTAAAGGTCGATTTTTAAGATCAAGGTCCAGCTTCTTAGGAGCATGAGAATAGGACCCTATTCCTGTTAGAGCACAAATAGTTTCTTCATAATCCTCAACATCCTCACGCTCAAAATTCATAAGCACAACGTGAATAATGAATAATGAATTATGAAAAGCAATAATGAAAAACAATGCTGAAAAATTTAGAAAATAAGGTTTTTATAACATCCTTGTCCTAGTCCTAGTAGGTTACTGCTGCATCCCTAAGTATTAAGAAATACTAGTTTTGCCCGGGACAGATTCTCCATGCATCACATTCAGTCCACAAGATTCCAAAAGCTGTCTTCCCTCTTATGTGAAATTTCCCTTGCTACCGAAAGGTCCACAAAGTGCTGAAATCTTCATCATTAATACCTGAAAACATGCTAATCACGTTGGTTAGCTCACTTACAGGAAAATGAACTAAAAGTGCAGGAATTTTATATTTTGTCCTTAAAACTTAGCTAAAGTATGGGTAAATTATGGTGCTTTAGGCGTGCAAATACTCCCAACATCATTAAAACTCCAACCGCTAATCATATTCGACTTTGTATCCCCATGAAATGCAGGTGTTGGTCATACTACACCTCCTACTCAGTGATTGGACTCAGGAGTAGCTTGTGGTGACTTGAAGTGGTGAACTTCCATACTTCGGAAGACTCTATTTCTTACTTTGAGTTTCTCATCTTTTTTTATTAGCTTATATTTGAATATTTGTGTTGTCTATAGTTGGGGGCATGTATCGACCAGATATTTGTTGGATTCTCTTCTAGAGGCTTTATATGGACAAACTGTGGACTTAGGTATGCTGTGCAATGAAAAGGCATTTGGTTATGATTTCTTTAATATTTTATTTAGGAATAGTTTGTCTTGTTTGGATTGGTCATGGTCATTGACCTCTCCCAAGGTCCTTGGGTTGTATATTTCCCTATCTTAATATAAGTTCAGAGTTCATCCACTATCGAGTATATATTGGTAGTTTGTTTTGGGTTACGAGGCGATCTCTGGTCGTTAGGTTTGAGATTCCCATTATCATAAGGCCTTGGTTTGGGTCATGTTAAGTTTGTATCTGAGCCTAGGTTCATGGTCAGTTGGGTGTCTATAAATCTATGTTGAGTAGAGTTTCTTTTATTGGTGTATAGCGCGCCACACTTATAAGAGAGGGGCTATAAGGAATTTAGGAATGTTTCATTTTCTTGCTGTCTTTTTCTGAGCTATAGAGTCTAAGGTTTGGGATTTTTCTGACATTAATTTGCACTTCCTTGATATTATGCCTGCAAAAATATCTAAAGTTCCTGCAAACTCTTCCATCTCGACTGGGGACTATGACTAAGGGACACATTCTACTTATGGATTCTAGACCCAATCTTGGGGTCCAGCTCCTGATTGTCTTGGAGTTCCACCATTTCCCTCTAGTCTTCCTCCTAAGCAACCTTAAGGGGATGCTACCAATGCAGAGTTCTGTTATTCCATTACTCTATTGACACAGTTAGTGGCTTTGCAGCTTAAGTGAGGTGCTCCTATTTGTTTATCTTCTGAGGTAACAAGGGTTGGCCAGTTCATGTGATTACATCCTCCTATATTTATCGGTACCGAAGTTAAGAAAGATCTTTGTATTTTTATTGATGAAATATATAAGATCTTCCAGATTATGCATTCTTTGAAGGTTGTAGGTGTTACATTTCCTTCCTACTAATTGAAAGATGTCATGTACCAATGTGACTAAGGGTGAGAACAATGAAGAGGTGAGGATGCTAGTGATGGCATGTGAGAGGATTTCTCTAGTTCTTTCTTGGACCTCTTCTTTCTTCAAGAGTTAAGGAAAGCAAAAGCGGAAGAGATTGTTAATATAAATAAAGGTAGAATGTCTATTAAGGAGTATGCCTTGAAATTTCATTAGTTTTCTAGGTATGATCCTGAGATGGTTTCTAGAAAATGGACTAGAATGCATAAGTTTGCTTTGGGATTATCCCATAAGTTAGTCCATGATAGCAAGACAACTTTCATGATCAAAGACATGGACATCGCTTAATTAGTTATGTATATGCAACAAGTGGAGGAAGAAAAAATGAGGCAGGTTGAGTTTAGTGAAAGGCAGGGGAAAAAATTTAAGCCTTCAGAGCAAAGTGTTAGAGATGGTGGTAAGTAGCCAAGGAAGAAGTGGGAGAGTTCAGATTCTTTCTACTCGCTAGTGCTTCTTACCCAAAGCTATTGGGTGATCGTTGATCTTAGTTTGACGATGGATTTTGGGGATAGAGTGCCTAATATAAAAATAGTGGGACTCAGTTGGCTCCACCCCACCCTTCTTATAGATTTTGTGGAAAGTTGTATCATGGATTCTATGAGGAAGAGAAGAACAACTTTTTTTCTTATGGTCATACTGGTCATACTATCCTGCTAGAATGGCTTTTGGGGCTAACAGGGTCCTTATTGGCTCTTAATCTGCTCCTACACTGAAGGGTGCTACTTCTACTTCTATTTCTGGTATCGACATTGGCTGGAATCGATTATATGCTCTTGTATCTAGCTAATATTTTAAGGCATCTCCTGATATTGTCATAGGTACATTGAAATTTTTATCCCATGATGTGTATTGTTTACTTGATCCAGGGTCCACTTTGTCTTATGTGACACCATTTGTGGCTATTCATTTTGGTTTCTATCCTCTGTATCTATCATTTCCTTTTTCTGTTTGTACTTAGTATGAGACTCTGTGGTGTAGTAGTTGTTGGTAGTAGAGAAACTTTGATAGACTTGATAGAGATGGACATGATCAATTTTGATATTACTCTCGGGGTGGATTAGTTGCACTCGTTCTATGCTTCCTAACATTGTAGGACCCATAGGATCACATTTAATTTCCCTAATGAGCCAGAAATCTTATGGGAAGGGGATTCTTTAGTTCCTGAGGGGAGGTTCATCATAAATCTTAGAGCCTAAAAGTAAATGGTGTTCGTATCATTTGGTCCGAATTAAAGATTCTAACTCGGAAGGTGCTTCTCTAAAATTTGTTCCTGTGGTTAATGAGTTTCCCGAGGTCTTTACTGATGAAATTTTTGGTACTTTTCCTGATAAGGATATTGATTTTAAGATTGAACTTATTTTGGGCTCTCATCCAATTTCTATCCCTCTCTATAGAATAGCTGCGACAAAATTAAAAGATCTTAAGGAGAGATTGAAGGATCTCTGATATAAAGGTTTTATCCATCCTAGTGCATCTTCTTAGGGTGATTCGGTGTTCTTTGTGTGCAATAAGGATGGTTGTCTTTTGATGTGCATTGATACCGTCAGTTGAACAAGGTGACCATAAAAATGAGTATCCTCTTCCTAGAATCGATTTGTTTGATTAGCTTCAAGTTGTGAAGTGTTTCTCTTAGATTGATCTTATGTGAAATTATCATTAGCTTAAGATTAGGGAAATGGATATGGCTAAGATTACCTTCAAGACCCGGTATGTTCACTTTGAATTCCTAGTAATGTCTTTTGGGTTGAATAATGCCTCAGCAACATTCATGGATTTGATAAATATGGTCTTTCATCCATTCCTGGACTTGTTTTTCGTTGTCTTCATTGATGACATTATGGTATACTCAAAGAGTGACATGGATCATGTAGGTCACCTTCGTGCTATGTTGGAAACCTTGAAGGACCATTGTTTGTATACCAAGTTCTCTAAGTGTTAGTTTTGGTTGAAGGCTGTGACTTTTTCTTGGTCATGTTATCTCTAGTAAGGGATAGTGGTGGATTCATAAAAGGTTGCAGCAGTTAAGAAGTGGCCTAGACCCATGATTCAAACTAATTTCAGAGTTTCTTAGGTCTAGCTAATTACTATAAGCGATTTGTGGAAAGTTTTTCAATGATAGCTACTCTATTGTAATGTAGGTTCGATAAATGGTATGATATCATTTGGGTACAAAGTGACCAAACCCTCCTTGAACATCTACATCACACTATTTAACCTAACTTTTGACCACGGACCACTTCATTTTTTTTCAAAATTCACACATACCTAGTTTTTCTACCTTGATTTACCCAATTTTTAAAAGCATTTTATTTTTGTCTATTTCTTTTTGCAATCCATGATATTCCTTCTTTTGATGATTCCTTTATTTTTTACTTTCTCTCTTTACTTATTTTTGTTGGCATCGACTTACAATATCATGGCCCAAGGTCACTTATTCCAAAACTTACCACCCCTAACTTAGGCATTTGGCCTTAAATTTCATTTTCAAAGCTCAAAGAGGGTAGGGCTCAAAAGAGGGATAAAATTTAAATAGTTTAAGGCTTGAAATGTCAATATCAAAGAAAGGTTTGAAGGTTCAAAATGGGTAACTAAGGATACTATTCTATATATGGGTAGACTATTTAGGCTAAAGAGGGTTCCTATTTTCACAAAGAAGGCTTAAGATCATTTCACGAACCAAATATAATCACAATTATCCTTGAATGACTAACAGGGAAAGTTTTAGATAATACAAGTATGCCTGAGAGTTAGACAATTTTGCTCACCACACATAGCATGCAACCTTTTCAAGGAGGTTCAAATGCGTAGCCTGCCAAGGAAAAAAGTAAGTATTGTCCATATAATACAAACTATAGACTTAGGAGTCACAAAAGAGGTAAATTATTTTTACAATGTTGTTCACATCCATGACCTTACTTTTCAAAAATTTATGGACGGAGGGGGTGTGTTCTTTGAATTTATACGACACAAAATTTTCTTTTGATGGTACCAATCTAAGCCATTGTCTCATATTTTTTCTCTAATGTGGCAAACCATATTGATACTCAGACATCACCATAGGTATAAAGGCAACCCAAAACTCCAATGCTATGGGTACTTAGATTTCTCCTTCATCTATGACCAAAAACCCAATCATGATGAATTTCCTTAACAATATCATCTCCAACTTAGTCATAGGTAAAGTCTCATTCATGATCAATCATGAGAAACACATCAATCCTTATTCTTTGGGGTGAGATTTTTAGATTACAATGCCCAAACACAAATGTAACTCCACCCATAACTCAAAGAGTTGAAGTGCCCTCACTGCAATATGTATTAGAAATACAAGGGTTAAAAAGGATTCCCTTACATATCAATATCAATTATATATACATATATATATAAAGAGAAACTATCACAATTGCGATATGATGTAATGCGATCGAACGCCTCAGACTACAATTGTTATAATCGAGGCTAATTTGTCCCAATTTTTGCTCTATGTTGTCTATACAACTCCCACTTTCCAACTAGTTTTCCCTTTCTATTTTTGGTACTTCCAACTTATTTCAAAACACCTCCAAGACATCAGAAATGTAATATGTGTGTAAAGGATGGGTTGCCTCCAATCAAGCTCCTAATTTAACATCATGATACGACTCTTCCTTTTCATATGTAAGATCTTTGAAACGTACCTACATTATTTTGTCCAAACTGGGACCTCCCATATTTTATTGTTTCACCCATTGGCCATTTACTAGAAACATTTTTTTCTTAAGATCTTCTAATTCTATGGAATTATAGGGTAAACACTAGAAATCACAAAGGGGCCTTACCACTTAGAATGAAGCTTTCCCGCAAAATGCTTCAAATAGGAGTTATAAAGGAGAACATTATCATCTACATAAAATTCCTACCTCTGTATTTAGATCATATCATTATTTCATTTTCTCCTTATACAATGTTGATGTTTCATATGGCTATGTCAAAAATCCTCCAACTAATAGAGTTTTGTGACCCTTAACTCAAAAGCTTCTTCCCAATACATTTTCAGCCTCTTCAATGCCCAAATGGCTTTATGCTAAATCTCGATGGGCTAGTGATATACCTTCCCACATACCAATTGGTAGAGGGACATACTAATTGGGGTTTTATAGGCTACCCTATATGCCCAAAGTGACTCATTAAGCTGCCTTACCTAATTAGTTCGACCTTCATTCATGGTCTTCTTGAGAATAACTTTTATTTCTCAATTAAAAAGTATAACTTGGCCACTAGTTAGGTGTTGATATTGGGTACTAATCTTGTTCTTTACCCAATATTTTTGAAGGTCCCTAAATACCCAATTACAAAAGTGTGACCCTCTATCACTGATGATGGCATGTGGCAATCTGAATTGTGTTAAAATGTATTTCTTCAAGAAGAAAGTTATTTTTTCTCTCATTGTCTGGATGTGAAACAGATTCTACCTATTATAAAATATAATCAACTTCCACCAATATATATTTGTTACCAAAGAAGATCACTAAAGGGCCAATAAAATTATTCCCTCACAAATCAAAGAGTTCATCTTCAAGATTAAGTTTAAGGGGCATTTCAAGATTTGTTTAATCATAAAAATATTTTTTACATCAAACAAGAATGACTTATTTTGATGATATGTAAGCCCCTCAGGGAGTACCCCACTCACCACATAATTAGCATAGTCGGCATACCATGATGCGACTTTTCTTGAGATTGGCATGACTAAATAATTGGGAAAATCATCATCAATATCAATCTCCCCATGCTTTTCATGATTACTCTTAAGACGTGAAATATGGTTGCCCACTTGGTTTTCGCAACCATTTCGATCCTTTACCCCAAAATATAATTCTTGCAAAGGGAAGATTCATCAAATTAGGCGAGTATGAGCTTCCTTCTTTGCCATTAGGTATTTAAGGGCAGCATGATCTATGTTCACCCCCTAATTTCTTTCCTAATAAGTACACACAAAATTTCTCAAATGCATACACAACTGCATACAATTCTTGCTTGGTAATGGTGTAGTTACATTAAGCTTCATTCAAGGTCTTTCTCGTATAATATATAGGATGAAATAGAATTTCCTTACATTGACCTAATACTGCTACTATTATTTTTCTTTCATCACAAATCACCACAAATGGGGATAACCAATCTAGAGCCACAATAATGAGAGTTGATATAGGCAACTCCTTGATACAACTACAAGTTTTCAAGAATGCATCATCAAAATTATTTTTTCCTCATTTTCAATGATCTTGCACATTGGATGAGATAAATTACAAAAATCCCAAATAAATCACCAATAAAACTAGCATGTCCAAGAAAATTTCGATCAGCCTTTACGAAAGTTGGAAAAGGGGGTTAACTTATCAATTACCTCGACCTTGGGTTGATCCACTTGTATACCATTCCTTGCTATCATGTGGACCATAAAGAATAAGTATCCTCTTTTTAGGATAGATTATTTGTTTTATCATGTTAAGGGTGCAAAGTATTTCTCTAAGATTGATTATAGGTCAGGTTATTATTAGCTTAAGATTAGGGAAGTGGATATCCCTAAGACTTTCTTTCGGACCCGGTATGGTCGCTATGAGTTCTTAGTTATGTCTTTTGGGTTGACCCATGCCCAGATAATATTCAAGGATTTGATGAATAGGGTCTTTCATCTATTCTTGGACTTGTTTATCACTGTCTTCATTGTTGACATCTTAGTCTACTCTAAGAGTGTGGTGGATCATATTGATCACCTTCATACTTTATTATAAATCTTGAAGAACAATCATTTGTATGCCAAGTTCACTAAGTGTAATTTTTGGTTGAAGGCTTTCACTTTTCTTGGTCATATTATATCTAAGAAGGGATCATAGTAGATCCTCAAATGGTTGTAGCAGTTTAGAAGTATCCCATATCTATGAATCCAATTGATATTTGAATATTCATGAGTCTAGCCGGTTACTATAGGACATTTGTAGAAAGTTTTTCGATGATAGCTGATCCATCATCTAGTTAACCCATAAAAAGGTCAAGTTCTTATAGTTGGATGGATGTGAGGGTAGTTTAGAGAAGTTGAATTATAAATTGACTTTGGCTCTAGTTTTGACCTTGCCCAAGGGTAATAATGGTTTTACATTGTATTGTGATACTTCTTGTATTGGGCTTGGTTTTGTATTGATGCAACATGGTAATGTGGTGTCCTATGTTTCTAGGCAATTGAAAATTCATAAGAAGAACTACCCTACTCATGATTTAGTGTTATTGGTCGTGGTTTTTCCTTTCATGATTTCATGTCACTACCTTTATAGGGTTTATGTTAATATATTTTCTTATCATAAGTGCCTACAATATATGATTACACAGAAAAAGTTAAATCTTATTCAAAAGAGATGACTTGAGTTACTAAAGGACTATGATTTGAGCCTTTATTACCATCTAGGTAAATCTAACATAGTTTCTAATGCTGTTAATAGGTTATCCATAGCTTATGTGGACGAGAATAAGTGAGAATTAGAGAAGGACATCCATCGTTTGGCTATTCTTTGAGTTTTTGTCACTGACTCTGAGGATGGTGGTATATTTTTGTATATGGTATCATAGTTATCTCTTGTTGTAGAGATAAAGGAAAAGGAAATGTTAGATCCTGATTTGACAAAGATTAAGAGTAATATGGCTCAATAAAAGTCTGTTCATTTTCTTATTAGTGGTGATAGTATCTTGAGGTACCAAGGAAGTTTATGTATTCCCGATGTTGATGGATTAATTAAACTGAATTTGGCAAAAGCTCATGGATCTCATTGTGATATTCATCCTAGTTCTAAGAAGATGTATCATGATATTGAGGAGTTCTATTAGTAAAATTATATGAAGTAAGATGTGGCTAGTTATGTGGCTAAGTGTATGGTTTGTCAACAAGTGTATATTGTGCACTCGAGACCCAATGGTTTGTATTAAGAGATAGAGTTACCCGAATGAGAGTAGGAAGTGATTACTGTTGATTTCATCATTGATCTTCCCCGATGTTGAAATCAAAGTGATTCAAGTTAAGTCACTATGGATAGAATGATCGATTCCACTCACCTTTTATCGATAAGAAGTAGTTATCAAGTGGAGGATTCTGCTAAGTTATATCTTACAAAAATTGTGAAGTTGCATGGTACTCTAGTTTCTATCATCTCTAATCGCGGTACTACATTGTCATGACATTTTCTAAAGTCATTTTAGAAGGGTTTGGGAACTAAGGTGTGACTTAGTACCACTTTCCACCAAAAAATCGATGGACTAGTGGAAAGCACCATTCAGATATTGAAATATATGTTGCATACTTGTGTGATCGATTGTGGTGGTAATTAGTATGACTATTTGCCTTTGATTTAGTTCTCTAATAATAATAGATACCATTCTAGCATTTTCATGGCTTTTTTGAGACCTTGTATGGTAAGAGATATCATTCTTCAATTTGGTGGTACAAAGTAGGTGAGGGTCATTTGTTTGGCCCTGAATTGGTCCACCAAGCCTTGGAAAAGGTAAAGGTGATTCATGATAGGTTGAAGCCGCTCAAACTAGCAAAAATCCTATGTGGATGTGAGGCATAGGTATTTGGAGTTTAATGGTAGCGATTGGGTTTTCTTAAAGAAATCTTCCATGAAGGAAATGCAGTTTGGCAAGAAGGGAAGAATATTCCTTAGTATGTTGTTCCATATTTTATTTTAAAGAGGGTTGGTAATATTGCCTATGAGTTGGAGTTGCCCACAATTTTAAGCACCATCCATCTGGTATTCCATGTGTCCATTTTGCAAAAATGTGTAGTTGATCCTTCGTTGGTTGTTTTCTTAGAGAACATTTGTATTTTAAACTCTTTATCCTTTGAAGAGGTCCCAGTGAAGATCTTGGATTGACAAGTTCGCCGGTTGTGAATAAAAGAGGTGGCTTCAATGAAGGTTCTATGGAGTAACCAAAAGTATGATGACCCCTAAACCTATATGACCCATGACTTATAACATTATTTGGTCTTTCATTCTTGACTTAGACAAGATTTGAACACTCCTGAATCTTCTCTAAACTTCTCTAACATGATTGGGGCTAAGGTTCATTAAAGAGGCCATCTAGAGACTTGAAAACCAAGAATTTCTCTATTAGTCATCTTGTATAAGGCATGTAACTCTTTCCTCGTTGTTAGTTCTAAAATATCATGTGTTTGAAAATTGATTTTTATTCTCAAATGGTGGTTTTGAAATTTGATGTTGAGCATTTTGATGCATTTTGTTGAGTATTGTTTACTCAAGATTTAAATAATGTTTTCATATGTTTTTAGTGATGGTTTGCATAATTGGGTGCATTTTGATTTTTGTTTAATACATAGGTCATGGGTTTCCCTAACGATAATGGTTTTACCTTGTTGGTCTTATAAAGGTTTGTCACAAGGTGTTTGTGAAAATGTCAACAATAAATTTTTAGTAATATATTGATGGTGTTATGAACAAAGGTAATGGATTAATATTTATGAATGATTTGCAAAAGGTATTGTAAAGGGATTGTTGGCTATGATATGGTTTAAATAGAAACCATGGTGGTTTAATTAATTAAAATAGGTTTGAGTCGCTAAACCTTAGAATTAAGGAATATCCTTGATTCTTCTGACTTTCATTTGCTGATCTTTTTATCATGCCTCCAAAATGTAAATTTTCTGCAAACCCATCAGTTGCAACTGGGGATAATGTTGATGGGACATGCTCAACTTATGGAGTCCATAACTGGTATAGGAGTTATATTCCTACATTTCCTAGAGTGCCACCGATTCCATCTAGTCCTCCTCTTCAGTCTCCCTAAGGGGATGCTACCATTGTTGAGTTCTTTTGTTCCATTACTCTATTGATACTATGGGTGGCTTTACAATATGAGCGTGGTGCTCCAGTCGCTCCAATTTCTGAGGCCGCAAGGGTTGGATAGTTCATGAGGTTGCATCCTCTTATGTTTACTGGTACCAAGGTTGAGGAGGATCCTCAAAGTTTCATTTATGAAATAGAGAATATCTTCTATATTATGCATGATTCGGAGGTTGAATATGTTGAGTTTGTTTTCTACAAATTGAAATATATGGTATGCTAATGGTATAAAGAGTGGGAATAGTTAAGAGATTGGGATGCTGGTGCTACCATATTGGAGGATTTCTATAGGGCCTTCTTGGATAGCTTCTTTCCTCAAGAGTTGAGGGAGGAAAAAGCTAAAGAGTTTAAGAATTTGAAGTAACGTAAGATGTCTGCTAAAGAGTATTCCTTGAAATTTCATCAGTTGTATAGGTATTCTCCTGAGATGGTTTTTAGCATAAGGGCTAGAATGCATAAATTTGCTTTGAGATTATCCCGTGAATTGGACCTTAATAGAAAGGCATCTTTGTTGGTAAAATAAATGGTCATCTCTCAGTTGGTCGTGTATATGTAATAAGTGGAGGAATATATAAAGATACTGGTTGAGTTTAGTTAAAGGCAACAGAAAAAATTTAGGCCTTCTGAGTAAAGCAGTAGAGTGGTCAGTGGCCAAGGAAGAAGTGGGGGATTTTGGGTTCATTCTTATCATCTAGTGATCCTTACCTAAAGATATTGTGTGATCATTGAACTCAGTTTGATGGTGTATTCTGGGTATAGGGTTCCTAATCTCAAGCTAGTAGCACTCAGTCGGCTCTATCCTGCCCTCCTTGTAGATTTTGTGGAAGGTTTCACCATGGATTTTATGCGAAATCAAAGGACATGTATTTTTCTTATGGTCAAAGTTATCACATACAGCGTGATTGTCTTGTGAGTATGGCTTCCGGGGCTAACAGGGTGCTCATTGGCTTTTCATCTGCTCCTGCACCAAATGGTTCTGTTTCTGCTTTTGATTCTAGTACTGGCACTGGCCATAAATGATTATATTCTCTTGCATATAGCCAAGATTCTGAGGCATCTCCCGGTGTTGTTATGGGTAGGTTAAAACTTTTCTCCCATGATATGTATTATTTACTTGATCTATTGTCCACTCTATCCTTATGACCCCATTTGTTGTAGTTTATTTTGTTTTTGTTTCTGAGTGTCTATCGGTTTCTTTTTTATTACGCTAATAGAAAACTTTTTGGTTATTAAAATAGTCTATAAGGGGTGTGGTAGCTATTGGTAGTAAAGAAAATCTGCAAGATTTGATAGAGTTGGACATGATCGATTTTTATATTATTATGGAGATGGATTGGTTGCACTCGTTCTACGATTCCTTAGATTGTTAGACCCGTAGGGTCACATTTCAATTCCCTAATGGGCCATTTCATTATATGGGAATAGGGTTTTTGTAGTGCCTAAGGAGAGGTTCATCTTATAACATAGAACCCATACGTTGATTTCTAAAGGGTGTTTGTATCACTTGGTTTGAGTTAAAGATTCTAACTTGAAAGGTCCTTCACTAGAATTTGTTCCCATGTTTAATGAGTTTCTTGAGGTCTTTCTTGATTACTTTCTTGGTATTCCTCCTGATAGAAAGATTGATTTTGGGATTTATCTTATTCTGGAACCTCATCCAATTTGCTACTAGTTAGGACTTTGAGGCGGCCCCTAATATCGTTACTTGTATGTTAAGACTCTTTCATTAAGATGTGTATTGCTTTCTTTATCTAGGGTCAACTCTTTCTTATGTGACCAATTTATGGCTGTACGTTTTGATTTTTGTCCTAAGTGTATCACTGACCCCTTTTCTATTTCTATACTGGAGGGTAACTCTGTGGTCAGTAAAAGATTTTATAGGGGTTGTTTGGTAACTATTGGTGGTAGAGAAACTCTGGTAGATCTAATAAAATTAGACACGGTTACTTTTGATGTCATATTGAGTATGGACTTGTTGCATTCGTGCTATGACTCCTTAGATTATCAAACCCGTAAGGTCATGTTCAAATTTCCTAATGAGTCGGTCATTGAGTGAGAAAGGGGTTATCTAGTTCTAAGGGAAGATTCATATCATATCTTATACCCCAGAAGATGATTTCCAAGGGATGTCATTATTATTTGGTCTGGTTTAAGTGTTCTAATATGGAGGGTCCTTTATTATATGCATTCTCATTGTTACTGAATTCCCTGAGTTTTTTCTTGATAATCTTCACAGTACCCCTCTATAATAGGAGATTGATTGGGAGATTGACCTTGTTCTGGATACTTATCCTATTTCTATCCCTGCATATAGAATGGCTCTGACTGAGTTCAAGGAGCTTAAGGAGAAGTTGAAAGACCTCCTTGACAATGGGTTTTATTCATCCTAGTGTGTCTTTATGTGTAATGCCCCAATTTGCTGAATCGGAATGCTACACGGTGCCAATGACCCCGAGGGACCAAAAGCTAACTCATGGCTCATATTTGTACCTGTACTATCCATAATATAGAACATAAATGTAGAATACGCAATACTGTAAGGTCATAAGGTTAAAAATAGAATAATCATAACATAAGAGTAGGGTATAGAATACCCAAAACAACTGTAATACTATCTAAAGCCTGAACATACTAGTCTGAAAAACCTCTAACATGACTGTCTGAATAGGGAGTTTATGGTACATGTCCCCAACTAACTTCTACTAGAAAAATTGAACTGAAATAAACTATAACATAAGTAATGATCATGCTCTGGAGAGACGAGGATTCACTATTAGAACTCTGACAACTGAGAGCTACTGCTACTGCTAGTCTGGAAATTGTGTATCTTAACCTATGATATGACATAAAAGAAAGCACTATAACACGAATGTGTGAGTACAACTGAGAATACTGAGTATACAAGTGAGGTAGGATAAATACAAAGGGTTTGTATGCATGAACAATGCTGACCGATATGAACGTGAGAACATATACATACATAAGTAATTGCTAGTGAACTCATGACAATACTAACTACTGGTTCTAAATACTGACAAGATGATTTTACCAGTTTTGAGATACTAAATAATTGCATTTACTGATATTGATCTGTGAATCACTAATAAGTGAGAAACTGATATTGTATTATGTAATACTAGGTGACTCATACTTTATTACTGATAAAGAAATGATTGTTTTTGGCAGCCCTGATTATGAAGGACTGGTCTAATTGACTGTATCTGACAATCCTGAAACTTAGTACTGATAGCATGAGGTTACTGAAATCTAATATGACTTGCAAATAATTTTTGATAGTTGATATAGCTTATAACATGAGTGACTATATCTGATAGACTTGCTACTGAATACTGATAACATGGGTGACTGTAGTTGATAGCCCTAAATCTGAGTTCCGTACTATATCTGAGTTGACTATATCTAACAGTCCTGATATTCTAAAAAACTATCTAAGTTCTTTTACTGATACTTAATGACTTAAACTGTGGGAGGTAGTAGCTTAACCGAAATGCCCTATGTATGATAATGAAGCAGAACTGGGGTCCAATCCTTGCCCTAATAGGACGGGTGTCAATACTGTGCCATGGGTAAAGACAAGATGTGACTAACCCTCAAATTTGGCAGTGTCCCCAAAAGAGAACGATGGATGTCCGCATCATCAACCCTCAAGCTGGCAGTGTTGATGCTTCAACTTATGTTAGCTACATAGTTCTGGAATGCAATGATGACTGCTAAGAATCACACCTTCATCTGCAAGTGTGTGTTCCCATCCTTGGGTTCACTCGGTGCTAAATTCTACTCCCATCTGAATAGACACTGAGCATGACTAACTGAACTGATTAACTGGACTGATAGTATTGCTTAGCTAAGCTAATATAAATTTAATGAGTTCTGTTGACTAATGGAAAACTACTAAGATCTGAGGACTGACTGAGAGAACTGAAGTTATTGAGTGTTGAGTAGAACTGGATTGGTATCGAGTTTATTGAATTCCCATTGACTGATGGAATTACTACTCATGTCTGGTAACTAACTGAGTTCATGAGATTACTGAGATTTCCTTAGTCACATGACTGACTGAATTCTACTGAGCATGGCTTGACTAAGGATATCATGACAACATGATATGGCTTTAGGCATACAGCTATAATTTTTAGGTACAAGTACTCCCAAGACTCGATGGAAAGAAACTGATATACATGAATGACTTGTTCATAGGAATAGAGTCCACAATTCACAATATCCTATGTAGAAGATTCAATACTACACATGGTTCTTAACATTCCATGCGTGGGAGTGGATACATTCAACATGGACGTACTTTCTTAATGTCAACATCATGGTCACTAACTATCACCACCACAATACATCAATAACATGGAATTCATGTAGAATTATAAAGCATAGAGCATAGACTTGTTACTTGATACTCTGAAGTCAAGAAAACATGATTATTATTATTCTAGGTATTTCATCGAACACCTTTCATGCACAATTTAGGAATAGGTGAAACCATAAGATTTTACATCATGAACAACTAAGTTTTACATGTTTTCAACTCACATGGTGTCATAGATTCATAATAACACATAAAGATTCCAACTTGGGAATCATTCAACATCAATAACATTATTATCAACATCCAACAATATAGATATCATAAACAACTAATTTCATAGATTTCAACTTACATACTAACATATCTTCATGAAAATATTAAAAAAATCCCAACTTGAAACCATACAACAAACATCCACATGAACATAATCATACCACAACAAAGTATTCACAATACATAATTTAAAACTTGATTCTTAAGCTCCATGTATGAAAGGAATCCATGGATGAGCGCTATGCATACCTTAATTCTTGATTAAATTAAGATTGATGAAGTAAATTCTTGAATTTGGATTCTCAATTGAAAACCCCTCTTATTGTTCATGAGAAAAATTAGATAAAATTATTATATTTTTTTTAAATGAGGCTTAATTCGGTGTTAAAGGGTATATGTAGGCATGGAAGATGACCAAAAAGTCCCTAAAGAAAGAGAGAAAGATGCAGCTATCCCTCTATTGATTGTCTGGTAGCCTGAAGTAAATTGATCATAACTTCTTAATTTGATGTTAAAATTGGATGAAACCAATTGCATTGGAAAGAGGACTCAAATATGTTCCCATTGATATATATCATCTCTCACAGTTCATTACATACAGAGAGTTATGATCATTTAAAGTTGACCCTGAAATGGTAAAAAAAAACTGGGCAAGCACTGGAGTTAGCCGGTGATGCGGGCTAATCACAAGGGGCTTCTATTTTGGGCACCCAAATGTTACCTTATACTACTCCAAAAATTCCAAAACTCACCCGAGATATACTATGAGCTTTATCGATCGTAACGCAATTTAAAAATTGAAAAATGGATGTCAGGAAGGTTGCCAAATAAATCCCCGAAGTTTGGAGGTCTAAAATAAGACTAAGTGTTGAATCTTGAACACTTAGAAAAAAGTTTCTATATATTGGGATCTTTCATGGAGCTGTACAAGCTGAATTTGACACACGATTTTGTGGGGTAATACACTATGGGTTGCTCTTACTTTCTTCGTGAATAAGAAGGATAGTTCCCTTCAAATGTACATCGATTATTGTTAATTGAATAAGGTTACAGTGATGAATAAGTATCCACTTCCCTATATTGATGATTTTTTGACCAACCTCAGGGTGCTAGATATTTCTCTAAGGTTGATCTTAGGTGGGTTGTCATCAGTTAAAGATTAGGGAGGTGAGTATCCCTAAAACTGCTTTTCAAACTCGGTTTGGTCATTATGAGATCTGAGTTATGTCTTTTGGTTTGACTAATGCCCCGACTACATTCATGAATTTGATTAATAGGGTCTTCCATTATTTTCAAGATTTTTTTGTCATCATGCTTATAAATCAAATTTTTGTGTATTCAAAGAATTAGGTGGATCATGTCGATAACTTCCATATTATGTTTCAAACCCTGGAAGATCAATATTTGTATGCTAAGCTTTTAAAGTACGAATTCTAGTTGAAGGTTGTTACTTATCTAGGTCATGTCATTTCTTATAGAGGATCATGGGGGATCTATAAAAAGTTGCAGTGGTTAATAAGTGGCCTAGGCCCATGACTCCAATCGATTTTCACAGTTTCTTGGGTTTAGTTGGCTACTATAGGAGATTTTTTAAGAGTTTCTCTACTATAGCTACCCCATTGACTAAGTTTACCCAGAAGAAGGTGAAGTTTTTATGGTCTAATGGTTGTGAGGGTAGTTTTGTGAAGCAAAAAGATAAGTTGACTTCAGCTCCAGTTTTGACTCTACCTAAAGGCACTGATGATTTTTTTGACTAATATGATGCATCTCATGTGGGACTTGGTTATGTGGGACTTGGTCCAATTGTCTTGCAATATCTGGTAAATAATTCTTCTTAAATAAATTTTACTCTTATAGCTCTGGAGATAGGTTCTGTCTCTAGTTTAAGCAACGTCAGAATCCATTGCCTTATAGTTTCTATATCTTCTTCTCATAATTCCTTTGAATTTGAATATATTAGTACATGATTTCTTGAATAATAAATCCATATGGGATTTTGGTTGTGGTATATGTTTGCTAGCTCTTACAAAATTATAGATAGTCTGATAATCCTTTTATTCGCATAAAATATTGGTATCTCAATTCTAGGTATTTCTGGTTGTCGAATAATATCTTGTGGTATAATCATGTCTCGTGTCATTCCTATCTTTACAACTTGTATGGGTTTTTTAACTTCATCATGTAATATCTCTGCTGGTGCCGTGTAAATTTTTATTAAAAATAGGGTACCTTTGGTTATTCTTTTAAAAATGCTAAATGCTTCATATATTTTCGATATAGTGGATATCTCATTTCCTTCAGAGGTGTATACAGTACTGAGTAGTCCATATTCATAGCAAGTTTTAACTAGACTTGGTTTGGTTTTAGGTTAAGAAATTAGCTTATTATATCCGGTCAATCTTTGGGTTATACAATTTGTATTTGGTTCTTGGATGTTTATAGCTCTGGGGTCAGTATTTAGAAAGGTTTGTAAATTGTAGATATTTTCTATATATGTACAGGCTGTGTAGTTGTATGTCTTTTTGTCTTGGTTTAAATTATCTCTGTACTTGGTAATTTATGGGGGTATAAACATGGGATCTTTTGATGTATTTGGTATATATGGTTTATCAAATAACTTGTTTAGGTTCATATTTGTGTTTTTTTTTAATTCCTTTGCTTGTACGCGCAGAAGTAGATTGATAAACGTTATGGGTTTTATGGAGTGTCCCATCGTCTCCTCCTAGATCTGGAATTTTAATGTCTTCCGATTGACATAGCTTTGCACACTGCTGAGTTAGCTGATTTGTAGCTATAGACTTCAGTTTAACTTCATTAGTCTTTAGCTTTTCTATTTCATTACCCATACTGTCTACTTTCTTTGAAAGCGTAGCTAGGGTGTTGAATATTTTTTCTAGAGTATCCTCTTCTATTATATCAGTCTGTGTAGCTTTGTCTTGATATGTAATCTAGAGTAATATTTTTGTTAGTACTAATTACTTCAATTATAAATGTAAAATTTAATATATTCAAGTCTAGTCTCCGAATCTCTTTTGTTGTAACTGAATTTTGTATTTTCTTTGTCAACCACCAGCGTACATGTGTATTATCCGTTTGTACAATAATTAGTTTATTGTACGAACGGATAATACACAGGTACGATAGTGGTTGACAAAGAAAATACAAAATTCAGTTACAACAAAAGAGATTCGGAGACTAGTCTTGAATATATTAAATTTCACATTTATAATTGAAGTAATTAGTACTAACAAAAATGTTATTCCAGATTACATATCAAGACAAAGCTACACAGACTGATATAATAGAAGAGGATACTCTAGAAAAAATATTCAACACCCTAGCTACGCTTTCAATGAAAGTGGACAGTGTGGGTAATGAAATAGAAAAGCTAAGGACTAATGAAGGTAAACTGAAGTATATAGCTACAAATCAGCTAACTCAGTAATGTGCAGAGCTATGTCAGTTGGAAGACATTAAAGTTCCAGAGCTAGAAGGAGAAGATGGGATACTCCATACAACCCATAACATTTATCAATCTACTTCTGTTGGTACAAGCAAAGGAATTAGAAAAAAACACAAATATGAACCTAAACAAGCTATTTGATAAACCATATATACCAAATATATCAAAAGATCCCATGTTTATACCGCCACAAATTACCACATACCGAGATAATTTAAACCAACACAAAAAGACTTAAAATTACACAGCCCGGACGTATATAGAAAATATCTACAATTTACAAACCTTTTTAAATACTAACCCCAGAGCTATAAACATCCAAGAACTAGATACGAACTGTATAATCCAAAGATTGACCGGATATAACAGGCAAATTGTTTTACCTAAAACCAAATCAAGTCTAGCTAAAACTTGCTATGAATATGGACTACTCAGTACTGTATATACCTCTGACGGAAATGAGATATCCACTATACCGAAAATATATGAAGCATTTAGCATTTTTAAAAGAATAACCAAAGGTACCCTATTTTTTTATAAAAATTTACACGGGACTAGCAGAGATATTATATGATGAAGTTAAAAAACCCATACAAGTTATAAAGATAGGAATGACATGAGACATGATTATACCACATGATATTATTCCACAACCAGAAATACATAGAATTGAGATACCAAAATTTTATGTGAATAAGAGGATTATCGGACTATCTACAATTTTGCAAGAGCTAGCAAACACATTTCGATTTTGGTACTCCTACATTAAGATAGAAATTTTTGGATATCGTCGCGCAAATCTGAAGCTGCTGGTAATCAAAATCTAATGTTAATTTGTGGGTAACATCTGAAAAGATTATGAATGTAATAAATTATGAATTTTAACTATATTATAGATCTTTGTGTATAGTTTCAATTTCAAAAAAATCAGGCTCCTTATGATTTTGACATTTTTACATCGAGATATGTCAGTTTGGTAAAGCTACGCAAATCTAAAATTTTCAGCATGACAAAATTTAAACCTAAACTTCAAAATATTTTATAGAACAAGCTGTTGGAATTTAGTTCTAAATTCTGGATGTGTTGTAGATCAAAAAATCTAGTTTCTAAAAAATCAAACCATTCATAATTTAGACGTTTCAATGACGAGATATGAGGTTTTACCGTAGATATGCAAAGCTGTTAAAAAATGATGAACAACGAAATTGAAAAATAAGAAACTGCCTTGTATTGTACAACTCTCATCAGGGCTCGCAAGGTCAAAATAGGTATAAAAAATAATGCCAAATTTGCTCCTATTTATCGATGAAAGCATGGGCGGGTCGCGCTGTAATTGATACCGATTGAGTGAAAAGACGTCTATTTATAGAGGGCATAAGGTGGCTATGCTGATATGTATTTTGTTCAGTACTAATTACGTATTATAATTTCACTAAAAAGCTAAAAAATATTAGAAGCGGTGGAGTTTTCTACCCGTATTAATATGCAACAAGAAAAGTCAAACCCTCTAATGATCTATGATTAAGTTCACGTGGATTAAAAGTAGAATAAAATATCATTGAGCATTTAATTCATGTTCTCCAGGTTTTTGTTTAATATGAGTTGTATTGTGTGATAATGTTTATTTTGATATTACATGGTAATTAAGCTACCAAGTAATACTTCAAGTCTAGTTTTCAAAAAATTAAATACCTCGACATGTCTTAAAGCAGGGGTAATTCGCGTGCAATGAAATTTAGAGAAATTTAAATTCATACAAAATTTAAATTTTATTAAATTCAATATATATTTAATCCAAATAAATATTATCAATTAATATAATTGAATTATTTATTTAAGTCCAACAATTATATATTTAATTAAAACACAATTTTTATTGGGCTAGTCTATTAATTTGGGCTACAAATGATGTATCCATTTTGCTAAGCTCAAGATGTTATTATATAGATAAATTACACAAAACCCAAGCGTAAGAGACTATATTACCCAATATCCCTTACCTTTTAAAAATTAATATTAAATCCCGATTTTCAACTTTACTCTTAATACATATCAACAAAAGCCCACATCCTATTCGTATTCCACCATTAACTCATGCAAGATTTTTTTTAAAGATTACCTTCCCTAAAATCTCTACATAATTATAAACAATTAAAACATCTTCCTTCCCGATTTTCTCTCATCCAATAACAAATGCAACTATTTTTGTTTCCGCAATTTCTTCCCCTAAAATCTCTCCCAATTTTTATAAAAGAAATCGATTGATAGATGTATAAATTTATTTAGTTAGTCAGGCATGTCTATTCTTTAAAGATGATTCATATGAATGATAAATATGATATCATTATATGAGTATTATGGTGATTCATACAATAGATAGAATTTGTATGGTTTTAATGGGTGATATATATGATATTAATGGGTGATACATATGGTATAGTGGTGATTCATATGGCTGATACAATTATTATTTCAATTATTGGGTGATTCATATTCTATTAATGGGAGATACATTTTGTTCACACCAAGGAGAACGGAGGAGTCATCCCCATCACTGGAGCTCACTGTTCTGGTGAAGCAACGCCGATCCACTAAAAATGATCCACTCACCACCCAAAAACCCCAGAATAGCCTACCAAAAAAATCACCACACTGGCATCACCAATAGCTTACCAGCGTCATTAATTATTGAGTGATTCATATACTATTAATGGATGATATATTTTGTTCACACTGGAGGAGAACGGAGCAACCATCCCCATCATAGGACCTTACTGTTCCATTGAACCAATGCCAGTCCGCTAAATAATGACCAACTCATCATCGAAAAAACCCATGACAGCCTACCATAAGAACCACCACACCGGCGTCACCAATAGCCTACCAAAAGTGACCCCTTCACGTTAATTTTGGCAACATTTTCAAATGTAAATCTCCGATGATGGGTGATACTTCAAATTTGAAATTTGGTCGACGAAAATTGTGGATTTTTTGTATATAGGAAATCCATGTTGTAACTGGTTAAGCGTGATTTTCTCTACATAATAAAAGAAAATCCGTTACTTCCTAAAATAAATTTCTAGTTAGTTTTAAATGTATCACTTTTTATATGTATCATGTTATAACAGATGTATCACAATTTAAAAATACCGAGATATGATGTAATTTCCCAAATAGATGGGATAAAATGTAAAAACACTTAAACATTCAGGGATTTATGTAAGTTTTTCTTATTACATTTAGAGGCTCAATTGGGTTCCACATGGCATGCCAAGTCAAGTGAAGAGCTAATAGGATCATGTCACATGTGAAAATGATGCAGCATGTCCAACTAAGTCTAATGCTAGTAAAAACAAACCACGCGTACAAGTCGGCATATTTCAACTAATCAAATATGGTCATGTCACTTCGATCTGAATGGCTGAAAAGAATTCGTACTAACCATGACTCTTCCTTTTTCACATCTATAACTAGCTTCTCAAAATTCAAAAAAAGGACTAAGAATTCAAAAAGAAGCAAGAGATAGCTCGTGGATCAAATGCCACATATTTCTCTATACATTAAAGAATTCAATATCTAGTTCATCAAGATTCAAGATCAAAGACTAAAAGATTCAAGAACAACCTCAAAGACCCTTGAATTCAAGAACAAGTTAAGATCAAATCCATCAAGTTCGACAATATTCAAGATTATGCTCGAAGCCCTTGAAGTTATATTTGAGAAGGTGAATCAGGGGATTTGATCTTGGGTGTATTTACACGCCTAAGCACCATAACTTACCCATATTTTAGCTAAGTTTTGAGAATAGACTGTCTAGTTTCTTATGTTTTTACTCTACTTTGATGTAATAGAGCTAACCTATGTCATTAGCATAATATCAGGTGTTAATGAGGTAAATAGAGACATGATGGAACTATGAATTACGGATGATAAATCACACAAACGAAAAGTAGCATGTTGGATCAAATGTGGCTCCTAGAAACAATATCCAAGACTAATGTGTCATTTATAATTAGTCTAGGGACTTGAAGGCAATTATAAGAGAAAAGATTACCAAAAAGTATTGGTGCTGAAAATTTACAGATTATTCTATTCTGTATTATTTTTTAAAGCAGACTGGTAGCTTAGATTTGCGAGAAAAGCATTTTTTCTCATTGTTCATTGTTTAAACACCAAGATTGTCTTCTAGTTTTTGGTATGATGAACATACTGATAGTGATTTTCATTTTTTCCATGAGTAGCTAAGCTTGTTTGTTAGGATTATGGAAACTTTGAAGCATATTATCTATTTTTATGGGTTTTGAATTCATTATACATTGATTTACTTATATCATACTCTCTTTGTTATGCTTGAATTCTCGTGGTTGCAAATATAAGAAATGTGCCATTGAAACATAACTTGTTCGATAGAAAGGTTAATGTATTGAAAAGAAAGTATTGATAAGGAAATAGGGTTTCCAACCTCTATTTCACATGTTAATGCCTTAATAGGATTAATAATTTGGAGATTTCGTATAATTGAGTAAATACTTTTGAGTCGAGAGAACTAAAGTGAATTAATCCTTGATGGTTGAGTAATACATGGATTGAGAAGTTGAATATGTGTCTCTATAACTATATGCAAGTATGAATTATTAACACCCATAGTTAGAAGATATTAAAAACTATAAGATGGATATAACCCTAGCTTGTTATTCTCTATATTCAAATATTATTACACGTATTGCTTTACTCTTACACTAAAACAATTACTTCATAATTAAATCAAAACTTCTTTAATTCTGGAACCTTCAATTAATAGTATAATAACAACCACAATACTTAGTGAACACAGTATTCCCTATGAGATTCGACCCCCAACCCAGTTGGGTTCTATATTTGACAACGACCGCTTACACTCTTTTTAAAGAGTTGTTATGTAGGCGTATCAAATTTTGGAGCTATTACCAGAGAACATGGTTATCAATTAAGTTTATGTGTGTTAATTGACTGTTAGTCAAGTTTCTTAATTATACGTTTATTTGTTGTTTTTATTTGTTACAAGTTCATTGTTGTTTATGCCACGAGCCAGATGTTCAGGAGAACCATTGTTACCCTACAATCCTGAACCTCTTCTCATTGAAAGAATGGATAACCAATAGGAAGCTAAAAGATTACCCGTTTTGGCTAATTCTCAATTTAATCAACAGAACCCAGGTCGAGTACCTAATCTAGATGAATAGGACTTGGGAGATTATGATTTGTTGGGGCTAGTTAATTGAAGGCGTGTAGAGGATATAACTGCACCAGTGAACAAAAATGTGAATACAAATTATCCTTTCAAAGCAATACTGGATCGCCAAGCTGTGCAATTTAATTTGGAAGATGATAATGATGACTTGGATGGAGCCGATACAATAAGGGCTATTATTCTTCTGCCCTTAGCACCCGAAGCTAAATTTAATATTACAAGCGCTATGATCTAGCTATTACATCTCAAAAGAGTATTTGGAGGACTTGCGGGTGATGACTCGGATATACATTTGGTTAATTTTATCTCCATATACAAGTTATTTGACAACCCAGGGGTTGGGAAAATATTATTCGGTTGTTGATATTTCTGTTGTCTATATCTGGAGAGGCAACTTTATAGTTGAATGGGATAACACCCGACTCTATTACTAATTTGAGGAAACTAAAAGTTGTTTTCCTAGAATGAATTTTTCTGCCATCCAAAAGGGCATAGTTGAGAGACAACATAAGCAATTTTAGACAGCTTCCAACTGAAGCTCTCCATGAGACTTGGGAAACGTTCAAGAAGAATCTTATACAGTGCCAAAATCATCATATGACCAATGTCCATTTGATGGAGATATTATATCGGGACTTGAACTCTTGACTAAGCCAGTAGTGGATAATGTGACAGGTGGTTCATTCATAAACCTCACCTTTCTTGAAGTAGCTGAGCTGCTTGATCGTATGATGAAAAAAAGTAAGGCTTTGTTTACCAGTTATTTTAAGATAAGATGCTTTACTGTATCTATAGGCATGACTGCAGAACATAGGCAAAGAGAAGAAGAGCATGACCAGGACATGGGTCACATAAAGACTCAGATGGATCTTCTCACTAAGAATTTGTTATTGGGAAAGATAGAGAAGGTTAAAGCTTTAGCATCACAAGGAAAGGCTGACTCCAATTTTGAGGAGGAAGCCAATTACTTGAACAATCAGGAGGGTTTCCGAGGCAGTGGCCAAGGAAACCAAGGTCAAAACTACTATGATTATTTTGGATATAAGGACTGTGATCAAGGCAATTGGATGAGTAAGGGTGATAGAAGTGGTTTGTATGTCCCTCTTGGAAACCTTGAGGCCGCTATAACTAGTTTAGGGAAGATATCCATGGAGGACATGATGGCCAAGTTATTGAAAGGAGTTGAAGCAATAAGTATCGAGGTGACTGAGATAAAAAGGGAGTTATCCTTAATGAACCAACTAGTTGAATCTCATCCACTTTGATAAAAGAGTTACAACAGCAAATGAACCAACTTTCTACTGTATTTAATTAGAATAAGGCTGGCATCCTCCCAAGTGACACAGTACAAAACCCAAGGGAGGATGGGTCATGTATGGCATTCACAACTAGAAGTGTTAAGGTATTGGAAATCCCTTTGTGGGTAAGCCTGTGGTTGATATAGTAGCAGATAATAGTGAAGAAGTAGAGATTGATCATCCGGTAGAGTCTCATAGATAAGATAAGGTTATTAATAATGCACCATCCAATAGTCAGTAGGTTAATGATTTATAGTAAAATAAGTGAAAGGAGGCTGAAGTGATGGTTACCACTCTTCCAAAACCATCTCCTCTATTTCCCCATCGATTGAAGAAGAAGGTCGATGATACAAAGTTTGGAAAATTCATGGTTATGCATAAGAAGTTGATGATTAATCGGCCATTGGTGGAGGCATTGGAGCAAATGCTTAGGTATGAAAATTTTATAAAAGATCTCATCACGAAGAAGCGTTCAGTTAGTTTTGAGTCGATGGATAATCTCCATTACTGTGGTTCTAACTCTACAAGGTCTCTGGTGCAACAAAAGGTAGATCCGGGAGCATTTACTATCCCATGCACTATTTGGCCTCTTGAATTTACAAAATCTCTATGCGAATCAGGATCTACCATTAATCTAATGCTGCTATCTATTTATAAAAAGTTGGGTTTGGGAAACCCTACACCCATCAACATACGACTTGTGATGGTGGATAGGTCGGTAAAATGACCTATTGGTATTTTGTATGATGTGTTTGTCAAGGTTGCTATCATCATATTTCCTACAGATTTCATCATTCTGGATTGTGAGGTGGACTTCGAAGTGCCCATAATCTTAGGATAGTCTTTTCTTATAACAAGAAGTCTGTTGATTAATTTGTGATCTAATCAGCTCTTATTTAGGTTGAATGATAAAGTGGTGCGATTTGATGTGTGCCAATCAATGAAGCAATAGAAAGAAATAAGTGTGTTCTTAATTTTTATAGTATATTATGACGGTGAGCAGGAGGTGCCTAAAGAGGTTAAATTTGTTGTTGAGCCCTTAGCTGTAGTGCTGATGAATTTTGATCGGGAAGACATTGAGGAGTATAAAGAGAATTTTTCTTCTTTGATAGGAATGGGATCATATTCTTATGCTGCCAAAAATATAGATCTTGATTTGAAGAATCGATCAACACCACCGGCTAAGCGATCCACTAAAGAACCGCCGGTATTAGAATTAAAAGAGCTACCTAGACAATTGAGGTACGTGTTTTTAGGCAATGAAAATATGATACCCATTATTTTGTAGCTTTTTTGGGTAAGCAATAGGTGGAAGAACTTATTTTCGTGCTTCAGAGGTACAAAAGATCAATAGGCTAGACTATTATTGATATTATTAGAATTTTCCCTGGCATCTGCACTCATAAGATACAACTTAAGGAAGAATGTACTCCAACCATCGAGCATCAATGCCGACTTAATCCACCAATGCAAGAGGTAGTTAATAAGGAATTTATTAAGTAGGTGAACGCAAGATTGGTTTATCTAATTTCCGACAGTAAATGGGTAAGCCTAGTTCAATGTGTGCCTAAGAAAGGTGGCATGACTATTGTTGCAAATGAAAAGAATGAGTTGATTCCCCTTATGCCTATGACTGGGTAGAGGGTCTGCATGGACTATTGCAAACTAAACTCATGGACCTTAAAAGATCATTTCCCAATGCCCTTCATAGATTAAATGCTTAATTGATTGGTATGAAGGGGGTTGTATTATTTCTTGGATGGTTATTCTAGGTACAGTCAGATTTGTATTACTCCTAAAGATCAGGAGAAGATGACATTTACATGCTCGTATGGTACTTTTGTATTCAAGTACATGTCGTTTGGGTTATATAATGCACCCGTTATGTTCCAAAGGTGTATGATGTCAATTTTCTCAGATATGGTGGAGGACACCTTATAGGTGTTATGATTTTTCTGTGGTAGGAGATTCATTTGAGATATGTTTAGCGAACCTGAGTAGGACTTTGCAACAATGTATGGAATTCAAATTGGTGCTTAATTAGGAGAAACGCCACTTTATGGTGAAGAAGGGCATTGTTCTAGGGAACAAAATCTCAGTAAAAGGAATTGAGGTATATTGATCCAAGGTAAAGGTTATTAAGAAGCTACCAACTCCTATTTCAGTTAAGGGAGTGCATAGTTTCATTGGACATGCTAGTTTTTATCGGAGGTTTATAAGGGACTTCTCAAAGATTGTAAATCCACTTTGAAAACTTTTTGAGAAGGAAGCTAAGATCTCATTTGATGATGATTTCTTGAAGGCATTCGAATGCCTTAAAAAAGAAGTTGGTTGAGGCCCGTATCATTGTTGTACCAGATAGGTCAAAACCATTGAAGATCTTGTATGATGCTAGTCGTGTTGCCCTTGGAGCTGTGTTAGGGCAAAAGAAGGACAATTTGTTTCACCCAATCTATTATGCCATCTTGTATGATGGCATTGTTGAGGCCCCTATCATTTTTGTACCGGATGGGTCAAAACTATTTAAGATCTTGTATAATCCAAGCCGTGTTTACCTTAGAGCTGTGTTAGGGCAAACGAAGGACAATTTGTTTCACCCAATCTATTCTGACATCAAAGCACTAAATCGAGCTCAAACGAACTACACCGTCACCAAATAAGAACTCTTTATTATAGTCTATGCTTTGAGAAATTTCAAGCTTATCTTCTAAGAACCAAGGTGGTGGTCCACACTGATAATGTAGCATTAAGATATTTGATGGCAAAGAAGAAAGCAAAACTAAGGTTGATTAGATGGGTGCTACTGCTTGAAGAATTTGACTTTAAGTCAAAGATAGGAAGGGTTGCGAAAACCAAGTTACAGATCATATGTCTAGGATAAAAGATGATCAAGTAGTTAGAGAGGAAATTGAGATCAATGTTGCATTTCTGGATGAGGAGATCTTGGCTGTTGTTATGGAGAAAATGCCTTGGTACGCTGATTTTGCAAACTATGTGGTGAGCGAGTTAATTCTGGAAAATCTTTCTTTTTATCAAAGAAATAAATTCCTTCATGATGTGAAACATTACTTTTGGGATGATCCATATCTATTTTGGTGGTGTGTTGACTATATTATAAGGAGGTGTGTGCCACAAGAAGATGTATTGAATATATTGGAAGCATGTCATACTTCTCTAGTTGGAGGTCACCATGTAGGTGATCGAACTGCTAGAAAGGTGTTACAGAGTGGCTATTATTGGCCAAATTTATTCAAGGATGCTCATGAGTTCGTGTTAAGTTATGACCAATGTCAGAGGCAGGGGTCAATCTCCAAACGGCATGAGATTCCTTTAACGAAGATGTTGGAAGTAGAATTATTTGACGTGTGGGGCATCGATTTTATGAGCCCTTTTTTAAGCTCATATGGGATGAAATACATTCTAATTACTATTGATTATGTATTGAAATGGGTCGAAGCCATCACTTTGTTTGATAATGATGGAAAGAGAGTTTTTGAGTTTCTTAAAAAGAATATTTTCTCTCACTTTGGAGTACCACATACTATTATAAGCGATGTAGGATCTTATTTTTCAAACAAAGTGTTTCGAGCTGCCTTAGAAATATATAGGGTGAAATAACATAGAGTAGAAACTCTATATCACCCACAAACTAGTGGGCAAGTGGAGGTTTCGAATCGAGATATTAAAGTTATCCTAGCAAAAATGGTGAACCCTAGTAGGCAAGATTGGTTTCGAAAGCTCGATGATGCCTTATGGGCATATCAGACTGCTTTTAAGACACCTATCAACATGTCATCATATCAGTTATTCTATGGAAAAGCACGTCACTTACCGATATAGATGGAGCTCAAGGCTTTATGGGCACTCAAAAGGTTAAATATAAATTTAAAAGAGGCAGCGGAGCTAAGACTTGGGCAACTGAATGAGATGGATGAATTCTGTCTTGGGGATTATAAAAGGGTAGACCTATACAAGGAGAAGATGAAGAAGTATCATGATCGGATGATTGAAAAATGAGATTTCTAGAAAGGTGACTTGGTGCTTCTGTTAAACTCCATACTCAAACTGTTCCTAGGTAAACATAAGTCCAAGTGGTCAGTCCAGTTTAATGTGAGTCAAGTCTACTCATCTGGAGTAGTCAAACATGAAAATGAAGATGAAAGTGTCTTCAAAGTTATCGGGCAATAAGTCAAACTTTATATTGGTCCAAAATACTTGATAAAGAGTATTACTACTACCTATCTCAATAAAATCTAAGTAATTGAGATAACTGAGTTGTTCTGCGATAGTAAATCAGGTGCTACATAGGAGGCAACCCATGATTTTACTTTGAATTTTTATGTAAAACAAAAATACAAAAATAAAGGTCGAGCCATGATCGAAACTACGACGCTTTGTTGGAGGCAACCTACCCTTCTAATCATTTTTAATTATTTTTTATTAAGTGTAGGTGTTCAAAGCACTAAAGAGGTGATAGGTTCTATACTCGGTTTGAAAGTTAGCCATATCAAAGGTGGTAAGTTTAGGAGAAACGGGAACATTATCGGTAAGTTACAGTGGTCAAATATTATGGCTCGAATCATGATTCATGTTAGAGTTGTAACTTGAATAATGTTAATCTGACTCATCCACTACCTAAATTAGGATATAGAGTTGGCGTCAAAACTGTCTAAGTCATGTTATCCATTGTACTATACCCAAAGTTAACTAGGCTATGCACTATGCATCTCCTAACACATAGCCTTAGCACACTGACTCACTTGTGCGTTATGTTGAGTGGTGCCTAACTAAACTTGAGCGACAGGATTTGCAGCGTACATCTCACTTTAGGTGATGCCTTGTGCGGCGCATACCTTAACGCATAGGTTCAGTAGTCTAATAAGGTGTTTGGTTGAGCGACACACATTTTAACTTAGGAATTTAGTTGTATGATGCACACTTATGATCAGGCGATAACTTAGGTGGTGCTTAACATAAAGCATACTTCCATTGCCTAAGGTATGCGATAACTTGTGCGGTGCAAAGGCTAATTTAGGTGATAACTTGTGTCCCGTAAACTTATACTTATGTAATACACAAAGTGACACACACCCTAACACACAAACTCACTATCTTAATTAGAAGAATCCCTATGTGCCACATACTTAACCCTTTACGATAACATATACGCCGCACACCATTCCAAATTTAGCATAGTATCCAATTTTACATTGGGTCAACCTGACCCAAATTTCATCCGTTAAATAGAATCTATGCCCTGATTTCCTAAATTCACTCTATTTTAATCTCATAACCATGCAAACAGTGCTCTTAACATACTCTTCTCAATGATTCCAAAGAATTTTTCTCCTTTTTTCCTTAATCTTCCTTCTTCAAGGTGAGTTTTACTTTCTCAATCCTTAGTTATTGTGACCTTATGTTATAGTTAATTTATTTCTTGAGGATTATAGATTAAATTCTTACTATAGATTTACAAAAAAAAAGTTTAAAAAATCTTGGGAAAGATGAATACCATTATTGTTGAAACAATCATTGTTGTGGATCTTAATTTTACCAGTGAATATGTTGTTGGTTGTTTAATGCAAGTCATGGTGTATTGTGGGTGTTGAGGTGTTGAAGCAATCTTATTTTGTTGAACATGATGTTGATAAAAGTGTAGGAGCATGATGATGTTTGTGTATTGTGATATATTGAAGTTTTAAAGGATTGTTTTCTTCAACAATTGCTTTATTGAGTTGAAATTAGTGAAATTGGTGATGTGAAGGAATTGATTTTGTGCAACAATTGTGTATTAAGTTGAATTGCAATATTGTTGTGGAATGTGAGGGGTTTATAGAGTGAAATTATGAATCGAGAAAAAAAGGAAAATTCCCTATGTGAGTTGCAAATGTGCTAATAGTGTTGTGAAAAATGTTAGCACTTAAGATCAGAGTATATGTCGGTGAAGTTTGAGTACTCGACAACACCACTTAATTGGTTTATTCTAACAAATTAAGTGTGGGGTTATGATTTCACTACCCTCTTCTTAATTGTAGTGAGTTTTTGTTAAGTGTGGCTAACATGATTATATGATGCACTCAGGTGATATGGCTTCCAAAGGACGCATGCGCAAAGACAACATTCTGATCTCAGAAGGGACAGAAAAAAAAAAGGAAGGAGAAATTTTCTTATCCTATCTTCAAGGGCCTGTGCACAATTTTGGTATTAAATAGGTCTCAGAGAATGGCCAGGAGTCGTACAAGGATAACAAAGTAAATAGATACATGCCATTGGAGCTTATTCAAATGGAGAGTTTGGCGAGGCACTGCCCTCGTATTTTGGCTAGGATCACAGAACTAAAATGTGACTTTATTTTCCAAGACATGGGCGAGTGAAGTCTCTATTGAACTCGAGAATTTTATGGTAATTAGTCCCCAAATATTCGGGGGAGTGAAGTGAATATTCAAGGGGAAATCCTCTATTTGACGGCTATATTTTTTAGCTCTTTCTTGGGTACTCCAAATGTGGATCACTCCAGGTTAAAAAAATTATATAGAAGGCCTCCCTATCAAACCATCAGGCATACTTTGTGCGGTTCAAGGTCTATGGATCGGTGGTTTCATCACAAGGACAAAGTCCATCATAACACCTTTCCATATGCTTTTATAAATAGAGAAGCTCGTATCTGGCTAAGGATAGTCAATACTAGCTTGATTCTAGGAAACCAGTACATCAAAGTCTCTCACGATCAGGTATGTTTAGTATATGATTTGATGACTGATGTTCCTGTAAATATTGGTGCAGTTATACACCCTTCTATGCCCAAAGCAATGATGCACAAAAAAACAACACCATTCAGCTTTGGAAGCTTGCTGACCGCCATTTAAAAAAAGAAAAATACTGAAGCAGAGCCAGCGGATCAGAAGTTTCCTTAGAACACAAAGAGAGTGGATGTAACAAAGGTGAAGGATCCAGATGCTAGCCAAGGGACAATTCTTATCACTACTGAATGTCACACACGAGATGAAAGCTTATTCCGTCATCTTTATGGCATGACGAAGCTCACTATGATGAGTGGAGTCCGTGTACCTACTGATACAGAGCTATGTCAGCCTGATTATGACTATCCACTAAATGATCATGCTAGAACTATGTATGGAGTGAGGACTAGTTTTGAGAAGCCATTGAATGATGATGCACCAATGAATGAGGATCGTCGGCAATTAGATTATGACATAGTGGTCAAATCTAGTGAGGAAGGCTCTAATTATGATTTTAATATAGGTAGAAAGACCCCAGCTATGGGGGAAAAGTCCTACTAGCCAGGTTTTTGTTTATGTATTTGTACTAGGGACAGTGTTATACTTTAAGTATGGGATGGATAGAAGTGTTTCTAGATTACTTAATGTTTTTTCTTCTCTTTAGTGCATTTATTTGCTTTTTGTATATATTAGTTTAGTGTATTTTCTTTACTTCTGTGAATATGTTAATTTTCTTTTTAGTCATAGTTAGGCATTTTTCTTGATGATGGATGGATGACAACCATATTAAAAGTAAATCAGTCGTGTGTAGGACCTAACAAGTGAGGGTAATTTGTTCTAGTGGGCCATACAACAATATAAGCATGTGATAAATCTATACTATTGAGACATCTCTGTTCTAGTTTATGACTCGTGTGGTGATTGTTGGGTTAAAGTAAATTCATATAACTGTTTGGTTAAGAGTCTATAATGATCCTGTTGGAGTTAAGCATATTCCATGTGTGTTTAGGGGTATTCGCATATTCCTTGTTGCAATTGATGTTAGTAAATTCTTTGATAACCATTTTTCATATCTTCTTTTGAACCACCTTTGTGCATAATATTAGCTAGCCTCGTTGAGCTTTTAGCTTGTTCAACCTCATGTGTCACCTAATCCTTCCTTGAGTAACATCAACTTGATTCAAATCTCCTATGTACTTTAGTAAAAAAAAAATTAGTAAAGAGTTGTAAATAGAAGGAGAAAAAGCTGAAAATGAAGCCCCAAAGTAATAGTTTTTGGTGTGTGAATCTGATATGACTGTTTGGGAGTGATATATATATATATATATATATATATATATATATATATATAAAGAGATAAATAAGGCATAAAAAGTTGTTCAAAATGATATGATATGAACATGGAAAATACTCCCACCATATGTTATGTGAGTGAGCTTTATAAAATGGGGTAAAAGAAAATAATGTGTGAAGTTAGTAGTGGTTAAATTGGTTATTAAAGATTGGTATTCATTGTCTAATGTAGTGTATTCTAGTGCTTAGGGAAGATAGTCACTATTACTGGCCAGAATAGTTCCTACCCATCCCTTAGCCTACATTACAAACTCTAAAGATATATATGATCCTAATCTTAACATTCTGATATTAGTGGAGCACTACACTAAGGGCAAGCATATGGTCATCATTTTTAATTTGAGAATTCTTTGTGAGAGTGAGCGCAACTTGATTCTTTTACATATTGTTCTAGAAATTGAATTATTGTAAGTGATTATAGGTAACTATTTTGTTGTGAGGGCATATATTTGATGAAAAGTTGAGCAACTTATATGATTTCTTTGCTTAAACGGTATGCATGAATTTTCCTACTTGATGAATCTATTCTTGAGGGTAAGTCATCTTCAGTATTGATTCATGAATCTACTTCTTGTTTCATATTCTTTGTGAGAGCCTATTTGAGCATCTTGTTTTTCCTTTGTAGGTGTTAAATCTTGTGTATGAGTAAATGGACAAGTTGTTCAAGGAAGAACAAAGCTTTAAGTGTGGGGTAGTGATCTTGGGTGTATTTACATGCCTAAGCACCATAACTTAGCCATATTTTAGCTAAGTTTTTATAACAAAGTTCCTAGTTTCTTATGCTTTTACTCTACTTTAATGTAATTGATCTAACCTATGTAATTGGCATGATTCTAGGTGTTAATAAGGTAGATAAAGGCATGATGGGATTACAGATTATGGATGACAAATCACACAAGAGAAAAGTAGGTTGTTGAATTTAAATGTGGCTCCTAGAAACTATGTCCAAGAATAATTTGTCATTTATAATGAGTATAGGGACTTTGAAGGAAATTATAAGATAAAAGGTTACCAAAACGACTTGATTCTGAAAATTTACGGATTATTCTGTATTATTTTTGAAAGAAGACTGGCGGCTTAGGGTGGGGAGAAAAATGTTTTTCCTCTTTGTTCATTGTTTACACACTAAGATCGTCTTCTAATTTTTGGTATGATGAACATACTTATGGTGATTTTCATTTTCTCCATGAGTAGCTAAGATTATTGGTTAGGGTTATGCTAAATTTTTAATTAATTATGCATTGATTTACTTATTTCGTACTCTCTTTGTTATGCTTGAATTCTCGTGGTTGCAAACATCAGGAATGTGCCATTGAAATATAACCTGTTCGATAGAAAGGTTAATGTATGGAAAAAAGAGTCGTGATAAGAAAATAGGATTTCCCACCACTATTTCACATGTTAATTCCTTAATAGGATAAACAACTTAGAGATTTCGTATAATTCAGTAAACGCTTTTGAGTCGAGAGTACTAATAGACCACTATTAGAACTTGATTTCTCAATATATGACTTAGTTAAGAATTTTTTCATTTAGATGTCCAAGGATAAATGTTTTTACGGATTATACTATTCAACCTAGTAGCAAATTTATCACTTATAAATTCAAATAAAATAGGGATTAACACCCTTTCAACATTAAAAAATAAAGAAAGCACTCCCTTAAAAATTCAAATAAATTAGAGGAATCACGCACCTTTTACATTAAAAATAAGGCAATTACACTCATTTAACATTAATAATAAAGAAATCACACCCTTCCAATTTGATAATAAAATTAAGTCATCACACTTTTTTCACATTCTCAAATAAGAAATTCTAAATTCATAATAAAATAGTGGACTCTTACTTCTTCCACATTCGAGAACCACAAATTCATAATAAAGAAGAGGAATCACATCGTTTCACATTAAACAAAAAGGGAATCACACCCTTATAAATTAATAATAAAATCAATAAACACATTCCTTTTAACTCGAATTAAAGTAAATTAAGTCTTACCAATGACAAAATCATTAGAAAAATATGTGAATCTGAGCTAATTAATTCATTAGATCTTGGAGATTTCCTATTATAAACAATGACAAAAGAATAACTTTTTTATGAAAACCATAAAATTAAAGTCATGTACTTAAAAATTTTGATTTTGTTAGTTTCTTTACTAAAAAGGGAAATCATGAACAATCTATAACTTTATTTCAATTGGTATCAGGTGATCCAAATTATTGTCTAATTTTTATTTACTCTTTTATTCATAGATGGTGACTACTAGGTCAAGTGAAACCTAACCAACAACACTCACACCGACCACTCTAGTTGTTGAGGCAACTATAAGGAGAAGAAGATGGGTGAGAAATAGAAATAACGAAGAAGGGGGACAATCCATATCCGCCAAGGTCGAGATTAATAATCTGCTAGGCAGACTCTTGAAAGATTAGTATCACCTTCCCCAACTAAGGATTATTTTAAAGTGATAGAGGTAGTAGAAAAATAAGGACTGAATTCCCAGGTAGCAACACTAACTGGGGTTGCAGCTTTACCCCCTATGTACGCTATGGTTGTTTAATAGGTGTCAACATTTTTGAGTGGGTAGGCGGGTAATGAAGCCACCCCTACTATGATAGTTGTTCAAACTCTAGGTGTTCATCTTATTGTTTCTATGGCTCTTAGAATGGATGAGGTTTTAGGGATCAATGTTTATCGTTGTCCTATTTGGGTTCATTGATAATTGGGTATAAAATATGAGATGTAAAACAATATTTTAAATGAAACCTCCAACATTTTAAGGTATTGATTCCGAGGATACTTTAGGGTTCATCATTGACTGTTATGAGAGATTACATAAGATAGGTGTTATTTAGCAGCATAGAGTTGAGTTTGTAACCATTTTATTAGAGATGGGTGCTATGAAATGTCAGAGGGCGCATGTTTAATATTGATCATTGATTTTACATTCATTGACTTTGGAGTAATTTCATACTTTATTCTTGATAAGTATATACCACGGGCCTTCCAAGATAGTAAGAAGGGTGAGTTTTTGGCATTGTAACAGAATGATACTTATGTTGCGACCTATAATGTTAAGTTCCATTCTTTTTCTGATACTCTACTCAATTGTACGATAATGAGGATAAAAGGATTCTATGTTATGTCAAAGGTTTGAATTATGATTTTCAGGTATTTTTAATGGATATGACGTCTGAATGAAAGGGGTTCAAGGAGGTATCAGGTTATGTGAAAATTTTAGAAAGGGTGTTTCAAGCAGTTCAGACTAAGATATTCACTGAGAAATCCAACAATGTTGGGAATTTCAATGATTCTTTCTCAAAGGGACTTAGTCAATAGGCCTACGCAACTCGCCCTTTTTAGTTCGCATTTCCAACTTTTATTATGGGTCCAACAAAGGTTTCTTCTAAGTGATAAAAGATTAAGAGCTAAGGGTCTTCTTGTTTCCTATCAGTGGGTAAAGGAAGAGTAGGTAATGATAAGGGTAATACACGGATTGGGCAGAGAAATCAGGCAGGCCCTCAATGTGGTTGAGGAAATAGAATCACAAATGGGGAGTGTTGCCGAGGAAGAAATTATCTTAATTAAGGACTGAGTTTTCTGACTTGAGACTACCTCCTAGTCATAACACGTTGCTTAAAGTTACACGTGACCTCAAGATAACCCATGGACTATCATAACACTATAGATACTTAAATAATTGATGTAAGAACACTAAGTAGAAGATAAATAAAAAGATAAAATAATAAATAAACCAATAATAATATATGGGTTTTAATCACAAAGGTTGAATATATAACTGTATGTCTGAAAGCCTTTAATAAATATGAATTGCTAGGACACGCCCCAACTAACTCTAACTATCCAAATTTGAAATGAAATAAAATAAAATACTGATACTAGTACTTGTAAGATGAAGACTCACTAAAGTATTATAACTGATAAAATAGGAGATCATACTATGCATAATTCGAATGTTGAACACCAGAACCTATATTAAGAGAAAATATAGCATAATAGAAAGTATGCAATTAGTAATTTGAATGTTCTTAGTATGAGATAGGGAATGAGTTATATAATCTGATGATGATGCATGTGACATGGTAAACTAATGCAATACCAAGAAATAAACATGTACTATATGATAATCTAAACAACAGAATGCATGGTCATAAAAGTATACGAATCTAAACCATGAACTATGAACTATAGGGTATGAAATGTGGACTATGAAAGCTACTAATAACCAACAAAGCCAAATTTGAGCCTGGGGTCTAACCTGTAACCCTAACTGGAAGGGTGTCCTGTACCTTGTCAAGGGTATAACCAATGACTAACGTAGATCTACTAAACTAATGTCTAAAAGGACTAAGCTTGCATTAGTTTTTTTATAATATGTAAATCTAAATACACATCTGAATGATTAAGAAGTTGTCTATGGATCTAAAAAATCAATAATTAAGACTGTTTGTATATCAAATAAAAATTATTTATGTGTATATATAAAACAAATATAATTCAAACTTAATTATAAATTAAAAATATTTAATTTAATAAAATGAAATTAATATTTAACTAAAAAAAATTATTTTGTTAGTGATTGTGGAGATGGTTTGTACTGGTGGTGGTGGTGGTAACGATTGATGTTAGTGACTAGTAATATTAGTAGTGATATTTTTTATGGTAGAGATGGTTGGTTTTATAGTGACTGTTATGATGGTGGTGATTAGTAGTGGTGGTGATGGTTTTTATGTGAAGTTGGTTAATGTTAGTTATTGGAGGTGGTGATTATGATGGTTGAAAAATAAATACATGATGTTTGAAAAAATACCCAAAGTGGTGATTTCACGAATTTGATAAAATAACCAAAGTGGTTCTTTCACGGTGTTTGATAAAATACCTAAGATCCTAGAAATCATATATTTTAGCAAAATATAACTTAAAAGACAAGCCCATGCTCTATCCTTATTACTCAACATGAACTCCATGCAAATTGTCATGTATTGTTGTTATACTATGGAATGCTCATGAAATTAGAACTATACAAGTATATACATGTTATATGCAGTATCTTCCATGTTCAAGAATATGATAATCATGTGTAGTATGAAATTCCCTACTTATGATATTGTAAATTGTGGATTCTATTCTTACGATCAAGTCAGTCATGTGTGTTAGTTTCTTTTTATCTAGTCCTGGGGGTTCTTGTACCTAAAAAATATAGTTGTATGCCTAGATCCATGTCATGTTTTCTGATACTCTCATCCAAGCCATGATCTATAGAAATTAGTGAGTCATGACTCGGAAAACCAAGTAATGTCAGTGCTTAGTAACCTCAGCAACCTCAGTATTCATAGTTAATCTCAGTAACTTCAGTACTCTCAATCAGTCCTAAGAACTCAGGACATTTCGTCAGTTATAGGAATCCAGTAAATTCAGTTTAGCTTCGCTAAACATTCCTACTAACATCAGTTCTATTAATCAGTTCAGTTCAGCTAATGAGTTCAGTGTCTTTAAGTTGGGAGTAGGATTCAGCACTGAGTGATCCCAAGGATGGGGACTCACCGCCACAGTCAGAGGGTGAGAATCCTAGAAGCAATCCTTTAATTCCAGAACTACATGTCCAACATAGGTTGCGATGTTCCTACCCATAGGGCTAATGCATCTCTTTTGAGTTTACTTAAAAGTACAGCAGGCAGAATGAGCTCCCAAAAATAGAATAGGGTTACTCACATGTTGTCTCTACCCATGGCATGGTATTGACACCCTTCTAATAAGGGCAAAGATTAGACCCCTCCAGTTCAGTTCTGGGGAATATCGGTTAGATGATTACCTCCCACAGTATTAGTTTCAACCTCTATCTTAGTTTCTAAAATAGACTTAGATAGTTCTTCAGAATATCAGAACTGTCAGATACAGTCATTTCAGATACAATACAAAACTCATCTAGTTCCACCATATTCAGGACTTTAAGATACATTCATTCATGTTATCATTACCAGTTCTGTGAACTCATATTACCAGTATCCATCTTCATGATTGTCAGATATGGTCAAGTATTTCAGTTCCTCATATTCATGGCTGCTAGATACAGTCAAAAAAAATTAATTCTTTATAATAAGATTGTCAGATACAGTCGACCAGACCAGTCCTTCATAATCAGGACTATCATACACAATTATTCATGTATCAGTAACATATTATTAGTCCCTCAGTATTCAATAATACAGTGTAAGTTCCTCACTTATTAGTGATTTATATACTCATTATTCAGTACCAGGACTGTTAGACATAGTCAAACAGACCTATTCTTCATAATTCAAACTCTCAAAATAGTCAGTCATCTATGTAGTACCTTAGTGTCAGTAAAGTCATGATGTCAGTATTAAGGCTCAGTAGTCAGCATCATTATGAGTTCAATTATAGTTTCTCATGTATGTTTGTATTCTCATATTCAATTCAGTCAGCATTGTTCATGCATATAATCATTTGCATTTAGTCTACCTCACTAGTATACTCAGTATATTCAGTCATACTAACGCATTTATGCTATGATGTTTTCTTTTATGTTACACCATAGGTTCAGAGGCACGAGCTCCAGATTAGCAGTAGATGCCAGTATCAGCAGTCACAGCTAGAAGAAAGTCCTTATATTTTAAGGACACGATGATTTCATTATTATTTCAATTTTTAATTTATTTCAGTAGTTGGGGTTAGTTGGGGACTTGTCCCATCAACTACTTAATCAAACAATTTAGAGACTTTCTTTACTATAACATATCAGATAGTTATTTTAGATTTTGTTTGTTGTTATCATATTGTTTTTATCAAAGGTTTATTCAGTTAAACCTTATGGCCATTCAGTACATGTTTCCATATTTTTATGTTATATAATGCAGTATATAGGTATAGATATCAGTCACGAGTTACCTTGTGGTACTTTTGGGTCATAAGCACCGTGTAGCATTTCGGTTCAAAAAATTAGGGTGTTACAAACTTGGTATTAGATCCTAAAATTCAACAGAGTCCTAGGAAGTCTAAAAGCCGCATCTACTAGAGTCTTGTACATGCGTGTATTGTGTACCACACTTACGTGTAGGAGGCTATGAGATGTTTTAGGAACAGTTTCCCTTCGTTCATGTCTTAGATTGTGCTATAGATAGGTTCTCTAAGGAACCCATGCAGATTCACATCATGCTCCCCTCATGTCAACTATACCTTACTTCCAAGGTCACAAAAATAATGAAGCTCAGATAGGGCTTTCTTAGACAGTATCCTTGAGTTCCCTTACATTCCAAAGTTGTATGGATCTTAGTCATGATTATGAGAACTTGTTCTCAAACCCAGATTTAGATATGCCATCTGATCCCTTCTCAGAATCCTCTGATAGCATAAATATATAATTTTTTGCATGAATTCAGTAGTTAGAAGTTGTAGACTTGGGATAGTATTATCCATTTTGATCAGATTATGTATTCTTGAGGATAGTTATTCTAGAATAAATTAGTAGGCTTCAACTGTAGGAGTTAAAAAATTAAGTTTATTGACTTGAAATAAAACATTAAGGGGTGAATGTGATATTAGTTGTATGTGAGGGAACAGAGGCGGATAATAGGCTTAGTAAGGCAAGCATGTGTTTGATAGAGTGTAAGTATATGATGAAGATTACAGTTTAGTTCAGAGACTAGTTATTGTTCACAGGCTTTTGATGATGGCTTTAAGCTAAGGGCAAGATGATAGATCAAGTAACCCACTCAGGCTCTCAGATTCCAGTAGTAGTGTCAGTATGTACAAAAAAGTAGATAGGCCAGATAATTCCCGACCCATCCTTATCTCAGTGTAAATCTTCGTACTTCAGTCAGCATAATGCCTATGCATGCTTCATGTCTCCATGAAAATATCTTATGTTATCAAGCCTCCCATAGAATTATGTGTGCTTTCAGTTCCCAACATAGGAGTATAGTTCCAGCTCACTCAGTGTTAAGAATCATGTTCCACGAACTCAGAAATTCTAGACTCAGGTCATCCAGCTCATGACTCATGTACAAGTATCATGCTCCCCAATATACTAAGAATCCATGACTCATAATATGCCCCCACTGATCAGATAAGTCCAGACTATGTCATGTATATCCTTAGTGCAGACTTTTTTGGTAAATTTATGCCACGTACATTCCATTCCTCAAGTTTCAGCATGTGTCAAATTCAGTCAGTATCCATATATGCTTCAGGTCCTCCTGATTTAATCATTCAGTAAGCTCTCCATGTGGAACAATGTAGTGATGAGCAATTAATTAGATATGAGAGAGTTAATGTTCTATGTTAAGGGCAGACTATTACATACATGTTTTATTCGAGGGTGTAGACATGAAAATAGGCTTGAATATCTTGTTATTCTGTAAGAAAAGGGCTAGCAAGAAGTAGTAATTAGATATTGGGAAAGTTCAGAGTGTGAATGAGTATTCAGATCCTTGACTTATGTCAGCCTTCATTATGCGACCATCTTAACTCATTTGCCATCTCAGTTACAGTTTTAGTACTCAACACTCAGTAATTAGTATTCAATCTTAGAATTAAGTATTGCAGTATCAGTTTAAACCTTAGTTTCAGTATTCAGTTATCAGGAACCAACATTTAGTTCCAGTATGGATCCCAATTACAGTCTTATGTTATAGTGTTATCTTCAGATTAGTATTCATCTTAAAAATTCAGTTCACTTTTAGACTTGCTTTACTATAGCGTAAAACTATCAGCTACTCAGTTATAGGTATTTCAATACCTTAGTCTATGGAATATTTCCAAATCATACAATATTCTTGGTCCTACATTATTTTTAAATAGTATAGCTTTCATGAAATCCATGATCAGTTACCTTACGGTATTCAGTCAGTCCCTTTTCATATGTATAATACTTTATGTCCTGAGCCCAATTATTCAGATTAAATACAATTCAGTCTTACATACCCAGCATTCAATTACTGTTACTCAGTTGATCATATAAGTTAGTATATTTGTTCATTCGTGCATCACGCTTCAGTTTCAGATCTCAGATAATCAGCCAGGATTTCATTCCGCGGTGCCTTGAGTATTGCTTCAACTTTCTCACTATCTCAGCAAGGTCATACCAGCATCCTTCAAGGGACATAGCATCCCAAGAGGGACAGACACTACTACCACTAAAATTTTATGATTTAAGCATACCGTTTTCTTTGATGAATCTGTCTTGGAGGAAGTATTATTTACGAGCCAAACCTCATACTTCAAAGCACAGTAGTAAGCCATGTACTCAATGTCTCAGTGACGTTTATGTATCACGTTCCAGAATCGTTTATGTTTTTATGTTCTTGCTCATGCATATTGAGTAATTAATCTCAGACTCATCAGTATTTTTGGTTTAAGTTAACAGTCTTTACTCATTCTCATGTTCAAATTTCAGTACCAAACTTTGTATACTGGTCCATGCATAATTTTCAGTTCAAACATGTTATGTTTACCATTGCATATTTAGTTGAATGTTCATGAGTGAGTTCCATCATATATTCACACATCAGATATGGGTGATCAACTTATCATTACTTCCAGTCATGCATTCATGTATTATGTCAGCCATATAATCATGCATCAGATATGAATAGATTTAGCTTATCAATTTTTGCATCACATATGCATTCTCATTCTGAGAAACTTAGTTCATCCGAACACTCAGTCCTACATTCATGAATCAGTTACCCATGCATCAGTTATGCATGTTTAGTATGATATGCTCAGTTTTAAGTCATCTTAGTCATGAACCCAGGTTTTGGTAGTCTATGTCTTGTACATACTCTGTTTTATATTTTCTCCCCTCTCAGCCAGTCTCACTCGAGGGTGAATATTCCCAAGGGAGAGATATCGTAATACCCCATATATTTCAAAGCTAGAAAATAAACCATTGTTCCTATACATGAAACCTCCTATCCTGTGATTCATATTTGAGTACATGAACTAGGATGAGTATTCTAGTGATAATAGAGCTTACTATGTGTTAATCATGTTCATAAGAGTCACTTAGAGTAAGACAAGCTAAGAACTTTTGAATCTACCCAATTTTCGTGTGAGATTTCAAATTAGTCTTCTTTAAATGAGAATAACTTGGTTTATTAGTGGTATTTTGAAAAATTTGTACCCTCCAAATTGTATAGAACTGAATAAGCTTTCCATTGATACTAAATTTGCCTAAAATGGACACCTGGTGTAGAAGGTACGACAATTTAATGTTTTGGCAGTGTCATTTTAGTCAGTGGCGCATCGCACCGTAAGCCAAAGATACGTATATCAATCTCCAGTGTCTCTCTGCAACTCCACCGAATTGCGGTGAATTTTAAGGTCATAAACAAGTGGCAACACGATGTCTCCGCATAGCGCTGTAGGCCCAAGTCAGGAAATTTTTATGAAAATTAAAAGACGCATCTAGCTGGGCATTTGGGTTATCTTCCAACCCCTATATATACTCCAAATACACGGAACTAAGCCATTATTTCACCAAAACATACTCTTTTTCATCAAAATCCTTAGAAGAACACATTAGGTTTTTCATAGAAGATTTACGTTTAAGAAAATTCTACCATCAAATTCCCAGAATCTCTCCATCAATCTTGACTAAATCAAGAACTAAGGTATGCATTTGTTCATTGATGGATTACTTTCATCCATAAAGTCCAAGAACCTTATTTTAAACTATGTGCCATCTTTTTTATGTTTTAATTTGATTGTCGATATTATTTATGTGTTGAATGATGTCAAGATAGACTCTTTATGGGTTTGTATGAAACTAGGATGGCATGTTAGTTGAAATATATGAACTTTGAGTGATTTGGGTGGTTGAATTCATGAATAAACCTATGCCCAAAGTGGTGCATTCACGGTGTTTAATAAAATACCTAAGAGCCTAGAAGTGATGTATTTTAGCTAAATATAACATAAAAGAGAAACCCATGCTCTATTCCTTATTACTCAACATGAATTCCATGCAAATTGTCATGTATTGTTTTTGTACTATGGAATACTCATGAAATTAGAACCATGCAAGTATGTACATGTTATGTGAAGTATCTTCCATGTTCAAGAATATGATAACCATGAGTAGAATGAAATCCCCTACTTATGATATTGTAAATTGTGGATTCTATTCTTACGATCAAGTCAGTTATAAATATTAGTTTCTTTTCATCGAGTCCTGGGGGTACTTATACCCAAAAAATATAGTTGTATGCCTAGATTCATGTCATGTTTTCATGATACTCTCATTCAAGCAATGATCTATAGAAATCAGCTAGTCATGTGACTCAGGAAAACCTAATAATCTCAGTGCTCAGTAACCTCAGCAGCATCAGTATTCAAAGTTAATCTCAGTAACTTCAGTACTCTCAATTAGTCCTCAAAACTTAGTACATTCTTTCAGTCATCGAAATCCAGTAAACTCAGTTTAGTTAATCAGTTAAGTTCAGCTAATCAGTTCAGTGTCCGTCAGTTAGGAGTAGGATTCATCACCAAGTGAACCCAAGGATGGACACTCACCTACCATAGTCAGATGGTGAGATTCCTAGAAGAAATCCTTGTGTTCCAGAACTACGTAGCCAATGTAGGTTGAGATGTACCCACCCATAGGGCTAATGCATCACTTTTCTATTTACCTGATAGTAGGGAAAATAGAATGAGCTCTTAAAAATAAAATAGGGTTACTCAGATGTTGTCTCTACCCATGGCACGGTATTGATAGCCTTCCAATCTAGGAAAAGATTGGACCCCACCAGTTCAGTTCTGGGGCATTTTAGTTAGATAATTACCTCTCACTGTCTCAATTTTAGTCTCACTCTCAGTTTCAGTTATTGAATCAGATAGTTCTTCAGAATATTAGGACTTTTAGGTATAGTCAACTTAGATAAAATACAGAACTCAGTTAGTTCCACCATATTAAGGAATATAAGATACAGTCACTCATGTTATCATTATTACCAATTCTCTAAACTCATATTACCATTATCGATCTTTATGACTGTCAGATACGGTTAAGAATTTTACTTCCTCATATTCATGGCTGCTAGATACAATGAATCAAATTAATACCTTGTAATAAGACTGTCAGATAAAGTCGACTAGACTAGTCCTTCATAATTAGGACTATCATACACAATTATTCATCTATTAGTAACCTATCACTAGTCCCTCAGTATTTAGTAATACAGTGTCAGTTCCTTACTTATTAGTTATTTATATACTAAGTATTAATTTTCAGGACTGTTAGACACAGTCAAACAGACCATTTCTTCATAATACAAACTGCCAAAATAGTCATTCATCTATGTAGTACCTCAGTGTTAGTAAAGTCATGATGTCAGTATTCATTCTTAGTTGTTAATATGTTCACGAGTTTAGTTATAGTTTCTAATGTATGTATGTATTCTCAAATTCATATCAGTCAGCATTGTTCATGCATATAACCCTTTGTATTTAGTCTATCTCACTCGTATACTCAGTAAATTCAGTCGTACTGACATAATTGTGATATGGTTCTTTCTCTTATGTTACACCATAGGTTTAGAGGCACGAGCTCTTGATCAACTGTAGATTCTAGTATCAGTAGTCAGAGTTAGAAATAAGTCCTTATATTTTTAGGACATAATGTTTTCATTACTACTTTAGTTTTCAGTTTATTTCAGTAAATGGAGTTAGTTGGGGATATGTCCCATCAACTTCTTATTCAGACAGTTTAGAGGGCTGCTAGACTATAGCATGTCGGATAGTTATTTCAAATTTGATTTAATATTGTTATTTCATTTTCAAATATTGTTCTTATTAGATGTTTATTCAATTGAACTTTATGGCCATTCAGTACATGTTTCCATATTTTTATGTTATACTATGCACTACATAGGTACAAATATCAGTCATGGGTTAGCTTTTTGTCCTTTGTTGTCATAAACACTGTGTAACATTCTGGTTAAGAAAATTGGGGTGTTACAAACTTGGTATCAGAGCCTAAGGTTTAATAGTGTCCAAGAAAGTTTGAAAGCCACATTTAGTAGAGTCTTGTACATACGTGTGTTACGCACCCCAATTATGTGCAGGAGGATATGAGATGTTTTAGGAACAGTTTTCCTTCGTTCATGTCTAAGATCGTGCTATAGCAATGTTCTCTAAGGAACCCATGCAGATTCACATAATGCTCCCCTCATGTCAACTTTACCTTACTTCTAAGGTAATGGAAATAGTGAAGCTCAAGTCCTTAAGATAGGGCTTTCTCAGACAGTATCCCTTTGTTCCCTTATATTCCAAAGTTGTACGGATCTTATTCATGATCATGAGAACATATTCTCGAACCCAGATTTAGATATGCCATCTTATCCCTTCTCAGAATCCTATGACAATATAAAACTAGAATTTTAAGCATGAACTCAGGATTTAACAGTGGTAGAATTGGGATAGTATCATCCAGTTTGATCGGATTAAGTATTCATAGGGATAGTTATGCCAGAATGAATTAGTACGCTTGAACTATGAGTTAGAAATTTAAGTTTATTGACTTGAAATTAATCATGGAGGTGAGAATGTGATATTAGTAGTATGTGAGGGAACAAAGCTGGGTAATTGGCTTAGTAAGGGAAGCATGTGTTTGACGAAGTGTAAGAATGTGATTAAGATTACAGTTCAGTTCAGAGAATAGATTAGTGTTCACAGGCTTATGATGATGACTTTAAGCTAAGGGCAAGATAATAGATCAAGTAACCCAGTCAGGCTCTTAGATAACAGTAGTAGCATCGGTATGTACAGAAAAGTAGTTAGGGAAGACGATTCATAATCCATCCTTATCGTAGCATAAAGCTTCATACTTTAACATGCATAGTGCCTATGCATTTTTCATGTCTCAGATTCGATGAAAACAACTTATGTTCACATGTCTCCCCTAGAATCATGTGTGATTTCAGTTCCCAGCATAGAAAGTTTAGTTCCATCTTAGTTAGTGTTATGAATCATGTTCCACGAACTCAAAAATTCCAAACTCAGGTCATGCAGCTCATGTCTCATGTACACGTTACATGGTCCCTAGTATATTAATCTTCCATGACTCAAACTACGCCCCCACTAATCAGATAAGTCGAGGCTGTGTTATGTATATCCTTAGTCTAGACCTTTTTAGTAAATTTATGCCACAGACATTCCATTGCTCAAGTTTCATTCATGTGTCAAATTCAGTCAGTATCCATTCATGCTTCAGCTCCTTCTAATTTAATCCTTCAGTAATCTCTCATTGTGGAACAATTTATTGTTGAGCAGTCACTTAGATGGGGGAGAGTTAATGTTCCATGTTAAGGGTAGACTGTTGCATATAGGTTTTATATGAGGGTGTAGATACAAAGATAGGCTTGAATATCTTGTTAATATACAAGAAAAGGGCTAGTAAGAGGTAGTAATTAGAGTTTGGGAAAGTTCAGAGTATGAAAGAGTATTCAGATACTTGACTTTTGTCAGACTTTATTATGCGACTATCATTACTTATTTGTCATCTCAGTCACAGTTTCAGTACTTAACACTCAATAATTATTGTTCAATCTTAGAATTAAGCACTGAAGTATAAGTTTAAACCTTGGTTTTAGTATTTAGTTATCAGGACCCAAGATTTAGTTCTAGTATGAATCCCAGTTACAGCCTTAACTTATAGTGTCAGCTTCAAATCAGTATTCAACTCAGAAATTTAGTGCTCTTTTAAACTTGCTTTACCATAGCATAAAGTTATTAGCTACTCAGTTATAGGTATTTCTATACCTCAGTCTATGGAATGTTTCCAAATCATGCAATACTCTTGGTCCTGCATTTTTTAAATAGTATAGCTTTCATGAAATACATGATCAGTTACCTCATGTTACTCAGTTAGTCCCTTCTCATATGCATATTAATTTATGGCCTCAGCCCAACTATTCAGATTAAGTACAATTCAGTCTTGCTTACCCAACATTTAGTTGCCAGTTACTCAGTTAATCAGATAAGTTAGTATGTCTATGCATTCATGCATCACACTTCAGTTTTAGACCTCAAATAATCAGTCATGATTTTGTTCCTATGTGCCTTAAGCATCGCTTCAACTTTCTTAATATTTTAGAAAGGTCAGACCAGCATCCTTCAAAGGACATAGTTTCCTAAGGGGGAGATACACTACAACCCCCTAACTTTTATAATTTAAACATGCCAATTTTTCTGTGAATCTGTCTTGGAGAAATTATTACTTACGAGCCAACACTCTTACTTCAAAAATCAATAGTAATCCATGTACTAAATGTCTTATTTTAGTTCATGTATCACGTTCCAGACTAGGTTATGTTCTTATGTACTCGCTCATGCATATTCAGTAATTAATTTTAGAATCATCAGTATTTTTGGTTTAAGGTAACAGTTTTGTTTTAGCTTACTCATTTTCATGTGTAAATTTCAGTACCAAACTTCGTATCCTATTTCATTCTCAGTTTTTAGTTCAAACTTGGTACCTTTACCATTGCATATACTGTAGCATGTTCATGAGTCAGTTCCATCATATATTCACACATCAGATATGCATAATCATATTATCAGTACTTCCAGTAACACATTCATGTATCATGTCAGCCATATAATCATACATCAGATATGCATAGATTCAGCTTATCAATTTTTGCATCACATATGCATTCTCATATGAGAAACTTAGTTCATCAGAACACTCAGTCCTTCATTCATGAATCAATTACCCTTGCATAAAATATGCATGTTCAATATGATATGCTTAGTTTTAAGTCAAGTCAGTCATGAACCCAGGTTTCAATAGTGTATTTCTTATACGTACTCCAGTTTATCTTTTCTCCCCTCTCAGTCAGTCTCATTCGAGGATGAATATTCCCAAGGGGGAGATATTGTAATACCCCGTATATTTCTAAGCTAGAAAATAAACTATTATTCCTACACATGAAACCTCCTATCCTGTTATTTATATTTGAATACATGAATTAGGATGAGTATTATAGAGATAATAGAGCTTATGATGTGTTAAGCATGTTCATAATAGTCACTTAGAGTAAGCCAAGCTAAGAACTTTTGAATCCACCAAATTTTTTTGTGTGATTTCCTATAAATCATATTAGAACGAGAATAATTTTTTATAGGTGGTATTTTTGCAGATTTATACCCTTAAAATTGTAGAGAATTGAATCATCTTTCCGGCGATACCAAATTTTCCTAAAATGGACACTCGGTGAAGAAGATATGGCGATTTAAAGTTTCAGTAGTGTCATTTCAGTCAGTGGAACTTTGCACCGTAAGACAAAATGACATTTGTCAATTTCAAGTGTCTCTCCACAATTCTACCATGCCACGGTGAGTTTCCAGGTCATAAACAAGTGACAACGCAATGTCTCTGCATTGTGTCAGGGCCTAAATTGGGAAATTTTCATAGAAATTAAAAGACGCATCTAAAGGGGCATTTGGGTCATCTTCCCACCCCTAAATATATTTCATAAACATGGAATTAAGCCATTATTTCACCAAACAAACTCTTTTTCATCAAAATCCTCTCAAGAACACATTAGGGTTTTTCATAGAAGATTCAATTTCAAGCAAATTCTACTATCAAATTCTAAGAATCTCGACATCAATCTTCACTAAATCAAGAACTAAGGTATGTGTGTGTTAATTCATGGACTCCTTTCGTCCATGAAGTCCAAGAACCCTATTTTAAGCTATATGCCATGATTTTTATATTTTTATTTGATTGTTGAGCTTATTTATGTGTTGAATGATTTCAAGATAGAATCATTATGGGTTTGTATAAAACTAGGATGGCATGTTAGTTAAAATATATGAACTTTGGGTGATTTGGGTGGTCGAATTCATAAATAAAACTATACCCAATATGGTGCATGCACGGTGTTTGATAAAATATATAAGAGCCTAGAAATCGTGTATTTTAGCTAAATAGAACTGAAAAGATAACCCCATGCTCTATCCCTTATGGCTCAACATGAATTCTATTCAAATTGTCATGTATTATTATTGTACTATGGAATGCCAATGAAATTAGAACCATGCAAGTATGTACATGTTATATGCAGTATCTTCCATATTCAAGAATATGAAAACCATTCGTAGTATGAAATCCCCTACTTATGATATTAGAAATTGTGGATTCTATTCTTACGATCAGGTCAATCATGTGTGTTAGTTTATTTCTATCGAGTCCTGGGGGTACTTGTTCTAAAAAAATAGATTTGTATGCCTAGAGCCATGTCATTTTCTCATGATACTCTCATTCAAGCCGTGATCTATAGAAATCAGTCAGTCATGTGACTCAGGAAAAACCAGTAATCTTAGTAACCTAGTAATCTCAGTAATCTCAGTACCCAGTAACCTCAACAACCTCAGTATTCACAATTAATCTTAGTAACTTTAGTACTCTCCATTAGTCTTTAAAACTCAGTACATTATGTCAGTCATAGAAATCTAGTAAACTCTGTTTAGCTCCATTAAATAATCCCACTAACATCAGTTAAGTTAATCAGTTCAGTTCAGTTAATTAGTTCGGTATCTTTCAGTTGGGAGTAGGATTCAGCATCGAGTAAACGCAAGGATGGGGACTCATCTACAACAGTCAGAGAGTGAGACTCCTAGAAGTAATCTTTCCATTCTAGAACTACGTAGCCAGTGTAGGTTGAGATGTCCCTACCCATAGGGCTAATGCATCTCTTTTGAGTTTACCTAATAGTAGGGCAGACAGAATGAGATCCCTAAAATAAAATAGGGTTACTCACATGTTGCCTCTACCCATGGAACAATATTGATACCATTCCACCAGGGAAAAAATTAGACCCCACCAGTTCAGTTCTGGGGTATGTCGATTAGATGTTTACCTCCAACAGTCTTTGTTTTAGTAATTAACTTAGATAGTTCTTTAGAATATTAGAACTGTTAGATACAGTCAACTATGATACAATACAAAACTCAACTAGTTCTACCATATTCAGGATTGTAAGATACAATCACTAATATTATTATTATTACCAGTTCTTTGAACTTATATTACCAACATCCATCTTCATGACTATCAGATATGGTTAAGCATTTCAGTTCTTCATATTCATGGCTGCCAGATACAGTCAATCAGATTAATACTTTATAATTAGATTGTCAGATATAGTCGACCATACCAGTCCTTCATAATCAAGACTATCATACATAGTTATTCATGTATCAGTAACATAACATTAGTCCTTCATTATTTAGTAATACAGTGTCAGTTTCTTACTTATTAGGGATTTATATACTCAATATTCAATTTCAAGACTATTGGACATAGTTAAATAGACCAGTTCTTCATAATTTGAACAGTCAAAATAGTCATTCATCTATGCAGTACGTGATATTGGGAGTATTTATACACCTAAGCACCATAATTTATCCATATTTTAGCTATGTTTAGAGAAAAAAGTGCCTAGTTTCTTATATTTTTACTCTACTTCTATGTAATTGAGTTAACCGACATTATTAGCATGATTTTAGAAATTAATAAAGTAGATGAAGAAATTATGGGAATATGGAATGCGGATGGCATATGACAAATGAGAGAGTAGCAACCTGGACCAAATGTGGAGCCTAGAAACTACAATCTAGACCAATTGTGGTGCCTAGAAACTATGTCCAAGACCAGTTTGTCATTTATAATTAGTTCAGGGACCTAGAAAGCAATTAGGAGAGAAAATATTATTAAAAGGCTTAATGTTGTATTTTTATTGAGGATTCAATTATTCTGTATTTTTTTGGAGAGAGTAGAGCAGGGCGGCTTAGCTAAGAGAAAAATGTTTATTTTGCTCTTGCTCTTAGTATTTGCACACCAAGATCATCTTCTAGGTTTTGGTATGATAAATATTTCTATTGTGATTTTCATTTTATTCATAAGTAGATAAGTTTATTAGTTAGGGTTATGGAATCCTTGTAGCATGCAATTTATTACTTTGGGTTTTGAATTCATTATGCATTGATTTGTTTACATCATACTCTCTTCTTTTATCTTGAATTCTCGTGGTTGCAAACATAGAGGATATACCTTAAAATACAACTTGTTCAAAAGAAAGGTTTTTGTTCAGAAAGAAGAGTAGTGACAAGAAAATAGGATTACCAACCCCTATTTCATATGTTAATGCCTTAGAAAGATTAACTACTTGGAGATTTCATATTGTTTTTGGTAAACGCAATTGATTCGAGAGAACTAGAGTGAATTAGTCCTTGATTGTTGAAAAACATTAGGATTATGTTATTAAATACAATACGTTTCTTTCTAAGAATGATACATATATGAATTCGTAAAGCCTAGAGTTAGAAAGTATTGAAAACTACAAGGTGGACATAACCCTTGCTTGCAATTTCTCTGAATCTGAATACTACCACACTTATTTCCTTTTGTTAAACTGAAACAATTAATTTGTGAACTGAATCAAATCTCCTATATTTATTTTATGGAAATGAGCGATTAAAAGTCAACTAATCTACATATAACTTAATCAACACCATATTTCTTATGGGATTAAACCCCAACATAGTTGGGTTATATATTTGACAATGACCGCTTACTCTCTCGTAACAGAGGTGTAGTTTGGGCGTATCAGTACCTCAGTGTCAGTAAAGTCATGATTTAATTATTCAGACTCAGTAGTCAATATCATCACGAGTTCAGTTATAGTTTCTTATATATGTATGTATTCTTACATTAGTATTAGTCAGCATCGTTTATGCATATAACCCTTTGCATTTAGCCTACCTTACTCGTATACTCAATATATTCAGTCGTACTGATGCATTTGCACTATAGTACTTTCTCTTATGTTACACTATAGGTTTAGAGGCACGAGCTCTAGATCAGTAGCAGATTCCAGTATCAGCAGTTAAAGTTAGAAGTAAGTCCTCATATTTTGAGGACACGATGATTTCATTACTACTTCAGTTTTAAGTTTATTTCAGTAGTTGGAGTTAGTTGGGGATATATCCCGTCAACTCTTTATTCAGATAGTTTAGAGGCTTTCTAGACTATAGCATGTCAGACAGTTATTTCAGATTTGGTTTGGTATTGTTATACTATTTTCAGATATTGTTCTTATTAGATGTTTATTCAGTTGAATCTTAAAGCCATTCAGTACATGTTTCTGCATTTTTATGTTATATTATATAGTATATAGAAACAGATATCAGTCATGGGTTAGCTTGTTGTCCTTCGAGGTCATAAGCACTGTGTAGCATTTTGGTTCAGAAAATTGTGGTGTTCCAGATATATGAGTTGGTTGAGGGTAAGAATAATCCAGTAGTGATTGATGATGGCAGTGGCATTTGAAATTGTATTAGCACTGGTGGTAGTCATGGCAGTGGATATAATTAGAATAATAGAGGTGGTAGATTTTGTAGCATCTGACAATAGTGGTTGGTCGCAATAGTAGCTATGATAGTGGAAGCGGTCGGTGGTGGTGGTTGATAATGGTGACTGGTGGTCATTGTGGTTGATGGTTGTGGTATGTAGTTGTTGAAATGGTAGTGGTGGTAAAGGTGGTGTTTGGTAATTATGGATAGAGTGGTGGTGAATATTATCCAACATAAGAATATTTCTTAATGATTTTAAGACTTGGTTTCAGATTTGAATAATTAAGACCTATTCAGAGCTAAAATCAAAATAAAAAATAAATGCACTTAATGGTTTGAAGAATGAAACATTCAGATTCAGACATTCATTAAGTGCAAATAAATGAGGCTTAAGGTGTCAAGACTAGTCGGAAGGGTGAACGTTTAGAACCTACAATGGCATTGTAGTTATGGGACTTTGAGATTTCTTTTAAAGGTCTCAGCCTAACTGACGAGTGAACCTTCATCTGTGAGTCGTCTCAATGCTAAATACTACTCCCAAGTGAATGACACTGGTAGTTGAAATGTTCAATAATTGTAATTTTCTAAAGACTAAAAATAAATGCATTATATGAGAGCATTCAAAACATGTAAACTGGAGGATATAATACTCATAAGTATATATATGAAATCCTAGGTCATCGAGTGTTCATAACCCATCCTTTTTTAAGAATGCAACTATCATGACAATTCCATAAATGGAGTGAATTAAGAAATTTAATATCTCAATTCCAACAATTATGGATTTTATAAAATAATCAAGTTTATAATTTTGAACAAGTAGTGGTACTGATCATTTACATTTAACATAATTCAATGAGATCAAAGAATTGAAATATCAAAAAATTCATAACATTTATGAACCCTAAGCTCAGAGAAAGAAACTAAACTGAGAAAATGAGTTAATTTTGAGACTCAATAGTTGAAGTGATACTAATTGATAAAATCCCACATACTTGAAGATGTAAACCCTAAACAAACCTCTGGAATTGGAAGTTTGAAGAAGATGAATCCTAGTTGCACTGAAGAGGAGAAATACCCTCTTTGTTTCTCTATGATGCTAGTTATTGAGTGTTTTCTGAGTAATGATGGATTATGGTATTATTAATATTAATTATCAGATTTGGAGTGACATAAATGATATAGTTTGGATATTAAAAGAGTGGGTATAGACTGCAAAGACCCTCATAAAATGTAATGAAAAATGTGCAAAATTGAGTCGCATAGACCATCCCATGATCGTGGAACCCACCTATAATCGTGGGTTGTGCTTTTGGTTTTGAGTCTTAATTTTGGCTCTAAAATCAACAAGATGAGCCTTGGTATGATTGTGGGACCCACCTAGGATGGTATCTATGTTTGTAGGTTTTTGGTTCCAACTGGATTAACTTTAAAAGCGAAGATCGTAGCTAAGATCCTAGTTCCTAACCATAGTTGTGGTTCCTTTTTTGGTTGGAAGGTATAAATGTCAACTTTCAGATGCTTGGTACTATTTTGATCAGACAAGAGAATTTTACAGTAGTACAATCTCACTAATATCATAACTACGCTGATAGGTTCTCACTGCTGAACAATGTTTCACTAAGGTAAAATTGGATGAGTTTGAATGATAATTCGAATATCTATCATTTAGTTTGTCTTGAGATCAAGAATACTTTATAATTTATGAGGTGTGAATGTTTGAAGTTAATTGTAGAAAGATTCTTTACATGAAATGAATCAGTTAGAAATATTCCCACTTGGCTATGTGATAGGAGTTACTTGGGGCCTTAATACATTCCTAAATTTTACATGTACTTGAATTTTCGTTCAATGTTTACTTGGAATTTAATTCGACCTAAATAACTTTTAATTTGACCAAAACTACTAAGTTAGAATCTATTGTTCATTTCTTGGTCCTAAAATATTTAATACAATATATCTCGCTTTGGGTCATTCATCCACGAATGAAAACTAATAAGCTAAAATGTTAGACATAGAGCTGAAATTTAAACATTGAATTTATAAGTGTTGAATGTTGACATGATAACTAAGCCAATAATTGAAATATAGACTAAACTGTACTCATGAATTCATGCTATGACATAAGAATAACTGGGTGACCTGAAATAAATAGAATTAATTAAGGAAAAACTATTACCTTATGCTTGAACTAGGTTCTAAAAGAAAATATAGGGGAACTTGGTTATTATGTCTTCCTCTGCTTCTGAAGTATCTCTCTCGACCAAGTGATTTTGCGAAAGAACCTTAACTAAAGTGACCTACTTATTTTCCAACTTATGGACTTAAATATCAAAGATCTCAACTGGGACCTCACACTCTCTAAGGGAACAATTGATGTAGGATCACTAATGTATTTCTTTAACAAGGGAACATGGAAGATCACATGCATTGATGTTAACTTTATAGGAAACTCTAAATCATAGGCTACATTACCAAAGTAACCCATAGTCTTATAAAGGACAACATAGAAATAACAAAGATTTCTCCTTTTAACAAATCTCTTTGCCGCTTTCATGAGTGAAACTTTCAAATAAACAAAATCGCCAATAGCATACTCAAGTGTCCTTTTGCTCACATCTGTATAAGACTTTTGATGACTTTGAGCTATTTCATCCTTACTCTAATCAGTTGAAATTTCTCCATACCTTCACATACTGAATCTGTCCCGGCCTAATTTTTGAGTCATGATGGTACCTACGTTATTCCCTAGTAGGCGACCTAAACTGTAGCCTGAAGCTTAAATTAATGGTCTAATTTTGTCAAAAAATAGCATAAATATTGGAAACATATAAGTAAGATCTTATAAGCAATACAAAAAGGAATAATAATAATACTACAAAAGATAAATAAGAGAAATACAAATATCCCATGAACTAGTAGTGTCGGTAAAAGAGCCAGTAACAAAATAATATATTATTGTAATAGTGAGATATACGCTATTCTTGAATAATGAAATACTAAACAAAGTAGAAGAAGGAGAAAAAGCCAACTCCGACTTCGAGAGCTCACCTTGTCTCCAAACTTTAATCAGCATGATCATATGCCAACGATGGCAACCAGTACTCGAATCTGCAACAAGAAGGTACGAAAATGTAGTATGAATGCTAAAGCCACAGGTACTCAGTAGGAATCATAGACCGACTGAGGTAAATAATAATATAAGTATAGTAAAAATGCAAGATAAATAAGATAAGTCAAGACAAGAGGGCTAACCTGGAATAATGCTCCAATACTACAAATATATAACTGAAGTGATAATATTACTGATCCCCATGATCCAGTAAGTGCTGAAAAGTAAATAAACCAAGTGGGTCCCCATCAGTACAGAGAGTGCAATGAAGGAGAAGTAATAACCAAAAATTATACTAAGTAATCGTATATCAAAATCATAATAGTAAATCCTTTCAAACCTTAAATATATCATAAATAACATCTCAACACTGGATTAAATTGAAATGCATATCAGTATCTTCTGTCAAACTTGAACCGATACTTATATCATTAATTGTTGGACTTGAAGTAAAACTCATATCATCAATCACAAGACTTGACCCCAAACTAGAACCATCTCCCACGTACTAATCTATCATAAGTATCATGTATCCAACCTCTTGAAGCATCCAAATATAAAATTTAAAGGCTATACCATGCCTATAAAATCTATAAGGAGCTAGTGACTATCGTGACTTAAGGTGGTCCAGAGGGCCCCACTTCTAATCATCAAAATCCATTCTAAAGAAAAATAAAACTCAGACTAGGATAAGGTAGCTAATTTTACTATTATACATTAATTAACAGACATTTGGTCATAAGATTGCAATTATACCTAAAGAATGAGTAACTAAGTCAGTTATGCCAAATTTACGATTACTTAATAGGCTAAATAATTTAGTTTATACTAATTTTGCCTCGAAAACCTAATTTCAAACACATATCCTGAACACTATTATAAATATACCACAATTTAGACTAATTTAAAAGAAAGGTAAACATAGCCTACCTGGATGCCAAAGAAAGCTAGATAAAATAAGTTGAATTGGTGATTTTCCCTTCTGATACGAGAATAATAACACTATCCATATTTTATTTTCTTGCTTCAGGTCTAATATCATGTAAAAATTCCATGTAGGGCCTACTTATGGAATCAAACTTTTGAAATCATCAACACGTCCCTCTATGCTTAAGGAATATTTACCCTTAAGAATGGGTAAATTCTAAGCTTGAATGGTACTAAACTCAACCCACCATTAACAAAGGGATTTTGGAAAATAATTGATAAATTCACCAAAAAAAAATGAAAACTTAATAAGAATTTGGAGAAGAAATGAGTAATTCATGATCACAAACACCCCAAAATCACTGATTAATGTTTCTCCCAAGTTTCTACACTCCCTATGGTTTTTCAGGAAGATTCTCTATATGAACATGCCTCCCATGATGAATTCAGAGCAACTTTCACCACCCTAGCTCATTCTGTAGCAGCCCAGAATGAATTACCAGTTGGCGTTTTGGCCAACCTAATGGGCAATACTGTTGCAGCCAGGATTCGAGACTTTATCCGAATAAACCCTCTATCTTTTACCAGGTCAAAGTTAGATGAGAGTCATATGAATTTATTGATCAGGTGCAGAAGGTTACAAATATTATGAAGGTTAATGCCAGTAAGAGTACCAAGTTAGCTTCTTCCATCTTGAAGTGAGGGAAGCGAAGGTTTCAAATTTATAAATATGAAGTAGGGCAACATAATAGTACAAGGGTATTCTCTCAAGTTTACTCAATTAGCTAGATACACACCTCATTTGGTAGCAGATAGTAGATCTAAGATATGTATGTTTGTGTCTAGCATGTCTAATAGTATGGTCAAGGAGTGTAGGACCACAATGTTGATTAAGGAAATGGATATATCTAGGATCATAGTCCATTATCAGTAGATAAAGATGGCTAAGAATAGGGAGAATGAGAGGGAGAACAAGAGAGCGAAAATAGGTATTTCAACTACACTTATCCTAAGTCAAAGAGCGGGAATCATTCTTAGTTCTGCCCAAAATTCTTAGTCCAAGCTCCGTCCTCAGCTAGTGCTCCCGTTCAAAAATTCTGGGATGTCAATAGAGATAGTGCATCTGGCCCTAAACCCCAGGGTAGTGTTAGTAGTGCCCGAAAAAATCCTCTCTACTAGAAGTATGGCAGAAATGATTAGTGTGTCTGCAAAGCTGGAAAGGACGCATGATTTGGATATGGGAAGCCAGGCCACAGAGTCAGACAGTTTCCTCAGGTAGGTTTGTAGAGTCAGCATAACTATCCCTTAGCTAAGTTCGGTTGCCCGAATCAGCTGGGTGTTCTTTCCAGTTCCACAAGTGGTAAACACCCGAATAGATACTATGCACTTTAGTTCAGATAGGATAAGAAAAGTTCTCGTAATATGGTCACTGGTATGTAACAAAATTATGATTTGCATGTTTATGCTTTGCTAGACCCAGGAGATTCTTCATCCTACATTACTCTTTATATACCTGTTGACTTTGGAGTCAATCTCAAAATCCTAGCGGAGCCTATCTCAATCTCAAACCTAGTGGGTAAATCTATCATAGCTCAGCGGGCATACAGGAACTTTCCAGTTATGGTAATTCAGAAAGTCACTTCAATAGACTTAGTCGAATTAGATATGACAAATTGTGATGTCATTCTCGCTATAGATTGGCTACTTTCCTACTATGCCTTAGTTGACTGCAGAAATAGAATTGTCCAATTTCAGTCACCGAATGAGCCCGTCCTAGAGTGGAGGGGTAGTACTTAGTACTCAAGGGTCATCTTGTTTCCTAACTTAGGGAAAGGAAAATGATATCTAAGGGATGTGTATACCATCTTATCCAAGTCCAAGACTCTATAATAGAAACCCCTACTCTTTTGTCAGTATCAGTAGCATGTGAATTCGCATATGTGTTTCCCAAAGATCTTCTTGGAGTTCCTCCTGAAAGGGAAATTGACTTTGGAATAGACCTTCTTCCAGATACTCAACCCATATCTATTCCGCCCTACAGAATATCTCCAGCAGAACTCAAAGATTTAAAGGAACAGTTGAAGGATATCCTAGATAAGTGATTCATCATACCCAGTGTATCCCTATGGGGTGCACCAGTTTTATTCATGTGTAAGGAAGACGATTCTCTCAGAATGTTTATTGACTACCATTAGCGAAATAAACCCAAGGTCAAGAATAAGTATCCACTTACCAGAATTGGTGACTTATTTGACCAACTTTGGGGTGCCAGTTACTTTTCTAAGATAGACTAAAGATCAAGCTATCATCAGCTCAGAGTCAGGTGAACTTTACCACAAGTCTCTCCATGAGGAGAGGTGCTTTGACCTCAAGATATCTTTTTAAGCAACATACTTTACTTTATATTTTCATTGGGGAGGGACCTTAACTCCAAACCATATCATGGGCAAGGTACTTTACCCTCAAGCCATATCAACCAGCAGTTGTTGACATTTGTTACTTTACTCTCTTTTCTATGCAGCAACACATATTCAATACAACATTCAAGGACTTTGGTCATTTTGCCAATTTCAACACTATTCAAAACCTCATGGTCATCATTGAGCCCTCATTGCTACACTATTTCAATAAGCTAATGCCTTCATTATAATCAGCAAGGAATTAATTTTATTGTCCTTAAGAACTTCAGAAGACATTTACATTTCAATAGCATTCTTATGCCATACATTAGTTCAATACACCATTCAAGTTTATCATCATATTATATTAAGGGACTTCACTCTCTTATTAGCCACTAGCTCAACAAGATTATTAATTACATATTACATGGCTAAAAATACTCTTATCACAACATTTTTCAAACATTTATACCCATTAGGTCATTGCCCTAGTTCAACACACCATCAATAATTGACTAGATAATTCACTTAAATATTTTCATAAACACCTTTCGCGCATACTGATGACAAGGTCATTTTCATGGTAGAAATCACCAAGACTGGGGTTAATCAAGACTCATATTAAATGACATACAAAGAGTACCCACATATGAAATCTACCATGAAATACATGTATCAACACAAGTATATAAAAACAACATCTTCTTTCATTACCCTGTTGTAAAAACCATTTACATTTGATTCAAAACTACTATGTACACTTGCTAATTCAAATGAGAAATACATGGGTTTAAGTTATTTGAAGATTAGAAAAGATACATGCTTTAAACAACTTGATTCACAAACAATATGTACTCTTCTTTCATGCCACAAGATGAACACCTACAAACCCTAGACTCCAATCTTGTTTCTAAGAGCCTTTAAAGTGTTTAGGATGTTTATGTCTTGCAAATGATGACTTGGGAGGCTTCCAAGACTTACATATTTTAAGTACTTAGGGTTTTAGGAAAGGGAAATGACCAAAAGGTCCTTATTTAAAAGATAAAAAATACACACGTGTAGGTGTACGACTCCCCCCTCATGATTTATTTGGCAATCATAACCTAAGGTACGAGTTGTACCCTAATTCGTACCCTAGACTATTACGAGATAAACCATACTGTATGCGTATTAAATGGGACCTTTGATTCATAACCGTAGGTTCTGACTCATCCCCTATGTTTTAAGATCAATTCGTGACCAAAATAGTCTACTTTTAGGTTAGGTTTCCCCCTATATGGTTGAGTTGTTTACGATTTATATTCATGGTTATGACGAAGGGATGACCTTGGCATATGGACAACAATATATTAACCTAACGTAATCCCTATATTACTAAAGAAGAGTTCATGGTGAGTACGATTCGTGACCTATGGTATGACTCAAGTACCCCCAATCGTATCCACTCTAGAGACATCAAAGAGGTTGTTGTCTTCCTCAAATGTTTAATTCTATGTGCTTTAACTCTCTTACACTTATATAGGTAAGTATAGATACAAGTTAAAACCCTAATATGCACCTAAGAAATCTTTAAACAAGTTTTAAACAACACACAACAAGGAGACAACACAACACTCATATCATGATCCTTGCCATCCAACCAAATATTTTCCATGGTCATATTCTCAGGTGTTTCATTATTGCTAATGGTATGATATGTATGTTATCATCTCATATGCCTTTATTTATCTATGTACAGTGGTGTTGCAGCTTATTTTCAGGTTTTCCCTTTTCTCCTTAATTACCTTATGTTATTTTGTATCATATAATATTTATTTCATGATTTAGCTCAGTCAGCCGATGATGCCTACTGAGTAGCATGATTTTGGTACTCATACTATATTTTTGTACCTTTTGGGTGTAGATTCAAGTACTAGTTGTCGCTACTGACTTGACGTTCATGTAGAGTTAATTTTTAACATTAGGTGATCTCTTGGAGTAAGAGATGCCCTTTTTTTTCTATTTTATCTATATCTAGTCTTTTATCTTCGAGGCAGATTATATTTTACTATCTAGTACTCATAGTTCTTTTATCGTAGCTCTTGTACCAAAATTACTGAGTCTTGGGATGCTTGTTGGTTTCTATCTATTTAAAGGACCTTACTGTGTTATTGCTATTTAAATTTTTAATTGTTAATTTTCAGATTTGGGCCATTTTCCACAAAGGTATTCAACTACATCTGGTTAAGGGCTATTGTTCAATTTACCTACTAGTATGATGGAGTAGGTGCCATCATAACTCATAAATTGGGTCGTGACATCATGATAGCACCTACTTTAACCTGCTAGTAGATAAGCCAAACCGTAGCCTAAAATGACATGTAATGAGCTAGTTAGTGGAAAATAGAATAAATATCAAAATTACGCAAAAACAAGCCATAAAATACAAGGTTGATAACACAACTAAAGATAAATAATGAAAACACAAGAAATATCCCTTGACCTAGTAAGTTTGTTACAAGAGCCTCTACAAAAATAATAAGTGCACTAAGAGTATCAAATGTGTAATAGGCTCGAATAGAAAGACCATCAAAATAGGAGGAGGGAAAGTCAGCTATGACTCTAAAACCTCACCTTATCTCAAAACTATGACCGTCACTAGTACAAGAAACAACAACAGTAGATAGTATTCATTTTTGCATCAGGAAAAGATGCAAAAGTGTAGTATAAGTACTAAAATAATGGGTACCTAGTAGGCATCATTGGCCGACTGAGCTAATTCCTAATAAAAGTACAATAAGATGCGAGATAACAATCTAAATTTAGGAAAAAATGCAAACCTGGAATAGTGCTCCAAATACCAAAAGTAAAATCAAGTAAATAATATCAAAAATAACATGACTAACCATTTCCAAACTGGGACACTATAAGCCCAGAAAATAAAGGAATGAATACATAACCCAATCGCGCCCGCATAAGTCTAGTGGATACAATTATAAAGGACATATTACCAGTAATGTTCATGAACTATTCAAATCTCTAAATTACAATAGTGTATACTCCCATACAATAAACACCAAACTTGAACCAGTACCATAACCATGTTAAGTAATCCTTCAATGCCAGACTCAAACAAAAAAAGGGCCTCACATATCGAACTTGAATTGTAAAATAATATCATTAATACAAGACCCAAATCAGAATGAGTATTTTCATAGATATTTTACTCGAATATGTCTTGACATTATAAATTTTGAATTGAAATTGATCTTAACATGAAACCTTAGTCATAGGGTAGTCAAAGTCAAAAAAATTTGACATTCTTCTTGGGATCAAGAATATAAATAGGATGACAAAAAAGGTTGCCTAAGTCTACATTGAACTAATTATCATTTTGACATAAAGTGTGTCAGAGGGACCTACTTCTAATGTCCAAGGCATAGTCTAAGGAAATTTCTACCCCCAAACTAAACAAAGGTCCCAAATTGTAACTATAAGATGCTACTTAAGTCTCATTAATTCCTAATGTGTCAATTATACCCGAAGAACAGGTGGTTAAATCAAATCTGCCTAAATATGACTCCTTAACCAACTAAATAATCCAAGTTTCACTAAATATACATCCAAGTAAAAAGTTCACAATCCAATGCTTGCATAATAGCATACAAATACAATAATTAAGCTCAATCTAAAAGGAGTTTAACCCTAGACTACCTTGGGGCAAAAGAATGCCTAATATAGTATGCTAAATTGGAGATTTTCCCTTTTGAGAAGCCTTCGGATGATACCACACTATTCAAATAGTGATCTATATATTAATACGAGATTAATGATACCCATATAGTATTTTAATTCATTGGTTATAAAATTAAGTAAAAATTTCATGAGGGAGTCACTCGCGAAATCATACATTCAAAACTATCAACACGTCCCCCTATGCTCAAGGATAATTTACCCTTAAGAATATGTATAATATAAGCTCAAACGACACTCAATTTAACCCATCAAATAACTAGATATTTATGACAAAATCAAAGCATTAAATCAGGAATTAGATGATAACATAAAAGAATTACAGTGAGAAAATGACTTTCTCAAGATCACCAACATCCTACGATTACATATAAATTAATATCCCATTTTAATATTTCTATTGTCTTAGGGATCATGGAACTTGTAACATCCTAGTTTTTTTTTTGAACCAGAATGATACACAGTGCTCATGACCCCAAAGGACCACAAGATAATCCATGACTGATATCTATACCTGTATACTGCATAATATACAGAAAATGTAGAAACATGAACATGAAAGGCCATAATGTTTGAACCGAATAAACGTCTTATAACAAAATATCTAAAAACGTTATAACAATACGAAAAAATATCAGAAATACTGGAAATATCGAGATTTGAATATCTAATCTAACATCTAGTCTGAAAGCCTTTAACTGAACTGAATAAGGATTTGAGGGAACATGTCTCAAACTAACTCCATCTAGCAACTAAATAGTAAATGTAGCAATAATCATATCGTCCTCAAATGAGAAGGACTCAATGAAAACTCTGAACACTGAAATAATACTATAGATCTGGAGGTCGTGCCTCTAAACTTATGGTCTAACATAAGAGAAAAGACCATAGCACAAATACGTCAGTATATCTGAATATACTGAGTATACACGTGAGGTAGGCTAAATGCAAAGGGTTATATGCATGAACAATGCTGACAAATATGAACGTGAGAAAACATACATGCATACATAATTGTTACTGAACTCATGGAGATACTGATTATTGAGTCTGGATACTAACAACATGAGTGTACTGATACTGAGATACTAAATAGATGAATGACTATTTCTGACAGTTTGAATTATGAAAAACTGGTCTGGTCAACTGTGTCTGACAGTCCTGAAGCTGAATACTAATATCATGAATTCTGATAACTGATATGACTGATATATGAGTTTAGAAAATGGATATAAGTGATATAACTGTGATGATCGTCCTAACCGATGTAACTGATACTGAGCGACTGTATTTGACAGTCTAAGTTCTGATGGAACTATTTGTGTTCTAGTTTATATTGAGTAACAAAATTTGAGATCAGTCCTATCTAGTGGGTGATCTTTAAATCTGATGATTCTTATATTGTTTAACTATATTTGAGATCGGTCATGTCTAATGGGTGATCTTGAAGTCTATTTATAATAATAAGGATTAATTATCTCTAACAGTACTGAATCTGTACTACTGAACTAAGTTGATTGTCTCTGACAGTCCTGAATTTGTAACTGAAACTGTGGGATGTATTCATCAAACCGACTGTAACAAGCTAAGCTGACTGGGGTCCAATCTCTGTCCTGAATAGAAGGGTGGAAGCACTGTGCCACCAGTAAAGACATCCGTTGTGGAGTCAGTCCTAATCTAGCGGGTGACTTATAGGATTAACCCTATACATATAAATATGCTAATGGGTGACCCCTGAGTATGTCACTCTTATCTAATAGGTGATGTCTTGTACCTACACTGTAAACGTAGTTTTGGCACATAGGGATTACTTCTACAGATCTCAGTCCTAATCTAGCAGGTTAACCCAAATCCCTAGGCACTACTCCCATCTGGAAGACACTAAACTGAATAACTAGGCTGAACTAAATAACTTAACTGGATTAATTTGCTAAACTAATACTGATTAACTGAATTTATACTAGTGGTATTGTTCAGCGGAGCTAAGACTAAGTTTACTGGATTCTAATGACAGATGAAATATAATGATTTCTGAGGATTGATTAAGAGAACTGCAGTTATTGAGACTTACTATGATTACTTAGGTTACAGAGCACAGAGATTACTTAGAATACTTACCTACTGAGATTACTGAGTTTTCATAAGTCACATGACTAGCTGATTTCTATAGATCCTGGATTGACTGAGATTATTATGAAAACATGACATGGCTCTAGGCACCCCACTATATTTTTTGGGTACGAATACCCCCAAGACTCGATGGGAGAAAACTAACACAATATGACTGACCACAATTCACATTGTCATAAGGAGGGGATAATATACTTCATGTAGTTCTTCAACATCTTAAGCATGGTAGGGAGTGCATGGATATATTTCATGTACATATAGTATATCTTCATTATCATACATTCTTTATACCACAACAATAGCAACACATCAATAGCATCAAATTTTTATTGAAGTATATAGCTAACATGGACTTGTCATTTAGATATCATAGAACCATGTAAACATGAATTTCTAGCATCCTAAGCCTTTTATCAAACACCTTGCATACATAATATTGAGAATAGGTGTACTTTAAAAAGTTAGAAATCTTGAATCGCCCAAATTCATAGGTTTCCACCAAACCTATTAAAATGATTCATGAAAAACACGTTAACACACAACCTTGAATCCAAACAACAATCATTAACATAAATATAGTCATAAAACAACAAGGAAATCATAATTTATAATTTAAAACATGATTCTTGAGCTCCATGGATGAAAAGGACCCATGGATGAACACTGTGCATATTTTAGAAAGGAAACCTTGATAATTTGTTGTTGAGTTCTTGGATTGGGAAACTTAATTCTTTATTATCTTGGAATAAGGCTTGAATCTTGATTTTGAGAGATGTGTTTGATAGAACCCTAATCTTACGGTTGAGAGTATAAGAGAGAGCTTTTTGAGATGTTTTAACTAATGAAAGTGGAAGATAATATGTTCCTTGAGTGTTATAAGTCGTGGGAAGTGAATGAAAAAGACCAATACCCTTATGAAATAAATTCCCAGTTGTTGAAAATCATAGCTGATGACATTTGTGACAAGGCATCAAAAATGTGGCAAGCTAGCATGAATGTCGTCACGCAGAAGCTGGTTTCTTCTTAAGGCTGATGACCTTTGTGATAGGGCATCACAAATGTGATAAGCTACCATGAATTTCGTCACATAGAAGATGGATTCTGCCTAAGGCTAACGACCTTCGTGATAGGGCATCATAAATATGGGAAGCAACCACGAATGTGGTCACACAGAAGCTGGATTCTGCCTAAGGCTGATGACCTTCGTGATAGGGCATCACAAATGTGGTAAACTACCACGAATGTCGTCACACTGTTTCCATCCTGATATGCTGGAGTAAAGTAGGAATAACTTTTTTCTCTAATGTCGGATTTAGACGAAATTAGTATCATTGGAAAGATAATTCAATTATCTATCTTTTGATAGGTCATGAGATCAAAAATTCCATGTGTAATAAGAGATATTCTCATTTGAATTTGACTATACCAATTTTCTTCTCAAGAATTCAATTGTTAAGGAGTGTTTTGATTCGTCTGATTGCTGGGAGTTTTTTGAATCCTTATTATACATTTAAACTACTCATAAAATTATAAAAGAACCATGATGTACTATGCATAACCTTCGTTCATGGCTCTAATATTGGTTTGGAATTTTTCGGGGTATACAATATCTCCCCCTTGGGAATATTCATCCTCGAATGATATAAGCTGAGATCAGAGAAAAGGCAACTTACATGAATATATTGCATGAATTAATGATAATGATTTCATGGCTAACATGACTGAAAATTAAGCATATCATACTGTACATGGATATCTGATGGATGGGTAGCTGATTTATGAATGTAGGACTGAGCGTTCTGATGAACTAAGTTTCTCAAATGAGAATGCATATCTGATGCATAATTGATAAAATGAATCCATGCACATTTGATGCATGACTATATGACTGACATGATATGTGAATACATGATTAAAAGTACTGATAAGCTGACCATGCATATCTGATGTGTGAATACATAATTGAACTAACTTATGAACATGCGACTAAACATGCAATGGTAAAGGAACTAAGATTGAACTGAAAAATAAGAACATGACTAATTCTGCTACGTGACATATGGACTAAAAAATATGAACTAAACTAAATATCTGAATACTTGATTTACAGCTGAGGTATAACTCAAAAGTCAACTTATGAGTACTTTCTATTCTAGATTGAATTTGTTATGCAAGGAGAAATTAAAGGATCTAAGGCATGAGAACGTTAAGAAAAAGTAGGTTATCTCCCCCTTGGGACGCTATGTGCCGCTAAGAATGCTTACCTTACGGAGATACTAGGTGATGCACAGGGCATCTACGAACTAGATCATAACTAAACTTTGGGAGGCTGAAACTAAGGAATGATGCATGAGATGAACTGAACTTTCAACTAATAGGAGGTTCTATCTTTAAATTGTTACATTCTCTGAGATTTTGGATAGCATAAATAGATGAAAGGAGGAAAAAACAAGCTATTAAAATCGGACTGCTCGATTGCTAAACTAACTTGTTTACTTTAGTAGCTAACTCATACTGAAATTTATGCTCGAATAAGAGAAAGAGATCTAACAATGCATTCTATGAACATAAAATACTAGTAACATACCCTAATCTAAGTCAGGGAAACTTTCTAGATTAGGACGGATCTAGAGTGCATAAAGTCTATTCTAACGCTGACCACTATTTGTACCTTGCTGACAGAACTCCTTACCCCTCTATGCTAGAACTCTGCACTCTCACATTCTGTGGCCTGGCATATCATATCCAAAGCATACATCACTGCCTGCCATATTTGCACCTAGATGATTGTTACTATACTCTTCGCAAAGCGGATAAGTAAGATCTTTATTTTTTACTACCCTAGGCCTCAGAGCCTGGCGCTCCATCATAACGGCCATTTTTTGACATAGGTAGGGGTACACTAGCTGAGGATAAAGATGGGACTAAAAATTTATGACTATGCTGAAAACGGTTACCACCCTGTGACTTGGGCTGAGCAAAGCTGAAACTACCTGTCTATGCTCTTTTACTCTGTCTCTCTCTTGTCCTAATATTCTGCTCCTCTATCTCTTGATTATGTGTCATAAGTCTAGCTAAATCATACCACTATTCAATATGGTAGATCTACACTCATTTACCACACCATCATTCACCCCTGACACGATCTTACTCATCTTACCTCTACCATCTGCAAACACATGAGGGGTATATCTGGCTAATTGAGTAAACTTATTAGAATACTCCTTTACCATCATACTACCCTGTCTGAGGTTGATGAACTTTTAGGCATTGCAGAGGCAAACTCCTCCAACTTTATAGGGACTGCATCATCTAACCTTTCTTACTTCCACTACTTGTACCAAGTATGACCGACATCCTATAATAGTTATGCAGTTAACTCAGCACTATGAATAGTAGTAACCCCCATAATTTATGTCACCTTCTGAACCTAATATAGGAATTCCTGTGGGTCCTCATCTTTCTTAGACCCTATAAAGGAGGAAGATTTATTCGGGTTAAGTCCTAAATTCTAGCTGCAGCTGAATTGGCCATCGGGTTGGCTAGAACGATAGCTTGTCATTTATTCTGGGCAGTGACTAACTGAGCAAGAGTGGTGAATGCGGCCCTAAACTCCGCATAAGAAACATGATCTCCCAAAGGTTCTTCAGGCTGAGGGGCTGACTGATTATCGTTTCTTCTTTTAGGAAGCATGTCTGTAGAAGAAATGAAGATGTGGATTAGACTGAGATTACTCTCACTGGAACGACATGAATACTTAAAGAAGAGAAACTATTGCTACAAAATCTCATATCCTTCTGCACATAGGTGTGGTGCACAACACACGTATGTACAAGACTCTACTAGATACGGCTTTTAGACTTCCTAGGACTCTATTGAACCTTAGGCTCTGATACCAAGTTTGTAACACCCTAATTTTTTTCTGAACGGAAATGCTACACGGTACTCATGACCCTGAAGGACCACAAGCTAGCTTATGACTGATATCTACACTTGTATACTATATAATATACATAAAATCAAGAAACACCCAATAGGAGATTGGGGAACCAAATTTAGGCAAAACATCTCTACCTCACCGACCTTGAACCACCCAATAGGAGTTCTACACCTCATACCATACAAGACCTTAAAAAGAGCCATCCTAATTCTAGAGTGGTGGTTGTTGTTATAAGAATACTTCACAAGAGGTAAATGCTCAGACCAACTACCATCATAGTTTATCACATAAGCATGAAGCATGTCCCCCAAGTTCTGAATAGTCCTTTCTGGTTGCCCATCTGATTGTGGGTGGAAAGTAGTAATCAGACTAACCTTAGTCCCCAACCCATTATGAAACTACCACTAAAAATAAGATGTAAACTGCGTACCACAATCTGTGATGAATAAAATAGGATCCCATGAAACTTCACAATCATATGATGATATAACCTTGCATAATCCTCCTCCGAGAAGTTAGTCCTCACTACCAAGAAGTGAGTGATCTTTTTTATTCTATCCATAATGACCCATACTGAATCAAATTAATTTCAAAAATAAGGAAAACCGGTAACATAATCCATGCTAATCACTTCCCACTACCACTCTGTCAACTAAGTTTCTTGATACAAACTCTCGGGCCTCATATGCTCAGCCTTTACTTGTTGACACACCATGTATTTAGCCATAAAGTTATCTACATCCTTCTTTATATTTTTCCACCAGTACATCTCCTTGCGTTCATGATATAATTTTGTAGGGTCAGGGCAAAACACATAGTGCAACTCATGTACCTTAGCTAAGATCCTCTCTCGCAAACCTTCAATGTGGGGAACACATAAAATCCCTTAGTACAGCAAAGCACCATCACCACTAATCTTAAAGGCCATCATTTTCTACCCACCAGCATAACCCTTGATCCATATCAACATAGAATCTAACATTTGTTTTTTTTTTAATTTCAACACCAAAAGATGACTATGCTATTTTCAGAATGAACACACCACCATCCTCACAGTCTAAAAGGTGAACTTCAAGGTTTGCCAAATAGTGAATATCCTTTACCAACTCTCACTTCTCGTTATCCATATGAGCTAGACTCCTATTGGATAACCTTCTCAATGAATCAACAACTAAATTAGCTTTACTTGGATGGGAGTGAAGACTCATTTCATAATCATTAAGAAGCCCAATCTATTTCTTTTGTCTTAGGTGTTGCACCCAAGCATACATGCAAGTGTATGTGGTCTCACCAAGTAGTAAAGTATTCATTAAAAATCCAAGTATCGATCCCACAAGGACTTGTGTTGAGAAATACCTAATTCAAATTCAACTATTGAGATTAAAGTGGTGCAATGTAACCAAAATAGTATTAAAAGTTTGTAAACTAAAAGTAGAATAAAGTAATAAGGAAAAGTATAGACTTTGGACAAGAAATGGATAAAAACCCAGGGTTAAGATAAAAACCCAGGGTTAAGGCACTATGAACAATCATATTATGCTATTGAACTTCATTCATTGGATTCGTTATCTTGGTTGTTGATTCATAAGGTTTATCACATAATCATGGTCTCCCGACCTCTAATCATCTACCTAACTAGACATTATAACTACATCATAAAGCGGGGTTGTAATAATCAAATATGATACAAGAACCTATCATTCTACATGCACAAAAAACAAGGCTTCTAGGTATATCCCTAATAAGAACCTTACTCTATTAATCCCTACATTCAATCTTTCTATTCCCACTCTCGAGTTTACAAGGTCAACAATATATGTATTCTATGGGTCGCAAATCCTTAAAATAGTGATAGAAGGATAAACAAACAACCAAATATGATAAAAGATCAAAAAAATCATTCCAAAGAAAAAGTAAACATATTTTTAGCCTTAAACCCTAAAAGAGGGCTTTTAGCCACTAATGGACATAGTCGTAATCACAATCATGGAAAACATGTTCAAATCTATAAAAAAACTAAAGTAAGGATAGAAAAACCTTAATTAAAGTGTTTTTCATCCTCTATCTAGGTTTCGAAGTCATTAAAGGTGTATAACAATAAGTACAAGAGTTCTAGGTTGTAACTGATTATATGATGATCAAATATTATAGGAAATATTATCCAAGGAAAATTGTTTGGAAAATAGGAGGAGGTTCTCAGGTTTGGAAGAAGATGCTAAAAGTGAGGGATCTTATAGATCATATCATAAATTGGAGGCTCAGAGGAGGGAATACTCATATATGGTATGATAATTGGAGTAGCATAGGGTATTCATACTCAGTAATGCAAGACAGTAAGGAATGGGATGATAGGTACAAACAAGTCAAAGATTTTGTAGTTAATGGCCACTGGAATGGGGATGTGTTAGCAAATTTATTCATAGAGGATATTGTGGATCATATAAAGAAAAAGGGAAAACTACCTCAGCGAACAGGACAAGACTATACTAGAATATGGAGCATAGAGACAAGAAACAATTTATTATAAAATCAGCTTGGCAGTATGTAAGGCATAAGGAAAACACCATTGATTTTTATAAGTAGTTTTAGATAAAGAGATTGCCTTATGGAGAGGTAAAATTCCAGTAGATTATACTATCCGAAGATGGGGAGTAGAGGTCCATCAAGATGTTGGTGTTGCCAAAACCCAACATAAGAGGCTATGTCTCATGTATTGTTGAGATCACAAATCGATAACAGGACTTGGTCCTATTTCTCTTGTTTTGCAGGTATACACATACAAGGGATGAGCCTAAGAAATACCATTTGTGTTTGGTGGGAAGCTACAATCAAGGCAAGGTAAAAATCATAAAACAAAGCATTTACAGGAACATAATATGGGAGTTGTGGAGGAGATGAAATTCTCTTAAACATATGGCAAAGGAATTGCAGTGTATAGATTTATTTTTAATGTGACTAGGCATCTAAGAATGTTGCTTAAAGTTAGAAACCCAGCATTGGAGTTTCTGTATGAATGACCTGATATCTTAAAGTAGTTCTATAAATTGAAGCCTAAATTTCCTCTATACCAATTCTATGGGAGGTACCAACACAGGGTTGGGTAAAATATAATACTAATGGAGTATCGAAAGAAAATCCAGGAAGAAGTTCATGGGCATTCTATTGAAGAGACACAAATGGAAATCTATTATATGCAGAAAGAGTAGCTATAGAGGACACTATTTCTATGAATACAGAGGTAAAGGCCATTCTACAAGCAGCAAAGACACAACAATAGCACACACCAGAAGAAGGTAATCATTCAAACTGAGTCATTACTCATCAAAAAATTATTGTCAAAGAAATGGAAAATGCCATGGGAAATAGCAGAAAATATCATACATATATGGCATCTAATAGTAAAAAAACAAGTGCCCATACAACACATTTATAGAGAGGGCAATCAATTAGCAGATCATTCGGCTAATAATGCATTGGAGCAGTAGTTCACATTCAAAGGTTTTGGTCAACTACCAATTGAAGCTAAAAGGATTCTAAACAATGATAAATAGTAACGTTCATACATAAGAATTGTAGTAGTCAAGAACATTGGTAAGGCTAATGTAACGGAATATTCATTCTACTAATTTATAATAAGATCACCTACCCAAAAAGAAAAAGAGAATATATTCCCTATTTACACCAGCCAACAAAAAAGCTTTCTCAGTAGATTTAGGGCTCACTTGGTCAGATTTTCAATGCATACGGCTGAAGAAATTAGTCACATCCAATCACCTGTGGGTCCGAGCATCTCTCAATCTCCATCCTTTTTATAACTACAAATCCAAATCGATACAAGTAGTGGTAAGGTCAGGTCAACAAGTTAAAGTTAGTAACTAAAGAAGGACACATGGATGCAAAATCAACTCTCATTGGACAAGACCCAAAGGTGTAGCACCAAAAATCATTGAGTACTTCATTACTCCGAGAAACACATCTAAAATGGTTTAAAGAGCATCAATGTATGCATTGATGTTGGATTTAAGGTTAAGTAAGACACAGAGGATGACTTACTCTTGCAAGCTAGACAAGAAATTGAGCTCATCCATTCAAGGTTTAATGTTTATCACCAACAAAACAAGAAGCTTGAAGACTTGATAAAGAAAAGAAACCATGGAATGACTGGTTGAGGCGGTGGAAGATTTCTTAGAGTGGAGCTGCACTTAGCTCATTTTAGAAAGCCTACTCCCTCTTTTATTACTTTCTTGGATAGATCGGGTCGAAGTAGTTAGGCTTATATATGTTCTACTGATGTTGTATTTTATTGGATGGGTCCATTCATTGTGGACTGAGTTAAATTATTTATAAAATTACAAATAAATCCATAAAAAACAATTTATAGGACAAGATTTTTTGTCGTCGGTGAAATAAGGGATGCATCGCAGGGGTCATTTAAATAAGTTGGGGATCACGCCATGGTTTCACCAAGATATTACACTATTTTAGTCCCCTTATGAAGCATCCTATGAATATCATGATCCCACCACCCTCGTCAAGGTCCTAATGTGCTGATGACATTAAACGTCTTAATTTTACATCAAGTCAAGTTTTGTGCTTCCGTTGATTTATTCCTAGCTTTGTGGTGTTATTTACACTAGAATTACAGATTCTATATCATTCATATATAATAATAATAAACTCACAAAACATCCTATAACATCAAACATCATGGATTGGAGCTTAAAAAACACAATAATCATAATAAACTCACAAACCTATAACATATTGTTTTGACTCTTGGTTTGATTGTATTGACCTTTGAACATTATAATAAAGTTATTACATGCATAATTACACAATAATACCATTAAACACAATAGAATGCATCGCAATCGACTGGACAAACACCTAGCTCAAGCTAGTAAAACTAGTTTTCTCATTTGAACTCTAAGAAACCAAATTAAGTGCAAATTGTTTGGAAGACACTATAAAAAAATTATTCACATACCTAAATACATAAATGCTCACTAATATCATCATTAATACCCTAAGAAAATGAGAAGTCCTAAAAACATGGCTAAATAAGCTAGGATAACCACACTAGGGCGCATAAATCCACCTCAGATCACATCCCCAAACTTAAAGCCTTGTTTGTCCTAAAAAAACTCTTTACTCTAAATATCATAAGATGAGGTAACTCTACACTTCTACTACAAGGAATAAACTCAGGATAGTACTACAATGACCCCAAAAAATACAAGTTTCAACACTAATAATGTTTCGAAAATAATTGAAAGTTCAAGAATGCTATTACAGGACATCCTAGACTCAAGAATTTACTCACCTAGTTGGAAAAATCTTACATATTGTTCAATCAATGACATCATACAATTAACTAAACTATCATCAAACATGTTCCTTCACAACAAGAGAGTTACCCACGAACACTCACATAAATGTTATTTATAATAGAATGGGTACAGTAATCAATTTACGCTCGCTCTCACAAGGAATTTACAAGTTACAAAAGATGAACCATATGCATTCCCTTAGTGTAGTACTCCACTAATATTAGAATGATGAACCTCAAGATTAAATAAATCTTTATGTGTCGTAATATAAGATAAGGGATGAGTAGGAACTCTTCAGGACAATAATAGTGACTATCTTCCCTAAGCGATTTCATACATCACATTATACAACTAATTCACCTTCAACAACCTAATTTCACTACTTCTATCTACCCTTATATTTTGTTTTTCCCCATCTCATAAAGCTCACTCACATACACTATGGTGGAAGTATTTTCTATGCCCAACTTATTCACTTTGAAAATATTTTATTCTTTTCATTACTCAACTTCAAACCACAACACATATCATTTTTTTGAACACCAATAGCAATTACTTGGGGCATCAATTTCACCTTTTTCTTTTTAAATTTCCAACTAATTAACTAAATCAATTTTACACTAAAGTGCTTAGGAGCTTTGGATCAAATTAAGGTCCATTAAAGAAGGAGTTAGGGAACATATGAGGATGCAAAATAAAAAGCTAAAGGATCAATGGGGTTCATAAGGATCATCCACAAGGGTTGGTCAAAGAGGGTATAAACATGGATATTAAATAAATGCCTATATCATCTCCTAAACCCACACTCTTTATTTACTTTGCACACACACCAGATAAGTTCTAGCATCAATTCCACATGGAATATACAAAAACATCACACATATATTATAACTCATCAAATTTTAAGCCCCAAATGCTGCATGGTTCTTATGAATCCGAAGGACCATAAGCAAACCAAGGACTAATATTTGTAATTGGGCACTGAATAATATACTATAAAATTGCAAAAAACTGGCAGAACCTTGCCATATGGTTCAATAATTAAATAAAACTAATAAAAGTATAATAATACCCAAATGAAAACAACTATCTGAAAATGCTCTAGTCTGAAAAAGCCTATATATTTTCTGAATTAGGAGTTGATGGGAAAATCCCCCAACTAACTTTATCTAGTGAAATGCTAAATCTAAAGTAATAATAAAATAAGAAACATTCTCAAATTATAAGGACCCACTGCTAAGTCTACTACTATTGGCTGAATCTGAACTGCTAAGGGTGCTTTAGATCCCATGCTTCTGATCCTATAGTATAAGACACCATAGTTCAAGATAAAAGTATGCGTCAGTATGTGAGAATGTATTGGTAAGCTATATGAGGTAAGGCTGAATGCAAGGGTATTCATGCATTAACAATATTGATTAAATATCGTGAGACTACTGAATGAGGATACATGCATGAGTACATAAACTATAACTAAAATCATAGTAACACTGAATACTGAATACTAGTAATAGGGTTTCTGGGGTTTGAGTCTACTAATACTGATATCTGATTGACAGAAGCTACGATCATTCCTACCTAGTGGGTGATCTTTGAATCTGCTTATAATGAAAATAATTAACTTCATTTGAGATTAGTCCTATCTAGTGGTTGATATCTTGATCGATGGAAATGTCTAAGTTCTTTACTGATCTGAGTTACTGTATCTGACAGTCATGATTTCCATAATAATGATCAAAGTTCTATTCTGAAGACTAAGACTGAAACTGAGACTATAGTAAGTAGTCATCTAACCGACATGTCCTAAATCAGAACTAGTGGGGTCCAACCTGTAACCCCATGCAATGGGTAAAGAAAACACTTGCATAGTCATTCCTAATCTTGTGAGTGACTCTTGAGATCAGTTTTGTACTAGCGGGTAATCCCTGAGTATACAAGCCCTATCTAATGGGTGATATCTCATACCCTACATTGGGTATGTATTTCTAGAACTTAGGGATTGCTTCTAGGGATCTCATCCCTATCTATCGGGTAAGCCCTCATCCCTCGGCTCGCTTGGTGATGAGTCCTACTCCTAGCTGAATGACACTAAACTTCTACTTCATAATAGGCTTGACTGAGTTGTTATTGATCGTTATGCTTAACTGAACTAAACTGAGTTACCGAGTTCCATTAACTAACGAAATTCTATCAAATTTTATTAACTTACTGAATGTTTCTATGTTCTGAATTAATTTACTGAACTAGACCTGACTGATACTAAGATTACTGAGTTTACCTAAGTTCTATAACTGACTAAGTTTTACTGATTGGGGCATGACTGATGTTATCTTAAAAACAAACACTGGCTATAGACAATCTGCTAAATTACCTGGTATATATACCCATAGGACTTGATAGCATAAATAAGAATAAAACATGGAAATTATTGAACAATATGACAACATTATTTCATGCACAATACCATCAACAAAGCATCTCTTCAAGCACTTGAAGTCATAAACTTGCACATGAACAGGAATGCATACTAATGTCTCATAATTCATTTAATGAAGTATCAGGCATTAACTTGTACATACATGGGGACTACATGTTTACATGATATAATGGCACTGCTTCATTCATATAGGCATTTAATCAAACATATGGGAACCATGCTTTGGATATACAATAATTACCATATCTAAGTATCATGGCAATATTAAAAAACCTATAACTTGAAGGGTTTATCTTGAACATTCTGCAATTCATCATATGTAAGGTTCCAACTTTGAAACTCATAATCTAAACTTGAATAAAAACCTAACAATCGCATAAACATGAATTTCAATTCACATAAATCATGAAAACTCATAAAAATATAATCTTTGAATTTAGAAAATGATTCTTGAACTTCATGGGTGGAAGGGACCCATGAATCAACATCTAACATATCTGGAAATCTAGATTCTTGAATTTCTTGAAGATTTTTGGAGAGATTCTTGAAATTCCTTTTTAAACTTAGAGGCTAGGGTTTTCTATCTTTTAGAAAGAGCAGTCTTTTCTTGAGAGATGTGAGTGAACATTGAGATAATAGGTCTTTTAGGTGTTTAATGTCATGTATTGGCTGATTTGGGATTTTAGGAATTTACCAAACAACACCTGAAATTAAATAAACAGAATCTTAAAATCCTAATTTCTTATGCTGGGGTGACGCAGTGAAATCATGCTAGCTTACTGGATTTTGACGATTGCCATTTTGGCAGACTCCGCAATGTGCTAAAGTACTAGGTAGTACACTGTCTTACTAAAATAGCTCTAACTCTTCACCCGAGTGTTGGACTTAGGAAAATTTAGTATCGATGGAAAGCTTATTCCATTTCTCACATGACCAAAAGTCAAAATATTGAAATACTATATCTAATAAAAAGGTATTCATCTATGAAGCAAGATCTTTGATGTTCTAGGGATGATTCAAAGCTAGGTAGAAGTATGGGGTATTACACATACGACACATGCTTAACTCAAGTAGGATTATCATAGACTCTTGCCTAAACAATTATATGAATTCAAATTAAACAAACAAGTATAAGAGTCACAATCATGAGTCTGGGAGTATCAGAAGTAGTAAATCACACAATCAACATACTTTTACAACCAAAACACTTGCATCATGTAATCAAATAAAGTAGAAATAAGAACATCCCACTTATTACTAACACAAAAATATTAAAATCACCCTAAATATGAGAATTTTCCATATCCCATACTTAAAAATCTACTTTGTATCCATAGTATACTTTAAAAGTAGAGATAGAAATACTCTTTGGGGCCTCTAGGCCTTGCTACATCTTTTACACCTCAAGATGGTTCGAGGACCCCACACTTATTCTTCTCCATGCTCCTTAGCTTAGGTTTTCTGGTACTCAGACTTCCCATCAACCTATGACTCAACAAAAACACAAACTAGTGAAGTAAAAACTAAAAATACTTAAAATAAAATATAACTTGGGCTGCCTCCCAAGCAGTGCCTGATTTAGTGTCGAGGCACGACCCATATTAACTTTTTCCTTCACCTTAAGGATATGAATTTTTACCCTAATATCACATCTATCTCTTTGATTCTCTCTTAGGGTTTTAGTTATAGATGAAAAAAATTGAGCAATGGGTGGTCTATGGTAAACCACTCAGCCTTGATGTGAAGTATGTTTTTACGGTGCTTATGTTGTGCAAACTTGGGAACATATGATTCTTGTTTATTATCTTTACCCTCTTCCACTATTGCAGATGATTCTGTAGACAAAAAATTATTGAAACATAATGTACAAAAAAAGATTTGAATGAGGCCCAACCAATACCACTTTAAAATTTAAACTATCCACAACACCCTCACTTTTTTTCACCTTCTCGATTTTAATTTCAAAAGAAAGATTAGAAATGAATGGCTGAAATTCTTTTGTTTGTACCACAAACTAGCTAGTATCCTCCTCATATTTGTCTTAACATTTGTGGACAAGGTGGTGGTGGTATCTCCTTAAACTGCTCAAGAACTTTAGTTTTTGAGTACTCAAAGTTTCTCGAATTATTAACAACTTTGTCTGCAACTAGTTGGGGAGTCAACTTTGCATCTACCTCCTTAGATGTTTTTAAAGCATTGCCCACAAACATAACTAAATTAGGATTAGCACCATAAATATCTACAGACTGATAGATATTATCATAAACAACACACCAATATGTGGTCTTCTCCATCGGTCAGAAACAAGTAGCTACCCTCTAATGGCTTTCTTCAAAATCTAGACAAATATACTCTTGGCCACGTCCTCCACAAAAACAACAAGAATAATCATTCCTCGAAAACCATCTATCCCAGGCTGCCATTTTAAGAACTGAGAAAATAGAAAATAACAGGAAGTAAAACTACTAAACTATGTACAATTCAATATAGCTAAAATAAAAATAAGATAGTTGCCTAATATCATGTCCCCAGTAACGGTGCAAGAACTAGTTGCACCCAAGGGCATACATAAGTGTATGTGGTCTCACCAAGTGCTAAAGTGTCCCCAGTAGAAGCCAAGTATCGATCCCAAAAGGACTTGTGTTGGCTACTACCTAATTCAAGTTCAACTATTGAGATTAAAGTGGTGCAATGTAAGCAACAAAGTCATGAAATTTTATAATCTAAAGTAATGCAGAAAAGTAAAGTCATTGGACAAGCAAATTGATGAAAACCAAGGGTTAAGTTACTATAAACAATCATACTACGCTATTGAACTTCTTTTGTTAGATTACTTATATTGGTTAGTGATTCATAGGGTTTATCACATGATCATGGTCTCCCGACCTCTAATCGTCTACCTAAATGTATATTACAACTACATCATTGAGCGGGGATCTAATAATCTAATAAGATGCACGAAGATATCATCCTAAATGTGAAGCAAACAATGCTTCTAGGTATATCCCTATCCTAGATACTAATTCAAATTTCTTATTTCATAAATGAATAATAACCTTACTCTATTCATCCCCACGTTCTATCTTTCTATTACCCCACCCGAGTTCACAAGGTCGATAATATATGTATTCATAGGGTCAAATATCCTTAAAATAGTGATAAAAATGATAAACAAACAATCAAATATGATAAAAAAATCCAAAAAACATCAATTCAAAGCAATAGTAAACATGTTCTTGGCCATAACCCTAGAAAGGGGGCTTTTAGCCGCTAATGGGCATAACCGTAATCACAATCATGGAAAACATGTTAATATCCATACACAAAATAATTTAAGAATAGAAAAATTCTAATTGAAGTGTTTTCCATCCTCTATATAAGTTTCAAAGTCGTTTGATGTGTTTAACAAGTACAAGAGTCCTATTTATAGGACAACGACTTTGTCGTTGGTGAAACAAAGGATGTATCCCATGGCTCAGTTCATAGAGATGGGGGTCTATCCATGGTATCAAAGATAGGTGACACTGTTTGGGCCCCTTATAAATATTCCTATGTAGATAACGTGCCCCACCACCATTGCGAAGGTGCTACACGCGCTGGTGACATCAAATATGTCCATTTTACATAGAGTCATGTCTTGTGCTTCCGTTGATCCATTCCTAGCTTTGTGGTGTTGTTGTCACTTGATTTACAGATTTTTTATAATTTTAATATAATAACAATCAACTCACCAAGAATTATATAACATCAAACACCACAGATTAGAGATCAAAACAACATAATATCATGAACGGTGAACTAGAGACTCGAGCTAAGACTAGGCTTGCCTACGTTGATCTTTCACTTATTGTTTTGACTCTTGGCTTGATTATATTGTCCCTTGAATATTATAAACAGGGTTATAAGCTCATAATTACACAATTATACCATTAGTAACTCATTAAACACAATAGTATCCATCGCGATCGACTAGACAAACATCTTGTTAAAGCTAGTAAAACTAGTTTTCTCCTTTGAACTCCAAGTAAACAAATTATGTGCACAATTGTTTAGAAGACACCAAAATTCTCACTTATATCAACATTGACACTTTAAGAACATGAGAAGTTCTCAAAACAAGGCTAAATAAGTCAGGATAACCACGCTAAGCACATAAATCCACATCAGATTATGAGGTTAAGCTCTTTCTAAGTAAACACATATTGTAGGCTCTTATAATCGAAAACTATATCCACATGCACACCCCACAAATAGCGGCACCAGATTTGCAATGCCAGCACCATTGATAACAATTCCAAATCATGAGTGGATAATTCCTCCTGTGCACCTTTAACTGCCTAGAGGCATATGCTATCTTACCATGTTGCATAAAAACACATTGTACACAGTAAACTAGACCATAAGCCCATCAGTGTTTTAAGGCAAAGTCAAAACTAGACTCAAAGTTATCTTATCCTTCAGCTTTTCAAAACTTCCCTCACAAGCATCGGACCACAAGAACTTTAAAATTGTCTGAGTCAACTTCATCAATGTGACAACTATTAAAGAAAAAATCTCCATAAACCTCCAATAGTAGCCATCCAGCCAAAAAATCTCTAAATATCAGTTAGAGTCATGGGTCTAGGACAGTTCTTAACCACTACAACCTTTTATGGGTCTACTATAATACCTTCACTATAAATGATATGGCCCAAAAATTGATAGCGTTCAACTAGAATTCATATTTCAAAACTTTAGGATACAATAATTGCTCCTTCATTGTCTATAATAGAACATGGAGGTGATTGACATGATCCACCTCACTCTTAGAGTACACCAGAATATCGTCTATGAACACAATGACCAAACAATCCAGAAACTAATGGAAGAACCTATTCATCAAATCCATGAATGTTGTTGGGGCATTGGCCAATCCAAAAACATAACCAGAAACTTAAAATACACATACCGGGTATAGAAGGCAGTCTTAGGGATATCCACTTCCCTAATATTTAACTGATGATACCTCGATTGAAGAATTATTTTTGAGAAAAAATTATCACCTTACAACAGATTAAACCAATTATCTATTATTGAAAGAGTATATTTATTCTTTATCATAACCATATTCAAATGTCGATAATCAATATATATCCGAACAGAACCATCTTTCTTACACACAAATGGTGCACCCCATGGGGACAAACTAGAATAGATGAACCCCTTATCAAAATGATCATTTAATTTCTCATTCAACTTAGCTGGTGCAATTCTATACAAAGGAATAGAAATTAGATGAGTTGCTAGAATAAGATCAATCCTAAACTTAATCTCCCAATCACGAGGAACAATAAAAAAGTCATCGGGGAAGACCTTATGAAATTTATTTATCACCGAGATGGAATGCAAAGAAGGACCCTCCAAGTTAGAATATTTAACATAAACTAAATGATAGAGACATCCTTGGAGATTATCTCTAAGCTCTAAGATATGATATAAACCTCTACTTAGGAGATAGGGAACCACTCTCCCGCTCAACAACTAACTCATTAGGGAAATTAAAGACAACCTTACATGTCCGATAGTTTAGAGGTGCATAGTATGAGTGCAACCAATCCATACCCAATATGACATCAAAATCCACCTTATATAATTCAAACAACAGATACCATACACCTTCTAGACTATTCTTAAAATCACAAAGTCACCTAATAGGGTAAAAATAGATAAAGGATCCAAAATACACTACGAAACAAAACCAAAATTCACAACCATAAATAGAATCACATAAGAGAAAGTGGATCCAAGATCAGGTAAATAGTACACATAATGAGTAAAGAGTTTCAAAGTACCAGTCACGACATCAATTTATGTCTCTAACTCCTGATGAGTTATGAGACAATAAAGATGATTCCAAATAGTGTCGGAGCTAGATGGTGTATGATTTGGAGCCCGAGCTGAAGAAGAGGAAATAGGAACCTTGTTTTCCCCCGAACCAACCTTACCAATAGGATATTTTCTAAGCATATGCCCTGGCTAACAATAGTTGAAGAACCTATCCCTTCTTTCATCATAAAAACCTCAATGAAAGTGACCAAAGAATCTGTAAGAAAGATATGATGAAGCGGATTGAGCCTCACTAGCATGAGATTGGGTACCCTGTGCCCTAGAGTTTTTTATACTATTGAAATTCCTATCACTCGATGGCTTTGGGTAGGGACAAATAGCCATTGAGTAAGACCCAAAATGTTACCCTATTTCTTCTTGGTCTACTTACAACCATCCTTACCACTCTGCTGTTGGCCATTACCATGCTAAGAGAACCTAAACATTTTGCCCTACCATTTTCTTATCTTAGCCTATTTCTTATTTTCTTCCTCTACCTATTGTATATACACTACCATCCTGGATATATCCATATCCTCGATCAACAAGGAAAATTTATTGTCCTAAAACAATGTACAAGATAGTCTTGAAGCGAACATTCTTATTTGGGCCCTCATACTAGAAATTATCTCCAAAGCATACCTCGATAACTGATGAAACTTCAAGGAATACTTCTTGATTGACATCTTGCCCTACTTCATATTAATAAATACTTCAGCATTTTCTTCTCTTAAATTCCAAGGAATGAAGCTATCTAGAAAAGCATTAGAGAAATCTTCCAACAAAGATGACTCAACATTATCGCCCCTTGACTGTTCTTATTTATTGTACCATTATTACACCACATCCTTTAGTTGGTAGGCGGAAAACTCTATGTCCTCCATATTCGTGGTATGTATAACTCAAAATATCTTTTTCATTCCATCTAGAAAACCTTGAGGATCGTTCTCTATGTTAGAACCGATAAAAGTCAGAATTTTCATCCTCATGAACTGGAAAAACCTTATGGCATTAGAAAATGCAGTATCAGGAATAACACATTTAAATAGAGTAGCAACCAAATATGGAAACATATTAATGAATTGATTAAACTCAGTGTTTGTCACTTCTGCCTAAGGAATTTGAGATTGACTAGAGGGAACTAGTAGAACTCCAAAACAATTAAAAACTTAACCCCTAGAGTAGGTATGGATCCCATGAGTAGAGTATTCCCATCCACATTGTCCAGAGTTAGGACAGAGGAGTTTTCGTGACCATCAAATCACCATGGCATGATCATAAAAGCAAATAAATAGGAATTAGAGATGAATTCAGGACTTAGACTCCATATCTTAAAAATAGAACACACAAAAAAAAGAAATATTCCTAAATACTTTAGAGCCTTTCTCTTATGAGAGTGGCGTGCTACGAAACCTTTAAAGAGAATCTACTCGACATTGATTTGTGGAATCCTAAGTGACCATGAAACTAAGGCTTTAATACCAATATAGCATGACCCGAACCAGTGCCTAATCGAGCTGGTGAGTCAAGCCCAACTGTAAGTAAAGACCACCCCCTTAATACCCAACCATAAATACCTTACACCTGATGTTGAATAAATTTTGATCATTTAACATTACAAAATGGAAAAATCATAAATAAAATATAGTCAAATAGTGTTAGCCCAAATCTAATACAAATGCCAAGGTTGACACAAATACCGATGCTTCCTATGCCAACCTAAAGTAGTCTCACAAAGCCTCTATCAAAAATCAAAATAATATCTGGTTGGCACATGTCCCCGACCATAGGTAAGAACAAAATTCTAAGAAATAACAAAAGTATGTAAAGAAGTCCATAACATGAAATAGAACCTTTAGAAGTATGAAAGCTCACTACTTCAATCTTACACTAACATCACTACTTCAATCTTACACAAAGTTGTCCTCAAATCCAAGTTACTAAGTAGGAGAAATACTATGGGCAGTTCCTACATTGCATCAGGATAAAACTCCTGAAGATGGGTTAGATGGTAAATGCTAGCATATACTTAGGAGTAAGGATAAAATAATGCCAATATTTAAAATGAAGTAAATAACCATATACAATCACATCCATACATATATTTGTAATCCATGCTGAAAAAAAGAATTGAGTTTAGCATATATTTAAACCTTTAACTTAGGATTATGTAGCTTTACCATCATAATCAACCCACGGGCTATATAGGTCCAGTGTTACCCCCTAAATGAGCCCCAATGCATGTAGTTGTACGATAGGAGATATCATGAAGGTCGGGGATTCCCGTGTACTCTTCACTCTCAACGATATATATTCATAGGTACCCCACAAGTACAAGGTCTCTATGACCCACCCTTATGTCGGCAAACATGAGTTTCGAGTGTACGTCCATTAGACTCACACTTTATGGTAAACTATCACAACCTGCCATTATAGTCCAATTAAAACTATTATCACACGGACAAATCACCTATTCCATATGTCAATTACCAAGGCATTATATAGTGGTATGGTTATACCAATTATATCTTGGAAGTAATATCATTATTCAACACTTAGGGAATTCCCATGTACCCCACACGATTATCAATTAAACCAAAATCATGGCCACCAAGGCCTTTCCAAATCATTTAAAACCAATCAAACCAACATAAGTTCTATTACCATATTATGCAATGCAATAGTTTTACTAAAAGTCAAACAATGTGACAAAACCAATCTTATAGATATTTTAACAGAAATGTTGAGGGAATATAGTTTCTAAAACAAAAACCAAGAACAAATTGGCCATTCCCATTAATCCATATTATCAAATAAACATTATAATATGAAACACCATAGTAAAAAACATTATCCAACCATTAGTAACCAAATCCCCCAACAGAAATTTCAAAACCCAAAACATACAACTATAATACCATGAAAACGATACATAAAATATTCTTTTAGTTTGTACTAATAATGAGGGAGGAGTAACATCCCTTAGATACCAAAGTTTACAAAGAGAAAACACTTTTGTAAGCCCAAAATTAATTGTATGGAAAAAACCCTAGCATTTCTTAAACTAAGAGCCTTGAGAGTGATTTTAAAGTATTTTAATATTTCCAAGTGTGTTATGAGAGGTTACTGTGTGTTTTACTATATGGGGTATTAAGGGTATTGGGAGTGGGGAATGTCTAAAATGTCATCATCTTAAAAACAAAAAAATATTTGTTGGAGGGTACGACTCTCCCCCCTAAATTATACACACCACATATGATTACCCACCACTCATACCCCTGATAGAATGTTTGAATCAAATAATATCTATGATATGACCACAAGTATCTTTTCATATCCAATCATACGATTGGTACACATAAATCATACCTTAGGAAGCCTACAAAGGGCTTGACATACTATGAGTCATACGAGTCTATAACCTATCTCCAAAAATCATCATACATCTAGTATGGTGTCTAATCGTACCTTAGACAAAATGCAACCTAGATTACATTAGTTATCATACAAATAAGACCCCCTTAACTATACCCAAATCATGGGACTAGTAAGCACAAGTCATATGATATCCAAAATACTCAAACTTAGGAAATTTCTAAAGGCAAAACCCAAGGGTATTTTAGGGGATTTATGTTGTAATCTTGAGCAAGTGACTATATCTACTTCAGTCATAATCAATCCTAGGCAAATACTAGGATTGTGTTCCCCCTGGCTTCTCAACTTTATAGGCTTATCGTGCTTTATTGAACCAACACGATATCTTGCATGAAGAATTGATAAGTTATATACCTTCTAGAGTCTTCTGGATTAGTATAAGGATTTCACCCTTTACCTTTTGAGTCTCGGGATGCTTTGTTACTAATTTTTGTGTTGATCCCAATTAACTCTTACCTTTTAAGTCTCTAGTTATTAGATAAAATCTAACCATCTTACTTTGTTAAAACCTAGAAGAATGGATGATATTTAAACTTCCAGTTCCTATTATCTTTATTTTTTTGTAGTCATTACTCCTCTTTTTAAGTAAATAGCAATAATCTGGATAGGATCCCAATGTTTAATCATATTAAGAAAACTATTATAATGAAGATAAGGCAATACATGTATGGGTATTGGTTCAGAACTAAAACACCCTTATTTTTGGTGTTTAGAAAATTTCCTTATTTTTGAACTTGTTGGATATCATATGACTCACCATTCTAGTCTTATGGTGAGGGTGCGAGTTAGGTGACCTAGTTTTATATTGTCCAGTATTGGTGGTGTTGGGTGGTTGAGTTTCTAGAATAAGTATAACTTGGGTTGGTACAAGTCATATATGGGCTATGGACCATAGGGTTGGGTTTTTCTATACTTGTTTGATGTTTATTAACTTTACTTGGATTTAGGAATGATTGCCTCACCATTAGTTATGGAATAGGGTATGAGTGGTATAGTCCAAATCCTATGTTGGATAGTGTCAACCCCTCATGATTCTACCTAAGGTATGTTTTAAGGGTATATTTCATATCCTTGGGTACGATTGGGTCTTGGTGGTCATTTGTTGGACAGTGTTGAGGGGCTAAGGGATGCCTAGGGTACAAGTGATGAGTCCAATTGAATGATACAGTATAAGAGGTATGGTGGAGTCATACCCTCCTACAGAATTTTTATGCAGTTTAAGATGGGGTAACCTTGATATTTCCCCTCTTAACCTCTTAGGAACCACAACTTATAACCCTTTTAGGACATTATTTACTCTAATATTCTAATCATAAACACTTAAAAACTCTAGCAAATTCATGTAAAGGCTCTTGGGATAAAAAGTCTAGGGGTGATTTTTGCTGCCAATCAGCTAAAAGATGTGGTGTACAGTAGTACGGGGAATGGGATAATATAAGAAGAGAGGTTAATGAGTCCTCTTTATGGGATAGTTTCTCTAATTCTTTTCTAGATTGCATCATTCCATAGAAGTCGAGGAAAGCAAAAGAGGAGAAATTTATGTATTAAAAAAGGGGAACATTTCAGTTAAGTAATATCCCTTGATATTTCACCAGTTGTCTAGACATGCTCTGGTATTGGTATATGATATGAGGGAGAGGATGAGAAAGTTTTCTTCAAGACTATCTTAAGATTTAATTCTTGAAAGTAAGACTGCATTGCTAATCAAGGACACGGATATCTCTAGGTTAATTGTTCATATGCAATAGGTAGAGAAGGAAAAAGGGAAGCAGGTTGATATAGGGGAAATTTTGGGTAAGAAGTTTAGGTTCTCTTAGTAGGGTGATCAATAGCAAAGTGGTCGGGATGGTGGTAAGTGGTAAAAGAAGAAGTGGAAGATTTCTGGTTCTTTTACCACAGCTAATGCTCTTTAACTGAAGTAGTCGGGTGAAGCGTTCATAGGGTTGCAATAACTTTAGGGCACAAGGTGCCCAATATCATGATAGTGGGGCTTAGTCGTCCTCCGCATATCCTCTTTGCAGGTTTTATGGTTGATTACATCTGGGCTTTTGTGATAGGGGAGGGACAAGTGCTTCAAAAATGGTAAGCCAGGCCATATGTTTAGAAATTTTCTGGTTGGTGAGGTTTCTTTAAGAATGAATAAGGTTTTTGTTTCTTCTTTATCTCTCTTGCACCAAAGGGTGCTGCTTCTGTATCTATTTCTACTTTTTATACCGGCATAGGACAAAATACGTTATATTCTATTGCGTCCCAATAAGAGTCTGAGGCATCACCTGATGTCGTGACTAATATGTTATAGCTCTTTTCTGATGATGTGTATTTTTTACTTTATCTGGCGTCCTCTCTCTATTATGTGAACGTATTTGTGGCTATATATTTTTTTGGATACCGAGTTTATTTTAGATCCTTTTTTTGTTTCTTCCCTAGTAGGTGACTATGTGGCTGCGAAGAGATACTATGGGGGTTTGGTATCTGTTTGTAGTAAGAAGACTTTGGTGGATTTGTTTGAATAAGATATGGTGGACTTTGATGTCATTCTGGGGAATTATTAGTTACACTTATTCTATACATCCTTAGATTCTTGTACTAGTAAGCTCATCTTTAGGTTCTTAGTGAACCAGTTATTAGGTGGGTGGGTGGTTCCCTAGCTCCTAAGGGGAAATTTATATCATATCATAGAGCTCAAATATTAATCTCCAAAGGGTGTCTCTATTATTTTATCCGGGTTAATGACTCTAACTCTAAAATTCCTTCTTTAGATTTTGTCCCAGTAGTGAATGAGTTTCCTAAGGTTTGTTTGAATGATTTTCATAGTGTTTCTTCGGATAGGGAGATTGAGTTTGGGATTGATTTGGGTTCCAGACACTCCTCCAATATCTATTACAACATATAGAATGGCTCCAGTTGAGTTTAGGAAACTCAAAGATAAACTTAAGGTTCTTTGGGATAAGGGTTTCGTCCACCCTAGTGTGTCCTCGTGAGGTACGGCGGTGTTATTCGTGCGTAATAAGGATGTTTCTTTTCGAATCAGTATTGACTATAACAAGTTAAAAGGGTGATATTTAAGAACATGTAACATTTTCCGAGGATTGATGACTTGTTTGATTAGTTGAAAGGTTCTAAATTCTTTACAAAGATAGATCTTTGGTTTGGGTATCATTGGCATAAGATTAGGGAGGTGGATATCCCTTAAACCCCATTCCATACTCAATATAGGAGCTTTTAGTTATTGGTTATGTCATTTGGTTTGACCAATGCCCAGAGGCATTCATGGATTTGAATGATAGGGTATTTAGTCAGTTTTTGGATCAGTTTGTTATTGTATTCATTGATGCCATTTTGGTGTATTCAAAGAGTGAGGTGTATCATGCCAATCACCTTCATCTGGTGTTGCGAGCCTTGAAAGAGCAAAGGTTGTATGTCAAATTCTCAAAATGTAAGTTTCTGTTAGGCGCTGTCAGTTTTTTAGGATATATTATTTCTAGTGAGAGGATCATAATGGATCCAAAAAAGGTGATGGTTGTAAGAAGAGGCCTTAAACCATGACTCAAACCAATATTCAAAACTTTTTAGGTTTGTCTAGGTATAAAAAGAGTTTTGTAAAGAGTTTTTTTTTCAAAAATAGCTGCCCATTGACTAAGTTGACTCAGAAGAAGCTAAAGTTTTCTTGGTCGGATGCTTCTGAGGCTAGGTAGTTTTGAGAAGATGAATCATAAGCTAGTATCAGCTCTATTTTTGACTTTGCTTGAAGAAAATAAAGGGTTTGTGGTGTACAGTGATAAGTCCTGAGTGGGACTTAGTTGCATTTAGATGCAGCATGGCAAAGTGATTGCCTATGCTTCTATGCAGTTAAAGGTGCATGAGAGGAACTATCCTTCACATGATTTAGAGATTTTACTGGTGGTTTTTGTATTAAAAGTCTAGTGGAACTCTTTGTATGTAGTTTATGTGGATATTTTTCTGATCATAAGAGTCTACAGTATGTGTTCACCCAAAAATAGCTTAATCTCTGGTAGAGGAGATGGCTTGAGTACCTCAAGTATTATGAAATAAGTTTCACTACCATCCAGGTAAGGCTAAAATTGTTGCTGATTTTCTTTACAGGTTGTCCATGGGTCATTTAGCTCATGTTTATAAAGCGAAGAAGGAGTTGGTGAAGGATATTCACTGCTTGGCTAATCATGGAGTTTGCTTTTTGGACTTTTAAAATGGAGATGTGTTGGTACAAGAAGTGGTTTAATCATCTGTCGGTGCAAAGATCAAGGTGAATCAAATGCTATATCCAATCTTAATAAAAATCATGGGTGATGTAGGTGGGCAAAAGGTAATGGTATTTTAGATCAATGGTGATGGTACCTTGTGGTACAAAGGAAGGTTATGTGTTCCTAACATCGATGGTTTGCAGGAAGGGATATTTCCTAGGGTGTATGAATCGCGCTATGTTGTTAATCCCAGTTTGACAAAAATGTATCATGATCTCAAAGTAATGTATTGGTGGAATGGTATGAAGAGGGTCGTGGCTGATTTATCGGCCAAATATTTGGTGTGTCGAAAAGAGAAAGTTGAGTACATGAGCCTTGGAGGATTATATCAGGAAATTGAACTTTTCGAATTGAAATGGAAGATGATCAATATTGATTTTATTACTGGTCTCCCTCGGTCACAGAACCAATTTGATTCAGTTTGTGTCATCATGGATAACATAATAAAATGGGCTTAATTTTTCCTAGTGAGAACTAACTTTTTGGCTGAGCATTATACAAGCTTGTATCTTCATGAGATTATAAAGTTGCATGGGGTAACTATTTTGATTAGCTCTGCTCGTGGTACGCATTATTCATCTCACTTTTAGCGGTCATTTAAGAAGTGGTTGGGTACTAAGGTTAGTCTGAGTATTGCTTTTCACTCATAGACAGATGGGTAAGCAGAAAGAACTAATAAGAAATTAGAGGATACGCTCCATGCCTGTGTGTTTGATTATGACTCTTTTTAAGGCATTGTGTGGTAGAAGGTGTAGATCTCCTATTGGGTATTTTGAGCTTAGCGAGGCAGATATATTTGTTGGATCTGGTTTATCAGGCTATCGAGAAGGTAAAGGTGATTTGGGATAGACTTATAGGTTCCCAAAGTTGCTAAAAATCGTATGTGGATATAAGGCACAGGGAGTTGCAGTTTGAGGCTGGTATAGGGAGTTCCTTAAGGTGCCTCCCATGAAGGGAGTAATGTGGTTTATGAAGAAGGGGAAATTAAGTCCTCAGTACATTGGTCGTTTGGTGGTTTTTTAGAAGTTTGGTAATATGGTGTATGAATTAGAGTTGCCTTCTAGTTTGAGCTCCATTTATCTGGATTACATGTCTCTATGTTGAGAAAGTGTATAGACGAACCTTTACCAGTTGTTCCTTTGGAAGGATTGAGTATCTTAGATTCCTTATGTTATGAAGAGGTCCCGCTTGAGATCTTGGATCAGAAAGTTCGTCAGTTTTGGACAAACAATGTAGCTTCGATGAAGATTTAATGGCAGAACCACAAGGTAGAAGAAGATACTTGGGATGCGAAAGAGGACATAAAGTCCAAATATCTGCATTTGTTAACTGCTCCAGATATTCATATGGAAGGTATGTGTTCTTGATCACAACATTATTTTCTAACTTAGTTAAAGGCCATAATGGTTATGTTGGGGTAAAAACCATTCTTGTATTTCCTTGTCTGTCATTCAGGGAGGGTGAAACACTCTGGGTTTTGGACTTTCTGGACATCATACAACTCACCATACTAGTTGAATGATGATGGTACGAGTAAAGTGACCCAGTCGTATATTTCCTAGTGTTGCTGTTGTTGGGTGGTTGAGTTTCTGGAATGGGTACGACTTGCATGGGTACAAGTCATATGGTGGGTGAAGGGTTGTAGGTAGGGTTTTCCTTCACTTAATCAGAAGTATAGTAACTTGTATCTATGTACGAGTGGATCATCATGTGTCATGAGATAGGGTACGATTGGTCTAGTCCAAGTCATATGTTTGACAGTGTCAACCCCTCTTGATTCTGCATAAGGTACGGGTTAAGAGTATGTGTCGTATATTATCCAGTGTTGCGATTCCAAGGGATTCCTAGGATATGAGTTGAAGGTACCACTTGTATGATAGGGTACGGGTGGTATGGTGGAGTCATACACTCCTATGATATTTTTATGCATTTTAAGTTTGGGGTAATATAGGCATTTCCCCTCTTAACCTCTTAAGGCCCCATGACTTATAACCCTCTTGGGATATCATGAACCCTAATATTCTAATCTTAAACACTTAGAAACTCTCTCAAATTCTCTCAAAGGCTCCTGGGCATGCATTTTGAATTCATCCGACTCAGGGTATGAGTATTTTGATATTGGGTCGGGTAACAGGGGTAGTCCCTAGTCTTGGATGGACTTGGGATGCCCATTACGACAAGTCACCCATTTTGTTTGTGTCAAGAAAAACATTTGCTCTTCCCCTACTTCATCAATCTTCCGGGGTTTCCATAACCCTAGCTATGGGTTTCTAGTCGCTCATGCTTATGAAGAAATAACAATATTCATAATTGAAAGAATAGATGAAATCATAATAATAAGAAGTAGAAAAACCCACAAACGTTACCGAATTAATGTACCAACGTCAATATAAGAGAGTAATAAGATCAAAATTAAATCTTGGAATAAACATTTACTTATGAATATCAAAAGTGCCTAACTCCTACCAAAAAATACATAAAGGGTATTTATAGTATAAGCGGAAACCCTAAAACCAAAGCCCAAATAAACTATGAGGGAACAGGGTTGGTGGCCACTTATGGCCTGTACCTGCGCCTAACCCTATGCACAGGTAGCACTTTCGGCCTGCAAGGTGGGTGAAAGTGCAGGGCTCAAGTGCCAGGACCCAAAAACACTGCAGGTCTACTTTTGGAATTTTGGACTTCTATAACTTGTTTTGCCTACTTGCGGTCCACACGTCCTACTTGTGGTCCACATGTTGACTTAGTAAGTTTTGAGTGTCATCTTTTTAGCTGTTCTTCAATTCTCCAACATGATTTGATCACGATCAATCCAGAAAGTGTCCCAAACATCCATAATTGCTCTAATAAGTAGCCAAAAAAAACTTTTTACATCTTTTCCCCGAACTTAGCATCCAAAACACGATTTCCTGCAAAACATACCCAAAATACATCATATCAAACAAAATAATCTCAGAAAATTGCATATTTTCCTTGTTTTAAGCAACAAAAGTGTTATATTTCTATAGAAAATCAATACCCTCAATTTAAAATATTTGGATGTCCTTAAGCAATAAAACAAAAACAATGTTTAACTACGAGAATCTAGGTTATTCAAGGTAGTCTGTAAACACTTTAGGCTCAGAACACAACACCCCCACCAATCTTATTTTTCAAAACGAACTATGTATGAACATGAAGCATAACAATGTAACACAATGGGATCAAGGTATAGCAATTACATTAGCAATAGAAAACCACTCATATATACAAGTTACACTACACGAAATAAGCAAATAGATAGCAATATGACTAAAGTGCTCTCAGAAAAAGGTTGTCCCACTCACTTATATGAAATAATTCATGTCAATGCAGGGACAGTCAAGAGACACTCACACTCAGAAGAGAATTTCCAATCAATGCATGTCAAATACCATAGGCTTGCCCTTATTTTCCTTACCTTAGCTTTTAGATAGTAAAGTTAGGATCTGATATCGCAAAAAGTTAACCTTCTAAAGAAGTATGCTACAGTCAATGCCTAATATTGTAACCTAACTAGCTTGGGGTCGAACCCACAGGAAAGATGCTAAATAGATGATTCGTTTGATGTAATTTACAAGTAGTGCAGGAAAGTAAAAGGGGATTTTAGTATCAATCGCAAGTAGTAACCACATCTTGACTGATTTTTAATTGTAAACAGTAGAAGATTAACACTAGGGTTGAGTTCCCCTGGCTTCTTAACTCTGTATATTTCTCACGATCGACCGATCTATCCTTTTATTCTGCATGTAAAGTCTACAAGATATGTATTATCAATTATCTTGTGAACGTGATGATAAATCTCACCCTTTACCAATTTAGTCTTAGGGTTTTGCCTTGTTGCTCCTTGTGATGACCTCAGTTCCCTATCATTATTTGGATTTATATGATTAGATAAGATGGCAGGAACTATAAGATAGAGGTGGATCTCAAGTTACTGTCTTAATCTTCTTTTCCTAATCACAAACTCCCTTGTGAGGATGTTTGCAAATATAGGCTATCTCTAGCTTCCACAATAGCTCTGAGATTAATTATTGAGAAATAAATTAAGATACATTCATCAACCCTAGAATAGATGAATACCATACTTCCTCTACATAGCTAATCCACTAGGGTTTCCTCAACCTTAGTCACGAAGATTAGCTGCTCATGTTCATGCAAGAATCCATGATTATCAATGAAGAAAATATTTAATTAATTGCACTATAAAATAGTGAATAAACTCCAAAGTGTTGAATTGAATAAGAACAAAAAATCTCATAAATAATTATAAAGTATGTAAAAGCTAGTAACCTTAAGTAATAATGTGAAACCTAATAAAAGATAAACCCTAGGGTATTTATAGTACCTTAAAATTACATAGAAATGTAGATAAAAAGGGTGAAGGTAAAGTTATGTTATCACTCGGTACGACTTGGTCATCAACTTGATATAATTCATACTTGGGCCTGTCGTATCCATTCCCGTATCTGATCTCCAAAGGTTTCAAGTTTCTAATCATCATATGACTTTTGCTCACAATTTCTACATGAGAATACGAATTATGTCATTCACTCGTATCCACCTGGGACTTCTATCTTTCCAATCTTTGAATACTTGTCTTCTTATGATTTCTTTATACGAGTCGTACTCATAGCTTGTCTATACTTAACTTCTCAATTTGGCTTTGGGTTCTTTTTTCCATACGAGTCCTCCTATGAGTCGTATCGATTGTTGACATCTTAGATGTTTAGCTTGTATTTTGATTGTAATTGGTATTTCCATGTCTTTTTCTTCTATTTTTATCCCAACTATACTATAGACCTATTTTTTTCGTAATAAACGCAAAAGTTCATCATATCTACTAAAACAACTAAACTACCCACATAAATTAATTATTTTAAGTAACGAAAGTGCCATATTTTCACGACACATCACGATCACTATAGGACTTTTCTTTGCTTTCTTTATTTCATTTTTTTTATTCATTATTGCATATGTAGGTTGTGTAGGATATCAAATATCTATCAAAACATGACTACTACTCTAAATACTTAAAAATCTCTTAATTACACAAAAACATACCATCTCTAAATGGGGGAATGTCAGTTGACAGAGGCAACGGTGGTTGTTGTGCACTACTATATGATGCACCTACTACTATAGCTACACAGCTCTACCTATCAATGAATATAGCATCCATCGAATTAGTTTTGGCCCTTATAAAGGCCTGTTCATATGGCATATCAAGATCATACAAGTATCCAATGTGACCTATCTTAGCCCCAACTGCTGGGACCTCCTCCTTATCCTCCAAGAGAAAATCAAACTGTCTCAGAGTGCACAAAAATGAAATCTGGACAACCAAGGGTATAATTGAGAGAGTGGCTACTACATGGGTCTCTATGATAAAGCATACCTCTACTCGTAGTATATCAACCCCTCCGTCCCCACTATCTTGGATAGATCTGATGCATCTATCATTGAGAATTGGGATGTAACCTATCTCTCAAACTCATCAAGACATGACTAGAATTTGACGTGTAGTTTAAATAGTACAGCTCTCTATGCGGCCTCCATCTGTCCTCTACCTACTCAAATCTAGTCCTAATGCCAAATCTTATCTTCTGATATAGGTTATTCATCTCAGACTCAACAATCCTTACTTGAGCATCTATGGCCCTATAGTTGTCCACTAAGCTCTTGAAAAAGTCACTATATATAGTGATCATACCTATATCAGGAGCTGTGGAGGATAGGAAAGAAGGCTCTGAAGATATGCCAACTGGCTTTAAGGTTGAAGCTGCGGCTAAAAAAGAAGTGCCTGGTGTCCGCTCACCCGGTTTATTCAAAACTGAAGTGTATATTTTCTCCCCTATATCCATATCAACACCAACACCCATATTTCTGAATATACATCACCAGGCTCAGTGGAAACTGATGATCCCTCAGTTTAGGCTCGAGGTACTATTGTTTGCTCTTTTGATCTCCTAGGAAGGATTGGATATTCTAGATCCTTCATAATCTCTATTTGTGTAATTTTCATTGCAAGTACCCTCTTATCTTTTCCCGGTATCTCAGGTACCTCGACCTCATAACACAACCACTAAATCATTCATGGGAATGGCAAATTAGTCAACTACCTAAATGATCTGTCATGTATCACATAACAGAGAATGACAATCAAATAAATAGCATATCCAACCGCGAAACAATAAACCATTGATTCTCCCTCCCAAGTCAACAAATTTTTTCAAGCTATGGGGGAATAGTTGTTATTTTATCAGCAACGGCAAAAAATTGCCTCGAATATCAATAGGCCATTATTGATTGCACAATGACCCTCAATCCATGGGGTCACATCACCCAAAGGTGAACTGTAACTAGCTATCCACCCTTTATCTAAATCCTCTCATATTTGTGCTTAACCTCCCGTATGATGTATTGATTATGTGTGACCCTTAATCTATAGTCACACTTAGCTGTAGATGTAAGAGTAATGTAACTTGGGAAAAAGATGACTCTATGGATAGTCTTTAATGAAATATCCACTCTGGCCTCTGTAACCTGTATATAATCAAGTTATTACTACTTTGCTAGTTTCACTAGGCTTGGAACTCTTCACATAGGAAGAAAAATTATCGCTCGGTATGATGTACAAAAATTATGCACCATGTCCAGGTTGTAAGAACCGAGTGGTCGAGTAAGCCACTCTAACTAGTAACGATTAGATGCAACTCATAACTATTGTACTCGAGTCAACCTTGACAGATCAATCTGCCCCTCCTTATAAATAACCCTCATAGGACGGCCTGCTTCCCAAATCAACTGTCTATATTATATATCTTACAGATCACTTCGATACACCACCTCTTGTTTTCCTTAAGAGGTGCTTTATGGAATGTGTGGGTGTAAGAATCTGCCCCTATTATACTGATCCATCATGGGATGATTGCTTTTTTCCCTCCTTAAACTAGGGTACATCTAATTATTGTACATGATAGGTGATACCCTCCTCAAAATGGGGTACCGCTGATGACTCCTCCTATTTTGCCTCTTCGAATGAATCTTGGGACCCCTTCTTAGATTGGAGGTCCTGAGCAATAACCTGTGGAGTAGACTCAAAATTAGTCTCCTAATCATCATCTCGTAGAGGAGTGTATGGGGGTGAAATCAGCGCTAACTTCGAACATGGCCGGGCTATAATTGTTTGAGCAGCCCCATGTGTTTGCCATCAATAACTCTATGTGTCACCCCTACTGTAGTGTCTCTATGTCGCTACCTCAAGTAATTCTCAACTGAACCACTAGGCTCAAGATACTCTACCATATCCTAGAGGTATTAGCCTTCTTCTTCCTTACAACTTTAGCTACCTTATGTACCTCAAAATCCTGTTGTTAGTTTCCAAAAAAATGAGTGATAAAAAGAAAAATTTGAAAAAAAATGCAGAATTTGAAAAGTTCAAATTTTTCGTCAATTTTCTTGCCCCTTTAACCCATTTGAAATCCCAACAAGTCCAATCTATACATATACATCAAGAATAATGATTATCATAACAAACTCAGTATGCTCAACTTGTGGTATTACTTTATTCATTCATGTTTGACTTCCGATTGGGGCCTAACTTTGGATTTTAATTCAGAACAGGGTCCTATATAATAATTATAGGCTACTTCAAGGGTCCTATATATAATCATGATAGATTCTATATATTTTACAATGTAATACACATATAATCATATTTAAACAATGAATATATTAATATATAATGATTAGGCGCTGAGAAAGTTACCTTTTTTATGAGAAATTGAAAGTGAACAATGAAGAAACCAAGAAAAACCAAAGTTGGATCTTGTTTTTAGTATGTTAGTACAAGTTCGTATCTTTAAAAGGTGTCAATTTTTTATTTACTTAAGTGTGATGTTAGATTTTGTTTTAAGAGGGAGTTTGAATTCAAAGAGAAGAGTGAGTTTTGAGTATTTTAATGAGTTATACTGAGGTTAAGGATGTTTAAATATAGGCGAGGGCTGTTTTAGGTCATATTTGTATGTTGGTGGGCCCAAAATTTTAATTAAAAATTGGGCCTACTAAATACCTAGCCGCGACAACCACTTGCGCCTGCCATCTGCAACCAGGTACGGGGCGTAAGTGCCACCTACAACCAACAGGTGCAGGGCCAAAATTTTGGCCCGCTTTCCTACAATCCAAACATGGCGTTTTGATATTTTTTTGGCAACTTATGATCCCGTAACCTAAGTTTGAGGTCCCAAATGTATGATCAAATCCTAAAGTTCGCAACTTTCAATTTTTTATCCTTAAAATTTTGTCTATTCATTTTATTAATCAACTTACCGTGTGGAACTTATGACAATGATGGGTTGATCACGCAGTCCCCTTACCTGAATATAGCAATTTTTACCAAATTTTAGGCAAGGCCAAGAGTTAATGAACATAAAAGAAGGAAAAACAACAAAAATGTGAACACCAAAAATAGTGAGTTTCATCCTACTAAGCACTTGATTTAACGTCGGGGCATGACTGGGATGTTTTGGTTACACAGACTTCACCAACAAGCTCCCATGCAGTGCTTGTTTTAACATCAAAGCACGACGTGGCTTTCTTGATTACACAGAATTCATTAAGATATCCATAAGAGTACCCTAGGGGGTAATCAATACGAATAATCACTTACACCACTCTCATGTCGTTTGGCTACTTCATTGACTTATGAATGTTGAATATAGTCTTCTCACTATTGACTCTAAATTTCAGCTTACCTTTCTCGATGTCAACCATAGCTCTATCTATATCCATAAATGGTCTTCCAAATATTATAAGCATCTCGGTGTAAACCTCATAGTCCAGAATGACAAAGTCAGCTGGAAAGATAAAGTTATCCACTCTTATGATCACATCAAAAAAGAATCCCATAGGGTTCTTCATTATTCAAGCAGCCATCAATAGCCGTATTGAAGTTTGTTGAAGAGGATTCAAACCTAATTACTTGACCATGTACAGCGGCATCCGATTTATATTGGCACCTAAGACACATAAGGTGTTGGCAAATCAAAATGATCCAATAATGCATAGTCTAGTAAATGCTTCGAGATCATATGTTTTCTGCACCAAAAATTGAGTAGTGAATAAAGTACAGTATTGCACTTTATAAATATCCTCAATTATTACTCGTTTGTTTCCTATGACCAATTATTTCCTAAACCTATCATATCCAGGCATTTGCTCCAATGCCTCGAGAAGAGGTATGTTCAAACCTAATTCTTTCTGTATTTTAATAAATCACTTGAACTTAAATTCCTTTTTCTTCTTCTTTAATCTCTGAGGTAAAAGTGGGGGCAGTATCAGAATTTTTCTAATTTCTAGCTTAATAACAAGACCCTTACCTTTGTCCTCAAAAATATTACCCTTATCACTTGTTACCTTTTCAGACTAAATAATATGTGTCATCATCATCAGCTTCTACAGTAGGTAGTGGGGGGTCACTAGTAGCGATAACACTCCTTGTACTAATAGAAAGTACATGACTATCATTTTTGGATTTTGCACCATGTTTATCGAAAGGGTACCTAGCTGCCTATGGTTTACAGGTGCTAAAATCTACCTAAACTAGTGATCCAACTTCTTGATAGTAGTGGAATATGACTTTTCTTTCTATGTCAATCCTGAAATGTCAACCATAATTTTTTTAAGGCCGATCTCCTAAACTTCTTGACCCTTTACCAGCTTAGCCAGCATCTCTTCTATAATAGATTCTACATCTCGTCTTTCCAGTGGAATATACCTATCTCTCTTCTCTCTATCGTTATCCTTGTTCCTTCAGTTACCATCTTGCTCTTTTCTACAGTATCTGTATCTATCATGATAGTTATTACCATGGTTTCCTTGCCCTTGGGCTCAGAAATCCATAAACTAATAATCCATATAATTTGCTTCCTCTTTTAATTCTAAATAGTAATCTTTAGAAGTTAACCCCTGTGTTACTACAACATTTACTTTCTCAAAAGTCACTGCTATAAAATGCTTTGTTATCCCTAGATTTGTTCTTATTAATGCAATATCTTATGCTATAGAGTCATCAACTACTTTCTGGTAGAAGGAGTCACCAATAGCATTTGTGCCAGATCCCCTCTTAGCCTTCCAAGTTTGCCACCCTCAGTTAGTGAGTTTGATATGATCTAATATCTCTGAAGCTGCATCCTAGCATAGTCACAAAAAATCTCCTTATGTGATGGTGTCTACCATATCTTTGGATTTGATGGTCAAGGCTTAGTAGAATATCTCAAATAAGCTCATCCTTGACAACTGATGGTTGGGCACCATACTCAGCTTCTTCTTAAACCTAAACCATAACTCGTACATAAATTCTAACTGTGACTGCCTAAAATAATAAATCTCATCCTTAAGTTACAACATCCTAGATGGAGGAAAGAATATGTTCAAAAATTTCCTGTGCAAGTCATTCCATGTAGAGATAGAGCTTGTTAGCAATTCCCCTAAATGTAAAGAGCTTTCTCATGTAGGTAAGATGTGAAATAGCCTTAGTCTATGCACTTCTTAATTTACCCTTGGATTTTTATACAAACTGTAGATATTGATGATATTTGAAAGGTGTAAATTTGCATCATCTGTAGGGAGACCTGCAAATACACCCTTGAGATTTAAGAGTTCGATCATTGCACTAGTTGTGTCAAACTGATGACTGGGGGTAAAATAGGAGGAATAATGGCTCCAATCTCTTCTAGTCAAATGTATCCCAGATATTCTTCGTCATTTTTGTATGGTTTCCCGTACTAATATGCTGGGATTACTTGGACACGGGAACCTCTAGCTCTATTCTGGCTTCCACGGAATGCTTCTTGGTGGTATGTTGCTTTTCTATACTCATTTTTCTCTGCCTCTCTAGATACCCTATGAGCTTCTTCCATTTCCCTTCCTCTCAGTTTTGGCTTGATATAATAGTTCATTAGTCTAACGGTCAACTATATCCTATACTCCTTAAAAAGGAGGGGGAGGTAAAACATCATGAACCCCTTCAGGAAGATTATCTTTTTTCTTCTTTGACATCCTACAAGGTGTTTGTAGGATCCTCTTTGGATTTGGATTTAGTAGGAGTAAGGAATTTCCTCTGCTCTGTGTGCTACGCAAACACTGTTGTATGCCCAACTAAGAACAGAAACAAGCAAGAAAAACCCAAAAACTACAACAACTTCACATCACAAATCAACATTGTATCCCTCAAAAATGGTACCAAAATTTGGTGATGTCCAAGCTACTCCTCCTCTAAGAATATGATACGGTCGCTTCCAAATATAGAAACTCAATAAATGATAGGGTTGAATCCAAAATGAATTCATAGATTCATGGTTCTCAATTAGTGTAATCAATAGGCCTAACTGGAAAAGTAAATGGGGGAATTTTGTAGTAATCTCGAGAAATTAACTATATCAACATTTGTCGTAATAAGTCGGAGGCAAACATTAGGATAGTCTTCCCCCTGGCTTCTCAACTTCGTAGGATTATTGTGCATTGTTGAACCAACCGAATGCCTTGAATGCAGAATTGATAAGTTATCTACCATTTACAGTCTTTTGGATGAGTAGAAGGATTTCACCGTTTACATATTTAGTCTCGGGATGTCTCCTTACTAACCCTGATCTTGATCCACTACAATCTTGACTGAGAGGTAGAGATTGGGAAAAAGAGATTACAATAGTAATTTGTAGTTAATTACCGAAATAAGTTTGCTTGAATTATCTACTTAAGATGATTTTTTTATCTAATAACTTGACACTCAAAAGGGGAACGTTAACTAGGATCTAAGATAAGGGTTAGTAAGGCGACATCCTAAGACTTTAAAGGTAAAGGGTGAGATCCGTCAATTAGTCCACAAGATAGTTTATGGTACATAACTTTTTAGATTTTGCATGTAAGGTATCAAAATAGTTTGACTGTTCATGATAAATCTATGGAGTGAGAAGCTAGGGAGAACACAAGCCTAATGTTCATGCTAGATTGATTACAACCAAAACAATTCAAATCTAGTTACTTTGAGTATTTCAGAAAATCCCCTCTATTTTTATTTCTATGCTACCTTATGATTTAAACAAAATAAAGCATGATTTCTAACGTATTCTTTGTGGGATCGACCCCAACCTCATTAGGTTACTATATTTTTACAGTGACTGCTTTATCATTCAATTAGAGGTATAGTTTGGGGGACATCAACCTAAACTTTGTGAGTTGCAGCTATAGGATGCACCCCCGCCTCAATACTTCTCTGTTCTATAGATTGTGCACCATCCGATAGTGCACCAATAACTTAACCTAAAAGTTGTACGAATGCATCTCTAATCACTAACAAAGAAATAAACCCTGGTGGAGCTTGGGGTGGTCCTTGGCCCACCGCTGGCAGGGGTAGAAAAATCATTTTCTCATGAGTGGGAATAGGTTCTTGATAAGGCCCCCTCCACTAGATGGAGCTGGGGATACATATCTGGGCTTCCCATGACCTATGGGTCCTCCATGAATAGAAGTAGGATCCCTAGGCTTGGTATGGGGACCCTCATCTCATATAGTGGTAGCACACGTCCTATCCATCTATGAAATTGTAAAATCAATGGAATATTCTATAAACCAAATCAGAGTCTTAGTGTGATAAGAGTGTAATAAATGGAGAAATCCTAAGAATGTCCCATAGCCTCCAAAATATAGGATTTCGATATGCAAAACTCTACTACATATTTTCTCTTGTTCTAATAATACAATTGTTAAGTAGAATCTAATACCAATTTATGATGACCCAATTTACAAGTCATGATGGCACACACTCTATCCCGCCTGTACGTAAACGAAACTATAAGCTCAAGTTAAACACAATGGGGTACCTTGGTGGAAAATGCCCAACTTATGCCTAAATTAACAACACAAGTGTTAAATAAGAAAAACATCTAACATAGATAAAGATAGTCAAGACAAGATACAATCCAACTAACTGCTTAATCCAATACAAGACATCTCGTAATAATAATACAACCCGAGTATCTAAAATAGTCAATACATTTGTCTCAAAATAAAAGACTGAACATAAAATATAGAGAGAAATAGGTGACACAGACTCCAAGAGCTCACCGATATCTAGATATAAACAATGCATGAACACAAATCAACAACGAGAACTAGCACTTTAATCACACTAAAAATGATATAGAAGTAGAGTACCAAAACAATGGGTACATAGTAGGCATTATCGGCCAACTGAGCTAAATCATGATATAAGTATGATATAATACAAGATATCATAACTAAGTTAAGGTATAGATAAAACCTGTGATATCTCCAATACCGCTGCGTATGATAAGTAATTAAATCGCAATAACAATATAACATAAGACATTAACAAATTCCAACACCATTGTGCATAATAAGTAAATAAATTAGAATAATAATGCATCACAAGACATCAACACAAGAAACCATAACTAGAAAAATCACTCCCGTACGCCGATTAGTTCGAAAAGTAAATAACTCATCACACACACCCAATTCTTTGAGAGTACACTCAAAGATAGAATAAAGAAACCATTCATCCCTTACAAATAATCATCATCACCATTTAAATGTCATTCCATAATTTATAACAATTCAATGAGTTTACCACCATCTAACAAAATAATTATCACTGCCCACTAGCTTCCATTTATCAATTAACCTTCCATTATCAACTAATCCATTCATTAACTAATCATTATTTAACAACTAGGAATGATCTATCAATTATTCACCATATAACCAAAACTCACCATTTATCAATTCAACATTTTTTCTAGACTAGTCATAATTTTATATTAAAGCACCTTTTATCAACTAGTTATTATGTTATCAACTAATTATCAGTTAACAAACCGCATTGTATCATAGAATATATTTGATCTCAAATCGATAATTAAAATCATCAATGTGATATTAAACCTCCAAAATTAAATCAGGAATAATTAATATCGTACTCATCCCCCAAAATTGAATCGAGTGTAATCAACATCCACATCATCTTTCAAAACTGAATGGGGTATAATCAATATCATCATCATCTTTGTAATTTAACTGGGCATAATCATTATCAAAAGTGCTAGTATAGTCAAGCATCATGATTTCTAGCATAATTAATAACATAACTTCCAATGTAATTAATAAACGTGACTTCTAGCACAATTAATAACATAAATGCTAATATCATCAATAAGAATATACTCTATCATGATTACTAGCGTAATTCTCTACCATGATCACAACAATTATTAATATCATGGGCACTAGCTTATCACAACATGATTAATTTCTCCTAATAGGATAATTGATAATCTAATACATTAGTACATGAGCATTACTTCTAATTCCATTATCACCTTAACCATCAAGTGCCAAGGTTAATAAATACTGCCCTAAGGGAAATTCTCTAGGTATTCAACAAATGTATAAGGGTTTCAAGAAGACAAATCGTTAATATTGACTTAAGATGGGTCAAAGAACCCACTTCTAAATCCCCAAATAAAAGGTAAGTTCTACCCCAGAGTAGTCTAACGTATCTAAATCCACTCTTAGATTTTTAGAAAAATACAAATAGCCATAAGGTAGGGTTTTTCCCCACACAATAACTAAATCATATCTTTTTTTTGTAGAAACTAAGGACAATCTTACCCTAGGCATGAGTGACTAAGGTATTTGCACCTAACTTGAGTAAACTAGGGAATTCATATGCTAACCATGAGCCATGAAATCCAAATTACCTAAGAAATAAGGAAACAAACTAGGTGTTTTAACTCTACGATTTCAAATTGGCATAAATGGTCCAACTAACTCAAGTGTTGCATTTCATAAATCCAACACCTAAAACCCATCACAAATACAACACAAATCATAAAAAAACTATGACGTAGCTCAAAAAAACAAAGGATAAACCTAGCCTACCTCGACATTAAACAAAGCTCAATGATCTACTAAACCACTACTTTTCACCTTTAAGAGTAATACTCAAGATACCAAGCTATCATAAATAGATTCTACTCATCAATATGAGAATAACGACACTCATATTTTACCATGGTTCTTTGGATCCAAAAATCACACAAAAACTCCCTTTGGGCCCCACTTGTGGAAATATGATTTTAAAAAAAAACAAAAATTCTTAGATTCTCAAGGAATCATTATACTAAAGAATGAATAAAATCCAAGATAAAATGGAGATAAAATCAAGCCCTCAATCTTTTGGAGTTTTGAGCAAGAAATATATAAAATCCACCAAAAGAAGGGTAACTCTTATCTCAAATCAAAATATTATTGCGTAAATAAGTGTAAATCAAGCTTTCCAATCACCCACAAGCCTAAATTCCACTTAATCTAACTCTTTAGTGTTTAAGCTCAAATAAATAGATTATAAATTGCTAAAATCACAAAATAAGAGGTTTATTTATACCCAGCCCAGGCCCTCAGGTTCTGCTATCGTAACCTAGGCTATTGCGAATGTGGTATGAATCTGTTGCCATATGAGTCATGATTGATAGTTTTAGTAAATATCATTACACTTATGCCTACTCAATAGATTCATCATTGTGGTCGAAAGATCTTCAGTTGTGGTGCCCCAAAAACCTGATGCATAAGATTTCTCCAAGTTGGAAATGGACTTCAATCGAATTCTTAAGATTTGTTTAGAATCTTGTATATACAAATGAACTATTTAAACACACCAAATTCCAATGGCATTGCTAATATTTCCATTTGAGAGTGTTTCAACAAAATGTGGGTCACACACCTAGTTTCCAATTTCATAACTTTTCAACCAATAGGTGAAAATGAGCGTGGGTATTTTGGGACCCAATACAAAGGTCCACCTAGCCTAAAATAGACATTTGAGAGCTTTTAGAACAACTATAATTAGTGTTCAAGGTTGTTTTATTGAAGTTTTCGCCCAACGTCCATTTGAAACTAGCGAATACTTCATAATAGAAAAACAACTCTAAAATCCAAATGAACTATTTGGTAGATAACTATCATATCCTACAAGTGATAAATGACTTGGGGTAGCTATATGAATGCTATAATGTTAAATATAATCATAAATATGGAAATGACCTGTAGGGTCATTACATTACCTGTTTTGAAGTCTTTGTTGATTCCAAATAGCCACCGGACCAAAATTTTAGTGAAACAACCTTGTATACAAATTACCAATATTATAGAATCTTTGGAATGTCTACTTTAGGCTAGGAGGACTTTCTATATGGGTCTCAAGGAACACAAACTTATTTTGACCTATTGGTCAAAAATTTAGGAAAATACAAAAATGGGTTTGGAACCCACTTTTTGTCGAAACAACCTTAGGTGTAAATTTCAACTAGACCATTGAGTATGGAACATCGAATTTAATGGGGTAGCATAGTCCATTCATGTATACAAAATTTTGGATGAATCCGGAAGAGTTGGCGAAGACTTAGAAAGTTTCAATTCTCTCTGTTGTGTCGGTACGATTGCTAATATTGAGCAAAAGAGGCGTGATTACAACTCCCTTAGTAGGACATCCATATGATGTGATTGTGGTGCTCTTGTTCACATCATGACTCATCTTAGAAGATAAAATATGTTGTAATTGCAAGGCTCGGGTAGTGATAGTGACACCCAAGCACCTGGGATAGGTATAAATAGACCCTTTTCAGCCCGTTTTGCCCACTTCTCACCCAATCTACATAGACTAAAACCCTAAAGAAAGGGAAAAATTGGGTTGAATGGTTGTCGGTGATTTGGAAGCATGGTTAAAAATTATTTTACGATTCTCCTTCGAATTTGAGGTAAGATTTCTCTTATTTCATGGTGATTTTCCCCTATTCTTCTCTAAATCCCCTAAAATTAGTGTCTTGATTTTAGCCCCAATTTAGCTTGGATTTCACCTATTTTATATGGTAATTACTCTTTGAGCATGTGGTAACATTGGGCTGGTTTTGGAAGCACAATTTTGATTAGCTGGAGCCACGTGGGATTTTTGTACCATAAGCACAAGGTGCAATATGGGTATCATTACTCTCTTTTTTATGAGTCCAATGTGATTTTGATAGCATGGCACATTGTGAAAGCTTCTTGGATTGGAATCAGGATGATTTAGTGGATTCTCAAAGGTTTCTTCGGCGTCCAAGTAGGATAGGCTTCATCCTCCTTATAGATTGTTCTAGTTCATATTATGATTATGACTTCATGTTAGATTTAGGATAGGTTTTAGGTTTTTTTGATGAAATTTTCAATATTTATGGTTAGTTGGAACTTATAGGATAAGTGAGAATCATAACTTAGGAAAAATTAGCATAGTTGCTTAGTTCTTTAGTAGGACAAAAATCTTTTGACTGATTGAGACTTTTTTAATATCTAAAGGTGGATTCAAATACCTTAGTATAGCCTAGGGTATATCTTTCTTCATGATGGACTTTGTGGATTAGAAATGGGTTTTTCGACCTGCCTTAGGCCAAGACATGAACAGTAGAGATAGACCTTTTAAGACTTGCTATATGATTTGTAATACTTATATTGTGACTTCATGAGACTAGATACCTAATTGATGATGATGTTAATGATCTCTCTCTCTCTCTCTCTCTCTATATATATATATATATATCGATTTGAATATGAATATTGATGATGATGTTGATGATATGTATACTGGTTTGAGTTTAGTCATTTACTATGATATGATGATATATGATTATAGGTTCGAGCCCAGCTATGTATTATGATATTGTCTACATAAATACCATTTTAAGTTTGCATATAGGTATGATATTGATGAAATGGATATTGGTTCAATTTTGAAAATGGAAGTTGTTGAGATATGGAATGATAGGGATGGATTATCGTTGTATTATTGGAGATGGAAAAATGATGGTGGTTTGATTTATGATTCACTTGTCTTTCACCCTTAAGGATTATCGGGGCTTGCATTGGGTTATTCACTTTTCCATACTTATTGACTTATAGGTTCCAACTTCTTAGTTAGAATCACATATGTTTGTTTCTTTATGCTATGTTATTATTTTCGTTATTTACTTTTTTCTTTATAGTGCTATTGCAGTTGTTTAGTTTCTCCTCCTTACCTTGACTTTATTATGTTATCTTGCATTTTATCATACTTATATTATGATTTAGACCAGTTGGCTAGTGATTCCTATTAACCATATTTTGGTACTCATACTATATTTCTATACCTTTTTTTTATGTAGATATGAGCACTAGTTGCCGTCATTGATTCATCGATCGTGCGCTATAGGATTATTGAGATTGGATGAGCTCTTGGAGCCAGAGTTGCCCATTTCTCTCTATATTTTTTATGTCTAGAATTTAGATTTGAGATAGGACTATATTGACTGTATTAGAAATTAGGTTGAATTTATAGAAGCTCTTCTACTGGCTCTACCAATTCATTGGATGGTTTTCTGTATTGTTGACTTCCATTTATTTTCTTCCATTCTCTTTCTTATTTTCATCTTAAATGTCTAATTTGACCTTTGGAGGAATTTTCGACCAAGTTGACCCATTGCATTTAGCTTCGAGTTATAGTTTGACTTACGTACTAGCGGAATTTAGTAGGTGACATATTGACTCATAAATTGGGTTGTGAAAAAATTTCACCCTAAATAAATATTGGAAGATACCTCACGCCACACTCCCTGAGGCCCTCCAAGGACTAGCTAAAAGCATGTTTATTAAAATTCAACAAGACAATTCAAAGAAAGATTATATTATCTTCAAAATAGACCACACTTTTATTTTACTTCAATAACATGCAGGGCAAGTTCTTGACTAAGATTAAAAATATGCAGGGCACATTCTTGCCTTTTTTATTTTTTTTCTAAGACAAGAAACTAAATAAAATATAAGATATAAAAGATATAAAATAAGCAAATTCTATGAGATATTTCACCCTAAATAAATATTGGAGGATACCTCACGCAATATTAAATCATGGTTTGCCTCCAAAGCAATAAATCAAGTAAAACAAGGGTTAAAGATATTCACCGAGGCCCTCTAGGGCCTAGCTAGAAGGATATTTCTTCTATTTTCAACATAGATTGGGCGCCCCCCACACTTAATCTTTTAACGTTCTCCTTATCTTAAAATTGTAAGTATTTGTACTTTTCCTAAAATCTACAAAACAAAAATCAACAAAAACAAATGTGACACTAAAACAAATACAAAAAATAAAAATAAGAACTACTTACTAAATATTGGGTTGCCTCCCAACAAGTGTCTAATTTAACATCGTGAAATTGATATAGTGGCTCTTTGAGAGCCTAATGTCAAACCCACAGGAACATGTCGATTAAATATTCACTAAAATATATGAGTTATTGATTATTTATTCAAGCGACAAAACCAAGGATGTATTAAGTTTAAAGGTAAAACAGGACATTAAACTATACTAGTGCTGATAAATTTGTGGTTGAAATAATATCAAGGAGGATTCTAGTGTCAAGACATCTTGAACAATCATGTTAAGCTATACAATTTTATTGGTTAAGTTACTAATATGGGGTTTTGATTCACGAGGTTAATATCATGATTAGCATATTTCAAACCTCTAATTGTCTTTTTAAATTAACCTCACAACTAAATCGTTGAGCGGGGATGAGGGAACTAATTCTAACTTATTCATATTTCATCTCGTATTTGAGCTAAATGGGGTAAATTTGATATTTCTTATCCTAGTCATGAATCTTATCCTTAATTTATATAAAAGAAAAAAATCCATTTATTATGTTACACAATATAATCATAATTTTAATCCTGTCGGCCTCACAAATGAAATATAAAAGTATTGGAATGAATAGAATAATAAGTACAAGAACAAAAGAACAACCAAATAGGATAATCAACTTTAACCAACTTAAATGTTTAGATAAGAAATCAAGTTCGTAGACGAAAACATATAAAGAGGGTATTTAGTCACTCATAGCTATACAAATAATAACCATTAACAAATTCATAAGTTAAACGACAAAAACACTAAAAGTAGAAAGATGAAAAACCCCAACACAGAGCACTTATTGCCTTCTCCTCTATCCAAATATGTATTTTAACAAAAGTTTTTTGTAAATATGGATAATTACACCTTTTATAGTCCATTACTCCTACCATAGTCTTCCCCAAACGAATCATAAGAACTTACCACTTTATACTTCATTAAAAACATCAATAATCCTTAAAAATAAGCTAAACACGTATAGATAATGACACTTAGGTGTATAAATATGCCTAAGATCACCACCCCATACTTAAAGCTTTGGTTGTCCTAGAATAAATATTCACATTTGACACAATTAAGAAATACTAAAACGTCACTATTTATAATAAGAAACTCAAGCTAGAACTACAATGACTGAATGAATAGCAATTCCTATGTTGGGCATATCATATTACAATTGAAACCACATGAATGCTACTGTTAGACATCCCAGACTCAAGAATTTCTCTACTAGGTAGGAAAACTCATGCACATTACATAACAAAGAGATCATATAATTCACCTATCCATTATTAAACATTGGCCCTTACCATAAAAGATTCACCCATATTGACTCAAAAATGTACATTGTAACCAAAATGGGTGTAAGAATCAAATTCCGCTCACTCTTACAAAGAATTCACATGTTATGTTAGATGAAAAATATGCTTACCCTCGGTGTAGTACTCTACTGATATCAGAATATTAAAGCTCAATATCATGTAGGACTTTAAAGATTGTAATGTAGGTTAAGGGATGGGTAGGAATTATATTGGCTAGTAATAGTGACTATCTTCCCGAAGAACTTTAATACAACAAACATTACATTAACTCATCTCCATTTAACCAATTTTCACCACTTTTATCTTCCCACTTCTCTTTTACTTGGCCTCATCTCATTATACTAGCTTACATATCTTTAGTTGGGAGTATTTATTTTCAACACATGATTCACTTATTTTAATCAATTTACCTTTGATTTGACTACTTTCTACTAACAACACATAAAATATTTCAACACACCAATATCTATAATGTTGGGGATTCACTAGAACTTTTTTCTTCTTCAATTACACACTCCATAATGACTTAATTTCTAAACTAAGAAGAGTACAAGTTTTGAATCAAATTATGGGTAATTGAAAGAAAGGGAATAAGCTACATATAAGGCTACCAAAGAATAGGCTAAAGTCTTATGAGGGCTAACTAAGGTCATGCAAAAGGGTAGTGTAATGACCTATTTTTTAGGTCATGATGGCACCTACTATAACCCACCATTAGGTAAGCCAACCCGTAGTCCGAAACTACTAGTAATGGACTACAAAGGAAAATGGAGGAAGAATGCAGAATAAATGAAATAAAAGACTAAAATTTATAAGATAGTCCCAAAACCTAGTGGAATCAGTACAAGAGCTTCTAATATATTAAGATTATAAAATTAAGTACTAAATGAATATACTGATGTAACTCATCTTTCAATACACATAGAGATTTTTCTAATACACAAGAGGGAGAATAACAATGAACTAAATGCTAGGATCTCACCATATGTCTGTAAAAGATTGTTGCTCTAGATGATGCATGATCTGTAGGATATAAAAGTGTAGAATGAGTACCAAACATATGGTACTCAGTAGGTAACTGCTGACCGAGCTCCAAATATAATGTAAATATACATCACATGCAACAAAAATATAAACAATGATCAAATATCTAGGGTAGTAACATAGTAAAGCTAAGGAGAAAATAAGGATAAACTATCATATTCTAGCCATACATAGGAACCATAGCTCTATATTATGTATTGCTATCCCATATAAAAACAAAAAAATATGAAGGATATTGAAAAGTATACAAAGCCAAGGAATAGATATACAATATGAATATATAGATGAAGGGAAGGATATAATATAATACAATAGCTACATATATAAGTGTATGTACATAAACAAGGCTAACCCAAAGGTTCAACCTAAAGTATTCACACTATCATCTTAAGGCCTCCTACTCATAGTATGAAATACTACTAATATAATTAGGATCTCTAATACCTATGACTAAACATGATATAATTCTCCGTAATAGTCTAACTGTAAGAGAAAGTAATTAGAATCATACCTCAAATCTTAGTATCGGGTCAAAATGAATCTGTTATGTACTATCCATAATAATGTAACCATAACAATGTGAGTAACCAGCTAGTTCAGACAAATAATATCTAATCGAGCCTTGCATAACAACCACCAACCTAAGATCACAAATTTCAATCAATGTTTGACAAACAAAATTCATAACTATTACTATGATACTCATTATAAGGCAAATAGATTTAGGCTTACCGGTGATAGGCAATGCAAACACAAGAATGAATGCAAACATAATTCATAATAATGTAAAAATTTGAGAATCATAATATAACCTAGTGCATTACATAACATCATCAATATCATCTTTAATCGTTGAAATTGAACCTGTGCTCATATCGTCAATATTATAATCAAGTTAAGTATAAGTAATACACATGTATATACATATATATGGATGTGTATATATATATATAAATATAACCATGGCTAAGTTAGTATAAGTCTGTTAGTTCTATTTCTCGAGGTAACCTCCAAGACAAAATCATAAGTAGAGTGTAGAAAGGCTGAGAATCTCTCCAGACCGAGGTAAGTAATAGTAGTAAAACTGTGGACCATAACTTATCTCAACCAAATCTTTAAAACATCATTTTCAATCTCAATTATCATAGGTTATTCATTATGATGTTATGATTCAAATTAAGAAGAAATCCATTTTAAAAGTGAAAAGTGAGAATAAATTCCTTTTTAGAAAAAAGAGTAGAAAATCATATTTTAGTTAGGATTGCACCATTTATCGTTTAGCAAGCATGAAGGTAGAAACTTTATACATGCTATCAACAATATTAAAATAATATAACTGTGAGGATCATAATAAGAATTTAAATGTCAACGAGATAAACCACATCTTCCACAAGTTCAAATCACTTCTTGGAATCCAACCTATATCATGAACACCACTTTAGGCTCAATATATGTATATCCAACATAACCATAACATCATAAATCATACTAACTATCATAATCCATCGAGTATTGTATAAAAATTATACTAAAGGTTCATTAGTCTCAACAATACCTACATGCTATCAACCTAGAAGAATAGGATCCTAGGAGCATAATAAGTATTTCACCTTACGGGTCAAATCACCCATATAATCCCTAACTCATAACATGGGTTAAGTCATGGTGTTCCACGCACAATAAAATCTCATCATCCCTTTTTATCATGCAACATTTAAATACAACATATCATGAAAAAAATTGGATAAAAGAATACCTCGATGCTAAATTGCAAAACCTTAAATTACCCGTAAATCATTCATCTTCACTCCAAAATCCCAAAATTTTATCATGCTACAAAAATCAAAGTCTACATATCATTAGGAGTCAATCAAGACCCATATTTCTATATTAATGATTGGGTCAAACTTTGGGTGAAGAACAGGCCAACAAGGCATGCAAATGGGTTCCAAAATTGAACTCATCACGAGGTTCCTCGAAGGAAAAAAATATGTGCTAAAAACTTGAGCACAAACAGAGCATAAATTTGGTCTCAAATCGTTGAAGTTTCTGAACTCAAGACCTAACTTCTAACAATTTTACCAAGAATTTAGATGGAAATTGAAGTGAAAATTAATATAAAATGACCAAGAAGAGTTAGGTTAGTTTACCTTAACCTATGTAAATGATTTTCCACTTTTTCCTCTCTTTAAGATCTAAATTTGGTGTAAAAATTATGGAAGAAGTGATAGAAACTTGATAGGAGAAAGTGGGTTAAATAGTGCCAGGTGTTGCTTAAGAGACAACCCTATTGCTTATATGACAATCGCTTAAGCGACTCATCTATCGCTTACTCAAGCTTTCAGTTTGGCCTAGTATCGCTTACACAAATCCCATATCACTTATGTGATGTCCAATTAAGAGGACAAAGAATCGTAAATGCGAACACTGACCAGATAGACAATGTGTCTTAAGCGTTAAATAGTCATATATGCATTGACTGCATAAGAGATCATATTATATCTTAAGCAGTCACACTAGTGACTTGATGTAGTAGATTTGCTAAGTCTGGAATAGAATTCAATCGGGTATTTAAGATTGGTTCAAAACCTTGTTAGCGCAAAAAATATTTGTTACCATACCAAATAAGATGTTTCAAAATTAATAAAACCATTACAAATTTCATCCGAGATTGTTTCGACTAAGTGTATGGCCAACACTGATAGTTCCACTTCTCACATAATTCATCCAATAGCCCAAAATAAGTCTGAAAGCCTCAAGAACTGAACCAACGGTACCTATAGCCTAAAATCAATGTTTCAGTGTTGATGGCGCTATCATAATTCTCAAACGAGGTCATATACTTAGCGCTTTAGTCCAAGACTAAATCTTAAACAACGAAAGCTCCAAAATAGAAAAATAAGGCTAAAATTCAAATGAATTGTTTGATAATAAAACCAATAGTTTTAGCAAGTCAAAAATGTCCTGAAGCCACTATGGAAAGACTCAAAATATAAGAAATACATGCAAATCAAGGATTTAACCCAGAGGATCATTAAAAATCAACTATAAAAGGAATTTCCTTTACAAAAGTAAACTAATTAGTAGATCACGTAAGCTCAAATGAATGAGGAACTGAGCCCACATGATTTGTGTATAACTTCCTCTTTTTCAACAAACTTTTGCACTTCGCTCTCAAATAGCTAAAAAGTAACCTCAACCATGAAAATCCGCACTATGGCATACTTGTAATACCCCATACTTCTAATTAGCTTGAAACCATCCCAAAAATGTTAAAAACTTACTTTCCAATGATATCCATTTTGTCAACATCTGACATCAAAATAAAAAGATATGGACGTTTTACAAAAAATAGTAAAGAATGTCTAGGTGCGACGATTAAGGCCGATGGACCACAAAGCTAGCGACGGACCATTCCAAGCCATTGCAGGAGAGGCAGTGAGGCAACATTCTGCCTATAGGAGATGGCTTAGGCTGACAGACCATTGAGCTAGCGATAGACCATTGCCCAAGCCGTCGTAGGAGAGGTAGTAAAACATTATTTTGCCAAGTTACGATAGTCAGGACCAATAGACTATCGACATTGTGATAGACCATCGCACCTACCGTTGCATATTTCGTTTAATTATTTTAAGTCATTTTTAAAAGGGTTTTTGGTCTTTTACCACCCTTTTTAATACCTAATAGTATCAAAACAGGGCTCGTGCCTTCATTATTCATCTACAACATCAAACAATTAGGGTTTTCCTTGTAAAGATCTATTCCTAAACTCAATATTCAAACCCTTATTCAAGAAAACAAAGAGATTCATGTTCTTTAAGTCCAACAACTTCAATAAACTTGCAACTCAGGTATTTCATATGTTGATTCATGGGTCCCTTTCACCTATGAAGCTCAAGAATCTCTTATCAAAATCCAAGATTTGTGTATTTATAAATGTTCATGATTTAAATTAAATTAAAAATTCATGTTCATGATATTATAGGGTTTTAATTCATGTTTTGAAATACATGTTCCAATGATTGATCCCAATATGTGATGATTTGCTTAGTATTTATGATAAACCCTTCAATTTACAAGTTGATTGATGTAACCATGATTATTAGATGTGTGGATGATTGTATAACCAAATCATGTTGTCCATGTGTTTGATTAAATGTCTATGTAAAGGAAAAGTGCCATACTAGTATGATAATATGAATTCCTATTCATGTACAAGTTCGTGCATGTCAAGTGTTTTGATGAAATGTTTTAGTCAATGAATTATGGATATATCTGTAGCCATTAGGGTTCTTTAGAACTTGTACTTATTGAAATCCCCATCTTCTTACATTATGGATTGTCGATGTTAGTCACATATTCTAGAAAGTCATGCCTTGTTAGTTTTGTTCTATCGAGTCCCGGGGGTACTTGTACATGAAAAATATAGTTGTATGCCAAGAGCCAGTGTTCTGTTTTCATGATACCCTCAGTCAAGCCATGATCCATTAAACTCAGTCAGTCATATGACCTAGGAAAGCTCAGTAATTTAGTAATCTCAGTAGTATTCCATCAGTCAATCGAACTCCATGAATTTAGTTTAGTGTAGTTCAGTTAATCATGTTCAGTGTATATTCAGATGGAAGTAGGAATTAGCACCAAGTGAACCCAAGGATGGGAACACACACTATCAAATGAGGGTGTGATTCTTAGATGTCATCCTTGCGTTCTAGAACTATATAGACAACATAAGTTGAGACATCAACACTTTCAGATGAGGGTTCATGAGATGGCTAAGAACTGTCAGATAAGGGCCCCACTATTCTCTTTTAGGGACACTGTTAGATAAAGGTTACCCACAACTTTTCATTACCAGTTGTGCAGTAATGACACCCTTCCAATTGGGTTATAAATTCGACTCCAACTCAGCTATAATGCATTATTTATGGCATGTCGATTAGATGACTACTTCCCATAGTTTTAGTTACAGAATCAGGACTATTAGATATAGTCTTTAAGTCTCAGTAAAAGAACTCAGATAGTTCTTAAGATTGTAAGACTGTCAGATATCATCAACTCAGAACAGTACGAAACTCAGCTAGTTCCATCAGAACCTAGACTGTCAGATTTAGTCACTCAGTATTAGTTATTTTAGTTATACAACTATTAGTATCTCATGTTATCAGTACTCACACTCAGTAATCATGTTATCACAAACTCAATTACAGTTACTAAGTATTTATGCATTTATTCTCACATTTATTTTATCCAGTCAGTTAGTATAATTCATGCATGTAAGCCCTTTTATTCAGCCTACCTCACATGCTTACCAGTATATTAAATCGTACTAATGCATTTATGCTATAGTGTTTCACTTTACGCCATAGGTTCCAAAGCACGAGTAGCATATCAGTGTTAGTAGTTAGAGTTAGTAGTGAGTCCTCATCCTTCGAGGACATGATTAGTCTTTTATCATTTTAGTATTCAGTTTATTTTAGTAGTTGGAGTTAGTTGGGGACATGTCCCATCAACTCCTTATTTATACAGTTCAATTTTAGAGGTTTTAAGACAATAGTATGTTCAGATAGTTTATTTTAGTTCATGTTTTGGTATTGATATATCATACTCTCAGATAGTATGTTTTATCCATTTTGAACCTTATAGTATGTTTCGGTCTATTATTTCTGCATTTTACATAATGCCATACTGTATACAAGTATAACTATCAGCCATGGGTTAGCTGGTGGTCCTTCGAGGTCATGAGCACCATGAGCATTCCGAGTACTAGATTCGGGGTGTTAAAACACTAATACCATACTTATACCAGCATAATTAAACCAAAAATCTTCCAAGCCAAAGGTGAACTAAGGCATGATTTATGCAACCCACTCTAAATCCGAACATAACCTTCTTTTGACTTTCAAAGCGTGGTATGCACTCCAAACCAGGAAAAAAATCACCCAAGTTTTGTCCGTGCAATCCGATCACAGTAAAAACAAAGAATTGAAGCTTCTCCACCAAAAATCCATAAAAGTAAGCATGAGAATAAAGGGTGATCCATGCCAACATTACAACTTGTCTAGTATACCCTAAAAATTGAAAAATAGTAGTTGAAATCACCAATACTAACCATAAAATGATCTGGTCTAGGAAGTCCCATCAATAAAGGGTGAAGCCATGCTCAATCAAACTCAAGCATACTACTTATGCTGAGTAGATCATCCAAAATTGCTATAAAAGCTGAAACACAAAGGAAAATTTGAAGGAACCAATGTTATCTCAATAGACAATCATCTAAACTACTATCAACCATAATCTATATGAATTGAAGAAGACCAAAAATACAGACAAAGGGAAGGCTTAGCCCTTGTACAGGTAAAATCCCAACTTCGATAAATCTTAAAACAAAGGTTGCACCTAATATCTACAACTTCACGTGGAAATCTCAACACCAAGTCTTAGCCACTTGATCTCGACAAACTAAACTAAACTTAAACATGGACAAGAATCCACACTCCAAATCCATCAGAACCTTTAAATTGGCATCCCAAAGTATCAAATCAAAAATTGAGCCAACATGTCTAAACTAAGGTCAAATACACAAATCAACCACACTATTCAATTCAAACATATCCTTACTAGATTATTTCAAAACAATAGCTAAAATATAGTTGAAGAATAAATCACTATAGAGGAAAAATCACTGACTGAAAACATAAGCAATCAAATCCATATTTGATGGAGGGTATGAACCACCCACACAAACTCACGAACTCACCAAGGTTGCAAACCACACTAGTAATAAGAAAAACCCTAGCAACTCAGAGAAATACTGACTTAGTTGGAATTTAGTAGATCCAATACTCCATTAAGAAACGAACACTAAACTTACTAACTTAGGAAGCGATCACAGGAAATATCACCTACTTCAAACTCTCTAACCTTACTAGATTGAGAACTACATCATATGGAGAAAAGAGGAGAAAACTCCACACCCATACAAACAACAACAATCACAATAAGAAAAACCCACAAATCCTAAAAGACAAATACAAAACCTCTCACCCTCAATTAAAACCACTATCAGGTGATGAAATTTTAAAATTAAAAGGATAGACTCCAACCTAGTCAACCTTAGAATAGGCTAAATAACTCAATCACCAAAACTAAAACCACTATGGAAACATGGAAAGACAACTTTCTTTTAGCAACATAATCCACTCCCCAACTAATATAGCATATCCGACAAAAAAGGAAAATGACCAACATCACCTAGCTATAAGAGAGAATCATTAAACTACGGTAGCCACCTGATGTGTTATGGTTAAGTAGAACTTTTGACACTTAAAAGGATGAAAATATGCATGTTACTTAGGTATTTTTTTTTTGTTATGATGTGTTTAGTGTTATGTTTTGTAGGAAATTAGGATTTTGAACTATTCTAAAGAAAATGAGTGAAAATTAATGTTTTGACTAATGAACTGGACACTTTTGACCTATACATACTTTTTTGGTTGTGTAGGTACCATAGTATGTGTCAGATAAGCTGAGAAACAGAAAATTAGAAGTAGAAAAAGTTGATCCAGCCATCTACCAAGAGCACCTACAGTCGTAGATGATACCTATGATTTATAGGTGCTAGGATATGTTGTCGAAGAGCCAGTACAAATAGTATCTAGAAGATTTTGAGGAACATGGCACCTACGTGTGACCACCTATGGCAATAGGTGCCACCTACGACTTGTAGGTATCCTAGTAAGTGGCCACCGACCTTAGTTTTCCTTCTTTGTTTAGGAGTTGTTTCCTAGGGTTTCCTTGTACTCTATATATACCCATTAGACATTTTTAGTGACATTACGCACTCTTAATACTTCCAAATATATTTTTTATTCTAGGATTTAATTTTGATATTAGGATTGCTTTGTTCTTGATTTTGCTTGATAATTCAATTTGAAACTTTGAGTTTTTATTTATTGATAATTGTGACATTGTTTAATTCTTTAAATTATGAATTTTATTAATCGTTTCGGAATAATGAGAGTATAAAGCCCTTAGATAGGGTTGTGGGAACCATGATGGATTGTAAAAGAAGGGGAATTGCTAAGTTGTTCTAAACTAGTATTTTTATATGTATTATGGTTGTATTTAGTTTAATAGATTTCTTAGTGGTTTCAAATGTTAGGATCTTACCTAATATATCACTTCTTACTTCATAGGAGGAGTAGAGATTAGGAAAACTTAATCGCTATAGTAATTTTAAGATTAATTATCGATCTAGGCTAATCATCATCATCTACTTAAGATAATTTTCTTTCATCTAATAACTTGAGACTAAAAAGGTAATACTTAACTAGGATCTAGGATAAGGGTTATTAAAAAGTCATCCTGAGAATCAAAAGGTAAAGTGTAAATTCCTTTAATGAGTATATAAGATAGTCGATGGTGCATAACTTATCATATTCTGTATACAAGATATTGGGTTAGTAGAAAATGTATGATAAACCTACTAAGTTAAGAAGATATGGGGAACACAGTCCTAGTGTTTGTTTTTGATTGAGTACAACAAAAGTTGAGTTTTGTTAGTGTTAACTATTTTCAACTACAAACCCCCTATTTACTTTTCAGTTCTACATGTTGACTTTAACAAACTAGAGAGAGATAATTCATGTATTTCCTTGGGATTATACCCGAACCTGAGTTGGCTTACTATATTTTGCATCGACCACTTTATCCTTGTTTAGAGGCATATCTTTTGGTAGCATAAAAATTTTGTCAACATGTTCAGGGACTGTAGTGAGATTGTTGATTGAAGGTTATTGAAGTTTTGGGATTTAGCTTTTTTATTTATTTTGGTGTACACTAGTGCATACCTTGCACTAGGAGTCAAGTCAATACCTTACTCCTACCATATCCAAACCTAAATATAATTCTATAACCAAATTGTACAATGACCAAACACGTACGTGACGACCAGATTAAAGTTGTTTGAGATGATCCTAATGTTAAGTTTCTTTATCCTGAGAATGTTAAAAATATTTTTAATGACAGAGCTGAGTATTTATTAGAATAAGAAACGGAGACCTAGAGGAATAAAGCTTAGGCCTATTGTATAACTCAATTGGAAGAGTTGGCGGGTTAGAGACTAATAATTTATCATCGAACAACCCTCAATAGTAATCGAGATAGGATTGAAGGTGGTAGATCTTAAGTAACCCCAATGTATTAGTACCTACCTCTGTATAATTATCCAAAAAAGAATATGGGGTACATTATCCTACCAAGACGGGAGCCATTATCCCTTCTACTTTGCCACTAGGTATTAATTTTGACATTACTAGTGTTATGATCCACTTGTTAAATTTGAAAAGGGTGTTTGCGAGCTTTGTTATGGATGATGCAAATATACATCTGGTAGAATTTATTGGGTTTGGTACTCATACATGATACCTAGTGTAGATTATGAAGTTCTCAGACTAAGGTTGCCCCCTTTTTAATTTATTGGTGAAGCTTCATTGTGGTTCAAGGAACTTCCTTCAAGATTAATTACTACTTGGAATGACCTACGCAAACAGTTGTACACCATTTTTCCATTTGGTAAGAATGTTACAATTAAATGATAAGGTATATAAGTTCAGGAAATTACATTCTAATTTCATAGGGTAAGACCTCTAAATCTTGTGATTATGATTTAGAAGAGGAGATCAAGTATCTAGACCATGAGTTAGTGGGTTTGTGAGCTAACGGGCAAGGAAACCAAGGTCAAAACTATTATAAAGATAGTTACAAAAATCATAATAGGGAGTGTATTGGTGACTTGAGAAAAAAAGATGACTAATAGGTGAAGCGACATACATAGGTCCCGCCTGGAAGTCGGGACACTAAGTTGCAGATGGAGTAAATATTATCCAATCTTGTTAAGGATTAGAAAAGTTAATAAACATACCTTAAAGAACATAGAGAAGAGTCAGATAATGTGAATGGTGTTAATGTTAATACGAAGAAAGCAAAAAGTAAGAGAAGTGTCGATGAGCCTATAGTAAAGCAAATTCCATGACCTCCCCCACTTTTTCCTCAAAGGATAAAGTAGAAGAAAAAAGAATGGAAGTTCAAGAAGTTTATTGCCATACTAAAAGAGTTGAGTTGGGGAGCTTAATTTTAGAATTAGTAAGAGGAAGTCACATTCAACGTCCGCAGAATTATAAACTAGCCAAATGACATTATGGTGATATCGGTTATTCATTATGTTGACGACCTAGGAGGTTATTCTTTTAAGTACAGTGATGCATTCTGAGTAACCAAGGTATCTTTTTCATGCCGCTATTTTAAATTAACTATTGCATATAAGGCAACCCATGGGCTTGTTGGTGAATCCTAAGTAACCAAGTTTGCCATGTCATGCCATGATGTTAAATTAAGCGTTGGACGAGAGGCAACCTACTATTTTAGTATTAACATTATTCTATTTTTATTGTAGGTAAAATAGGATGAGAACAACCTAGAACAAGGTAATACTTTGGTCAATCTAGAATATTCTAGGAAAGGTGACTGGGTGACCAAATCATGAAGGTCATAAGTCCCACACTAGGTAAGTTGTGCATTAAATGATCAAGAAGTAATTTTGTGGATTTTTCGGATTTCTAGACTTTAAATTTTGAACATACATATGATGTTCTACGTACCACTTACGACCACGTAAGTAGCATAATAAGCATAAAAATGAAAATCCCAAAGACCAAAAATAGGGCCGAAAAAATTTTTGTATCCTATGAAGCCCACTGACTGTCATAGGTACTACCTACGGTGCATAGGTAGTACTATAAGTTCCAAAATTTTTGGCCTAGTTTATAGAAAATATAGGCCTATCCTAAACCTTAGTGACCCAAATATAACACCACTAGGGATATACCCTAACCCTTCCCCCCCCCCCCCCCAAACCTTGATGTTTATCTTTCTCTATAAAAGTCAAAATATCCCTACTTCCCCAACACTTCATATAACACAAGATCATTAATTTGGCTCAGTAAAAACTTGTCCTAGTTGAATGTATTACCAATAAAAGCTAGGGTTTCTTCATCTTATCAAGTTTTACTTTTTATTCTTAAAACAAAAATGTAAATATTCTTGGCGATTAATAGAAGTAAATTGTGCTAAACATGAAATAAGTGAGTTGATATGCTCAATTGCATGCAAAATATCTAGAAATCTACAAACTTGTATTTAGGAGCCATACATTAGCGAAAAAGCATAAATTGAGGCATTGTTCTATAATAAATATGTTATGACCATGCCCCAAAAGGAAGTAAATATTGAAATGGTAGAGGAATCCCAAGAGTCTTTTTATGTCTCATGTGTATTGAAAAGTTAATTCTAGTATTACGTGTAAATATTGGACATGGATGGACTGAATATAATTTATAAAGATGTAAGGTTTAGGAAAAAATTCAAAGTTTTAGAATTTTGATTTTTTCTTCAAACTTTGCAATCCAATTCTATCTTTCGGGGACTTACACTTTATTTTTAGGTACAAATGAAACCAAAGGCTTCCTAAAAAAATCCAGGACTTTCGAGGTAAATATAAAAATCCCCAAGCATAGTGGCTCGGCGGAGGACTACCCTATTGCCCTGACCAGAGTAATTTACCCACAAACTAGGTCTTAGAAATATGTTGCAACTAATTAATATGGTTATTATAGCTATCATAGGCATCCATCTCGTAGCATAGTCAAAGTGGGGAAGAAAACCTACTTCTACTTACCTAGGGCTCAACTAGAGGCCATCGTACCAGTACCTAGGCCATGGATGAAGTTGGCCAAAAATTCACTACTACGCTTTCCCTAGTTTGACAAGGAGAGGATGGTGAGTAAGAGAAGGTAGATTCTAAGCCATTTCTTGAGGAAGATACATAGGACCCTCAGTGTGAGGAGGGTTCACAAGATAAGTCTATAGCCACAGCCCATGAGCCATCATCTTCGATACCCTAATCTGATGAGGGTACAACATATATATTTTATTAGGAGCAACCATCCCAGCCAGACTAGATTTTCTACCCTACTCAAATATTGGTAGAGACTATTTATGAAGTGAACATGAGGTGTTTTGTATTGGCTGATTTATAAGAGAGACAACTTTATAACTGAGATTGGACAACCTAGGAGGACTATTTGGGAGTAGAAATGGATTTAGTTTTTTGGGTTTCTTGGGGAACCCCTTTTATAGGCTATATTTGATCATTATAGGTTGGGGTGGATAAATATACCCCTAGGGTTAATAAAGCTAAGCATTGGTGTGTGAATTCTATGTTTCTTATGCCTCTAAAGTAGCATTGACCACACCCATAGGCGATAAGAAAGTAGAGCAATCATAGTTAGAAAATATTCTAGTGAGAGAGTTCATGGTTGATATATCAGCAACAGCCATTCATTGAGTACTATTTGGACCTAATTATACAGCTCATGTGTCTATAGCAGACTATTATAAGTTATTGAGATAGGCTCATAATAATCACGCTATGAAAGATGAATAAGGAAGAGGGTAGGTTTGGAAAAGTGAATTATAATTTAAATTTCAACACTTAGTGGTAATGCCCAAAGGGTCGATGAGGGAAGGTTTTATTAAGAAGGCGGCACTAAATTTCACCATAAAAATTTGGTGCCTGGTTGTGCGATTCTATTTATATCTAATTGTAATGGAAAATTTATACACATGGGATGGTTTATCACTAATTAAGAGCATGATGGATGTTTATCATATTAATTTTATAGCCATTATTAGATATAGGCTTAATGGTTGGGCATTTGGTGATATGATGGGACTACCCTTTCCTTGCCTTCTACGATTATTGTGTGATGAGGCTGATGTGCCTTAGATTTTATGAACGATCCTAAAGGGGAGATATTGTAATACCCTGCATTTCCTTAGAATAATCTAAGTCTTGATACATTAGTATTCATATATAAAATTTTCAAACACTCATTATTTGTCAGTTTAGAGCTTTCCAATGCATAGGAAATTGAATTAACTTTCCAATGATATAAAGTTTGCCCAAATTCGATAACCGGGTAAGAAGTTATGATTTTAAGTTTCTCACATTAAACACCGTCATTTTAACCCTTAGTGCCTCACACATCCAGTCTAAATGATGATTGGCAATTTCCAGTGAAGGTGCCCAATCTTGGTGTATCATGCTAAAGGGCAAATTGGCATTTGGCTATTTCTTGTGTCTCTTCGTGATTCCACCTTGGCACGGTGAGCTTCCAGGTCACAAAAAAGGTGGAAACACAATTACACCATGTTGTGCCACTATGTATTTTCCCAATTGTCCCTTTTCTAGTGGCATGCCACGATATTGGCACGTCATGCCAAGGGTGAAAATTAGGCATTATTTCTAGTTTTACAATTTTAAACTACAGGGGCCGTTTGGTCTTTTTCAATGGCACCAAATCTTCCTAAACATGGGATTTAACCCTAAGAGAGAATTATTTGCTCACTTTTGTGTTATTCTCTCAAATTAAAATCAACTCTCTTCAAGAACAGGATCCCTAACTCTAAAATTCAAGGCCAAATCTAAAGAACTCTCTATTAATCCTTGTAAATTCACAATCGCAGGTCTGTTAGATGTTCATCGATGGATTAATTTCATCCATGGAGTCCAAGTATCTTATTTAAATTATAAAATTTTTACCTTTGCAAGTTAATTGATTTTAAATTGTGATTTTACCCATGAATCTCCATGTACTATTTGATTTTATACCCTGATTCAATGAAATTATTGTTGTTATTCAATCCTCCATGTTTTAATATTATTATTTATTAAATTAATCCTTGATTTAATAATATTATGTCGAATTCATGCTATTTCAAAAGTTCCATGACTTTTTTGTGATTGTTTTAAACCATGAACTATAAGTGTTTGATAAAATACCTATAAGAGTGATTGATTTAATAAAAGTCTTCATGCTTTGTCACCCAAGCTTTAGTGTCATTTTACCATTATTATTTTTTAGTACTGGGGATAGTGAATACCCAAAAAACTATTGCTGTTTATGTAGTCTAGTCTCAGTACATTACAGAATAGTCTTCAGAACATACTATGAGCATTATCATAATAGTCAAATATCTATCAGTTAAACTCAAAATAGTGTAGGATTTTAGTATCTTTCAGTTGGGAGTAGGATTTATCACCAAGCGAGTGTAAGGATGGCACCTTCCCCGTCAGATAGGCAGAGTCATTAGTAGCAGTCCCTATACTCCAGAACTGCGTATCCAGGGTAGGATATGAGAAATCACCCTCTAGATTAGGCTTGACTATCTCGTAGGGGTCACCCATCAGTTCAGACTTGACACCCTTAGTCCTTTGGAAATTATATCATTTCAGTGGATCTCCACAGCTAGTTTTAGTACCCGTGGCATGGTATTAAGACCCTTCTAACTTGATTTATAGGTTGGACCCCGATAAGCTCAAATTGGGAAATGTTGGTTAGATGATACCTCCCAGAGTTTCAGATATAATCTCAGCTACAATTCTAGTTTAGTTATTCAGTGTTAGTGTTGTTTGACCAAAGCATACAGATTTCATTTCTTTTAGTATTTTAGTTTACAAATTTTACTCAGTTCATGTTATTTTTCTTCGTCATGCATCCTCAGTATTTATAGATTTTCTCGTATATTTATTATTTATGTAGTTTCATGCATACTCATTATTTATAGATTTCCACATATTTCCAGTATCCATAGATATTGACCTCTCTATTTAGTACTCCATGCTTTATATTCATATTTAGTTAATTATTAGTTTTGTTCATGAAACCATGCATATCAGCTTACCTCATTTAGCATGCCCGTACATTTAAAGTACTAATTGTATATTTTTTATTTTGTTCTATGATGTATTATATCATAGGTTCTGATGCTCAATTCCGGACTCATGATTAAAGTTATCAAATCCTGAACAATTGTAGTGGTGAGTCCTCATACTCCAAGGACATGATTACTTTATTTTATGTCTTAATTTTGTAGTTAGTTGGAGTTATTTGGGTCTTGTCCCATCAACTCACAGTCGTTAAGTGTTAGAGGCTTATCATACATTAGAGTCAGTTATTCAGTATTCAACATTATAATTAGTTATCTAGTTTATCAGTGTTTTATTAGTTTCAGTTAGTTATTTCTATCGACACATATTTTAATTTTGAATTCAGTTATTAAAACCTTATGGCATGTCATTATTCTTTTGCATTTATGGTCATGTTATCCAATTATCACAGCATGTACAAGATCATAGGTTATCTTATTGTTCCTCGAGACTGTAAGCTTTGTGTGATGCCAAGGGTGTTCTCTTGGGTCATTATAAACTTGGTATCAGAGCCTAAGGTTTTAAAGTAGCCTAGGAAGTCTAAAAAACATGTTAAATAGAGTCTTATGCATGGGTGTGTAGCGCACCACACTTATAGACAAGAAGCTACAAGGCGTTTAGGAAAAAGTTTCCCTTCTTTTAGTATTCATGTCGTGCTAGTGAGCATGAGATCATGTTAAACTCCTTGTCTCTCCTACAAAATTCGAAGATATATTCACAAGTCTAGTGAACTCCATAGCATTACAGATTGAATGGACAACCGTTTTTCTAGCCAACCCAGTGGCCAATAATGCTGCAACTAGAATTCAAGATATTACCTGGATGAATCCTTCTTCTTTCCTGGGATCCAAGTTTGAAGAGGATACACATTAATTCTTAGATATGGTTCATAAGGTCACAAATTCTATAGGAGTTAAATCTAGTCAGAGTGCTGAGTTAGATGCATACCAGTTGCAGGATGTAGCCTATACTCGGTTTAAGTAGATGAAGGTTGATAGGGGTGTAGATGGAGGTCCTGTAGAATTGAAAGAGTTGGCCATAAAATTCTTAGATAGATTCTTCCCATTGGAGTTGAGGGAGTACAAGGTGTTAGAGTTTATTAACTCATGGAAGGGCAGCATGAGTATGAGGGAGTATTCCCTGCAGTTTACATAGTTAGATAGATATGCTCCTTATGTGATACCTTATAACAGGTCCAAGATGAGTAAGTTTGTGTCTGGAAAATCTGATAGTATGGTTAAAGAGTACAGTATGCAATACTGATTAGTGAGATGGACTTGTCTAGGATGATGGTCCATGCTCAACAGATAGAGGAGTAGAAGATTAAGGTAAGGGAGAGAAGAAATAAAAGAGCGAGGACGGATAGTTTTAACTTGAATAAACCAAAGTAAGAGAGTGGTATCCATCCTCAGTTTTATCAGAGGTCTTCAGCCCCAGCACTTTTTCCAGTCAATGCTCTCGTACCTAAATTCAAAAATGACAATAGGGATAGAGCACTAGGCTCTAAGTCCCAGGTTAGTGTTACTTGTGCTAGTACAAATCCTCTATGTTAGAAATATGGTAGACACCATCGGAGTGAGTGTAGAGTTGGTAGTGATGTGTGCTTCATGTGTTGCAAGTCAGGCCATCGGATTTGGAAGTGTCGAGTAGTTTCTCAGAAAGGTAGGGATAAGTGCCAATAGGGCCAATCCCATGAGTCGTCAAAGTGCCACTTCCATGGCTACCAGTGTTCAACGTCCTAATAGATTATATGCTCTTCATTCCTACCAAAAATAGGAAAATTCTCCTGATAATAGTTTTGTTGATGGCATTAGAATGGATCTTCAAAATACTGACATGGTGAGAAACCGGACTAGACCTATCTCTCCATAGACATCAAGAGTTTCTTGGAATTTGCTAGCTATTAACATCGGTTTATTGAAGAATTTTCTTCTATTGCATCCCCCGTGTCTAGATTGACTCATAAGAAAGTTAAGTTTCACTAGTCATATTCCTATGAGAATAGTTTTCAAGAGTTGAAGACTCGACTAACCTCTTCCCTAATTCTTACCATGCTAGATGGTTCAAATGGCTTTGTTGTGTAGTATGATACATGTAGAGTAGGTTTGGGTTGTGTCCTCATATAGAGAGGTAAGGTCATAGCTTATGCCTCCATAAAACTTAAACCCTACGAGAAGAATTATCCGACTTATGATTTTGAGTTAGCAGTAGTAGTATTTGCTTTAAAGATTTAGAGGCATTACTTTTATGCGGTGTATGTAAATGTGTTCACGGACCATAAGATCCTGTAGTATGTGTTCTGTTACAAATATTTGAATCTACATTAGAGAAGGTTGTTAGAGTTGTTAAATGATTATGACATAAGTATTTTATATCATTCGGGCTAGGCTAATATATTGGTTGATGCTCTTAGTAGAATGTCTATGGGTAGTGTTGCTCATGTTGAGGATGGTAAGAATAAGTTACCTCATGATGATCATCAGCTTACCCGACTAGGTATCCGCTTACTCGATTCAGCAAAAGGTATTGTATATGTGTAGAGTAGCTCAAAATCATCTCTAGTTTTTTAGGTAAAGAAAAAGCAAGATAGAGATCTAAATCTCTTTATGTTGAAAGAATCGGTCAGATATCAGAAGGTGGAGGTTTTATCCCAAGGGGGATATAGTGTGATGTGTTATTAGTAGTTAGTTAGAGTTAGTTAGGGCTTATACCATAAACTCATTGTTATTCAGTTTTAGAAGCTTATCAGATATTAGAGTCAGTTATTTAGTATTTAGAAATTACAATTAGTTATCTAGTTTATTAGTATTTTATTAGATTCAGTCAGTTATTTCTATAGACTAATATTTCAATTTTGAATTCATTTAGGAAAACCTTATGGCATGTCAGTATTCTTCCGTATTTATTATTGTGTTATCCAATGCTCATAGTAGGTACCAGCTCATTGGTTAGCATGTGGTCCCTCGGGACTCTAAGCACCGTGTGACACCCAGGGTGTGCTCTTAGGACATTACAATCAAAGATTCAGTAAACCCAATCCCTTCCCAGATGTACTATGAGCCTTTATAGTAACTCCAGTGGTCTAACGTCCCATAAATTCCTATAGAGCCGAGTAATAGATAGGGTAGAGATATTGATGCTAGTATGGGTTTTGAGATGGGGTAGCAGATAGAGGTCCCTGATATTAGAACTCAGGGCAAGGAGACTCTAACTACTTCTACTTCAGTCTAAGTTTACGATTCGGAACCCATTAGAACATCTTAATATAAGTGCATTTAACTTAGTTCTAACATCCCCACTCAATGATGCAGTTGTAGGCCTAAGTTAGATAGACGATTAGAGGATGATCATAAATTTATTATTTATCAACATCGAAAACCAAGATACTTAACTAAACAAACAAGATTATATAGCTTAGTATGACTGTTCAAAATACCTTGGCCCTAGATACCAACACTTTTCATTATCGTACTGTCTACTATTTCTTTTAAGTTTTCAAATCTTAAACTCTTTTGGTTACAATTAGAACATGTTTAAAATTTTTAGTAACGCTAGAATTATATTATTTGTAAGCACAAGTACTTGTTGGATCAATTCGTTGCTTTAAAGTCACTTTATTATTTGCACAACCACATACAATTGCATGTGTGCTAGGATCGAAACAAAATTTTGGCATTATTTCCGGGGACTTGAAAATTGGCAACTTTCTTATTTTTAGTTTTTTTGTATTGTTTTATAAGTGCTAACAACTTGATATTAGCTTATGAATTTGCAAGATACAGGTCTAAATATAAAGTAAGCTGGCAAGGGAAATGGATTTGGTTAACCCATATCCTGAACTTGAGTGAGGTTTAAATTAGTTCATGAGAGAAGTAGTACTTGTCAATCGAATACCATAAGCTCCACAGGACAAAGCTATTCCTACTATCATGGCTGAAGAACAACTAGCCCACAAGACAGTATGCAAAGTGTCAATCTCACTCGCGACCAATATTTCTTTACCAACATTAACTTTACGATCTGTTGACCGAAACTAGGAGGTATATTTGAAATAAAAAAAGAACATTGTGCAATTATTTCACAATAGTAAGAAATTAACACCTTATCACATGAGGATCCAGGTCCATCTATAAAACTTTTTAGAGATCAATAACACCTTTATTCATACTAGAGTCTCCATAGACTAGGTCAGGCTCACTCCCTTTACTTTCTCACTTTAGGGAGAAGAAAAGAAATGGTTGAAGGAAAACATCCAAACTCCATCACTACATGAAATAATCTGGCTAAGAAGTTTCTCATGCAATTCTTTCCGTCTGGCAAAACATTAAGGTTATGAATTGAGATTCTGAGACTTAATCAAAAGCTAGATAAGAACCTATATTATGCATGGAAGAGATTCAAATCTCTTCTTAAGGACTGCCCGCACCATAAATAGATGAATGAGGTAGTGTCCCATACATTTATTGAAGTTCTTGACCACACAATAAAAAATTGTTAGATTCAACTATAGGCGGCGGCCAAACCTATGAGAAAACTTATGATGAGCTCTGAACTTTGTTGAATTAAATTATAGAAGGTAATCCTAAATGACAGGGTGATATACATAGAAATCCAGTAAAAAGTCCTACTAGGATTATTAAAGTGGATAGTGTCATAGCTTTGGCCACTCAGTTTCCATCTCTTCCGAACCAAATTTTGAAAGAGTTCAACAATTTGAGTGTGAACCAACATTAGGAAGAATAAATATAGTTTAGTAGGCGTAGTCGTGGTTTGAGATTTGTGGCATTAGTGTTACTCTGCAGTCTTATTTGGAGAAAATAAAAAATTAGTTAACTTTTTTGGCAATGTACAAAAGGGTAATAATAATTATGGGAATACCTATAATCATAACTGCCAGAGTCAGTCTAACTAGTCATGGGGCAATAATTAGGCTCAAACTCATCCATTTCAGTGGTAGAACACTCAAACCTATAATATGGAAGAGACCATGGAAAATATCTAGGCAAATTAATAATAGATGGCTACAAAGATTAAAAATCAACAATTTTCTAAAAAGAACTTGGACATAAAGTTGAGGCAGCTAGCTTAGGACCAAATTGCAAAACGTCAAGGTGGTTTGCCAAGTGACATAGAGAATCTAAAGAAGGTAATATGAATCATATTGAGAAGTTATATAGACCTCAATGACAAACCTCCAAATAGAAACCACAACTTACGGGATGATTTAGTCCACAAAAGTAGAGAAAAAGAAAATGGCAGCCAAAGATGCTGATAATTTGGAGAAGTCTGAGTACAATCAAACAAAGGTAGCTGATCTTGTACAAGAGATACCACCACCATCATTCCCTCAAAATCTTTAAAAGACTAAGGAGGATACATGCTTTACGAAGTTCTTTGACAAGTTTAGAGAACTTAACATTAACCTTCTTTGTTAGATAATTTGAAAGAAATGACAGAGTATGCCAAGTACTTGAAGGAGTTGGTGACCAATAAGACAAATTTGGGTGACATTGATATGGTGGAACTTACTAGAGAGTGCAGTTAGGTGGTGATGAGCAAGATACAAAAAAATCTTAAGGACCCAGAGAGTTTCACCCTCTCAGATAAGCATCCCATGATAATATCTCTCAAGTCAATAAAAAGCACACACATGAGCAATATGGTTAAATAACAATCACAAAAGATAAATCATCAATCCGTAGTATACCTTACATAAATAGTTAACTACCGATACTGATCTGAAGAAAGTTAAGTCATATCCTATCGTAAAAGCCAAAACACGAGCCTTGACCCCTCAATAAGAAGCTTTACCCATTTGAAAAGTTTTAAAATGAACCCAATTTATCAAAAATAGATTTAGCAGTCTATTGGTATTTATATTGAATACTTTGATTCTGGATCCAAAATCACTTCAAAAGTCATCCTCAAAGATAAAACATAAAACTTGAGTTTTAATAACGAATCGTGTTACCAATACTTTTATGAGTTCTAAATATGAAAACCAATTGTAAAACAAGATGAAATTAAGCTGGAAACTATTAAAAACTATTTTCTTACTTTAACATGTAATACCCAAAATCCCATGTTTAAAATCCAAGTTATGAATATGTTTAGCCAATAAAATCAATGGGTAATGATAGAATTAGGTTAGAAGCTTACCCAAATAAGTTTGATGAAAAAGTCCCTCTAATATAGTCTATCCCGAGGTCAAGTTCAAAAAATAATGAAAAATAGAAAAATCTCTTAAAAAGTAGGTTTAAATACAGTTTAGATGAATAGTGTGCACTCAACCCTTCACATTCGTGGAGAAGAAACCTAACCCCACCCAATAAGTTGCTCTGCATGTGTGTGACAACTTGGCATCATGATCGGTGACCAAGTTTGTGCTTAAATGCACGCATGATACAAGGCTGTGTGCACATATAAAGGCTACCTAGTGCACCAAAAATTGTGCACCAACTATAGCTTAAGTCCAAAAAATCTCAGAATCGACCCTCAAAATTTGTTAGGAACTCCATGAATATAACCTGATAGTATTACTAGGCTAATTTAAATATTCTAAACTCAATAGAATTATTGAATTTATCAAAAGTGGTTATTTTCATTAAGTTTCATCTAAAAACCCCTCTAGGATAAAATAACTTATGTTTTGCTTAAACACTCAAAATTCAAAATAACGACTTATAACCTGATCTAATTATGCTACAATCTAAAATCAGAACTTCAAATTTAAAATAAAAATGACAAAATCACCATAATTGCTTAGATAAAAAAATATTGACCACAGTCAAACATATTACCCTTAAGGTTATTCAAAATCATAAACTCATATATATCCTTTTCAAACGTTTTAAAAACTATGCCAACCATCCCCCAAACTTATAAATGATATAAAATGACTACAGAAAAGGACAAAATAGTCAAAACACTTAAAAATAAAAATTACCATGAGAATTATTACATATATGCATAAAAAAGTAAATTGTTTCCTCAATGTGAAATGTTAACATGCTAAGGTACTAAAGAGGCTATCTTATAGTGCATTCTTATATTTTAATGCTTCATTTGAATCTTATTAGGGCTAGTAAGCATGCGGATCAAGATTGAGTGTTGGGATTTTAAGGGTTATTATGATCGCTCACTTGTAAAATATGTTGGGTTTGAAATTGAGAGGGCGTCATGCAGAAGCTATTAGTTGCAAACCGTCATGGTGATAATTTAGACGGCTCATAAAACAATACGAAAAAGCTATATTATTGATATGATTTGGCCAAATGACATACATATTAAAAACAAAATTGAAAAGCCTAAAACCTATTGGGAAAAATATCCCCCTAAACAAAAATTCTTTAAATACTACATTGTGGATGTTATTGTGTTATGGTATAAGAAGATGGTCTTTTATTTATAGAGTTCCAAAACCTTTCCTCTTAGAAAGGGTTTGCCAAATATGGAAAAAAAATTGTATTTTTCTTTCAGGAAAATTAAAAGTAATTATGGTTACATTAGATTTTCTTTGTAAGAAAAAGTAAAACTTAATTTTGGTAAAAAATCAGGGCAAAACCCTAACAAATCTCTCCTTTTTGGCTTGATTTTTTTCACTTATCTGCCTTCTTCATACCATATGCAAAATTTGGGTTCTTCAAATAATCTTTATTGCTGCTGCTTGTCATGGTTAAATATACAATTTAAAATATTATGAGTTAAAAAATGGTTTTAAAATATCTTATTTTTATTTTTAAAGATGTAGTAGCAAGAATGTTGAAAATATGCTTTAAACTCTTTCTCCACATGTAGCTAGACAAAATCTTCATTATTGCCAAACTGTTGTAGCATAATTTTGAAACTGCCTTGATCATGTTTAATCTCGTCTCACTATACCATTAAACTATTGAACCATAAGCTCTAATACCACTTATTCGTTTCGAAATCGAGAGGACGTCATACGAAAGTTATTAGTTATAAACCATTGTAGTGATCATTCATACGACATATAAAACAATACTAAAACCTATATTATTGATATGATTTGGCCAAACGGCATACATATTAAAAATAAAATTGAAAAACCTAAAATCTATTGGGAGAAATCTTTCCCTAAATAAAATTTCTTTAAATATTACATTGTGGATGCTATAGTGTTATGGTATGAGAAGGAGGTATTCTATTTATAGAGTTTTAAATACCTTTCCTCTAAGAAAGAGGTTTGTCAAATATGAAAAAAATTATATTTTTCTTTCAAGAAAATTAAAAGTAATTAATTACTTTTAATTTTCTTTCCAAAAAAAAAATAAAACTTAATTTTGATTAAAAAATAGAACAAAAACCTTAACAAAATGATCCTTATAAGCGAGACTTCACTCGAATATCCGAAGTCAGGATTTTTGGCCCATATGTTTGAGGCTTCTCGCCCCATACTAGGGTGTCCTTTTATTTCTCCCCGGATAACCTGTAGGCATCATTCTTTTGACAAGATCCAATTGGGCTCCATAAAATATTCATTCCATAAATTTTCCTGAACTGGGTTGTTTTCCTCACTTTTCTCTTCTATGTCTATTTCTTGATCTTTATCTCATTCCTCTACTTCCCTTTTTCTCTCTCTGTCTTTTCTCTTAATTTTTCCTGGTGAGCCTATTCGTATTTCCTCCAATTCCTGTGACAAGAGTAAGAAATTTTGATATTGTGTTATTACATAAGCTTTTAGTAAATTGGATTTTCCTTTTCACAGGCTATGAATACTAAACTTAACAATTTGCAATCTTTAGAAGAGGTAAACGTAGTTGAGAGGATTAGTTATTTGTTTACAAATCAAATGAAAAGATATGAAGTAGTAAATGATTTTGATGGTCCTAGATTTTCCCTGTTGTCTAAAATATAATGTTTCTATTTGCGGGTATATTTTAAAGAATAATGAATTTTATGGATTAGAATATCATTTTCACAATTTTTACCTACAATCACCAATGAAAAAATGAATTTATATTGTTTAACTATTGTGTAGTTTATGTTTCCTTATCTTATGTTATAATTGTATGAAGGATATGCAGGCCATGAATTGTTCAATGGATTTTACCACTATTTTAATATTAATGAGTATTAATTTGACCCTCTTTTTATTCTATTTTTGTATCCTAAAGTGTTATTCTCCTTTATATGTAGATGTACTATGTGTGTAACTGTATTTGAGTAATTTCTTAAAGATAGAAAGTAATGGAAAAGATCTAATGAACTACTAATCACTTACGAGTTGTTTGATAGAGTGTATTGAAAAGTTAATGTATGTATTAGTTTAATGAGCATTACGAATACATTGTTTGGTATAATTTTTTGACTTATATATGACGAATGCTTGCATTGGTTATACACTATATTGTGTATTGACGTGTGTATTACTAAGAACTCAAAATTCATGGTATTAGTAATGCATGCATTAATAATACAAGTATAAATAATGCACGCATAGGTAATACATGCATTACTAATACACCATATTTTTCTTTATTCTTATACGCTCTACCATACAACCAAGAGAACATTTGGCATAGTGTATTGAAAAAAATAATGCATGCATTAGTCTTGTGTATTACTAGTATCTTGTTTGGTATATTTTTTATCTTATGTGTAGCTAATGCTTACATTATTTATACACTCTATTGTATATTAAGTTATTATTACATGCATTAATAATACAAAGAATTCAATACATACATTAGCTTGATTAATGACAAAATTACCCTCAAATCTTCTAGGACATTTACCATGTCCTTTTCCATAGTGTGTTGCCTTTCTCTTCTGTGTACACTATTTACTGCTATGTATTCACTATTTCCCTAACACCTTCTCAACACGTACTTTTATCCAATGGATTCATTATCCCCTGTATAGATATATAAATTGCTTGATGGTACTATCATATGGATTCATTGTTGTGTTTTCTCATCAATTATTGTTAATTTTTTCTCCTCTTTTTGTTTTGTATGGTAAAAAGAACTCTTTGTCAAACCTTTATTGAGAATATTGTGAATCAATATTAAAAACTTCTTATGTTTATTTTGGAGAAAAAAGGCCAGTAAAGTTGTACAAAAATATACATGTAGATAGTATTTTATAAAAGAACTAGAGTATTGGTGGTATTTTTTCTAAACAAGTATTTTCTTATAAAAATTATACAATACATATTATTTCTAAAACATCAAATCAAATAATGTATAAAAATAATGTCAACATAACTAATGCAAACATAACTAACACTAGCATTATGCAAGCATTACTAATACATCATATTCAACATTATTCTTATACACTTTACCAAACGATCTCTTTGAGGTCTAATGAGATAATTTTCTTTAAGGACTTTATCCTGCTACCTTGTAGAATTAACAATTAATTTTGTCACTTAAGATCAGAAGGATAACTAGAAAGTCTTGTGTTGGTTCAAAAGACCACTAATCTATCAATTTTTCCAAACTTCAATTCCTTTAAATTTATGATTGAATTGTTGAGTTATGGCTTAAACAGGGTTCCGTCACAGCTTGTTGAGATAAAATGTGATCCCTCTCTAGCTTTGCATAACTCCCCTATTTGGAAGGCTTTTTTTAATTATTACGCTAGCACTTTTGGACTTCTAGACTCAATTTTCTTTTAACAAACCATGATTTGGAGGGTGGTAGTTTGTTTTCAATATGCTTTGGGGTTTGCTTATGACTAGATTTTCTTCACTTATGTCTATTCTAAATCTCTTGTAATCCTTTTAATGTATTATACTTGACCTATGATTTTGTACTTTTATGTTGATCAAAGTACAGGTAAAGGCTTAGTTAAAGTAAAAAATTGTTGATAATTTTAAGTATTTTGTGTTGGTCAAATGCAAACAGGTCATTTTGAATCTTTTCATACTTTGTCTGCATCTAGGGAATTCTTATAGCTGATGTCAATTCTGATGGTTTCATTAGCTTCAGAATGTTGATTAGGCAGGAAAAACTCTTGGTACTAATTCCGAGACTTTCAAACTCGTTTAGGGCGATTGGATGGATTTTGATAAAAACATAATTTTAGGTGCGGGATGCACATTTTATCGAAATGACATTAGGTGAAAATTTTTATGGTTATGTTGACTCCAAAATGTTGAATTTGAAAGGCAGAATAGTTCATTTGCATGCACAAAATTTTAAATTAATTTTGAGCACCCATTCAGAGTTCATTAGGACTTAGCAAATTTTGCTGATGTCAAGTTGCTAATGCAACTGTTTATGCGGCTGAAGACCGCTTAAGAGGTAGCTGATTTAGCGGCTACACAGTTGCTTAAGCAGAGCTGTCCATCTTGGTAGGGTCCACTAAAGTGGGCCCTATGGTGCTTAAGCGAAGATCGTTAAAGCGGCCATTTAGCCGCTTAAGTAGCCATTGCTGAGTTTATATAAAAATCATCCTCAATGATTTCTGTAATACCATGTATTTTTCTAACTCAGTTTAGCTCTCAGTACATGAGTATTCCTGTATAATTTTTTCAAAATACTTGGAAATTTTTCAGTTTAGAGCTTACCATTGTCTAGGAAATTCAGTCAGCTTTCTAATGATATAAAATTCATCCAAATTTGATAATCGGGTGATAATTTATAGCATATTTTGTAAAATAGTGTACCACTAAGTGCAACGCCGCATCGTGGAGACCAGCCAAATGGAAATTTTTAGTTTCCAGTGAGCCAACGCGATAAGCCCACATTGTTGAGTAGTGCTAGTTCTCAATTGGCACTGTCCAATGAAGGTTCGTGATAGCGCTGCGTCGAGCCAAGGACCTGATTCATATCCAATGAAGAACCGCAATGGCACCGTATCACACCATCAGTGCAGTTCTCAGTTGTCCCTAGTCCAGTGGCTCACTGTGAGTCCACCGTGTCACTGTGAAGCCGAAAATAGGGATTTTCAGTTTTTTAGTTCCAAGTTTTTAAATCATTCCATGAGTATTTGAGTCTTTTTGCACAACCCAAATCGGTCTAAACAGGATATTAAACCCCTAAATAACCTATTATATCATTATTTACTCACTTCCTCTTAAGATTAAAAACATTCTCTCTCAAGGGGCAAAACAATAGCTTTAAGAAACAAGAACAATCTCAAGAATTATTCCAAGAACCTTCCAGAATTAATATTCTTAGGTATGTTAGGTACTCATTCATGGGTTCCTTTCACCCATAGAGTCCAAGAACCCTATTTTCAAACACAAATTTTCAGATTCAAGATTTCCATGCTTGAAATAGATTGAATTCATGTTCACGATATTATTTGAGATTTAATTCCATGATTAGTTACAAGTTTCATGAAAACTAGATAGTTTGTGGGTTGATTTATGTGATCTTCATGTTCAACTCTTCAACTAAAAGTTAAATGTAGCAGTTGCGATATTATTACATGTTTATTTCTATGTGAAATAATCATGCTCCCCAAGTGTTTAATAAAATGCTCATATGAATTGGATAGTACTATTATAATATGTTATCATATGGTCCCATTCATGTACAAGTTCATGAATATCAAGTGTTTGACAAAATGTTTAAATGGGTGCATGTTGTGCTTTTATGATCATGTTATGCTTTACTTTTAATGCTATTGAATCTTGGGGGTATTAAATACCCGAGAATCTAGTTATTTACCTAGAGCTACAATAGTTGCAGAATAATCTTAGTAATGTCATAAATAGTAGTATTCAGTCAGTTACAGAACTCTGTGAAACTCAGTCCAGTTCAGCTCAGACTAGGATTCAGTGTAATTCAGTTAGGAGTAGGATTCAGGACTAAGTAAACCCAAGAACAGGGGCTCACCTGCCAGTAAAGGTTGTGATTCATAGAAGTAGTCCTTGCATTCCAGAAATACGTAGCCAGCATAGGTTGATAAATCAACCTGCAAGTTGAGGGTTGATGAGTTGTCTTACCTGACAGTTGAGGGTACCACCATTTTCATTTAGGACACCTTTCAGATAAAGGTGACTCTTCAGCTTTTCTTTTCTTGTGGAATGGTACTGACACCCTTCCAAGTGGGGTTATACGTGACCCCAATTATCTTATTTGGGGAATGTCGGTTAGATGATTACCTCCCACATTTTCAGTTCCAGTCTTAGTATAGAACTCAGTTTAGTTCTATTGAATTAGGACTGTCTGATATATTCACCCATAGCAGTAATCTCAGATATAGATACTTAGTACCAGAAATCTATACTCAGTTTTAGTAAAATGCTCAGATATGGTATATATGTATATGCACAATATTGCATACTCAATATTTTGTAGTAGTTTTAGTTATCCATGTATTCTCATTCATTTACTCTATATATTCAGTCAATTACTATTCATACATATAGACCCCTGTATTTCAGCCTTACCTCATCTAGCATACCAGTACATTCCATGTACTAACACATACTTTCTTTTTACGCAATGATGTCTTACATCATAGGCCCAGATGCTCAGGTTCCTGACCGCGCATAGACAAATTCAAATAGCAGTAGTAGATTCAGTAGTGAGTCCTCATCTATGGAGGATATGCTATTATTTCACTATTTTCATTAGCTTCAGTTTTTCAATAGTCAGAGCTAGTTGGGGGCTTGACCCATCAACTCCACTCTTTGATAGTTCAGTTAGAGTTTTTCCAGATTAGACTAGTTCAGAAAGTATTTAGTTTTCAGATGTTATTTCAATACTATATTTATCAGTATTCAAATTATGAACCCTATGACATTTTAGCCTAATTTCCTTATTATTTTAGTATTATTAGACAATTCTTACAATAGGTACTAGTCATGAATTAGTTTGTGATCTTTTGGGGTCATAAGCACTGTGTGGTGTCTGGGGTACAGACTCAGGGCATTACAAACTTGGTATAACAGCTTAAGGTTCAACGGAGTCCTAAGGAGTATGAAATCCATGTCAATTAGAGTCTTGTGCATGGGCGTGTAGTGCGCCACACTTATGAGCAAGAGGCAATGAGGCATTTTAAGGAAAATTTTCCCTTCTTTCAATATTCATATCGTGTGAGTGAGCATGAACTTAAGTTAAACTCTCAGTATAATTCATTTTTTCCTTCTGTTTATAGAGCATGCCTCCCAAAAAGACCAATTAAAGAAGAACTGCAAACTAGTTTGCACCTCCGCCTATTCAGGCAGATCCTCTAGACGAGCATGTCTCCCAAGAAGAATTTAGATCTGCATTCACCATTTTACCCAATTTCATAGCAGCTTAGAATTAATGGCCAGCTGCTGTTTAGCCCAACCTAGTGGGCAATACTGCTGTAGCCCAGATTTGGGACTTCACCCAAAAGAATCCTCTCCTATTTTCTGGATCTAAGTCTGAAGAGGATCAATAAGAGTTCCTCAATCTGGTGCAAAAATTCATAGATATTATGGGAGGGACTTCCAATGAGAGTGATAAGGTAGCTACCTATCAGCTACAAGAAATAGCTGATACTTGGTTTCAGCAGTGGAAGGTTGACAGGGGCACAGATGCAGAGCCCATATAATAAGAAGAGTTTGCTACTGCTTTTTTTGATAAATTCTTTCCCTTAAAGCTCTGAGAAGTGAAGATATTAGATTTTATCAATCTCAGGAAAGGCAGCATGATTGTGAAAAAGTATTTTCTTAAGTTTACTTAGTTAGGCAGATATGCTCTCTATGTAGTAGTAGTAGATAATAGGTTCAGAATGAGAAACTTTGTGTATGAGGGGTAAAAAGTGTAGTTAAGCAGTTTAGAATTGCAATGTTGATTAAAGAGATGGACATATCCCATATCATGGTCTATGCTCAACAGATAGAAGAGGTTAAGAATAAGGGAGAGAAAATGAAAGTAAGAGAGACAAAATCGGTAGCTTAAATTTTATTCAGCCAGAGTCAGAAGGTTAATTGATTCCAGTTCCATCCAAAATATTCAGTTCCAGCTCCATCCTCAGTTAGTCCTCCAGTACCTAAGTTTAGAAATCATAACAAAAATAGGGCGACAGGATCTAAATCTCAGCGTAGTGTCAACAGTGCTGGAACAAATCCTCTTTGTTAGAAATATGGCAGAAACCACCAAGGTATCTCTGAGCTAGCAGTGAATTTTTTTTAGGTGTGGCAAACCAGGACATCGAATAAGAGATTTTCCTTAGTCAAATTCGTAGGGTTAGTACAATTGTCCTTCTACTCAGTCCGATCGCCCAAATTAGCATGGTGCCACTTCCAGTGCCACCAGTGCGCAATGCATAAATAGGCCTTATGCACTTTAATCCATACAAGATCAAGAAAGTTCTCCTGATGTGGTCACTGGTACATTACAGATCTTCCATTTACATGTTTACTCCATATTAGATTCAGGAGCTTCTCTGTCTTTTGTAACTTCATATAGCAGTCAACTTTAACATCAGACCAAAAATCTTAAAAGAACCCTTCTCAGTCTCTACACCAGTAGGTTAGTCTATCATAGTCCCATGGGTATACAAGAACTGTTCGATTACGATATCTTAGAAAGTCACTTAATCAAACTTAGTAGAGTTAGAGATGACAGATTTTGACATCATTCTCGACATGGATTGGCTCTCTTCATGCTATGCCTCAATTGACTGTAAAAAAAGATTGTTCATTTTCAGTTTCCAAATAAACCAATCCTTGAATGGAGTGGTAGAACCACAGTGCTTAAGGGTTAGTTGATTTCATACCTTAGAGTGATAAAAATTATATCCAAAGGATGTATCTATCATCTTTTGTGAGTCAAATACTCTAGTTTAGAGACTCCTAATTTTGTGTCTATTCAAGTAGTAAATGAATTCTCAGATTTGTTTCCCGAAGAACTTACTAGAGCTCCTCTTGAAAGGAAAATTGACTTCGAAATAGACCTTTTCCCATATACTAAGCCTATATCTATTACGCCATACAGAATGGCTTCAGCTGAACTTAGATAACTAAAAAAAAATAGTTGAAAGATCTCCTAGATAAGAGATTCATCAGACCCAGCATTTCCCTTTGGGATGCACCATTCTTATTCATACGTAAGAAAGATTGTTCTCTCAGAATATGTATAAACTACCGTCAATCGAATAAAGTCAAAGTCAAGAATAAATACCCACTTTCTACGGAGCCAGTTATTTATTTAAGATAACTTTAGGTAAGGTTATCATCAGCTCAGAGTCAGAAAATATGACATTCCAAATATAACATTTCGAATCTGGTATGGTCACTTTGAATTTCAAGTCATGTCCTTTGGTCTCACTAATGCCCCAGCAGCTTCTCTGGACATAATAAATCACATGTTCAAGCAGTAGTTGGACATGTTCATTATAGTCTTCTTTGATGACATTCTTGTTTACTCTCGTACCAAAAATAATTGTACAGACCACCTTAGTGTCATACTTCAGAGTCCCATAGCCCATTAGTTGTTTGCCAAATTCAGTAAGTTTGAATTTTGGCTAAGGTCAGTAGTATTCCTTGGTCATATTGTATCCGATGGTGGAACTATAGTTGATTCTCAAAAGAACAAGGTGGCGAGAAACTATCCTAAACCCATTTCTGCATCAGATATCAGGAGTTTCTTGGGTTTATCTAGCTATTATCATCGGTTTTTCAAAGTTTTTTCATCTATTGCATCCTCTATGTCCAGATTAACTCAGAAGAAAATCAAGTTTCAGCGGTCAGATACTTATGAGAAGAGTTTTTAGGAGTTGAAGACTCAACTCACCTCATCCCCAGTTCACGAGTTACTAGATAGTTCAGATCGGTTTGCACTGTGATGCATCCTGAGTAGGTTTAGGTTGTCTCCTTGTAATACCCCGATCATTCCTTAAGCCTAAATCTATCTTTTAGAATCGATATATATTACTTCCAAGTGATTGATTTTTTAACCATATTGTATTTCCATAATTTCCATTTTTTGTCATGTAGATCATTGAATAAATTTTTCCATTGATACTAATTTCATCGAAATCCAACATCAGATGAGTGAGTTATGGCCATCTTACTAAATACTATCGGATAGCCCAGGTTTGGCGGTCAACCTGGTTAGGTCCTTGGTGGATCGTCACAAAGTTGATGGAACATCAAGGTGCCCATCAGACCGAGACAGAATATCTCATTTCTGGCCCTTAAGTGATGGATGACTTGGTAGACCATCACTTTTCTGACGGACCGTCGGTCAACTGTCATGTCGAGGCAGAACGTCCCTGTTTTGGTGTTTGAGTAACAAAAGATTTGGTGTACCATCAGTTGCTCTGACGGACCTTCAGGTCAATCGTCACAGGCCCCGATATGTAATTTTCAACTTTTTTCAAAAAGGTATTTTTGTCATTTCTGCTCCTTATGGTCCTATATATATATATATATCTAAGTAGAGAAGAGGAGATCATTTTCTATTTTTTCTTCTTTCCTCTTCCAAGAAACATCTACAGATTAGGGTTTCTTCTAAAACCCAAAATTCCAATCTTCTTCTAAATAAATTCAAGAATCCTCCATTGTGATTCAAAGTGGTTTAAGAATTAAGTTCCCTAAGTCAAAGTGATCAAGAATTTTTGTCTCAAAGTGTAAGGAAGAAGTTCCAAACAAGTTTCTACATCTCCAAAAAAATAAAAATCCAAGGTATGTGAGGTTTGAACAAGAACACTCCTTTCGTTCTTATGCCTAAACATTCACTTTCTATTACTGATTTACATGATTTTGCAAGTGTGTTACACCCAAATTTCTTTATTTATGATTTATGAAATTTGAGTTGAATAAGTTTGATATTTATGATTATTTCACTATCATGTTTCTTAAATTGAGAATTTATTCCATGAGTTGTATATTGTCATTATTTATTGATGATTTCTAAGTGATTTAAGACAAGTATCATGAGTTATGCCTTTCCATGAGAAATTTGACTATTGAATATATGTCAATATTTGAGATTGAAAGTAGAGAATGAGTCTTGTGACGTTTCCTTAAAGCTTTGATATTTGAAATGATTTGATAAGCAAAGTTACTTGATGTTGAGAAAGATTGTTTTGATTTTGAATCGAGTTAGGAATTCATAGTTGTTCATTATTTATAGATGAGATATATTTATGTTTTGGTCTCTATGATAGACCCATGAGTTGATATTGAATAAGGTGGATTTCCTAATGTGCTCTGAGCTGAGTCTGGGAGGATTTTTTAGCACTAAGAGGGAGATTTGGTAGTTTCCCAGAACTACGTAGCACCATAGGATTGATGTTGATAATTGTGGGCCAAAGGCTGGGTATGCGATTGTGAATATGTGATTCAGGTTGTACTCCCTGGCAAGAGTACAAGACCCTTGCCAATGTTGGGTTCTCTCCTTAGAAGGGCAAAATAATGGACTATATGTAGCTCACATGGTGTAGTTATGTTGGTTATAAGAAACTCCCAAACCCATAATGATCTAAATACCTTGATTTACTGAGTCACTCTAAGTCATCAGTCAAAGCTTTTGAGTTGAGTTGAATGATTTATGAGATTTATGAAGCATGTGTTATTACTGAGGATTTATGGAAATAATATTTCAGATAATTCAAGCGAAGAGAGTTATTATTGTCAGCATGTATGATTTTCTTATACATTTATGATATTATGTAAAATGTTGCATCCACCCCCACATACTCAGTATATTCCCAAGTGCTGACTCCCATACTCTTTTGTATTCTATATTTCCTCATGATATAGGTTCAGGTGCTTAGTCTCTGTAGCGACAGTGATCTTTGAGTACCTTCCTGTGTATTTCTGTGGTTGATGAGTCCTCATGGTTCGAGGACCTATGTTATTGATTTTGTCTTGTTAATAGATGGTTGTTTACTTTTAGTTCAGTACGAACCAGTTGCCGATCTTTTCCAATGGCTCTTTAGTCTTATGTAGTAAAGGCTTTGTCAGACTAGAGTACCAGTATGTACAGAACATTAGTATTTTAATTGTATTGGACAATATTACTTTGTATCATAGTATGTTCATGGTATGATTCTTCTTCTTCACTACCGCTCAATTATTGTCATAGTGAATTATAGGAGTAAAGACAGGCTTAGAGGGTTAGCTTAAGTCTGTGTGTGGCCTTAAGTTCTGTGTGACATCTCGGGATAGGTTCTTGGGGTGTTACAGTCCTTATGTAGAGGGGTAAGGTCATAGCCTATGTCTCTCGACAGCTTAAGACCCATGAGCAGAATTACACTACCCATGATCTTAAGTTAATAGCTATAGTATTTGACTTAATGATTTGGAGGAACTACTTGTATGGGGTGTATGTTGATATGTTCTCATATCATAAAATCTTACAGTATGTTTTCTCTTGGAAAAATTTATGTTTGAGAAGGTGGTTAGAGCTATTAAAAGATTATGATATTAGTGTTCTGTATTATCTGGGCAAGGCCACTGTAGTGGCAGATACTCTCAGTAGGTTGTCTATGGGTAGTGTTGTTCATGTTAAAGATGGTAAGAAGAAGTTAGTTTAGGAAGTTCATCATCTTGACCGACTAGGTGCCCGCTTAGCCAATTCAGCAGACGGTAGTGTATAAGTGCAGAATAGTTCAAAATCATCTCTAGTTTCTAAAGTAAAGGAAAAGTGGGACAGGGATCCTAGTCTAGTTAAGTAGAAAGAGTCAGTCAGAGATCAAAAAGTAGTGGTTTTCTCTCAAGGAAGAGATGGTGTTCTACGTTGCCAGGGTTGGTTATGCGTGCAAGTTGTAGATGACTTAAGGTAAATAATTCTTGTAGAAGCGCATGGTGAGCGCGTTACTCTATCAATCCATGGGCTACTAAGATGTACCGTAATTTATGAGAGATATATTGGTGGAGTGGGATGAAGAGTGATATTACGGATTTTGTAGCTAAGTGCTCTACATATTAGTAGGTTAATATTGAGCACCAGAAGCCTAGTAGGTCCATGAAAGAGTTCAGTATTCCCACATGGAAATGGGTAGAAGTGAACATAGATTTTGTGATGGGTTTGCCTTATACTAGTTATCAGCGTGATTCGATTAGGGTTATCGTAGATAGGATGACCAAATTCGCTTATTTTTTGCCATTCCATACTTTCTATTTAGCCAAGGACTACGCCAAACTCTATATGAGAGAGTTGGTCAAGTTACATAGAGTCCCAATATCTATCATCTCAGATAGAAGAATCCATTTTACCTCTCAATTCTGGAAAGCATTCTAATAGGGTCTTGGTACCTAAGTTCACTTCAGTATAGCTTTTCACCCTCAGATAGATGGTCAAGAAGAAAGGACCATTCAGACTCTAGAAGATATGTTAAGAGCCTGCATTATTGATTTCAAGGGTAGTTAGGATGACCACTTGCCTTTGATCGAATTCTCTTATAATAACAGCTATCAATCATGTATTCAGATGGCTCCGTTTGAGGCTTTTTATGATAGAAGATATAGATCTCCAATTAGTTGGTTCGAGGTAGGTGAGGCCGTAGTAGTAGGCCTGATCTAGTGTCTGATACCTTTGAGAAGGTTCAGTTGATCAGATAAAGGCTTATGGTAGCCCTGAGCAGACAAAAAATGTATGAAAATGAGAGGAGAAAAGATCTTAAGTTTAAGATCAGTGACTTTGTGTTCTTGAAAATCTCTCCTATGAAGGGAGAGAAGAGGTTTGGCAAGAAGGTGAAACTCAGTCCCCAGTATAACGGTCCTTATAGAATTCTAAGCCATTTCAGAAAGGTAGTTTACGTGGTTGAGTTTCCTTCAGATCAAGCTTACGTACACCTAATATTCTGTGTCTCATTGCTAAAAAAAATGCATTAGTAACCCAACAGTTATAGTCCCCTTAGATGGTGTATATATTTAGAATGATCTCTCTTTCGAAGAGCTTCCAGTCCAAATTCTCGTTCATCAAATTCGCAGACTGAGGAACAAAGAAGTTCCTTTAGTCAAAGTTCCTTGGAGGAATCAGTCTATTGAGGGAGACACTTGGGAAACACAAGCAGATATGCGTACCAAGTAACCTCACCTCTTCTTCGTAAACTTAAACTCATATTGAGGTAACAGTCTTCCTTAGATTAACTTAGTTCTAGGTTCAGATTCAGTACAAACTTTAGTTATAGTGCATATCATCTTCATGACAGTCATGCATTCATGAATAGGTTCAGCTATGTAGTCATGCATCAGATATGCTTGTTCAGTATGGAAACTTAGCTTATCAGTAGTTTCAATCATGTACTCATGCATCAAATATGCATGTCTAGTATAGAAACTTAGATTATCAGTAGTTTCAATTATGCAGTAATGCATCATATATACATGTTCAGTCTATATAAACTCATTCTATCAATAGTCGTCAACTTAATCAGTCTCATTCAAGGATGAATATTACCAAGGAGGAGATATTGAAATAGCCTATATTTCCTTAGCTTAGTTTAACTCTCAGTACATGAGCATTCCTGTATAAATTTTTCAAAATACTTGGAAATTTTTCTGTTTAGAGCTTACCATTGCGTAGGAAATTCAGTTAGCTTTCCAATGGTGTAAAATTTTCCCAAATCCGTTAACGGGTGAGAAGTTATAGAATATTTTGTAAAACATTATGCCACCTGGTGCAGCACCGTATTGCGGATAACAACCTAATGGCAATTGTTAGTTTCTAGTGAGCCAATGTGATAAGCTCGCATTGCGGAGAAGTCCTAGTTCCCAATTGGCATTTTCCATTGAAGGTATGTGATAGCGCTGTATCATGGCAAGGATCAGATTCGCAATAAGTGAGGCACCACGATTGTGCTGCATTGTGCCATAAGTCTAGTTCCCAGTTTTCCCTTTTTCCAGTGGCACGCCGCGATGCCACCGTGTCATGGTGAAGCCAAAAATCAAGATTATCAATTTTTAAGTTTCTAGATTTTAAACCATTCCAGGGGTATTTTAGTTTTTTTCCACGACCTTAATTAGTCTAAACACTAAACTAAACCCCTAAATAACCAATTATATTATTATTTACTATTTTTCTCTAAAGATTAAAAACATTCTCTCTCAAAGGGGTAAAACCCTAGCATAAAGAAACAAGAACAATCTCAAGAATTCTTCCAAGAACTTTTAAGAATTAATCTTCTTAGGTATGTTAGGCGTTCGTTCACGGGTTCCTTTCACCCATGTAATCCAAGAACCCTATTTTCAAACACAAGTTTTTAGATTAATGATTTTCATACTTGAAATAGATTGAATTCATGTTCATGATATTATTTAGGATTTCATTCTATGATTAGTTACAAGTTTCATGGAAACTAGATAGTTTGTGGGTTGATTTATATGATCTTCATGTTGAAATCTTGAACTACAAGTTAAATGTAGTGGCCATGATATTGCATGTTTATTGCTAGGTGAAATAATCATTCTGCTGAAATATTTAATGAAATGATCATATGAATTGGATAGTGCTATCATAACATATTATCATGTTGTCCCATTCATGTACAAGTTCATGAATATCAAGTGTTTCACAAAATATCTAAATGAGTGCATTTTTGTGCTTTTATGATCATGCTATGCTTTAGTTTTAATGCTATCGAGTCCTGGAGGTATTCAATACGCAAAAATCTAGTTATTTACCTAAAGCTACAGTAGTTACAGAGTAATATCTGTAATATCATGAATAGTAGTATTCAGTCACTTACAGAACTTGGTAAAACTCAATAGAACTTAGTCCAGTTTAGCTCAGTCTAGTATTCAGTGTCATTCAGTTGAGAGTAGGATTCAGCTCCAAGTAAACCCAAAGATCGGGGCTTACCTTCCAGTAGAGGGTGTAATCCTTAGCAGAAGTCCTTACATTCTAGAACTATATAGCCAACATAGATTAAGATATCAACCTACCAGTTGAGGGTTGATGAGGTGTCTTACCTGCCAGTTGAGGGTACCACCATTCTCATTCAGGGCACCTGCTAAATGAGGGTGACTCTTCATCTTGTCTGTACCTGTGGCACGGTACTGACACCCTTCAAAATGGAGGTACAGGTTGAACCCCAGTTATCTTGTTTGGGGCATGTTAGTTAGATAATTGCCTCCTATAATTTTAGTTTCAGTCTTAGTATAGAACTCAGTTTAATTCTATAAAATTAGGACTTTCTAATATAGTCACTCAATATCAGTAATTCAGTTATCAGTAATCTTAGATATCCGTTACTCAGTACTAGAAATCACTACTCAGCTTTAGCAAAAACTCAGCTATGGTATACATATATATGCACAGCATTGCATACTCAGTATTTTGTAGTAGTTTCTATTATCCATGTATTCTCACTAAGTTACTCTATATGATTCTGTCAGTTACTGTTCATGCTTATGAACCCTTGCATTTTATCCTTACCTCATCTAGAATACCAGTATATTCCACGTACTGATACACACTTTCTCTTTATGCTATGATGTTTTATATAGTAGGTTCAGACGCTCAAGTTCTTGACCGAGCATAGACAAATTTAGATAGAAATCGTAGATTTAGTAGTGAGTCCTCATCTATCGAGTATATGCTTTTTTTGTATTTTTATTAGCTTCAGTATTTCAGTAGTCGGAGTAGTTGGGGGCTTATCCAATCAACTCCACTTTTAGATAGTTCAGTTAGAGGTTTTTTAATTTAGACTAGTGCAGACGTTATTTAGGTTTCAGATATTATTTTAGTACTATATTTATCAGTATTCAAATTAAGAACCTTTGACATTTCATCCTAATTTTTGCATTATTTCAATATTATTATACAGTGCTTACAGCAGGTACCAGTCATGGTCTACCTTATGGTCCTTCGCGGTCATAAGCATCATGTGGCGTTCGAGGTACAAACTTGTGGTGTTACAATTTCCAACCCAATTCTATGTGTACAAAACCATAATTGACCTTGGGGAACTCAATTCATAGTGAAGGATTGAAAAATTAGAGTTAGGATTGGGGTGTCGGCATTATAGTGATAATATCCTATCCTCATCTTGTAAGTTTTCAACCTATCTTCTTTTATTCTTTGTTAAATTTCTTAGATTTTTGTCATTTTGGTTAGGTTTTATGACATTCGATTATATATTTTATAGTGCTCAACAATGAGCAACGCTCATGGTACCTTGAGGAATGTTGAGGCAATTTTGATTTTGTGATTTTTAGAAGTTGGCCTCACAGAGATTTAGCCCGACTTCTAACCCAGGGCATAATTTGGAATTATGGGTACAAATTTTTCATCTTAACGTGTAGAATATTATTTTATAGTGTGGAAGCAATCGAAGGCATATCTTAGGGGAAAATCCCCATTGTAAAATTTTCTCATGCTAGGCTTATTTTTCTCCAAGATGTTGCTTTCTTAAGACATTAGGGTAGATTCTTATAGAACAGATACTCTTTTACCATTTATATATTTGAATAGCTGGTTATGGCCTTTTCGAGTAGAATTAAGCTCCATTTCTCCTTATATTAGTCTATAATAATCCTTTAGGACTAAACATAACCCTTTTAGTGCTTTAGGATAAGGTCGAGAAGCCTTATCTTAGTTTAGGGTAGGTTTTTCCCTTTGGTTGAATTTTTGTGGTGGTTGATCCCATCACTTCTTTTAAGTAGAATGCTTACAATAAGACTTATTTAGACCTAAATGATCACATAACATCTTCCTTAGGCTATTGTCTGGGTTGGGTTTATTTACATATTATTATACACATATTTAGCTTCATTACCCCAGCAGAGTATTATTTGACCCAAAACCACATTTTATGGTTATTTTTTGGAATCTACTTCTCTATAACGGTCGGGGTCAACTAAAAATTAAAATTTGACTAAATTGATATAAATTGGTTAAAAATCAAGGATACTGTTACGTAATCCTTTGATAATGATATTCAATCTGATTTCAGCATCTATATATTATTATTGCTTATATGTTCCTTTTTGATTCCAACATTTATATATTATTTTTTTATTATCTATTAATTCTAGTTCTTGAATAGAATATGCTATGTTGTTATTATTTACTAGTTTCAATTTGAGTTCGGTACTTATTATCTTTACTATTGTTGATCTAGGTTGGAAAACCAATAAAAATGGATAGAGTGGTGGTTTTTGCTAGAAAGGGAGTATAAGGTACAAATACCTCACATTTTTTCTTGTTTTACTTTTGTTGTTGTTATATCTTGTCCTCACTTTAGTATTTCTCTTTGCTTGTACCCACCATACTTGTGGGGATTCAATAGGGTTCATTTCATTTTATTTGTGCTTTCTTGGATCATGGAGGTCCAGTTAGATTATCATTAGGTTTGTATTTTTCCTTTTAAGTTATTTCTTTCCTATTTACTGCATTTTCCTTGCATAGCCTTTTATTTATGTTCCTGCTTCTTTATTATTGACTTTAGTTTACATGATCGTACTTTATTTCTACTTTACTGTAACTAAGCTCCATCAACCTATGGTTTCTATTGAGTAACCATTTTCTTGGTACTCATACTACAATTTTGCATATTTTTTCTAATGTAGATTCGAGTATGAGTCACCACCATTAACAACACATTTGTGTAGTACTGCTGACTAGAGATTCGGTGAGCTTTCAATTTTTTGAGTTGATCATTCTCCTTCTATTGACTAATAGTCTTAATATCTATATTTAGAGACTATGATGTATATTTTGTCACTGTCTAGTACTCTATTGTTATAGTGTCTCTTGTACTGACCTTACCATGTGTTGAGGGAATTCTTTATGTATTTTGTCCTATCCTATCTCTTGTATAGTATGCTTTGTTGTGTGTGAGTGTGTGCATAGAGCGAGCTTATTATTCCAATTGTGTGTTTATTTTAATATCTTCTATATATTTGTCTGTTACTTGACGTTTTGAGTTATGGTTTGTTTATTTAATGGTTAGTAAAATTAGGTGCAATAATGACCTCAGAATTTTGAGTTGTGATAGTTTGATATTAGATCTTAGGTTTACCGGCAGTGTTGGTATAATATCAAGTGTCTAGAAGAGTCCATCCCGTAGATTAGTATGATGACGTCTGTATTCTATCCTCGGGAGGCTGCAGGATATTATATGAAAAATATAATTTTTTAGATGCATTAGCATATGTTGTTTCTATATTGGTTTCCAAATACTTATTTGTTCACTGTTATGCAGATGTCATAGACTCGGGATGTAACAACTAAGGATAGGGACCTCGAGCCTACAGCTAAAGCATCACTTAAAGGCAGAGATCGATCCCAAAGTCAAGGCCAGGTCAAAGATACAGCTCCAGCTCAAGGATAGGCCAATGAGGCTTTACCAGATTCTGTCATTAACCCTGTACCTCAGATTGCATCGGAGGATCTACCACCATAGAAATTGGTGGGTCAAAGAGCATCCCGGCCCCATCTGGTTTTATATCATCAGTAGTCCTCTAAGATTCCTTAGTACCACAATTAGGTATAATTGATGTCCAATCATTACATGGGGCCTAGGGGTTTGATGTAGCCCAAATTAGATGTCCAAGAAAGTATAAAATGGTTGCGTATTAAATCTAAAACCTAACTAGATTGGGGTCGATCCTACGAGGATTAGGTCAAAAATATATCTCTAGCTTGCTGATGTAATTAGAAATTGTAGAAAGTAAAAAATAAAGGGTTTTGTAAAAATAATTATGTAACAATGCTACGCAATTAGGGTTGTTATCAATATAAGACGATCATGAGTATTGGGTTTCCCCGACTTTATAACTCCATAGACTGTTCATGTTCGTCAAACTAATTTGGCGCCTTGCATACAAAATGTAACAAGTTATACATCACCTAACCATCTCTCGACCATCGTTTAGGTGAATTTTATTCATCTTCTCTGGTCTCAGAGCGTCGCATTACTAATCCTTATTCTTGATCTCAGGTTAAATATATCCTCCTTGTCTCAAGTAAATTAGATAGAGGTTGATAGCATCAAATTACTGTTGTGATCTACATTTCCTAATCTATACCTCTTTCTTGAGCAAGTATTTTATACAAGTGAGTTCCTATAGTTTGCAACCATTAACACAACAATCAAAGTGAAGGAGCCCCCAATATATGCTAAAACTCAAATTTAGAATAAATTTGCACTTCATATGCTTTGTTAATCTATCAAGGTTCCCACGATCCTAGTTATGGAGTTTAGATACTCGTGATTGTAAGAACAAAAATAGATTTCATAGATAAAATCATAACTATGAATTTACAAATTGAGTAGAGTAAATTTGCAACCTTGAATTCTCAAAGAAAAATTAATAAAGATGGAGAAGAAAGGAATAAACCAATTTTCTCTAGCCTCCACGATGGTTTCAAGCTTTCTCTAAATAAAATGTTTACAACTTACTTCTCCGAAATTTCAATGTTCTAATAATTATCAAAAGTTACATAAAAACTATTTTTGCAGAATATTTATTGCTGTAAGAAAAACATCAAAATAATATAATTTTCCAAAATAGACTGAAAATTAAAAATTCAGTCGAAATTTGACTAGATTGTGTCTTGGGAAACCACCTAAATACTGCAGTAATCACTGCCACATTGTGGAGGATTCTTTATGTAAATGTAAATTACACTTCTCTTTTGAAAATAATATTATTGTATTCAATTCAATCCATTAAGCATTTTGCTTGATTTCCTTATGCAGCTTCTTGATTTTAATTTTGTTTTGCTTCGAATTTCTTTATCTACAAACCAATTTAATCTTAAAAATAAAAATATAATATTAAGCATAATTTATAAAATCAATTCTTAAAATGAATAAAGAAAAATATTAAATATGAGATAAATAATGTCTAAATATATGTAATTTTGGTCTAACATCAACACCCCACACTTAGATTATTGTTCGTTCTAGAGCAAGAATTAAAAGTCATCTCAATTAATCAAAATTAGGAATGCTACCACTTTGGTTGATACAAACAATAATACCATAGAGCATTTCACAACATCAAGAACACTTCCCTGTCATTATGCAGGTACAAACTAACAACAATCCTCGAACTTCCTAACCTCAAAGATAGACTCTAACTTATCAAATTTAAGTTTGCTTACTTATTCTTTTCAAACAAAGTCAATAACATCACATATTTATCATGAAACAAGTGCCCTCACAACAAGAAATAATCCACACACTCAACTCAAAAGATTGAATTTAAATAAAAGACATAAGATCAAATAAAACTGCTCACACTCACAAAAGAATTCACATATATGCACAATGTACCATAGACTTACATTTTATGTACTTCTCCGCTAATTAAAAATTATTGAATAGAATCAAATATGACTTTAAAGGATTGCAATGTTTGCTAGGGGATAGGTAGGACAACTATCTAAGAGTGACTTACACTTCTATAAGAACTTTACACTTTTAAAACTTTATCACCCAATATTTCATCACTTCTTTTTATTCAACCCTCTCTTCATCAATTATTTTCACAAGTAATTTTCATATTATCAAGAATATTTTGATCATTTTTTGTCAAGACTTTCTTTCACTTTTTTTATATAACACCTTTTCATCACTTTGTAGCTATCACTGATCATCTTTTACATTCAACCATCCACATTTTTCAAATTTATCAACTCCCAATACATTCTATGCCATAGTGCTCAAGAAAGTAGGGTGAAAAATTAGGAATTTAAAATAAATAAATAAATATAAAAATATGGCTACAAAAAAATAGTCTATAGGCTCAGGCGAATTAACTAGTGATATAATATTTCAAATGGCTAAAATTTATAAAGCAAATCAAACAAAGCCTATTATCATATTCTAACATAAGTAATACTTTTTATTTCACTTCAATAATATGCAAGGAAAGTTCTAGACTAAGATTCAAAAAATGAAATAAATGAAAAAAAATCCTCATCGTACATGATACAAGTATCGTCAAGATGGATCAATACCATTTCTAAGGAAAATAGGGTCATAACAAACTACAAAAATAAGAATAATTTATATACAGAGTCACAACCATTAGATTAGGTGTCAAAAAGTCTATTATTTTATTTACACAAAAACATTCATAAAAACATACTACTCAAAATTAGGTCTAAATTGCTAGTATCGAAAAACAAAAGAGAATCTTTTCTTGTCTCCAAAAAAAAAATACTTCTACAAATATAAGAAAACAAAGAAAAAGAATTATTCCTAAAAAAATAATATGGTTCAAAGGACTCTCCTCATAAATGAACCAAAAATAAAAACATGGGGTGGGCAAAGTATGCTCTATTAAAGAAAAAAATTAATCAAGAAAAAATATTTTAAACTATGAAGAAAAGTAAAATCTTTTTGTATTTTTATTTTTACTTTTTCAATCTTTTTCTCATTTCCTTTTCATCTAAAAATAAACAAAAAAATTAAAAAAACTATAACATACTTTACTCTTAACAAATATTGAAAGATATCTCATCCCAGACATTAAATAATATGTTGTCCCCAAAGCAATAAACAAAATAAACCGAGGCTAAAAGATATTTCCCGAGACCTTCTAGGACCTAGGTAGCATCATGTTTCTTCAATTTACCTTAAGGGTCACTCACCTCTCGCTTAACATCAAATATGACCCTTAGCTTTAAATTCCGGTACTCAGACTTCCCTTAAATCTACCAAACAAAACCAAACAAAATGTGATATAATAAAATAAATAAAATATAAGAAGTTAAACTACTAGTTGAGTTGCTTCCCATTTTTTCTTCCACTTCGAACTTATGAATTGCATCCTTATTTCTTTTTTAATTTTATACTATCCACACGGGGCAGTGGTATAAGAAGAAAGAAACCAAGCAACAGATGTGATGTATTGCAATTCTTGGCCCTTAAGTAAGGAATGCTATTTTTTTTATTTTGGCACAATAAATTGAAGAATATAAGCATATTTTTTCACCTCTTTACACTTTTTCATAGTCTCTAGTGGCTCGATTAATATCGTGATATCCAAATATAATGTGAAAAAAATACTTTCATTGAGGTCCAATACATCCTAACTCATGAATTGCACTATTATTTACCTCCTCATATAACGTACTCTTCTCAAAAGTGGAAACATCAATAAAGGTATGATGAAGTTTTGGATCCTTTGATTTTAGCTCTTTTATTTGGGTTATAAGAATTTTTTTAAGTCTCACACAACTCATAACTAAATTATTGGACGTTATGGGCATCAACCTTTGAATAAAAATCTTCTTTAAGGTTGTGAATATCTAAGTCAAACCTCTCAACCTTTTGAATAAATTCATGTTTTTCTTTTGCAAGGAGTGTGAATGTTTCTATCATGTTGTCATTGTGATGAAACAATATATGTATCACACTCCTGCAATAATGTACAATATCAAAAGGATAAGAATCTATAAAAACTGAGTCATCATCACTCTACACTTTCACTTATAAAGATGTCATATCAAGAAGAGTAGTAAAATATATAAAAAATAAAATAAAAAACTAAAAATATAATAAAAATAATAAAAATTATAAGATAATTAAAATTAATCATCAAATAAACACAATTGATCTACCCCTAAATCATATTTCATGCAACGACGCCAAAATTTGATATCGCCCAAATTAAACCTCCAAGAAAGTATAAAGCAATCACTTATTGATCAACACCTAAACTACACCTCCGATTAAAGAGAAAGTGGTCGTTGTTAAGTAAGGTAACCCAACCCAGGTTGGGATCAAACCCACATGGAATACATGGACTAGTTTCTCTAGTTTGCTAGAATCGATGAAAAGTATTGAAAGTAAAATGACGGTTTGTAGTAGTAATATCGAACAGGTAACCGAACTCAAAATCTTTGGTTTTAATTAGTCAAAAACCAATACTAGGATTGTGTCCCCCTTTACTTTTAACTCAGTAGGCTTCTCATGCTCAATCCAACTATCAAACTGTTGTGCATAAGGAATCTGGTAAGTTAGGTATCACTAACTGCCTCTAGCATACTATGGTGAACTTCATACATCGCCTTTCGTTCTCATAGCATTGCCTTATTAATACTTACCTTGGACCCCAATTTCAACTATCTTTTCTCGGTCTCAAATTGATTGAATGTAAGATAATTATATTTAGTAGATAATACATGTAAGGTTATTTTGACAATCAGCCCTAAATCACTTTTGTGATCTTCTTTTACCAATCTTACCTCTCTCTTGGGTTCGGCTGGATCCTAACTTTTGCGACCTTTAAGAAAGCAACAAGTATGAAGGAAACCATAAGCAACAACAACTATCTAGAAAGATTAAACACTTCCCCAACTTCTTTATTTAGTCTGAGTTACCACAACCCTAGCGAAGGAAATACGTCAAAAGAATTCATAATTGAAGACATTCAAACAATATCATAATAATAAAAAAAATAAAGTCCAAAGTCTTTAACTGAATAAACAACCAAAATCAATACAACAAAACCCCAAGATCAAAATGAAATCCTAAAATGAAATATATGATTGTAAGTATATATAGTGGTATACTGACTAAAACATCAAAAACATATTTATAGAGTACAAGGAAACCATAGGAAATCATTGTCGAACAAAAGTAGAAAAACTGAGGTCAGTGGCCACTTACTGTGCCACTTACGGATTATAGATGGAACCTCTGGAGCATAGGCTGTCCCACATATGTGTGCCCCCTTCCTCCAAAATCTCTTGAACTCTTTTGAATTGACTCCTCTACAATAGTAGGTTACACCTACGGACTGTAGGTGCCTTTCGTAACTAACAAGGTCTTTTTTTCTAAACTTTGGACTCTCTGGGTCTCAATTTCTGAAACCTACTTTGGCACCTATGTACCATAGGTAGTACATACTATTTGTAGGTGCCTACTTCAGTGTACCAAAACTTTAAATTTCACTCCTTTCAACTAGAATTGTATACCTGATTTCTTATAAAATATAACACAAAGCCATCATATCTAACAAAACAACCTACATAACGGGCATATTTTCATGGTTTTGAACATCAAAAGTGCTATGAATCCATAGTAGATCAACACCCTCATCATAGAATATTTGCATGTCATTAGTCAACACAACACAATACAAGAAAACAACGATGCCTATCTAGGATAACTTTGAGATATCTAAGGTAGTTAATCAATAATTTAATCTGAAAAAACATTACATCTCCTATTTCAATAATTTAAAACCCGTTGCGTAGACATGGAGCAAATAATGCGACACAGGAGAATGAAGATATCACATTACATTAGCAATAGACAACCATGCATATATACAAGTTACACTATCAATACAAGTAAATAGCTAGAAATACAACTCATGTACCTTCACAACAAAGAAGTCCCACTCACTCATAGAATAATGGATACCAGTGTAGGGACCATAAAGACACACTCACACTAACAAGAGAAGTTCCACCAATGCACATTAAGTACCACTGGTTTTCCCTTATTTTCATTACATGTACTTTTCAGAAAGTCATGTTTAGATTACTATTGGACTTTATTTGTCTTGTAATATAGGTTTGAGGTCTTCTTGGAACTGTACTTACTTTGGGTTCCTCTTATAAATAAATTACATTTTTATTCCACCCTTATTACTCCCTTTTATATTTTTCTATTGCATATTTAGGTTAGGTGTAGTTTGTTTTATTCATTCATTTTCTCTTTTTTAATTTTTGTTTCCTACCACACAGAACCCTATTATCTTATTCTCTTTTCTTACCGTTCTTCATACCCACTTTACATTATGAACCCCTATGATAGCCACCCCTAACTTAGGTAATTTGCCTGAGTTGAGATGCACAATGTAAAATGAGGACCATGACCACAATAGGTTCATTGTAACACAAATGGTAAGATGAAATATGTAATAAGAAAAATAGGCTATAAGGCTACAAAATTGGGGTGAAGGGATACTCATTCACAAATGGAAGGTCATTTAGGCTAAAAGTGGATTAATATAAAAAAAATGGCCAATAATTCTTTGCTATTCGACTTTCCTGTAACCTAGGTAAGACTAACCGGGCTAGCACTGAATATAACACACAAAGAGAACTAAATAGTATCTCACACATACAGGACATAGGCTTATATCATAATCTATTACCTATCTGATTCATGTAATTTTTTGTAATAATTATCACGTTTCTAATACTAATGTCATAAGAAGATCCACAATGGTCACACATATATACATTCACATAGTTCGAAACATAAACTTTTTAAGGGGTATTATTTGTCTAAAAAAACAACAACAAAAAATATGTCAACTACCCTATTGCATGAAAATAATGTAGAGCAAGGGAACAAGGATATACCTATGATGCACTAAGCGTCTATCTCATGATCATCAATGTGTAAGGGTATCTCGACTAGCGGAGGTGGTGATGGTACAGGTTCACTACTAGAGAATACATCTACAACTATTTTATCATGGCTCTACCTAGTTACAAAGTTAGTCTCCCACAAATAACGTGTGCCCTATCTCACAACCTAGTTATAAGGTATATTGAGTTCCAAAAACTCCATCTTCTTGCCTCTCTTAGTCCCAACTAAGAGCATCATCTCATTATCCTTCATGAACAAGTCAAAGAATCTAGATCCATGTAGAGGTGCCAACTGAAAAACTAGAGGTATAACTTAAGAGAGGGGAAAAATATTGCTCTTAAGAAGAAAACATATCTCCACCTATAGTATGGTCACCTTATCTCTAATCATACCCATGCCGTGTGCCTCAATATCACTGAATTAGACTGACACACGACCCTAAAAAAAATCTATACAGGCACGTACCTCAACTTAAAACTCTAATATCTCAGCCCTGTGCATAGCCTATAATCAAGTCTCTGTTGCCTTAAACGTCATCCAAACCTAAGAGTGGATATTCCCATATAATAATTCCACCTCGGCCTTAATATTATCTAGTCAGTTAGTCGTAACATCTAACTATCTACTAAGGTCTACAAAAACTCACATCATACAAAAACCATACTTGTAGTAGTAGCTTTAGTAGAGTGGTGGGGGTTAATACAAATGTCCCAACTAGCTTCAAAGTAGAAGCTAGAGCTGAAATAGATATGGCTGGGTTCCCCTCGCCCAATGTGCTCACCTCTAGGACCTCTATCTATATCTCTATCTCAAAATCCATACAAACATTAACATCTACTCCCTATATAGTAGTAGGATCCACAGGAACTGATGAGCCCTAAAAATGTACCAAAAACATTATCGAAGGCATATGAGATTTTTGTGCAAAGATAGAGTTAGCTAGAACTTTGATCATACTAGTCTAAGCTATGACTATCGCTTCTATTCTCTCATTAATGCTTTGAATCTCTAGCACACTGCCTCATCATGTAGCAACTGTACCAAAAATGGAAATGGTAGTATGGTCGTCTCCCTAAATTCTAACATATGAATCTTATATCTGATGATGGCCTCAAAGTCAATATCATAACCACCCTCTATGCTTGCAATCAATGTTGCACTACCCCAAGAAAGTAATTTGTCCACTGTAGTCACACATAACTGATAAAGCACTAACAAACACCAAAACATTATGGTAAAATTCAGCGTTGTTTTCTTAATCACACCCTTACCCTCATGCGAAGGGGCATCCATACCAAATAGGGAAATATAACTGGAAATCCATCTTACCACACCTACCTATCATTCCTATTCCTAGTCTCTTGCATAGAACATCTGTCATGCATTATTCTTAATCAGTGATCACACTTAGCTATAGACATAGGTGTTGTATAATCTATACCAAATAGTACTCGGTGGATGGTCACCGCTAAAATTTTAACCTGGACCCCTCTTACAAGCACCTACTCTAAATGGGGATGCTCTATATACCTACCATCTCTTGGCATAGTAAAATATATAGTGGCCTACTAGGAGGCAGAGAAGTCTCGCTCCAATGCCTAGTTATATGAACCATGGGGTCTTGTTGTACACACTAACTGATACCTATCAAATGCAACCTATAACAATGGTACTGTAACTAACCCAATCAGCTCAATCCGTCTATCATGATAAATATCCCTTTTTGGTTAGCCTATCTCAATCAAAAAGTTGTCTCAATTATAAAATAGTCGAAGTCCTTCTACACACTCTATTAGGTTCACCTCATCAAAAGGCTCGACCAAGATGTTTTTAATGTTTGAGACTTGATCTATCTGAGCTGAAGTCTCTATACTTAGTGGTGGCACCATATGTAAAGTCTAATATGTACCCTCCTCATTCTAGGGTAATATTAATTACTTCTTCTAATCTACTTGCTCAGTCTCATCCTTTTACCCCTCTTCAGATTGAGGGTACTATGTATCTACCGCTGGAAGTGACACATACTTCACCTCCTTATCTACATCATCCTCTACCTCATTAAATTAGGAAGAGTATGGAGGTGACATCCTAGACTTCTTCATCCTCAGCCTAGGTACTCGTGTACAAATCTATGGCTGAGCTCCAGGCCAAGTTGAAGTAGGCCATCTTCCCCATAGTTAACGGTCTGCAGGTGGTACTTCAAAGAAATATTTAATAATAATCTTAGCTGTAACATATTTTTGGGCTCTAGTCTATAAACGCACCACTCTAGTTGTGGCAGCTCTATTCGGGGAAACTACGTACTCCTGAACTAAGTAGATACTCTCAAAGGAGTTGCCCCTTTTCCTCAAAGGTGAAGCCTTCTTCTTTGAAGACGTTGGTGTCATGTGTACCTATAAAAACAAGCATTAGTGCATGAAAAATAGTGAACGAGTACAAAACATGAAGAAAAATCAATATTAAACAATTTCAGATTTCTCCTCAATTTTACATCCCTATAACATATACTCAGCCCAAACATGTCCACTATGGAAACATACTATTAGAATAAAAATTTCTAATACAAACTAGAATGCAAACGTTTGGGTTTCCTCTACCTTTCAACTTTGAACTTCCATTCAGTGCATGATCATATAGTTTATTTCTTTAACAATGCACCACTTTATGATATTTAGGTTAATTCAAGGCTCCCATAAACAAGTTTGTTGATGTCATGGTATTTTGCATGAAAATAAATAAACCAACTCACCGTTTTAGTTTTTTCACAATATAGTACTATTAGGATCGAAGAACGTTACCTTTTATTTGAAAAATTTCAAGTCAAATATGAAAATATGAAGTGTACCCCTTTCTTGAATGTGTAATTAGTGCCTTTGAACAAGTTGGTGATGAGAAAAAGTAATATTCTATCCTTTTATCAAGTATGGAGAAGTAGGGAAATTTAAATTTGATAGGGAAGAGGAATTTTGAAGTTAAATAGGGTTGTAGGGGCAGTTTAGGAGCATAAAAACCTTTGGGGGGTTGGTTAGGGTTGAGTTTAGGTTTATGTGGGACTATATCTTTAAACAAGACTGGGACCAAATAGCCGCCACTCACGTCACTACCTATATATCGTAGGTCATACCTGCAGGCCGTAGGTGAATCACCTCAGCTTTGAACCTTGAAAAATTCCCCTAAGTTTTGAGATTTTGGACAAGGTACGATTTAAGCATAACACTCATATTCTAGGGTACGAATAGTACCCTCCCCCTCGTATCATGATTAGTCTAGGTTGATGGAATTTTATCCAAGGTATGGGTTAGCCTGACCAGAGTTGTATATTAGGGTACGAGTCATAAGCTACCTTGTTGTATGATGTTTATAGGTCAACCTAGTGCATTTTTCATAGGGTACAAGTTGTAGGGTACTACTCATACCTTAGGGTATGAGTTATGCATGTGTAATAATATATTGGAAAGTTTAGAGGACCATGGTGAGGCTTAGGGTATGCATTAGGGTATCACTCATACCCTAGAGTACAGTTTAGGTGTGGAAGTCGTACCCTTCTAGGTTTAATTTTCATCTTTTAAGTCGAGCACATTTTAGACTTTTCACACCTCCAAACCCTTATGACCTATGACTTATAACATTGTTTGGCTCTTTATTCTTTATTTTGACAAGATCAAAACTTTCCAAAGCACTATCCAAACTTCATAAACGAGATAGGAGGCTAGCATTTTAAGAGGTGTACTTGTAGAGGCTAAATAGGGTCAAGTTCTTTCCTTGAATCATCTTGTATAAGGAATGTGACTCTTTCCTCATTATTATCTCTCAAATATCATGTATTTTAAACTTTGATATTAATTCCTGAATGGTGAGTTTTGAAGACAAATGTTAAGGGTTTCGATGCAAAGTGATGGGTAATGTTTACTCTTGTTTAAACTTGTGTCTATGCATGTTATTGGTGATGGTTTTCACGTATGGGTGCTTTTTAATTCTTGTTTAACTAGTGGTTCATGAGTAACCCAAATCTTGATTTTTTTCACTTGGGTTTTTGTCATGGCAAAGGTATTCCCTCAAGGTGTTTAAGAAAATATCTAAGGCAAATATTTAGTTATCTATTAATAGTGCTTTGAATTAAGGGAATGTCTTAATAAGTAAAAAAGATTGGTAATTGACTTTGTAAAGGTTTGGTTGACCATGTAATCAGTTAATTAGTAACCTTGGTGGTTTTATTTGTATAATGGGGTTTGAGTCCCTTAACATGAAATTGAATTTTTTTGAACTAAAGTTATGTATATGAATGATAATAAAAATTGAATGGTATTGTATGGGTCTTGATAATAGTAATTTGACTTGAATGGTGATTGTAATTAAGGAATTATCCTATTAAAGTGATTAATTGAGTAATGGTTCGTAAAGACTTTGTGGTTATGTATGGTATTGAATTGTCACCTACAAGGATTGAATTGTCTAAATGAGTTAGAGTTCTTGAATATTGAACTAAGTAGATCTGAATGCACCGATAAAGGGTTATAGTCCCAATGTCCACAAGTAATGGAAGTGATGGCTTATGGTTAGAGTCTACTTGCATTACAAGTTGGCTTGTGGTTAGAGTTCACTTTCCCAATAGAATAATAATTTCTTAGATTCAACTTGATTTATAAGATGACTTATGGTTAGAGTCTACCTGGTCATAATATAGCTTATGGTTAGAGTCCACTTTCCTAACGAAATGGCCAGTGGTTCGAGTCCACATGCTTTATAATATAGCTTCAAGTTATAGTCCTCTTGCTTGATATAACCAGGAAGTTCAAACTTCCTAATCTATGTACGAAAAATCTTAGAATCCTACACTCCATGTATCTTGCTTGGATGTTTTGAAATGCATGGTAAGGCCTTGTTTTCCTTTCCTGACACTCGAGGTATCTATATATTTACATGTATGCTTATGTATATAAATGTGGTTTCTCATGACGGTTTGACTTGATTTTAAATAGTAAAACTATTTTATCCATACCCTTTACATAATAGCTCTCTAATCGCTAGCCATCTTCAAATAATGTGTCTTCATGCGACATAGGGACTGGAACTTTATCTTCTCTTCTTGTGTAGTGACCAGGTGTTCAAGCGGTTCATGTGTTGACTTTAAAGTAGTGAGCATCTATACATTGAAAGACATACATTTTATGGTCTTTCGATCTTATGTCATCAACTTGTTTTAGACATAACTTTTTGCTATTGGTGGGGGGTATGTCCTTATATTTTATAGACATTAGATTGGTAGATGCTTTGTGGATAATTGTGGACTTGGGTGTCTTTTTTTAGTATGTCGACATTAATCGATTGATTAGATACTTCATAAGTGATGATTGTTAGTCTTGTTTCTGATATCTTTTTATTTATTCATTGTTCATCAACACTTATGGATTAATGTAATGGTTAGGTGGGTTAACAGGGTGATCTCTAATCTGTGATGGGCTTGATATGCTCATATGACAAGGCCTGGTTTCAAGTCATATCAAGTTAGTTTCAGAGCCTAGGTTCATGGTTAGTTGGGTTTTTATAAATCTGTGTCAAGTAAAGTCTCTTTCATGTGTATGTAGTGTGCCATATTTAAAAGAGAGGGTCGACGAGGAATTTAAGAATATTTCCTTTTCTTGTGGTTCTATCACGAGCTATAGAATCTAAGGTCTTGGATTCTTATAATTTCTATTTACTTACATTTCTGATCATCTCACCAAGAAAATATGTTGTTCAATAAACCCTTTTATCCTAACTAAGGACAATATGGATAGAGCTCGTCTAACTTATAGAGTCCATACTTTGTCTAGTGGTCCGGTTCCTAGTGGTCTTAAAGTTCCACTGGTTTAATCTAGCCCTCCTCCTCTAGTTCCTCAGGCTGACATAGTGAATGCTGAGTTTCATCAGTTGATTTATATAATTTTTCAGTTGGTGGATTGTCAGTCTGAGTGTGGTGCTTCTGCTACTCCATTTTCTAAAGCCTCAAGGGTTGGCCACTTTATGAGGTTGAGTCCTACGACCTTTACTAGTGTTATGGTGGATGAGTATTTAAGGTTTTCTATATATGATTGAAAAGATTTTCATAGTTCTGCATTCCACAAATATGGAAGGAGAGGATTTTGTGACCTATCAGTTGAAGGATATGGTATAACAATTATACAGAGAGTAGGATCAGGCAAGGGTTGATATTGAGGAGTCATCTTTGGGGGATAATTTTGCTAATACATTTATGGATTGCTTGTTTCCTCAAGAGTCGAGGGATTCAAAAATAGATGTTTTCATTAATATGCAACAAGAAAAGATGTCTTTCAAAGAGTATTGACTTAAAATTCCATCAGTTTTCTAGGTATGCTCCTGGGATGGTTTCTATCATAAGGGCTAGAATGCATAAGTTTGCTTTGGGATTATCTCATGAATTAGTCCTTGAGAGAAAGAAAACTTTGTTGATCAAATACATAGGTATCTCTAGATTGGTTATGTATATTCAATAAGTGAAGAAAAAGAAAAAGAAACTGGTTAAGTTTAGTGAAATATAAGGGATAAAATTTAGGCCTTCTGAGCAAAGTTGTAGAGATGGTGGTAAGTGGCCAAGAAAGAAGTTAGGGAGTCTTGGTTAGTTCTCCTCGTCTAGTACTTTTTACCCAAATCCATTGGGCAATCATCAATCTCAATTTAATGGCGGGTTCTAGGAACAAAGTACCCAATCTCAGGCTAGAAAGGCTCAGTTGGATCCATCATATGCTCTTTGTAAATTCTATGGTCAGCATTATTATTGCTCGTGTGAGAAGGCATTGGGTACATACATCAAGAGTGCCTCTTTTTAAAGGCTTCTTAGGACAATAGGTCCCCTATTTCTACTTTATCTATTCTTGTACCAATGGATGATGCTCTTACTTTTTCTATTTTTTCTACTGCAGACACTAGCCAAAATTAATTATATGCACTTGCTATTCGCTAGGAGTTTGAGGCATCTGCAGATATTGTTACGGGTATGTTGAAACTTTTCTCTGGTGCTATGTATTATTTACTTGATCCAAGGTCCTCCCTTTCTTATATAACCCTATTTATGACTGTGTATTTTGGTTTTGATCATGAGTGTCTATCGGTTCCTTTTGTAATTGCTATCCTAGTAAAAGACTTTGTGGTTGTCAAAGGTTTATAGAGGTGTTGGTATCTGTTAATGGTAGAGAGATCCATGAAGACTTGATAGAGTTGGACATGGTTTATTTTGATGATATTTAGGAGATAGATTAGTTGCATTCGTGATATACTTCCCTCGATTGTCGGTACCTTATTTTCATGTTCAAATTCCATAATGAGCCGGTCATTATATGGGAAGGGGGTTATTTTGTTCCAGAGGGGAGGTTTATCTCATATCTTAGTACCCGAAAGTTGATTTCTAAAAGGTGTTTGTATCATTTGGTTTGAGTTAAGGATTTGAACTAGGAAAGTATGTCTATAGAGTTTGTTTCAATGGTTAATAAGTTTCCCGAGGTATTTTTTGATAACCTTCTTGATAAATTCTCCTAATAGAGAATTTGATTTTGGGGTTGATCTTATTCCTGACACTCGTCCAATATCTATCCGTCCTTATCGAATGACTCTGGAAGAGTTGAAGGAGCTTAAGGAGTAATTAAAGGATCTCTTAGATAAAGGCTTTATCCATCTTTGTATGTCTGCTTGGGGTGCTCATATGTTGTTTGTGCATAAGAAGGATGGTTCCTTTGGATGTGCATTAATTATCATTAGTTGAACAAGAAGACCATAAAGAATATATAATCTCTTTATAGGATCAATGACTTATTTTACTAGCTTTAGAGTGCGTAGTGTTTCTCTAAGAATGATTTTAGGTTGGGTTATTATCAGTTAAAGATTAGGGAAGTGGATATCCCTATGACTGCCTTTAGGACCTAGTATGGTATTCCTAGTCTTGTCTTTTGGGTTGTCAAATGCCTCCGTGGAATTTAGGGATTTGATGAATATGGTCTTCCATCCGTTCATAGATTTGTTTGTCATTATCTTAATTGATGACATCTTGATCTATTCTAATTTTGAGGTGGATCAAGTCAATCACCTCCGTACTATGTTCCGAACCTTGAAGGATCATCATTTGTATACTAAGTTCTCTAAATGTGAGTTTTTCTTGAAGGCTCTGACATTCCTTAGTCATGTTTTCTAGTAAAGGAATCATAGCAAATCCACAAAAGGTTGTGGTGGTTAAAAAATGGCCTAGACCTGTGACTCCCACTAATATTCAGAGCTTTTATAGTTTAGTCGGTTTCTGTATGAGATTTGTGAAAAGTTTTTTTATGATAGCTACTCCATTGACTAAGTTGACCTAGAAGAAGGTCAAGTCCTTGTGGTCAGATACGTGTGAGAGTAGTTTTGAGAAGTTGAAGTATAAATTTACTTCAGCTCCAGTTTGGACCATGCTCGAGGGTAATGATGGTCTTGTAGTGTATTGTGATAATTTTCACATAGGGCTTGGTTGTGCATTAATGTAGCATGGTAAGGTGGTGGCCTATTCTTCTAGGAAATTCAAAGTTCATGAGAAGAACTACGCTACTCATTACTTGGAGGTTTTAGACGTGGTGTTTGCATTGAAAATTTGTTGTAACAATTTCTATAGGGTTCATGTTGACATCTTTTTTTTTTTATCATAAGAGCCTTTAGTATGTGTCTACTAAAAAAGAGTTGAATCTCAGGAAGATGAGATGTATCGAGTTATTGAAGGACTATAATATGAGTCTCCATTATGATGAGGATGGTGGGAGTTAGATGAGGATGGGGGGAGTTAGAGAAGGATAATTATAGCTTGTCTAATCTTAGAGTTTGTCTCACTGAGGATGATGGTGTATTTATGGATCAGTTACTGCAGTCATCTCTTGTCATTAAGATAAGGGAGAAACATATGTTAGATCCTGCTATGATAAAGATTAAGAGTAATGTGGGTCAGCAAAAGATGGTTGATTTTGTGATTGGTGGTGATGATATCTTAAGGTACTACGGTAGTTTTGTGTTCCCAGTGTTGATGGACTGAGGCATAGTATTATAGCCGAGGATCATGGATCTTATTATACTTTTCATCTCAATTCTATGAATATGTATCATGATCGTAGAGAGTTCTATTGGTGGAATAATATAAAATGAAATATGGCTAGCTATGTGGCTAAGTGTATAGTGTTTCAACAAGTGAAAGTTGAGAACTTCAGACTTGGGGTTTCGTAGCAAGAGATAGAATTGCCAAAAGGAAGTGGAAAGTGATTAATATGGATTTCATCACCAGTCCCCCATGCTTATAAAATCAATGTTACTCTATTTGGGTCATTATGGATAGAATGACCAAGTCTGCTCACTTTTTTCTAGTGAGAACTAGTTTTTTAGTGGAGGATTATGCTAAGTAATATCTTATGGAGTTTGGGAAGTTCCATTGTGCTCTATTTTCAATCATTTTGGATCACGATATGTCATTCTTATCTCACTTGTAGAAGTTGTTGTCAAAAGGTTTGGGAAAAAAGTTGTGCCTTAGTACATCTTTCCACCCATAGACAAATGAATAAGTAGAGAGGACTATTCATACATTGAAGATATGTTGCTTGCTTGTGTGATTGATTATGGCGGTAGTTCGTATGACCATTTGCCTTTGATTAATTGGCTCAGCTGGCTCCATCCTATGCTCCTTATTGTTCTTATGGTAAGCATCATCGTGGCCAGTGTGAGAAGGGGAGGAACCAATATTTTAGATATTGTTAGATTCGGTACATACTGTGAGAGTGCCCCTATCTAGTGGCTTCTTGGTCCAATAGGGCCGCTATTTCTATTTTATCTGCTTCTGCACTGAAGGGTGCTGCTTTTACTTATACTTTTTTGTGGTACCAAAACTGTCCAAAATTAGTTATATGCACTTCCTACTTGCCAAGAGTCTGAGGCATTTGCAGATATTGTTACGGGTACATTGAAAAATTCCTCCCGTGATATGTATTATTTTATATATCCAGGGTTCTCCCTCTCTTATGAGACCCTATTTGTGGTTGTGCATTTTGATTTTGATTCTAAGTGTTTGCTGGCTCCTTTATCTATTTCTATCTCGGTAGGAGACTCTCTGGTTGTTAAAAGAGTCTATAGAGGGTGTGGTATCTGTTAGTTGTAGATAAATCGCTGTAGATTTGATAGAGTTTGACATGGTTTATTTTGATATTATTTAGGGGATTGATTGGTTGCATTCGTTCTATGCTTTCTTAGATTGCCGATCCCATTAGGTCATGTTCAAATTACCTAATGAGCCGATCATTATATGGGAAATGAGTTATTTAATGCCTATGGGGAGGTTCATCTCATATCTTAGTGCCCGAAAGTTTATTTCTAAAATGTGTTTGTATCATTTGGTCTGAGTTAAGGATTCTAACTAGGAAGGTCCTTCTCTAGAGTTTGTTCCCATGGTTAATGCGTTTACCAAGGTCTTTTTTGATAACCTTCCTGGTACTCTTCCTAATAGGGAAATTGATTTTGGGATTAATCTTATTTCGGACACTCGTCAAATTTCTATCCCTTCTTATAGAATGGCTCCGATAGAGTTGAAGGATCTTAAGGAGAAATTATAGGATCTCTTAGATAAAGGCATTATCTATCCTAGTGTATCTTCTTGGGGTGCTCCTATGGTGTTTATGCATAAAAAGTATGGTTCCCTTCAAATGTGCATTATTTATCGACATTCAAACAAGATGACCATAAAGAATAAGTATCCTCTTTCTAGGATCGTTGACTTATTTGATCAGATTAAAAGTGTGAAGTATTTCTCTAAGATTGATCTTAGGTCGAGTTATTATGTGTGCAAGATTAATGAAATGGATATCCCTAAGACTTCCTTTAGGACCCGGTATGTTCTTCCTAGTCATGTTTTTTGGTTGACCCATGCCCCCGCAATATTCAGTGATTTGATGAGTATGGTCTTTTGTTTATTCCTAGATTTATTTGTCATTGATGACATCTTGGTCTATTCTAAGAGTGAGGTAGATTAGGTCGATCACCTCCATACTTTGTTGCAAACCTTTAGGGATCATCGTTTGTATTCCAAGTTCTCTAAGTGTGAGTTTTGGTTGAAGGATATGGCATTCCTTGACCATGTTATCTCTTGTGAATGGATCATGGTAGATCCACAAAAGGTTGTGTCAGTTAAGAAGTGGCCTAGACCTATGACTATAACCAATTATCGGAGCTTCTTGGGTCTAGTTGGTTACTATAGGAGATTTGTTGAATGTTTTTTTATGATAGTTGATGCATTGGCTAAGTTAACCTAGAAAAAGGTCAAGTTCTTGAGGTCGGATGCGTGTAAGGGTAGTTTTGAGAGTTTGAAGAATAAATTGACTTTGGCTTAAGTTTTGACCATACTCAAGGGTAATGATGGTTTTGTAGTGTATTGTGATGCTTCTCTCATTGGGTTTGGTTGTGTATTAGTTAATGCAGCATGGTATGGTGGAGGCCTATGCTTCTAGGCAATTGAAGGTTCATGAGAAGAACTACCCTACTCATGACTTGGAGTTGTTAGTCATGGTGTTCGAATTGAAGATTTGGCATCACAATTTCTATGGGGTTAATGTTGACATCTTTAATGATCATAAGAGCCTTTAGTATGTGTTTACTCAAAAGAAGTTGAATCTCAGGCAGAGAAAATGGATCTAGTTGCAGAAAGACTACGATATGAGTCTCCATTACTATCCAAGTAAAGTTAACGTAGTTTCTGATACTCTTAATAGGTTATACATTAGGTGTTTAGCTGATGTGGATGAGGATAGGTGGGAGATAGTGAAGGACATTCATCATTTGTCTAATCTTGGAGTTTGTCTCATGGACTCTGAGGATGGTCGTGTATTTGTGCATCAGGTTCTTCTTCAGATTTGGTCTGAACAATCAAAGAAATAGATCCCCATGCCCCAACTGCACTCATTTTTTCAGCACTCATCGTTGCAAATTGTTTTCTAAGAAGCCCAATATCTGTCCAAAGTTGTGCAACCTCATATGTTACCAAATTATAACCAACTCCATAATCATTAGCTATTACAAAATCTTATATACCTGCACCATGCTCAGCATCTCTAGTATGCCAACCTATATGAGTCACCAAAATATCATCAAGCACATACTGCGTAGTATCCCACTAAAAAAGCATAATTGCACCTCCCAAAATTATATCTTCCATTGCTTTAGAACTGACATTCACAAATTTGTAGAAGATTTCTAACAAGTTGGACCCCTTGATTCTATGATTAGGTACCATGCTTAGCTTTTTTTTCAATCTAAACCATACCTTATACATGGATTCTGCAGGTATGTACTTGAAATTATAGATTTCATCTTTCAACTTAGCATCCTTGTAGGAGGGAAAACCCCAGTCAAAAACTATCGCCGCAACTCATGTTATTTAGTGATTTAACCTCTCAGAAGTTCCCCTAACCATAGTGATGCTTCCCTAGTCAGGGAAAACAGGAACAACCTTAACCTTAAAGCTTCCTGATCCATCCCCAGAATAGCATAGGATGTGCAGATCCCAGTAAAATTATCAAGATGCACGTTTGCATCATTAGTTTCTTGTCCCAAAAATGCACCCTTCAAGTTTAGCAATTTGATCATTGTACTAATAATGTCAAATTTAACATTAGGGGGTAGAGCAGGAGGAACAATGGCTATCATTAGAGCTCCATCTCTTTGAACTCTATCTTGACGCTCGGCCACTTGTCTAGACCTGGCTAGAACTTCTTGCTGGGATACCCTAGCCTATTAAACTAACCTTGCTTCCTCATCCATTCTAGCTTCTTCAACAGCTAATAATTTCTCACTCTATTTATTAACAACATTCTGTGGATCATTAAGTAGGTGATGAGGCATAAGATGGTGGTCTTTAACACGAGTAGGAATACCATCATGAACTTCCCATGACATCCTTCTCGGTTTTTGAAATTTTTTTTCAGGCTCTGGATCATAAGGGAGTAAAGGATTGACTCTTCTCCTAGTGTTTGACATACATTACCATAAAACCCGCGAACTTTACCAATTTGATTAACTACTCAAATTGTCTACCCCAGTGGGAACACTATTGATCCTCCTGGGAGGGGGGGGGAAAGGAAAAAAAAAGAAAAAAAAAATTGTCTTCCCCGAAAATGAAGCTAAAATTTTATGTTTCCCAAATATAACCTCCAAAGAAGTATGCTGCGGTCGATGCCAAATAGAGTGACCCAACTAGGTTGGGGTCGAACCCACAGGGAAAATGTTGAACAGTTGCTTAACTTGACAAAATTCACGAATAGTGCTGAAACCTAAATGGGAGAATTTGGAAGTAGTAAGTAAATAGTAACCAAATTTTGAATGCTTTGAGTTTGTAAACAATAAAATACGATCACTAGGATTGTGTTCCCTCTGTCTTCTAAACTCAGACTTTTGACTTGTCTAATTCTGTGACTTCAACTCTGAATGGCAGCCTAAGGTTCTGTTCTCTTTACAGTTGCTTGACACGACCTGTATCCTCATCTTACGGGTCATATTCTCTAGTTGTATCTTTCCTTTACTTAGCTTTATTGCTTGGATGTTGTTTCTGTTGTGCTTAAGAGTCATCCTACGAGCCGTATGATGTGTTGATAACTAGTAAAAAGACTCGTATCATCTCAAAACCTCATCTTTTTCAGATCTTTTTCTTCCAATTTCATTACAAGCTTATTATTTTCCTTTTGTACCTACAACAACCACAAAACCACCTCATATCTACTAAAACAACCTAAATTCAAGCATAAATTCATTATTTTAAGAATCAAAAGTGTCGTGCTTCCATGGTGCATCAAGGCATACTATGCAAATGGACTATCTTATGAACATAGATACGGGCTAACCTCTCGACACTAAAGGATATTTTAATAGGAATAAAATATATTGATTTGGTCAATCAGTCCACAATGGCCAAAAGAACCATAGGAGGTGCGAGGCAAACCACTAAAAAAGTCCATGGTAATCTAATCCCACATCTACTCAAGAATGGGCAACCTATAAATCAAGCCACTTAGTCTCTAATGCTCAACCTTCAACTGCTGACAACATAGGCAATGATCTATAAGTCTACCACATATCTCTTTATAATACTCCACTAATAATATTTTCTTAAATCTCTATACACTTTAGTTGTACCTGGGTAAATGTAATATTTATAGAGTTGAGACTAATGTAGAATCGTCTGAATCAAGTGAATCTATTATAGCCCTCTTGGACTCACCTCTAAAGACCTGATCACGGATAATGCAAAGTCTCATATCCTCAAAATGCCGACTCAAAATCTATTCAAATAATGTAGGCCTCGCCTCGACACTAAAAAGAATTCTCCCAGTCTCTAAAATATATAGTCATACTATCAAGTTGGCTAAATACTAGATGTCCCATGACAAATATCTCTGAGAAACTAAGATAGAAGCCAAACTACCCATACCCTCTCTTTCGACTTAAGGTGTCTGCAACTATGTTTTCCTTGCCCGAATTATATAAAATAGAGATGTCATAATCCTTAAGCAACTACATCCATCTACATTGCCTGGAATTGAACTCACTCTAGGTTATAATATTCTTAATACTACAAGATCTATGAAAATTTTCTAATGTATGCCAATAAGATAATGTGTCAAAATCTTAAGCGCATAAACTATCTCCGCCAACTCTAGATTGTGAGTGGGGAAGTTTCGGTCGTGCACCTTCAACTGCCTCAACACATAAACAATATGTCAACCTCTTTTAATCAACACATAACCCAAAACAAAACCATAAGTATCACAATATACAGTGAATCCCTCTCCTCGAATGAAAGAGCCAAAATAAGAGCTCAAGTGTGAATCTTTTGGGCTTCCCGAAGCTCAACTCACACTCCTCCGAGACACCACATACCAAAGGAATGTCACTAACTCAAGCAAAAATGCACACTGAGAGAAGTTGGCAAAAAGGCCGTGATATCTTAAAGTCTGGAGCACAATCCTCAGATGTTGCAAATGCTCCAGTCTACTCCTCGAATACACACGGATGTCTTCAATGAATATAATTATGAAGGAATCCAAATAAGTCCTGAACATGGGGTTCATAAAATCCATAAATACATCTAGGGCATTGGTCAACCCATAAAACATCACAATGAACTTATATGATCTTTTCGAGCCCTAAAGACTACCTTTGAGATATCCTCACATCAAATCCTCAATTGATGGTAATCAAAACTCAAGTAAATCTTAGAAAACGTTGTTGGACCTAAATCTAATCAAACAAATCATCAATGTGAGGCATAGGATATCAGTTCCTCATTGTCACCTTATAAATCTGCCTTAATTAATACACAAATGCATGGAACAATCCTTCATCTTCAAGAACAATACAAGATCTCCCAAATGAGACATACTATATCAAATGTAATCTTTACCAAGAAGATACAGAAGCTAACAAGTTAGCCTCTTAAGATCGGTAGGATCCATACTGTAAGGTGCCATAGAAATTGGGAAGGTGCCAAACTAAATATCAATAACAAACTCAGTATTACTCTTACAAGGAACACTAGGTAGATCAATAGAAAAAACATCAGGAAACTCATGAACTACAAGAACAGAGTTATGGGATGGACTCTCTATACTAACATCACAAATATAAGCAACATAAGATTCACAAGCCCTTAAAATAAGTCTCTTATATCGAATATAATAAGTAATCCCAATTCACTTATGGCGAATAGCTTCCTTCCACATAACTGGGGGCATGTTAGGCATGGCTAGGGTAACTATCATTACAAGATAATTCAAGACCGTATGATATTGGGATTACTAGTCCTTGCTTATAATCATATCAAAATCCACCATATCTAACCCAATAAGATAAGTCTGATCATCAAACTCTTGAACACTCACAACACATAATCCCTAAATATGATGCACTACTAAAGAATCATCCATGACAGTCAATACACATAATGTCACAAATAATGAATAAAATACAACTCTAATTATGGGGCATAATACTAAGACACATAAAAATTATTGGATCCTAGATAAAATAAAGAAAAATCCAGCTAATGGAACACCAATATCATACCTATAATAATAGCAATCTAAAGATTCAGCCTTAGGACTAGCAGGTACAACATAAAACTAATCATGCTTACCACCTGGTTGGGCTCCTAACTGATATCCTATCCTACTAGATTAAGAACCTTGACGAGCACCCTGAGGATGACCTTAATGACCATGCACATTACCTTTAATTGGAGGATGCACTGCCGTAATCAACACAATACTCTGAGCCAAATGAAATATCATTTCAAGCTGGGCATTCTCTTGTGTAACGGAAAAAAGCCCGACAAGCATAACATGCCTCCGGTGTTGTAATGAAACTAGAAGATCAGGCTAACCCAAAATAACCAATATAACTATAATAGCAGAACAATGATCTCTGAATCTAAGATGACCTCTATTGGTAATTTAAATTAAAGCTTGAATGGGCCTACTAGACTAACCCAGATATAGCTACAACTGAGGTAGAGGGTACCTACCCCGAGAATCACTGCTTCAAAATCTTGAGCCACTACGGCTCTAACTAAAGCCATCCTAATATCGCAGAATCATATCATTCCCCCTTAGTCCTAATGCATCTTCTTTATATCCTAAGCATGATTATAAATCTCTATTAAAGGTTTATCCGTATAATCTATCCTCTGCGTAGGTATGCAAAGAGGAAGTCTCAATCTCTGAACAAAATAATGAACCTTCTCATACTCAGTAGTAAAAATAGAAGTAGTATGCCTATCCAACTCAGAAGACTCATACTCCACAATAATCATGGAGATCTACTTTAACCAAGAGAGATGATCCTTTAAATAATTCGTAAGACTGTGAGACATATACTTCTCCAAATAGACCTCATAGAACAGAGTCCATGTCAATAGAGGAGATCCAGTTGGCCTGGAATCAGGATGACCTCTCCACTAATATCGAGTTTTCATGTCCAACTAAAAAGTATTGTAATCCATACCACGAATCTTATCTAGGCCCAAATTATGCAGCCGATCCTCATAACTAATCAAGAACTCATAGGAATCTTTGCTCGGTGCACCAAACACCTAAGAGGTGTCAATCTTAAGAACCTACCCTATATATTCTACTCCTCAATAGACATAGTAGGATAGGAAAATACCATCAGATCGACCACCAGTTCAAGAAGGACCTTAACTTTAGGAGTTACAGCTATAGGATGCACCCCCTCCTTAGTACCACTCTAATCAATAGATTGTGCACCATCAGAAGGTGTACCACCAACCATTCCCAAGAGCTGAACTAAAGCATCCTTAAGAACAAAAGAGTAAATAAACCTCAATGGAGACTGGGCTAGACCCTGTCCAACCACTACCTAGGGTGGAAGAATCTCTTGCTCGAAGAAGGAATAGGGTTTGGTGAAGGCCTCCTATCCTGGTCCCTAGCTGGGGATACATACATAGTTTGTACATGACCCCTAGGTCATCCACAAACAACAACAGGATCCCTAGACTTAAAATTAAGATACTCATGTACTGTAGGTGTCCAAGACATCTGTGAAAAAGTTAACCAAAAGAAATCTATAAAAACCAACTCAGACTCCTTGCAACAAATCAGTGAAAGAAGTGAAGAACTCCTAAAAATTTCCTATAGCCTTCAAAAGAAAAGAAAAGATGCCATTATTCTAATCTGTGGGACTCTACTTTACACTTGCACTTTTGCAAAAAATACTGGTAAACTTGGGCTTTGATACCAATTTTTCATGGCCATAATCACGCATCATGATGGAACCTGCTTTATCCCACCAGTAGGTAAGCCAACTATAGCCCAAAACTTAAGCAATGGGTTAATTTTGGTGCAAAATGGCCAGAGAGCTGGAAATAAAAAATTTAAGACTTATAAAAAATAAGTCAATAATGATAGTCTAGAAGATAGATAAAACATCAATAATCATTCCATGACTTAGTAGTATCACTAGAAGAGCTACTAACAAAGGAACATAAGTATTGAAATAGCCAAATACAAATCTTTCTTAAATAGTGAAAGACTAGACACAGATAATAGAAGAAAAAGAGGGAAACTCCAACTCTAAGAGCTTACCCTATCTCAAAAATCAACTCATCATAATTATCACATCAGTAAAGGCCAAAAGTACTCATATCTACACCAAAAGGTGAAGTATAATATGAGTACCAAAACCATGGGAACTTAGTAGGAATCATCGTCTGCCTGAGCCAAATCATGATTTGAATATGATAAAGATGCAATATAAATAAGCTAAGTCAAGGTAAAAGGGAAAACATAGAAATAAGCTCCAATGAAGTAAATAAATAATCAGAACAGACAAAATATAGAAGAAAGTATAATTTATACAACAATACTAACCCCCATAAGCCAATAAGTGTGAAAAAATAAATAACCCAATGCGGGGCCTTATAAGATCAAAGGGTTCTTCAATCAAAGGAAATTAAATAGCCAAAGTTCCATAAATTTACCAAATATCAAGCCATAACCATGAATCAATCCATACGGTTTCATATGATATATAAGCTCTGTCAATGCCCAACCAAAACCAAAAGTCAATAGCATCATCATCATTTGCTAGACTTGAATCAAAACCAATATCATTAATATCATCATCAATTGCTGAACATGAATCAAAACTCAATAACGATAAACCACCTGATTTCTTTTGGAATTAGAACCAACACACAAATAGCAAACAAATATAAATATGATGTATCAAACCTACATGCGTATAGAATTCTATAAGAGCTAACACGCATCTTAGCTTAAGGTGGACTGAAGTGGCCAACTTTTAATCCTCAAAATCCATGTTAAGGCAAATTCATCCCTAAACTAGGCTAAGATATCTAAATTTACTTCTAGGTGTTAAATAAGCCATAATTAGTCCTAAGATAGAAATTCTACCTAAATATAACTAATTAAGTCAATTGCACCTAATTTACGATTCTAATGTAGCCTAAATATTCCAAATAATATTAAATATCCAATCATACCAATAATTCCTAAATCTCATCCCATATCTAGAATAATATCACAATTAGAGTATGAACTAGCCTAATCTATGAACGTCACGACCAAAATTCCAAGGGTCATAATGGCACTTGTTGCAACAAACCTTGACAAGGAAGCCTATCATCCAAACCAATACATAAAGGGGAAAACATAAAAATTACTTCAAGGTAAGGCTTTGAGAGTGAGGCCGAACCATACAATTCTAACAAATACAGAAAAAAACATACTCAATAATAAAAATTCCTATAACATTGTGTCATGGTAGAAGAACACAACTAATACAACTAAAAGTCAAATACAATAGATATCCTAAATACGATATAACTCTATCTCTAAAACACAATAAGACATAGTCTAATAAAGAAAGATGCAAGTAGATTTTGGATATCTGAAATCAACTACTACCTTGAAAAGCTCCAAATGACTCCTAAAATCAAACATCGTGAGGCATACTCAAACCTAAATCTTCACCAAAGGGTATAGTAAGAATGAGTGTGGTCCACTTGTACTCAGTAGGCCAACCAAGCAAAGTAGAAAATAAAACATAGAAAATACAAACTAAGAGCACATCACCCCAAGTTAAAAAATATCCTCAATGGCAGTCCACACCGATTGCACTAATGATTCTACAATATCCATATATAACACAGAAAAAGGCGATAACCGAATACAAGTATAAATTTATACTATATATAAGTAAGAAAAATAAAAAACATATATGGAACACCAATTACAAGTAAGGAAAGATAGAATAATTGGTAGGTAAGAATTCAAATAGCATATACAATAACATAACAAGCATAATAAAGTAAATACAATAATAATTACGATAATGATTATGATGTAGCACAGGAAGTTATTGCATAACCTCTGAGATCGTTGTACAATCTCCGTATACACCTACAGAGCTAAATCTACAAGATGTAGGAATCATGGAGGGTTATTCAACCTGTATACAATCCACATATATCCATATCTATAATACCCCATCTTTGGAAGATTTTTTCCATCATACGACTAGGACTTTGATCTATATACATATTAAATGATTTGTACATTAAACTTGTACCCAAGATAATGCAAGATGGGTAATGTATTTTAAGGGTACAACTCAAACTCTTTAAATCATTAGGAAGCATACGAGTTATATGAATTAATTTATATACAAGTCAGTATGAGGAGAGGTGAGATTTTGTCCAAGGTAAAAATATAGGGTCAAGAGTCGTATGATGAGGATACAAGCTGTAAGTCCACTCGTATGTTAGCCAGTGTATACTCTCTTAGATTCTATAAAGCTTACAAGTCAAGAAGCCCATTCATACCTCATTATATAATTCATATGGTTGACTTATATGAACTGATGATAAATTCTGTAAAATTTAGTTAAAGGACTCTTTAGTCATTTTGCCCCCTCATAACTTCAACCCACGACCTATAACCATGAAAGAGAATTATTTTCCCCTAAATCTCAAACACTTAACATGATAATATCTTCTTACATACTCAAAAATCATAATTAAGGTTTATTAGTGACAAGAATAATTACAAGGATTCTTCCCTAAAGCTTCAACTACAGGTATGTGGGGCATTTCTTAATAGGTTCCTTCCACCCATTGATCCCAAAAACCCTTTCTTAGTTTAAAATCTTGAATTATATCCTAATTTAGGAAATTATCCCTGCAACTTATGAAGTTAATCCATGAACTTCTTTGTAAATCAAATTCTAGCCATGCCAGCGTGTGTTTCCTTATTATTTAAGTTATTTTATGTTTTGAATTCAAGTATTCCATTTCTTAAACCTTGAATTCATGACGAGTTATAAATTTATAAATTAGACTATGTAAATATATTGTATTCCCATGCTTAACATACACTCATTTCAAAAGTTATTGGAATTTACTATCTTTAAGTCTTTGAATTATGATCTCTTATCATTGTTTAAATATTATTACTATATCTTTTCTAGTCATTTAGTGTTGGCGGGTAATGAACACCAGATGCCTATGTGTCCTTTTATGATTTTTGTTTTTGAAGTAACAAGTGAGTCATACCATGGTTTTTTTACTATCATATTTAGAACATCAAGTTTATGCTGAGTACTTACAAGTACAGTACCATGTCATGTGAAATGACTAATAACACCAGTGTCATTCAGTAAGGAGTAACACTTAGAGCTATGTGAATGCAGGGATAATGACACCCCCATTAGTTAGATGATTCATTAGTATTAGTTTTTGAGTTCTAGAGCTACAGGGCCGCCATAGATTATAAAGGGTCCTATTTCAGTTAGACATGACACTCTCATCCTTTGGGACATCACCCTTATGGATCCACATCATTAGTCATGTAGTGGTACCCCTAGAAATATATCAATACCCTTCCAACAGGGTCATAAGTTTGACACTAATAGCTCAGATTGGGGCATGTCAACTGTAGTCAACTCTTATAGTCTCAGTTTACTCTTCGGGATAGATCAATTTAGGTTTGCATGACCAAGTGTACAGATCCATAATTTAGATTATTTCAGTATATAACTTAGGTTCGGATACTCAGTTTCCTAACCATTCTTAGACAGTCTAGCACCACCCACAACAGTAGTGGTAAGTCTTATTCCATCAAGGAGATGACATTCTTTACCGTTATTTTAGTATCTATTTATGTTTAGATAATTATGTTGGGGGTCTATGCCATCAACACTTTATGATTCTTAGAGTTTTTCACACATCTAGATAGTCAATTTGTTTTTTATTTTTGTCAGTTATTTTTGACAAGATATACATTCATTCAGTTTTAGTCTATTTAGTCAAATTTAGATACATTGGAATTCATTCAAATGTGTTGATTATAGCATTTAATTAGTTATCTTCTACATATATGGTTTCTACTATTATATTATTTAGTTCTCTCAATAGGTACCAAATCATGGGTTAGTTAGTGGTTATTTATAGACATAAGCACCATTGCTATGGTAAGAGGTAACCTCAGGTCACGAAAACACTTGGTATTAGTGCCTAAGGTTTTAAAGTATCCTAGGGTAGCTGAAATCAGTGCTGAGTAGAGCCTTATGCATGGATGTAAAGCATGCCACACTCATGGACCAGAGAATATTAGATATTTTTATGAAAGTTTCCTATCTTTTAGTATTTATATCATGTGAAAGAGAATATGCCCTATTGAACTCCTTCTTCTAACTCGCCCTTCATTCTATTTATTGACAATGGCTACCAAAAGGGACAACAGAAATAGGAATAAGGATAAACCACCACCACATGATTAGGAAGATCCTCTTGATAACCATGTCTCTCACATCAAGTTTAGGTCTTCTTTCAGGGCCTTAGCCCATTCAATATCAACTCAGAACAAGAAGAAGGCTATTACCCCAGCCAATCTAGTAGAAAATACAGTTGTACCTAGAATTTTGGATTTCACTTGCAGAAGTGTCTTAATATGGTGCAGAAGGTGACAAACATCATAGGTATCACTTTGAGTGCGAGTGAAAACTTGGTTGTAAACTAGTTATAGAGTATAGCTTACACCTTATTTGAATAGTAGAAGAAAGATAGGGGTATATAAGTAGAGCCTATAAAATAATAGGTGTTTGCCATGGCTTTCTTAGATAGGTTCTTGTAACGCCCCAAGTACCCATCTCAAGACGTCACACGGTGATTAAGGTCAAACGTGGCCTCAAGCTAACCCTCTAAGCCTATCATCACTTTCATAACTCATAGTAACACAAATCATGCTAAGATAAAGAGGAATAAGCATGTCATGACCATGCTTAGATACAAAATGATATTGTCTTATACAACCAAAATACTGAGATCCTATACATACTGGCACACTAATCTGATAAAGCCTCTACTACATAAGACTGATGATCCATTGGGACAGATCCCTAACTAACTTGTACTGAACTAAAAATAAACGACCATATATCAGTAAGACATAATGAGAGATACAGGTCCTCGAACCAAGAGGACTTATAAACTGCAGATATGTAGAAGCAGGTACTCGAAGATCACTATGGTTGCTGTGAATGAGCACCTGAACATATATCACAATGAAATATAGAATATAAAAGAGTACGAAAGTCAGTGCTTGGGAATGTACTGATTATGTGGGGGTGGATGCAACATTTAAATAATATCATAAATGGATAAGAAAATCATACATGATGACCATAATAATTCTCTTCGCTTGAATTTCCTAAAACATTTTTCTCATAAATCATCAATATTAATACATGCTTCATAAATCTCGTAAATCATTTATCTCAACTCAAACTCTTTTACTCATGACTTAGAGTGACTCGATAAATCAAGAGACTTAAATCATTATGTATGTGGGAGTTTCTTATAACCGACATGAATACACCAATTGAGCCACATGGAGTCCAACGTTTTGCCCTTCTAAGAAGAAAATTGCATATTGGCAGGGCTATTGTACTCTTGCCAGGGAGTACAACCTCAATCTCATCTTTACAATCTCATACTCGGCCTTTGGCCCACAATTATCAATATCAATCCTACATTGGTACGTATTTTTGTGAAAATACCAAATTTCCCGCTCGGTGCTAAATACTTCTCCCAAACTCAGCTCAGAACGCATTATGAAATCCACCTAAATTAATATCAACTCATGGTTCTATTATAAAAACGAAACATAAATATATATCTCATCTGAAATTATAAATATCTTGTGGATTCTTAACGAGACTCAACTCAACACAAGCTTTCTCAATATCAAGTACATTTGTTTATCAAATCATTTCAAATATCAAAAACTTTATGGAAATATCATAAGATTCATTCTTGCCTCTCAATTTCACATATCAATATACATTCAATAGTCAAATTTCTCATGAAAAGGCATAGCTCATGAAACTTATCTCAAATCATTCAAAAATCATCACTTCGTAATAAAAATATTCAACTAATGGAAGTTGACTTAAATTGCCTAGAAATCATCAATACATAATGGTAACATACGGCTCATGGAATAAATTCTCAATTTAAGAAACATGATGGTGAAATAATCATAAATATCAAACTTATTCAACTCAAATCTCATAAATCATTAATAGAGAAATTTGGGTGTAAACCCACATGCAATATCATGTAAATCAATAATAGAAAGTAAATCTTTAGGCACAAGAACAAAAGGAGTGTTCTTGTTCAAACCCCACATACCTTAGATTTTGATTTTTAAAGATATAGAAACTTTCTTGAAACTTCTTTGTCACACTTTTAGACCAAGACCTTGCTGCCTTTGACTTGAGGAGCTTAGTTCTTGAACAACTTGAAGAAATTTATGGGAGATTTCTTGAATTTCTTGAAAATGATTTGATTTTTGGGTTTGGAAGAAACCCTAAGTTTCTAGAGAATTCTTGAAAGAAATTTGGAGAGAAATGGTCTTCTCTTCTCTCTCTCTATATATAAGGCGACAAGGAGCGAAAATGACCAAGATACCCCTTTGAAAAAAAAAGTTGAAATTTGCTGATTGGGGCCAGTGACGTTCGACCTGATGGTTTGTCAGATGGACTGACGGTTCACCTATTCGTCCGTCACTCGAACACCAAAACAAGAATTTTCTACCTCAACATAACCGCTGACCTAATGGTCCATCAAAAAAGTGACGGTCCACAAAGTCGTCCAATATCTGAGGGCTAGAAATGAGATATTCTTTCTCGGTCTGACGGACACCTTGATGGTCCGTCAACTTTGTGATGGTACACCACTTTGACTGTTACATGACATCCAAAAAAAGGAGCTACTGCCATGTCTTGTCGGGACACTTGATGGTCCACCAAGGACCTGACGGTCTACCAGGTCGATCGTCAAACCTTCGCGTTCTAATACCATTTAGTAAAAAGGTCATAACTCTTTCATCTGATGTCAGATTTTGGTGAAATTAGTATCGACAGAAAGCTTATTCAATGCTCTACAAGGGTTAAACATCAATCACTTTGGAATTCATACATATCCATTCAAAAAGATAGATGTAGGCTTAAGGAATGATTGGGGTATTACATTATCTCCCCCTTGGAAATATTCATCCTCGAATGTTGCTAGATAGGCCAAGAACAAGATAAAATGAGGATGCACAGCTGGAACTACTCATATAGTAGGGCTCACTTTACACTAATACTCTTGAGTACTTCACTAAATGCACGAATCGTAGAGGGATTAACCATATAGCGGAATACATAGATTAGAAGGAAACTAAATTAAGGAAATAGTACCTTCAGCTTGGTTCAAACTCTTAGAGAAAAGATAAGGGTAACTGTCTCACAAATCTGCTTTTGCTTCCAAAATGGCACCCTCTACTGATTGATTTCTCCATAGAACTTTAACCAGGGGAACTTCCTAGTTCCTCAGTCTACGAACTTGATAATCTAGGATTTCAACTAGGATTTGATCATACGAAAGGCTATCCTGAACATCACAACCTCCCGATGGATCAACAATAACAGAGTCTCCAATGTGCTTCTTGAGCATAGAAACATGAAACACAGGATGGACAGCTGAAAATTCTACAGGTAACTCAACCTCATAAGCTACTTTCCTAACATAATCCAAAACTCTATAAGGGCCAACATATCTGGGACTCAACTTTCCTTTCTTTGCAAATCATTTCACCCCTTTCATGGGTGAGATTTTCAAATACACCAAATCATCGACTACGAAACTCACGAGCTATTCTTCTTATATCTACATACAACTTCTAATGACTCTGGCGATCTTCAACCTCTCCCGAATCAACTTAACTTTTTCCATGGCCTGGAATACAGCATCAGGCACAATCACAGCAGCTTTACCCAATTTGAACCAACCTATAGGTAATTTACATCTTCTCTCATACAAACCTTCAAACAGAGCCATTCCAATACTGGCATGAAAAATATTGTTGTAAGCAAATTCAATCAATGGCAAATGTTCGTCCCAACTTTCTTTGAAATCAAGAATACATGCCCTCAACATATCTTCCAAAGTATGAATAGTCCTCTCAGCCTGACCATCTGTCTGCGGATGAAAAGCGAAGCTAAGATGAACTTGAGTGCCAAGAACCTTCTGAAAGGTTCTCAAAAACTAAAAAGTAAACTGAGTACCTCTATCAGAGATGATAGATAATAGAACTCCATACAACCTAACTAACTCTTGGATATACAGCTTAGCATAGTCCTCAGCGGTAAAAGATATATGTACTACCAAAAAATGTGCTGACTTAGTCAACCTATCTACAACAACCCATATAGAATCATGATGATGATGAGAGAGAGGTAAACTGATCACGAAGCCCATATTCACCACTTTCAACTTCCAGGTAGGAATGCTAAATTCTTGCATCATACCGCCAGGTCTCTGATGTTCTATCTTTACCTATTGGCAAGTTGCACACCCCCCTACGAACTTCACTATATCCTTTTTCATACCATTCCATCAAAAAATTTCCCTCAAATCACAGTACATCTTGGTAGCACCGGGATGAATAGAATACCACACGCTATGTGCTTTAGCCATAATTCTCTTCCTCAGTTCATTAACATCAGGTATATTCAATCTATTCTGAAATCTCAATACACCATCTCCCCCTTGGGAGAAAACCTCCACCTTTTGGTCTTTAACTAATTCTTTTAGTTCGACCAAATAAAAATATGTATCCTGCTTCTTCTTCACTTCAGAAACTAAGGAAGATTCATAACTACTTTGGACCTAAGCATGACCCTCAGCTGAATCAAGCAATCTAATGCCCAACCTAGCCAAACGATGCACTTCGTGGACCAACTCGCTCTTATCTTCCTCTACATGCGCTACACTTCCCATGGATGATCTGCTAAGGGCATCTGCCACTACGTTGGCCTTGGCTGGGTGATATAACACACTAATATCATAATCTTGTAGCAATTCTAACTCTTCACCTCTATCGAAGATTCAATTCTCTCTAAGTAAACACATATTATAAACACTTGTGATCTATAAAGAAATCAACATGAACACCATACAAGTAGTGTCTCCAAATTTTCAAAGAAAAAATCAGTGCAGCTAATTCAAGTTCATGGGTCAAATAATTCTTCTCATGAGGTTTCAACTGTCAGGAAGCATAGGCTATAACCTTACCCTTCTGAAACAACACGCAACCCAAACTAACTCTGGAAGCATCATAATATACCACAAAATCATCTACACCATTACGAAGGGTCATCACAGGGGCTGAAGTAAGTTGAGTCTTCAATTCCTAAAAACTCTTCTCACAAGAATCTGACCACTAAAATTTAAATTTGTTTTGGGTTAACCAAGTCAAAGGAGCAGCAATGGAAGAGAAACCTTCAACAAAATAATGGTAGTATCCAGCTAGATCCAACAAACTTCTAATATCAAATGGGGAAATGGGTCTAGGCCAATTTATCACAGCTTCTACCTTTCGAGGATCAACTCGGATACAATTAAAAGAAACAATATAACCCAGAAAAGCAACTGACCAAAGCCAAAATTCACATTTGTTAAATTTGGCAAACAACTGCAGATCTATAAGGGTTTTCAAGACAATTCCGAGATGATTTGCATGGTCATTCTCTCTTCGGGAGTACATAAGAATATCATCTATGAACACAATAATAAATATATCCAGGTATGGTAACACCCGATTCATGAGGTCCATAAAATCTGTTAGGGCATTAGTTAATCCGAAGAACATGACAAAGAATTCAAAATAACCATAACGAGTGCAAAAAGCTATTTTTGATATGTCACACTCTCTGACATTAAGTTAGTGATAACCGAATGTCAAATATATTATCGAGAAATAGCTGACACCTTACAGATGATCAAACAAGTCATCAATTCTAGGAAGAGGGTACTTGTTCTTGATTGTGATCTTGTTAAGTTGACAATAGTCTATGTACATGTGCAATGAACCATCTTTCTTTTGCACAAATAAAACGGGTGCACCCCAGGGAGACATACTAAGCCTTATAAAACCCTTATCAAGAAGATCTTTGAGTTGCTTTTTAAACATCCTAAGTTCTGTGGGGGACATACGATACAGAAAAATAGAAATTGGCTGTGTATCAGGGAGAAGATCTATTCCGAATTCTATATCTTTATCAGGAGGTACCCCTGGGAGATCTTCCGAGAAAACATCAGAAAACTCATTAACAACACTAAGAGATTGAATAGTTGGAGTCTCAGAATTAGTATCCCTAACTTAAACCAAATAATAGTTACAACCCTTGGATATCAATTTCCTAGCTTTAATATAGGATATGAAATGACTTTTAAGAGACACAGAATTTCTGGAACACTCAAAAGCTGGCCCATTAGGAAACTGAAACTTGACTACCTTATTACGACAATATATAGATGCATAATAAGAGTATAGCCAATCCACACCCAGAATAATATCAAAATCAACCATGTATAGCTCAATCAAATCTGCAATCACAACTCTATAAAGGACAGTAATAGGATACTTTTTATATAATTCTTCCATGGGTGTAGAGACTAGGAAAGGCTCGAGAATCTTTTCAGCATAAATTTCATCATTCACTGCCACCAATAAAGTCACATAAGAAAGACTTGACCTAGGGCCCATCAACACATACACATCAAAATAAAATACATAAAATATACCAGTAACAACGTATGGTGAATCCTACTGCCCCTGGCTGGGTGGTATAGCATATAACTGATTATGGCGCCGACCACCTGCAGTACTAGACAAGGCACCCTGAAAAGGAGTAGGATGAACTACATAGGATGGAGCGGTAATAGTCTGATTCTGGGGATGAACATCGCGACTCCCCTGTCTAGCGTATAGGCAATCTCTAAATTTATGGCCCAACTTACCGCAACCAAAATAACCTATTTGACAAACTAAGAACTCACCGAGATGGTCCCTACCATATTTCGATCATGGGGAAGGACTAGGTCTGTTACTCACACTATCCTGGGACCAGGTCATAGAAGGCCTATTACGCTGCTCTAGCCTAGTTCTAAATGCATGAGTACTAGCTAATAAAGGTACTGACACCAAATAACAGCTCTGGAATTGAGGACGAATCCCTCTAGAGAATTTACTCCGACCATGCACCTGCTGCTCTGATCTAACTCTCTTACACCCTCTCACTCTCTCTCTCTTTCATCTTATCTGCCTTAATTTGCTGAGCATGTATCATCAATCTAGAAAGATCCATGGCCCTATAAGTATAGCATACCTACTTTCTTTCATAACATAACTAGACACGCTAGCCAAAAACTCTCCTACTAGTTCTAAAATTGGCCATCATACCGGGAGTATATTTAGATAACTGGTTAAACTTATGGTAATACTCCTTAACTATTATGGGGCCCAGTATCAAGTTCATAAATTCTTCTAATTTTGCTTCTCTCAGCTCTAGGGGAAATAATCTATCTTAGAAGGCATCCTGAAATAATTGCCAAGTCACAGGAGCATCATTCTCCCTTCTACTTTTCCTCTACATATCCACCTAATCTTAAGAAATAACTTTCATTCAATAGGCATCCAATTTAACACTCTCCTCCTCAGTCACGTGCATAATCTAAGTTATCTTTCTCACTTCATCTAAGTATATTTATGGGTCTTACTTACTTTACACCCATAGAACTCAGGTGGATTCATTTGCATAAAGTCACGAACCCAAGCTACAACAGAATTATTCCTTTGCGGAAGTGGAATAGTATCTTGGATATCGGCTTAGGCATTGGCGGTGACCACCTAGGCTAGCACTTAGAAAGTTGTCTGAAATTTAGCATGTGACACTATCTCACTTTAAAGATCAACGGATTGAGGTCATTCATTATTTTGGTGTGCTCTACAAGGAGGAATTTTATATCATAAGAGAGCACAGGTTAACAATAGAGGAAAACAATCATAGGCATAATATACTCTTGAAAGAAAGATACAACTTTTCCTACAACTTCTCGTAGCCTCTTGCACATAAATATGGCGCACTACACATCGATGATCAAGACTCTACATAACGCGGCTTGTCAGACTCCCTATGACTCTTCAAACCTTAGGCTCTAATACCAATCTTGTAACGCTTCAAGAACCCATCCCGAGATGTTACATGGTGCTTAAGGTCACACATGGCCTCAAGCTAACCCTCTATGTCTATCATCAATTTCAAAACTCACTTTAACACAAATCATTCTGAGATAAAGAGGAATAACAATTTTAACACCATACTTAGATACAAAATGATACTGTCTTATACAACCAAAATACTGAGATCCTTTACTTACTGGCACACTAATCTGAGCCTCTACTACATAAGACTGAGGAGCCACTGGGATAGATCCCTAACTGACTCATACTAAACTAAAAATAAATGACCATCTATCAATAAGAAAAAAATGAGAGATATAGGTCCTTAAACCATGAGGACTTACAAACTACATAGATGTAGAAGAAGGTATTCAAAGATCACTGTCGCTACTGAGATTGAGCACCTTAACCTATATCACGATGAAATATAGAATACAAAACCATATGGAAGTCAGTACTTGGGAATGTACTGAGTATGCGGGGGTGGATCCAACATTTAAATAATATCATAAATGTATAAGAAATCGTGCATGCTGACCATAATAATTCTCTTCGCTTGAATTATCTGAAACATTTTTCTCATAAATCATTAGTAGTAATACATGCTTCATAAATCTCTTAAATCATTTATCTCAACTCAAACTCTTTAACTTATGACTTAGAGTGACTCGGTAACTCAAGAGACTTAAATCATTATGGAAATGGGAGTTTATTATAACCGACATGACTACACCATGTAAGCCACATGGAGTCCAATGCTTTGCCCTCCTAAGCAGAGAACGCCACATTGTCAGGGGTGTTTTACTCTTGCCAGTGAGTACAACATCAATCTTATCTTCACAATCTCATACTCAGCCTTTGCCCACAATTATCAACATCAATCCTACGGTGGCATGTAGTTTTGGGGAATATCAAATTTCCCGCTCGGTGCTAAATACTCCTCCCAAACTCAGCTCAGAATGGGTTAGATACTCAACATCGATCAATATCAACTCATGGTTCTATGTAAAGATAAAAACATAAATATATATATCATCAGAAAATCATAAATATCTTGTGGATTCCTAACTCGACTCAACTCAACAGAAGCTTCCATAATATCAAGTTCATTTTTTAATCAAATCATTTCATATATCAAAAACTTCATAGAAACATCATAAGGCTTATTCTTTCCTCTTAATTTCATATATCAATATAAATTAAATAATCGAATTTCTAATGGAAAGTACAAACTCATAACAATTGGCTTAAATCATTCAAGAATAATCAATTCATAATAAAAATATTCAACTCATGGAACTTGACTTAAATTGCTTTGAAATCATCAATACATAATAAAAATATATGGCTCATAGAATAAATTCTCAATTTAAGAAACATGATAGTGAAATAATCATAAATATCAAACTTATTCAACTCAAATCTCATAAATAATAATTAGAGAAATTTGGGTGTAAACCCAGTTGCAATATCATGTAAATCAATAATAGAAATCAAATCTTTAGGCACAAGAACGAAAGAAATATTCTTGTTCAAATCCCACATACCTTAGATTTTCATTTTTGAAGATATAGAAACTTGATTGAAACTTCTTTCTCACACTTTTATACCAAGACCTTGATGCCTTTAACTTGAGGAGCTTAGTTGTTAAACAAATTGAAGAAATTTATGGGAGATTTCTTGAATTTCTTAGAGATAATTTGACTTTTGTGTTTAGAAGAAACCCTAGGTTTCTAGAGAATTCTTGAAAGAAATTTGGAGAGAAATACAGAGAAATGGTCTTCTCTTCTCTACATATATATATATATAAGGCCACAAGGAGCGGAAATGACCAAGATACCCCTTTGAAAAGAAAGTTGAAATTTGTTGATCGGGGCTTGTGATGGTCAACCTGACGGTCAGTCAGATGGACTAACGGTCCACCAACTCATCCATCACTTGAACACAAAAACTGGAATTTTCTACCTCAATGTGAAGGCTGACCTGATGGCCTATCAGAAGAGTGATTGTCCACCAAGTTGTCCATCACCTAAGGGCCAGAAATGGGACATTCTGTCTCTATCTTATGGACACTTTAACGGTCCGTCAACTTTGTGATGGTCCCCCACTTTGACCGCCACATGACATCCTAAAAAGTGAGCTACTGCCTTGTCTTGATAGGATACTGGTAGTCCACCAATGACCTGACGGTCCACCAGGTAGACCATCAAACTGGCATGTTCTGATACCATTTTGTTAAACAACCTTAACTCCTTTGGCCAATGTCAGATTTTGATGAAATTGGTATCGATGGAAAGAATATTCAATGCTCTAAATGAAAGAAAGTGGAAATTAGAGAAACAAATCATGGTATAAACATCAATCACTTTGGAAGTCATATATATCCATTAAAAAAGACAAATTTAAGCTTAAGGAATGATATTGGTATTATAGTTCTTCCCCCTAGAGTAGAGGGAAGATAAGATTAAAGAGTTTATAAACTTCAAGAAGGGTAATATGAGTGTGAAATATTACTTGCTTAATTTTGCCTTAGTTGGCGAGGTATGCTTCTAATATGGTGGCTGACAATAGGTTTAGGATGAGTAAGTTCATATATCTGGTATATCTGTTAGTGTGGTTAAGGAGTGTAGAACCTCTATGTTGATTAAGAAGATGAGCCTATCTTGACTTATAGTTCAAGCTTAGAAGATTGAAGAGAATAAACTTAAAGAGAAAAAGAGAAAATAAGAGGGCCATAATGGGTAGTTTTAATTTTTCTTATCAAAGGTTTGAAGGCAGTAACCAATCCTAGTTCAATCAGTAGTTTTTATCCCCAGATCCATCTTAAGCCAGCATGCCATTACCAAAGTTTAGGAAATACGACTGGGATAGAGAGCAAGGCTCTAAGTCCCAAGGTAGTATGAACAGTGGATGAACTAACCTACTTTGTAGGAAATTCTTAAAGAATCATCAGTGAGAGTGTAGGGTAGGTAGTGATATGTATTTTGGGTATGGAAAATTAGGTCATAGGGTAAGGAAGTGTTTTATGGGCATATAGAAAGGTAGATATAATTACTAGCAGAGCTATACTTATTCTTTAGTAACACCAACAGGTCGCTCGATTCAGTAGGGTGCCATTTATACTGCCACCAGTGGGCAACACTAGTATAGGCTGTATGCTCTCTGGACTCATCATAAGCTGGAGATTTCTTCTTATATGGTTTGGTATATGTTGGAAATTTTCCTTCTGAATATTTATAACTTGTTAAACCCTAGATATTTACTTTCTTTTATGAATTCTTATATAGTTGTAGACTTTAGTGTTAGTCTCAAAACATTAGTAGATCATTTTGTAGTGTCTACTCCAGTGAGTAAGTCCATTATAGCCAGATGGGTATATGAAATTGCTCGGTCTCAGTACCTCAAAAAGTTACTTTAGTTGACCTTGTGGAGTTAGAGATGACTGATTTTAATGTCATTCTTATCATGAATTACAGACATAGAATTATCTAGTCCTAGTTTTCTGATTAACCAGTTATTAGATAGAAGGGCAGTACTTCAGTGCTTAAGAGTCAGTTTATTTCCCAATATAAGGCAAGAAAGATGATATCCAATAGGTGTATTTACCATCTTATCCGAGTCAAGGACTCAAATTTCTAGATATTTTTCCTAAAGACCTTCCTAGAGTTCCTCCCAAAAAGGAAATTGACTTTGAAATAGATCTCCTTTTGGATCCCTAGCCTATCTCTTTTCCACTTTACAGAATGGCTCTAGATGAGCTTAAGGAATTAAAAGACCAATTGAAAGATCTCTTAGATAAGGGTTTTATCAAGCCTTATATTTCTCCATTGGGTGCCCCAGTTCTATTCATGCACAAGAAAGATAGTTCATTTAGGATGTGCATCGATTATCGTTAGTAAAACAAAGTCATAATTAAGAATAAGTATCCTCTTCCTAGAATGAATGACTTACTCCACCAACTTTTGGGTGAAATTTATTACTCTAAAAAACACCTCAAATCCGGCTATCATCAGCTTAAATTTAAGGAATGTGATAATCCAAAGATAGCTTTCAGAACTCGATATGGTCACTTTAAATTCCTAGTTACGTATTTTGGACTAACAAGTGCCTCTACAGCTTTTATGGAATTGATGAATAGAGTGTTTAAATAGTACTTAGAAATGTTTATCATGGTTTTCATTAATGAAATCCTTGTCTATTCTCATAGTGAGACTGATCATGCAGACCATTTGAGAGTTGTTTTGCAAACCCTTAGAGATCATCTATTTTTCACTAAATTTAGTAAGTACGAATTTTGGTTGAGATTATCAGCCTTTCTTGGTCATATATTTTCTGATGATGACATATAACATGACCCTCAAAAGATCAAAGCAGTGAGAAACTGGTCTAGACTCATATCACTATTAGATATCAAGAGTCTCTTAGGTTTAACTGGCTATTATAGAAGTTTTATTGAAGGGTTCTCTTTGACTGCTTCTCAGATATCTTGACTAACCAAAAAGAAAGTGAAATTTTAGTGGTTAGGTTCCTGAAAGAAGAGTTTTTAGGGGTTAAAGACTTAACTTATCCCCAGTCTTAATGTTACCAAATAGTTTAGATAGATTTCAATGTACTGTGATGCTTTTAGAGTTGGTCTTAGTTGTGTGTTAATGCAGAAAGGTAAGACCATAGTCTACGCCTCTAGACAGATTAAACCTTAAATAATCTGACCCTTGATTATAAGTTGGCAGTTGTAGTCTTTTCCTTAAATATTTAGAGGAATTTTCTCTATAAAGTTTATGTTGATGTGTTGACAAATCATAAAAGTTTACAGTATGTGTTCACATAGAAAAAATTGAATCTATGGGTGTGTTGTATCAATCGAGCAAGGACAATGTAGTGGTGGATGGCCTTAGTAAATTATCTTTGGGTAGTGTTTCTCATGTTGAGGATGATAACAAAGAGTTAGTCTGTGTGATCCACTAGATTTCTAGGTTGGGAGTTTGGTTGGTTTATTTTATTGAAAGGTAATCTATGGGTCTAGAATAGTTTGGAATCTTCATTGGTTGCTAAAGTGAAACAAAATAAAGACAGGGACCGGATATTAGTCAAGTTGAACAAGGTGATTAGAGATTAGAAGATAGAGGTTTTCTCGTGTGCTTTATTATCAGGGAAGATTATATGTTCCATGTGTCGATGGTTTTATACAAGAAATCTTAGTACAATCATATAGTATATAGTATTCTATTCACCATTGAACCGTTAGTAAGTTAAGGTTGAGCACCAAAGGCCTATCTGTTACACTTCAAGAGTTTAGCATCCCCACTTGGAAGTGAGAGGTGGTGAATATAGATTTTGTGCCAGAGTTGCCTCGCACGCATTATAAGTATAACTCGATATGGGACATTATTGATAGAATCAAAAAATCCACCAATTTTGTGCCAATTTATACATTGTATTTAGCATAGGATTATGCTATACTTTATCGAAAAGAGTTGGATAAGTTACATGGTATTTTGTTGTCTATCAGATCAGATAGAGGTACTCAGTTTACCTCCAACTTTTGGCAAGCTTTTCAGATGGGTCTTGGTACTTAAGTTCACCTCAGTATATCTTTCCATCCTTAGATGGATGGTCAGGAAGAGAGGAACATATATACCTTAGAGGATATATTAAGAGCCTGCATTATTGACATTAAGGGTAACAAGGATGACCACTAACCATTGAATGAGTTTACCTACAATAATATTTATCACTCTAGTAGTCAGATGGATCCTTTTAAAGTTCTCTATAAGAAGAGATCTGTATCTCCTACTAGTTGGTTTTAAGTAGGTGAGGCTACTTTGATGGGGCCACATTTAGTGTTGAGGACATGGAAAAAGTTTTGTTAATTTAAGAGAGGTTTAAAATAGCTTTGAGTCATTAGAAATTTTATGTTGATGTGAGGAGAACAGATCTTGAGTTTTATGTTGGTGACCTTACGTATTTGAAAATTTTACCCATGAAAGGGGTAAAGTGGTCTGGCAAAAATGGGAAGTTCAATCCCCATTATGTTGGCCCATATAGGTTGTGAGCTGCTTTGGTAGAGTAGTTTATAAGCTAGTGTTGTCTGCAGACTTGGCATCAGTGCATCCATTATTTTATGCCACCTTGTTAAAGAAGTATATTGGTGATTTAGCTTCAATTGTGCCTTTAGAGAGTATGGATGTGAGAGAAAGTCTCTCTTATGAAGAGATTCCAGTTGGAATCCTTGACTGTCAGATTCATAAGTTAAAGAACAAAGAGGTTCCCTTGGTAAAATTTCTATGGAGAAATCAGTCTGTTGAGGGAGCTACTGGGAAAGCAAAAGCAAATATGCAAGCAAAATACCCTTATTTTTTCTTCATGAATTCAAACATAGCTTGAGGTAGTAATTTTTCCTTAAATCAACATATTTCCAATCTTTGTTTAACCTATGTAACCATTCTCATGTAATTGCATGCATTCATGAAATCAGTTCGATCTAGGTATTATGTCACAAACTCAATTGTTTAATCATGTTTTCGTTTATAAGCATTCGGTATATGAATTATTTTCCTTAGTATCTTATGTTAACTAACCTCATTTAAGGAAAAATGTTCTCAAGGGGAGATATCATAATACCCCATCTCTGGAAGCTTTTATCCATCATATGACCAGACCCTTCAGTTGTATGCATAACATATGACTCGTACATTAAACTCATACCAAAGATAGTGTAAGATGAGTGACATTATATTTAGCATATGACTAAACCTCTTGAAGTCACTAAGAAGCATACGAGCCGTATAAAGTAAGGTGTAACCAAATTATTTTGAGAAAAGGTAAGATTATATCCAAGGTATGAGTATAAGTTCAAGAGTCTTATGAAGATGATATAAGTCATAATGCCACTTGTATGTTGACTATTGTGTACTCTCTTCGATTCTATGCAACTTACGAGTCAAGAGTATAAATCATACCTTATTATAAAAGTTGTATGGTCTACTTATATGGATTGGCGACAAATTTTGTAAGGTTTAGTTAAAGGGATTTTAAGTCTTTTCCTCTTTTATAACTTCTACCCATGACCTATAACTCTCAAGGTGGTTTATTTTCCTCTAAATCTCAAGCACTTAACACATTAATCTTCTCTCTCATACAAAAGAACACCAATTATGGTTTCTTAGATGGAAGAACAATTATAAGGATTCTGCCCTAAAGTTTGAACTACAGGTTTGTAGGGTATTCATCATTGTGTTCCTTCTACCCATTGAGCCCAAAAACCTTCTCTTATATTAAAATCTTGAATTATATCCTATTTTATGAAATAATCCATGAATTCTAGAATTTTAGCACAACATCAAACTAGAGGGTCAGAGATGGATGTAGAAGATCCTCAGTGGCAACTAATGAGATTTGGGAAGAGTCCCCATCAAACTTATAGAGTGTGGTATGGTTCTCTGAGCTATGATGACAATTCTAGATTTTGAGGGGCACTATCTCAAAGTTTTCTAGGATCTTAGTTTGGTTGTGTTGTGATGAGACACTGGCTTAGAGAATTCCCTGGTAGATATATCAACTAAAATTATCCTATATGCCCTACCAACCTAGAATTTTGAAGATAGGCTATGATTTTAGAAATTTGGACATAATTTTGCCAATTTCTCTCAGTGTTGGTTGGCCAGTCATTTGGTCTTAGTTTGTGTTGTCTCCATATTAAAGATTCAGGAATTGTTGCAGCTACAAAAAAAATTAACTACTAGTCTAGGGTGTGTCCCTGACATGAAATTACAGTCATTTATCTTAGTTAGATTAGCTTGAGATATTGTGACATCTTTAGTTAGAGATAATGTGCTTTGTGCCTCAGTTAATGATTCAGTCGGTCGGTCTAATTTACACAATTAAGATTTATTTTCCCTATGCCTTTTAAGCATATGACTGTGGATGTTACCACAATTGGTGTGTTTTTATTTCTCGTATTTACCTCTTATTATGTAATTGGGGTTTTCATGCCCATTGATAATTGTATACCTTGATTAATTTATATGGATAATTATGTGCTTTATTGTTAAATCCATGATTATGTTACCACTCTATGGTTTAGTTTTTTTTCATAGTGGATAGATTAAATATATATTAATGCTTTATCCCAATAGGTGTGGTTTTGGATTTGAGTCTTATTTATCTTAGTATATTAGCCCTATTGTGGCCCTTGAGTGGTACATGATATTGATATTTATTTTGTTACCTCCTATTTATTATATTATAGTGATATTTTTGTTTCTATTACTACTACTATGTGAGGTTTCTGATATTACCTGATATTGTTACTTGATGTTATTAAAAGATAAATTTGATTCTCGTTGGGTAGCTATATAGACTAGTTTTATCTAGTTAAACTTTTATTTTTTTTTGATATTATTTGGCATTTTGAGTAGATATAGCCCAATTTGATGATTCTTTCCCCTAGCGTGGTGAGGTTCACTATGGTCCCTCTTAGTTAGTTGTATTAGATTTATTTTAGGGGGTGTGGTATCAAAGGTAAGTCATATTCCATGGTTTTTATGGATTTTGAGTAAGCAATATAGTTATGTTGCTCATTTTTGAGTTTGAGATTCTTAGACATGCCTTCTAGGTTGTGAAATCTTTTGTTTTGGCTATCCTTTCCAATATAACCTATTTATAAGATAGACCATTTTGAGGTTAATTCTTCATTTGTGGATATTTCTTCATTCGATAGAAATTTTGATCTCATAGATATGTTGGGATTGTTCCCTCATGCTAGATTGCCTAGTTGTTAATGTGGAGGTTGAATACTCTTTCGCTGTTGTGATATTCTTTTTTCTAGCAGAGTTGGAAAGTTAAAGAAAGGTTGCATTTCCTGTAATCACTTCTTAAGTTGGTATATTAGAAAATCTTTATCTCAAGTTATTGGTATTTTGGTGGTGGTCTCGAACTTAACCTTAGTTTTGAGATTTGTATTTCTTCTTTGATAATTTTGGCCTTGGGTTGATTCAAAAAATCCCCATTTCAATATTTATTCGGCCTAGTGAGGCTTGGTGGAGTGATTCTCCTCAATGATATGAGCCTGTGGCTATTTCTTTGCCTAGATGGAGTATTACATTGGTTAGTTCCCAGCATAAGTTTCATTTCTCTGAGTAGCTAAATTTTTTGCCTTCTTTGGTGTGGATTTTAGCCTTGAGAAGTTTTGAGTATATTTGGATAGTTCAAGCCCTCCAGCAGATATAGGATATGTTATATACATTTTCAGCTAGTGATTTTTCCTTTGGCATGACTCTTATTTTTTGTCTATGTTTTGTTCTCTCCAGCTGACGTAGAGTGGCTTGCTTGTGTTATCAGTAAGTGATTATCCCTTTGGTGATTTTTCTCTCTAGATATTTCTCAACTATGGCTTGGTATGATTTATCTCGAATATGTCTGATCTGGAGTTTAGAGTCGATTGAGATAGTTGACATTGATATAGTCTTATTGGCCCCGTTTTCAATTTTGACTCCTTAGAATGGCAATTTTGAAGTATGATAGATTTGGAGCATTAATGCCTACTTGTTTTTAATTTTGATTTAGATATTTGAGATTATGCAGTTGAATTTTCGTTTTGATATTTTAGCTTGGTGTTGTAGAGCTGTCGTGCAGGCTTTATTTTGCACTAGTTTCTGTTTGAATTTCATTTATAGGTTAGTTGAGCCTACTCCATGGTTGCCTATTCGGTCTTCTAGACTTTGGCTGGATTATATTTGATTAGTGTTCTGATGATAGACCTCATATTGGTTATTTCAGTTTTGACCTCAAGTTTTAGCTTTTTGGGGAATTTTCGATGATTTACTAAAGGGGTAATATACTTGACTTGGATTTAGTATGTCTTTATTCTCAGTAGATGAGACGTTCTTGAGTGGAATATTCAATGATGAGTATGTTTACCTTGGATTTCAAGATCTTGGTTTGATTTTTATCCGAATTGGTTACAACATTGGCATGGATTGTGTTCCATGATTATCTCTATTTTTATGCGAAAATAGAGCCTTTGGAGCTTATTCTCATGTTAGCCTTATAGACTTTCAGCATATCAGCTTTTGTTATTTGAGTTTGTGATGAGACTGTGTGGATGAGACTGAAGTGATTTTCCTCCTGTCTTAGAGTAGACAGCAGGTGCAAAAATGTAAAGGAAGGTTATTCTTGGATTTGGAGTCAGATTTATGACCTATGTCTTGGTTTGCTTTTGACTTTAATGATCCTTTGTTGTTGTATAAGGATATAGATATTGTATCAGTGTGATATGATTCAAATGTGTATGCATCAGCCTTTTTCAGTTAAGTTGGAGGCCAGTTAGCTTTAAATTAAGTTGGCTATTTAGGAAGTAGAATGAAAGTGTTAATTGAAAAAAGGATACCTATGGTAACATCCTTTGCAAATGCTCTCTCCAATGAGGTTTTCTAGGAAATTCATACTTTGAGCATGTGGGCCTAGTACCTCATCCTTTCAAACTTTTGAGATTATTTTGGTCCTTTGACTTTAGGGGATAAAAGTCCCTTTAGTATTAGATATTGAATATTGTAATGACTCTTCAGGTCATTTTCCATATTTATGCTTATCTTTACTATTTGAGCTTCTCCATAGTTTCCCCAAGTCATTAATGACTTGATGGGATTGATGGCTTGGTTACCCGATAGTTAGTTTGATTTTTAGAGTCAACTCCCTATTTTAAAGTCTTTGCTGCTTCCAAATGGCATCGGGAAAAAACTTCGGTGAAATAATCTCGGATTCAAATTTTGACTGAGCTAGTAGATCAAAAATATTGAATTTAGTTTCGGTAGACCTTTGGTTTTGGTCCTAATGCATCCGAGCTTATTTTTACCTATTGGTCGAAAAGTTAAAAATTGGAAAGAATGTATGGACCCACATTTGGTCGAAACAACCTTACAGTACAAATATGACTTCTCTATCACATCCAGAATGTCGATTTTAAGCTAGAGAGACCCTTGGTTCAGGTCCCAAGGCTCCCAGACTTATTTCAGGCTATTGAGGGGATTTTATGAAAAGTGATGAAACTATAGTGTAAGCCCCACTTTTTGCCTAAATGATCTCCGATGAAAGTTTTGATGATTTCAATGGATTTTAAATATGATTTACACTCAAAATTCAGTATTAGATCATGTTCTTTGGATTCCGGTTAAGACCCGAGGGTTAAAAACTTATTTTTGAGTTTGGTGTTACCTGGTGCACCCACGATCACGGACAAGATTGTAGTGATCGCGAGTAGCACGATTGCAGCCTGTATGATATTTCTTCTACTGTAGGGGCTATATAAAAGGCCCAAGATGCATTTGGTTCCTTTCCCTCTCACCATTTAGACCTAGAAACCCCAAAATGAGTATGTGCCTTTCCCCTTCACCATTTAGACCTAGAAACCCCAAAATGAGTGTAACAACTCAAAATAGGTCATGGGGAGTTAACATGGGAGCTTAATTATCATCTTGTATCGCGATTATCTTCAAGATTGAGGTAAGAATTTCTTGAATTCATGCTTGAATTTCTTAGTTTGGATCCAAAACCCCAATTTGTCTTAGGGATTGATTTTATCCCAAAGTATGCTTAGTTTTCACCCATTCTTTGAGGGTTATGATTTCTTATGCATGTGTGAACATTAGGTTAGTCTCAGATACTCGTTTTGCATATGTAGGATCCACTTGGGGTTTTGGTGTCATTTTTGGACCCAAAGTAAATTACTGCAAATGGGTTTCATTAGACTCGTATTGATGAGTAGATTATGGTTTTAATAGTGTGATAGAATTTTGAGGATTGTAAAGTGAAAATGAGAATGTGGTGCATAAAGTGATGTTTTGCGGTTTGGCCTTATGGTAGGCTTCTGTCTAATTTTCTTCATATATGATGTATGATATACAATGCGTATGAATATAGATGTTATGCTTGATTATGAGTAGGTTAACTTGTCCTTGAAATAATGATGTTTGGGGATTAGATAAGGGTTTTGGACATGTAAGATAGCACGTTTATAACCCTTTTATATTGTATAGTCATTTCTTTGCCTTGTATAATACTATATATTTTCTTTCACTCTTTATTCATATATTGACCTGGGATATACATAAGCATTGATGTATATTGATTATAGTTTGAATAGGATAGTTCACACTTATACTTCCTTAGTCTTATTATGTTAGAATCTTAGACATGAATAGAATAGTTGTTCCTTATTATCTTATTGACTTGTCATATGATTTCTGGACTCTTAGGTGTTGTTTCCATTCTGCTTATATGTTGTATAAATCTGTTTTATATTCGGAGCTCAGTTGGCAGTAGCCTACTGAGTAACATTCATTTTGTACTAATACTGCACTTTTGCAACCTCTAGATCATAGTACGGGTTATCGTCGTTGATGTGTGCATCATGTAGAGCATCCCTGGTTTAGAGACTTAGAGTGAGCTCTTAATGTTTGGATCATTACTTATCTCTCTCTTATGTATAAGACTAGTCTTTAAGTTGTATTTGAAGATAAGTTGTATCATTGTATTTCTCTTGATATTTCACTTTTGTACTCTTTTAATATTAAAAGCTCTTGTATTGATACCACCAGGTTTTGGGATTCTTCAATATATCGATCTTTATTTTTTATATTCTACATTCTTTTTCTTATATTATTAAGTAGTCTGTTACTAGTCATTCCAGACTACGGGTTGGCTTTCCTACTGGTGGGTTATGGTATGCGCCATCATAACTTGACATGTTGGGTTGTGACAACATCGCACTGAGAGAATACAGAGATGATGACTCCTCTATCAGTTAGGCATGAGTAGTTAATAGCAATCCCTGAGTTCCATACCTATGGTTGTATTGTCGATTATGAGGGGTCCCCTGCCAATTATGCAAGACACCCTCTTTATTTAGGAGATTTGCCATGTGAATCCATATCGCTAGTCATGTTTTGGTACCTTTGACAAGGTACCAAAACCCTTCCAACTAGGGTTACAAGTTGGACCCCAATTTATCATGATAGGGCATGTCGGTTGTAGTCAGCTCCCATAGTATCAATGTAGTCTTCAAGGTAGATTAGTTCTGGTTTGTATGGCCAAGTTTATATATCCATATTTAAGTCATTTAGATTTCAAATTATCTCAATATATATATATATATATATATATACATATATTTATACATCCATGTTCAGTTATCTTATGCTTTTTAATTAGTCCTTATCTTACGTATTAGTATATTTAAAATATTGATAGCATACTCTTCCCTTGTTCTATGTATCATATAACATAGGTTTGGATGCTCAATTTCTCGACCATTCATAGACATTCCAGCACTACCCAACAATAGTAGTCCTGACTCTTCTTCTATAGAGGACATGACATGATTTATTGTTAATTCAACATCTATTTATGTTAAGTTAGTCAAAGTTAGTTGGGGGTCCATCCCATCAAATCCTAATAATTCTTATAGTCTTTCAAACAGCTGGAAAGTTAGTCAATTTATGATTTTTATAAGTTGTTTCAGACAAGATAGACATTCATTTAGTTTCAGTCTATTTGGGTAATTTAGATATGTTGGATTACATTCCAGTGTTTTGATTATAGAATCTCATCAATTATCTTCTGCATATGTTGTTTCCATTATTATATTATTTAGTGATCTCAACAGGTAGTAGATCATCGGTTAGCTTGCGGTTATTTGTGTTCGTAAGCACCATTATCGTGACCAAGAGGTAGCCTTGGGTCATGATAAAACTTGGTATTAGAACCTAACATTTTAAATTATCCTAGGGTGTCGTAAAGACATGTTGAGTAGAGTCTTGTTCATGGATGAAACACCCAAGAATGTGGCCTTACAAAAAAAATTGGTTTTGAGCATGATGACAAAGATACAATTGGAAAAGCCAATCATATCCTTAGCTATGGGTCGTATCCTTCACCCTTCCCATATCTTATAAGTGCAGCCTAGTGAGGTATCTCACTATCCTCTATATGACTTGACCTCTTTTAGTTGTAGCCAATGCATAACAGTCTTAACCTAGATGATTATATGGAGTGAAGTCTAAACTTGAGTGTACTATTTTCTATACAATTGGTCTATACGAGTTAGGGGTTAAGTCGTACCCTTTGGATATGACTCATGAGTGTGTCGTTGTACCCTTAAAAGTGTGTGAGAACTAGAAGAATCCTAGGGTAAGATTTAGGGTATCACTCATATCCTAGGGTACAACCACTTAGGGATTCATATGGAGGAGTCGTACCCCTGGATGGGGTCATTTTATAGCTTTTAACTGAGTGCCTTTTGGACAATTCCCATTTCTTAAACCCTCACCAGGCTTTATAGAAGGTGGAGGTGATTCATGAGAGGTTAAAACTTCTCAACATCTCTAAAAGTCCTATATGGATGTCTGTCTAGGAGTTTAGAGTTTCCTATTGGAAAATGAGTATTCTTAAAGTTATCTACTGTAAAGGGAGTGGTGGGAGTCGGTAAAAGGGGAAGCTTAGTCCGCATTATGTTAGTCCCTATTTGGTCTTGAAGGGAGTTGTCAGTGTTGACTATAATTTGGAGTTGCCATCTATATTGAACTCCATTCCCCCCAATTTTCCATATCTTTATATTGCGAAAAGGCATAAATGAACCTTCATTGAAGGTTTTCCTTTGGAGGGCGTTGGTATTTTTTTGAGTTTCTTGCCTTGTGAGGGGATCTCGATAAGGATCTTGGGATGATAGGTTCACCAATTTTGAATGATATGAGTGGCTTTGGTGAATGTTCCATGGGAGAACCAATAGTCCAAGAAAGCTACTTGGGAGGTGGACAAGGACATGATGCCTAAGTATATGCAATTGTTTTGTATTCCTAAAACTCATGCTTGAGATGTGCATTTGCGTTCTAAATATGGTCTTTCTTTGATAGATGATGGGTGAAACCCCTATTCTTATAATTGATTCATGTCCTTGTTAGATAAGGGATTAACGTTCCCAATTCTTGATTTGCTTTATATCCTTGAAAGTCAATTATTTTAAGCCCTAAGCTTTGGATTGATCAAGTGTTCTTATAAATGATGGATTTAAATTCCAAAGATCGATGAAATGAAATAGCTGATTGATGATGATCATGATATGATTTTATTGTAACCTTGTTGTGTTCTTGGTCCTAATTTGTTTAAGGTTTTTTAGGTGTGTTCTAATGTGATGACTTACGTTCATGCTTTCCTTTCCCATCATTCGCGTACGAATGATCCTAAGTGGGGGAGAATGAAGCACCTATGAATGAGGCCTTGCAAGAAAATTTTAGTTTTGATCATGATGACCAGGATACGATTGGAAAAGCTAATCATACACCTGAATATGGGCCTATCTACTCTCCCCTACCTCTCTTGTATAAGTGCAGCCTAGTGAGGTATCACACTATCCTCTATATGAATTGACCTCCCCTTATTCGTAACCAATGTATATGAGTCGTACCCTACATAATTGTTGGAGTAAAGTCTCAACTTGAGTGGACTATTTTCTATATGATTGGTCTATATGAGTTTGGGGTTGATTTGTACCCTTTGGATATGACTCATGAGTTTGCATTTATACCCCTAAAAGTGTGTGATACCTAGGAGAATCCTAGGTTACAAGTTAGGGTACCACTCATACTCTAGGGCACAACTACTTAAGGAGTCATATGGTGGAGTCGTACCCCTAGACGGGGTCATTTTATAACTTTTAACTAAGGTCCTTTTTGTTATTTACCATGCCTTAAACCCTAAGCCCTCTTACCATATAAGTGTGTGTAGCCTCCTAAACATCCATTTGGATAATTCAAATACCCTAAATACTCTCTTAAGCTCATCCTTTGAAGAATGAAGGCTAGGGTTTCAAGAATGCTCATCCAGTGGGAAGAAGAAGTCATGTTCTTAGTGATTCATGTTGTTCAAGGCATGTATATCTTCCCCTTATAAATAATGCTAAATCCCATTTATTTCACACTTGAATTAGTATGTGTAAATAGTGGTTTTGAAATCAAATGAAAAGGGTTTCGTTGCTAAATGATGAACAATGATGATTCCCACTTAGACTTGTGTTTATCCATGTTATTGATGTTGATTTGTATATGTGGATGCTTGTTGTATGTGCCCTAACATGTGTCTCATGAGTTACCCTAATCTTGATGAATTCCACCATGAAAATGACCTTGTTGAAGGTAAGCAGATAAGGCATTTGTTAAAATGTCTAAATGAATTATCGAGTCACATATTGGTGATGTTTTAAACTAGGGAAATAGAACAATATATATGAATGAATAGTAAATGATATTATAAGGGCAGCATGAGCCATGTATTGAGTAATTTATAACCTTGTTGGTTAATGGCGAAGGAGAGGATATAGACCTACGTATAAAGATGAACTCGATTTGTGTATTGAACCTAATATGATGAAAATGTGATGTAATGTTGTTAATGAATGCGAATGGTTGTATGGGTCTTATGGACCACAAATTGAATTGTATGATTCATTTAATGAAGGCATTGGCCTATAGAGGTGCTTGAGAAATGAAGGCTCCCACGAGAATTATTTGGTCATGTATAATGTTGATTTAGCTAAATGAGACAAAGCCCTTTAATGTGATATAAATTATATGAGTGTAAATGCATGAAATAATTGGTAAAGAGTTCAAATGGCGACTAATAACGATAGGTGATTTGAGTTCCTTATCTAATGATATGACTAGTGACTCAAGTTCCTATTCCCATGAAACGACGGGTGATTCAAGTTCCTTGTCTAATGACATGACTATGTATTTGAGTTCCAAGATCGGTGATATGACTAGCTATTTGAGTTCCTAGTCTGAAGAGATCTGTTGAGGTTGGAATACCTTGTCAAATGACATGTCTAGTGAGTCGAGTTACTAGACCGGTGATATGACTAGTGATTCGAGTTCCTAGTCCAATGAAATGAAATGACTAGTGATTTGAGTTCCTAGACTAGTGATTCGAGTTTCTAGTCCAATAAAATAAAATGGCTGGTGACTCAAATTCCTAGACTGGTGAAATAATTAGTGATTCGAGTTCCTAGTCCAATAAAATGGCAATGAAATTAGGCTAGACCTATCTCTCCATTAGATTTCAGTATTTCCTTTAGTTTAGCTAGCTATTACCGTTAGTTTGTTGAAGGTTTTTCATCTATTGCATCCCAAATGTATAGATTGACTCAAAAGAAAGCCTAGTTTTAGTGGTGAGATTCTTATGAGAAGAATTTTCAGGAGTTAAAGACTCGACTCACCTCAGCCCTAGGTTTGACTCTAACAGATGGTTTAGAAGGGTTTATTGTGGACTTTAATGCATCCAGAGTGGGTTTGGAGTATGTTCTCATATAGAAAGGTAAGGTCACAGCCTATGCCTCCAAACAACTTATACCCTATGAGAAGAATTATCTCACTCATGATCTCGAGTTAGCAGTTGTAGTGTTTGCCTTAAAGATTTGGAGGCATTACTTGTATAGGGTTAATATTGATGTGTTCACAGATCACAAAAGCCTTCAGTATGTGTTGTCTTAGAAAGATTTGAATTTATATCAGAGAAAGTGGTTAGAATTGTTAAAAGATTATGATATGAGTGTTTGTATCACCTGGGCAAGGCAAATATAGTAGCTTATGCTCTCAGTAAATTGTTAATGGGTAGTGTTGCTCATGTTGAGAATAATAAGAAGAAGTTAGTTTAGGAAATTCATCATCTTACCTGACTAGGTATCCGCTTAGACGATTCAGTAGTGGGTAGTGTGTGTGTGCAGAATAGTTCTAAATCATCTCTAGTTTCTAAAGTAAAGGAAAAGAAGGATAGAGATGCCAGTCTTGTTAAGTTAAAAAAGTAGGTCAGAGATAAAAAAGTAAAGGTTTTCTCCCAAGGTGGAGATGGTGTTTTGTGTTACCAGGGTTATTTATGTGCCAAATGTAGATGACTTGAGGCAACAAAATCTTGCAGAAGTGCATATTGCGTAATACTCTATTCATCCAGGGGCAACAAAGATGTACCGCGAATTACAGGAAATCTATTGGTCAAGTAGGATGAATTGGGATATTCTAGAGTCTGTAAATAGGTGTTATATGTGTCAGCAGGTTAAGATTGAGCACCAGAAGCCTAGTGGGTTCATGCAGGAGTTTAGTATTCCAATGTGGAAATAGGAAGAAGTGAACATGGACTTTGTGAAGGGTTTTCCTCGTACTCGTCATCAGCATGATTCTCTTTGGGTTATCATAGATAGGATGACCAAATTAGCTCACTTCTTACCAGTTCATACTTCCTATTTAATCTAGGACTATGCAAAACTCTTTATTAAAGAGTTGGTCAAGTTACACAGAGTCTAGTATCTATCATCTCAGATAGAGGCACCCAGTTTACCTCTTATGTTTGTAAAGCATTCCAAAAATGTCTTGGTACCCGAATTCACATCTGTATAGCTTTTCACCTTCAGACAAATGTTCAAGGACAAAGGACCATTTAGACTCTAGAAAATATGCTAGGAGCCTGCATTGTTGATTTTAAGGGTAGTTGGGATGATCACTTGCCTTTGACTAAATTTGCATACAATAATAGCTATCATTCCAGTATTTAGATGCCTCCGTTTAAGGCTCTCTATGGTAGGAGAAATAGATCTCTAATTGGTTGGTTTGAGGTAGGTGAGGCTGTAGTAGTAGGGCTTAACCTATTTTTGGATGTCTTAGAGAAGGTTTAGTTGATCAGAGAAAGAGTTAGGGCTACCCAGAGCTGATAGAAATTATAAATACATGTGCGGAGAAAGGATTTTGAGTTTGAGATCAGGGATTTTGCGTCCTTGAAAATCTCTCTCATGAAGGGGGTAAAGAGGTTTGGAAAGAAAGGAAAGCTTTGTCCCCGATATGTCGATCCTTAAAGAATTCTCAGTCTCTTCGGAAAGGTAGCTTATGATCTTGAGTTGCCTTCATATCTAGCTTCAATACACCCAGTATTCCTTGTCTCCTTGCTAAATAAATGCATTGGTGACCCAGGAGTCATAGTACCCTTAGAGGACGTAAACATTCAGAATGGTCTCTCTTTTGAAGAGGTTCTAGTCTAGATCCTTGTTCATCAAATTTGCAGATGGAGGAACAAAGGAGTGCCCTTAGTCAAAGTTCTTTGGAGGAATCAGTCCGTTAAGGGAGCTACTTGGGAAGCATAAGCAGATATATGGACCAAGTATCGTCACCTCTTCTCCGCAACCTCAGATCCAGCTTAAGGTGACAATCTTCCTAGCTTTACTCAGTTCCATGATTAGCTATAATTATAACTTGTTATCTATTACCATTACATATTCAGTCATGTATTCATGAATCAGGTCAGACATGTACTCATGCATCGGATATGCATGATCAGTATTAAATTCAGCTTATTAGAAGCTTCAGTCATGCATTCCATGCATCAAACATGCATGTTCAGTATGAGAACTCAGCTTGTCAATAGTTCATTCATGTAGTCATGCATCAGATATGCATGTTCAATCTGTAAACTCAATCTATCATTATTTCATCTTAATCAGTATCATTCAAGGATGAATGTTTCTAAGGAAGAGATATTGTAATACCCTATATTTCTCAAGCTTAACTTAAATCTCAGTTCATGAGTTATCTAATGAAAATTTTTTAAAATACTTATTATTTTTTTGTTTAGAACTTTCCATTGCATAGGAAATTCAATTAGATTTCTAACGATATAAAATTTGTCGAAATTCGATAATCGGGAGAAGAGTTATGGCCAATTTTGTGAAACAGCGTGCCAATTGGCACTCAGGTACATCATAGAGCCAGATCAAATGACATTAGGCAATTTCTAGTGAAGCTCTACGATACCACCGTGCCGTACCACCAGATAATTTCCCAATTGCCAAAATCCAGTGTTGCTCCGCAATATTGGCGCGTCGATCCAAGGACCCAATCCACAATTATTAATTTCCAGTAAAGAAACACAATTGTACAACATTACACCAAACTTCCAAGTCCCATTCAGTATTACAACGCAATTCCACTGCACCATATCACCAGCCACATTCCTCGTTAACATTTTCCAATGGCATGGCGCTATTGTGGTACGTAGCGCTAGGTGACCAAGTCGACAATTTTTTAGTAACACTTTTAAATCATTCCCATGGGTAATTGCATATTTTTCTATGACCCAGGTCATCCTTTAACACATAAATTACTCCAAAATTAACCTAGTTACATATTTATTATTCAATTTTACCCAAAATCAAATCATTCTATCTCAAGAAAACAAATCCTAGCTTCAAGAAATCTAGAACAATCCTAAGAATTCCTTCAAGACTCTTCAAGAATTGACAATCCAAGGTATATTAGGAGTTCATCTATTGGTCCCTTTAACCCATACAGTCTACGAGTCCATTTTTAAAACTTCAAGATTTATGATTTATGATTTCCATGCTTGAAATTGAATGCATCCATGCACATGATAGTAATTGGGATCCAATGCATGTTTAGTTATAAGTTTCTGTGAAATTAAGATATTTATGTAGTGAATTATATTAATTGCATGCGTAACCCTTCAATTTGAAATTGAATATTGTATTCATGATTACATATGTTGACCATTGTCATGTGAAATACTCCATGCTCCCCAAGTGTTTGCTAAAATGCCTATGTGAAGTAGATAGTGGAATCTTGACATGTCATTATGTGGTCTCAATCATGTAAAAGCTTATGCCTTACAAGTGTTTGATGAAATGCCTTTATGAACGAATTATGGACAAGTGTACATTGTTGTGTATCTCAAGATTATGTTATACTTTATTTTTTTCATGCTATCGAGTCAGGGGGTATTTAATACCAATTTAGCATTTACCTAGAGCCACTATTAGTTACAGAATAATCTCAGTCATATCATGATCAGTTGTACAATCAGTCAGTTACAAAACTCAAGAAAAATCAGTAAACACAGTATCAGCCCAGTTTAGATCAGTATACTCAGTTCAGTGTCTTTCAGTTGGGAGTAGGATTGCGCACCGAGTGAACCCAAGGATGGGGGCTCACCTTTCAGTAGAGGGTATGACCCTTAGAAGCAATCCTTGCATTTCTGAACTATGTAGAAAGCGTAGTTTGAAACATCAAACCTACCAATTGAGGGTTGATGAGGTGTTTTAACCTACCAATTGAGGGTTCCACTGTTCTCATTATTGTACCTGCCAGATGAGGGTAACTTTTCAGTATTTTTACCCATGGCACAGTATTGACACCCTTCCCACTAGGGTCACAGGTTGGACCCCAACTCAGTTATCTTATTCGGGGCATGTCGGTTAGATAATTACCTCCAATAGTCATAGTTTTAGTCTTCAGAATAGAAATCAGTTAAGTTATACAGAATCAAGACTGTCAGATACAGTCATTCACTATCAGTCACTTAGTTATCAGATATAATCATTAACTATTAGTAACTACGTTATTAGTAACTTTAGATATAATTTAATCAGTATCAGAACTCGGGACTTAGATTCAGATAAGCTTAGTCACAGTATTTATTTATATGCACAGTAGTGCACAGTCAGTATTTTCAGCAGTATCAGTTATTTATGTACTCTCATGTTAAGTACTTTATATCATATAGTCAATTATTGTTCATACACATGAACCATTGCATTCAGCCTTACACCATCTAGCATACTAGTATGTTCCAAGTAACGACTCATACTCTTTATTTACGCTATGATGTCACATATCATAGGTTCAGAAGCTTAGGTTCCTGACCGCACATAGACAGATTCAGATTCATTCAACAGCAGTAGATTTAGCAGTATGTCCTTATCATTAAAGGATATTTTATTGTTTTGTTATTTTAGTAGAATCAGTATTTCAGTAGATAGAGTTAGATGGGGATATTTTCCATCAATTCTACTTTCAGATAGTTTCAGTTAGAGGCTTTCTAGACTAGACTTTCAAACCGTATTTAGTTTTACAGATTGTCCATTTAGTTGATACAATTTATCAGTAGTTATAGATTTTGAACCTTATGGCATTTCAGCTTATTTTTCCTAGTTATTACAGTATAATGTTTCAGTGCTCACAGTATATATCAGTCATGGGTTAGCTTGTGGTCCTTCGAGGTAGTAAGCACCATGTGGCATCTGGGGTACAGACTCAAGGCATTATAGTTCACATCTTTGAAATTTCACAATCAGTATATACATTATTTTTAACAATCAAATAGCAAGGATCGTAATCTTTTTCCAGACATTACAAAAAATCAACTCAAACTCTCAAGGAGGAGTAAAATTACTAACTAGTGTGCTTGATAATTCTCTTTTGAATACAATACATAACAATCATGCAAAATAATATGTGAGAATAGTCCAAAAACTTAATTCATTAATACTGGTACCCCCATAATTTCTAGTCATCACATCTTTGTAGGACCCCTAAATCATCATTATTCCCTATACACTCAACTAGATAGTTAAAGGAACTTGAACTTGATTAAAAATATGTCACGACCTAATTTCTTAGGTCATGATAGCACCCACTATAACCCACTAGTAGGTAAGACAACCCTGTGGAATTCCCCAATTTTTCAAATTATGATGACACCTGCTATAACCCATAAGTAGGTAAGCCAATCCTATAGTCCAAAACTACTAGTAATAGACTACCAAGAGAAAAGAAGGGAGAATATTCAATAAATATAAGAAAAGATAGAGAGACATAAGGTAGTCCCAAAACCTTGAGAAATCAGTATAAAAGATTTTAATATAACAAGACTACAAAATGAAGTACTAAATAAATATGTTGATATAACCCATCTCTGAATACAACATAGAGACTAGTATAGTACATAAGAGGAAGATTAGTAATACTTGCAACGTCAAGATCTCACACTACATCTTTGAACCTTAGCTACTCTGTATTATGCATAAAATAATGGCGTGAATCCATATTATGATCTACAGGCTTCAGAAGTGTAGTACGAGTACTAAACATATGGTACTCAGTAGGCAACTACCGACTAAGCTCCAAAGATAAAGAAAGTATAAATAACATGCACGCAAGAATGTAAAATACACCCAAATATCCTTGAAAACTAACAAATATGGATAAAGAGACAATAAGGATAAACTATTTTATTCTACTAGGAACCTGCGCACTATATTGTATATCACTGGATAATACATGAATAGAGAGCAAATGAAATATATAAAATAATATAAAAGGCCAAGGAATGGATATACAACAACAATAAATGAAGGGGAGATATAGGTAAAACCATAACTATATAGATAGATGTATATATATATATATAAATAAATAAATAAGGCTAGCTCGAAGGTACAACCTACAATAGTCTTACTAGAATCTTAAGGCATCCTAATCATAGTAGGAACTAATACAAACAGATTCAAGTCCTCTAATCCATACATCTAATATGAGATAATTATCCACAGTAAAATAACCATAAAATGAAAGAATCAAAGTCATACCTAGAATCTCAGTACCAGTCCAATAACCAACCTATCACAAACTAACCATAGTAATAATAATAACACTGTAAAGTAATCAGCCAGTCTGGACAACAATACTTAACTAGACATTTCATAAACCATCACAGACATAGGGTCAGAAGGTTCAGCCAATATTAGGCAAACAATAGTCAGAGCCTATACCTATACAACCCCCCCCCCCCTGTAAGGCTTAAAGATACAATCACCATACAATATGTTGCAAGCAGCACTCATGCCTATTTTTATGAAACCTCCATCCCCCTCACCCCCAATAAAGCTAATAGATATAAGGAATACTAGTGATAGGTAATGCGTATGCAATAATTAATGGCGAGTAAGTCCATAATACAACAATAAATCCAAGTACCATAAAGTAACTTAACATATACACTTTCTCTATCTCGACGGCTCATAAAGGCAGGACCTACGGTAATCTCTCTTCTCTAACACAAAGACTCTCAAATAGTGGGTCCCCTAGGGGGCTTGAGAGTACCCATATACACCGACTTGGCCTCGATCTAGGATTTTTAATAACCATCATCATCATCTTTAATCCACCCTTTATAATACCAGATATATATATATATACATATAAAATACATAAGCTAGAATCATGGCTAAGAGAGTGTATGTTTGTAAATACATTATGTGAGCTAAACTCTTGGTCTAAATCATCATAAAAGAGTGGAAAAGGTTGAAATCTCTTATGAGTAAGGTAAATAGTTGTAGCAAAATGATGGATCAGAATCTATTTCTATCAAGTCTCGAAAATAACATTTGTAGTCTTGAAGTCTCATAAACTATTCATTAAGATGGTTTCCCACTATGAAGAAATCCATTTTAAAAGTAAAATATTGCAATAGATCCCATTTTTGAGAAAATGGTAGTAAAACCATATTTTAGTTGGAATCGTACTATTTACCATATAAGTGATCATGAAAGTACCAAATTTATGCATGCCACCACGAGTGTAAAAGTAATATGATTATAATCATTAGTATGTCTATAAACTATGGTCACTTCCTTTACAAGTATAAAACACTTCTTGAAATTTATCCAATATCATAATCATGACCTTGGTCCCATAATTTATCTAGCATAACCATAATATCATAATCTGGAAAAACACATCAAAATCCATCGAGTATTTTATTAAACATCATACTAAAGGTTCATTAGTCTCAATTATACCTAATATGCTAGAAACCTAGGGTAACAGGATTCTAGAAGCATAATAAGTATTTCACCTTAAGGGTCAATCCACCCATTTTATCCCCAAACTCAAAATTTTAGGCTAAGTCATAATATTCTACCCACTATCACATCTTAACATACCTATTTAACATTAAACATATATCAAACACCATCTCAAGAAGAAGAGTAGATATAAGCCTACCTCGATATCGAGCTGCAATCCTTGAATCATCCAATAATCATCTATTTGCACTCCACAATCATAAAATGTTTTCATGCTATCAAAATAATAATCTACATATTGTTACGAGAAAAATGAGACCCATGTTAATATATTAAGGGTCGGGTCGAATGTTGGGTCAAGAACACTCCCATAGGGCCTGCAAATAAATTCCAAAATTGAACCATTCTTATGGTCCCTTGAAGGACAAGGAATGTGTGCTTAAACTTTGAGCACAAACAAAACACAAATCAGGTGTCAAATTAACCCTTAAAATTTAGCAATTTAAGACCTAATTTCTAAGAATTTTATCATGAATAAGGATGAAAATTAAAGAGGGAATTTATGGGAATGACTAAGAAGAGTTAGGTTAGCTTACGACAACTTATGTGGATGATTTCCTGATGTTTCCTCTATTTGAGTTCTCATCTTGGTTTAAAAAATAGTGGAAGAATAGATAGAAATGGGTTGGGGAAAATGGAATTTAAAGTCATTATATAACACTTAAGTGGTTACCCTGTCATGTAACTGATAGATGCTTAAGTGGCTCCCGCATTGCTTAAGCGATATTACATGTCTGGTCGGGTATAGCTTAACCAACACCTAGGATGCTTAAGAGAACAAAGCATCACTTAATCTTCCATTGACCAGATGGTCAATATCATTTAAGTGATACAATGTCACATACGTACTGAGCGGTTAAGTGGTCATATGATAGGTTAAGAAATCACATCAGCAACCCAATGCAATAGAGTTTTCTACGTATGGAATGGACTTCGATTAGGTGCTCCAGATTAGAAATGAAGAACGCAAAAAAATATACTATCATACCAAATTATATGTTCCAAACTCAATAAAACTATCAAAACTTTCATCTGAGATCTTTTTAACTAAGTGTTGGGTCCACACATATACTTACTTTTTTCACATAAGCCACCCAATAGCCCAAAATGATCTGGAAGCCTCGGGACCTGAACTAAGGATCCCCCAGCCTAAAATCAATGTTTCAAAGCTAATGGCGTTGTCAAAATTCTCACACAAGGTCATCTGCCAGGAGTTTTGATCTAAGACAAAATCTTAAAGAGCGAAATCTCCAAAATAGGGAAATGGGCATAAAATCCTAATGAATCTTACCAAATCGATAGTTTTGGCAAGTTATAAATAACCTATAGTCACTGTGGAAAGGCTCAAAATATTGTAAATGCATGTAATTCAGGGAAATAACTAAGAGGGTCATTACATAACAAGACCTACAAAAAAACTGAGCATTTCCTTATCGAAGAATCTATAAACGGGCCAAATCTGGTAAAATACATATTCTTCATAGGAAAATAAATTTGTAGATGCCCATATTTCTTACTTAAATTCTAGATCCAAAAGGTTAACCTTGATCCCAAAAGGGAAACTTGAGTTTTATTGAAAAATATGTTACCCATAACTTAATGAGTTCAAATCTAAAATTTTATGAATGTGGAGTTAAAATTGATCTTAAAATGATCAAAATAACAATGGTTAACTTTATCTGGAAATAACCAAATTTTCAAGTTAAAAAATAAATAGTTGAAGATGAAATCATAAAATAATTATTGGAAAATGTAAGAATATTGGTTTATAAACTTACCCAATGAAGAAATATTGAGAATTACTTTTGAATCTCCCTAAAATAAGTTTCAAAGATTTAAAATTTGAGTTTTGGGATTCTAGATAAAAGTTAGTTTCTTAAATCTATCTATGGGATTAATTCTTCAGAATTATGGGAAACTCCTTCATGATCGCAACATACTTGATCGTAAACCTTCATATAGAAAAGTCTCTCTTGTTATCACATGGACCAAAGACAACCCAAACACAACCATGTGAAACCCTTTTTTATAATTTCTACCAACCCTGCATGATCGAGGTGCTTAAGAAATTCCTCCTCTGTGATTGAAGCCAGATCATTATGAGTGCAATGAATATCATTTCTGAACCAGATATTACGGATAATGCTTAACTTACTCGTCAAGTTAAGTGCAAGGAGGTCGTCATCAATATATTTACCCAACTTTAGAGTCGGGGTTGAATCCATGAAGAAAAATGTGAGTGGCAATCAAATTAATTTGAAATAATAGATACAAGTTAAATTCAAACAAATGGCACCAAAAGATATAATGGGGGAGATAGTTTCCTACACTAATATTTCTTATTGAGTTTTTCTAGTATAAATTCGGGGATACAAATAATTAGAGTTTTAATAATTAATCACGGATCTTGGGATTATGCACTACTAAGGGAGTGACATGTGGGTTTTAATCATCAACATCGATCTTGTAAATAAAATATGGGTAGGCTAACTTATGGATTTTAATTCTAGTCTTTCAACAAAACACCAAACTTTCACCCATTAATTCTTTCGAATACATAATAGATGTGCTCAGCAATTGGTAACCACAACCTCAATCTATGCATCCCTATTTTTAGGATGATAGGAAATTGTGGGTTATTATAATATCTCCCCCTTTGGAACATTCATCCTCGAACGTGGCTAGTTAATATAAGAGAATACTGACAGACTGAATTTACATACTAAACTAGACATGCACAACCAAAACATAATTATGTGACTGGTCTGATAGACTGAACTTACATACTGAACATGTATATTTGATGCATAATTACATAGCTAAAACTGATTCATGAAATACATGACTAACATGAGATTGATATGAGATGGTAACTGATAACAAATTTATAATAGTACTAAATTGGAACTGAGTAGGTTTAAGAAAAATAGTGATGATGTATGATATACCATCTAACAGAAGCACGACTAAATGACTTCAGCACACTACTGAGGCCTAAGGAAAATATGACATAAATTGAACTTCATGGACCATTAAGACTGTAACATGAGTCATGGGAATAGAGCATACTGGGAAACATGAATGCGTACATCATAAAATACTTGACCTGAGTTTGGTATTTCTGGACTTATGGAACTTGATTCGTAATACTAAGGAAACTGGAATTGGTCATACTAGGAACTGTAAGCGTACATGATTTTTGATAATGTTCATGAATAATAGCTATGATCATTGAGCTGACATGTAAGGCATAAGTAGATATCATGATAGCTAATGTGCAAAACTTTGCACTAAGGTAATGACGGGTTGGGCATCAACCTCTCCCACTACTTTTCTACACATACTAACATTAATACTAAAAATGGAAAGTCTAACTTGGTTACTTGTTCTACCATCTCCCCCTTAGCTTAAAGTCATTATTCTAGGTCTATGAACTACTTAATAATCTCTAAATATAGCGGAGACCACTTTACTTTGGAGTCTGAGATATGATAATGCTCATAAACACTAAACTTATTCTGATGGAATACTCCTAATAATGTAAGGTCCATTGCTAGTACTTTCTTTTGATACATGATTCTTAGCTTTCTATTACCCCAATAATCATCATATTGTAACCTCAAAATTGACTAACTTAGATTCCTCAACTTCTCCTCCTACTAGTTCAGTCTAGAGATTCAAACATAAATAAAATAAAATTGAGGTACTACCCCTTCATTCAGGGACTGGTTTGTCAAGAAACGAAAATAGAACGACTCTATTACTGAAATTAATTAAAGGGATTTTTTCAAATACTGTAGCAGATCAATTTCTATATACTCATCTGGCCGGAATAGATTTACCTACTTAGGTAAGCACTAAAAAAGGTCTTTTAACCAGAAGGAAGAAAAGGATTAGAATGAGATTTTAAATTGAGCTTATGCTCACTCACACGACATTAACTCTTAAAAGAAGGGAAACTTATCCTAAAACATCTCATAGCCTCCTGTCCATAAGAGTGGCGATATTCAAACCCATGCACAAGAATCTATTTGATATGGTTTTCAAACTCCCTAGTACTCTGTTGAACCTTAGGCTTTTCTACCAAGTTTGTAATACCCCGAATCTGTACCCCGAATGCTACACCGTTCTTACGATCTTGAAGGACCACAAGCAAACCCAAGACTGATATATACTATGAGCACTGGATAATAATACTAAAAGAAATATAGAAAATAGACTAAAATGCCATAAGATTCAAAATACTTTAATCAAAACTGAATAAAATACTAAAATACTAAACAATTATCTGTAATACTCTAGTTTGAAAAGCCTCTAACTGTATGAATATAGAGTTGATCGGACAAGTCACTAACCAACTCTAACTACTGAAATAATAAACTACTGAATATACTAAAGTAATCTAACATCCTTGGAGTATGAGGACTCACTACTAAAATTGTTACTGATAATTGGGACTGGCTATGTGGATTCAGAAACCTGGGTGTTTGAACCTATAATATGAGACACATAGTGAAAGAAATGAGTATGTGATCAGTACATGGAAATATACTGGTATTCTAAATGAGGTAAGGATGAATGCATGGGTTTATATGCATGAACAATAACTAATTGAATGATATGCAAGAGCTAGATTATCATACATGGAGGATCTATAATTACTAAACATACTGTGCATACTGTAACTGAGTATACTAGAACTGAATCTTATAACTGATAACTGAATATTCTGATAATTTGATATTTCTAATAATCTAAATTAGTGATAACTAAGTGACTTTATCTGACGCACCTAATTCTGTAAAATTGAATTGAGTTCTATTCTAAAAATTGATACTAAAATTGAAATTATGGGAATTTTTATTTAATCGATATTCCCCTAAGTAAACTGAGTGGGATGCAATCTATAACCCTAATTGGAAGGGTTTCAGTACCTTACCATAGGTAAAGATACTGTTGAGGTCAAGCCTATCTAATAGGTGACCCTGAATAGGAAGTCAAGACTAATCTGATGGGTGACCCCTGGTAGGTAGCTAAGCCTTAATGTGATGGGTGACTCATCACATCCTACACTGGATACGTAGTTTTGTAGTGTGATACTACTACTAATGACTCTGCCTACCTAACGAGAGAAGTCATCACCTCTACACTCGCTCGGTGCTAGTTTCTACTCCTAACTGATTGATACTAACTGATTAGACTTGATTGGACTGGACTGAGTTGCTGAGTTTGGTAACTAACTGAGTTTTTCTCTTTGTGATACAATGGTGTTTATTTTGTAATTACTAAGGCTCTAGATAAACAGCTAGATTGTCGGGTATTGAGTACCCCCAGGACTTGATAACGTTAAAAGTATATCAGGGCGCAAGTTTTTGAAATAGTACTATGGCTACATGTTCATATATCACTCATTAAGATGTTTAAACAAACACTTGGGATGCATAGACTAGTAAATGAATGGAGAGTATATGCTATCATGGTATAATGACACTATTTCATTCACTTAGATATTTAGACAAACACTTGGGGAGCATGCTTAGTTCACGTAATTGTAAACACACATGGTGATCATGGCCACATCAATCAACTTGTACATCGTAGGGTTTATCATGAAGATCATGCAATTCAACATATATAATGATTAATTCCATGAAAACTTGTAATTAAATCATGGACGAAAACCCAAGAATAACATGAAACATGAATTTAAATATAGAAAGCATAAAATCCAAAGTCATATATTTTAAAAAGGGGATTTTGGGATTCATGAAAGGCAAGTATCCATGAATAAACATCTAACATACCTGGAAATCTTAATTCTTGAAGTTCTTGAAGACTCTCGAAGGGATTCTTTTGATTGCTCTTGAAACTTGGAGGCTAGGGTTTTATATCTTTGAGAGAAAATGTCTTAAATTGGGGGAAAAGTGAATTAATAATGACCTAAATACATTTTTAGGGATTAAATCCCCATCTGGGTGGATTAAATACATGGTAAAAGACTAATTTAACTTTGTACAAAACTTTAATTTCTGTCAAAATTTCTGATTTGGGTCCATGGCGCGACGCGGTGCTATCGCGCCGTGTCACTGGGAACTAGGCTGATGGTGCGACGCGGCATAATTGTAGATCCGTACAGGATTTGCCCAATTTGCAATAGGATGCCCTCTGTGATGCGGTGAGATCGCAGAGTCACACTGGAAATTAGCAATTGTCATTTGGACCTATGGCGTGACATGCTACTGACTGAAATAATGATGTATAACAACTAAAACTTAAAATAGCCATAACTTCCGCAAATTTTCTATTGTTGTAAATCTGACTGAATTTCCTATAAAATGGTGGATCTAAGTTTGAGAAATTCTACCTAGAATAAAAATTCTACATAGGGATTCTCGTATACTGAAGACTAAACTGAGCTGGGAAATTGCAGGGTATTACAATTACTGTTAATAATTCCTTGTTCATCCTTCTTGCTTTTGAATACACATTTGGTCCCAATAATTATTCTTTCAATAGGTATGGGCACCAAGTGCTATACTTTACTTCTTTTAAACTATTGAAGCTATTCCTGTATTGCATTGATCTAACCAGCATCTTTTAGATTTTTTTCACATTTTTAGGCTCTATTTGAGACAAAATGTTGAGAGTACCATGAAATTTTTGTCTTGAGCTCTTGTTTAGACTCCAGATTCCAAAGGTGTAGTCAGATCGTCAAGTGGATGAGAAGATTTGTGCCTCCAGTTTAACCTTTTGAGATGAGTTCCACTAGGACTAGGTCCTTGAGAATTTTGGCTAGACCCTTCTTGTAGTTCTTCTACTAGAACTAGGGTTTATGTTTGAGGTTCTGGATCACCATCACTTTCATCATTCAAATATGCATCATTTAGTTCTTGACCATCATCTTGTGTAATATCATCACTTTGAATAGGAATGAGTTATTTAATTTTTGAATCTCACCATCTCCTGGATACATTAGGTTTCCTAACTTATCAAAGACCGCATGCACTCTTTCTTTAACACATAGAGTTCTTTTGGTTAAAGCTATATATGCTTTTCTTGTTGAGGAATTGTCCATAAATCTTGCTTCATCACTTTTAAAGTCAAACTTTCCTAAATCATTCTTCCCATTATTCAGAACAAAGTGTTTGCACCCAAAAGGTCTGAAGTAGTTAAGATTAGTCTTTCTATTTAACATAATCTCATATAGGGTGTTGTTCAGGAGTGATATAATCAAGTACCTATTTATCACATAGCAAGCAATATTTTTAGCGTCAACCCAAAAGTTCTTTGAAAGCCCACTATCAATTAGCATAGTCCTAGCAATCTCTATGAGTGTTGTGTTTTTTCTTTTAACAACTCCATTTGTTGAGAAGTCCTTGGAGTATAGAAGTTAGTACTAATTCCATTTTTGGCATAGAATCACGCAACTTCAGAATTCTTAAATTCAATTACATGATTAGATTTGAATTCAGTAATCTTACCATTCAACTTCATTTTAATTTTCTTGGCAAAAGTAACCAAAAACTCATAGGTTTTATCCTTTGTTCTCAAGAACATCTACTTTGGACTTTAATAGGTCCATATAGATCTATATGCAGCATCTCAAGGGGTCTAAAAGTACTCACCTTCTTCTTCAGCTTAAAGGAATACCTGGTTTGTTTGTCGTTAACACAAGCATTATAAACTTGTTTCTGTAAATTTCATCTTTATCATGCCACAGGTCTTTTTGAATTCAACTTGTTCAACAAAGAGGAACTTATATTTCCCAGCCTTATATTCCATAAATTAGCATCACCACTTTGAACACTTAAGAAAGTTAATTCCCTATTAGTCACAGACTTTAAATCAGCCTCATGTGTATTTTTTATCCTCTTGTCTTTGGGAATAACATCCCCAGATTTCAAGCTTAACAGAGTACATCCATCAGCTGAGAATTTTACCTAATTACCTTTATTAAAAATTTAAAAAACAGTTAGAAGACTGTACTTGAGGCTAATTCACATAGTATACATCTTCTATTGCTTAATTAGTTTATTTTCCAATATTTCCCACACCATTGATATAAACCTTTTAACCATTTCCAAAAGAGACACCTCCACCTTGAAGTTTCTTGAGAGAAAGAAATCAGTCGATCCTTATAATACCCCATGTTATTCTTAGCTTAGTTCAGCTTAGGCCTAAAGCCTAAAAATTTCATGAAGTGTTGGGGAATAGGTTATTTGTAAGACCTCTTAACTTTAAGGATTTTTAAATTGGTATTCCCAACCTCGAGGTGTTGATTTTTGAGTTAATTCATGTTAAGGGGTTTAAGAAACATGTCTCAGGGAAGTTTTGGATTTTTTGAATTAGGATTCGGTCATATTTGGATCATAATTCCAACAGGTCATTGTGATAAGGACGCATCCCAGTCGTAATAGTCATGGAGCCCTCATTGCATTATGGTGCCCCCTTTAAAACGCATTCTAGTTATGAATCTAAATATCTAAGGGTCAATTGTTTCTTTTCCCCTTAATCCAAGTCATCAAATTAGGAATTATAATGTTTGTTAGGGCATTATTTGCCCATATTCTCCAATCCTACTATCAAATAAACCTTATGCATCTCCCAAGAACATCAAATTCCATTACTTTCTCTCCAAGAAAACCAAGAATTCAAGCTCCCCAATTCAACAACATTCAAGAAGACTCAAGATTGTAGTTTCTTTTTAAAGTTTAAGGGTTTAAGGTATGTGTGATGTTCATACATGGGGCCTTTTCACCCATGGAGGTTAAGAATCTCTTTTTTATGTTTTAAATTATGATTTTTACATGATTAAGTTGAATTATGCCCATGAACATCTTATTATTTCAATTTCAAGTTAAGATTATAATTGTTTTCGAGTGGAATGGATTATAGTTATTTTGAATGTTGTAGTTCTTGTATCATGTTCATGCAATCTTGAGTTTAGGTTTTCTTGACCATAGAATATAGAATTTTAGTTTTTCAGTTATTAGGTTTCAGTAATTCAGTTTACAAATTATTTTAGAAGCATTATATGCTTGGTCTTGCATTCTCAGAATTTAAGTTTTCATACATGGGTACTCAGTTATCTCATATTATTAAGTCAGTCATTACATTCATGCACAGTTAGCCCATGTTTTTCAGCCTAACCTCATCTCATATACCAATATATTCAAAGTACTAATTGCATACTTTTTTTGCGCTATGATGTCTTATATCATTGATTTGGATGCATAGTTTCCTGACTATGCTTAGATAGTTCAGTGTTATAGCAACAGTAGCGGTGGTGAGTCCTCATCCTTTGAGGACAAGTTTATCTTTCATTAAGTTATTTTAGTATTCCTCTCTTTTAGTCAGTTAGATTTAGTTGGGGGTTTGTCCCATCAAATCCACAGTCAATTATCTAGAGAATTTTTGGACATTCATAGAGTCAGTTAGTTTTATCAGCTTTATCATTCTTGACAGATGTTTTTAGACATGTGAATTCATTTGTATTTTTAGTATCTAAACCTTATGGCCTTATTAGTTATTCTTTATGCATGTCTATTATTATTTTATTATTCAGTTCTTACAGAAAGTACCAACTCATGGGTTAAAGTGTGGTCACTTGTGACCATAAACATCGTTGTTGTGACTAGGGGGTAGCCTTGGGTTATGACAAAACTTGGTATCAGAGCCAAGTTTTACAGTGTCCTAGGGATTTTGAAAGTTGCATTGAGTAGAGTTTTGTGCATAGGTATGAAGTGAACCACACTTATGGACAATAGTTGCAAGGCATCTTAGGAAAAGTTTTCCTTCTTTCAGGATTCATGTCATGCGAATAAGCATAAGCTCTATTTAAAACTCTCTTTCTAATTCTTTTTCCTTCCGATTACTGACAATGCCTCCTAAAAGAAACAATGGAAAAAGAAATATGAAATTAACCCGTACCTCCGCTTGTTTATGAAGATCCCTTGAATGAGTACATCTTTCATTCCATCTTTATAGCTGCATTCACTACCTTATCTTATTCCATAGCTGCTCAGAACCATCAGCAAGCTATTTCCCCATCTACCAGTGGCAAATATAGCTGCAGCTAGGATTTGAGATTTCACCCAAATGAATCCCCCTTTATTTTTGGGATCTAAGTCTTAGAAGGATTCATAAGATTTTTTTGATATGGTTTAGAATGTGATTTATATCATGGGTGTCACTTTTAGTGAGAGTGCATAGTTGGTTTCTTACTAGTTTCAAGATATAGCTCACACCTAGTTTATGCAGTGGAAGGAGGACATGGTGTTGATGCAGGTCCTGTAGAGTGGGAGAGTTTACCACGGCCTTCTTAGACAGATTCTTTACATTAGAGCTGAGGGAAGCTAAGGTTCTGGAGTTCACTAATTTAAAGTTGGGTAATATGAATGTGAAGTAATACATACTTATGTTGACTTAGTTGGCAAGGTATGCTCCTTTAATGGTGGATGATAATAGGGCTAGAATGAGTAAGTTTGTTTTTGGCATAGCTGATAGTATAGTCAAAGAGTGTAGGACATCTATGTTAATTATGGATATGGACTATCTAGGCTTATGTTTCATGCTTAGAAAATTGAGAAAGAGAATATTAAGGAAAAAGAAAGAGAGAATAAGAGGGCTAGAACAGGTAGCTTTAACTTTTCCCTTCTAAGGTTAGAAAGTGGTAATCATTCTCAGTTTTGTTAGAAATTTTCAGCCCCATGTCCATCTTCAGCGAGTGGTCAAGTACAAAAATTCAAAAATTACAATCAGGATAGGACACCAGGATCCACGTCCCAAGGTAGTATGAACAGTGGTCATACTAATCTACTTTGCCAAAAATACGATAGAAATCATCAGGGTGTGCAAGGTTGGTAGTGATGTGTGTTTTAGGTATGGAAAGCCAGGCCACAAGATTCGAGAGTGAGTGGTGGTGGTACAAAGGGGCATAAATGATCACCAATAGGGCCAGAATACTTTTTAGCAGCACTTACGGGTTGCCCGACTCAAAAAGTCGTTATTTCCAGTGTGACCCATAGGCAATGCCAGAATAGGCTATATATACTCCAGTCGCGACATAATCAAGAGAGTTCTCCTGATGTGGTTACAGGTACATTACAGGTTTTTCATCTTCAAGTGTATGTTTTATTAGACCTGGAGCCTCACTTTTTTATAACCCCATATATAGCTATCAATTTTGATGTGATTCCTGAAATATTAGTAGATCCTTTCTTAGTGTCTACCCCAGTTGTTAAATCAAACATACTCATGCGGGTATATAGAAATTACCTTATTACAGTATCTAAAAAATTCACGCCAATTAATCGTGTAGGGTTAGAGATGACTGATTTTGATGTTATTCTTAGCATGGATTACCTCCACTCATGCTAGGCTTCAGTTGACTATAGAAACAGAGTCATCCAGTTTCATTTTCCTAATGAACTAGTCATTGAGTTGAGGGGTAGTACTTTAGTGCTTAGGGGTCAGATTATTTCATATTTTAAGGAAAGAAAAATGATATCCAAAGGTTCATGTACCATCTTGTTTGAGTCAAGTCTCTAATTCTGTGACTCTCATTCTTGAGTCAATTGCATTAGTAATCGAATTTTAAGATATGTTCCCTGAACATAAGATATGATCCTTAATGAAGAATCCTTAATGATTTCCTAACTAACCAAACCGAACATAAGATATGATGCCAAAAAAGAAGAAATGGTACTAGATTTGGAAGAAGAAGCCAAGCAAATCCCTTATGAAGGCTCTAGTCCATTTCGGGGTGAGGGTGCTAAGATGGATTAAATTACAAAATTAAGGGAAGGACCCCATTCTAACCATTTTTCAACATTATACGGGTTGGATTTGATGAAAGTCTATCTATCCAAGCAAATAATGAATTTTGGGCTGAAAAAACTCCATCCCTATATTTTGGAGTTTGATAGTCCAAAAGAGCATGCTAAGAGACCAATCTTGAAGGAAAAGAAACTTAAATATCGATGCCTAATTAGTGGCCTTCTAAGATTCTTGTTGTTGCCCAACGATCCCACACGAATGTTAGATACAAAATTGGGCAAACAGTTTAAGTCTTTGAAGTGGTGTAATAGAACATATGTGATCATGTCCTTAAATTTGCCCAATGCACCTCATAGATGTAATGATGGAAAATTGGGCAGGAAATTCAAATCCTCTAAGTGGAAACACAAATAAGAATTAAAGAAGGGTTGTGCCGTAACGCTGAACCAAGCGTTTGATGGGAGGAAACCCATCATTTTCATGTTTACATGATTTTCATTTGAATAAATCATAAAAATCTAATGTTTTGTAGGAGCTTTGAGGTAGGTTGGCAGCCAACAACAAGGGAAAACCAAGTTTTGAAGTGTAGCAGTCATGCAGAAAAATAGGGCAAAATAAAGAAGCAGGTGGCCTCAGGTATCGTGATCGTGGGCCATAAGCTGCAATCGCGACACCATGATGGCACCAATCAGGGTGCGATAGTGGCTATCTGTCCAACTTTCAACATGGTTATCAATATAGTTTCAGGGAGCCCTTTAACTTTTCTTGTACTTTTAAATTATGTAGTGAGGTCACTACAAGTCTTATAGTTGAAGGTGTGGCCCTACCCTTGTGCGTATTCATTGGGTTGGAATACTTGAACTTAGAGCATGCGAAGCATAGAAATTTTGTGAGTTGTTTTTTTTATTTTTGGTTTTCCATTTCTTTAAATAATAATGTGGGTGGAGCTTTTCCATAGGATAGCCTAAGTAATGATATTCTTAAGGGGAAGGCATCGTATTTGGGTTTTAAGTCATAAATGCAAGGGAAGTTTGAATACCATAGCATTGGAATTTTAGTATTACACTCATACCATTGGCAAAGTCTGAGTAACCACATGGTTGGTTTGCCCATATTAAGCCAAAATGTGAGGCTAAGGCTTTGGTTATAGCCGTGAGTTTGCAAATTGAGCATGGTGCAAACGCAAAAAAACAAACCCCTGCATCCGAAACTTTTAAAAAAAAAAATTAAGGGCATGGATGTAAGCAACCTTGTAACAAAATTCTTTCTATTTTTGTGACTCCATAAATTTTTACTTTATAATATTGATAGATACTCCATTTTTGTCTTTAATCAGAGGGGAAAGTGATCCTTCTTGGCAAATTTGCATGCCATGTGTAGTTAGTTAATTTGTCTATATCTCATGTAGAATTTGTGAAATCTAGAACATTCCTCATTAGTCTTTCAAAGCTAATTTTGATTGTATTTGGTTGGAGAAATGATCTTAGGTTATCTTTGTGACATTGGAAGCCTATAAAAGCCTACCCATGTATAAATGTAAGCCCTAGTTACCCATTTTGAGCCTTTGAACCTTTCTTTGAAAAACACATTACAAGCCATGAACCATTCTTTTTATCATTCTTTTGAACCGTACCCTCCTTGAACTTGAAAATGTAACTTGAGGCTAAAAGCCAAAGTTAGGGGTGGGAAGATTGATGGAAGTAAGTATGGGGCCACGAAGTTTGTGAAATGCCTAAGTGCCTAAGCATTGAAAACAAATGACTAGAAAAACAAGGGTCCAACAAAGGATAGAATGCATGAAAATTGCAAGATATAGAAATAGAAGAAGATGGGTGAACAATGGAAGTAAAAATTAGGCATATATAAAAAGAGAGAAAGCAAAGAGGAGTAAGCCATAGTCAAAAAGGTTGATTAAATAGTGTGATATAGACGTTCAAGAGAGGGTGTAGCCACGTTATCCCTAATGACATCCTACCATAACCCAAACCTATGTTACAAGCTTAAAAAGTCCTTTGATATCTCCTATCATTTATTTTCTTTACAGTGGCAATTGAAAATAGGAGAAAACCTATGGTATGACACTTGTTAGTATAGAGAGTTCCTTTGTGAGGAAGAGATTTTGTGCACTTAAATTCCTTATTGTGTATGTGGTATCATGGTGTGTGGAATTTTTTTTTTTATGAGGAGGCATGTGAACAAGTTGAGGTGGGTGATTTTGTCACCTTCCGAGTACTAAGAAAAATGGAGTATAGCTTATTTTTGGTCAAAAGTGAGTCACTACTAGAGTATTGGTTGTTGTTGCTTAGTTACTCTTTGAAGTCCTTTCCATCCTTAATTATTGATTTTATGTTGAGGGGTGTTAGGAGAATAGCTTTACCCATGTTTGAAGAGCTACTTGTGGTAGTAACTAAGCTTGCAGTCATTATGATCATTTGGTTATCTAATTGGGCATAAATGTGCATTATATCATGGTTAGTGGTAGTGTTTCTTGAGGACAAGCAAGGCTTAAAGTTAGGGGTATTGATGAGGGGTGAATGTACCACTCATTTGCACTAAATATTCGGGCACACTACTATGAATGTCCAAAGGGTAGGAATGTCATTCTGAATAGCCAACCCCAAATCTCATTTAAGGCTCAAAACCTCTTCATCCTATATGAATCTTTCTAGAACCCTACCTCTCATCCTTTGTCTAGGGTCTTTGTAGTTTCTTGGTTCTTGGAGCTCAAATTTGTACTAATTTGAGATAAGAAGACATTAGAGTAACTTCCAAGTGTAGATTTGGATTTGTCTATTAAATATTCATTTAAGTCTAAAGTTTGGTTTTCTCTCTCTTTATTGTTCTTATGACTAACTTTAATAGATATCTTAGTTTATTTATTTTGATTATTATTATGATTTTCTATATCTATCTCTAGGGGTTATGCTTGATTAGGGTGCAAATATGTGTGTGATATGATGCATTTGTATATATTCTAGTTTTTTGATGATTGGTTCTTCTATTGCTTGATTAAATTGGTTGGGATTTGTGGGTAAAATCCCCAAATACCCACATATATTTGATGGGTGAAAACTCCCGAAAGCTCGAAGTCTTCTTTGAAAGAAAGGTTTGGGGTGAAGTTTAGGAATCCAAATCATCCTTGAACAAGGGATGTGGGAACCAAAGAAATAGTAGATAATTCATGAGTGTGTCTTGCCAATTTTTCACTATCTTAGACATAAGGGTGATTAGGAGGTTGACTATCACTCAGGTTCTATCCTATAAATAATGGTAACTAATTGAGGTATTAGGTGTCTTTAATTGCACACTCGTTAGGTACTTGTAAGGGTCAACAAGTTACATTTTTGTGGTTTTGTTGAAAAACTAGCCTCAAGGACTTTAAACCCAACTTAACATATCATCAACAATTGGAATTTGCATCAAATCGTTACATACCAATGCATATCTTCCCCCTAGGATAGCATAGTCCCAAGATCCATTCCTAATTGATTACACTCTAATTATTCTTAGTCTTCAATTAGACCCTTAGAAGCCCAAGAATTACTTTCATGTTTGAAAACATTAAAAAAAAACCATTTTGTACTAGAAGTCTGAATTAAGTTGGTAACTCTTATTCCAAATCTACTCAACTGCCACTCACATTGTTCCTCGTGGATTCGACCATAAATCTTGTTGGGTAAATATATTGACAACGACTACCTTGTACTTAAATTGATGTGCAAGTTGAGTGTTATCACTCGAACAATCATTTTTGCCGAATAGGCCACATCAGTGTCTTCTTAACTTGAATTAGATTTTGAAGCCTTTAAAGCTAGAGATTTTTCCCTTTTTGCTTCCTTCTTCTCTTCTCCTTGTTTCTTCTTGATCTTATGCGTCTTTAGATTACCAATGAGTTCATCCATAGTGAGAGTCTTCAGGTTTCATGCCTCAGTATCAGCATCCATTTTGCTTTCCCAGGACTTAGAAAGAACACCTAGAATTTTTCTCACTTTCTTACACAAAGGAATTATTTGTCAAAAGAAGTGTAGCTCATTTGTGATAAAAGTGAATCTTATATGCATTTATTGAATTATCTCTTCTTCCTTCATAGAAAAAGTTTCTTACCGAGTATTTAGCATGTCAACTTTTGAATCTTTCACATTAGTCATTCCTTTATGATATATATTCAAGCAATCCAGATTTCCTTAGCATTTTCACAAGAAGAAATCTTATTGTATTCATCAGGTCTTATGCCACAGACTAGAAGTTTCTTGGGTTGGTAATTCTTCTCAACTTTCTTTCAATCTTCATCATCAAACTCTCTCCTATTTTTGACAACCATCCTTGTTAGGTATGCTTATTTGACCTCTCTAATAGGCACATAAGGAATATCAAGTATTATATCCATCAAATCACTTTCCTTAGCCGTAATGAAGTCAAATATCCTGGGTTCCCACCACCCATAGTACCACTTATTAAATTGGGATAGTCTAGTGGTAGATTGCTCTTTTTCAAGATTAGGTGGAGTAAGCATGATCAATAAATCACTCTAGGTATGATCCTTTTAGAGTGCCCTCGCTTTGATACCAATTAATGAAACGTGGGAGGTTGCACCACACTATGAGGGACCAAGTACTTTAGAGTCAAACACGGGATATTAAATAATAAACCAGTAAGGAAACAAAACTTTGCCAATAATTAATGAGCACAAATATTTGATAAGGAAACTTCCTTTCTCAAAAGAGAAAAAATCATGGTTTGCCCTTACAAACACTTAACAATCCATTATAATCAAACTCATGATTACATACTTAAATGGGAACTTAAATCTAAGCTCCACCAGTTTGTAAAACTCTATTACAAACCTACCTTAACAACTATGCCAGGAACTCATCTCAAAATTCATTAACTCTAACAAATGTCAACTCAGGTAACTCTACCTAAGCGCTCTTAAGAACATAAGAAAAAGATTACTCTTCTAACATGAGCAATTCAATTACAGACCAACACTTGACTCAATAACACATACTCTCTCAGTACACAAAAGATGGGTACTTGAGTAATATTTGGGTTTTCATCTATTTCTCTCGTGGAACAATCTGATTGCAAAAACTCGTGAATTGATGAGCATTCTTTTCTATTTATAGATGGATAATGATTTTGGTAGAGATACGATTGGGCCAGGTGTCCTGATAGGTACTCACCGGTGTAGTTTATTACAATAACAGACAAAACTGCACAGTATAGTGACAAGTGTACTGAATTTATGAAGACCCAAGGACCTGGTCCCTTATTATCAGTTGATCATCATCAAAATAAGACATAGCACGTTTGTTGAGAGGCAATCCAACCTTATATTTAATTTTCAAGAGTTTTCACATTGTTCATACTAATGGGTTGAGTTTGGGTATGTCTTCTCAAAACATCAAGGTCATGGAGCAAGGAAGATGGAAGTGAAAACCTAGACGAGGTTTGTTATAGCAAAATAGGCAATACAAATAAATTTTCGCCTTTAGTGGAAACATTTGATGGCCACATTGCCAGAAGGCAAAACTATGGCTTTATTTTGTCCAAGTGGCACTAGTCGAGTCTCCATAGTGATTGTAATGAAATATTTTTTTCATTTCTCAATTTTGTTATTTATAAAAATTTTAAATATTGAAGAATAAAGACCTTAGGAAATCCACTTGTCTCTTTCTTTCGACACTAGATGAGTCTCCATAGTGAACTCAATGAAATATTTTTTTTCATTTTTCAATTTTTTGATTTATAAATATTTAAATATTGAAGAATTAAGACTTTAGGCAATCCACTTGTGTTTCTTTTTGGCACCTTAAATTAAAAGGGACAAATAAGTTTTTGAATTAAATAAGGGTCCTTTAAGTTTTGAAAATAAGGTAAAAGGGACAAAAAAATTTCAGTTGTTTTTAAAATATTTTCCATTCAAAAACTTTGCACAGTTTTAGAATAATTTTTTGAACAACTTTGGAAAATTATCAACAATTATTCAAAGTTGTTCAATAATTTTGATAATTATTAAGACAAATAATACAGTTTACCGTCCCAATTATTTAAGCAAATTTACTTTTTTAACTTAATAATATTGTGGATTCACTTGTCCCTTTTTTAATTAAAGACTTTTCAACTCATTTTTCTCTCATGTTTTCTTCTACTCTTTTTTCACACAAACTCCATCCTCTATCTCCTTCCATATAAAAATAAAGGTTTGCTTCCCACTCTTTCTCCTTGTAATTGTTCAGTAGTTGTAGAATAGTTCCTATTTTTGTCTACCTCTCCCTAATCCTTAATTTGACAACCCTATCTCCTAGTTTTCCCCATATTAAAAAATATGAGTTAATGTTTATTGGAGATGATGTAATCATATGAATATGTGATATTCTGATGCTTTATGAATTTCATTTCTTGATTACATTGCTTGGGTTGAGATTACATGATTATCTTTCATTAAAGAAGGGCTAAACTATTAGTGTGCATAAGGTGTTTCTAAAATTGCTTGAATAAAGTTAAATTATTTGAATAACGTTTTAATGGAGATATGATAAAATTTAAGCGTGGGGTAGTTTGAATCCATAAACATGAATAAAAATCTCAACACATAATATATGATGAAATGTGGGGTATCTAAACCCCCTATATGCCACAAATTTAAGTGTGGGGTTGTCTTACATTGCGCATTGTCTGATTTAGCTGTCATTTTGCAGTTATCATCTCAATGATCAAAATTCTCCAAAATTGGAAGTCCATGGTTGTATTTGGTAATCGGACTAAGAAGAAAAAGGATATGGATGAGGAAAAATCACATCAACAGATCCTTACACAACAATGTATTTTACTCGCCATTGAACCACATGGCCAATAATGGTTCCAGACTTTCATCCCCTTCGTGCCTTCCTCTATAGAGGTACATAGTGATATGGTGTCCCTCAGTAACAAAGTTTCAAAGCTCCATAATAACATAGTGAATATGGATTATAGTCCTTGAAAAAGTCTCAGGGCAAAGAAAATATGTCGATAGTGAAGGAATTTACACCAAGGGGGAGTTTAAGTCTAATTTTGAGAGGGAGAATTTGGTTACAATTCGAGGAACACAAGTTAAAATATCCTATAATTTGAACAATGCTATTATGCAGTACACAATAAATCCTCCGACTAGGTTCAAGAAATCTTCGAGGAGGCCAAACTATAGAGATGTTTGTCATTGTTGTGTGTCGACCTGATTTAAGGGTATAGTGGCATCGCGACTCCAAAAATTGTCATAGTTCTTACAAGAGGACCAACTTATGCTTAGAGGCAAAGGTTCTATTGCCCTTTGTGAACAACATGACCACAAATATCTCTAATGACACTGATGTCTTAAACTTATTAGATATGCCTCATTCACGCCATAATGAACTACATGGAGCTTAATATGGGAAAGATCATGTTGGTGAAATGGCCAAGGTGAGGATTGGAGAAAAAGGTACATTGTTATATCTGAGCATGATAATCAGGATTCTCAAGGCTTTCTTTGGTCTTGATAATTATGTGGTGGACCTCAAACTTGATCCTCCAAACAAGCCTTTTTATGTCGTAGCTATCTCAGTCCTTGATATTGGGTGTATTTACACGCCTAAAGCACCATAATTTACCCATATTTTAGCTAAGTTTTGAGGACAAAATATATAATTCCTAAACTTTTAGTCCATTTTCTTGTAAGTGAGCTAACCTATATGATTAGCATGTTTTCAGGTATTAATGATGAAGATTTCAGCACTTTGTGGACCTTTTGGCAGCAAAGGAAAACTTCACATAAGAGGGAAGGCAGGTTTTGGAAGCTTGTGGACTGAATATGATGCATGGAGAACTTGTCCAGGGAAAAATCAGTATTACTAAATACTTAGGAGTGCAGCAGCAACTTAGTAGGACAAGGATGTTATAAAAACCTTATTTGCTGAATTTTTCAGCATCATTATCATTCACTCATTATTCAATTCCATTCATTCGACACTTTTAGTATTATTCAGTTTACAGATTCTGTAAGTTTATACAGAGAAACACGGCTAACTCTTGAGGGACGGCTACGGCAACAAAATGCCAATTCCCTTTGGGCACCAATCTCATCCCCAACGTGAGATTATTCAAACTTTGGTATGATGATAATGTCTATTGTGATCTCCATTGTAATCATGAGTAACTAAGCTTCTCTGTTAGGGTTATGGAAACCTTGTGATATACTATCTATTACTATGAGTTTGTGCATTATTGATGTGTATGCTACTTATATCATTACTCTCTTCATTTAATTAAATTCTCATGGTTGCAAACATAGGGAATATGCCAGTATAATATTAACTTGTTCGAGAGAAAAGTTACATGTATGGAAAAGAGAGTATGACAAGGAAATAGGGCTACCAACCCCTATTTACACGTTAGTGACGTAACTGGATTAACTTCTTGGAGAATTTGTACCATTAGTTATACACTTTAGGCTCGAGAGAGATAAAGTGAAATAATCCTTGATGGTTGAGAAACACTAGGATTTACCATTAGAATACGAATCTCTATAAGTGCATGCATGTCTAAATTCCTCTTTACTCATAGTTAATAGATACGTAGAACTCATAAGGTGGACATAACCCTAACTTATTATTCCATGTGATTAAATCTTACTAAATAAAGCATTCCATTGCTACTTTGATAGTATTAATTCACGCCATAATCCAAACCCCCCTTTTCGTGGAATTTTTGACCAAAAGTCTACTAATAATTGCAAAACTTAGTGACCAAGTATTCCCTGTGGGATTCGACACCTAACCCAGTTGGGTTCTATATTTGACAGCGACCGCTTACACTCTTACGAGAGTTGTAGTTTGGGCGTTACTAAATTTTGGCGTCGTTGCTGGGGAATACGGTTGTCAACTAAGTTTCTAATAGTTGATAGACCCTTTGGTCTAAAATTCTTGAATTTTACTTTTAGTTTGTTGTTTTTGTTTTGTTCAGGTTTGGTAGAGTGCATGCCAAATACACGAAGATCTGGTCAGCCATTATTACCCATAAATCCTGAATCACAACTTATTGGCAATGTGGATGCACAACATCACATTGAAAAAAGGGTTGCTCAACAGGAGCAGGCTAGATTAGCTGTATTGGCAGCTGCTCAAGTGCATCAACAGAATATTGATAACCTAGGTCGGGCAACAAATCCATATGATGAGTACCTGGGTGATGATGAGTTACTAAACCCAAGGCATACTGATGAGGTGGTGGCACCTGTGAATAGAAAAGATCGTAAGCTAGATTGAGGCCTGAACGCCGAGCTGTGCAGGTTCCTTTTGATGATGATGATGACGATCTGGATGGAGCTGGTGCCACTTGGGCTATTATTCCTCCGCCCTTGGCACCCGGAGCCAAGTTCAATATCACTAGCACCATGATTCAGCTATTGCAGCTCAAGGTTTTATTTGGTGGACTTGCAGGTGATGATCCGAATATGAATCTGATCAACTTTATCTTAACATGAAAGTCGTTTGACAATCCAGGAGTTGGACAGAATGCAATTCGGCTATGCTTATTTCCATTGTCTCTGTCTGGGGAGACAACTCTATGGTTGAACGGGCTAACTCCTGATTCTATTACTAATTAGAGGCAACTGAAAGACTCCTTCCTAAAAAGATTCTTTCCGCCATCCAAGAGAGCCCAATTACGAGATGAGATCAGCAATTTTCGACAGCTTCCAACTAAAGCTCTCCACGAAACATGGGAGAGGTTTAAGAAGAAGCTTATGCGGTGCCCAAACCATCAGATGACCAATATCCAATTGATGGAAATATTATATAGGGCTTTGAACTCGGTGACAAAGCCAGTGGTTGATAATGCTACAGGTGGATCATTCATGGACCTTACTTTTATTGAGGAAAGTGATATGCTGGATCGTATGACAAAGCAAAGTAGAGCTTGGCATACCAGGGATTCTGAGGTAGCGAGCTCTACTTTATCTATTGGCATGACAGCAGAACAGAGGGGAAGACAAGAGGAACGTGACCAGGATATGGCTCACATAAAAATGTAGATGGATCTTCTTACCAACCACTTATTATTAGGGAAGACCAAAAAGGTTAAGGCCATTGTATCACAGGGAAAAGATGAATCTAACTCTGAGAAAGAAGTTAACTACTTCAATAATCAGGGGGGTTTCCGAGGCAATGCCCAATGAAACCAAGGTCGGAACTATTATGATAAATCTGGATACAAGGACTGCGATCAAGGCAGTTGGAAAAATAAGACTGACAGGAGTGATTTGTATGTTCCTCCTGCAAACTGTGAGGCTATGGCATCTGGATCTGGGAAGATGTCCATGGAAGATATGATGGCTAAGATATTGAAAGGAGTAGAGGCAACCAACATGGGCATAACGGAGGTAAAGAATGATTTGTCATCAATAAATCAATTGGTTGATTCGCATTCTACAGTGATAAAATAGCTGGAGCAACAATTGAGTCAACTATCAGCGACATTCAATCAATGAAAAGCTGCCACTTTACCTAGCAACACCGTGCAAAATCTAAGGAATGATGGATCATGTATGTCTACTACTACCAGGAGTGGTAAAGTGTTGGAAAGTCCATCCAAAGGCAAGAAGGTAGTTGATAATACAGAGAGAAATGTTATTGATGCAGATTGTGATGATTCTATAGAAGCTGAAAATCAGAATGAGAGAGTTTATGAGAAAACTATTCCCCTTCCACCAGCACCTTTTCCTCAGAGACTGAAGAAGAAGGCTGATGACACTTCTTAAAAGGTTGATAATCGAAACCAAGATAAAAAGGAAGTGGTGGAGAAAACTATTCCCCTTCCACCACCACCTTTTCCTTAGAGACTAAAGAAGAAAGCTCATGATACCAGGTTCAGTAAATTCACGACCATGTTGAATTAGCTGCCTATTAATGTTCCTTTGGTGGAGGCATTGGAACAGATGCCTGGGTATGCTAAATTCATGAAGGAGTTGTTAACAAAGAAGCGGGCATCAAGTTATGAGATGGCAGATGATGTTCATCATTGCAGTGTAATTGCCATGAGATAGTACAGAAGAAGGCAGATCCTGGTGGTTTCACTATTCCTTTCATAGTTGGATCATTGGATTTTCCTAAGGCGTTGTGCTATTTGTGATCTAGCATCAATTTGATGCCGCTATCTATTTATAAAAAGTTGGGGTTGTGCGATCCTACACCAACCAATATGCGGCTCGTGATGGCTAATAGGTCGGTAAAATGACCTGTGGGTATCTTGTATGATGTGTTGGTGAAGGTTTCCACCTTTATTTTTCCTGCAGACTTAGTTATTCTGGATTGCGAGGTGGATTATGATGTTCCCATAATCTTGGGATGCCCTTTTCTCGCAACTGGAAGTGTGCTTATTGATTTAAAAGCTAATGAGCTTTTATTTCGGCTGAATGACGAAGTGGTTCATTTTGATGTATGCAAATCGATGAACCAACCTAGAGATATGGATGTGCTCTCTGTATCTGATGTTTATTATGATAATGAGAATGAGTCATCTATTGAGAAACAGCTTATTATTGATCCATTATCTGCTGTGCTATTGAATTGTAAGCAGGAGGATGTTGAAGAATATGAAGAAACCGTCTGTGCTCTAATAGGAATAGGGTCCTATTCTCATACCCATAAGAAGCTGAACCATGATCTTAAGAATCAACCTTCACCACCAAAAAAACCGTCCATTGAAGAGTCACCAGTGCTAAAATTGCAAGAGCTCCCCAGTCACCTAATGTATGCATTCTTGGGAAGTGGAAATACACTTCCGGTTATTGTTGCAGCTGATTTGAGTGAACAACACGTAGAGGCTCGCATCTCTGCTCTGAAGAGGTACAAGAGAGCTGTGGGTTGGACTTTTGATGATATAATTGGTATCCCTCCTGCGATATGTATGCACAAGAGTCATCTCAAAGAAGATTGCATGCCCACAATTAAGCATCATCATCGTCTGAATCTATTCATAAAATGATGCACCATATATCTTTATGAAGTCTAAGTAATCGAGATAGCTATGTCATGCCGCGACGATAAATCAAGCACTACATGGGAGGCAACCCATCGTTTTTAATTGTTTTGTTTTACTAGGAGTTTGTTTTTGTTAAATAAAATTCCAAAAAGACGAGTCGAGCCACGACCAAAACTAAGGCGCTTGATGGGAGGCAACCCATCGTTCTAATTATTTTTGTTGTTTTTGAGTAGGTGTAGGTGCAAGACGTATAAAGGAGGATCTTGGTCTCAAATTTTAATTTGGAAGTGAGCGATGTTAAAGGTGGTAAGTGAGTAAATAAGGAGCAAAAGGCTTTCGGTTAAGCATTGCCTATACAAATCTAGGCAATGGACAAGGCAAGGCCTATGTAAATCTAGGCAATGGACAAGGCAAGGCCTATGCTATTGCCTTTGCTCTCTGAATCGACAATGCGGCGCCTATCCTTAACTAGGCAAAGCTAAAGGCGTCGCCTATGCCATTGCCTTTGCTCTCTGAATCTACAATGCCATAGCATAGGCACCGCCTATGCCCAACTAGGCCATAGCATAGGCGCCGCCTATGTTCAACTAGGCTTTGCTAAAGGCGCCGCCTATGCTAAGCATAGGCAAAGCATTAGGTGCCGCCTACTTATGCTTTTTGGTCTCCTAACCCAATTTTTCATGGGTCAAACCCGATTCAAGCCTTGGTCTATAAGTAGAACTTCAACCTTAAGACAAAATCACATTGTTTGCTCAACCTAGGCGCCGCCTAACCTTCCCAAATCTCTCAAAACTTTTCCTTTTGCTCATTTAACCTTGCAAGATCATCTTCCGAGTCCATCACCAAGTAAGTTCTTCTTTTATATTCCGAAGTTGTTACAATACTACGCTCATAATGATTTGTTGGATCTTAAAGTGGTGTTGGTGATTAGAATGTGGTTGATTTGTTATGATACATCTAGTTGAGTGAAAGAATACGTATGGGTGTCCTTGACTTGGTTCCAACTTGTATTTGATTTTGATAGACTGTCATACTTTTGCAGAATCGACATGGTGAAGTTAATTGCATAATCTTCAAAGTTGAAAGCTTGGATGTTTCAATGACTCGTTCATCGAGATAAAGATCATGATTGAATACAAACATATAATGTTGTGATTATTTCTATGCCATACCTTGATACGATCTCTATGTAGTAGTCTTGTTCAAAAGGTGCATTAATCCAAACATGAAAGTATAGTCAAGATTACATGAAATAGAGTTGGAAAGGATAGTTGGGATGACATGAAAGTATGACTGTGCTGAACATATTGTTGGAACATATCGCCTAAATGTATGTCGATGAAGTCTGAGTAATCGACATCATTCACTTAATTAGTTTGTGCCAACAAATTAAGTGTGGGGTGGTGCCATTAATGTTTTTTTGTCGATTGAATCTTCCGAGATGAAGCTAACATGAATCTATTTTAAGCTCAGGTAGAATGGTACCAAAAGGACTACAAGGAAAAGAAAAAAGTGTCCACCTCATAGAAAGGTCAGAAAAGGGAGAGAAAAGAGTAAGCTAAGTCCTCCTCTCTGCAAATACCTTGACTGATGATGTGGAGGAAAACTCTGGTAATGACGACTCTGATGATGATTCTGACGCAGGGGGTATGACCCCAGACATTGAAAAGAAGTCCGACTAATCAGGTTTTCCTTATTTATTTTCACTGAGGGCAGTGTGTCCCATCTAAGTCTGGGGTGAGGGTATTTGTATGTTGTATTGTACTTCTTTGCCTGCATTTATTCTCATTTGTAGTTAAATTTTTAGATTTTTTTTTTAGATTTTGCATGAAATTATTTTGATAGGTGGCATGGTATTATGACAAAAGATTGTGCTAAAAATCATTACTATTGAGACGTTTAGACTCTAAGTGTGACTCACTGTGTGATAATTGTATGGTTTAATTCATTCATCTGTGGGGTCAAGAGTTTATACTGCTCCCAATAATGTTGACCATGTGCCTTGTGTGTGTGAGGTTATAGTATATTTTGTGTTGTGGCTGATGCTAGAACTTGCCTGGTGTGTGTGTAAAGCGAAATAAAGAGTGTGAGTTTAGGAGATGATTTAGGCATTTCTTTGGCAGCCTGTAATTATTAACCTTCTTTTTACCTACCCGTGTAAATTATCCTAGTTAAACCTCTTTGAGCCTTTAGTTATTTTCTTTGCCACCCTTATATGTAGCCGGATCCATTTTTTTCAATACCATAATTTGATCCAATTTCCTAAGTGCTTTAAATTGTAGAGTCATGTGACAAAATAAAAGGAAATTGGGTGAGAGTGATGCCTCAGAATGTATTGGTACTTGAAATTGTTGTGGATAAGAGTGTCTATCATAGAGGTGTTTTATTAAAAAAAAACAGAAATAGAAAAATAAAAAGATAGTTGTGTTTATAATTGAATAACAAAATAGGTGAAAAGGGGTGGTAGAAGAAAGGAAAGTAGAGGGGTTGTTTAAAAAAGAGTGTTAATGACGTAACGTAGTGTATTAAAGCACTTGGGGAACATAGTCACTATTTCTGGCCAAAATAGTCCTACATGTCCCTTAGCCTATATTACAACCTATAAAGACCTAGTTGATCCTAAGCTTAGCATTCTGATATTAGTGGATCATTACACTAAGGGCAAGCCTATGGTCATCAGTTGCAGCATATGAATTCTTTATAAGAGTGAGAGCAAGGAGAATCTTGTACCCATGTTTCGAAAAATGCAAAACTTGTGAGTGATTATGGGTGATATCTTGTGTGAGACATACATGGTTGATGAGTTTTGGATAGTTGTGTATGATTCTTTGTGCCTTAACTTGTGGATACGAATTAGCCATCATCACGAGTCTATGTTGGAGGTTAAATTGTTTCTAGTAGTGATCAAGAAAACTACTCTTTGTTAATAATCGCAGAGCTTGTCTTGTTGAACATTTTGTGTTGCTGCTGTGATACTCTATTTAGATGTTTGCATGGACGTAATATTTTGTTCGAGGATGAACAAAGCTTTAAGTGTGGGGTGGTGATGTTGGGTGTATTTACACGCCTAAAGCACCATAATTTACCCATATTTTAGCTAAGTTTTGAGGACAAAATATATAATTCCTGCACTTTTAGTCCATTTTCCTGTAAGTGAGTTAACCTATGTGATTAGCATGTTTTCAGGTATTAATGATGAAGATTTCAGCACTTTGTGGACCTTTTGGCAGCAAAGGAAAACTTCGCATAAGAGGGAAGGCAGCTTTTGGAAGCTTGTGGACTGAATATGATGCATGGAGAACTTATCTCGGGCAAAATCAGTAATTCTAAATACTTAGGGGTGCAGCAGTAACTTAGTAGGACAAGGATGTTATAAAAACCTTATTTGCTGAATTTTTCAGAATCATTATCATTCACTCATTATTCAATTCCATTCATTCGACACTTTTAGTATTATTCAGTTTACAGATTCTGTAAGTTTATACAGAGAAACACAGCTAACTCTTAAGGGACAGCTACGGCTACAAAACGCCAATTCCCTTTGGGCGCCAATCTTATCCCCAGCGTGAGATTATTCAAACTTTGGTATGATGATAATGTCTATTGTGATCTCCGTTGTAATCATGAGTAGCTAAACTTCTCTGTTAGGGTTATGGAAACCTTGTGATATACTATCTATTACTATGAGTTTGTGAATTCTTGATGTGTATGCTACTTATATCATTACTCTCTTCATTTAATTAAATTCTCATGGTTGCAAACATAGGGAATATGCCAGTATAACATTAACTTGTTTGAGAGAAAAGTTACATGTCTGGAAAAGAGAGTATGACAAGGAAATAGGGCTACCAACCCCTATTTACACGTTAGTGCCGTAACTGGATTAACTTCTTGGAGAATTAGTACCATTAGTTATACACTTTAGGCTCGAGAGAGCTAAAGTGAAATAATCCTTGATGGTTGAGAAACACTAGGATTTACCATTAGAATACAAATCTCTATAAGTGCATGCATGTCTAAATTTTGCTTTACTTATAGTTAATAGATACGTAGAACTCATAAGGTGTACATAACCCTAACTTATTATTCTCTGTGATTAAATCTTAATAAACAAAGCATTCCGTTGTTACTTTGATAGAATTAATTCACGCCACAATCCAAACCCCCCTTTTCGTGGAATTTTTGACCAAAAGTCTACTAATAATTGAAACACTTAGTGACCAAGTATTCCTTATGGGATTCGACACCCAACCCAGTTGGGTTCTATATTTGACAGCGACCGCTTACACTTTTACGAAAGCTGTAGTTTGAGCGTTATCAGTCTTCTGCACTAATATTAATGTTGGTTAAAAGAATAAGTAATGATGGTCACAAATAAATAAGTATATCTAGATATTTTTAGTTGAACTTAAGATCCAAATGGAGAGTGAGAATGAGTCGAGGAGCTGAAGCAGGTGGTGACCCTTTTACTAGCTATGCAGGCATTTCTAGGATTATTTGTGGAGACTTAGTTGCCACATGAAGAAATCAACTCAAGCTCGAAGACGAGGCCTAGATCCTGTAGTAAGTTTCTTTTACCCACTTTTCCTTATATTTTGTTTGCATTAAGGATACTATAATTTATATGTGAGGTGGGAAATGTTGTACCAATATTTTTGAGGTCACGAGTTAGTTATGCCATATGATTTAAATTTTTGAAATCTGAAGAAGAAAAAAAGAGAAAAAAACTAGGATGAAAAACAAAATACAAAAAGATTTACCAATTTTGGTTAGCGTAGGATGATTGACTACCGTCTATAAGAAAAATTATTTATTAGATGAGGAAGCTTCAACTTGTGCCCGAACTGAATGCTAGGTGCTCAATCGAGATGCTATATTTTCTAACTCAAACTTTGTTATTAATGAAAATATGTGGTATTGAAAAATGAACAACCTTGTTTGAAACACCAAGGCTCATCCACATTACTCATGTTTATTAGCATGTGCTTAATGTTGAATTTTTTCTGTTGGTTGTTTAACTTGAAGTCTACTTAAAATTTCCTTATTATTGAATAGGTTCCATGTGCATAGAGAGTTGATTTGGTTGCTTGTCATGTTGTCATTGATGTCTATAACTTGCCTGGTAGTGTTATCCAAAAGTAAACAAAAGGATATTATGTTTAGGAAGTGATAGAGATTTTTCTTTGGATAGACATTCAATACTTTTTTGTGTCTACCTTTATGTCTATCCTTAGCTAGCCATGTCGAGCCTTTAGCCTATTTTTTTACAGATGCATTTATAGCCAAATCCCCTTTATTCTTTTTACCATAAATTTTTTATTCCATAACTCCTAAAGAATACTTGATCTTGCATTTAGCACATAAGGAGATTGGAAAGCGAAGAAGGACATAGATGGAGAAAGTAGAAAAATAAAAAGGAAAAGTTAAGGGTGTATAAGCAGAAAGAGTATTATGTAACACTAGTATAGTTTTTGAAAAAATTAAAAAAAAATATTGAAAATTATGATATCTTGAAAATTATTCCATAGTAGTGTTATAAAAATATGTGCTTAATAAAGATAAATAAAAAAGAGAGAAATATGAAAAAATAGGTGTAAGAAAAATAAAAATTGGTTAGTTGAAGTAAATACACTAAAAAAATTAAAAGTATGATGTATTACAAGTGCTTAGGTAGGATAGCCACTACTTTTGCCCAAAATATTCCTAACCATTCCTTAGCCTACATTACCTTTTTTTTAAAAAAAAATGGTAAATACCTACATTACAACCTTATAAGTTCTACTTTATTCTAAACATTAACTTTCTTAAATTAGTGGATTAAGTACACCAAATACAAGCTTATGGTTCATCTACGATGCATGTGAACTTTGTGAGAGTGATTGATTTATTGATTTATTATGTCCAAGTGTGTAGACTGGTTATTCGTATGATGAGAAAGCATCATACATTTCTCTTGTAGTGAGGGAACATAGTTGATATGGGATACATTGATTTTTGGTCTTCTAAGTTGGGGGTCGGACAAAGTTTTTCCCATATTTACCATAATTGAGTTAGTTCTTGAGTTTAGGTTGTTATGTAAACGTTTGTTTGTGAGTTTTGATCTTGAATGAGCGCATGAGTAAAAACAAGAAGCTTGTTATTTGTAGTTGTGGTAGTCTTGTGTTGAGTGGACCTGTTCAATTTGGATAGCTCTATAAAGAGTAAGTAAAGGGTTAAGTTATAAGTTGGAAGGATTACTCAAGAAGGGTCAAGGATTTAAGTGTGAGGTGTTGATATGAGGCTATAAATTTATTTATTTTGCCACTATTCATCTCACGCACATTTAAAACTTCTATCGTTATTTTTGGAAATAAGTTTATGTTGGGTATTTGTGAGGTGCAGGATTAAAATGAAAGGATTTGGACACAAAATGAATCTGGAGGGCTTTTAAGTCGGGGTAGAAACCAAAACTATCTATTCAGAACTAGTTTGAGAGTGTCAAGATACTAGAACCTAAAGTGAAGATAAAAGGCGAGATGCATAAAAATTATACTGACACACCCTGTCAGGTGTTGTTGTCAAGAGTGATTCGATAGTGGAAGAGAACAACGAGCGGAAGCAACTAAAGGGCCACTTCCTAGCTGGCCTTTCGCAATGCATTAGTGTCATTGTTGACCACATCATAGTGCATTTCTAGACCAAATTGTAGTTTCATTCTATAACTATTAAGTATCCTATACATACTTCATATACATGGGCTCTAGAGGATTATCAAGACTAGAATGAAAAGAATGGTGGAAAAAGAATATTTTCATAGATTGTCGTTATCATTTTCTTTCTTTATTCATTGAACTTATGTCATTAATGATTTCTTTGGGTTGTAGTCAATTTTTAAATAGCTAAGCTTCTCACATTTAGAGTTATGGTATGAACATGACGGTTTGAGTTTGATAATTGTATGTTGACATAGATTTTTCAATTTTAGTTATCTATTTTTTCTTAGGCCTAGTTATTTGATCTCTGACCAATTATCGAATACTATCATTGTCGCATAAATTATACTCAAAAGAGGAAATTTACGTGCATAATAAAAAAGTGAAGCTTGATTGTGAACCATATAGGTAAGGAGAACGATTCACTGACATGGATGGAAATATACCCATTAATTTTATTTTGTTGATACAAATGACTTTAAGCATTTCACAATGAACTGACAATCATAGAAATATAGGTGTTAGGAACAGTCAACTAGCATAAGAGTAATTGAAAAATAATTGATAAGTAATATCAATTTGCACTAAGTAACTCAGAAAATTATTTGCATTCAATTGATAATTTAATTGTTAAATTTCCATGACCCTGGATATTTTTAGGGGAAGTTTCAAAACTAGCAAAAGTTGGCACAAAATTTACTTTTTACAACCACATTTTACAATATTATAATTTATAATTGATGTATTCGATTTACATCCGTTGTATTCACTTTTACTCAATAGTTTGTATTCATATAAAACATAAATAAATTAATCAAATTTTATATTTTATATTTTTATTTTCAAAAAAATGTGACTACATCGAATAAAAGCTATGGATGATGACGGAAACTTCATAACCGCGCAGAAGATCTTGAGCGACCGATCCGGTAGAATAACTCAAAAGATAAAGAAGTATCGTTAATCTCTTCATGCTCGTTCAAAGCTCGAAGTACCATTTGTACAAATAAGAATCCCCTTCGTTATATGATTTCTTCTTCATATAGATAGATATAGGATCTATGGGCCAATTACTTTGAAGTACATTTTGTGGTACAACCCTTCCTATTTGATAGAAAAGGATCTCATGATCTTGAACCGATCTTACCTGCGATCGCAAATCCCAAGTTTGTTAATGAAGAGCGGATCTAATCGTATTAGTTTCTATAATTGATTTCTTCTGTGTAATACTAATCGATAGGATCTCATTGATAAGTGCTACAAGATCTCGTGCATTCGAACCCTTGGTTATGGATTGTATTTGTATTTACCATCACTTTTTTTTATTCTATTCTTTTTTTCCTTTTTTATTTTTTTTTCTATTTTTGATTTTTTTTTCCTTTTTCAATTCTTTCTTTCATTCTTTGTAAAAAATTTTCGGGTTTATTCTCTTTTTCTTCTTTACTTTTATATTTTTGTTTTTTCCTTTTTCTTGTTTCTTTTTTCTGTTCTTTTTTTCCTATCTTTATCTTTTATTTTTCTTTCTTTCTTTTTTTTGTTCTTTTCGTTCTTTTTTTCTTTTTGGTTTTCTTTTTTGTACTATTTTTTCTATCTTATATTTTTGTATTTTCATAAAATATATCTACTCGAATACAAGTCACAACTAATAACAAAAATATCACAATTGCTTATCGTATTTGTATTCACATTATTATTTATATTTTTGTATTTGTTGATACAATCATATTTGTATTTGCATTTTATAGTTCACGCTTATTTTTATATATATATATATGTATATATATCATAGTTCACATTTGTATTTACATTTTATAGTTCGGACTTGTATTTATATGTTATAGTTCGCGTTTGTATTTGTATTTTATAGTTCGCACTTGTATTTGTATGTTATAGTTCACGTTTGTATTTGTATTTATATTTTATAGTTCGCACTTGTATTTGTATGTTATAGTTCGCATTTGTATTTGTATTTTATAGTTCACACTTGTATTTGTGTTTGCTAATTCGCACCATTTTTTATATTTTATACAATTTATACTTGTATTTTAAAGAATTATTTTGTGTTTTTATTTTAAAATTGATTGAACATTATATTTATGTTTTATGATTTCATTTTATTTGTATTTGTGTATTGTTTTTATCTATGCACTTGTATTTTTAAAGAACTATTTTGTATTTATATTTGATAGTTGATTGCATATTGAATTTTTATTTGTAATTTAATTTTTTCATTTGTTTGTAGTTGACAAGATCCATTTTGTATGGAGCGGAGTGTTGGCCAGTTAAGAACTCCCACATTAAAAAATAATGGTGGCAGAAATGTGGATGTTGCGTTGGATGTGTGGACTGAATAGGGTGGATAGAGTTTGGAATGAGACTATCAGGGAGAAGGTTGGTGTGACCCCAGTGGAGAATAAGATGTGGAAAGTCTGATTGAGATTGTTCGTACATGTGATGAGAAGGGGCATGGATGCCCCGGTTCATAGGTGTGAGAGGCTAGGTTTAGATGGTTTTAGGTGGGGGTAGGCCGAAGAAGTACTGGGGAGAGGTGATTAGGCAGTACATAGAGCAGTTAAAGCTCACTAAGGACATGACCCTAGATAGGAAGATTTGGAAAACGCGAATTAGGGCAGAAGGCTAGGATCAGTTTGGGTCACCAGTGGAGGGAATTACTTGGTGAGGGTATTTTTCTTGTTATGATACCTTGTTTCATGCTTTATTACGAGTCTGTTTACTTTTCTCTATTTACTATTACTTGTGGGTGTCGTATTTATATTATGCTATCTTGTTCCATGTTTTACTATGAATTTGTTTAGTATTTCGTGTCTCGAGCTGGGGTCTATCAGAAACAACCTTTCTACTTCTTTAGAGGTAGTGGTATGGACTGCGTACATCTTACCCTCCCAAAACCTCACTATATGGGAATACACTGGGTTTTTTGTTGTTGTTGTTGTTTGTAGTTGACAAGATCATTTGTATTTTTAAACAATCGTAAAAATATTTTTATTTTTTTCTACGAACATTTATATTTATAAAATGATAAATTATACAAATACAAATGTTACATTTGTATTAAATGATACGTGTTTATACAACTTGAACCACACGCATATAAAATGATACTTGCTTATATATAAATACAAATGTTAAATTTGAAATACAAATACTAACGATACATTTCAATTGAATGAAACATTGCATATCTATATATTTAAGACTCAAATAAATACAATTAATTCGTATACTTTTTTGTATACAAATACAAATGATAAATTGTACATATTCACGATTAAACTATTAAATTATAAATAATAAATTTATTTAAAATATATAGTATGATACAAATAAATATAAAATATAAAAAAAAATATAAAATATAAACAACAACAACAACAACAACAGATGAGAGAAAAAAATACAAAAAAAGGTTAGGAGAAAAAATAAAAAGAAAAAATAAAAAAATGAAAAAGAAAAAAAAGTGAAAAAACAAAAAAGAAAGCAAAAAACAAAAAAATGAAGAAAAAGATTGAAAAAGGGAAAAAAAGAGTGTAATAGAAAATAGAGAAAGAGAGAAAATAAATAAGAGGGACTATAAATTGCAATTAGAGATAATCAATAAGCAAGAGGGACTATTAATTATAATTAATTAAAATTTAAGCTAAATTGAGTAATTAGGAGTCTATATTTGCCAAGTCAATATAGTTATTCCATTTTTTTTCCTCCCATCAATTTCATTAAAAAACAACTTTTTTTGCTTGCTTTTAAATTCCCCATTACTTCTCGTTAAAGTTAAGATAACTAGCAAAAATTTCTCTTATATTTTTTGTTACTTGTTGAATAGTTGATAAAATAATGGAAAGCAATCAATTCGATAGGTCACCATGGAATTGATAAGTACACTTAATCTCTGATATTACTATTTACTAGTGGTGATATGCCGTGCTGAGCACGAACCCAACCTGCTAAGCTTCACTTTTAAAATTATTATAAAAACAGTGAAATAAATTTTTATTATTAAATAATTTTAAATTATTAAAATTTTTAATTATTTTAATTTATAATATTTTTTTAATTATATTTTAAGTGACACTGATATAATTTTGAGAATCAAGCAAATATTATGACTGAAGTAGCGAAGCAAACATGTATTAAATGACTTATAATAACTAATTAGAACTGATATAGCAAAATTGCTATAAGAAATACCTTTTTAAATAATTTAAGTGGGTCTTATATAAGCAGTCAAGTTAATTTAAAACATAAAAAGTTAATTAATTATTTTATATCTATTTTACTTTTTTTTATCAAATTTATTAACTTTTTACCACTTAAATGATTTATAATTGGAGGTGATGTAGTAAATTATGATTGAAGCAACTGAACTAGACATATTATAAATATCTATTTTACTTATTTATTTTATTACTTATTATTAATTTTCTAATACGTAAAAGGGTGACATCGTAAAATTATGGAGAAAATAGTGGTCGACAAGAATGTCAATCACCGAAATGAAAAGGTTGTTAAAAAAATTAAAATTTAATTTCCTTGTTTATGTATTTTATGCTTCAGTTAATTGTATCTAATAAAAATTAATATTTTAATCACCCAAATCTACATCGTAACTATGTATTTAATTTTTTGTTTGAATCTAATTATTTAGATCTCAATAGATGTACTATTTTCATACCTTTTTTGACACAAATAATAATATTGCAAAATATTTTATCCGATCATTTTTAATTTTTAATCTATTTTATCCTTGTTATTAAATATTATTTATAATCTAATACTTAAATAACTTATAATAACTATTTAGAATTGATATAATAAAATTACTATAAAAGTTACATGTAAATTTTTTTTAAGTGAACCCCGTATGAGGTGTCAAGTTAATTTAAAATATCAATGGTTAACTAATAAGAAGCGATATAATAAAATTACTATAAAAAGTATTTGTGGGAAAAAATTTAAGTGGACTCCATAAAAGTCTTCAGTTAATTTAAAACATCAAGTGTTAATTTATAATTTTGTGTCTATTTTATCTTTTTAATTTCTATCAATTTTCTAATGCTTAGATGATCTATAATAATTAATCAGGTGTGATATAGTAAAATCACGATTAAGTAAATGAAGGAGACATGTCATAAATGTCTATTGTATTTTTTTAATTAAATATTATTATTTTTCTAATACATAAATGACTTATAATAATTAATTAGGAATGATATAGTAAAATCACGGTTGAAGCAGATGAAGCCGACTGTTGGATGATAAAATTCTCGAGGTTGAAAAATAAATAATCAAGACAAGAAAAATACTACAACAATTAATTTATTGATTTCAATGTGCGAGTGTTATAATCTCTATGAATCCTCTGATTTGCCTTTTCAAATATAAATTCAAGGGCTTGAAGCTTGATCTTGAATTTGAACTTGACTTGATGGACTTGATCTTGACTTGTGCTTGAATTTAAGGGCTTTTAAGCTTATTCTTGAATGTTGCGGACTTAATCTTGATGAACTAGATTTGAATACTTGAGCTTTGTAGAGAAATTGCGGCATTTGATCCACTAGATTTCTCTTGCTACTTGTTAGAGTTCTGGGGATATTTTTTTGAATTATGAGACCCCTATTTATAGTTGTGGAAAAGGAAAAGTCATGATGAGAATTGACTTCCTTTGACTAATCAAATTCAAGTGATGTGGCACCTTTTATGGATTTTATTAGGCCCTGCTGCATCATTTTGACATGTGACATGGTCCTACTGGCTCCTTCACTTGACTTGTCATGCCACGTCATTTGACACGTGACACTTATTTGGGCCTCAGGAATATGACAATATCTTAGGCTTAGCAAAGTGGACATCTCATTTATGGTCCAAATCAATGGGTTAGCCCAATAAAAGAATAGACTTTAATTAAACCCCTACATATTTGGACTTAAATAATAAGTTCAATTATATTAATTTGTAATATTTAATTGGGATTAATATATTTTAATTTAATCCAAATTTCATATGCATTTAATTTTAATAAAATTTTATTGCTTATAAAGTGCCCTCTACTTCAAGACTTGTCGAGATATTTAATTTTTTTTTAAGACTAGACTTGAAGTAATAACTTGATAATTTAATATTTGTGAAAAACAAATATAATTTTATGTTACCAGAAAAAAAAATGAAGGTGACAACAGCAATCATAAACCCAATTAAATAGGACTTTTGTCCTTCTCCAAAAAGGGAAAGGTTCCACCCTTTCTTTTTTTTTCTTCGACCAAGGAAAAATATTTCCTTAAATGGCACATATGCACAGCAGAACGTGCTGCCTTCTATTTTGCTGCTTTTCACTTTCTTTTTATGCAATTCTATCTCGGAATTCATCAATTCCCACTTTCATTTAATTTAGGATTTAGTTATCTCCCTTTTGCTCCTATAAATACCACATATATTTTTTTCCATGCAAACATCAACTTGTAAAACTCTATAGAGATGCCTCTTGTTCTTGAGCTTCAAGAATTAAATTGAGGTATTTTTTTCTTCTCTTTTCTTTTCTCTCTTTTTTTTTATAGGATTGAAATAAATAGCAATATTTAACCATTGATCTGTTTAAGGTGCGCGAGTTTAACTTTGCCTCCGTCACTTTAAGTTCGAACAATTTTACATGAAGACGGTGGACATCAGCTTAAGGTGCGAGAGTTTAAATTTGCCTCAATCATGCCAAGTATGAAAATTTTTACTTGAATCCTATAATACCCATACTTTTCATAGCTTGAAAATTTTTTCCAAGAATGTTAAAAGCTTTCTTTGAAAGATGAATCCACTTTTGTACACGTGGTACTTGTAAGATTTTGACTTTTTGTCATGTGAAAAATTCAATAAGCTTTCCATCGATACCAAATTTGTCCAAATCCGACACCCGAGCGAAAAATAGAGCTTTTTTAGTGATACAGTGTATCACCTGAGTAGTCAATGTGTCGCAGAGATAGCTCAAATGGAAACTGTCAATTTCTAGTGTTGCTCTGCGTTAGTGGCGTGTCGCGCCAAACTTTTAGGTCGTAGACAAGGTGGCAACGCGATTGCTCCGCGTCGCAGCACCGTGTAATTTCTCATTTGTCACTTTCCAGTGACTTGGCGCGATAGTGGCGTGTCGCGCCAACGATGAAAATCGAGAAATTTTCTCAGAAATTAAATATGTGTCCTGGGGTTAAAAGGGGCAATTTCCCACCATATATAAGCTTTATAACACGAGATTTGGCCATAATTTAGTAACTTATACTCAATTACTCTAAAAAACTCTCAAGAACAAGCCCTGGGGTTTTCATAGAAAGTTCAATTCCAAGGGAATTCACTGTCAAATTTTAAGAATCTCTACGTCAATCTTCATAGAATCACAAGCTAAAGTACGCATAGTGTTCATTCATGGACTCCTTTCATCCATGAATCCCAAGAATCTCTTTTCTAAATTTAAGTCTATGGATTTCTTTATGAATTTCATGTTGGGTTTGTTTTGTTTATGTTGAGAATGATCAATTGAATTCAAATCCATGTTGGGTGATCAATTTTATGTGGAATTGATTTGTATAGATGTATATTCATGTGAACCTATGAATAAACCCTAGGATGATGAAATTAGAGATGAATCATGGTAATTAATTATTGTATAATATTGTTTACATGTGCTATGTCTACCATGTATTTGATTAAATGCCTAGATGAAGGAACAATGCCCAACTAGTATGATATCATGAAATCCCAATGTATGTACAAGCTTATGCATATCACATGTTTGGTAAAGTGCTTCAATATATGAATTATGAATTGTGTTGTTGGTCATGTGTTCAAGTAAGACATGCTATTTCAATTTCTTCTTATCGAGTCCTGGGGTATGTGTACGCGAACATTTAGCTGTGTGCCTAGAGCCATGTCATGTGTTCACTATCTCCTCAGTCAAGCTATGATCCATAGAACTCAGTTAGTCATGTGACTCAAGAAATCTCAAAAAACTCAGTAATCTCAATAGTTCAGTAATCTCGGTGATCTCAGATTCAGCTACTCAGATATAGTATGAAACTCATCTAGTTTCATCATATTCAGGAATGTTAGATATAGTCACTCATGTTATCAGTTATATCAGTTATCAAAACTCATGTTAGCAGTATTCACCTTTAAAACTGTTAGACACAGTCAACCAGACCAGTCTTCATAATCAAAACTGTCAGAAATAGTTATTCTTATATCACTAAAATAATATCTGTCCCTCAGATATCAGTAACTCCATGTTATTAGTAAACTCAGTAGTCAGAACTTAGCATTCAGTCCTATCATAATGTCAGTTATAGTTACGTGTGTATGCATGTATTCTCACATTCATGTTAGTCAGTTAGTTAGTATTGTTCATGCATATGAACCTATTGCATTCAGCCTACCTCACTTGTATACAAGTACATTCAAAGTACTGATGTATTTTCACTATGGTGTTTTATACCATAGGTTTAGAAGTATGATCTCCAGAGCATCATTAACATCTCGGGTCAATAGTCAGACCAGATGTGAGTCCTCATTCTTCAAGGACATGATGATTACATTACTATTTCACTTTTCAGTTTATTTTAGTAGATGGAGTTAGTTGGGGACATGTCCCATCAACTCCTTATTCAGTTCAGTTTAGAGGCTTTCAAACTATAGCATGTCAGACAGTATTCTAGATTTACTTTGGTATTGTTATATCATTTTTGGACATTGTTTTAGCAGATGTTTATCCAGTTTGAACCTTATGGGCTTTCAGTACATGTTTCTGTATTTATACAGTATATTATACAGTGATTAGGTACAGATATCAATCATGAATTAGCTACTGGTCCTTCGGGGTCATAGGCACCGTGTGGCATTTTGGGTACCAGATTTGGGGCGTTATAAACTTGGTATCAGAGCCTAAGGTTCAACAGTATCCTAGGAAGTCTTAAAGTCACATCTAGTAGAGTCTTGTACATGGGTGTGTTGTTTAACACACTTATGTGCAAGAGGCTATGAGGTGTTTTAGGAATAGTTTTTTTTCTTTCTGTATTCATGTCATGCTAGTTAGCATAATATCAAGTCAATCTCTCAGTCTAATCTATTTCTCCCTTTCTTCTACAGAATATGCCTCCTAAAAGAAGAAATAGAAATCAGTCAGCCCCCCAGCTCAAAGAACTTTTGGGCGGTCATATTTCTCATGCGGAGTTCAGGGCCATATTTACTATTCTTTCTCAGTCAGTTGCTACTCATAATGAACGACAAATTGTCGTTCCAGCCAACCCAGTGACCAATTCAGCTGCATCTATGATTTGGGACTTTACCCGAATGAACCCTCCATCCTTTCATGGGTCTAAGTCAGATGAGGACCCTCAGGAATTTCTACATTAGATTCAGAAGATGACTGACATCATGGGGGTGACTACTGTTGAGAGTGCTGAGCTAGATACATATCAGTTGCAGGATGTAGCTTATACTTAGTTCAAGTAGTGGAAGTCAGAAAGGGAAGATGATGCATGACCTATAGAATGGGATAATTTAGTCACTGCATTCTTAGAGAGGTTTTTTCCCTTAGAGTTGAGAGAAGCTAAGGTGTTAGAATTCATCAACCTCAGGCAGGGCACCATGATAATGAAAGAGTATTCTCTTAAGTTTACTCAATTATCCAGATATACTTCTCGCGTGGTTGCAGATAGTAGGGCCAAGATGAGTAAGTTTGTGTTACGGGTGAATGATAGCATGGTTAATGAGTGTAGATCGACCATGCTTAATAGTGACATTATTTTTGCCAGACTTATGACATATGCTCAATAGATAGAGGAGCAAAAGATTAAGATAAAAGAAAAGTCGAATAAGAGGGCAAGGGCAGGTTGTTTCAACTTTGCTCAGCCTAAGTCAGGAGGTGGTATCCATACTCAGTATATGTATAAGCTTTTAGTACCAGCTCCATCTTTAGCTAGTGCACAAGTACCCAAGTTTGGGAATGACAGTCGTGATGGGTCCCCAGGCTTTGAGGACTAGGGTACTGAGAACAGGAGTCTTACCTATCCGCTTTGTGTAGAGTGTAGTAAGAATCACCTAGGTGTATGTTGAGTAGGCAGTGAGGTATGTTATGGATGTGGCAAGCTAGGACACAGGCTGCGAGAATATAGAGTAAGGGCTCAGAAGGGAAAAGATTTGCGCCAGCAGGGCGTCACTTCCAGTACCTCTAGTGGTCAGCATCAAAACAGGTTTTATGCTCTTCAAACTCGCCTTGATCAAGGAAATTCCCTCAACATAGATTCGGGTAAATTATAGGTCCTTCATACTCATGATATACATTGTTAGACCTCTTTCTCTTATTTTAGCTTAAGATTTTCAGCATGAGTTAATCAGACATGAATCATTCTGTGGATGCCCTGTGAATCACCGCAGTATCTTAGTAATGTAAGCGTTCTTAAAGGTATATAGTATCCAAGGAGAAGATACCCCATTATTCCCCAATGCTCTTATGTCTTAAATTAAATTTATCTTCGCATAAGGAATCCAGCATAGGACCCTCAAAGTCCTAACCTCCGTATGGGCCAACTATTTAGAGACTTAGTTCAGTTCAGGAAATTTAGTTTATGTATCATGTTGCAGCCTTAGTCATGTTCCCAGGTTCCAGTTCATGCATACTTATAGCATAATCATGGGTTCATCAGTGCTCTTCAGTCACATAGCAGTTTTCTTAAATTTATTCAGTCCCCTGCTTAGATCCCCATTATATACTTGGTACTAAGTACCCTTGGATATTCAGTCATGCATCCATATATTAGTTCGGTCACGTAATTATGCATCAGACATGTATTCTCACTGTGGGAAATTTAGTTCATCAGAACATTGAGTCATTTATTCATGAGTCAATTATCATTCATGCATCAGGTATGTATAAATTAAGATTATTAGTCATGCATCAGATATGCATGTTCAGTATATTATATTCAGATCTTTAGTCATGTCAGTCATGATATCATTTTTAGTTATTCATGTTCAGTATGTATGTCATTTTATATCCCTCCCCTCACTCTCAATCTCATTTGAGGACGAATGTTCTCAAGGGGGACATATTGTAATACCCGTACTTTTCCTAGCTTGAAAATTTTTCCCCAGAATGTTAGAAGCTTTTTTGGAAAGATGGATCCACCTTTGTACACATGGTATTTTTAAAATTTTCACTTTTTGTCATATGGAAAATTCAATAAGTTTTCCATCAATACCAAATTTGCCCAAATCCGACACCTGGACGAAGAGTTAGAGCCTTTTTAGTGATACAGTGTATCGCCTAACCCTTTAGTGAATCAAGGAGATAGATCAAATGGAAATTGTCAATTTCTAGTGTTGCTCTGCAATATTAGTGCCCCGCGCCAAACTTCCAGCTCATAGACAAGGTGGCAACGAAATAGCTCCGCATCATGCCACGGTGCAATTTCCCATTTGCCCCTTTCCAGTGACTTGACACGATAGTGGCTCGTAGCTCCAAGAATGAAAATTGGGAAATTTATTCAAAAATTAAATACGTTTCCTAGGGTTAAAAGGGTCAATTTCCCACCCTATATAAGCCTTATAACACGAGATTTGGCCATAATTCAGCAACTTATATTCAATTACTCTAAAAAACTCTCAAGAACAAGTCCTAGGGTTTTCATAGAAGGTTCAATTCCAAGGGAATTCACCATTAAATTTCAAGAATCTCTCAGTCAATCTTCATAGAATCACAAGGTAAGGTATGCGTAGTGTTCATTCATGGACTCCTTTCGTCCATGAAGCCCAAGAATCTCTTTTCTAAGTTTAATTCTATGGATTTCTTTATCAATTTCATGTTGGGTTTGTTTTGTTTATGTTGAGAATGATCAATTGAATTCAAATCCATGTTGAGTGATCAATTTTATATGGAGTTTATTTGTATTGATGTATACTATGTGAACCTATGAATAAACCCTAGGATGATAAAATTAGAGATGAATCATGATGATTAATTATTGTATAATGTTGTCTGCATGTGCTATGCCTACCATATGTTTGACGAAATGACTAGATGAAGGAACAATGCCCAACTAGTATGATATCATGAAATCCCAATGTATGTACAAGCTTATGTATATCACATGTTTGGTGAAGTTCTTTAATATATGAATTATGAATTGTGATGTCGTTCATGTGTTCAAGTAAGCCATGCTATGTCGGTTTTTTCTCATCGAGTCCTGGGGGTACTTGTATCCAAACATTTACCTGTGTTCCTAGAGCTATGTTGTATTTTCACGATCTCCTCAGTCAAGCTATGATCCATAGAAATCAGTCAGTCATGTGACTAAGAAAATCTCAGTAATCTCAGTAGTTTAGTAATATCAGTGATCTCAGATTCAGTTACTCAGATACAGTATAGAACTCATCTAGTTCCATTAGATTTCGGATTGTTAGATACATTCACTAATGTTATCAGTTATATCAGTTATCAGAACTCATGTTATCAGTATCTAGCTTCAGGACGGCTATACACAATCAACCAAACCAGTTCTTCATAATCAAAACTGTCAGAAATAGTTATTGTTTTATCACTAACATAGTATCTGTCCTTCAGATATCAGTAACTCCATGTTATTAGTAAACTCAGTAGTCATAACTTAGCATTCAGTCCTATCACGATGTTAGTTATAGTTACGTATGCATGCATGTATTCTTACATTCATGTTAGTCAGTTAGTTAGTATTGTTTATGCATATGAACCTATTGCATTCAGCCTACCTCACTTGTATACCAGTTCATTCAAAGTACTGATGCATTTTCACTGTGGTGTTTTATACCATAGGTTTAGAAGTACAATCTCCAGAGCATCAGTAACATCCTGGGCCAACAGTCAGAGTCAGATGTGAGTCCCCATTCTTTGAGGACATGATGATTACATTGCTATTTCACTTTTCAGTTTATTTCAGTAGATGGAGTTAGTTAGAGATATGTCCCATCAACTCCTTATTCAGTTCAGTTTAGAGGCTTTCAGACTATAGCATATCAGATAGGTATTTTATATTTGCTTTGGTATTGTTATACCATTTTTAGACATTGTTTTATCAGATGTTAATCCAGTTTGAACCTTATGACCTTTCAGTATATGTTTCCACATTTAAACAGTATATTATGCAGTGATTAGGTACAGATATTAGTCATGGGTTAGCTTGTGGTCCTTCGCGGTCATGGGCACTATGTGGCATTCCAGGTACTAGTTTTGGGGCATTATAAAGATGGTGGACATCGACTTAAGGTGCGAGAGTTTAACTTCAACTCCGTCACTTTAAGTCCGAACAATTTTACTTAAAGACGGTGGACATTGGCTTAAGGTACGAGAGTTTAACTTTGCCTCCATCACTTTAAGTCCGTGCAATTATACTTGAAGACGGTGGACATCGGCTTAAGGTGCGAGAGTTTACCTTTACCTCCATCACCTTAAGTCCAAAAAATTTTACTTGAATATGGTGGACATCGGCTTAAGGTGCGAGAGTTTAACTTTGCCTCCATCACATTAAGTCCGAATAATTTTAATTGAACACGATAGACATTGGCTTAATTTTGTACGCACCATTTGAATATGCCTTTTGTAAAACATATGGTCTATCCTATTTTGGAGTAATTTTACCCCCAAATTTATGAGAAGTGATAATGGGCATTCTTACTGCAAGATCTTAATCTCCAACTTAGAAGTACCTTAAGTGAACCCTTTTTTTGAAATAATGAGATAGCCGGGCTTGATAGCATTCAAGATTTTGTTGAGCCTCCAGCCTATTCTCATCAAGAGCTTCTAACTCCACAAGATGCAACTTAGCATTTTCTTCATTGGTAAGCCCTTCTTGAATATCTAGTCTCAAATAAGGTATTTGACACTCAAAATGGCAGGACTACTTCAACTCAAAAAGCAAGTGAGTATGGGGTTGCTTGCATCGGTGTACGGTAAGTTGTCTTATATGCCTATAAAGCTTCTTCCATTTGCTCATTCCAGTCTAGTTTGGATTTGAAGATGACTTTCTCCAACAAGTTGCATAAAGTCTTATTGAAGGATTCGGATAGACCATTGGCGGTAGCATGATACATTATAGACTTGCGCTGCTTTAAGGTAACAAGATCACAGATCTGGTTCATCAACTTGTTATCAAGTGGCTTGCCGTTTTCGGTTATTATATATTAAAGGATTCCAAAGTGGTAGATGATATTCATTTGGATAAAGTTTGCAATGTTTTCTTTCTTTACTTCCTTAAGAGAAACTGCTTTGAACCTCTTTGTGACGTAATCTGTCATGGCCAAGATGTATAAGTATCCACCAGAAGATTTTGGTAGTAGACCAACAACATCCATTCCCCAAGAATTGAATGACAAAGATGCTACAGTTGGATGTAGTACCTCTGGAGGTTGATGTATGAAATTTGCATGGAGTTGACAAGCTTTGCATCTTCTAGCATAGTCCAAGAAATCTTTCACCATTCTTTGGCCAGTAATATCCCATTATTTTAATGTGAAAATAGAGCTTCAGTCCAGACTGATGTGATCCACAAACTCCCGAGTGCACTTCTTTCAAAGCTTGAATTGCTTCTTTCTCTCCCAAACACCGTAAGAGTATTCTTTCAAATGATCTTCTGTACAGTGTGTCTTTATGGTAAAGGAAGCGAGGTGAACGATGATGAATGTCAGTCTTTTTCCTTGGATCTTTTGCAAGTATCCCATGAAATAAGTAATCAATGATAGGTTGTAATCAATCTTCTTTTACAGCTTCAGACACGACAATGAGGTATTCAACCTTGTTTTTTACATTCTCATCTAACAAAGATACTGCCCATTCTTGGGGGATAGTAACTCGCATCTGATTTAGAAGAGTTAGGGTTGAGGCCAAAGCTTCTAAGGCATTAACTTACTTATTTTCTCTCCTTAGCATATGTTGGAGTGTTACCTCTCCAAGACACCCCATCAACTTTTGTGCATAATCATGATATTGTCATAGCTCGGGCTTCCTGACTTCATAGATTTCCAAAAGCTATTTGATCACCAGTTGGGAGTCACCAAAGACATGTAATTATTGTTGTTTTATGTCAACTGCCATCTCAAGTCCAAGTATTAAAGCTTGATATTCAACAACATTATTAAAGCAATGATTTGTTATGGTAAAAGATTATGGGATAACCTCCTTTTATGGAGTGATGAACACCACACCAGCACCAGCTCCATCTTGATGTGCGGCACCATCAAAGTACATCTTCCATGGGGGTCTAGCTTTAATAACCATTGAATATTCATCAAAAAGTTCATCGCTCAATTCCCAATCATTAGGTATCAGATGGTCTGCCAAGAAGTGAGCCAGTACTTGTCCTTTTACAGCCTTTTGGGGAATGTACATAATCTCAAACTACTGAAATTGAAGGTACCATATTGTAAGTCAATCACTAAGAACTGGTTTGAAAATTACAAACTTGATGAGATTTTCCCTAGACACAAGATGAACAATATGAGCTTGAAATTAGTGTTTCAACTTTTGAATTGAGAAGGCCAATGCCAATCATAACTTTTCAATTGGAGAATACTTTAGATCATTCGGCGTCATCATTTTGGTCAAATAGTAATGAGAGTTTTCTTTGCCTTCACTATTTTCTTGAGCCAGTAGTGCTCCAACTGACCTCTTCTTTGCCGTGATATAGAGTATCAATGGTTTCCCTGGTATGAGTGCCACAAGAACTGGTGGCTTTATTAAGTATAATTTGATACTCTCGAAGGCATTACTACAAGCTTGGTCCCATTAGAAGGGAGTGTCCTTATTCATGAGACAACTAAATGGTTGACATTTTATGGCCAGGTTTGAGATGAACCTCCTTAAATATGCAAGCCTTCCTTGAAGGTTTTTTAACTCATGAATATTTTGAGGCTCGGGCATCTTCAAAATTGCATCGACCTTGGCTTGATCAATTTTAATTCCTCAGTGTCGCACAATGAAGCCAAGAAACTTTCCAGAAGTAACTCTAAAGGCATACTTCAACGGATCCATCCTAATTTTATATTTTTGAAGTAACTCGATTACCATTCTTAGGTCTTTTAAGTGGTCGTCTCTCTTTCTTGACTTTACCACTAGATCATCCATGTAGCATTCAATATTTTTATGGAGCAGGACATAAAAGATGTTATGCGTAGCCCTTTGATAAGTGGCGCCAACGTTCTTTAAACCAAAAGGCTTCACCTTGTAGCAAGAAATACCTTTGGGCGTACAAAATAAAGTGAGTTTTTTATCATTTCGTGCTATACAAATTTGATTGTAGCCAAATGAAACACCAATGAAGGACATTGCCTCATAACCAGTGGTGGTATCCATTATCAATTCTGGTATGGGAATTAGAAATTCATCCATAGGAAAGGCGTTGTTGAGATCCCAAAAGTCAACACAAACTCTCATTTGGCCATTTTTCTTCCGTTCTGGAACAATACTTTAAATCCACATGAGATATTTGACTTCACGAATAAAGCCAGCTTCAATAAGTTTGTTAACTTTATTTTCGATCAATGGAACCAATTCTGGCCTAAAATACCTTTGGGCTTGCTTAACAGGACGACCACCATTCTTGATCACTAACTAATGGACTTCTACTTTTGGATCTAAGCTAGGCATTTCCTTATATCTCTAAGCGAAGACATCCATATACTCTTTGAGTATATCCATATACGCGATTTCTTTCTCCATCTCTAGAAAAGTACTCAGGTAAGTTGGTCTTGGGTCTTCATCAGTTCTAAGATTAACTTTTTTCAAGGGATCTATTATGTCCTTTACTCCTTCTTTAAGTTCCAGCGGAGCATCTCTAACATCTTCTTTCTCCGAAGGATCATTATCGTTGACGGATATATGATAACACCAGAAAACATTTTCTATCTCTTCATCAACCTTCATTTGAGACAAGACATCTTTCTCATTCTGGGTTGTAACATGATATGCTGAGCCAACACTCTCTTTATCTTTCTTACGTTTCTTGGTATAAACCATAGTATGAGCCTTTGCTTTTAGCACCTTGTTGCATGAAACCACCAGTTCCTTCTGCCGCCTTATTCTAGAAGGAATCAAACTTTAGAAATACTTCTGGATTTTAGCAAGGTATGTATTTTTGTACTTTGATGACTTCTCCAATGCTTGTTACTTCTCTTTTTATTTAGAGGACCTAGCCTCTCAAACACAGAAGTTCTTACGGTTGATTCTCTAAGTTGGTCAAAGATAAAGGCCTTTTGTTGGATGCGGTAGACTTCTCTTCTACAGTGATATAGTTACTAACCGCCCTTCTTATGGAGATACGAATTGGAGGCGGTTGTGTGTATTCTAGGCTTTCACGTGCCTGCCTTATTGTACCTTTCGATTGAAGTTTACCTAACCTTGATTTCTCATTGGGATTATATCTAGCCTTTACAAATAACTTGTATGCATTTGGATCGAAGCCCTTATTTTATGCTTCATAGGGAGTGTCATATCTTATGGCGGATTTTAAGCCACAGACTCTTCAAGTAGTTTTGAGGATGGATTTATTGCAACAATTTTCTTGATAGGTAAAGTTAGCCCCTTTAGCACAATATCTTGGGAATTCGATAGGTGATCTTTCTCTTTCTTTACCTTTTCTATGTAGCAAAGAACAGGAGTTGCCTTCTTTTTCGTAGGAACGACACTTTCTTTATTTGCAGTTGAGAGAAGCTTCTTTGTGGAAACTTTTTTTATAGTCACTGCGACCTTCTTAGATGCAAGATTGTCACACTTGGTCTTGGTGACATATTCAACCCTTTTCTCATCCACAACATGATTCTTTAAGTAGTATTTTGCATCATCAAAATGTGACTCAACTTTAGTGAATGGCTTATCATCGGTCACTATCTTTCTTTCTACTCTTCCTTTGAGGTACTTCAAGCATTGATATTAAGAGGATTAGATAATTTCTTGCTCGTGCACCAAAGGTCTACCAAGTAATATATTGTATGAAGCTTTAGCATCGATCACATACATCAATGCATTTGATTGAAAATCATCCATACGAATCCCCAACTTGATAGATCCCATGGCCCTCTATCCCTCTTCGTTGAAGACTTGGATCATTATACAACTTTTGTCCAGTTCATTAGTAGTGATATAAAGTTTTTTCATCGTGCAGATAGAAAGGACGTTGACTCTAGATCCCTCATATTTCAAGATAAAATTGATCTTTTTTCCTAGAATTTGACCCACCATGTATAAGGTATGCTTATGTAGGGCCTCACCAAGAAGAAGATCGTTATTTGTGAATGTAAATCACATACATGTGCCTCCTGGCAAGAGGTTCAGCAAGTGGTTCACAGGATGAAGGAACTTCTATGGGTATATTTTCACCCTTTGCTCCTCTTTGTCAGTATTAAAACAAGATTCCTCAAGGTTGATTTAGATAGTCTTTACACAAAACCAACTTGGTAAAAATTCCTTAAAGACACTAGATGTCGAGGCTTTTGGTGGTGAAGCTACATCACCCTCGTCTTCTTTAGAAGTTCAACCAACTTTTTTTTCTTTGGTTTCTTCTCCATTCTCCTTCTGGTTGGCTGCTTGGATGAATCCTTTTACAAACTTATCTTTTTGTGTCTACTCCTACTCACCAGAGTCCAACCTTTATCATCACCTTCATCAGTTGAAGACATGTCAGACTCTAATATCTTCTTATTATACTCTTAGACACATATTTGGACTAGGTTGAGTGAGCCAAAAATGATAGAGATTTTATAAGAATTGGCTATCTCATCATCGAAGAAGATCTTCTTTTCTTTTGCCAGTTGTATGACTTTATATTTAAACACAAAGCACTTTTCCAAAATATGACTTACGAGCCTATGATATTTGTAGTAATTAGGGTCATTAGTCCCATCCAGCTTCGTTGGGATGCTCTCTGGGAGTTCAATGAGCTTATGTTCAAGGAGTTTAAAAATTTCATCAACATCAGAATCAAGGAAGAGATATTCCTTTTCTTGCATCTCCTTTAAAGTTTTCTAATTCAGACATGCTCTAGAAGTCGTCTTTACACTTTGTTTCTTGCTCATCTTTATGGTGAACTTCACAAGAGACACATCAATTTCATGGACACCTTGTTGTTATTTCTGGGGACAAACTTACCCCATCTTCTGGGTTTCTGCTTATCTTTTCGTCTTTGAGGGTTATGGATAGGCGTTAATCCCTTTCCAATAAAATATATGCTCAACTCCATATCTTAACCACGGGTCGATATCTCTTCAAAGGATTTAGGCTTAATGTCTTGCAAGATATAGAGAAGCTCCAAGTGCATTCCTTGGATGCATATCTCTATTGCAGAAGCTTCGTTGAGCCTATCTTTGCAGTTTAGGCTAGCATTTCTCCATCGATTGATGAAGTCAATGACTGGTTCATCCTTTATTTGTCGAGTATTTGTGATCTCCACCATGCTCACTATACGCCTTGTGCTATAAAAGTTATTTAGGAAATCGTGCTTTAATTGCTCTTAGCTATCGATTAAATTAACCTCAAGGTCCATATACTAATCAAAGGTGTTTTCCTTTAGGGAACGAACAAACTGTTTGACAAGATAGTCACCATAAGTTCCAACATTGTTACATGTCTCAACAAAGTGTGTGACATACTGTTTTGAGTTCCCTTTGCCCTCAAATAGTTAAAATTTTGTGGGTTGATAACCGGCAGATATTTTGAGGCTATCTATTCTCCCAGTGTAGGTCTTGGCATACGCAAGGGAAGATTTGGTGACAACATTATACTTGTATTTGAGGGTCCCTTCAATGAATTCCCTCAATTGCCCAATCGGGATCATTCCTTTAGAAGAAACTTGCACCTCTTTAGTCGGTGGTGTTTGTTTCACAGGATTTTCTATCTTTTGAACCTCTAGATATTTTCCAGGTGCATGTCTAGAATCTTTGTCTATCAAACCTTCCATCCCATCTACTATATTATCAATTTGAGCATCTTGATTCTGAACATATTTGTTTAGGCCCTCAATTGCCTTTGTCAGATTAGCAAGCTGCTCCTCCATAGATGAGGCACCAGTCACCATCGCTTGCATAATCATTGGAGATATTGGAGAGTAGCATGAATTATCACACAAATTGATCTTTGAAATGCTCAACTTATGCGGTGTAGCCAGAGATGATGAGTTGCATGAACAACCATCGCTCTTTGCGCTAGAATATTTTGAATCGAAATGCTCAAGTAGAGCTAGAGTCTTCTTAAGCAATTCTGCCACATTGCTTCCTCCTTCCGAAGCATTTGCATTGGACTTCTTTCCTTTTGGGGTTGAAGATCCAAAAATTAGAGTTGGTTCGAAAGACACTGGATGTGTTTGTTGTCCTAGGAAGCCTGTCTTGATCCTTGTGACATCTCATAAGATTCCAAAAGTAACACCAAGGATGCGTTCCACTTCAGCAGAGAACTTTGAATCAGTATCCTTGGAAGCAATTGATCAAGATTTGACCTTCTTGAAAGTCATTTTAGTGTTATTGAACTTTGTAGTTGGAGAAGTTGAGATGAGAGATAGAGATTGTCCCATCGGGCATGCCAAAATTTATTGGACAATAAGAGTCTCTAGGATAAAAAATAAATAATCAAGAAAAGAAAAATACTACAGTAATTAATTTATTGATTTTAATGTGCGAGTGTTACAATATCTATGAATTCTCTTATTCACCTTTTCAAATATAAATTCAAGGGTTTGAAGCCTGATCTTGAATTTGAACTTGAATTGATGGACTTGAGGGACTTGATCTTGACTTGTGCTTGAATTCAAAGGATTTTGAGCTTTTCTTGAATATTGCGCTCTTGATCTTGAATCTTGATGAACTTGATTTGAATGCTTAAGCTTCGTAGAAAAATTGTGCCCTTGGATAAACGAGCTTTCTCTTGCTATTTGTTAGAGTTCTGGGATCTTTTTTTCTGAATTATGAGACCTTTATTTATAGTTGTGGAACAAAAAGAGTCATGATGAGAATGAACTTCCTTTGACCAATCAAATTTAAGTGACGTGGATCCTTTTATGGGCTTTGATTTTATTAGGCCTGCTGCATCATTTTGACATGTGGCATAGTCCTATTGTCTCCTTCACTTGACTTGCTATGCCACGTTATTTAAAACGTGGCGCTTATTTGGGCCTCTAGAATATGACAATATTTTGGGATTAACAAAGTGGGCTCCTCATTTGTGGCCCAAATCAATGGGCTAGCCCAATAAAAATTAGACGTTAATTAAAACCCTGCATGTTTGTACTTAAATACTAAATTCAATTATATTAATCCACAATATTTAATTGGTACTAATATATTTTGAATTTAATCTGAATTTCATACGGATTTAAATTTAATAAAATTTTATTGCTTAAAAAGGCATGTCATAAATATTTATTTTAATTTTTTCATTATATATTATTAATTTTCTAATACATAAATAACTTATATAATTTATTAGGGATGATATATTAAAATTCGATTGAAGCAGATATGTCATAAATATGTATTTTATTTTTTTAATTAAATAATATTATTTTTTTTAATCAGTAAATGACTTATAATAATTAATTATTTAATACTTAAATGACTTATAATAACTATCTAGAAGTGATATAATAAAATTATTATAAAAGTTACATGTGAATTTTTTAATAAGTGGACCCCCTATAAGTCGCCAAGTTAATTTAAAACATCAACGGCTAACTAATTAGAAACAATTTAATAAAATTTATGGCTTAAGGAGAAATCTTGCAAGGAAGTTATTCAGCAGAATTGGAAAGATGAAGCTTATGGCAATCCATTCATGGTCTTTCATCATAAACTCAAGAGAACCAAAACTGCATTGACTATATGGAGTAAGCGACCTTTTGGGAATATTTTCCAATAGATAGCTACTTTGGAGGAAGTTATCAAGATTAAGGAGAAATAGTTTGAAGATAATCCATCTGGAGAGAATAGAGCTTCTTTATTCAAGATTCAGGTAGAATTAACAATGTAATTGAAAAGAGAAGAAGAATACTGGAAGCAAAAAGCTGGTTTCCAGTGGTTCAAAGAGGGTGAGAAGAATACTAAATTCTTTCATGCCATTGTGAAGGGTAGAAGATCAAGACTAAACATCACCAAAATACATAATAAGGAAGGGGAATGGCTAGATAACAAGGAAGAAATTGTTGAAGCTGCAGTAATGTTTTACCAGAATCAGTTTCATAAACAGGAAGATTGTCATAATTTTGACCTGTTGGATTCTTTACCTACTGTTGTTATAGAGGAGATGAATAATGATATAATAAAGGTTCTAACAAAAGAGAAAGTTAAATTTGTTGTGATAGGGTTAAATAGAGACAGTGTTGGAGGTCCTGATGGTATGACAGGTGCTTTTTATCAGGATGCATTTGAAATAATAACAGATGATCTTCATAGAATGGTGATAGACTTTTTTAGTAGGTATTAATTGCCAAGGTTCATTACACATACTAATGTAGTGCTGCTGCCAAAAAAGTTGAATGTTACCACCTTTTCTGATTTAAGACCTATATCACTTAGTAATTTTGTGAATAAGATCTTTTCAAGAAATATTCATAAAAGACTTAAGTGTATTTTGCCTGAAATAGTATCAGAGGAGCAAGATGGATTTGTTCATGGAAGAAGCATAGCTGAAAAATATTCTGGTTGTGCAGGAAATAGTTGTTAAGATCAGGAAAAGAGGGAAACCACTAAATATGATTATGAAACTGGATATGATAAAGGCTTATGATAGAGTGGAATGGATTTTTTTCACAAAGTTACTCAGGAGGATAGGTTTTTGTGAACAACTAATTGATATAGTGTTCAGACTATTGGAAAATAATTGGTATTCACTGTTAATTAATGGACAGGCCAAAGGTTTCTTTAAATCTTCTAGGGGATTGAAGTAAGGGGATCCTTTATCTCCTACTTTCTTTATTATAGCAGCAGAGGTATTTCCAAGAGGCCTGAAGGAATTATTAAAATAGATGAATTTCTAGTTGTTTGGAATGCCTAAAGGAAGCCCTAAGTTAAATCATCTTGCTTTTGCAAATGATATGATCATTATGTGCAAAGAAGAATTAGGGACATTAAAGCTAGTGACAAATACTTTGGAGGAATATGAGAAGGTATCAGGTTAAAGAATTAACAATTATAAGAGTGCTTTGTATTTGCATGAAAAAGCATCCAATGGAGCAGTTGTCTTGCCAGAAGTGATTACATGCACACTAAGGAAGGAGTTTCCTTTTAATCATCTTGGTTGTCCAGTTTTTTACAAGAGAATGAAGAAGCTTTATTATTAGCAGATTATGAATATAATTAGTACTAAGCTACAAATATGGAAAGAAAAATTATTATCTTTTGGTGGAAGGGTTGTATTAATCAAACATGTGCTACAAAGTGTTCCTATCCATTGCTTGTCAGTTATGAATTCTCCAAAGAATGTGATTAATGCTATTCAACAATGTTTTGCTAAATTTTTTTGCAGTAGTAGTGCAAAAGGAAAAGGCAAACATTGGGTTGCATAGTCCAAAATGTGTTTACCAGAACTAGAAGAAGGCATTGGCTTTAGGAGTCTTCATGATATATCAATAACATTATTATATAAACTCTGGTGGAACTTTAGAACAAAGAGATCTATACGAAGAGATTATATGATGAATAAATATTGCAGTAAAGTACATCCTAAAGAAGCTATGTGGAAATCAGGATGTGGTTCACAAGTTTGGAAAAAGATATTGATTGCAAGGGACTTGGTTGATCACTTCATTTTGTGGAAAATAAAGGAAGGGCATTCCCAAGTGTGGTTTGAAAATTGGACAGGGTTAGGAGATTTATAATCCATTGTAGAGGATAGCAGAGAATGGGATGATAGTATTCAGAAAGTTAGTGATTTGATTAAGGAAATTCAACTGTCAGAGGAGATAGTGGACTATATACTTCACATGGTAAATAGTCCACAAAATGATTTAATGCAGGATAAGGCAGTTTGGACCTTAAATACAAAGAAAGTTTTAGTGTCAAATCTGCATGGCACTATATTCGACAGAGGGAGAAATCTAATGAGTTATACAAGAAAGTGTGGATAAAAGGTTTACCTTTCAAGTTTAGCTTTTTCATGTGGAGAGTGTGGAAGGGGGAAGATTTTTGTTGATGCTACTTTTCAAATATGGGGAGTGGAAGGTCCTTCTATGTGTTGGTGTTGTCAAAATCCAACACAATAGACTGTGACTCATGTACTATTGGGATCCGATTTTGCTAATAGGACTTGGTCCTACTTCTCTTCTTTTGCAGGTATTAGCATTCAGGGACTGACTCTGCGAAATGTTATATATTTATGGTGAAATATTGATGTAAATCCAAGAGAGAAAGCTTATTTCAGAGCAATTCCAGGCATGATAATTTGGGAATTATAGAAAAAGAGGAATTCACTGAAGCATGAAGGAAAATGAGTTACAGTTCACAAGATGATCATCAATGTTACAAGACATCTTAAGATGCTACTTAAAGAGAGAAATCCAGCTTCAAATTTTAGAGGGGATTGGCCTGTTATTATTCAGCAATTCAGACAACTAAAACCTACAATCAAGGTTATAGATGTCATGTGGGAATTTCCAAAGTTAGGCTGGGTTAAATACAATACAAATGGAGTGTCAAGAGGAAATCCAGGGAGAAGTTCTTGGGCATTTTGCATAAGAGATGAAAAAGGTGATCTAGTGTATGCAGCAGGAGAGGCATTTGAAGAGGTCACTAGTTTAGAAGCAGAAGAAATTGCTCTTTGGAATGCAACAAAAACATTGCAGTAATTCAAGACACAACAAAGTTATAATACAGACTGATTCACTTATACTAAAGCAGATTCTCCACAAGGAGTGAAAAATACCATGGAAGATTGAGGATATAATAATTAACACGTGGAAAATGATTGAAAGCAACCAAGTAAAAATAGTTCATACATTCAGAGAGGAGAACCATCTAGGAAATTATCTAGCCAACATAGAAGTAGTGTGCAATCAGTTTGAATATACAACATTTCAGCAATTCCCTAACAGTGCTAGATAGATTTTGAGCAGTGATATGTATCAGTCATCTTATCTCAAGATAGCAGCTAAGCATCAAACAATAGACTGGACAGGCTAATACACTTGCTTTTATACAAGATGATCAACAAACCCCAAAAAAGAATCTACTTAGCCTAGGTCATCAGCCATCAAAAAGGACTCTCAGTAAATCAGGGGTCATTGGTCAACTCTTCAATTCATGCATCTTAGGTTTTTGGCATCATCAAAGATCCAATGGGTCTGAGCTTTCGTTAATCTTCCTCCTTTCAAGAACTAATTCAATAGGAAGGTTAGTTTTCATGAGGGAGACTAAAGTTAGTAATGACAATCTGGTAAGCTTACCTGCAATGATTACCAGGCCTAAGAAGATTAGACCCTCTTTTTATGCACTAAAAAGCTTGTCATACACCCTAGTACTGGAGATCTCAGTTGGTATTGAAAGAAGAAAGGGAGTTAAGCAACAAAGATCAACCTCAGATGATTAAATGAAAAAGGAAACTTACTTTTGAAACTGAAGATGTATACACCATAACTATACAAGGGAACAGTATTCACCACACAAAGAAGCAGAAGTTGGAGCTAAAGATTGAAAAACAAATCCATGGAAACTCTACACTAAGAGCAGAAGAGGCGGAGGGTACTAATGAGCTTCTTAGCTCAGTTAGGAAACCCTACTTACTTATATATATATGTATTTTTTGGGCTGGGTTTCTAAAATCCAGTCCATATTTATTTTCTTTGCTACTTAGGTTGTATTTTTAATGGGTTAGCCCATTCTTGTTTTTTAGCTTTTGATTATTAATAAAATACAAATTAAACCAAAAAAAGATATAATAAAATTACTATAAAAAGTACCTGTAGAAAAATTTCTAAGTGGACTACATATAAGTCATCAAATTAATTTAAAACATCGCGAGTTAACTTAAAATTTTGTGTCTATTTCCCCTTTTTTAATGAAATATTATCAATTTTTTAATGCTTATATGATCGATAATAATTAATTAGGGGTGATATAATAAAATCATGATTGAAGCAATTGAAACAGACATTCCATAAATATTTATTATATTTTTAATTAAATATTATTAATTTGTAATACGTAAATAACTTATAGTAATTAATTTGGAATGATATAGTAAAATCACGATTGATGTAGATGAAGCATTATTAATATCAATTTACTTTTTTTGAATTATGTATTATTAATTTTCTAATATGTAAAGAACTTATAATAATTAATTAAGAATGATATAGTAAAATCATGGTTAAAACAGCTGAAGCAGACACGTCATAAATATCTACTTTACTTTTTTAATTAAATATTATTAATTTTATAATATGAAAATGACTTAGAATAATCAATTAAGGATGATATAGTAAAATCATCGTTGAAGCTAATGAAGCAGGCATGTCATCCATAAGCTGCGTGCTTCAGCAGCTTATCCTCACTTAAAATGTTATTAATTTTTTAATACGTAAATAATTTATAAGAATTAATTAGGAATGATAAAGTAAAATCACTATTGAAGTAGTTGAAACAAGCATGTCATAAAAATCTATTTACTTTTTTTAATTATGTATTATTGATTTTCTAATACATAACTTATAAGAATTAATTAAGAATGATATACTAAAATCACGATTGAAACAGCTGAAGCAGATACGTCATAAATATCTACTTTACTTTTTAAATTAAATAATTAGAAATAAACTAGTAAAATCATGGTTGAAGTAGCTGAACCAAGTATGTCATAAATATCTTTTTACTTTTTTTTAATTATGTATCATTATTTTTCTAATATGTAAATAACTTATAATAATTAATTAAGAATGATATTGTAAAATCATGGTTGAAACATCTGAAGCAGACATATCATAAATATCTACTTTACTATTAGAATTAAATATTATGAATTTTCAAATACCAAATTAACTTATAATAAATAATTAAGAATGATATTGTAAAATCACTGTTGAAGCTGCTGAAGCAGGCATGGCGTCCACAAGCTCCTTGTTCAGCAACTTATCCTCACTTATATATCATTAGTAGAAATTAAGAATGATATAGTAAAATCACGGTTGAAACAACTGATGCAGACATGTCATAAATATCTACTTTACATTTTAAATTAAATAATTAAGAATGATATCGTAAAATTAGGATTGAAGTAGCTGAAGCAAGAATGTCCTAAATATCTATTTACTTATTTAAAATTATGTATTATTATTTTTCTAATACATAAATAACTTATAATAATTAATTAAGAATGAAATAGTAATATCACATTTGAAACAACCATAACGACACGTCATAAATATTTACTTTACTTTTTAAATTAAATATTATTAATTTTTTAATACAAAAATGACTTATAATAATTAATTAAAGATTATATAGTAAAATCACTGTTGAAGCTGCTGAAGCAGGCATGTCATCCATAAGCTGCCTGCTTCAGCAGCTTATCCTCACTTATATATTAGTCGTAGATATCTTACTAATATACATAAGTTTCTTGGAAAGTGATAACACCCAAACTACAACTCTCGTAAGAGTGTAAGCGGTCGCTGTCAATTATAGAACCCAACTGGGTTGGGTGTCGAATCCCACAGGGAATACATGGTCATTAAGTGTTGCAACTATTAGTAGACTGTTGGTCGAAAATTCTACGGAAAAGGGGGGATTTGATTATGCGTGAACTAATGATTACAAGGTAAAACCGGAATGCTTGGTTTAGTAAGATCTAATCACAGAGATTTGTAAGTTAGGGTTATGTCCACCTTATGAGTTCTACGTATCTATTAACTAAGAGTAAAGTGGAATTTAGACATGCATGAACTTATAGAGATTCGTATTCTAATGGTAAATCCTAGTGTTTCTCAACCATCAAGGATTATTTCACTTTAACTCTCTCGACCTTAAAGTGTATAACTAATGGTACAAACTCTCCAAGAGGTTAATCCAGTTATGGCACTAACGTGTAAATAGGGGTTGGTAGCCCTATTTCCTTGTCACACTCTTTTTTCCAAACATGTAACTTTTCTCTCAAACAAGTTACTACTATAATGGCGTGTTGTCTATGTTTCCAACAATGAGAATTAAATTAAAACGAAGAGAGTAATGATATAATTAGCATACATATCAAGAATTCACAAACTCATAGTAATAAATAGTATATCACAAGGCTTCCATAACCCTAACAGAGAAGTTTAGCTACTCATAAGTGTAAAGGAAAGCAACGAAGACATCATCATCATACCAAAACAATAACAATCTAATGATGGGTATGTATTGGCGTCACTATGAGAATGACGTGATTTCCTCTCTAGCCGTTCTTGTAGCGTTTTCTCTGTCTAAAGTAACAGAATCTGTAAACTAAATAATACTAAAAGTGTAGAATGAATTATGAAAAGCAATGCTGAAAAATTCAGCAAATAAGGTTTTTATAACATCCTTGTCCTAGTCCTACTAGGTTACTTCTGCACCCCTAAGTATTAAGAAATACTGATTTTTGCCCGGGACAGATTCTCCATGCATCACATTCAGTCCACAAGCTTCCAAAAGTTTCCTTCCTTCTTACGTGAAGTTTTCCTTTGCTGCCCAAAGGTCCACAAAGTGCTGAAATGTTCATCATTAATACCTGAAAACATGCTAATCACATAGGTTAACTCACTTACAGGAAAATGGACTAAAAGTGCAGGAATTGTATATTTTATCCTCAAAACTTAACTATAACATGGGTAAATTATGGTTTTTAGGCGTGTAAATAAGCCCAACATCAACACCCCACACTTAAAGCTTTGTTTGTCCTCGAACAAAATATTACGTCCATGCAAACATCTAACTAGGATTTCATAGCAGTAACACAAAATATTCATCAAGACAGGCACGACAATTATTAACAAAGAGCAGTTCTTTTGATCACTACTAGAAACACTTCAACCTCCAACATAGACTCTTGATAATGGCTAATTCGTATCCACAAGTTAAGGCACAACGAATCATATAACACTACCCAAAACCCATCAACCATGTGTGTCACTTATAAGACATTACCCATAATCACTCACAATTTTTGCATCTTTCTAAACATGGGTATAAGATTCTCCTTGCTTTCACTCTCAAAAAGAATTCATATGTTGCAACTGATGACCATAGGCTTGCGTTTAGTGTAATGCTCCACTAATATCAGAATGGTAAGCTTAGGATCAAATAGGTCTTTACAGGTTGTAATGTAGGCTAAGGGACGGGTAGGACTATTTTAGCCAGAAATAGTGACTATGTTCCCTAAGCGCTTTAATACACTACGTTATGTCATTAATACTCTCTTTTAAACAACCCCTCTACTTTTTTTTCATCTACCACCCCTTTTCACCTATTTTGTTATTTAATTATAAACACAACTATCTTTTTATTTTCTATTTCTGTGTTTTTTTTTTCTTTTTTTTCTTATAAAACTCCTCTATGATAGCCACTCTAATCCACAACAATTTCAAGTACCAATACATTCTGAGGTATCACTCTCACCCAATTTCCTCTTATTTTGTCACATGACTTTACACTTTAAAGCGCTAAGGAATTTGGATCAAATTATGATATTGAAAAAAATGGATTCGGCTACATATGATGCTGTCAAAGAAAATGGCTAAAAGATCAAAGGGGTTTAACTAGGATAATGTACACGGGTAGGTAAAAAGAAGGTAGACAATTACAGGCTGTCAAAGAAATGCCTAAATCATCTCCTAAACTCACACTCTTTGTTTCACTTTACACACACACACCAGGCAAGTTCTAGCATGAGTCACAACACAGAATATACTACAACCTCACACACACAAGGCACATGGTCAACTTTATTGGGAGCAGTATAGACTCTTGACCCAACAGATGAATGAATTAAACCACACAAATATCACACAGTGAGTCACACTTAGAGCCTAAATGTCTCAATAGTAATGATTTTTATCACAAACTTTTGTCATAGTACCATGCCACCTATCAGAACAATTTCATACAAAATCTAAAAAAAAAATCTAAAAATCTAAAAATTTAACTACAAACGAGAATAAATATAGGCTAAGAAGTACACTGCAGCATACAAATACCCTCACCCTCACCCCACACTTAGACGGGACACACTGCCTTCAGTGGAAATAATGAAGGAAAGCCTGATTAGTCGGACTCCTTTTCTATGTCTGGGGTCATACCCCCTGCGTCGGAATCATCATCAGAGTCGTCATTACCAGACTTGTCCTTCACATCGTCATTCAAGGTATTTGCAGAGAGGAGGACTCAACTTTCTCTTTTCTCGCCCTTTTCTGACCTTTCTTGCCCTTTCTGTGAGGTGGACACTTTTTATTTTCCTTGTCGTCCTTTTGGTGCCATTCTACCTGAGATTAAAATAGAGTCATGTTATCTTTATCTTAGTAGAGTGAATCGACAAACAAATAGTAGTGGCACCACCCCACACTTAATTTGATGGCACAAACTACTTAAGTGAATGATGTCGATTACTCAGACTTCATCGACATACATTTAGGCGATCTGTTCCAACAATATGTTCAGCATAGTCATACTTTCATGTCATCTTAACAATCCTTTCTAACTCTATTTCATGTAATCTTGACTATACTTTCATGTTTGGATGAATGCACCTTTTGAACAAGACTACCACATAAGGATCATACCACAAATAGAAACACGTTATTGCATAGGCATAATCACACCATCTTATGCTTGTGGTCAATCATGATCGGTATCTCGATGAACGAGTCATTCAAACATTCAAGCTTTCAACTTAAAAGATTATCTATTAACTTCACAATTTCGACTACATAAAACTATGACAGTGTATAACAATCAAATACAAGTTGGAACCAAGTCAACAACACCCATACGTATTCTTTCACTCAACTAGATGTATCATACAAATCAACACATTCTAATCACCAACACCACTTTAAGATCTAAAATACCATTATAAGCATAAGATTGTAACAACTTTGGAATATAAACAAAGTACTTAGTTAGTGTTGGACTCGGAAGATGATCTTCCAAGGTTAGATGAGTAAAAAGAAAAGTTTTGAGAGATTTGGGAAGGTTAGACGGCGCCTAATGCTTTGCCTCTGCTTAGAATAGGTGGCGCCTTTAGAGAAGCCTAGTTGAACATAGGCGGCGCCTATGCTATGGCCTAGTTGGGCATAGGCGGTACCTATGCTATGGCATTGTAGATTCAGAGAACAAAGGCAATGGCATAGGAGGTGCCTTTAGATTTGCCTAGTTGAGCATAGGCGGTGCCTATTCTATAGCATTGTCGATTCAGAGAGCAAAGGCAACAGCATAGGCCTTGCCTTGTCCGTTGCCTAGATTTACATAGGCTTTGCCTTGTCCATTGCCTAGATTTGTATAGGCAATGCCTAACCGAAAGCCTTTTGCTCCTTCATTACTCACTTACCACCATTAACATCGTTCACTTTTAAATCAAAATTTTAGACCGATCTTCACCTTTATACGTCTTCCACCTACACTTACTTAAAAACAACAAAAACAATTAGAAAGATGGGTTGCCTCCCACCGAGCGCCTTAGTTTTGGTCGTGGCTCGACTCTTCTTTTTGGATTTTTATTTAACAAAAACAAAATCCTAGGAAAACAAAACGATTAAAAATAATGGGTTACCTCCCATGTAGCGCTTGATTTCTTGTCACGGCACGACATAGCTATCTCGATTACTTATACTTTATCGAGATAGATGGTGCATTGTTTTTTGAATAGATTCAGACGACGCTGATGCTTACTTGTGGGCATGCAATCTTCTTCGAGATGAATCTTGTGCATACATATCTCAGGAGGGATACCAATTATATCATTAAAGGTCCAACCAATAGCCTTCTTGTACCTCTTCAGAGAAGAGATGAGAGCCTCTACATGTTGTTTACCTAAATCAGCCGCAACAATAACTGGAAGTGTATCACCACTTCCGAAAAATGCATACTTCAGGTGATTGGGGAGCTCTTTCAATTTTTACACTGGTGGCTCTTCAATGGACGGTTTTGCTGGTGGTGCAGGTCGATTCTTAATTTCAAGGTCCAGCTTCTTAGGAGCATGAGAATAGGACCTTATTCCTGTTAGAGCACAAACGGTTTCTTCAAAATCTTCAACATCCTCACGCTTAAAATTCGTAAGCACAGCATCCAATGGATCAACAATAGGCTGCTTCTCTAACGATAGTTCCTTCGCATCCTCATGATAAACATCAGCTATAGAAAACACATACATATCATTTGGTTGCTTCATTAATTTGCATACATCAAAATAGACCACTTCGTCATTCAACCAAAATAAAAGCTCATTACCTCTTAAATCAATAAGCACACTTCCAGTTGCGAGGAAAGGGCGTCCTAAGATGATGGGAACGTCAGAATCCACCTTGCAATCCAGAATAACAAAGTTTGTAGGAAAAATTAAGGTGGAAACCTGCACCAACACATCATATGAGATACCAACAAGCCATTTTATCGACCTATCTACCATCACGAGCCGCATATTGGTTGGTGTAGGATCACCCAACCCCAACTTTCTGTAAATAGATAGTGGCATCAAATTGATACTAACTCCTAAATCGCACAATGCCTTAGCAAAATTCAAAGATCTAACCGTTCAAGGAATAGTGAATGCACCAGGATCTACCTTCTTCTATACTAAAGATCTCGTGGCAATTGCACTGCAATGATGAACATCATCTGCCAGCTCATAACTTGCTGCCCACTTCTTTGTCAACAGGTCTTTCATGAATTTAGCATACCCAGGCATCTGTTCCAGTGCCTCCACCAAAGGAACATTAATAGTCAGCTGCTTCAACATGGTCATGAATTTACTGAACCTTGTATCATCAGCTTTCTTCTTCAGTCTCTGAGGAAAAGGTGGTAGTGGAAGAGGAATAGTTTTATCCACCACTTTTTTTTTATCTTGCTTCCGACTATCAATCTTTTCAGGCTGCAGACGTCTAGGGGTAACGTTATGAGCACTCACTTCAGCTTCTACGGCATCTTCAAACTCTGCTTCAACAACATTCTCTGCTATATCATCAACCACCTGCTTTCCTTTGGATGGATTTTTCAACACTTTACCACTCTGGGTAGTAATAGCCACACACAATCCATCATTCCTTATATTTTGCACAGTGTCGCTAGGTAAGGTGCCAGCCTTTCTCTAATTGAATGTTGATGATAATTGACTCAATTGTTGCTCTAGCTGTTTTATTATAGTAGAATGTGAGTCAACCAATTGATTTATTGATAACAAATCATTCTTTACCTCAGTTACGCCCATGTTGGTTGCCTACCCTCCTTTCAACAGCTTGTCCATCATATTTTCCATAGACGTCTTCCCAGAACCATACGCCATAACCTCACGATTTCCCAGAGAAATATATAAACCACTCCTATCAGTCTTATTCTTCCAACTCCCTAGATCACGGTCTTTGTATCCAGATTTCTCATAGTAGTTCCGACCTTGGTTTCCTTGGGCATTGCCTCGGAAACCCCCTGATTATTCAAGTAGTTAGATTCTTCCTCAGAATCGAATTCCTCTCTTCCTTGCGATTTAATGGTCTTGAGCTTTTCGATCATTCCTGATAATAAATGCTTGGTAAGAAGATCCATCTGCGTTTTCATATGAGCCATATCCTAGTCACGTTTCTTTTGTCTTCGCCTCTATTCTGCTGTCATTCCAATTGATACAGTAGAGCTCGCTACCTCAGAATCCCTGGTATGCCAAGCTCTACTCTGCTTCATCATACGATCCAGCATATCACCAGCCTCAATAAAAGTAAGGTCTATGAATGACCCACCTGCAGCATTATCAACCACGGTCTTAGTCACTGAGTTCAAAGCCCTGTATAATATCTCCATCAAGTGGATGTTGGTCATCTGATGATTTGGGCACCACATAATATTCTTCTTTAACCTCTCCCATATTTCGTGGAGAGCTTCAGTTGGAAGCTGTCAAAAATTGCTGATCTTATCTCGTAATTAGGCTTTCTTGGATGGCGGAAAGAATCATTCTAGGAAAGCGTCTTTCAGTTGCCTCCAATTAGTAATAGAATCAGGAGTTAGCTCGTTCAACCATAAAGTTGACTCCCCAGACAGAGACAACGGAAATAAGCGCAGCCGAATTGCATTCTGCCCAACTCCTAAATTGTTAAACGAATTGCATGTTGAGATAAAATTGATCAGATTCATATTTGGATCATCACCTGCAAGTCTACCAAATAACCCCTTGAGATACAATAGCTGAATCATAGTGCTAGTGATATTGAACTTTGCTTCGGGTGCCAAGGGCGAAGGAATAATAGCCTCAGTAGCACCAGCTCCATCCAGATCGTCATCATCATCATCAAAAGGACCCTGTACAGCTCGACGGTCAGGTCTCATTCTAGCTTGACGATCTCTCCTCTTCATAGGAGCTGGAACCTCATCTGCACGCCTTGGATTTAGTAACTCTTCATCACCCAGGTCCTCATCATCAGGATTTGTTTCTCGCCCTAGGTTATCAATATTCTGTTGATGCACTTGAGCAGCTGCCAATGCAACTAATCTAGCCTGCTCCTTTGTGCAGCCCTTCTTTCAATGTCACGTTCTGCATCCATTCTGCCAATAAGTTGAGGTTCAGGATTTATGGGTAATAATGGCTAACCAGAACTTCGAGTATTTGGCAGTCACTAAACAGAACCTGAATAAAACAAAAACAACAACTAAAAGTAAAATTCAAGAATTTTAGACCAAAGGGTCTAGTAACTATCACAAACTTAGTTGACAATCGTATTCCCCGGCAACGACTCCAAAATTTGATAACGCCCAAACTACAGCTCTTGTAAGAGTGTAAGAGATCGCTGTCAAATATAAAACCCAACTGGGTTGGGTGTCGAATCCCACATGGAATACTTGGTCACTAAGTGTTGCAACTATTAGTAGACTATTGGTCGAAAATTCTACGGAAAAGGGGGGATTTGATTATGCGTGAACTAATGATTACAAAGTAAAAACAGAATGCTTGGTTTAGTAAGATTTAATCACAGAGATTTGTAAGTTAAGGTTATGTCCACCTTATGAGTTCTACGTATCTATTAACTATGAGTAAAGCGGAATTTAGACATGCATGAACTTATAGAGATTCGTATTCTAATGGTAAATCCTAGTGTTTCACAACCATCAAGGATTATTTCACTTTTAACTCTCTCGAGCTTAAAGTGTATAACTAACGATACAAACTCTCCAAGAAGTTAATCCAGTTACGGCACTAACGTGTAAATAGGGGTTGGTAGCCCTATTTTCTTGTCACACTCTTTTTTCCAAACATGTAACTTTTCTCTCGAACAAGTTACTACTATAATGGCCTGTTTTCTATGTTTGCAACCATGATAATTAAATTAAAACAAAGAGAGTAATGATATAATTAGCATACATATCAAGAATTCACAAACTCATAGTAATAAATAGTATATCACAAGGCTTCCATAACCCTAACAGAGAAGTTTAGCTACTCATAAGTGTAAAGGAAAGCAACGAAGACATCATCATCATACCAAAACGATAACAATCTCACAATGGGTATGTATTGGCGTCACTATGAGAATGACGTGATTTTCTCTCTAGCCGTTCTTGTAGCGTTTTCTCTGTCTAAAGTTACAGAATCTGTAAACTGAATCATACTAAAAGTGTCAAATGAATTATGAAAAGCAATTCTGAAAAGCAATGCTGAAAAATTCAGCAAATAAGGTTTTTATAACATCCTTGTCCTAATCCTACTAGGTTACTGCTGCACCCCTAAGTATTAAGAAATACTGATTTTGCCCGGAAAAGATTCTCCATGCATCACATTCAGTCCACAAGCTTCCAAAAGCTGCCTTCCTTCTTACGTGAAGTTTTCCTTTGCTGCCCAAAGGTCCACAAAGTGCTGAAATCTTCATCATTAATACCTGAAAACATGTTAATCACATTGGTTAACTCACTTACAGGAAAATGGACTAAAAGTGCAAGAATTATATATTTTATCCTCAAAGCTTAGCTATAACATGGGTAAATTATGGTGTTTAGGCGTGTAAATACGCCCAACATCAGAAAGCAGCTTGAGCCATCGAGCAAGCTAGATTTGAAATATACAAATTCAAATGTATAAATATATACAAATTCAAAATGCACGTGAAACAAATACAATAAAATAAATATAAAATAAAAATACACTGATTAAAATATTCAAAGAAATTAATTTTATGACTAAATATAATTTATAAAAATTACCTATGAGTTATATACAAACACATGATTTTTGTATGCCTTTATGCAATATATAAAATGTGAACTAAAATATTTTATACAAATCAAAAACTGATTATCCAAATTATATATAATTATATATGATAGCGTGCGCACACACACACACACACACACACACACACATATATATATATATATAAATAAATTGACATTGTATGCATACTTGTGTCTAATTAACAAAAGAAAAAGACATATAGACATACATATATCTATTGTATATATATTAACACGAATATACATTTAGGTATATACATAATATCTTCAAGTCATTCACAACGTCATTGCTCTTGACTTTTTTTTCTTTTCCTTTAGTTTATACAAAATATCAAACAAATTATACAAACTGAGAGATACCGACTGTCTAATACAAGAACAAACATAGTTTATACTTAACGAACTTCAAAATATATATAATTTAGTTATATGCTAGAACTTGATAATTGTATACCTGTGTGTAATGTATAAAATGTGAACCAACATACTGTATACAAATTAATAACTGATTATACCACTTATATATATATATATATATATATATATATATATATATATCATATTATATGTGTATATGTATGAATATGTCAACACATGACAACTATCTAATCCAAACGTTTAATGTATAGAAATTCAAAAAAGAAATATAACCAAATAAATACAAAAATACAACCACACTGGTAGAAGTGTTCAAACAAATTCACTTTATGACCAAATATAATTTATAAAACATACCTTTGAGTTTTATACAAACACATGATAGTTGTATACCTTTATGTATAAAATATGAACCAACATATTTTATACAAATCAAAAACTGATTATACAACTTATATGTATATTTCTATGTGTGTATTTTATATACGTAACAATATTTATATACCAACACATGACAACTGTCTAATTGCATATGATGATCATTTGTATGCATATATACATTAAAAAATTGACATAGTATCCATACTTGTGGTAACTAACAAAAGAAAAATATATATAGACATATGTGTATATATTGTATATACATTCATACGAATATACATTCGGATATATACAAAGTTCCTTCGAGTTATTCACAACATCATTGCTCCCACCTTTAGAGTGAGAATCCGTGAATTTTTGTTTTTCCTTTAGTATATATAAAATACCAACAAAAAATTATACCAACTGAGATATACCTAATCTATTAAATGAACAGACATAGCTTATACAAATTAACTTCAAAAATATACAAGCTATTTATATACAAACACGTGATAGTTGTATACATATACGTAATGTAGAAAATATGAACCAACATATTTTATTAAACAAATAAATAATTATACAACTTATATGTCTATTTTATATGTGTATATATATGTTTATTCCAATACATAACAACTATCTAATTGTATATGGTGGTTATTTGTATACATTAAAAAATTACATGGCACACATACTTGTATGTAACTAACAGAAAAAGAAGATATGTATGTATGTATATGTATATATATATATATATACACACACACATATACATGTATTTATGTATATATGTAATGTATGTACAGAATTTTTTTTCACATGTATTAGAAGGAAAACTTTGAAGAAACGTTTTCTTATTTAATAATTTTTTGAAAAAATCACAAAAGATACTATTTAAGAGTCAATATAACAACAAACTTCAAATATAGCCAATTTATATCCTCTTAACTAACTTCTTAGTCTAAGTTTTAGTAATTAGATATTATAGATTTTAGTTAGTAATAAAATATATTTAGGATTTTAATACACCAATATTAACTAACAGACTTTATTACTATTTCATTTACATTTAAAGATTTAAAAAAAAAAAGAAAAGAAAAAGGAGAGTGACTCCCTTCTTTCTCTCCAACATTTCTTTCCAAATCTTTTGTTTCTTCCTTTTTCATATTAACTTTTATATCTTGCCTTTTAATTTTTGAAATACAAAAACTAAATAATTTCTTCATACAAATTCAGAATTCAAAACATAATTACAATATATTGATATAAAAAAATAGCTATGAATACAAATACAAATGTTGAATTAATATAAATGAAAATTAGCTTTGAATTTAACATTGAAATACTAATATAAATGCTTACAACTCATATCTTTCAGATAAATACGAATTGATACAAATTCAAAAGTATAAAATGGATGTAAATTCAAATTATGTGTATAAATATACAAATCCAAATGTATACAAATTCAAAATGTATGTGAAATAAATATAACAAATTAAATACAAAGCTACAAATGCACTGATAGAAATATACAAACAAAATCACTTTATGACTAAATACAATTTATACAAAATACATTTGAGTTAGATACAAACACGTGATAGTTTTATACCTATATGTAATGTATAAAATATGAACCAACATATTTAATACAAACCAAAATTTAATTATACAACTTATATGAATATTTTATATATATATATATACCAACACATGCCAACCGTTTAATTGAATATGAGAGGTACATTAAAAAATTGACATGATATGCATATTTGTGCCTAACTAACAAAAAAAAAGATATATTGACATACGTATATATATTGTATATATATTCATACGAATATACATTTGGGTATGTACAAAATATCTTCGATTCATTCACAAGGCCGTTGGTCCTCCTTTTGAAGTGAGAGTCCTTGAAATTTTTTTCCTTCTCCTTTAATTATACAAAATATCAATAACAAATTAAACAAACACAGATATACCTAATGTCTAATAGAAGAACAAACCTAGTTTACACTAACCAACTTCAAAAATATCATCACGACCCAACTCTCAGGTCATGATAGCACTTACCGTAACCTACCAGTAGGTAAGCCAGCCCATAGTTTGAAACGAGTAGTAATAGACTACTCAATAATATAAGAAAAAAATACAAAATATATGAAATAAAGATCAGTACATAGAAGAATCCTAAAACCTTGTCGTATCAACACAAGAGCTTCTAATATAAAAAGAGTACAAAAGAAAAATATCAAGAGAAATACAATGATACAACTTATATCCAAATATAACTTAGAGATTAGTCTAATACATAAGAGAGAGAGAGAGAGATAAGTGATTAGGAGCTCACTCTAAGTCTCTGAACCAGCACTGCTCCGCACGATGCATACATTAACGACAATACCCCGTACTATGAAATACAGGCTGCAGAAGTATAGTCTGAGTACCAAACAAATGGAACTCAATAGGCTACTGCCAACTGAGCTCCAAAGTTAAAGAAGATACATACAACATTTAAACAGAATGGAAAATACACCCAAGAGTTCAGAAATCATATGACATATCAATAAGATAATAAGGAACAACAATCCTATTCACGTCCAAAAGTCTAACATAATAAGACTAAAGAAGTGTTAGGATAAACTATCCTATTCCAACTACATTCAATATACGTCAATGCTATACCATATATCCTAGGTAAATATACAAATAAATAGAGAAAGAAAGATATATAGTAATATGCAAGGCAAAGATACAATTTTACAATATGAACAATAAATGATGTGATATGCAGTAGTATCATAGATTCATATAGCTTGATATATATATATATATATATATATATATATATATATAAGAACATGAGGTCATCTCAAAGCATAACATATATCATCATATTCTCATTTTAAGACCTCATTACAATTCAATCAAGATTTAAATACTATTATACTCGGGGTTCCTAATCCACATGGTAAGAAATGAAATAACCGTGCGTAATAATGCAATCATAAGATAGAAGAGGTTGAAGATGTACCTCAAATCCTGATACCAGATCAATGATCAATCTATCATAAGATATCCACAATAATAATTATAACAATATCAATAACAACGCGAATAACCGGCTACTATGGACAACCAAATACCTAGCCGAGCCTATATGTACCACTACCTAGCTGAGCCTATATGTACCACTACCGCCCTAGGCTAAGAAGGTTTAATCAATATACAACAACACAAGGCATATTCTTTACCCATATATATGCAACCGTCCCATACCAACTGATAAATATAGGTGCATACTGGTGATAGACGATGCCCATGCAAGAATGAATACAAAGTGCACAATCAATATCACAACTCATCATAATTGTCCTCATCAAGACTATAATCATTGTAATCAACCTCCTGCCTTGTTGGGTATCAACACATCTTTAATAGTATCCTTCGGTCTTCTCGGGTATCAACATATCATTAATATATCCTCTGGTCTTGCCGAGTATCAACATATCATCAATATATCATCCGGCCTTGCCAGGTATCAATATATCATCAATATATCTTCCATCTTTTCTGGGTATAAACATATCATCAATATATTCTATGGATTTTCCATGTATCAACATCACCACAATAGTATCTTTTGGCCTTGTAGAGTATCAATATCATCACACTATTATCCTCCGACCTTGTCGAGTATCAATATCATCACCCTTACGGGTATCAATATTATCACAATAGTATCCTCTGGCTTTATCAGATATAATATTACCACAATAGTATCCTTCAGTCTTGTCGGGTATCAATATTTTCACAATATGATTGATGATAGGCGAATTTACACGCCTAAAGTGCTATATTTTACCCATATTTTAGCTAAGTTTTGAGGACAAAATATATAATTCATGCACTTTTAGTCCTTTTTTCCTGTAAGTGACCTAACAAACGTGATTAGCAAGTTTTTAGGTATAAATGATGCAGATTTCAGCATTTTATGGATAACTTGACGCCAAATGAAGCTTCACTAAAGAAGGAAAGCAGCGTTTGGATGCCTATGGATCAAAAGTGACGCATGGATAACTTGTCCCAGGAAAAAACAGCATTTCTCAAGACTTTGGGGATCAGTAGTAACCTATTAGGATTAGGATAATGATGCAGTAATTTATTAGGATTAGGATAATGATGCAGTAACCCAATAGGATTGGGTTAAGTAATGCAGTAGCTTAGTAGGAATAGGATATGGGTGTTATCAATACCCTATTTTGCTAGAGATTTTTATTCATTCTTCAATCCATCCACCATCCATCCATCCATCAAAACAATTCTCCACCACCCTCATCCCTATTCCTCTCTATTCGATTATTTTCTTAATTCATTGTTGACAATACTTTTCATCTATTCAATTCTTAATTTCCACAACAAAAGAAATGCTATTCTAATAGGGAATTCATGCCTAATGCCATACCACACCATACTACACGAGATCTTTATTGTGGTATAATGATAATGTCTATTGTGATTTCCATCGCACTCATGAGTATATAAAATTCTCTGTTGGGGTTATGGAAGCCTTATGAGATACTATCTATTGCTATGAGTTTGTGAATTCGTGACACGTATGCTGCTTATATCATTATTCTCTTCATCTTAATGCAAATTCTTGTGGTTGCAAACATATAGAATAACGCCAATATAGCATTAGCTTGTTCGAAAGAAAAGTTATATATCTGGAAAAGAGATAATGTCAAGGTAATAGGGCACCAAACCCTGTTAAAAAGTTAGTGCCGTAACTGGATTAACCTCTTGGAGAATTAGTACCGTTAGATACACTTTAAGCTCGAAAGAGTTAAAGTGAAATAATCCTTGATAGATCGAAAGACGCCTGGATTTACCATAAAATACAATTCTCTATAAGCACATGCATGTCTAAATTCCGCATAACTCATAGCCAATAGAGACGTACAACTCATAAGGTGGACATAACCCCAACTCTCGATTCTCATTGGTTAAACCCTTACTAAACCTTCTTTCTTTTACTTTGCTATTTTCCATTTTTACTCTATTATTTTGGTTACATTACTTGCACGTTAAAATCCCCCCTTTCTACGAGACTTGCACCAAAAGTCTAATAATCTTTGCTTACTTATTGACCGGCTATTCCCTATGGGATCGATACCCAACCCAGTTGGGTTCTATATTTGACAATGACTGCTTTACACTCTTACGAGAGCTGTAGATTGAGCGTTATTAAAAATTGGCGCCGTTGCTGGGGAATACGAGTGTCAATTAAGTTCTTGATAATTACTAGACCCTTTGGTCAAAGATTCTCGTACTTTTACTTGTAGTTGTTTTTTTTCTGCAGGTTTTTAATCAGTGCATGCCCCATACTCAAAGTTCTGTCAACCGTTATTACCTATCATTCCTGAACCATAACGTATTGGCATAATGGAGGCAGAAATGGAAATTGAAAGAATGGCTGCCCAACAGGAACAATCTAGACTAGCTGCTCTTACCGCCACTCAAGTACATCAACAAAATATTGATAACCCTAGGCGAGCAATAAATCCTGACGACGAGGAACTAGGTGATGACGAGTTACTAAACCCTAGGCATGCCGCTGAGATCGCAACACCTGCCAACAGAAGAGATCGTCAAGCTAGTTTTAGGCCTGAACGCCGAGCCATGCAACCAGCATTCGACGATGATGATGATGATATTGATGGAGATGGTGCCACAGGAGCCATTATTCCTCCACCATTGGCACCGGAAGCCAAGTTCAACATCATAAGCACCATGATTTAGTTATCGCAACTCAAGGGATTATTTCGTGGATTAGTAGGCGATGATCCGAATATGCATCTCATCAACTTTATTTCTACATGCAAGTCGTTTGACAATCCTGGCATTGGTCAGAATGCAATTCGATTACGCTTATTTCCATTATCTCTGTCTGGGGAGGCAACTCTATGGTTGAATGGGCTGACTCCTGATTCTATTACAAATTGGAGGCAATTGAGAGACGCTTTCCTAGAAAGATTCTTTCCGCCATCTAAAAGAGCACAATTGAGAGATAAAATCAGCAACTTTCATCAGCTTCCAACTGAAGCTCTTCATGAAACATGGGAGAGGTTCAAGACAAAGCTAACGCGGTGCCCAAACCATCATATGACTAATGTTCACCTAATTGAGATACTATATAGAGCCTTGAATTCAATAACTAAACCAGTGGTGGATTATGCGGCTAGAGGATCATTTATGGACCTCACCTTTGGTCAAGCAAGCAATATTCTAGATCGGATAACGAAGCAAAGTAGAGCTTGGCATACCAGGGATTTTGAGATAGCAATTCCCACTTTATCTAGTGGCATGACTTCAGACCAAATGAGAGGAGAAGAAGAACGTGATCAAGATATGGCGCACATGAAAACGCAAGTGGATCTTCTTACAAAGAATCTATTATCAAGGAAGACCAAAAAAGTCAAAGCTTTTGCATTAAAAGGAAGAGACGAATCTGATTTGGAAGAAAAAGCCAACTACTTGAACAATCAGGGGGTTTCCGAGGTAATACCCAAGGAAACCAAGGTCAGAACTATTATGATAAATCTGGAAACAAGGACCAAGGTAGTTGGAAGAATAAGAATAAAAAGAGTGGTTTGTATGTTCCCCCAGGAAGACGTGACGCCACTGCATCTAGTTCTAGAAGTATGGAAGATATGATGGCTAAACTGTTGAAAGGAGTGGAGGCAACCAACGCGGGAGTAACAGAGGTACTAAATGATTTATCCTTAATGAAGCAATTGGTTGATTCACATTCCACATCAATAAAGCAAATAGAGCAGCAATTGAGCCAACTTTCAGCAGCACTCAACCAAAGAAAGGCTGGCACTTTACCTAGCAACACTGTGCAAAATTTAAGGAACGACAGATCATGCATGGCTATTACTACCAGGAGTGGTAAAGTGATAGAAAATTCATCCCAAAGCAAGCAAGTGGCCGAAAATATGTAAGATGATGGCGCCATAGAAGATGACCAAGACGTCCATGACGTCACCCCTAGTAGATTGCAGCCTGAAACTACCAAAATTCGGAAGCAAGAGGAGAAGAAAGCTGTGGAGAAAACAATTCCATATCCACCACCACTTTTTTCTCAAAGATTGAAGAAGCAAGCGGATGATACAAGGTTTAATAAATTCATGACGATGTTGAAGCAGCTGACTATTAATGTCCCTTTGGTGGAAGCGCTGGAAAAGATGCCTGGGTATGCTAAATTCATAAAGGATCTATTGACAAAGAAGCGGGCAGCAAGTTATGAGTTAGCGGATAATGTTCATCATTGTAGTGCAATCGCTACAAGATCGCTAGTTCAAAAGAAGGCAGATCCTGGAGCTTTCACTATTCCTTACACAATTAGATCATTGGATTTTGCTAAGGCATTGTGCGATTTGGGAGCTAGCATCAATTTGATGCCACTATCTATTTATAGAAAGTTGGAGTTGGGAGACCCTACACCATCCAATATGCGGCTTGTAATGGCAGATAGGTAGGTAAAATGACCTGTGGGTATCTTGAATGATGTGTTGGTGAAGTTTTTGACCTTCATATTTCCTGCAGACTTTGTGATCTTGGATTGTGAGGTGGATTCTGACGTTCCTATAATCTTGGGACGCCCTTTCCTTGCAACAGGAAGTGTGCTTATTGACATGAGAGCTAATGAGCTTTTATTTCGGTTGAATAATGAAGTGGTCCGCTTTGATATATGCAAAACAATGAAGCAGCCCAACAATATGAATGTGTTCTCTGTAGCTGATGTTCATCATGAGGATAAGAAAGCATTATCTGTAGAGAAACAGCTTAATATTGAGCCATTTTCTGCTGCGCTACTGAATGTTGAGCATGAGGACGATGAAGATTATAATGAAACTATGTGTGCTCTGACAGAAATAGAGTCCTATTCTCATACTCCTAAGAAGCTGTACCTTGATCTTAAGAATCAACCATCACCAACAGCGAAGACTTACATTGAAGAGCCCCCAATGCTAGAATCGAAAGAGCTCCCCAACAATCTAAGGTATGCCTGCTTGGGAAGTGGAAATACACTTCCGGTGAGTGTGGCGAATGATTTAACTGAATAGCATGTAAAGGCTCTCACCTCTTCTCTAAAGAGATACATGAGAGCTATGGGTTGGACTATTGATGATATAATTGGTATCCCTCCTGGGATATGTATTCACAAGAGTCATCTCAAAGAAGATTGCGTGCCTCCAAGTAAGCCTCATTGTCGTCTGAATCCATTCAAAAAATGATCCACCATCTATCTCGATGAAGTCTAAGTAATCGAGATAGCTATGTTGTGCCGCAACAATAAATCAAGCACTTGGTGAGAGGCAACCCATTATTTTTAATTGTTTTTGTTGTTTTTGTTTTCTTAGGATTTTGTCGAGCCAAGACCAAAACTAAGGCGCTTGATGGGAGGCAACCCATCGTTCTAATCGTTTTTGTTGTTTTTGAGTAAATGTAGGTACAAGAGATGTAAAGGAGGAGATTGGTTTCCAATATTGAGTTGGGAGTATTGCATGTTGAAGGTGGTAAGTTAGGAATGAAGAAGAAAAAGGGTATGGATTGGGCATGGCTTATGATAATATAGGCAACGAACAAGGCTAGGCCTATGTAAAACTAGTCCACGAACAAGGCAAGGCCTATACTATGGCCTAAGCTCTCGGATTCTAATGTGCCATAGCATAGGCGCCTCCTATGCCAATGCCTTTTGTCTCTGAATCTCATATGCTATGGCATAGGCACCGCCTATGCCTAACAATGCCATGGCATAGGCGCCGCCTATGCTCAACAATGCTATGCAAAAGGCGCCGTCTATGGTCACTTCTTGTCCCCAAATCCGATTTTAAATGGGTCAAAACCCGACCCAAGCTTGCCCTATAAATAAGATACTTAGTCTTGGACCAAAAACACATTGCAAACCTAACAAAAGCGCCTCCTACCTCTCCAAATCCTCTCAAAAATTTTCCTTTTGCTCTTTTACTTTGCAAGAATATCATCCAAAAGCATCAATCAAGTAAGTACTTCTTTGTTCTTAATTTATATTCCGTAAGTACTACACTACCACTCCTATTATGAATTGTTAAATCTTGAAGTAGTATTGGTGATTTGGATGTGATTGATTTGTTGTGATACAACTAAGTGAGTGAATGAATACGTGAGGATGATCTTAACTTGTTTCCAACTTGTATTTGATTTTGATGCACTGTCATACTTTTGCGGAATTGACATGGTCAAGAAAAGTGTATAATCTTATCAGTTGAAAGCTTACATGTTGGAATGAATTGTTCATCGAGATGAGAATCATGGTTGACTACCAACATATGATGTTGTGATTATTTCCAAATGCTATAACTTGATTCAATCTCTATGTAGTAGTCTTGCTCAAAATATATATCAAACATGAAAGTATTGCCAAGATTTCATGAAGTATGACTGCACTGATTATATTGTTGGAATATATCACCGAAATGTATGTCAATGAAGTCTGAGTAATCGACATCATTCACTTAATTAGTTTATATCAACAAATTAAGTGTGGGGTGGTGCCACTATTGTCTGTTTGTTGATTGTATCTTTTGAGATGAAGCTAACATGACTCTATTGAGATCTCAGGTACAATGGCACCAAAAGACAAGAAAAGCAACCACTTCACAAAAAGGCCAGAAAAGGGGAAGAAAAGAGCAAGCTAAATCCTCCGTGCTGCAAATACCTCGATGCACTCTTGGAATCAAGTGGGGTACTTATGAGGAACTTCTGAGGATGACGACTCTGATGATGATTTCGATACAGGGGGTATGACCCCAGACATAGAGGATGAGTCCGACTAACCAGGTTCTTCTTATTTATTTTCCACTGAGGGCAGTGTGTCCCATCTAAGTGTGGGGTGCTGGTATTTGTATGCTATACTTCTTTATATGCATTTGCTTATTTAAGTTTGTTTGTTTTGTTTTTTTTAGTAGCTAAATTTTTTTTAACTTTGCATGAAATTGTTCTGATAGGCAGCATGGTATTATGACAAGAGTCTGTGATAAAATCATTACTATTGAGACATTTAGGCTCTAATTGTGACTCATTGAGTGATAATTGTGTGGTTCAATTCCTTCATCTGTTAGGTCAAGAGTCTATACTGCTCCCAATAAAGTCGACCATGTGCCTTGTGTGTTGGAGGATATAGTATATTCTATGTTTGTGGCTGATGCAAGAACTTGCCTGGTATGTATGTAAAGCGGAATAAAGATAGCGAGTTTAGGAGATGATTTAGGCATTTCATTGGCAACCTATACTTGTTTACCTTCTTTTTACCTACCCGTGGACATTATCCTAGTTAAACCCCTTTGAGCCTTTAGCCTATTTTTCTTTGACAGCCTCATATGTAAGCCTAATCCCTTTTTTTCATGACCATAATTTGATCCAAATTCCTAAGTGCTTTAAAGTGTAAAGTCATGTGACAAAATAAGAGAAAATTAGGTGAGTATGATGCTTTAGAATGAATTGGTTCTTGAAATTGTTATGAAAAAGAATTGCTATCATAAGTGGTGTGTTATGAAAAAGAAAAAGGAAAGGAAAACTGAAAAGTTAGTTATGTTTAAAATTGAAAAACAAAAGAGGAGAAAAGGGGGGGGGGGTAGAATAAAAGAAAGTAAAAAGGTTGTTTGAAAGAAGAATGTTAATGACATAATGTAATGTATTAAAGCGCTTAGGAACATAGTCACTATTTCTGGCCAAAATAGTCCTACCCATCCCTTAGCCTACATTACAACCAGCAAAAGACCTATTTGATTCTAAGCTTAGCATTCTGATATTTAGTGGAGAATTACACTAAGGGCAAGCCTATGGTCATCAGTTCCAGCATATGAATTCTTTGTGAGAGCGAGAGCAAGGATACTCGTATAAGTATGTTTCGATAAAAATGCTATACTTGTGAGTGAATATGGGTCATATATTGTGAGACACATATGGTTGATGAGTTTTGGGTAGTTGTGTATGATTCTTTGTACCTAAACTTATGGACACGAATTAATCACCATCACAAGTCTACGTTGGAGGTTGAATTGTTTCTACTAATGATCAGAAAACTACTCTTTGTTGATAATTGCTGTGCTTGTCTTGATGAATATTTTGTGTTGTTACTGTGAAACCCTAAGTAAATGTGTAGATGGACATGATATTTTGTTCGAGGACGAACAAAGCTATAAGTGTGGGGTGTTGATGATAGGCGAATTTACACGCTTAAAGTGCTATATTTTACCCATATTTTAGCTAAGTTTTGAGGACAAAATATATAATTCATGCACTTTTAGTCCTTTTTCCTGTAAGTGAGCTAACAAACGTGATTAGCAAGTTTTCAAGTATAAATGATGCAGATTTCAGCATTTTATGGATAACTTGACGCTAAAGGAAGCTTCACTAAAGAAGGAAAGCAGCGTTTGGACGCCTATGGATCAAAAGTGACGCATGGATAACTTGTCAAGGGCAAAAACAACATTTCTCAAGACTTTGGGGGATCAGTAGTAACCTATTAGGATTAGGATAATGATGCAGTAATTTATTAGGATTAGGATAATGATGTAGTAACCCAGTAGGATTGGGTTAAGTAATGCAGTAGCTTAGTAGGAATAGGATATGGGTGTTATAAATACCCTATTTTTCTAGAGATTTTTATTCATTCTTCAATCCATCCACCATCCATCCATCCATCAAAACAATTCTCCACTACCCTCATCCCTATTCCTCTCTATTCGATTCTTTTCTTAATTCATTGTTGACAATACTTTTCATCTATTCAATTCTTAATTTCCACAACAAGAGAAACGCTATTCTAATAGGGAATTCACGCCTAATGTCATACCACACCATACTACACTAGATCTTTATTGTGGTATAATGATAATGTCTATTGTGATTTCCGTTGCACTCATGAGTAGCTAAACTTCTCTGTTGGGGTTATGGAAGCCTTATGAGATACTATCTATTGCTATGAGTTTGTGAATTCGTGACACGTATGCTTCTTATATCATTATTCTCTTCATCTTAATGCAAATTCTTGTGGTTGCAAACATATAGAATAACGCCAGTATAGCATTAACTTGTTCGAAAGAAAAGTTATATGTCTGTAAAAGAGATAATGTCAAGGTAATAGGGCACCAACCACTGTTAAAAAGTTAATTCCGTAACTGGATTAACCTCTTGGAGAATTAGTACCGTTAGATACGCTTTAAGCTCGAAAGAGTTAAAGTGAAATAATCCTTGATAGGTCGAAAGACGCCTGGATTTACCATAGAATACAATTCTCTATAAGCACATGCATGTCTGAATTCCACATAACTCATAGCCAATAGAGACGTACAACTCATAAGGTGGACATAATCCCAACTCTCGATTCTCATTGGTTAAACCCTTACTAAACCTTCTTTCTTTTACTTTGCTATTTTCCGTTTTTACTCTATTATTTTGGTTACATTACTTGCACGTTAAAAGCCCCCCTTTCTACGAGACTTTCACCAAAAGTCTAATAATCTTTGCTTACTTATTGACCGACTATTCCCTGTGGAATCGATACCCAACCTAGTTGGGTTCTATATTTCACAACGACCGCTTTACACTCTTACTAGAGCTGTAGATTGAGCGTTATCAATGATCCTCCATCTTTGTCAGGTATCAATATCATCATAATAGTCATTATCGAATAACATGCACTAAAATACTCATAAATATTATCATATTACCATAGAATATCTTTCTAGTCAACATTTCCCAACTACTCGTTATTATCTAACCAACACTTATTATTATAAAATCAAAAGTTCGCTAGTCATCACATAATTCTAGTTATTAGCCTAAACATTATACTTCACATAATTCTTATTCACGGGATAGAAACTAACCACTATTTATTTAATAGCCAACATCTAACATATATTCAAGGTTCATCACTAGACCAAAATTGCCATTTATCCACCATTCATTATTATCAACTAATCATCCTACATCTGTTAATAATTACTAGACAACACATTACTGTTGTCACCTAACCATCTTTTATTAACTGGCACCCTTCATTAACTAACCATCGTTAGCAACCATGTTTCATCTAAGCAAGATTCATTAACTAATACATTAGATTCCTATCCATCCTGTGCTATAGTCCCCAAATAGACAACTAGTTACCACATAGCTTAACCGTCTAGCTACAAGAGCAGTCATAAGATCATATCTCAGCTATAATCATATCATTTATAATGGTAAATAATAATAAACGTACCAAATCTATGCATGGCATCACCAGTATTCAATCAGTGGAATAATAAGCATTATAATACATCTTCCTCCATCCCATAATAGAGAGATATGTATATAAAAATATACAAATTCATATTCATAAACTGTAACATATCATCTATAATGATAAACACTTCTCGGCTATTCAATCAATAACATACACGACCCTTAACCCATTAGTTAATCCAAAATAATCACAACATCATAAATACGGCCTTAGGCCCCAACACATATCCAGGAATTGTATCAGTAATCATATTTATAAGTCGTAGCATATCAATAATCATATCATATTTAGGAGTAATCTCTCATAGAGGGGGAATAATATCAATAAGTATATAATCATCTCTTACACAAAAGACATCTCACATATAGGAGGTATAGTATAGATAGACATCCAATCATCTCTCACACAAGAGGCATCTCACATCTAGGAGGCATAATATATATAGACATGTAATCGTCTATAGGATATTTCATATCAGTAGGTCATATATCATGACTACGAATAATATCACTACTCTAGTCCAATTTAGATATCCAAGAGGAACATCGGCTATATAGGTCCAACAATCATAACTAAATGAAATAGCAACTCCATAGGCCAATCATCAAACCTAAAAGAAAATAGCATCTCTATAGGACAATCATCAAGTCTAAGATGAAATAGAATCTTTATAGGCCATATAACGTATCTAGGAGGAATATCATCACTAAATAACCAATATCACTTCCACAAGAAGTACTATAACCATAACTCAAAAGCCACAATCCAGGAACATCAATACAAGTTACCAAGTTATGAAGTAACCTTATTCTAAGGTTTACTATCCTCATCTATGTCAAACATCCACACATAGTCCACAAGACTTAACACGATCTTAGGCTTAACGATCCCACTTCTAAACCACAATTTCCATAATTTGGCATAGTATTCCCCAAAATAGGCTAATGTATCTAGTTTATATTCTTGATGTCAAGTTAGCCATACTCAAGCCTAAGACATAAACTTCGAATAGAAACAAGGATACCCAAGTCAACTTGACACAACTTATGGTTTTAAGACTACCACACTAGCCTAATAAGGCTAAATATACAAATCACGCCTCAAATGCTAAAACCATATCCCAAACATAACATTATATCATATCGATGCCATAACTAATCTAAACTAAAGGGGAAAGGAAATAGGTTACAAAAGGGTTATAAACATGTCATATTATGGGTCTAAAACCCTCATCTAACCCCCAAAAATCACTATATCAAGGCCAAGTTATCATACTCATAATCAAGCCTAGCATCCATATTCACACACAACATATATCACACATCATCTATGAAGAAAAGTAGACAGAAGCCTACCTTAAGTCCACATTACAAAACCTTACTTCATGCACCATATACTCGTCTTTACTTTACAATCCTCAACATGTAATCATACTATCAAAATCATAATCTACTCATCAATACGAGTCTAATGGTACCCATATTGTACTATTGCGCTTTGGGTCCAAAAAACGACACCAAAACCCCAAGTGGGTCCCACAAACAAAAAACGTTCAAGACCAACCCAATGTTCACACATGAATAAGGAATCATAACCTTCAAAGTATGGGTGAAAACTAAGCATATTTTGGGATAAAATCAAGCCCTGAGCTAAATTAGGGTTTTGTGTCCAATCTAAGAAATTCAAGCGTGAATTTAAGAAATTCTTACCTTACTCTTGAAGATAATCGTGATACAAGATGATAATTAAGCTCCCAAGTCACCCCCATAACCAATTTTGAGTTATTACACTCATTTTGGGGTTTTTAGGTCTAAATAGTGAAGGGGAGTTTCCTAAATGTATCTTGGGGCCTTTATAAAGCCCCTTCAGCTAAATAGATGCCACTATTGCGGTCGTATGGGCCAAATTGCGCTACCCACGATTGCTACACTCTTAGCCGCGATCGCAGTTGCACTAGATGGCAACAAACTCAAAAATAACTTTTGGACCCTTGGAACTCATCTGAAATCCAAAGAACATGGTCCAATAGTTAATTCTTAGTATAAGCCATAGTTCAAATCCATTAGAATCATCAAAACCTTCATCGGAGATGGTTTAGGCAAAAAGTGGGTCCCACACCTATTTTTTCCAATTTTTAACTTTCTAACCAATAGGTCGAAATGATCTTGGGCGCATTGGGACCCAAACCAAAGGTCTACCTAGACTAAAATCAATATTTTGGATCTGTTGGCGCTGTCAAAATTTACATTTGAGATTATTTCAATGAAGATTTTTTTCGATGGCCATTCTGAACTAACGAAGACTTTTAAATAGGGAATTGGCTTTAAAAAACAAATGAACTGCCCGATAACCGAATGGGCAATCCTAGCATGTCTTAAAGGACTTGAGGCAGCTTTGGAGAATCTCAAATGGAGAAGGTAAGCATAAATATGGAAAATAACCTAAAGGGTCATTACATTATCCACTACTAAAAGGACTTTCATGACCGAAAGTCAACGGACAGAAAAAATCTAAAAAGCTTGAAAGAATGAGGTATTGGGACCATATGTTCCAAGCACGACTTCCTAGATAAGCTCAGTGGAGAGAAAACACTTGCAAGGAATTTTGCCAATGGTATCCCTTTTTCAACCAGCACTCTCATTCTACTTCTAAATTTGCGAACTCAACTTAATTGCTAACTGGCCTCCAACTGAACTAAAAAGGCTAATGCACGTATATCTAAATCACATCACGCTGATACCATCACTATATCCGCATAAATCAACAAAAGCTCATCCTAGACAAAATCGAACAAAGACGTAAGTCATAAAATTGACTCTAAATCCAAAAAATAACATTACTTTACCTTTTTGCACATGCTATCTACTCCAAGCCAGGAGGAAAATCACTTGAGTCTCGTCCATACAGTCTTATCATGGAGAATTCAAACAAGTGAAGCTGATCCACTGAAAGTCCATAAGGAAAACATGAGAATAAACACATAAGGCTCTATCTAGACATACAAATGGAGATAATCACAAAATCCAATTTGTGCCAATGTTGCAACCAGACCGAATAAAAATCAAACTAAAATCTTGAAATCTAAAGTGTAACTACTCAAAATTGAATATTCCACTCTAGGATGTCCCATTCACTGAGAATGAAGACATATTGAATCCAACTCGAGAATATTACTCCCCCTAAATAAATCATCAAAAATTCCCAAAGAAAATAGAAACTCGAGGTCAAAACTTAAATAACTAATACGGGGCCAACGGGCTATCATCTAAACACTTATCAACTATAATCCAACCAAAGTCTAGAAGATCGAATAAGCAACCACGGAGTAGGCTCAACCAACCTCTAAATGAAATCTGAACAAGGATAAGTCTACAACAAAAGCTGCACGCAAGCTCTACAACACCAAGCTAAAATCTCAATACCAAGGCTGAACCACTAAATCTTAAATATCTAAATCAAAGCTAAAAATGTGTTGGCATTAATGCTCCAAATCTATCATACATTCAAATCACCATTCCAAGGAGTCAAAATCCAAAATTGCGGCAATAAGGCTATATCAATGTCAAGTATCTCAAATAGACTCCAGTGTCCAAAATTTATATCTGAGACAAACCATACCCAGCCACAGTCGAGAAATATTTGGAAAGTAAAATCACCTACAGAGATAACCACTCACTTATAACACAAGCAATTAACTATATATCAATTAGAGGGAATGAAACATAGCTGCAAAATAGAAATCATGCCAAAGGAAAAATCACTAGATAAAAATGAATATGACCCCCTCTATATCCGCTGGAGGGAATGAACTATCCAAATATACTCAAAAATTCTCAAGGTTGAAAACCACACTAGTGAAGGAAACTTTAGCAACTTGATGAAATACAACTTAAGCCGAAATTAACCAATCCAATACTCCATCTACACAAAGAAATAGACACAGGCTCATATCATCAAAGAGAATTACTCCACCAAGCCTCATTAGGATGAACAAATATTGAAATAGGATTTTCTTAATCCACCCAAGAACAACATCATCGAAGAAGAAATACCAATCTCAAAACTAAGGTCAAGGTCGAGACCACCACCAGAGTACCAACAACTTGAGCTAAAGAGTTTCTAATTTTACAACTTTAGAAGCGATTACTAGAAAGGCTAGTGCCTCTAAATTTCCAACTCCTCTAGACAAAACCATATCATAACGATAAAGGAGTATTCAATCTCCATACTAACAGCAAGGTAATCCATCACAAGGGAACAAACCCAACACAGCTCCAAGATAAATCCATGACATCTCAATATCAAATATCAAAATCACTATCAGAGGAAGAAATAGCCACAAATGATGAACGAACCTCAAAGTGGTCCATCTCACAAATGGGGTATACCAAAAAAATACAAAAATAAAAAGCTTTCACAACCCAAGAGGCAAGTCTAAGAATCTCAAACTAAAAAATGAGCAACATAATTAAGTTGATGACTCAAAAACACAAAGAACCATGGAAGGTCAACTTACCGTCGATACCATAATACATCCTTAAAATTGATCTAATACAGCTAACCAAGATGGAACACAGTCAACCTCACCACGCTAGGAGAAAGAAATCATCAAATCGGGCTATATCTACTTAAGTCACCAAATGATATCATAAGAAAATAAAAGTCCAACTAGATAACACTAGTCTATACAACTACCCAGCGAGAATCAAATTCATTATGTAACAATCATCAAGTAATAATACCAAGTAATATAAATAACCTCACATAGTGGTAGCAATAGAAACAACAATATCATTATCAATATACTAAATAGGCGGTACTAAAATAAATATCAATATCATGTACCACTCAATGGCCACAATAGGGCTAATGTGCCAAGATAAATAAGACTCGAACTCAAAACCACACCTATAGGGGGAAAATATCAATATATATCTTTTCAATCTACTACTAAAAGAAATAAATCATGGAGTAGTAACATAAGCATGAATTCAACAACAAGGCACATAATGACCGATATAAATTCATCAAGGCATACAATTATTAATGGGTATAAAAACCCCAATACACATAATAAAAGATAAATTTGAGAAATAAAAGAACACCAATTATGGTAACATCCATAGTCACATGCCTGACGGGCATAGGGAAAATAAATCTAAATGGGTCAAAATTATTCCGACCGACTGAATCATCAACTGAGGTGCCACATGCACCATCTCTAACTGAAGATGTCACAACATCACAAGATGATCTAACTAATCCAAATGAATCGAATATCATGTTAGGGACACACCCTGGACTAGTAGTCAATCTCTCTGTGGCTATTGAAATTCTTGAAGCATCAATATGAAGAGAACACAAACTGAGCCCAAATGACTGGCCAAATGATGCTGAGAGAAATTTGAAAAATTATGTCCAAACCTCCAAAATCTTAGCCCGTGTTAGGAACTTTAGGCTAGTAGGGAATATAGGCTAACTCTAGCTGATCACCTCTCCCATACCAAGGGCATTCTCTGAACATGTGTCTCATCACAACATAACTAAACCAAGATCCTAGAATACTTTAAGATACTGCCCCTCATAATTCAGAATGGTAGTCATGGATCGAAGAACCATACCATACTCTGCAAGTCTGATGGGGACTCTTCCCAAATCCTTTTTGGCTGCCACTGAGGATCTTCTATATATATCTCCGACTCTCTAGTCTGATGCTATACTAAAATTCTTGAAACATGTGTTGGAGTCTTATCCGTATCTATCGATAACATCACATCATCCTTCAGGGATAGAATAGAGTTAAAGAATATGTTCAAGGTTTATAGAAATACAGACACACGATAAGGGGTCATAAAGTGAATTTCCTAAAATATTGCTGGAGCCTATCGAAGATAGGTTACGGATGTCTCCACACCGATCCAAAGAACTCTACTAACACTTAGCTCTTGTACTAATGCACCAATGAAACCTAGGCTCTGATACCTATTTGTCATGACCCAACTTCTTATGTCATAATGGCGCCTACCATAACCCATTAGTAGGCAAGCCAACCTGTAGTCCAAAATAACTAGTAATAGATTACTCAATACTATAAGGAGAAGAATGCAGAATACATGAAATAAAGCCTAATACATAGAAGAATCCCAAAACTTGGTGGAATCAGTATAAAAACTTTAAATATAAAAAGAGTACAAAAGTGAAATATAGAGAGAAATACAATAATATAACTTATCTTCGAATACAATTTATAGACTAGTATAATACATAAAAGAGAGATAAGTAATGCTCCAAATGTCAGGAGCTCACTCTAAGACTCTAAACCAGCGTTGCTCTGCATGATGCACACATCAACGATAATAACTTATACTATGATCTACAGTCTGTAGAAGTGTAGTATAAGTACCAAATAAATGGTACTCGGTTGGCTATTGCCAACTGCGCTTCAAAGATAAAGTCGATATAAACATATAAACAAAATAGAAACTACACCCAAGAGTCCAGAAATCATATGACAAGTCAATAAGATAATAAGGAACAACTATCTTATTCATGTCCAAGAGTCTAACATAATAAGACTAAGGAAGTATTAGGGTGAACTTCCTATTCCAGTTACATTCAATATACGTCTATGCTATATCGTATATCCCAGGTCAATATATAAATAAAGAGAGAAAGAAAGATATATAGTAATATGCAAGGCAAAGATACGACTATATAATATGGATAACGAATGATGGGATATGCGGTAGTACCATAGCTTCATATGGCTTGATATATATATTTATATATAAGAACATGATGTCATCTCAAATCATAATATTCTCATTTTAAGACCTTATTATATTACTATTAGTTTATCATACTCGGGCTTCCTAATCCACATGGATAGACATGAAATAATCATGCAAAATAATGTAATCATAAGATAGGAGAGGCCAAAGACATACCTCAAATCCTGATACTGGATCTATGACCAATCTGTCATAAGCTAGCCATAATAGTAATCATAATAATGATAATAACAATACAAATAACAGTGCAAACAGCCGGCTACTTTGGATAATCAAACACCTAGCCAAGCCTATATGCACCCCCACTGACCTAGGCTCGGAAGGTTTAATTAACATACAATAACATAAGGCATATCCTTCACCCATATATATGCAACAGTCCCATACCAGCTAATAAATATAGGTCATAATGGTGATAGGCGATGCACATGCAGGAATAAATGCAAAGTACACAATCAATATCACAACTTAGCATAACTGTGCCCATCAGGACTATTATCATAGTAATCAACCTTCGTCCTTGATGAATATCAACACATCATTAATTGTATCTTTCGGCCTTGCCAGGTATCAATATATCATCAATTATCCTCTAGCCTTGGCCGTTATCAACATATCATCAATATATCTTTCGGCCTTGTTGGGTATCAACATATCATTAAAATATCCTCCAGCCTTTCCGGGTAAAAACATATCATCAACATATCCTCTAGCCTTGTTAGGTGTCAACATCATCATAATAGTATTCTCCGGTCCTGCCTAGTATCAATATCATCATATTATTATCCTCTGGCCTTACTGGGTATTAATATCATCACAATAGTATCCTTGGCCTTGCCAGGTATCAATATCATCACAATAGTATCCTCCAACTTTATCGGGTATCAATCTCATCATAATAGTATCCTCTGGTCTTGTTGGGTATTAATATCATCATAATAGTATCCTTTGGCTTTGTCGGGTTTCAATATCATCTTAATAGTCATTGCCGAATAACATGCACTAAAATACTTATAAATATAATTATACTACCATAGAATATCTATCTAGTCAATACTTCCCAACTACTCATTATTAGCTAACCAACACTTATTATAAATCACTAGTTTGCTAGTCATCACATAACCTCTAGTTATTAGCCTAAACATTATCCTTCACATAATCCTTATTCACGGAATAGCAACCAACCACTAACATCTAGCATCTATTTAAGGCTCATTACTATACCAAAACTGCCATTTATGCACCATTCATTATTATCAACTAATCAATCTACATCCGTTAATCATTACTAGACAATACATTACTACTTGTCACCTAACTATATTTTATTGACTGATATCATTTATTAATTAACGATCGTTAGCTACCATATTTCATCAAAGAAAGATTTATTAACTAATAGATTAAATTCCTAGCAATCAAGTGCTATAGTCCCATAATAGACAACTAGTTACCACATACCTTAACCATCCAACTAGAAGAGCATTCATAAAAGATCACATCTCAGCTATAATCACATTATTATAATGGTAAATATTCATGAATGTAACAAATATATGTATTCCATTACCAGTATTTAATTAATGAAATAATAAGCATCATACCGTATCTTCCTCTATCCCATACCGGTGAGATGTGTATACAAACATATACATATTCATATTCATAAACTGTAATTAATTTATGTATAATGAAAACACTTCTCGGGTATTGAATTAATATCATAACACGACCCTTGGCCCATTAATATATTCAAAATAATTACAACATCATAATCATGACCTTACGTCCATATACATATCCAAGACTCATATAAATAATCATATTTATAAGTTGTAGCATATCTCTAATCATCTTACATACAGGAGGCATCTCACATATAGAAGGCATAATATTAATACGCATGTAATTATCTCTCACACAAGAGGCATCACATATATAGGATGCATAATATATATAAACATGTAATCGTCTATAGGATATCTTATATCAATAGGTCATATATCATGACTATGAGAAATATCACTTCTCTAGGCTAATTTACATATCCAAGAGGAACATGGTTTATATAGGTCCAACAATCATGACTAAAGGAAGTAACAACTCATAGGCCAATCATTAAGTCTAAGAGAAAATAACATCTCTATTGGAGAAGCATCAAGTCTAAGAGAAAATAGCATCTGTAAAGGCCACATAATGTATCTAGGAGAAATATCATCTCTAAATGCCCAATATTACTTCCACAAGGAGTACCATAACCATAACTCAAAAACCATAATCCGAGAAGATCAATATTAGTTACCAAGTTATAAAGTAACCTTATTCTATGGTTTAATAGGCTCATATATTCCTAATTTTTGCACTAAGTCCACAAGACTTAATATGCCTAAGTGGGCCGAACGATCCCACTTCTAATCCACAATTTCTATAATTTGGAACACTATGCCCCAAACTAGGCTAAGGTATATAGTTCATCTTCTAGATGTCAATTAAGTCGTATTCAAGCCTAAGATAGCAACTACGACTAAAAACAAGGGTACTCAACCCAACTCTACACAACTTATGGTTTTAAGACTACCACACTAGCCCAATAAGGCTAACTATACAAATCACACTTCAAATGCTAAAACCATATTCCAAAATAGAATTATATCATATCCATGCTATAACTAATCTAAACTAAAGAGGAAAATAAATAGGATACAAAATGTTTATAAACATGCCATCTTACGGGTCCAAAACCCTCATCTAATCCCCAAACATCAATATATTAAGGCCAAGTTATCCTACTCATAATCAAGCCTAATATCCATTTTCACACGCAACATATATCACACATCATCTAAGAAAAAAGTGGATAGAATCCTACTTCAAGGCCAAACCACAAAACCTCACTTCATGCACCACATGCCCTCTTCACTTTACAATCCTCAAAATGTCATCACACTATCAAAACCATTATTTACTCATCAATATGAGTCTAATTATACCCATATTACACTATTGTAATTTGGGTTCATAAATGATATCAAAACCTAAAGTGGATCCTACATATGGAAAATAAGTTTTTGAGACCAACCCAATGTTCACAGATGAACAAGGAATCATAACCTTCAAAGAATGGGTGAAAACTAAGCATACTTTGGGCTAAAATTAGGATCTAAGCTAAATTGGAGTTTTGGGTCCAAACTAAAAAATTCAAGCACGAATTCAAGAAATTCTTACCTTAATCATCAAGATAATCGTGATACAAGATGACAATTAAGCTCCCAAGTCACCTCCATGACCAATTTTTAGTTATGACTCTCAATTTGGGGTTTCTAGAGAAAATTGAAGGAAAGGTGTCTTTTAAGTGTTGAATGAAGGATTGGGGATATTGATCCACTTAAAGGGTCAACCATCATTAGCAAACTTGATTTAGTTAATTTTGGACTTAATTATTTATTTGTGTATGGATATTTCTTAACTTCTCTAAATATTTTTATTTTGAGTTTATTTATGTTAGTTTTATCGATATGCATATCTTGGGGGATGATTATATGGTAATTGGTTAAATGTTTTACTATAGTATGCTTTACTATAGTATTCTTTATTTTTTTCCCTTAGTTTTTGTAATTCTTCTATATTATTTCGAAGGTTTACTAAATATTCTATATCTTTTGTTTCAAAATATCCAATTAGATTATCCTTCATAAGTTTCTCTAATAATATTAATTCTTCTATATTTTGTCTCCAATATTTTAAATATTCATAGTCTATCATTTTATCCTGTAGTAATTGCAGATTTACAAAGTTCTATATAATAATTTATCCTAATTGTACTGTAATGTATATCTAATTCTAGATTTTTAATGCTATTTATTATCTTGTGTTGTTCTTCTCGTAGCGAGTTTTTTAAATTCTATAAACTATCACATGTACTTTTTCCTAATTTTTCTAGGGTTCCTTCTATCCATATTAATTTTTCTTTTAGATTTTCCATTATTTTTATAATTCTATTTCTATAATTAATTTCCTTATTTAGATTATCTTGATTTTCTCTAGTTTTTCTAATATATTCTAACATTTCTTAATCTAAATAATATCCATCTGGGTAATTATCCAGGTATAACTGTTCTATCCAATTTATAGTTTCAATTTCATAGTCTAATACATTTTCTAATATTATTCTCTTAATATCTATAATTTCTATATCTCTAAGTATATATAAGATTAAGATTTTAAGATTATATATCATTTAAAATTGGTTAAATAGTTTATTATAATATTTTTTAGTTGTTTGTTTTAATTTCATTAATTCTTCTATATTGTCACTAAGAAATTGTATATATTTTATATCTATTTTTCAAAATTCTAAATGTACATAATTTATCATAGTTAGTGTGTGGGTTTGGCATTTAAGTATTTATAAGAGTTGTTCGGTAGGTGTGGTATATAATTAATTCCAGTCATAAAATATCTATCAAATATTTTTTTCCAATATGATTTTTCTTATATCCACTATTTCTATATCCTTAAACGAGTATTTTAAATTTATCTACCATTTTGTCAGATAAATAATTATCCATTTTTCATAAAATTGCTATTTTTAAAATATTCCCTTCAATCATGCACATAACAAAATATGATCACTTTAGATTGCTATATACTAGATTATTCTTAAATAACATATTCTTCGGTCACTATTAGCATGGTAATCTGGATACTTTCCCCTCAAATAGCACATCTACTTTGGTTACTCCCCTATCACGGCTTTCTTGCCTCACCGGTTTCACCTTTAGGATGGCATAGTTCTTAGAGATTTTTATCCTTTTACACTTTGCTAATAAACTTCTTAACATGATATTTTTCGAATAATTCTACTATAAATCAACTAACATGAACTTATTTTATCATATCATGATTGTTAGGAATTTATGAATTTAGCTATTCATAATAGTAAATGAATATACCTATTCTGGTAGTTTTGATAATTCTAAACTTTGTTCCTCCATAGATTTTTTTATTTAAATATACCTGTTTTTTAAATAATCAAATTATTTGTTGTAGACAAAAGAGAGTTTTTTGCTTCAATTGTATGAAGGCTTGCCTTCATCTGAGCAAGTTCTCGTTTATTTATATTCTTAGAAATGAAAATGTATACACTGTTTTTCTTTACATCTGTCAGCTACTTTACAAAAGTAAAAAAATGTTTCTGCAAAGTCCTAAAGCTAATGTCTAATCTAATAATGGTACTACTTGCAAAAAAATCTAATAATAGCACTACTTACCAAAAAAGACAAAGAAAAGTCAAAATGGCTAAGGCTAGTTACATGATAATTTACATAAAGCTATTTAGCAATTATAAATCTTTCATATTTCTTTTTCTCCTTTAATAACTTGAGTTACTTTCTTTGTCTTCTTTCTTTATTCGTAGTTATCTTCTTTTTATTGCTCCGTATCTCCATTATTGCTTCATATCTTGCATCGTCCAGTTGTCGGTTTTATCTTCTTCTATTCCAGTTGAACTTCTGGGACAATATTATCTTCTCCATTATGTTTTGAACATTGATGGTCTGGATATTTATGTCCAATTCACATGCAATATATGGTTAATAATTCTTCCAAAATAATTTTTTCTCTAATGGATCTGGTGATAGGGTTTTTCTCTGGATAGAGAAAAGTCAAGATCCATTGCCTAACGTCTTCCATAGCTGCTTCTCGTAGTTCCTTTGAATTTGAGTATACTATTACATTACCTCTTGAATAATAACTCCATATAGGATTTATGTTGCTATAAGTGTTTTCTAACTCTTGAAGAATTGTCGATAGTCGGATAATTCTCTTATTTGCATAAAAATTTGGTATCTCAATTCTAGGTATTTCTGGTTGTGGAATAATATCTTCTGGTATAATCATATCTCGGGTCATTCCTATTTTTACTCCACTGTGTAAACAGAAAGTAAGAGCAAAAAGATTTACTAATAAAATAAGAAAGAAAACTGATTGGATAGAAGGAAGAGAAAAAATTACACAAAAATTAGAAATTATAAAAAATACTGAAGATACAATAGAATTGGTCGTATTTTCAATAAATAAAAAGGAAACAACTATTTTTTCAATAAGTAAGATAGAAATAACTAAGAAAAAATTAGAACAATTATATAGTGAAGATTCATTAAAAGGATGGGAAAAAACATAAAACCACTATAAAAATTGAATTAATAGATAAAAATAGCATAATAACTCAAAAACCATTAACATATAATTTTGACTATTTAAAAGAATTTAAAATGCACATAAAATAATTAATAGAAAAACAATACATACAAAAAAGTAATAGTCAACATAATAACCCAGCATTTATAGTAAATAAACATAGTGAACAAAAAAGAAGAAAAAGTAGAATGGTTATTGATTATAGAAATTTTAATGCAAAAACTATGATATATAATTACCCAATACCAAATAAGATATTAACAATAAGACAAATACAAGGATATAATTACTTTAGTAAATTTGATTGTAAATCAGGATTTTACCATTTAAAGTTAGAAGAAAAATCTAAGGAATTAACCGCATTTACTGTACCACAAGGATTTTATAAATGGAATGTACTACCATTTGGATATAAAAATACACCAGGTAGATATCAACATTTTATTGATAGTTATTTTAAACAATTTCCTAATTGTATATTATAAATAGATGATATACTATTAAATACAAAAACCAAAGAAGAACATTTAAAATTATTAAAACAATCTAGGGATATAATAGAAAAATTGGCAATAAGTTTAAGTGAAAAGAAAGCTGAAATTATGAAAAATCAGATAAAATTTTTAGGAATATAAATAGATAAAAGTGGAGTAAAAATGCAACAATGTCTAGTACAAAAAATAATAAATTCAAAGGAATAATTAGATACAAAGAAGAAATTACAATCATTTTTAGGATTAGTAAACCAAGTAATAGAATATATACCAAAATTAGCTGAAAATCTAAAGCCCTTACAGAAAAAATTAAAAAAGGTTGTAGAATATAATTATAACGAAGAAGATAAAAAACAAGTTCAGAAAATGAAAATACTTTGTAAAGAATTACCAAAATTTTAATTTTCACATGAAAATAGAAAATTTATATATATATTAGAAGCAGATGCTGGTGAATATAGTTATGGAGGAGTACTTAAATATAGATATGAAGAAGAAAAATTAGAACACCATTGTAGATACTACTCAGGTACGTTTGATGAAATAGAAATAAAATAGGAAATAAATAGAAAAGAATTATGCTCATTATATAAATGTTTATTAGCATGTGAGCCATATATTGTATATAACAAGTTTATTGTACGAACAGATAATACACAGGTACATTGTGGCTAACAAAGAATATACAAAATTCAGTTACAACAAAAGAGATTCGAAGACTAGTCTTGAATATTTTAAATTTCACATTTATAATAGAAGTAATTAGTACTAACAAAAATGTTATTGCAGATTACATATCAAGACAAAGCTACACAGACTGATCTAATAGAAGAGGATACTCTAGAAAAGATATTCAACACCCTAACTACGCTTTCAATGAAAGTGGATAGTATGGGGGAAAGAATATTTCTAGGTAAGCGTCTTTCACTTGCCTCCAATTAGTAATAGAATCAGGAGTTAGCCCGTTCAGCCATAAAGTTGCCTCCCCAGATAGAGACAATGGAAATAAGCGCAGCCGAATAGCATTCTGTCCAACTCCTGGATTGTCGAAGGACTTGCATGTTGAAATAAAGTTGACTAGATGCATATTCGGATCATCTCCTGCAAGTCCACCAAATAAACCTTTGAGCTGCAATAACTGAATCATGGTGATGGTGATACTGAACTTGGCTCCGGGTGCCAAGGGAGGAGGAATAATAGCCCCAGTGGCACCAGCTCCATCCAGATCGTCATCATCATCATCAAAAGGAATCTGCACGGCTCGGCGTTCAGGACTAAATCTAGCTTGACGATCTCCTCTGTTCGCTGGTGTCGCCACCTCATCAGTACGCCTAGAATTCAGTAGCTCCTCATTACCCAGGTCCTCATCATCAGGATTTGTTGCGCGGCCTGGATTATCAATATTCTTTTGATGCACTAGAGCGCCTGCCAACGCAGCTAATCTAGCTTGCTCCTGTTAAGAAGCCCTTATTTCAATGTCACGTTGTGCATCCATTCTGCAATACGATGTGGTTCAGGATTGATACGTAATAACGATTGACTTGAACATCGAGTGTTTGGCATGCACTAAACAAAACCTGAATAAAACAAAAACAACAACTAAAAGTAAAATACGAGAATCTTTGACCAAAGGGTCTAGTAACTATCACAAACTTAGTTGACAACCGTATTCCCCGACAACGGCACCAAAATTTGATAACGCTCAAACTACAACTCTCGTAAGAGTGTAAGCGGTCGCTGTCTAATATAGAACCCAACTGGGTTGGGTGTCAAATCCCACAGGGAATACTTGGTCACTAAGTATGCAACTATTAGTAGACTGTTGGTCGAAAATTCTACAAAAAGGGGGAATGGTTTAGGCGTGAATTAAAAGTATCAAAATAGCAAAGTAAAAATGGAATGCTTTGTTTAGTAAGAGTTTAATCAATGAGAATTGTAAGTTAAGGTTATGTCCACCTTATGAGTTCTACGTATCTATTAACTATGAGTAATGCGGAATTTAGACGTGCATGCACTTATAGAGATTCGTATTCTAATGGTAATTCTAGTGTCTCTCGACCATCAAGGATTATCTCACTTTAACTGTCTCGAGCTTAAAGCGTATAACTAATGGTAAGAACTCTCCAAGAGGTTAATCTAGTTACCACACTAACTTGTAAACAGGGGTTGGTAGCCCTATTTCCTTGTCACACTCTCTTTTCCAAACATGTAACTTTTCTCCCGAACAAGCTAATGCTATAATGACGTATTCTAAATGTTTGCAACCATAAGAATTTAATTAAGATGAAGAGAGTAATGATATAAGTAGCATACATATCAAGAATTCACAAACTCATAGCAATAGATAGTATATCATAAGGCTTCCATAACCCTAAAAGAGAAGTTTAGCTACTCATAATTGTAAAGGAAAACAACGAAGACATCATCATCATACCAAAACAATAACAATCTCATGATAGGTATGTATTGGCATCACTTATGAGAATGACGTGATTTCCTTGATAGTTGGTCTTGTAGTGTTTCTCTTGTCTTAAAACATGAAAACTAAAAGTCGAATAGGAGAGTAATAATGTCAACAACGAACCAACGAAGGGAATGCTGACAAATTCAGCAAAATAGGGTTTTTATAACATCCATATCCTAGTCCTACTAAGTTACTGCATCCTTGTCCTAGTCCTACTAAGTTACTGCTGATCCCCAAGTCTTTAGAAATATTGTTTTTGCCTGGGACAAGTTTTCCATGCATCACTTTCAGTCCACAAGCTTCCAGAAGCTGCCTTCCCTCTTATGTGAAGTTTCCCTTGCTACCAAAAGGTCCACAAAGTGTTGAAATCGTAATCATAAATACCTGAAAACATGATAATCACATTGGTTAGCTCACTTAAAGGAAAATGGACTAAAAGTGCAGGAATTATATATTTTGTCCTTAAAACTTAGCTAAAATATGGGTAAATTAAGGTACTTTAGGCGTATAAATACGCCTAACATCAACACCCCACCCTTAAAGCTTTGTTCGTCCTCGAAAAAAATATCATGTCCATATAAACATCTACTTAGGGTTTTATAGTAACAGCCCAAAATGTTCAACCAGACAGGCACGACAATTATTAACAAAGAGTAGTTTTCTGATCACTACTAGAAACAATTCAACCTCCAACATAGACTCGTGATGATGGATAATTCGTATCCACAAGTTAAGGCACAAAGAATCATATAACACTACCCAAAACTCATCAACCATGTGTGTCTCACACAAGATATCACCCATAATCACTCATAAGTTTGCATTTTCGAAATATGGGTACAAGATTCTCCTTGCTCTCACTCTCACAAAGAATTCATATGCTGCAACTGCTGACCATAGGCTTTCCCTTAGTGTAATGCTCTACTAATATCAGAATGCTAAGATTAGGATAAAATAGGTCTTTACAGGTTGTAATGTAGGCTAAGGAACAGGTAGGACAATTTTGGCCAGAAATAGTGACTATGTTCCCTAAGCGCTTTAATACATCACATTATGCCATTAACACTCTCTTTTAAACAACCTCTATATTTTCCTTTTATATACCACCCCTTTTCACCTATTTTGTTATTCAATTTTAAACAGAATTAACTTTTTATTTTTCTTTTCATTTTTTCTTTTTTTTTTATAACACACCTCATAACAAATTCAAGTACCAATACACTCTAAGGCATAACTCTCACCCAATTTCCTCTTCTTTTATCACATGACTTTACAATTTAAAGTGCTTAGGAATTTGGATCAAATTATGGTCTTGAAAAAAAATGGATTAGGCTTCATATGAGGCTGTCAAAGAAAATAGCTAAAGGCTCAAAGGGGTTGACTAGGATAATTTCCATGGGTAGGTAAGAAGAAAGTAAACAATCACAGGTTGCCAAGAAATGCCTAAATCATCTCCTAAACTCACACTCTTTATTTCGCTTTACACACACATCAGGCAAGTTCTAGCATCAGTCACAAACATAGAATATACTATAACCTCACACACACAAGGCACATGGTCAACTTTATTGGGAGCAGTATAGACTCTTGACCCAACAGATGAATGAATTAAACCACACAATTATCACACATTGAGTCACACTTAGAGCCTAAACGTCTCAATAGTAATGATTTTAGCACCAACTCTTGTCATAATACCATGCCGCCTATCAGAACAATTTCATGCAAAATCTAAAATCTAAAAAAAAATCTAAAAATATAAAAATTTAACTACAAATGAGAATAAATGCAGGGAAAAGAAGTACACTACAGCATACAAATACCCTCACCCCACACTTAGACGGGACACACTGCCCTCAGTGGAAATAAATAAGGAAAACCTGGTTAGTCAAACTCCTTTTCTATGTCCGGGGTTATACCCCCTGCGTCGGAATCATCATCAGGGTCATCATTAACAGAGTTGTCCTTTGCATCATTAGTCGAGGTATTTGCAGAGAGGAGGATTCAACTTTCTCTTTTCTCGCCCATTTCTGAGAGGTTGACACTTTTTCTTCTCCTTGTCGTCCTTTTGGTGCCATTCTTAAAATAGAGTCATGTTAGCTTTATCTCGGAAGATTTAATCGACAAACAAACAATAGTGGCACCACCCCACACTTAATTTGTTGGTAAAAACTGATTAAGTGAATGATATCGATTACTCAGACTTCATCGAGATACATTTAGGCGATATGTTCCAACAATATGTTCAGCACAGTCATACTTTTATGTTATCTTAACTATCTTTTACACACTATTTCATGTAATCTTGACTACACTTTCATGTTTGGATTAATGCATCTTTTGAACAAGACTACTATATAAAGATCGTATCAAGTTATGGCATAGAAATAATCACAACATCCCATGCTTGTATTCAATCATGATCTTTATCTCGATGAACGAGTCATTCAAGCATTCAACTTGAAGAGTATGCAATTAATTTCACCATTTTGATTTCATAAAAAGATGACAGTGTATAACAATTAAATACAAGTTGGAACAAAGTCAAGAACACCTACACCTATTCTTTCACTAAACTAGATGTCTCATACAAATCAACCACATTCTAATCACCAACACCACTTTAAGATCTCATACCATTATAAGAGTAGTATTGTAACTACTACTGAATATAAAAGAAGAACTTACTTGGTGATGGACTCGAAATATGATCTTGCAAGGTTAGATGAGCAAAAAGAAAAGTTTTAAGAGATTTTGGAGGCAAAGGCGGCGCCTTTAGCTTTGCCTGGTTGGGCATAGGCAGCGCCTATGCTATGGCATTTTAGATTCAGAGAACAAAGGCAATGGCATAGGCGGTGCCTTTATCTTTGCCTATGCTTGGTATAGGGGCGCCTAATGCTTTGCCTAGTTGAGCATTGGCGGTGCCTATGCTATGGCATTGTTGGACATAGGTGGCGCCTATGCTATGGCATTGTAGATTCAGAGAACAAAGGCCATAGCATAGGCCTTGCCTTGTCCGTTGCCTAGATTTACATAGGCCTTGCCTTGTCCATTGCCTAGATTTGTATAGGCAATGCCTAGCCGAAAGCCTTTTGCTCCTTCATTACTCACTTACCACCTTTAACATTGCTCACTTTCAAATCAAAATTTGAGACCAAGCTCCTTTTTTATACGTCTTGCACCTACACTTACTCAAAAACAACAAAAACGATTAGAAATATGGGTTTCCTCCCACCAAGCGCCTTAGTTTTGGCCATGGCTCGATAAAATCCTATGAAAAAAAATATATTTAAAACGATGGGTTGCCTCCCATGTAGCGCTTGATTTATTATCGCGGTACCACATAGCTATCTCGATTACTTAGGCTTCATCGAGATAGATGGTAGATCATTTTCTGAATGGATTCAGACGACACTGAGGCTTACTTGTAGGCATGCAATCTTCTTCGAGATGACGCTTGTGCATACATATCCCAGGAGGGATCCCAATTATATCATCAATTGTACAACCCATAGCTCTCTTGTACCTCTTCAGAGCAGAGATGAGAGCCTCTACATGCTGTTCACCTAAATCAGCCGCAACACTCATTGGAAGTGTATTTCCACTTCCCAAGGATGCATCCCTTAGGTGACTGGGGAGCTCTTTCGATTCTAGCACTGGTGACTCTTCAATGGAAGTCTTCGCTATTGGTGAAGATTGATTCTTAAGATCAAGGTCCAGCTTCTTAGGAGCATGAGAATAGGACTTTATTCCTGTTAGAGCACAAATTGTTTCTTCATATTCTTCAACATCCTCGTGCTCATAATTTAAAAGCACAACAGACAATGGTTCAACAGTATGCTGCTTCTCTAATGATAGTTCCTTCGCATCCGCATGATAAACATCAACTACAGAGAACACATTCATATCGCTGGGCTGCTTTATTGCTTTGCATACATCAAAATGGACCACTTCGTCATTCAGCCAGAATAAAAGCTCATTAGCTCTTAAGTCAATAAGCACACTTCCCATTGCAAGAAAAGGACGCCCCAAGATTATAGAAGTTTCAGAATCTATCTCACAATCCAAGATCACAAAGTCTGTAGGAAAGACGAAGGTGGAAACCTTCACCAACACATCATGTAAGATACCAACAGGTCATTTTACCAGCCTATCTGCCATCATGACCCGCATTTTGGTTGGTGTAGGATCACCCAACCCCAACTTTCTTTAAATAGATAGCGGCATCAAATTGATGCTAGCTCCCAAATCGCACAATGCCTTAGTAAAATCCATAGATCCCACCGTGCAAGGAATAGTTGAAGCACCAGGATCTGCCTTCTTTTGAACTAGCGATCTTGTAGCGATTGTACTGCAATGATGAACATTATTTGCTAGCTCATAACTTGCTGTCCGCTTCTTTGTCAGAATGTCCTTCATGAATTTGGCGTATCCAGGCATCTGCTCTAGTGCCTCTACCAAAGGAACATTAATAGTCAGCTACTTCAACATAGTCATAAATTTATTGAACCTGGTATCATCAGCTTTCTTCTTCAGTCTCTGAGGAAAAGGTGGTGGTGGAAGAGGAATAGTTTTCTCCACCACTTTATTTTTGTCTTTTTTCAGATTATTAATCTTTTCAGGCTGCAAACGTGTAGGGGTAACGTCATGAGCACTCACTTCAGCTTCTTCTGCCTCTTCACATTCTGCATCAATAATATTATCCGCTATATCATCAATGACCTGCTTACCTTTGGATGGATTTTTCAATACTTTACCACTTTGGGTAGTAATAGCCATATATGATCCATCATTGCTCGGATTTTGCACTGTGTCGCTAGGTAGCGTTCCAGCCTTCCTTTGGTTGAATGCTGCTGAAAGTTGACTCAATTATTGTTCCAGCTATTTTATTAAAGTAGAATGCGAGTTAACCAATTGATTTATTGATGACAAAATATTTTTCACTTCGGTTACACCAATATTGGTTGCCTTTACTCCTTTTAACAGCTTATCCATCATGTCCTCCATTGACATCTTTCTAGAACCAAATGCAGTGGCCTCACGGCTTCCAGGTGGAACATACAAACCACTCCTGTCAGTCTTATTTTTCCAACTACCTTTCTCACGGTCCTTGATTCCAGATTTATCATAATAGTTCTGACCTTGGTTTCCTTAGGCATTGCCTTGGAAAACCCTCTGATTATTCAAGTAGTTGGCTTCTTCCTCAGAATCAGATTCGTCTCTTACCTGTGATACAATGGCCTTAACCTTTTCGGTCTTCCCTGATAATAGATGCTTGGTAAGAAGATCTATCTGTGTTTTCATGTGAGCCATATCTTGGTAATGCTCCTCTTGTCTACGCCTTTGCTCTGCAGTCATACCAATGGATATAGTAGATCATGCTACCTCAGAATCCCTAGTATGCCAAGCTATACTTTGCTTTGTCATACGATCTAGCATATCACTTGCCTGAATAAAGGTAAGGTCCATGAATGACCCTTCTGCTGCATTATCCACTACTGTCTTAGTCACCGAATTCAAAGATCTGTATAATATCTCCATCAAGTGGACATTGGTGATATGATGATTTGGGCACCGCATAAGCTTCTTCTTGAACCTCTCCCATGTTTCATGGAGAACTTCAGTTAGAAGCTGTCGAAAATTACTGATCTCATCTCTCAACTGTGCTCTCTTAGATGGCGGAAAGAATCTTTCTAGGAAAGCGTCTTTTAGTTGCCTCCAATTAGTAATAGAATCAAGAGTTAGCTCGTTCAGCCATAAAGTTGCCTCCCCAGATAGAGACAATGGAAATAAGCGCAGCCGAATGGCAGTCTGTCCAACACTTGGATTGTTGAAGAACTTGCATGTTGAAATAAAGTTGACTAGATGCATATTTGGATCATCTCCTGCAAGTCCACCAATTAAACCTTTGAGCTGCAATAACTGAATCATGGTGCTAGTGATATTGAACTTGGATCCGAGTTCTAAGGGCGGAGGAATAATAGCCCCAGTGGCACCAGCTCCATCCAGATCGTCGTCATCATCATCAAAAGGAATCTGCACAGCTCAGCATTCAGGCCTAAATCTAGCTTGACGATTTCTTCTGTTCGCAGGTGTCGCCACCTCATCAGTACGCCTAAGATTTAGTAGCTCCTCATCACCCAGGTCCTCATCTTCAGGATTTGTTGTGTGGCCTAGATTATCAATATTTTGTTGATGCACTTGAGCGGCTGCCAACGCAGCTAATATAGCTTGCTCCAGTTAAGCAGCCCTTCTTTCAATGTCACGTTGTGCATCCATTCTGCCAATACGATGTGGTTCAGGATTGATAGGTAATAACGGTTGACCTGAACTTCGAGTGTTTGGCATGCACTGAACAAAACCTAAATAAAACAAAAACAACAACTAAAAGTAAAATACGAGATTCTTTGACCAAAGGGTCTAGTAACTATCACAAACTTAGTTGAAAACTGTATTCCCCGGCAACGGCGCCAAAATTGATAATGCTCAAACTACAGCTCTCGTAAGAGTGTAAGCGGTCACTGTCAAATATAGAACCCAACTGGGTTGGGTGTCGAATCCCACAGGGAATACTTGGTCACTAAGTATGCAACTATTAGTAGACTGTTGGTCGAAAATTCTACGAAAAGGAGGGATGGTTTAGGCATGAATTTAAAGTATCAAAATAGCAAAGTAAAAATGAAATGCTTTTTTTAGTAAGAGTTTAATCAATGAGAATTGTAAGTTAGGGTTATGTCCACCTTATGAGTTCTACGTATCTATTAACTATAAGTAATGCGGAATTCAAACGTGCATTGATGTTAGGCATATTTACATGCCTAAAGCACCTTAATTTACCCATATTTTAGCTACGTTTTGAGGACAAAATATATAATTCCTGCACTTTTAGTCCTTTTTCCTGTAAGTTAGCTAACCAACGTGATTAGCAAGTTTTCAGGTATAAATGATGAGGATTTCAGCATTTTATGGACTGTTGGACGCCAAAGGAAACTTCACGAAGAAGGAAGGTAGCTTTTGGAAGCTGGTGGACTGAAAGTGATGCATGGAGAACTTGTCTCGGGAAAAAACAGTATTTCCAAGGACTTGGGGATCAACAGTAACTTAGTAGGATTAGGACAAGGATGCAGTAACCAGTAGGATTGGGACAAGGACACAGTAACTTAGCAGGAATAGGATATGGGTGTTATAAAAACCCTATTTTGCTGAAACTTTTCAGCAACCAATTTCTTCCACCCTCATCCTTATTCCTCCCAATTCGATCCTTTACCCTTTTCCTCATTAATTCGTTGTTGACATTATTTTTCATCTATTCAACTTTTAATTTTTATGACAAGAGAAACGCTATTTGCAAGGAATTCACGCCACAAGTGCTACCAAAACATACTTCACGTGAGATTCTTATTTTGGTATGATGATATTGCCGATTGTGTTTTCCATTGCACTCATGAGTAGCTAAACTTCTCTGTTAGGGCTATGGAAACCTTATGAGATACTATCTATTTCTATGAGTTTGTGAATTCGTGACACGTATGATGTTTATATCATTACTCTCTTCATCTTAATTTACATTTTTGTGGTTTCAAATATATAGAATATGCTAGTATAACATTAACTTGTTCGAAAGAAAAGTTATATGTCTGGAAAAGAGAGAGTGACAAGGAAATAGGCCACCAACCCCTATTTAAAAGTTAATGTCGTAACTGGATTAACCTCTTAGAGAATTCGTACCATTAGATATGCTTTAAGCTCGAAAGAGTTAACGTGAAATAATCCTTGATGGTCGAAAGACGCCTGGATTTACCATAGAATACGAATCTCTATAAGCGCATGCATGTCTGAATTCCACATAACTCATAGCCAATAGATACGTAGAACTCATAAGGTGGACATAACCCTAACTTACAATTCTCATTGATTACATATTATTAAACAAAGCATTCCGTTTTTACTTTGCTATTTTGATACTTGTGCCTCACGCCAAAACCCTAAATCCCCCCTTTTCGTAGAATTTTCGATCAACAGTCTACTAATCGTTGCATATTTAGTGACCAAGTATTCCCTGTGGGATTCGACACCCAACCCAGTTGGGTTCTATATTTGACGACGACCGCTTACACTCTTACGAGAGCTGTAGTTTGAGCGTTATCATGCATGCACTTATAAGGATTCATATTCTAATGGTAAATCCTAGTGTCTCTCGACCATCAAGGATTATCTCACTTTAACTCTCTTGTTCTTAAAGCATATAACTAATGGTACGAACTCTCCAAGAGGTTAATCCAGTTACGGCACTAACTTGTAAACATGGGTTGGTAGCCCTATTTCCTTGTCGCACTCTCTTTTCCAAACATGTAACTTTTCTCTCGAACAAGTTAATGCTATAATGGCATATTCTATATGTTTGCAACCACAAGAATTTAATTAAGATGAAGAGAGTAATGATATAAGTAGCATACATATCAAGAATTCACAAACTCATAGCAATAGATAGTATATCATAAGGCTTCCATAACCCTAACAGAGAAGTTTAGCTACTCATAATTGTAGAGGAAAAAAACGAAGACATCATCATCATACCAAAACAATAACAATCTCACGATAGGCATGTATTGGCGTCACTTATGAGAATGACGTGATTTCCTTGCTAGTCGGTCTTGTAGCATTTCTCTTGTCTTAAAATGTGAAAACTAAAAGTTGAATAGGAGAGTAATAATGTCAACAACGAACCAACGAAGGGAATGCTGAAAAATTCAGCAAAATAGGGTTTTTATAACATCCATATCCTAGTCCTACTAAGTTACTGCATCCTTGTCCTAGTCATACTAAGTTACTGCTGATTCCCAAGTCTTTAGAAATACTGTTTTTGCCCAGGATAAGTTTTCCATGCATCACTTTCAGTCCACAAGCTTCTAGAAGCTTCCTTCCCTCTTATGTGAAGTTTCCCTTGCTACCAAAAGGTCCACAAAGTGCTGAAATCTTCATCATAAATACCTGAAAACATGCTAATCACGTTGGTTAGCTCACTTACAGGAAAATGGACTAAAAGTGCAGAATTATATATTTTGTCCTTAAAAATTAGCTAAAATATGGGTAAATTAAGGTGCTTTAGGCGTGTAAATACGCCTAACATCACCTACCGAACTACTCTTATAAATACTTACATGCCAAACCCACATACTAACTATGATAAATTATGTATATTTAGAATTTTAAAAAATAGATATAAAATATATACAATTTCTTAGTGAAAATATAGAAGAATTAATAAAATAAAAACAAACAACTAAAAAATATTATAATAAACTATTTAACCAATTTTAAATGATAGATAATCTTAAAATCTTAATCTTATATATACTTAGAGATATAGAAATTATAGATATTAAGAGAAAAATATTAGAAAAGGTATTAGACTATGAAATTAAATTTATAAATTGGATAGAACAGTTAAACCTGGATAATTACCCAGATGGATATTATTTAGATTAAGAAGTGTTAGAATATATTAGAAAAACTTGAGAATATCAAAATAATCTAAATGAAGAAATTAATTATACAAACCGAATTAGAAAAATAATGGAAAATCTAAAAGCAAAATTAATATGGATAGAAGAAACCCTAGAAAAATTAGGAAAAAGTACATGTGATAGTTTATATAATTGAAAAAACTCACTATGAGAAGAACAATACAAGATAATAAATAGCATTTAAAATCTAGAATTAGATATACATTACAGTACAATTAGGATAAATTATTATACAATAATTTATAATTTTGCAATTACTACAGGATAAATTGATAGACTATGAATATTTAAAATATTGGAGACAAAATATGGAAAAATAATATTATTAGGAAAACTTATGAAAGATAATCTAATTGGATATTTTGAAACAAAAGATATAGAATATTTAGAATACCTTCAAAATAATATAAAAGGATTACAAAAATTAAGGGAAAGAAAATAAAGAATACGATAGTAAAGCATTTAATCAATTACCATATAATCACCCCCTAGATATGAATATCGATAAAAGTAACATAAATAAACTCAAAATAAAAATATTTAGAAAAGTTAAGAAATATCCACACACAAATAAAAATAGATCCATTCTACTTATAATAGATCTATTTTTTCACACAAGTTATTCGCACTCCCCTACAATTGGTATCAGAGCCTATGCAGTTTAAAGTTCCGAAAGTAGTATATATTTGGAGAATTTATTTGATTAATTGATTAATTATGACTGACTTATTTGATAAAACTAAATTTAGATATTCCCTAAAATATTATTTAGATGAATAAAGTACAAAAATTACCAAAATATAAAGAATTAAAGAAAATAATATCTAAAAAAAGTAAAGAATTAAAAAGAAGGATAAAAAGACTGTACTATAACATAATTGCCGGAGTTAGTAAAAACTCAATAAATGCACAAAAAGAAGAGATATCAAATTTAGAATCGACAATAAATAGTCTAGAATATACATACCAACATAATCTATTAACAATTAAATAAAAAATGAACAATTTATAACAGATGAAAAATATATGAAAACCATGAAGGATTAAAAATAAAAATAGTATTTTCTAATCTAGGAAGAAGGTATATGAAAATAGGTGAACATTTATATTTAATGTTAGAAAAATAAGAATTAAAATTAGAAGATAAATTGACAGCTATGGTAAGAATAGAAAAAGAAAATGAAGAAATATAAAGAAAAAAAGGAAATAGAAAAAATAAAACAACAAACTACAGAAAAATACGAAAAATAGAAGAAACTAAAAATAGTAGGATTGCTGAATTAAAAAAAGAACTAAAAATGCTAAAAGATTTGTCTGAAAAAAGACAGAAAGAAAAAGAAGAAAAAAATGAAGAACAAAATTTATTAAATGAGATTAATCAATTTAAAGAAAAATTAGAAATAAGCAACAGAGAAATAGAAACCAGGAAATTAGAAATAAATACAATAGATGTTGAAGAAACAGATAATTATGATTCGAAAGATACTGAAACATATACAGAAATTTTAACAAATTCAAAAAATTTAGAAATCAATGAAAAACAAGAAGTAATTAATGAAGAAAACTTAGAAAATAGAAACACAGAAATAAATATTCTTGATAAAAAGGAAGATGAAAATATAATACCTAGAATATCAAAAATAAGAAAACCTACATATTATAAGAATAAATTTAAAAGATATAATCTAAAAGATGAATATGAAAAATAGACACCAAAACAAATAGTTAATAAAAATTATAAATTTTTAGACTTAGATTGTGTAATAGATATAGAAAAACAATACAATTATGGATAGGATATATGACAAAACAATTATTAGATAATAATATAAACGTAACAGATGCACCAGAATATTTAGAAAGAACACTAATAGGAACAGTGAAATTATGGTTTTCAAATTTAACTGAAAATAGCAAAAAGGTATTAAAAACTGACAAACTTACAGAAGAAACATCATCAACAACTACAACTAAATTAACACTTATAGAATTAATCAAAAAAATATGAAATAGCTATAAAAGATGAATTTAGCAGTATGACAATAACAGAAGAAGAAGAAAATGCAGAGAAAGATACAAATAGGAATTTAATGTTAAAATTAGCAATATGTAATATGTGTTACATAGATGAGTATACTTGAGCATTTAAAGAATATTATTATAAAGGAACATATAATACAGAAGAAAGTAAAGAAATAAGAAAATTATATTTTAGTAAATTACCTGAACCATTTAGTTCAAAATTAATAAAAAGTTGGGATGAAGCAAAAATAGTAGATACTTTAGGAGAAAGAATAAAATTTTTACAACAATGGTATAGAAACCTATGTGAAAAATATAGAGAAGAAATAAAAATGGAAAAAACATTAACAAGAAATTTAGCATGTTGCAAAGATAAAATAGCACCTCAATTTAAATGCGAAGAAAGATATTAGAAAAAAAAAACACAAGAAATATAAGAAATACAAAAAATAAAAATATAAATATAAGAAACCAAGAAGAAGATATTATGTAAAAAAATTATAAACATAAAAGACCATATAGGAAAAAGAAATCTATAAAAGAATGTACTTGTTATAAATGCGAAAAATTAGGACATTTAGCTAGAGATTGTAAATTACCAAAAAAACCAAAAAATAAACAAATATCAGAAATAAAAATAGAAAATATAGAATATATGCAGATAGATTATATAGATAGGAATTAGAAAGTGAAGACAGTATATATGAAATTTCAGAGAATGAAACAGATAATGAAATAAATAGTGAATTAGATGAATTAAATGACTGAAGAAGATATAAAAATAATAACAAAGTAGGAATATTTAAGTGAAGAAGGAACATATCAAAAAATAATATTTGATAGTCACATATTTGATGAAATAAAAGGAAAAGAATTTGATTTAAGAGTAGAAAAAATAGTTAAAATACCAACAATAAAAAACATATTTAGTAAAAAAAAAAAGAAGAATACTACGAAGTAAGCCAAAAAGAACATGTAATAAACTGTAGATATGCAAAAGGTAAAGCTAGTATACCACTAGAACAAAAAGGATAATTAATAAAGAAATAAATGATATAATAATTAGAGACCCAATAAAATACGTACCCCTAGGAGGTACAGTGATATTAATAAAAGCATGTTTCAGAGAAGGAATAGATACACTGATAGAATTATACCTAGCAGATGATAGAATTATAAAACCTATAGAATAAAGTATAATAATTGTCATAAAAGGAAATTTAATATACCAAAAAATTAAATTTATAATAAGTGTGAATTATTCAATAGCAATAATAGATAAAAATATCGATAAATCATTAGTATTATATTGGAAAATATCAGCAATAGAACTAACCCCAGGAAGTAAAATATTTACAGTAAGATGTAAAAATCTAAATGTATTAACAATAAAACATAAAATAACGGAAAAAATAAAATTAACAAAATACAAATAGAAAGTCCTTTCGAACAATTTGTAAAAATAATTGATAGTAATGATTATAGTTATAGAGACATAGATATAGATGAAAATTTAGAAATAATAAATAATAGAATAAGCACAACAAAAAGAATAGCTTATGAAAAAACAGAATCATCAAGTTCATTAAAAAGAACAAGTTATGAAATAAGTTCAACAACTAATTTAAACCAATATTACATAACAGGAACGATAAATGAAAAAGAATATTTAATACTCTTAAATACAGGACAAGAAGAAAATTATATAGCAAAATGTCTAGTAAAAATGAAGAAATAAAAACTGATAATGATATATGCCTAGATCTATCAAGAAACTTAATAAACACTAAATATATAGCAAAAAAAGAAATAACAATAGGAGTTAGAAAAAATAAAAATAGAATTTGAAATAAAGAAAGAAATGCAAAAAGCAGACATAATATTAGGAATAAAATGGCTAGAATAAATAAAACCATATAATATAAAGCATACACAATTACATATAACATATAACAGAGAGAAATTATTCTTAAGAAGAGCTTTAACATGATTTGAAAATATATGTATCAATGAAGATAGTAGTAGAAGGGTTGTACAGTAGATATTATACGCTTATGATAGATACAGGAGCAGAAGCTAATTTATGTAGATATAATTGTTTACCAAATAGTAAATGGGATAAATTAAAGACACCAATAATAGTTAAAGAATTTAATAACGAAGGAAGCTTAATTACTTATAAAGCTAAGAATGTAAAAACACAAGTATGAGATAAAATATTAACAATAGAAGAAATCTATAATTATGAGCTAACATCAAAAGATATACTTTTAGGAATGTTGTTTTTAGATAAATTATGACCACATATAATAACTAGAACGGATTGATGGTTTACAACACCATGTAAGCAGAAAGTAAGAGCAAAAAGAGTTACTAATAAAATAAGAAAGAAAACTAATAAGATAGAAGGAAGTGAAAAAATTACACAAAAATTAGAAAATATAAAAAATACTGAAGATACAATAGAATTGGTTGTATTTTCAATAAATAAACAGGAAATAACTATATTTTCAATAAGTAAGATAGAAATAGTTAAGAAAAAATTAGAATAATTATATAGTGAAGATACATTAAAAGGATGGAAAAAACATAAAACCACTATAAAAATTGAATTAATAGATAAAAATAACATAATAACTCAAAAACCATTAACATATAATTTTGACGATTTAAAAGAATTTAAAATTCATATAGAAGAATTATTAGAAAAACAATATGTACAAAAAAATAATAGTAAACATAATAGCCCAGCATTTATAGTAAATAAACATAGTGAACAAAAAAGAGGAAAAAGTAGAATGGTTATTGATTATAGAAATTTAAATGCAAAAACTATGACATATAATTACTCAATACCAAATAAGATTTTAAAAATAAGACAAATACAAGGATATAATTACTTTAGTAAATTGATTGTAAATCAGGATTTTACCATTTAAAGTTAGAAGAAGAATTTAAGGAATTAGCAGCATTTACGGTACCACATGGATTTTATGAATGGAATATACTACCATTTGGATATAAAAATGCACCAGGTAGATATCAATATTTTATGGATAGTTATTTTAAAAAATGGCCTAATTGTATAGTATATATAGATGATATATAATGTTGGGCGTATTTACACGCCTAAGCACCATAATCTCCCCATGTTTTAGCTAAGTTTTGAGGATAAAATATATAATTCCTACACTTTTAGTCCATTTTCCTTTAAGTGAGCTGACCTACGTGATTAGCATGTTTTTCAGGTACTAATGATGAAGATTTCAGCACTTTATGGACCTGTGAGCAGCAAAGGAAAACTTCATATTAGAGGGAAGACAACTTTTGTACTGAAAGTGATGCATGAGAACTTTTTCCTGGGCAAACACAGTATTTTTAAATGCTTAAGGACGCAGTAGCAACTTAGTGGACAAGGATATTATAAAAAACTTATTGCTGAATTTTTCAGCATTATTAACTATTATCATTATTCAATATTCGATAGAACAGAGAAACACGGCTAAGGCTTGAGCAACGGATAGGGAGAATCACGTCATCCCCATATTGACGCCAAAGCATCTCCATCATGAGATTGTTCTAGTTTTGGTATGATGATGATGTCTACTTTGATTTCCGTTGTATTCATGAGTAGCTAAACTTTTCTGTTAGGGTTATGAAAACCTTGTAGGATATTATCTATTAACTATGAGTTTGTGAATTCTTGATGTGTATGCTACTTATATCATTACTCTCTTCATTTTGATTGAATTCTCATGGTTCCAAACATAGAGAATATGCCATATTAGCATTAACTTGTTCGAGAGAAAAGTTACATGTTTGGAAAAGAGAGTGTGACAAGGAAATAGGGCTTCCAACGTCTATTTACACGTTAATGCCTTAATCGGATTAACTTCTTGGAGAATTTGTACCATTTGTTATACACTTTAGGCTCGGGAGAGCTAAAGTGAAATAAATCCTTGATGGTTGGGAAACACTTGGATTTAGAATTAGAATACGATTCTCTATAAGTGCATGCATATCTAAATTCTGTGTTACTCATAGTTAATAGAGAAGTAGAACTTACAAGGTGGACATAACCCTAACTTATTATTCTTTGTGATTAACTCTTACTACGTATATCGTCTCATTCGTGATTTTGATACTATTAGTTCACGCATAAATAAAACCCCAGTTTTCCTTGGAATTTTCATCTAACAGTCTACTAATAATTGCAATACTTAGATTAAAAGAATTGGGCGAGAGTGATACCTTAAAGTGAAATGAAACTTGAATTTGTTATGAAAAAGAATGGCTATTATAGAGGTGTGTTATAAAAAAAATGATGAAAAATAAAAATAAAATGTTAATGTTGTTTAAAATTAAATAACAAAAGAGGTGAGAAGGGGTGGTAGATTAAAAGAAAGTAGAAAGGTTGTTTGAAAGAAAGTGTAAATGGCATAATGTGATGTATTAAAGCGGTTAGGGAAATTAGTCACTATTTCTGGCCAAAATAGTCCTACCCGTCCCTTAGCCTACATTACAACCTGTAAAGACCTATTTGATCCTAAGCTTAGCATTCTGATACTAGTAGAGCATTACACTAAGGGCAAGCCTATGGTCATCAGTTGCAACATAAGAATTCTTTGTGAGAGTGAGAGCAAAGAAAATTTTATACCCATGTTTCGATAAATAAAATACTTGTGAGTGGTTATGGGTGATATATTGTGAGGCACACATGGTTGATGACATTTGGGTAGTCTTGCATGATTCTTTGTTACTTAACTTATGGATACCAATTAACCATCATCACGAGTCTAGGTTGGAGGTTGAATTATTTCTAGTAGTGATCAGAAAACTACTCTTTGTTAATAATTGTCGTGCCTGCCTTGATGAATATTTTGTGCTGTTACTGTGAAACCCTAAGTAGATGTTTATATGGACATGATATTTTGTTCGAGGACAACAATGCTTTAAGTGTGGGGTGTTAATTTTAGGCGTATTTACACGCCTAAAGCACCTTAATTTACCCATATTTTAGCTAAGTTTTAAGGACAAAATATATAATTCCTGCACTTTTAGTCCTTTTTTCCTGTAAGTGAGTTAACCAACGTGATTAGCAAGTTTTCAGGTATAAATAATGAAGATTTCAGCATTTTGTGGACTGTTGGATGCCAAAGGAAACCTCAACGTAAGAAGGACGACAGTTTCTGGAAACTGGTGGACTGAAAGTGATGTATGGAGAACTTGTCCCGGGCAAAAACAGTATTTCTAAAGACTTTGGGATCAGCAGTAACTTAGTAGGATTAGGACAAGGATAAAAACCCTATTTAAGTAGGACAAGGATAAAAATCCTATTTCAGTAGTACTAGGACAAGGGTGTTATAAAAACCCTTATTTGCTGATTTTTCAGCATTCAATTCAATTCATTCATCCTATTTTCTATTCAATTCTATTTTTCTTTTATTCGACATTTAGTTCTTCACGTTACTTTCTGATAGAGAAAGCACGGCTCTTGTGACCAACGTGAGATCATTCTAGTTTTGATATGATGATGATGTGTATGGTAATCTCCGTTGCACTCATGAGTAGATAAACTTCTCTGTTAGGGTTATGGAAGCCTTTTGACAATACTATCTATTGCTATGAGTTTGTGAATTAATGATACGTATGCTGCTTAAATCATTACTCTCTTCATCTTAATTTAAATTCTTGTGGTTGCAAACATATAGAATACGCCAGTATAGCATTAACTTGTTTGAAAGAAAAGTTACATGTCTGGAAAAGAGAGAGTGACAAGGAGATGGGGCTACCAACCCCTATTTAAAAGTTAGTGCCATAATTGGATTAACCTTTTGGAGAATTTGTACCATTAGACATGATTTAAGCTCGAAAGAGTTAAAGTGAGATAATCTGTGATGGTCGAAAGACGCTAGGATTTACCATAGAATACGAATCTCTATAAGCGCATGCATGTCTAAATTCCGCATAACTCATAGCTAATAGATACGTAAAACTCATAAGGTGGACATAACCCTAGATTACAATTCTCATTGATTAAATCTTACAAAACCAAGCATTCATTCATTACTTTATTAACCTTATTGCACGCATAAATTAAATCCCCCCTTTCCGTAGAATTTTCGACCAACAGTCTACTAATTGTTGCATACTTAGTGACCGAGTATTCCCTGTGGGATTCAACACCCAACCCAGTTGGGTTCTATATTGACAGCGACCGCTTACACTCTTACAAGAGCTTTAGTTTGAGTGTTATCAATACAACCTTTAGAAATCATTTTCCTTGCCCGACAGTAGGAAACAAGTTGAACCCTGAATGCTCAAATACTACCATTCCACTCTAGGACGGGCTCATTCGGGAACTAAAACTGAACTATCCTATTTCTGCAGTCGATTGTGGCATAGCAAGAATGAAACCAATCCATGTCGATAATGATATAAAAATCAATCATCTCTAACTTTACTAAATCTGCTGACGTGGATTTCTTATCATAATCGGGCAGTTCCTGTATATCCGCTGGGCTATGATGGTTTTATCCACTAGGGTAGAGACTAATAAGGGCTCTACTAGTACTTCGGGACTGATTAAAAAAATCGCCCACTATGTATGGAGTAACAAAAGACAAAGATGTACCTGGGTCTAGCAAAGCATAAACATGAACAAGGAAAAACTGTAACATACCAATAATGACATCAAGAGAATTTTCCTAGTCCTACCGGGAATGAAGAGCATAGAGTCTATTTTGGCATTGCCCACTGGTAGCACTGGAAATGGCAGCCTGCTATTTCAGGCGACTGGACTGAGCTGTAGAATAATTTGTTGACCCTGAAGACTTGACTGCAGACACTCCCTAATCCTGTGGCCTGGCTTACAACAACCAAAATAGACATCACTACCGGCTCTGCAAATGCCCTTGTGGTTCTTACCATAAGTCTGACAAATGGGATTTATTCGGGCACTGCTAACACTACCCTAAGATTTTGAGCCTGTCATTTTGTTTCTATTTCTGTCTTTGAACTTCGGCACTAGAGCGCTACCAGAGGAAGAGCTGGAATCGTTGACTTGGGGCAAAACTATGAATGGTTTCCTCCATCTTACTTGGGGTCAGTAAAGTTGAAATTACCTGACCTTGCTTTATTATTCTGCCTCTCCCTAGTCTTACACTTTTTCTTTTCTACTTGCTGAGCATGGGTCATGAGTCTTGATAAGGTCATCTCAATGATCAGCATCGCAGACCTACACTCATTTACCATGCACTATTGACCCCTGACACAAACTTGCTCATCTTAGCCCTATTGTCTGCAACCACATGAGGAACATACCTGGCTAGCTGAGAAAATCTGAGAGAATACTCCCTAACCATCATATTCCCCTGCCTAAGGTTGATGAACTCAAGAAGTTTGGCTTCCCTCAGCTCTTGGGGAAAGAATCTATTTAAGAAGGCTGTGACAAATTCCTCCTACTCGATAGGGCCTGTATTATCTAACCTCCCAGACTTCCACTGTTTGTACCAATCATGAGCAACATCCTGTAACTGGTAGGCGGCTAAGTTAGAACACTCAATAGAAATAACATCCATGATGTCAATGACCTTCTGCACTTGGTCAATGAAGTCCTGAGGGTCCTCATCAGACTTAGACCCATGGAAAGATGAAGGGTTCATCCGGGTGAAGTCCCAAACCCTATATTCTTTGGGAGTGGCCCCTAGATTTGTCGGAATGACTGGTGTCCATTTATTCTGTGCATCCATGGAATGAGTAAGTGTCATAAATATGTCTTTAAAATCCGCATAGGAAATATGTTCGCCCAAAGGATCTTCGAGCTAAGAAGCTGCATGGTTTCTTCTATTTGGGGCCATGGTCTGGAATAAGAGAAGAATGGATTAGACTGAGAGTTTTACTTGTGATTATGCTCACTTGTATGACATTAATAAAGAAGAAATGGGACTGTTCCTAAAATATCTTACACCCTCCCGCACATAAATATGGTGCGAAACACACCCATGTACAAGACTCTACTAGATGCGGCTTTCAGACATCCTAGGACTCTACTGAACCTTAGGCTCAGATACCAAGTTTGTAAGACTCCAATTTTCTGAACAAGAATGCTACACGATGCTCATGACCCCGAGGGACCACAAGCTAACCCATGACTGATATATGTACCTGTATACTACAAATCATAATATAATAGTTTGGAATACATAGAACTGTATGGCCATAAGTTTCAATTTAATACAAACATGTTGGCGAAAATAGCCAAAACAACTGAATCTGAACGTGAAACTGAAAGGAAATTCTGAAGCCTCTAAACTATTTGAATAAGGAGTTGAGGGAACATGTCTCCAACTAACTCTGTAAAACTGAACTGAAGAATAAATAAATGAATCAAATCATATTTTTCTCAAATCAATGAGGAGTCACTGTGTCTCTATAACTGGAACGCTACCACTACTACTGGGCTAGAGCTCGTGTCTTGGAACCTATAGTGTAACATGAAAAGAAATCACCATAGTGCAAATGCGTCAGTACAACTGGAGTACTGAGTATACGAGGAAGGTAGGATGAACATAAAGGGTTTCATGCATGAACAACACTAACTGACTAATATGAACGTGGGATTGCAAACACATATATATAGAAACTCAGACCGTGAATACGTAATAGCATGACTTGTAAGCCAATACATGGTTTACTGATAACTGTCATGACTAATACTAAAACTGATAACATAGATGATTGTACCTGACGGTCCTATATATACTGAAATCTGAAGAACGCTTTTAGTTTTTTATTGAGACTGATGCTGAAACTGATGACATAGATGACTCTATCTGAGAGTCCTGTATATATTGAAATCTGAAGAACTATTTGAGTTCTTTTACTGAGACTAATACTAAAACTGTGGGAAGTAGTGTTTAATTGAAATGCCCCATTTATGTCGTTATAGCTAAGCTGGGGTCCAATCTCTTCCCCGACTGGAAGGGTGTCAATACATCACCACTGGTAAGGACAACTTTAAGTGACCCTTATCTGGCAGGTACTCAATGAGAATGGTGGGAACCCTAAACTGACGGGTTAAGCTGCCTCATCAACCATAAACTGATGGATCAACCTATGATGGCTACGTAGTTCTGTTACTTAAGGATTTCTACTAAGAATCATACCCTGAACTGGCGAGTGAGTTCCCATCCTTGGGTTCACTCGGTGCTAACCTCTACTCCCATCTGGAGGGACTAAACATGAATAACTGATTGTGCATGATTTGATCTTACTGAATTTCGTTGACTGGTGGAATGGTACTAATATCTGACAACTGATCGAGAGTACTGAAGTTACAAAGATTGACTGTGAATACTGAGGTTGCTGAGGTTACTGAACACTGAGATTACTTAGATTACTGGACTACTGAGATTACTGAGTTTTTTGAGTTTTCCTGAGTTACATGACTGACTGAATTCTATAGATCATGGCTTAACTGAGAGTATCGTGAAAACATGACATGGCTCTAGGAACACAACTATATTTTTCGGGTACATGTACCCCCAAGACTCAATGGAAGGAAACTGACGAACATGACTGACTTGATCATAAGAGTAGAGTCCATAATATATAATATCATAAGTAGGGATCTCATACTAAGCATGCTTATCAACAGTGTATTGCATGGAAAGGATTTCATATCACATGGAATTACTTACACAATCTTAATATCATTTTCATTGCATAATAATATTGGAAACACATACTAATAGCATGGAAGTTCATGTGGATTGCATGGTTATCATACATCTTGTTCATAAGTAGGATTTGCAAATAAACATAGCATAATCTCATAAGAATAGTTCATGAGGATTCCAACAACTTTCACAAGGCACATTAACAACATAGAAGTCATTGGAACATAAGGGCATATCATGAAATCTTCACTTAGTCACAATTTATCTATATTGCATGGCTTCTAGTTCCTTAGGAATTTTATCAAATACCTTACATGCACATCTTAAGCATAGGTAAATTCATCAAATTATACATCATGAACAACCAAAGTTACATGTTTCCAACTTATATGATGTCATGAATTCACAAAAATATATAAGGATTCCATCTTGGGAATCACCCAATACTAACAACATTATCATCAACCCCCAACAATAGAGAAATTATACTTTATAGTGAAAAGGAGGGAAAAAATCAAGCATCAACGTGGGTATGATCATATCACCACAATCAACCAAGCTTTTGTATTTTAAAGTTTGATTTTTGAACTCTATGAACGAATTGAATCAATAGATGAACACTACGGACACCTTAGAAGGAAGATTCTTGATGATTGATGGAGGAATTTCCTTGAAATCAGATCTTCAAGCTTATGCAACCCTAGTTGTTTTTATCCTTTAGTGCTCTTGGATGATGAGCTTTGCGATGAAAATAGTGTTGCAGTATGTTTATAAGATATATATTTCGTAGGGTTAAGTTTAGGGGCATATAAGGAGTATTTAAAGACTTAATTACCTTTAAAATATCTCAAGATGGAGTGTTTTTGACACTTGGAATTTGCTTAGGCGGTGCCCAAGTGATCACCTATGCCTAGGTTGGGCGGCACCTAACCAATCGCCTATGCTTGGGTTAGGCGACGCCTAAGGAATCGCCTATGCTTACTGTCTCTCATAAAAATGGGCATACCTTTTTGCTCGGTTATTGGATTAAGCCAAAATTTGTATCGTTGGAAAGATAATTCGATTTTCTAACACTTAGTGGGTATAAATCAGACAAAATACTATATTAACATCGAGTTATTCTCATTCAAAAATGACCCTTGCAAAATCAAACACTAAAATTTGATGGATTCAAAAGCTCTTAGCTTGTATTACCTTAAGTGACTCATATGAACATGCTTAATGGATCATAAGCAATCCTATCACTAGTATATTCATTTTAAGTCATGCACTCAAGTATGAATCGTAGGATTAGAAACATGCAGGGTATTACATCCAGTGTCTCAGCATAATTTCCGCCGCGTCTCACCAAAGTTCCAGGTCACAAAGAAAGTGGCAATGCGATGGCCCAGCATTGCACCATCCCTTAATTTCCCAATTGTCAAAATCTAGTGACACGGAGTGGGAGCGCCGTATCACGCTAAAGATCCAGTTCAAGAAATTTGTACAATTTTAAAACACACATCCAAGGGTTAAAAGTATCAATATCCATGCCCTATTTAAACCCAAAAACTCGTTATTTTGCTATTCATCACCCAAAATATATTAGTTTCTCCCAAGTTTCTCGAAATAAAAAGGTAGGGTTTCTATTGGGGATTCCAATTCAAGAAGGTTTCACAGTCAATCCTCATGAAATCACGAACCAAGGTATGCATAGTGTTCATTCATGTTCAACCATGAAGCCCAGGAATCCCTTTTTATAAATTCAAGTTTATGGATTTTTTTATGAATTTCATGATTGGGCTGCTCTTGTTCATGTGGCTAATCAAAAATTGAATTCTACTCCATGTTTGGTGATAAATCGTATCTGGGTTACAGTATTATAGATATAGGTTCATGCAAACGTATGACTAAACCCTTGAATGATGAAATTAGAATTGAACTGTAATGTTTATTTATTGTACAATGATGTTTACATGTACTATGCCTATAATCTTTTTCGTTAAATGCCTTAATGAAGGAAAAATTCCTAAATAGCATGATATCATGAAATCACCATGTATGTACAAGTTTATGACAATCACTCATTTGATAAAATGATTTTATAAATAAGGTATGTATTATAATGTTAGTTATTCGTTCGAGTAAGTTATGCTTGGGTTGTTTTCTTCCATAGAGTCCTGGGGGTACTTTTACCTGAAACATTAGTGTTGTGCCTACAACCAATGTCATGTTTTCACGTTACTATAAGTCAAGCTATGAATCCTTAGACTTATTCAGTCTTATGACTCAGGAAATTCCCATGATGTCATAAACTCAATCAGTTGTAAGATATCAGTAGTACTTCATCTGCCAACGGGATTCAGTAATTCAGCCCATGTTCATTTCATCAAATCATGTTCAGAGTCTATTCAGATGAAAGTAGGAACTAGCACTGAGTAATCCCAAAGATGGGAACACACACTATTAGATGAGAGTGTGATTCTTAGAAGTCATCCTTGCATTCCAGACCTATGTATCCAGCATAAGTTGAGATATCAACACTATCAGATGAGGGTTGATGAGGTGGATAAGCACTATTAGATAAGGTCCCGACCGTTCTCTTAGAGGGGTCACTATTAGATGAGGTTCACGTATAGCTTATCCTTAGTAGTGGCGGGATATTGACACCTTTCCAATTGGGGTTATAGATTGGACCCCAACTCATCCATAATGGCGTATTAGGGGCATGTCGGTTAGATAACTACTTCCAACAGTTTCATGTTATAGAATCAGGACTATCAGATACAGTCAATCATTCTTAACAATAGAACTCAAATAGTTGTTCAGAATTTAGAACTGTCAGAAACAAACAACTCAGATATTGTTCAAAACTCAGATAGTTCCATTAGATTCAGGACTATCAAATAGAGTCACTCATGTTATCAGTCATATAAGTTATTTATAAGTCAGGTTTTTAGTATTCAGACTCAATAATCATGTTATCACATTGTCAATTATAGTTATATATTTATGCATGCATTCTAACATTCATGTTAGACAGTCAGTTAGAAATAATAATGCATGTGAACCCTTGCATATAGCCTACTTCACATGTATACTCAGTATATTCCATTCTACTGATGCATTTGTGCTATGGTGCTTTCTTTTAATGTTACCCCATAGGTTCAAAAACATGAGTTCCAGATCAGCAATAGATTCTAGTTTCATTATTCAGAGTCCAAAGTGATTCCTCATCCTTCGAGGGCATGATTATTTCTTTAATACCTCATTGATTATCTTATTAGTTGAAGTTAGTTGGGTACATGTAGTATCAACTCTTTATTCAAATTATTCAGACATTAGAGGATTTCAAATAAGATGCAGAATATCTTGTTTAAGATTTTAGTATTTTTAGTTTTATTATAGGTATTCTATTACCCCACTAAGATGTTTTATTTTTCAAATTTTGTTTAGTATTGAACCTTATGGACATTCAGTGAATGTTTCCACATTATCATGCTATATTAAGTCGTGTATCGGTACAAATATAAGTCATGGGTTAGCTTCTGGTCTTTAGGGGTCATAAACACCGTGTAGCGTCTTGGGCACCAAGTTCAGTGCATTACAATTAGGACCAACAAGGACTTGAAATTTATAAAAGAGTTCTAAAACCCCAAACAAACCATCAGGTAACCAAACTATCGGTCCCCACAAGTCATTAATTACTTGGGACGGCTATAGAGAAGCTCTATCGGAGGAAGTAAGTAAGAATATGGATAATAACCTCAAGGATCATTACAATAACCCAACAAGGTCATAATAAAGGATTAGTACACTCGATCCACCACTAAGGTAGAAGTAGTTATAGGCATAGAAATGAAATTAAATATCATATTAAGACTTGATGAAAAATATACAGACATATAGAAAAAAGTTGTACAATTATCAATTAAGGGTATAGTAGGTTTATGGCATACTAGGACAATAATTATGATTACTATATTAGAGGACTTTGTTGGTGGTCTACGTAGGAGTTTCTATCAATTAGACAATCAACTTCTTCTTGATTAACACACCTAAAATCGCACTCCTAACTCGTAAGAACCACCATAACCCTTAGATAGCGGTGGTATTGCTCTAAATTTGAATATCATTGAGAATTCTAACCCAAAATATGAAAGGGTCCCCCAAACTACCATTTATTGAATTCCTAAATAAAAACTCAACTAGTCTTCTACAATGAGTTTGATCCCTTACCTCCACATGAGGTACTACTAAAGGAACAAAAGTTATGGGACCTCTTGTCTATCAAATCCATAAAATTTATATGGTCCATAATCTTAATATACTTGGCTGTATTAAACCTTTTTTTTAAAAGAAGAAATATATGACATTTTTTGTAAAACTATTACAGAAATATGACAGGTCAAACCCCTTAAAAACTTATGAATACTCTTAGTCTTATCTTGTAAAATCATCAAAACATTATGAGATAGGGCATCAAATCTAGTTTTATATTCAATCAAAAGATAGAATCCTAAGTAAAATTCTCAAATTGGTTCTTTCCCTTCTATTACAAGTTATGAACATATTGCTCCACAAAACCATAAGAAAACTACCCCTAATTCATACGACAAGACTAGCTAGTATAAAATAAAGATAAGATTGCCACAACTACTTGGTTGGTTCATTCTTCTAAAAAGTAGGGTAATCAACTTGGTGGAGTTTATCAAGCCCATATTCTGAAACATCTCATGGTAACTCACTATAAATAGATAAGAATTGCCTCATTATACTCCTAGAACTAAGGTATTTCCATGTTCCTAAAATTGTTGAACCTCTTTTCTTATTTATCAAATATAAAAAATATGACCCTAGTGGTACACCAACACCTTGAGAGGGAATACCACCAAAGTCTAAAAGTTGTTATTATGATTGAATGGTTAAGCTAATGAACAATAAAAATTTAAGGTCAGATGCTAATTAGGAGTCTACATTTCTATCCTAGTCAGATACCATCTAGAGTACCTAGTTAGCCACCAATCATAGTGATACCCTCAAAAAACCTAAGGACATAGAATATTGTGTCCTACAGCATAGGAGTAAATACAAATTTGCCTGAGTGGGGCCAATATTATCTCCTAGAATCTAATCACTCCCTAACACATTCGCTACCTTAGGGTACTCTACTCTAGCTAGGACATTATCAGCTTCTTGGGCTTTCACTCTAGCTAATTCTACAACTACACTTTTGCCTATACCACAACTTGTACTTATCAGTGTCCCATAGCATGAGAAATAGGTATCCATACTAGAATAGGGCTAAGATCTCTATTCTTGGTAGAACATATCCTTACAATATGAAACTAAACATAATAAAAAATATTAGAAACCAATGGAATCTAGTAAGCATGATAAAAAAATGGATGGAATTTTACAAAAGTCATGTAGCCTCTCAATTATAAATAATGTATATATCTACATCAATCCACACGATTCTACTAGACATTTCGTGTACCTACAAGACCAATAAATATAGTTGTCATGACTTTATTTGTTTGGTCATGATGCCAGCTTGTATAAACTATCTGTAGGTAAGTCAATCTATGGCCCAAAACAAGTAGTAATGGAATATCAAGAGAAATAAAGGTTTAATGTGGAATAAATACAATAAAAAGGCTAAAATACACTAAATAGTCCTAAAACCTTGAGGAATCAGTAAAAGATCTTGTAGTGTAATAAGATATCAAAATGATGTACTAAAAGAATGTACCTACACGAAATAGAGACTAGTCTTGTATATGAAAGGGAGAATGGAAATACTACAAATGCTAGGAGCTCACCCTATATCTCCAAACCATAGCTGCTCTGCATGACACACACAACAACAAATTGAACCAATTCTATGATCTACATATTGTAGAAACGTAGTATGAATACCAAACACATTGTACTTCGTCGACAACTTCCAACTGAGCTCCAAAGATAAGACAAATATAAATATCATGCAAGCACGAATGTAAACGAACTATCCAATAAACTACATAATAAAGCTTAACAGACAATAATGATAAACTATCGTTTCCAACAACACCTAAATATCCAACAAACGACATAGTAAAGCTTTGGAGACAATAAGGATATACTATCCTATCCAACTACACCCAAATATCCAGCAAACTACATATTAAATCTAAGCACACAATAAGGATAAGCTAACCTATCCAACTACACCAAAATATCCTGCAAACTACATGATATGCTAAAGAGATAATAATGATAAACTATCCTATTTTATCCATACTCAAGAACCTAAACATTATACTGTATATCACTGGCCAATATATGAATATAGAACAAAGAAAGTATATATATATATATGGATATATGTGTGTGTGTGTATACAATAACAAACAATGGATATACAACATGATTAAATGAAGGAATAAAGGGATATATGGTAGTATAATAACTACACATAGATAGATATACATACATATAAAAAAAGGCTAACCTAAAGGTACAAATTAAGTAGTCACACAAATATCTCAAGGCCTCTTAATCAATGTAGGAACTAGTGCTAACATAATTAGGGTAAAAACCATAATACCTAACCATGGGAAGATTATGCATAATAAATTTTTAGTAAGACAAAGGAATTAGAAAAATACATTAAATATAAATACTAGACTATTAATCAACCTTTTCTGAGCTAATCATAATTATAATAATAATAATATAAAATAATCAATTAGCCCAGATAAACAATGCCTAAATCACGCCTCATAACCCAAAAGGTCCAATTAGAACTCATAACATCCCATAGGAAGAACTCATTACTAACACCTATGCAACCCTTCATAAGGCTAAATGATATAGGCCTATACTAGTAATAGGCAATGCATATACAAGGATGAATGCAATGAGAATTATTAATACCATAACCTATCCAAGTACAATAATGTAATCTAGTATATACACCTCCTTCAACTAGACTGCTCGTAAAGGTAGGACCTACGACAACCTTTCTTCTCCCGCAAGATCGCTCACGGATGAAAGGGCCCTAAGCAGGTTCAAGAATACTTGTACACACTGACTTAGTCCCTATATAGGATTTCCAATGACCATCATCATCATCAATACAGTTTGTCTAGTGCCAAAGATAAATATATATACAAATAAAATGCATGAGATAAAAATCTAGCTAAAGAGTGTAATTTCGTAAATCTTGTTCCTAGGGTAAACTGCAAGATTAAGTTAGTATAAAAGTATAGAACATGTAGGTATCTTTCTCGACCAAGGTAAATAGTAGTTGTAAAATTGTGGACTGAAACATATCTCGGTCAAATCACTAAAACGTAATTTTTAGTCTCAAATACTCATATGTTATTTTATTAAAGATGGTATGATTCCCGTTATGAAGAATTCCATTTAAAATTAAAAAGTGAGAAAAATCCATTTTTAGGAAAAGGAGTAATAAAACCATATTTTTAGTTGGAATTGTGCCATTTTCCATTTTAGTAAGCATGAATATTCTGAATCTATGCATGCCATCAGTAGTATAGAAATAATGAGATCATAATCTACGAAATGCCTACAAACCACATCCAAGTCCTTTACAAGGATAAAACATTTCATAAAACCCAACAAAAATCATAATCATAGCCTTAGGCCCAATAATACATATCCAACATAACCATATCATAATTTGGAAAACCATCACACTCCACCAAGTAACGTACTAATCATTATTGTAATGGTTTGTTAGTATCAACTAAGCATAACATACTAGCAATCTAGAGTAATAGGATTTTAGAATCATAATAACTATTTTACCTTAAGGTTCAATTACCCTCCTAGCACCAAAATTTATAAATTAGGTTAAGTCACGACGTTATACCTAAAATCACACCCTAGCATCCCTATATAATAGGAAATATCTATAAAACATCATCTTAAGAAGAATAGTAGATCGAAGCCTACCTTGATGCCTAAACACAACCCTTGACTTATCCATAAATTACATATCTTCACTCCATGAACCCAAAATGCCATCACACTATAAAAATAGTAATCTAATGTCGTAAGGAGTATAAAAAGGCCCATATTTCTCTATTGTTAGTGAGGTCAAATTTTGATACAAGAATGGGTGCACAGGGCCCACAAGTAAAATCCAAAACTAAATCCATCACGAGTTTCCTCAAAGGAAAGGAATGACTACTCAAAAATTTATTACACACGCAACATAATTTGGGTCTCAAATCAACCCTAAAATTTTAGTAATTCAAGACCTAATTTCTAAATTTTTTACCATGTATTAGGATGGAAATCGAAGAGAAAATTAATGAGAAATGACCAAGAAGAGTTAGGTTCGCTCAACTCAACTTATATGGATGATTTCCAACTTTTTACACTCTTTGAACTATTAACTTGGTGTAAAAATAGTGGAAGAAATGGTAGAAAATTAAGTGGAGAAAAAATACTATAAAGACACCATGTGCCATTTAAGCAATTTCCCTATCGCTTAAGTGACAACTGCTGAAGTGGCTCCATGATCATTTAAGAAACCTGGAAACTTGGTCAGTTGTAGCTTAAGTAAATCCCGGGCTACTTAAGTGTCCCTGCTTAAATAGACATAGTATTGCTAAATTGGTCATTAACCAAGTTGTCAATGTCACTTAAAAGACAACATGGTGCATATGCAATGTAAGAAGCGACATGTTCCTTGCTTATTTTCTCTTACTATTGCATGTTAAAAGGGTCCAAGACATAGAGTATTTAACTAATTATTAATTAGTCATTTCAAAAGATCTAAATCTTTTATGATTTTATCTTCTACCTTCCCGGTATCGAAACTTTAATTTTTAAATTGATTCATGATCGGGGTTGTCAATAGTATGTCTCGGGTGAGTTTTAAAATTTTCAACCTAGTGCAAGCGTATATTTGGAAGTAGCACCACTGGTATGAGCCTGCGTCATTCTCACTAGTCTAATGGTAGGGGTTCCCACGATGTGTGATCCAATCTAGTAGACCAAAGACTGTAACGCATGCTCCATCGCGCCCCCTTATTTTCTAGGTTTGATTATATTTTTCCAAGGGCAATTGGGTCATTTCCCTTAACCCATTTGGTACATAACATAGGATTTTGGGTCCCAAAAGTATAAATTGCTATCTTATTCAAAAAAAAACCTCTCAAAAGAAAGCCTCATTCTAGAGAAACAAACCCTAGCCTCTTCAAAAGTATTAAGCAATTCAAACTTAATCTTAAATAAAATCACCAAGAACTTTCACAAATTCATTAATTAATGTTTGTGTGATTTTCATTCATGGGTTCTTTTCACCCAAGGAGCCCAAGAACCTATTTTCAAGTTCAAGGTTATGATTTTTACATGTTATTATGAGATATCTTCAACAAGATATTATGAACTTTGATTTCAAATATGTTTACCATGTGTTTTCGTTGGAATTTTCCCTTGGAACATTTGAATGGTGATTTTTGCATTTTACATCATTAACCTATGATGTTGAATATTGTAATTATGCTATTATCACATGATTTAACTATTCCTGTACTTTTAGCTCATTACCCCCATGTGTTTGATGTAATGCCTAAATGATTAGGTATTGAACAATGACTAATTATTTTTTCTTTGAAGTTTTCATATGTTTGATTTATTATTGTTATCGAGTCCTTGGGGTTATGAATATCCAAAATTTAGTTGTTTACTTAGTCTCTCTATTTTTAAAATGGTTTAAATATGTATGAGGATTATCACTTCAGTCAGTTATCAAATCATTCAAACTTAAATTAGTTTAGTATCCTAGTCACTTCAGTTGGGAGTAGGATTTAGTACCGAGTAAACCTAGGTATGTGGGATCACCCATCAATTAAGACTGGGTCCTTAGAAATAAACCCTAAGTTCAAGAACTATGTTGCTAACGTAGGTTATGAGATGCCACCCGCCGATTTAGGAATGACACTCTCAGGGATCACTCGCCAGTTTATGACTGATCTCATGGGTTACCTACCAGATTAAAAGAGACTCCACATACATTATTAATACCCATGGGATGGTATTTGAACCCTTCCAACTAGGGTCACAGGTTAGGCCCCGATCAGCTCAAACTAGGGCATGTGAGTTAAATGATACCTCCCACAGTTTCAATTTTAGTATTCAGTTTTGAACTCTATTCAGTTTTAATTTACCATAGCATACAGTTTTTTAATTATTTAATTATCAGATATTTGTATTTTAATTTGCAGACTCTTTTAGAATTATGTTATATGGTTTGTCATGCATTCTCATATTTTACAGCATTCATGCATTGATACTCATTTTTCTCAAGCTATTCATATAGTCATTATCTCATGCACATAACCTATTTATTTCAGCCTAATCTCATCCCATATACTAGTACATTCAAAATACTGATTGCATATGTGCTATGATGTTTAATAGCATAGGTTTGAATGCTCAATTTCCTGACCGAACTTAGATAGTTTAACTTCTCAAAAACAGCAGTAGTGGTGAATTCCCACATTTTGAGGGCCGAATATATTTATTTCAATATTTTCGTAGTTTATTTTAGTTAGTCAGTCGGAGTTATTTGGAGGCTTGTCCCATAAACTCCTCAGTCAGTAGAGGCTTTTCAAATATTCAGATAGTTAGTCATTCCTTTAATTGTATAATTTTTAGTATTTTAAACATTATGGCATTAATAATTTATTTCAGCATATGCATATTTTTTTACTTTATCTAGTGCTTATAGCAGGTACCAGATTATGGGTTATCTTATGGTTACTTGTGACCGTAAGCACTGTATGACATCCATGGTGTACTTTTGAGGTGTTACAAACTTTGTATTAGAGCCTAAGGTTTTATAGTGTCCTAGGGATTGTGAAACCTGCATTGAGTAGAGTCTTGTACACGGGTGTAAAATGTACCACACTTATGGACAAGAGGCTACTAGACGTTTTAGAAAAGGTTTCCCTTATTTCATGTCTCAAATAGTTCTATAGAGATGTCCTCTAAGAAACTTATATAGATTCTCATCTTTCTCCAGTATGTCAACTCGACCTTACTTTTAAGGTAGCAGGCGTAGTAAAGATCAAAGTCCTACAAATAGAGCTTTCTCAGATAGTTGTGGGATTGCACACAGACTAAACAGTATCCCATCAGTTCTATAATTTTCTGAAATTTAAAGATTTAATTCATAATTATTAAAACTCATGCACTAATCCAAAGTCAAATGTGTGTTTAGATCCCTTCTCACAATCCTATGATAGTATATGACATAGAGTTAGGAAAATAAACCCAAAAGTTTAGCAATAGTAAGGTGGGGATAGGATTATCTGTATTTAGTAGACTGTGTATCCATGGGGACCATTTATGAGATGTGAATTAGTAGTCTTGAAATAGTGTATCCAAGAATTTGAGCTATGTATGATGTTTTGGGTGTGCTTATGTATCACCCTTGAGTTATAATTTTTATTGGGGCTCGTAATGTAGTAATTGATGTTCTTACCAGATAATTTATGGGCTATAGCATATTAATACCGCATGTTCGGGTCTAATGGTAATTCTCATGGTTTAGCAAGTTTAGAGATATGATATTAGTAGGTTATGAAAGAAGTAGTATAGTTCATTAAGGGTTTGGAGGTATCTAGGTTAAGTGTTAGAATCTATTTTTGAATTTTTGAAGACTGTGCTAATAGCAAAAAGAGTTGATAATTCTAAGTTATTTAGCTTTTAAGTTGTTACATGATCTTTTGGGGGATATAGAAAGTTAAGAGTTGTACCATAAAAGAAAGTATTATACTAGAAGTAGGTATTAAATTATCAGTTATAGTTCTTCAGGGTGAGTATATCATTTAGGTGCATTGTTCTACCCCAAACTCTAGAGTTAAGTGGGGACAGTCTAGTTCAAAATTATACCCACATCTTAGAATGATAGGTCAAATCTAAGGGGGAGATGATAGATCAAGTAACCAAGTCAGGCTCTCAGATTCAAGTAGTGATGCTAGTGTGTTGTAGAGCAACACTAGGGAGGAAAATGCCGATCCATTCTTATTTTAATTTTTGTGCTATATTTATCATGATATCTACTCATGCTTATGATCATAGATCATAGTCATACACATTATAGAAAATCATATACTCTCCTAGTTCCTAGTATGAGGAGTTCCAGTTCACTCAGCAGTACAAATCATGTTCCATGAATTCAGAAACTCCAAACTCAGGTCATATAGTTCATGACTCATGTTCTCATGCTTTAGAGTATGTCCAATTCCAGTACCCATGCAACATATTTAATGATTAGTGAAATCAATATTTATGTCGTATATGTCCTCAGTTTAGGCCTCTTTGATGAATTCATATCATGGCTACTCTATTTCTCAGACCTCGGTTAAGTTTCAAGGTTATGCATAGTATACCTTCATGTTTTAGGCCCTCATTTTCTAAACTTTTAGTTACCTTCCCTTTCGCAATAATGATGATGATGAGTAAGTTGTTTAAATAGGAGAGACTAAATGTTTCATCTTGGGAAAATATTGTTGTATGCTTGTTTGAGATAGTTTATAAGCGTGGAGTAAGATTAAGGCCATGTTTTTGATATATGTCATGGCTAGTTGAAATTTTGTGTATGATTTTCCTATGAATAACGCATGAAAGTTGTAATGATATAAATATTAGTGTGTATGGAAAACATGCTTTAATCGATTATTTGACTAGAAGTTGATGTGTAATTATGATGATATGCTTGAATGTCATGTTGTTGTACAAGTTGAAAAATGCATTGTGCATTACATAATGACTAATAAAAGGTAATAAGAATTATTAATGCAATGATTAGTTGTGAAAATGCAGAGTGTATTCAGTTCATGACTCAAACTAATATTACACTGTTATGTGTGAACTTTTAGATTCAAGTAAACTTGAACATAGTGAGCGAATTCTATTATGCTCAGAGTTCAGTAGGTAGAGTTATCAGTGCTACTGTGAATATTTTAAGTATCCCCAATTGAAGTATAATTTTGAGGTGGGATGTATAGTTGGGTATAAGATTTCAGTATAATTTAGTCAGTTTACATAATAGTTCAGTTAGTAGTCGAAAAAACAAGTTCTATGGTTTTTCATTTTTTGATATTGTCTGACTATCCGATGTTTCATGAATATAGCCATTCCAAGAGATATTTTATACGCATCCATGTAAATTGTTAATCAAGTTCAATCCATGAATAATGCTTGAGATTCCAGGCATTTAGTCATGATTCAGTTTGTAAGTGCCTCGTGCATCACCTCAGTCTTTCCTAAGTATTTCAGCCAAGTCGGTATCATTTGGGGGACGGACTATACAAAGGGGAAGATGTTGTTATACCCCTAGTTTTCATGTACTAAACCTCTCAAATTTTCTTCACAAAATAAGATCCAACTTAAAGTAATTGTCACTCTTAAGTTGACTCTCTTGTTTTTATCTCAGTATTATAACCATTCTCATGACATTGCATGTATTCAAGAATTTGTTAAATCATTTATCATATTTCAGACTCATTCATGTTATCATGTTTTCTATTATGCATATTCAATACGTAATATCAGTTCCTCAGTATTGTTAGCTTAATGATCCTTATTCAAGGTTGAATGTTCCTAAGGAGGAGATATTGTAACACCCCATAAGATCCTAACTCATTTTTTCTTACTATTGCATGATAAATAATTCCAAGACTTCGAATATTTTAGTAAGTGTTAAGACTTAGTCATTTCTAAAGCTCCTAAACTTTAATAATTTTATTCTCCACCTTCTCGGCCTCAGAACATAAATATTTAAGTGGTTCATGACTGGGGTTGGCGATAGTTTGTCTCGGGTGAGTTTCAAAATTTTTGGTCCAGCGTAAGGGTGTTTTTGGACTACCAAAATAGTAGAACCACCGGGATGAGCTCGCATCATGTTCCCCAGTCCACTGGTTTGGGTCCCTGTGAAGAGTCCACAACGTGTGGTCCAGTCCAGTGGAATAGAGCCTGTGGCGCGTACTCCATTGCGACCCCTTATTTTCCATCTTTTGATTCTATCTTTCCAAGGGAAATTGGGTCTTTTACATTCTCCCATTTGGTCCATAACAAGGGATTTAGGGTGCCAAAAGCATAAATTTCTATCTTATTCACAAAACCTCTCAAAAGAAAGCCTCATCTCTTAAGAAACAAAGTCTAACCTCTTCAAAAGTGTCAAGGGATTCATGCTTAGTATTCATGAAAATCACCAAGAACTTTCACAAATTCATTAATTAAGGTATGTGTAATGTTCATTCATGGGTCTTTTTTACCCATGGAGCACAAGAATCTATTTTCAAGTTTAAAGTTATGATTTTTATATGTTATTATGAGAAATCTTCAAGAATTTATTATGAACATGGATTTCAATTATGTTTCTCATGTGTTTTCGTTGGAATTTACCCTTGGCATGTTTGAATGGTGATTTTCGTATGTTACATCCTTAACCCATGTTTTTAGATATTGTCATTATGTTATTATTAGATTATTTAACTATTCCCGGGCTTTTAACTCATGACTTTAGTGTGTTTGATGAAATGCCTAAATTATTGGGTTTTGAACAATTACTACTTAGTTTACCATCAAAGTTTTACTATGTTCATGATTTTATTGTGATCGAGTCCTGGTGGTTATGAATATCCAAAATTTACTTGTTTGCTTAGTCTCCATATTTTCAAAAGGGTTTCAAACATGCATGCGCATTATCAGTTAAGTCAGTTATTGTATTAGTCAAATATAGATCAGTTTACTAATCCATGTGAGATCAGTTGGGAGTAGGATTCAGCACTGAGTGAACCTAGGGATAGGTTTCACCGATCAGTTAGAAGGGGTCCTTAGAAGCAATCCCTAAGTTCTAGAACTAAGAAGCCAGTGTAGGTGATGAGATGTCACTCACCTATGTAGGACTAACACTCTCATGGATCCCTCACCAGTTCAGGACTAATCTTAGGGGTCAGCTACCAGATTAGGACTAATTCCACAACATTTGTTAGTACCCATGGCCATGTCGGTTAGATGACAAGTTGGACCCTTTAAACTTTGGTCACAAGTTGGACCCCGATAAGCTTAGACTTGGCCATGTCGGTTAGATGATACTTCCCACAGCTTTAGTTTCAGTATTTAGTTTAGAACATAGTTTAGTTTTTCTAGACCATAGCATAAAGTTTATCAGTTATTCAGTTATTCAGTTATATGATTTCAGTATTTCAATTTACAGACTATTTCAAAATCATGTTATATGCTTGGTCAGACATTCTTAGATTTTACATCTTCATGCATTTATACTTAGCTATATCATACCTTCACTTAGTCAATATCGCATGCACATAACCCATGCATTTCAGCCTAACCTTATCCCATTTACCAATAAATTCAAAGTACTTATTGCATACTTATTTCTTGCACTATGATGTTTAATATCATATGTTCAAATGCTCAATTTCCTGATGGCGGATAAATAGTTCAGCTTCTCAGTTGTAGCTATAGTGGTGAGTGCTCATATTTTGAGGACTAATTATATTTATTTTAGTATTTCAGTTGTTCCATTAAGTTAGTCAGTCAAAGTTAGTTGGGGACTTGTCCCATAAACTTCTCAGTCAATAGAGGTTTTTTCTATCATTCAGACAGTTAGTCAGTTCATCAGTTGTAATATTTTCAGTATTGTAAACCTTATGGCGTTAGTAGTTTATTTCCGCACGTGTATTATGCTTCTTTATCCAGTGCTCACAGAAGGTACCAGCTCATGGGTTTTATTGAGGTCACTTGTGACTGTAAGCACCATGTGATGTCCAGGGTGTAGTTCCAGGGCGTTATATTCTATAACTATTAAAGTGGTCATATGATCGCTTAAGAGGTCGCATCAGCAAGCTGATACACTAGATTTTGTTTAATCCATAATGGATTTCAATCAAATGCTCAAGATTTGCTCAAATCCCTAAGAACACGAACAAAATATGCTACCATGAATCCTTTAACATTCCAAATTCAATGGAACCATCAAATTTTCACTAGAGATAATTACGAATAAGTATGGGGCCTACTCCTATAGTTCTATTTTCACATCATTTGTCCAATGGCCTAAAATAAATTTGGAAGTGTCAAGACCTTAACCAAGGGAACCTCTGCCTAAAATCAACGTCTTGGAGCTAATGGCACTATTGCAATTCTTATCTGAGGTCGTCTACTAAAAGTTCTTTCCTGAGACCAAATCCTAAATAGTTAAGCTCTAAAACTAAGACACGATCCTAAAATACAAATGAACTATTTAATAACTGAAATGAGATTTAGCAAGTCATAAATAACCTGTACCTACTGTTGGTAAAATCAAAATAAACATAAATTTAGAAAATGACCTAGAGGGTCATTACACTAGTGCTCTAATACAAACTTATCACGACCTAAGATTGTGAAATTGATGACATCTATCTACTTCAACAATAGGTAAGTCATCCCCACACCACAAATCATATAGTGAAAAATTAATATGGGAAATTAACATTCAAAATTAATATTAGTCACCAATTTTCTTTATCATATAATCCAATAAAAATGCAAAAAATAATAAAAAATCTTCACCAAACCAAGAGTCACTAGTTTAAGCCTTTATGAATCTGAATACAACTTTTTAAATCACTAAAACATCTAATAAGGGGAATATTGCATAAAATAAAAGGATAAAGAATTCTAGAAGACTGTTGATAACCCATTTAATAAAATAAAATGATGGATCTAGGAATACGGTTGATAAACTAAATAGCTACCCTATAAACTCAAAAACAAAACCTTACACCCCTTAAGTTCCATATAATAATAGTAGTCTTCCATGTGTACAAATCCATTAATAATAGTGTTAGGCCTCACACCACAATGCACTTTGACAGGAGCTACTAATTAGCCTCCACACTAGGAGGTTTGGTGTGACAACCTCTCCATCTTAATCAAAGGCACGACATGCTCAATATCTCCAAGGCATGAATCTTTACTCCTCAATTTAAATTAGGACTTTTTGGTCCGTGCATCCTCATTTACCTTCCGCAACCCAAATGAAAACCTTAAAGTCATCCTGAACTTATAGAAATCAAATTATTCCTTATTCTCTTCTACTCCAACTTTAAGAACACAAAAATAATTTGTCCAAGGTCAAGCTAAATCATTTTTAATCTAAGCTCATCTTCAAGGATTTTTATCCTTCTCCAGTATATAAGAATTTGGTGAGGAATTTCTTTTATCATCATTGCATCTATTTCAAAGTTTCTTCATTATAAGTTTAAGTTAGAGTTTTTAAACACATGTACATAATTTCCCTTATTTTACAAATGGGTTGATTTTATTGATGTTTAACCTTGAATAAAAATAGAATTGTATGAAAGTTAAAAAAAATTTCACCTATTGGTATTTTAGTATGTGTTTGAAAGAGTTTATGAATTTAGAAGTTTTACATCCCAGTTCATTTAAAATTTAGATATAATAATATTGCTTGAATATATATCATTGAATATTTTTAAAAGAATTAGTCATCATAAAGTTCAAAGAGTTGACATAAACTCATCATAGGACTAATCTTGAGTATCGACCCTAAAAGATGACTTTTTATAGAGATAGATACTTTACTTTTAAATAGATAGGAATACTGTCATACCTCAACTTTCACCTGTAATCGAGAAGGCCCGGGAGAACCAGCTCATAACCTTATACTTCCCAAGCATACCTCTATGACAACCCAAAATTCAGACAACATCATATCGCATACAAAAGGAAATAATCACCTGTATAAGCTCGAGCACACATATATATGTATATACAATACTTGGTCATTGGATCCATCACGTCCATTAACAAAACACCACCATGACTGTACATTAGGTCTACAAAGCCTCTAGACAATACACAGAGTTTAACTAAGGTCGGGACACACCCCGCCATATAACTAACTTCTATACAATACCAAAAGTGACTGGATATGACACAGAAAGCCCCAAAATAAATTGGAGCTCACCAAAAGTAGCTGAAATGAAGGTCCCCCGTGGGGACGTCAGTACAAAATATATACTGAGTATGTAAAGCTGTAGATAATCACATATGATATAGGAGCTTAATAAAAATCAGAAACAAGTGAATAAATCGTAATAGGAGTGGACCATAATTACTAGAACTTATGAAAACCTATACATTGTATCTATTCAATCACTTTACCTTCGTTCATATAACCTTTTTAATCATTAGTGTACTGTACTATGACCATTAGGCTGCCTCCAGTACATATCAACTGGGATCGACCCATGATAAGCTTATGCCCCTGGGATACCACCCATAAACACATAAATAGGGATCGACCCATTATTGGCCTATGCCTCTGGGATACCACCCGATAAGAGAGAACTTCCATCACTTAGTTCAATTAATCTTTGAGTTGGTCATTTCGGTTGCTACCATATTTTTGATACTTTAAAACAATGATACATCAATAAGAGACATATAAATAGACCATAAATGCAATAAAAATGAAATGAGAACTCATTGGCACATCAATGAAGTGTTTTGAAGTCATAAATGCCATAACAATGAAGTAGGAACTTATTGGTATATCAATGAAATGTTTTGGAGTCATTACTAGCACATGGATCTTGTTTGTGTAATCGGATACCTTCTGACATTCATTAGTGTAATAAATATGTAAGATTAGGAAAACAAGTAAGTATTGGAATGTGTTGACACCTTCTAGGGTGGAAACAAGTTCATTAGTAACGTAGGACATCATACAAAACCATTATGGATCACATGTTACTGAATAACTTTGGAAACTTTCTTAATAGAACAATTGTTCACTTTCATACAAAAGATATGGTATATAGTATGCTTTACATACCTGACTATCAACCGTCAATACTAATCCCAAATGGACTTCCAATCTTTTTGTATTACTTATCTATAATGAACATATATAGCAATCTAGTATTAGCGACCAAACGTCCCAATTCAATTATTTGAATTCACCAAACTAGTGGTTAAGTAGTAAGCCTTAATTACACCATAAAGGATACCACTTTAAACCTCTTATACTCCAATTACAATCACATTCTATGCATATTCATACAACATACTCCAATATCATGTTTGAATTTATTTATCCTTCCAACCAATCCATTAAACCAAATTGAGCCATAGACATCAATAATCATCAATTCAATAGTATATCACCATATCCACCTTCCATAACTCAATTACCATATCCACCTTCCATAATTCAATACAACCAAACCATGCAAAATAGTCCATAACCCTATTTTCACCACCTTTCAATAACAACCAATACATATAATCCTCTATCACACATATACATATGGAAAAGAAAGAAGGCATACAATATTTACACCATAGAATTCACCTCTTGATTATGCAATCCTATTTGTACAAATAATAGGTGTCATTCGAAGCTCTCGAGATGACAAACTGAGTTATCGAATTACTTTGGAATTTATACGATTGAATCAAAAGTAATTTAAAGGTCAAATTTGGCTAGGGTTTGATCTTTCTCAATTATTGATGATGAAAATAAGTTTTTGAATTCATATACCTGTATATATACACATATTCCCGTCCATAATATAATAGGAAATTACCAAAATGCCTTTAAAATTTAAATAATGTCAAATCTGTCCTTTGGTGGACTTTTTTGATAAGCTAAAGTAGATCAACAATAACGCTTTGCTCTGATATCAAATTGGGGTGAAATTTGTATCTTTGGAAGGATAATTCAATGGTATTTCATTTCATATAAAGTAGGCTACCCAATTCGTCCTGTACAAGGAGTTATGGTCTTTTGAAGTTGACCCTAAAAATCTATTTTGGTAGGCTGAAATAAAACAAGTATAACTCCTTACTCAGACGTTGGATTTTGATGAAACCAATTTCATTCGAAAGAAGAGTCAAAGATATTTCTTTTCACAGGTCGCAGCTCTCCCAGTTCATTATATTAAGTGAGTTATGATCATTTGAAGTTGACGCAAAAATTCGACTGGCCTCAGTAGTTTGTGTGCATGAAATTTTCCTGCACATTTACTATTCCCAAATATCCCGGCCACCGTTTTATAGTTTCAAATGTGCTCGATTATATTCGAAACCTATCCGTTTTTGGAAATCTTTATATCTTTGGAAAGCTTATTCAATGACCTTCGCATGGAACCATCGACGGGCAAATTTTGGTATAAATAATATAAAAAAATTAATTTCATATAAATAAGATCAATACACCTACTTGAATATGTCAATACACGTACTTGAATACGGGGTGTTACAAATTTATACTTTTTATGAGCACATTATTATAGAATTTATTTTGGGAGGATTATTTAGAACAAAGATAATAAGGATTTAAAAACCCAAATCCCATAACTATGTGTCAGCATAGGATTTATGGTTATTGAAACACTTAATTACACCTAAAATACACATGTGGTCATTGTCAATAAATTTATCCAACTATGGATTCGGGGTTGATCTCATACTGAGTATATTTTCACCATCAAGTGTTAGAATTTGCTAAATTCTTTCTGTGAACAAAACACAATAAAATAAAATAGAGGGAGGGGTTGTTTAAAATGCTTTTGAACACTTTTGAATGATATTATCAATTGAGAGAATTAATTTATACTAGATAATAATATCAAGTTGTTAATAAAAGTAAAAATAACTTAAGGGTCTACTATCACGGGTGTACGATCATACACGAGTAAGTAGCATTTTCCTTAGTTCGATTAGAGTTGTGTGTAGTATCTACTTTTATATAATATAAATTATGTCATTGATGGAAAATACTCCTCACCCTTATTCCCTTTCACAGGTAGGATTAGACATGTAACCCAAATTAGAATTTGTAACCACCAATACCCAATTGAAATATTGAATATTAACTAAACTCACAACAATTAACCAATTAGGATAGCAAAAAATTATCACCCACGCACTTAATTAAAGCCCAATCATCATAAAACCCTATGTTTGGGGAAATTCCTAATCATGATTTAAGATGAAGAAGATATACCTATATGCTCACTTTTAATATGCTCATTTTATCCCACCATTGTATTGAATACCCACAAAGAAAGATTAATTCTAGGTTTTGATAATTACTAAAAGGGCTAATCCTAAGCTTAAGAAATTTGATTACAACTTGTAAATGTCAAAATAGTAAAAAAAAAATAGGGTTTTGATGTCAAAATAATGATATTTATATAACCTAGAAGTTCAAACTAAATAATAACAAAGTTGCCACTATTTAAGTTTGATGATTTGAACTAGGCTTGCCCAACTCTTCGATAATGAACCAAAGTGATACTGATCACAAAACTTTCCTCTAATTCTTGGTCCTTTTCTATGGAATTTGTTAAATTTGTATATATAAGTATTTCATAGAAAAAATCTTTGGCGGTGCACCGAACTCATATGATCACAAGGAATCATCGCACTTTTAGACCAATCTTTCTGGCTAGCATTCACCGATTTAGGTATGATGGCTTTAATCTCACGATTTGATACCTCAACTTTCCCTTTGGTTAGTGGGTGTTATGGATTAGACAATCTGTGCTATTTTACCCTATATTTTCCAAATTTGCTTAAAATATTTTGTTACAAAAATGAGATCCTCCATCTCTTATGATAGTATGTAGTACTCCAAAGTGAGAGAAGATGTTCTTCTTGAGAAAATCAACAGCCCTCTTCCCTTTATTATTAGACAAGGTTACATATTCTATCCATTTTGAGATGTAGTCAACAAAAACTAAAATATACTTCATCACGTACAAGCTCACAAAAAGAACCATAAAATCAATGGCCCAGACATCAAATAATTCCACTTCAAGCATCTTAGTCAAGGGCATCTCATGTCTTTTGGAGATTTACCCCTACCTCTGGCATTGGTCATATTTTAGTACAAACTAGTTGTCATCCTTGAACAATGTTGTCCAATAATAGCCACTCTGCAACACCTTCCTTGTTGTTAGGTCACCTTGTGATAACCCCTGACTGGGGAAGCATGACATGCTTCCAATATGCATAATACATCCACTTCTAGCACATATCTCCTTATAATATTGTCTGCACATCGCAAAAAAAGATATGGCCCATCCCAAACACATCATGGAGGAACTTCATTCTTTGATGAAAAGAAAGTTTTTTTGGGATAACCTCACTCACAAAATAATTTGAATAATCCACATACCAAGGCAATTTTTCCATAGCGGCATCTAGAATCTCTTCATCAGGGAATGCATCATTTATGTTAATTTCATAACTACTTTCCTATTTACCTTTCATTCTAGAAAGACGATCTGCAACCTGGTTTTCACAACCTTTCCGATCCTTAACCTTAAAGTTAAATTCTTGCACAAGTAGTACCCATCTGATCAGCCTTGGTTTGGAATCCTTCTTAGCGATCAAATAGCTTAAGGCAGCATGTCGGTGTGGACCACTACGTTTTTCCCAAGGTGATAAGCTCTGAACTTCACTAAAGCATATAGTACAGGCAGAAGTTCTTGTTCAGAGATGGTGTAAATCTTTTATGCTCCATTCAGTACTTTCCTGGCGTAATATATTAGATGGAATAGTTTGTCACACTTTTTCCCCAATATAGCTCCAAGGGCTACACCACTTTCATCACTCATGATCTCAAATGATTTTTCCCAATCAGGTGAAATAACAATAAGGGCCTCAATCAAATTATTTTTAAGGCATGCAAATGCCTTCAAGCGCTTATCATCAAAGGAAAATTTCACCTTCTTCTCCAAAAGTTTGCAAAGTGGATTTGCAATCTTTGAGAAGTCTTTTATAAATCTCCGATAAAATCAAACATGTCTAAGAAACTTATGCACTCCTTTTACTGAAATGGGAAGTGGTAGTTTCTCAATAACTTCAACCTTTGCTCGATCAAATTTTGTCCCTTTTTTTGGTGATTTTGTGGTCGACAACGATGCCCTCCTTGACCACAAAGTGGCATTTTTCCCAATTAAGCACCAAATTAAATTCAACACATATTTGCAAGGCTATATTCAGATTTGTGAAACACATCTCAAATGAATCACCCACCACAGAAAAATCATCCATTAATACCTCTATAGTGTTATCCACTATGTCAGAGAAGATAGACATCATACACTATTGAAAAGTGGTGGGTGCATTACATAGCCCAAATGACATCCTTTTAAATGCAAAGGTGCCATATGGGCATGTGAACGTCATATTATCCTGCTCTTTAGAAGAAATACATATTTGGTTGTATCCAGAATAACTATACAAGAAGTAATACCACCCCCTTTCAGCTAATCGATCAAGCATTTGGTCCATAAAAGGCATTGAAAAGTGGCCTTTTAGGGTCCAACAATTTAGCTTGCGGTATTCCATGCAAAATCTCTACTCAGTTATAGGCCTGAGTGGAATCAACGCATTCTTTTCATTAGAAACCACCGTCATACCATTTTTGGGTATGCATTAAACTGGGCTCACCTACTTACTGTCAGAAATAGGGTAAACCACTTAATAATTTCCTTCTTAACCACCTCTTACATTGGTGGATTAAAATGGCACTGATGCTCTATGGTTGGAATACAATCCTCCTCAAGTTGAATTTTATGTGAGCAGATTGTTAGGGAAATGCCAATAATATCTACAATGGTCCACCATATAGCACTCTTGTGCCTCTGAAGTACTGAGATAAGTACTTTCACCTGTTGTTCCCTCAAATCCTCTACAATAATAATAGGTAGCATTTTCTAATTTCCCATAAACACATACCTTAGGTGCCCAGGAAATTCTTTCAATTCCAATACTAAAGGCTCCTCAATAGATGGATTGGCTTGTGGCGTTGGTCGATCAGCCAAATCAAGGTCTAGCTTTTTAGGAGTATAAGGATATGAAACCATGACTGTCAAGGCACAAATTGTCTCTTCATACTCCCCAATGCCTTTACTATCATAATTAATCATGACCGCGGCTAAAGGTTAGATAATAAGTTGCTCAACTATGGGCATTTCCTGTTCGTCCTCATAGTACACATCAACTACCGAGAACAGACTCATCTCTTCATGCTGGTTTATTAATTTATCCATATAAAAACATACCCCTTCATTGTTCATCATGAATAAGATCTTATTGTCTCTCAAATTAATCAGCGCACTTTCTATTGCGAGAAAAGGTCGACCTAAGATTATGGGCACCTTAAAGTCCACCTCGTAATCTAGAATGATGAAGTCTGTAGGGAATATAAAGTTGGAAACCTTAACCAACACATCATACAGAATGCCAACAGGTTGCTTTATTGACCTATCTACCATTACGAGTCTCATGTTGGTTGGTGTGGTATTTCCAATCCCTAAATTTCTATAAATAGTTAGTGGCATCAAATTAAATCTTTGTTCCAGATCACATAGTGCGTTGCTGAATTCCATTATCCTAATTGTCCATGGAATAGTGACAACACCTGGGTCTGGCTTCTTCTGTACTAGGCTCCTTGTAGAAATAACACTACAAAGGTGGAGATCTGCCTCCAATTTATAGCTCACCGCTCATTTCTTAGTCACAAGGTCTTTCATGAATTTTACATATCCTGGCATTTGCTCAACTACTTCAACCAGGGTCATATTTATCATCAATTGCTTGAGCATTTCCATGAATTTGCTAAATTTGACATCATCAGCCTTTGTCTTCAATCGTTGAGGAAAAAGAGGTGGTGGTCTTGGGATAGATTTCAACACCACTTTCTCTTTCTTCTTTTTTTTTTCTCCGAAGCATCAACAGAAATATACAGCTTCTTAGACTCAACTAGTTTGGTTTCTTTAGATTCATCAATAACTACCTCACCATCTACAAATTTTCCCACAGAAAGACCAGGTAAAATCTTAGCACTCCTAGTGGTAATTGCCCTAAATGAACCATCATTCTGCAGATTATTAATTGTATCACTAGGTAAATTACCATATTTTTATATGGTTTTGTCTTGTGGAAATTTAGCTCATCTACTGCTCCAACTACTTGATAGAGGTGGAGTATGAACTAACTGACTGACTCAGGGTAGAGAATTCACTCTTCATAGTTGTTACTCCCAAGTTGGTAGCCTCAACTCCTTTCAGCAATTTTTCCATCATATCCTCCATGGACATCTTACCATAGCTAGTTGGTGTAGCATCTTGACTTCCAAGAGGAACATCCAAACCACTCCTATTATTATTGCTTCTCCAATGTCCTTGCTCTCTCTCTTTAGAATCAAGCTTGTCATAAAAGTTTCGACCTTGATTCCCTTGGATATTGCCTTGGAAACCCACCTGATTACTCACATAGTTTATCTCTTCATCTGCATTAGTAGCAACAGTGCACTGAGTCACCACAACCTTAATTGTTTTAGTTTTGCCTGACAGCAAGTGCTTGTTCAGCGATTCCATCCATGTCTTCAAATATGCCATGTCTTGGTCTTGCTCCTCATCCCTTTTGTGCTGCTCCACAGTCATACTAATAGAAATAGTTGGGTTCACTACCGCAAGATCCCTAGTATTCTAGGCCCAACTCTTTTTGGTAATTCTATTCAACATATCTGAAGCCTCTAGAAAACAGAGGTCAATGAATGAACCACCCGCAGAATTGTCTACAATTGGCTTTGTCACAAAGTTAAAAAATCTATATAAATTCTCCATCAAGTGCAAGTCTGTCATGTTGTGGTTCCGACATTTTTCCAGCTTCTTCTTGAATATCTCCCATGTTTTATGCAGGGAATAAGTTAGTAGCTACCTAAACTTACTAATTTCGTCCATAACAGTACCCTTCTGGAGGGTGGAAAGAACCATTCTAGGAACACCGCTTTCAACTATCTCTAGTTACTTATAAAATCGGGCTCCAGCTCCTTTAACCACTTTATTGCCTCCCCAAACAGGGATAATGGAAACAATCTCAACTGGATCGCATTCTGACTTACTCCCAGATTATCAAAAAATTTGGAAATGGTGATGAAGTTCACCAAGTGCATGTTCGGATCATCACCAGGAAAGCCTCTTCACAACCCCTTCAAATTCAGGAGTTGGATCATGGTACTTGTTATGCTGAATTTTGCACCAGGTGCCAACGGTGGAGGAATGATAGCACCCGTTGCACTTGCTTTGCCCTTTCCTTTGTCATCTTCATCAACCTCGTAATGAACATGCTATTGACCATACCTTCCTTTGAATAGATAATTTTTGTTCAAATTTTGGTGGACTAGTGTAGCAATTTACTCAACTCGCCTTGGGATTTGAGGATTCAACAATTGTTCATCACCTAAGTCTTCATCATCATAGTTTAGGTGACGTACTTTTTGTCCCTAGTTTTGTATGTTTACCTAATCCCTGGCCAAAGCAGCTAATCTTTCTGCTTCCTGTTGCTTAGCCATTCATCCAATTAGCAGAGGTTCCGGATTAATCAAAAATAATGGTTCTCCGAAACTTCTTGTTTTATGCATAAACAACAAAGAACCTACAATAAATAGAAACAACAAATAAACATAAATCTAGGAAACTAAACTAACAGTCAATTAGCGCACATAAACTTTTATTTTACAACTGTATTCCTCAGAAATGGCGCAATTTTCAATTACACTCAAAGTACACTCTTGAATGGGTATAAGTGATCATTCTCAATATAAAACCCAACTAGGTTGGGGTCAAATCCCATAGGGAATATGATGTGAACACACTCTTGAAAAAGTTTTGATCCATGATTGATCCACCTACCGAGTCATTCGACACAAAATTATTCCAAGAGAGAAGTGCTTTATTAAAAGTTCACAACAATACGATGTCATTTAACTCATAGTTTCGATATTGTAGGAGATTTTTCTTAAACCAAATCCAACCCTGATAGTGATCGTCATTTGAAATTTAACTAAATATTGAGATTCTATCTTGCAACTGAAGCATTTGGGATTATGGGAAAAATCTGTTAAGGAATCCTTACTTAAGCTCCACCCAATAAATGATGGATCCTCTCAGTAGATCCAATCCATTGAGTAGGTACCATCATAAGAAAGAACGGTAAAAGTACCATGTGAATTGACTCTTAAGTAATGTTGGCAATATTGAAAAAGTTGCACACATTGGCAAAGATATTTAGATGTATGTGTTAAATTTTATGGGGTTGACCCCTAAGTATGACTTTAATTTTTAAGAGTTGCAACATAGAACTTTCCATGTGAAAGTTGGTATTCCATACTGCAGGTTGTGGTGGAATGCCACTTTCTAAACTTGCATCATTCATTAACTCATCATCATTATATAATCTATCAGAGATTATGATGTATCACCCGTGAATACTATTGTATCACCTAAGAATGAAAAAATGAAAAATTATGTGGATTTAAACAAAAATGTAAGACACAAATGAATTATAACACTCACCAAGGGGAAAGAACAATTTGTGCTCCTCAGCAATGGCACCAAAATTTTATAACACACAATTACACTTAAAGATGTATGTGGACATTTTTAATAAATTTACCAAAATACAGAGTCGAGGGAAACTCTATAGGGAGTGAGTATTTTATTTTGGCCTTTAAGTCTTAAAAATCACCAAAAGCTTGCTACAAGTTAAAAATAAAAAAATAAGATGGGGGCTCTAAAAATGCTTTTGAACACTTTTGAAAGATGTTATCTATTAAAAGAATTGGTTTTAACTATGGAAGAAAAGAAATTTATGATAAACAATAGAGATAATTAAATGGTATTTTATCAGGGCCATATGATAATGGTTAGGTAAGTAACATTTTCTAAGTTTAATTATTGTTGTGGGTATGTTATATGATTGGTATTAACGTCAATTAATCAATTTCACATCAAATATCACATGAGGATTTTCTCAAACTCCCATGTGTGAGATCATAATCCATCCAAGTCCATAATTTAGTACTTGTATTTCTATTATCCATTTTAAAATGATATAAATAAAGTCATTGATAGCTATTTATAATTACCCAAACTATCATTATATGAGAAAATTACTCAAAAATAATATGCTCAAATTAGATCGAGAAAAAATAAAATTGAAAAAAAAATGTGGCCCAGAAGGGATTGGGACAAAAGGCCAAAAAACAAATTATGCTAGATTGTTTCCTACTGCTACATCGGTTGTTTAACCACTGGAGCGGTTTAATCACTATAGTGGTAGCGGTAGTATCCAACCAAAGGGTTTTCTAAAATCCCTATCTTTTATTATTTCCCTATATCTCCCAATTTTTAAAAAAATACTCTAAAAACACCTCATATTTAAAACCATGAGATAACAATGGTTGGGGTTTATGAGGGAGATTTTGAGACACATTGGGGGGGACCTAGCATGAGAATATCCTTACCTTAATGAGTCAACTCCCCTCTCTAAATAGTAATATATTTCTTTAAATTGTAGTTTATAGTGTCATACATCATATACTTGGGCTATATGCACTTAATTCTTTTTGTAATATTTGAAAATTTTATGTCTTAGGCCTTTGGGCATGATGTTTGGACGATTACATTGATAAAAAACTGATTAGGTATAAATATTATCATGGATTATTGTTATACTCAGCTAATTTGATACTTTTGCCATGAAAATAAATGGAATATGGTGAGAAAAATAGTTAGTTAAAAGAAACATAATAATAAGATAATTTTGTATTATCATCTTTTTTATGGATCCTTTGATGGGTATTTTTATGTTTGTATGATTGATTGATAAATTGTTGAGTTACTATATGAATGTGAATAATGGCAGAATAATTAGATGACCTTCTAACCTGTAAATCAGTCTCTAATGTCTTAAAAAAGGGTGAAATTGATATTGTGCTAAGAGGGAATGATGATATAACTTATGAACCTAAGGATACGTTTTGCAATTACCAAAACTTAATATGTGTAAAATTTTATAACCTTAGTTAGAATTACAAGTTGAATAGAGTCGAGAAGTTGGATAATCAACTATAAAGGGGATAGCGTCTTGAAACTTAGTTGTGACTTAAACGAAAGGTTACCAAATAGTAACTGAATTATCGATTAATGTGAAATAAAGACACTAAAATTGGTTAATATAATAAGATGGTAAACTAGAGTATAGATATTAATCTATGTAGAATGTGCAGTACTGAATGGATACCTGATGATTTGGTCTTTGGGCGTGTTTAATTGATTATTAGATTATATGATGATCAATTTAGAAAGTACCAAATGGGACTTTTAGAATATATATGATTATTGACTCTTATTACTTAGTTGTCTTCAATTATAAGTTTTGTTATGATTTCAGTGACTTGCATATGTATTCATTAAGTGCTTACAATTTTCATTCATGTATTACGTATAATTATTAACTTTACTTGGAAATTAATAGTCATTGTTGATGACATTTGATAAAGAAAGATTTGGGAACATGTAAGTACAAATATTATATGATAATTAAGATTAATCAGCTACCATATTCATATGGATATGATATGTTGGTTATGATAGATCGGGTACCACACAGTACAAATATGATATGTTGGTTATGATGGTTTGAGTACCATGTTAGTATTGATATCATATTATAGATGAGTTGAGAAGGGAATAAAAATTATGCATAATTACATACATTCATTCATATGGATTCGATGTATATTTATATTTATATCTTATTTGTTGTTCCTGGCCTGGACGAAATTATGTTTTTGAGGTATGTTTTTTTTTTTCAAGAATTGGTGTTTCATGATATTTGTGGTTACTTAAGTGGATCAATTATTTTTATGTTTGTTATTACACATTGTTGCCAAGTGTAAATATAAGGTACATCCTAAATTATGTGTAACCCATGTTTCCCTGTGTATACAGTTATATACATGATGTGCATTGTGATTTCTTTATTATAAAGTTGTTGGTACTATCAGTTATTTTGATTGTTGCGATTTTGATAATTATGATTGAGTAGTATTTGGTTCTGCTAGGATTGAGACAAGGTTATGTAATTGAAAGAACATTGTAAGATAGACTGAATTATAGATGAATAAAGATATGGAAAAGTAATTTTAATGCCTACAGACTACCCCTGACATGACACGGTTTGTAGAACCTGGAGTGATACCAAACTAACCCATGGTATTGACATAAAGCATGGGAAACTAATAAATATTCTGTAAAATTAAAACTTACTTAGTGGAAGCATAATCATGAGATAATCTATTTCAATATGTTAGTGATAGAAGTGTACAATATTAGTTATACAAAAGAAAACTAGAACTAAACACTTCAACTCTAACAGGCTATCGATGAAGCCTAATACTCAATATAGGTAGTTGGGACATGATTCCCAACTATCCCTAAGCAATACAAACAAAAATATAATAAATTCTAGAAATATAATTAACTTTAGTTCTTGATTTAAGAGAATTCATTACCTAATGGCTAGAGGCTACGACTGCCTGATCATAATTTTGTGATCTACAATTTATGCCTACATGATGAAACAAGGTATAAATACAGACGTACTTGTGGTTAATACTTTTAGATTGTACTAATTATATAGAAAGGCATGCAAACATTAAAACTGATATATATCATAAAATATAACATGCATGCTAAGTGTATACAAACTTACCATGTTTATGAATAAACTTGTAAAGCTGAAATATTTAAAAGCATAATTAGAAAAGTAAAATCTAGTTAAATCAGTGAGTTGTTACACTTATTTTCTAAAATCAATATTTTTGTGGGAGATTATTTTAACCAGCATAAACTATATGAGCAAACATGAATTCAAACATCTTGACCCATATTGACAAGGGTATCTCTATTCCTTATCATTGATATAGAAATATGACTGGCACAAATTCATTCATAAGAAGGAAGATACTCCTAACTAACGAGGACTTTCTTTGAAATGAAACGCTCTCAACTAGAGAGGATCCTTTTTAAACTATGGTTGTATGTAGTTTAAGGATTTGAGTGCACTGAACCAAATTCCTTTGGTGCTAAACACTGCCCCCAAAATATACTAGTGTTCATAATATATGAAATTCATCATAAAGTAAGCATATAGATTGATATGTCTTAAAATTGATCATGATTTTGTTGCTAATTGACATTCATAAGTAAATATGTGAATATAATACCATGTCTGATATCATAAGATCAAAACTAAAATCATAATTATGTTGTAATATCCTGTAATATGTGATCAATAGATCAAAACATATTGATAAAGTGTGATAGCTAGAGTAAAAGATATATCATGTATTCCTTTATCTTAATACTTGAGTAAAACCATTAAAATCATGGATGAACTTGAGTATAACTTGACTACACTAATATGGTTCGAATATTTCATAAATAATTATTAAAATATGTTCATGTATGTTTATATGTCATGAAGAACAAAATTTCAGCTTGAAATCAGAATTGTGTAAAATCCCTAGTTCATCAAAATTCATGGAATCATGTTTTGAAAATAATAATGTGGGCAAGTGGATGAAATGATAAATTCATTAAACACCTACATCCCTAAACTTATTAATTTCTTGGAGGAACGTTGAGTTGGGAGCCCTTGAGGTTGAATTTTTTAGAGAAACCCTTGTATTTGGTGTTATTGAGAGTTTGGAAGGAAACAACATGATGAATTTATGTTATGTAATAAGGGAAAACATTTAAGTATAAGTTATTGGATCTTTTATGACATAAATGACCAATTTACCCTAAAAATAAAGAAAAATAAGGATTTAGTATCTTTGTAACCACAAATGTGGCAAGATCTTAAAATGGTGCACAACAAGTGTGTCACGATCTTAAAGTAGAGCATAACTTTTATGTCATTCCACTACCGTATACCCGTACTAGTTTTCTCATAAAAATACACATAACTTTTCACTATTGTATTGAATTAAGTTAAAATTTGATGCATTTGAAAGAGAAATCAAATACGTTTCATTTGGTGGGTCTTGATATTCATATTTATATATTCTGTATATTATACTTGATTAAATTTTACCTTTGTAGGATCAAATACTAAAATTCAACCTATATCAAATCTCTCATCTCAAGTTGCTCTAAATATTTCCTATAAATATTTTTCAAGTTAAAAACACTTCACACACTAGGTAAATGATCATGGCAGTTATCTATGGATAAAATAATTGCTTTTGATCCTTTAAACATATGACAAACTGTTAGAAGCTTAGCTTGGAGTTTGAGGGATATTATAGTGATAAATTTTAGTTGGTTTATGTAAAGTCTAATTGTAAGTACTAATACTTCTATAAATGATATTTAGTAATAAGAGTTAATGTTAATTAACATTTCTTTACTTTTTTTTATTATTATCATTTGTTTTTTACCCTGGTTAACCGATGTAACCTACCAGTACATGCAGTTTGTACTAACACTACAATTACTAACTAGTATAATATATAGTATGTGTAGGGATATAGTGTGTTGTAGGTCAGTTGGAGTTTAATGGAGTTTGTTGACGAAATCAAACTTGATCTTGAAGCACTCAGGCATGAGTATCCTTATAGAAAGAAAATTCTTGGGTGAGGGTGCAATCCAAAGTTATACGAAGGAGTTCTACCTATATGCTTAATGCATGAAAGTCAAACATCTATGAAAAATCTATTGTAAATTTTCATTCTTCATTCCTATTTCTTATTTTTTTCACTATGTTGATCTCTCATTATCTGATTGTTGGACGGTAATTATTTTCAATAGCTCCTACCCTTTCAGTATTTCATGGATGTTGACTCATGGATATCTGTACTTTATGTCTTGTTCCCTTGTACCGATTTAGGCTATATTTTTTATAGTCTCTTATTGTTATTTTTCATATTTATTTTATGTTTTTAAGAGACTTAAATAATTTTTGAATGAATCTAATTGGGTAGTGTATTTGAAATTATTGATTAGTTATTCATATGGAAGACATAAATTAGCTAAGTGATTAATGTAGTAAGTTTGACAGTGTTGAATTGTTGAGTAAAAGGATTCGCATATTTAGTGTAGAGTACGTAAGTGGCTGACATGATTCGGTGATGGGGTTGTGACATGCGGTTATCAGAGGCTTGGTTACCAGTCTTCCAATATAAGAGCAAATATTAAGTTAAGTTTTGTAGATTGGTGTGTTGACGTCCACATCAAATCTGTAGGAGGCTATAACACATCTAGGAATCAATTTCACTTTTTCCCTATTATGCCATCTCAATGTTGTCTCTCTAAGTTAAGTCTGGTTGGTATCTACAAGATTTCATTTGGTATTTCAACCATCAAAATTGCGATTCATTGGTCCCAATTGGTATTTTACTAATATTGAAATACTTAAATAGGGTATTCTTATCATTAAAGATTAGTACAAAACATAAGGGTTGAAATTTTATGTTGTAATTAATTTTATAGTGTGTTAAAATATTTGTTAATTAAATAATTTAGATTGTGGTACGGTATATTGTGATGTATATTACTTATATGTATGGTTATTGTTGGATCATACTATTACCTAGTTGTTGGATTTTCAAAATTTTAAGTGCAAATAATTATTAAAACTAATATGAGATGAGTGGTTGTAATAGGATATTTTCAAATTGTAAATGTTAGGTATGATTTTGAGGTATCTTATTATTTATGTTATTTGAGATATGTATTGACTTTCCATGATTTGAATTATGGCATGGTTTCTATTTGATACGTACCAATATATTTGGATATCCAGATAGTGTTTGATTGTTAATGATAATATATCTGAGATATTTGGGTGGTCTAGTTTTGACAATGTTATTTTGGATTCTTTTATGGTCCATTTATTAATAATAATACTATGGATCTATGTATGTTCAAATCATTGAAGGTAAAATCTAGGATTCTTGTGTGATCCAATCTTTGGTGATTATAGTTGAGCCTAAATTGATATTAAGACATCATTTTGTTAATAATAAAGTTAATGAGTTATTTTTTAACGGTATCCTAATAAGTGATTCGTTAAACTGAGATGAGTTTAGTAGTCTTGCCCAACCTTTATGGCTTGAACATAAGGTGAATTGTGTAATTCATGTCACGAATGCAAGGTAAATAAACTAGCTGTATAAAATCTGTTATTTTTTGTAATAATAAGGGTATATGATAATAATGTTTTTACTTGGAATTTTAAAGTTGATTATATAGCTTATTTGTTTAAGTGACTAGAATGATCTTATGAGGGTAACAACATCGATACCCTAAAGATAAATTAACAGGTTGTAAAAAACCCATGGTGGATACAAATGAATATAATGGATAAGTTTTAAGGATGCAAATAAATTGATAGTTAAATAACGTTCATAGTCTTAGTGAGGAGGTTGGGCTACTAGATTGATCTTGTAGATAGCTGATTATGGATAAATATAACATAAATAGTTAGTGTATGAGAATAAGAATCGATGAAAAGTATACCATGAACATATTATAGTTTAGTTGATAAGGTTGGTTAAATAAATTATCTTGATTTTGGTTGATCATCTTAAGTTGCAAGATCAATCAATAGAGTAGTTATTAGATGAGTTTTGGCATATTTATTTCCAACTTATTATTACATGATAACATTTGTTAGGTATTGACCCTTGATTGGTTGAGGCATATTGTGACTAATATTATTTTTTTATGTAGAATATGTGTTATAGTGGAAAATCAAAGTAGTGTATTGGTTGTGGTGTGTTAGTTATAGCATTGGTTAGGGAGTAAGTAGACTTCTGAACATATTCTTAGCATAGGAATGACAACCATAAAGTATAATATCTTAATTGAAAAATCTGGCATTATGTGGATTAGTATTAATGATGGATAATGGTGCGTTAATCTCTAGATTTTATTAGTTAACAGGTTAGAGGACAAGTTTAGGAACTCATAGAAACTTTCAATAGGTAAAATGAGTATGTACAACTCCATTTAGAGAAATTAACATGAATAGATTAGTTCGTGGAATAGTGTAATGACCCTTCCGGTCATTTTTCATGTTCCTGATTACTTTTGTCATTAGAGCTTTTCCATAGCTGCCCCAAGTCATTTATGACTTGCTGGAATATATAGTTCAGTTACCTGGCGGTTCATTTACTTGTTAGAACAATTTCACCATTAAGAAGTCTTCGTTGGTTCTAAATAGCTGCCGAGAAAAAACTTTAATAAAATGATATCAGATGGAAAATTTGACATTGCCTACGCATCCAAAACATCAAAATCTCTATAGTTTCATATCTTGATTTCTTGTATTGGATTCCAGATACATTCTGAAGCATTGGCCAAAATATGGAATCAAATTCCAGGTTTCAGCTATCGACTGAAATGGAGAGAGATACAACGATCGCGGTGGGTGAGTGAAAATGTATAAGCCATAATAGTAACCTAGAACATATGCATGATTACACTTCTTGAGGCCTATGCAAGGCCTATTTATATTCTGTCTTGACAGATAATTTGTCATTTATGCCTCTCTCTCTAGCTCTAAAACTGTAATAGAGTGAAAACTCCTTAAAGTAAGTCTTGTGGGTTTATTGAGAGCTTGAATATCTTGTGCAATTGTATTTTTATAGGAATCTTTAGCACCCCGAATCTGGTACCCGAAATGCTACATGGTGCTCATAACCCCGAAGGACCACAACCAAACCCATAACTTATATTTGTACCTGTATATGCAGAATATACAATAAAATGTGGAAACATGAACTGAGTGGCCATAAGGTTCAAAAGTGAATGAATATCGACACAATGTCTAATAATGGTATAACAATACCAAAGAAAATCTAAAATAACTATCTAACATGCTATAGTCTGAAAGTGTAATACCCCATACTTTTGCTAGCGAATTTTATCTCAAGAATTTATAGTATTAGCTTTTAAATTGACTGATGATTATTCCATGAGGAATATTTAAGATTTTCAATGTTTTCATGTGGGAAATTCAATAAGATTTCAGTCGATATAAAATTCTCCCAAATCCGATAACCGAGTCAAAAGTTATGATTATTTTAAGTTTCCATCGTAAAATAGCATCATATTAGTCAGTGGAGCACCGTGCCATAAGAGGAAATTCCATGTAACAATTTCCAGTAGGTGTCTGCAATTATGGCACGTCGCGCCAGAACTAAAATTCAAAATTGTTCTTTTTCTAATGTCTCAGCGCGATTTCCCCCGCGTCGCGCCAAAGGTTCTAGGTCACGAAGGAAGGGGCAACACGATGGCTCCAAGTCGTGCCATCCCTTAATTTCCCAAATGCCAATATCCAGTGACACGATGTGATAATGCCACATCGTGCCAGGGGCCCAATTCGGGAAAAATTTACTGAAATTAAAAGATGCGTCCAACGTTAAAAGGACCAATTTCCAACCCCTATTTAAACCCAATAACAAGTGATTTAGTCATTCTACACCCAAAATATACTATTTTCTCTTAAGATTCTCTCAAGAACAAGCTAGGGTTTCTGTTGGGTATTCAAATTAAAGAAGATTTCACCGTCAATCTTCACGAAATCACAAACCAAGGTATGTGTAGTGTTCATTCATGGACTCCTTTCATCCATGAAGCCCTAGAATCTCTTATCTAAGTTTAAGTTACGGATTTCTTTATGAATTTCATGTTGGGTTTGTTTTGTTTATGTTAAGAATGATCAGCTGAATTCAAATCTATGTTGGGTGATCAATTTATGTGGAATTGATTTGTATTGATATATATTCATGAGATTCTATGAATAAATCCTAGATTATGAAATTAGATATGAATCATGATAATTAATTATTGTATAATGTTGTCTACATGTGCAATGCCTACCATGTGTTTTATTAAATGCCTTGATGAAGGAACAATGCCTAACTAGTATGATATCATGAAATCCCCATGTATGTACAAGTTATGGCTATCACATGTTTTGATGGAATGCTTCTATAAATGTATTATGGATTATGATGTTAGCTACATGTTCCAGTAAGTTTTGCTTGGTCAATTTTCTTCCATCAAGTCCTGGGGTTACTTGTACCCAAAACATTACTTGTGTGCTTAGATCCATGTCATGATTTCATGATACTCTCATCCAAGCCATGATCCTTAGACTTTAGATAGTCTTATGACTCAGGAAATTTCCATGATCTCATAAACTTAGTCAGTTATTGATATCAATAATATTCAGTCAGTCAACGAAATTCGGTAACTCAGTCTATGTTCACTTTAGTAAATTATGATCAGTGTTTATTTAGATGGGAGTACAAATTAGAACCGAGTGAACCCCAGGAGGGGAACTCACCTGTTATGTATGGGTGTGATTATTAGAAGCAATCCTTTCATTCTAGAACTATGTAGGCAGCATAGGTTGAGACATCATAGCCTACTATATGAGGTTAGATGAGGTGGCTTAGCCTGCTATATGAGGGTTCCCAATTCTCAATAGAGTTACCTATTATATTAGGGACATTCATAAGTTTTCCTTACCAGTGCCACAGTATTGACACCCTTCCAATCAGGGCATATATTAGACCCCAATTTGGCTATAATGCATCATTTAGGGCATGTTAGTTAGATGAATACCTCCCTCAGTCTCAGTATCAAACTCAGTAAAGGAACTCTTATAATTCTTCAGAATTTAGGGTTATCAGATATATTCAACTCAAACACAGTACGGAACTTAGATAGCTACAGCCAATTCAGGACTGTCAGATACAATCACTTATGTTATCAGTTATATTTAGATTCAATAATCATGTTATCATAGTATTAGTATCAGTTGTTATGTCCCATGCATTTATTCTCATGCTCATGATAGTTATTCAGTTTTTATTATTGTTCATGTATACGAACCCCATGAATTTATCCTACCTCACATGCATACCAGTACATTCAAAGTACTGACACATTTGCGCTATGGTTTCTTATACCATAGGTTCAGAGACACGATGTCCAGATCAACTATAGATTCCAGTTTCAGCGGTCAGATCTAGAAGTGAGTCCTCATCATTCGAGGACCTTATTATTTCATATTATCTCATTAACTAGTTTATTAGTTGGAGTTAGGTGGGGACATGTACCATCAACTCCTAACTTAGACAGTTTAGTGCGTTAAAGGCTTTCTAGACTATTATGATTTAGATTTTTGTATTTTATGTTTTTTTGGGTATTTCATACTCTATTTAGATGTTATATTTTACTTTAGTTATGTGAACCTTGCGGCCTTTCAGTTCATGTTTCTGCATTATAAAGTGGTTTATGCAGTACACAGGTACAAATATTAGTCATGGGTTATCTTATGGTTCTTTTGGGTCATGAGCACTGTGTAGCATTTCGGTTCAATAAATCGAGGTGTTACAAACTTGGTATCAAAGCCTAAGGTTCAATAGAGTCCTAGGAAGTCTAAAAGCTGCATCTAGTAGAGTCTTATAAATGGGCATGTTGCGCGCCACATTTACGTGGAAGAGGCTATAAGATGTTTAGGAATAGTTCCTTTTCTTTTAGTATTCATATTATGACAGTGAGCATAGTCACAAAACAATCTCTCAGTCTAGTCTGTTTCTTCTATTTATTTCAAAATGCCTCCTAAGAGAAGAAATCGGCCAGCCCCTTAGCCCGGAAAACCTTTGGGCGATTATGTTTCTTATACGCAGTTCAGGACCATATTTACCACTCTTTCTCAGTTAGTAGTGGTCCATAATAAGTGACCAGCTATCGTTCTGGTGAACCCAATGGCCAACTCAGTTGCAGCCAGGATTTGAGTTTTCACCTGAATGAATCCTTTATACTTTCTTGGGTCTAGGACAGATGAGGACCCTCAGGAACTCCTAGATTAGGTAAGAAAATAATAGATGTCATGGGGGTGAATACTGTTGCAAGTATTGAGTTAGCTGCATATCAGTTACAGTATATTGCTCACACTTGGTTAATACAGTAGAAGTCAGAGAGGGAAGATAATGCAGGGTCAGTTGAGTGGGACAGTGAAAGATTATTCTCTTAAGTTTACTCAATTAGCCCGATATGCCCCTCATGTGGTTGAAGATAGTAGAGTAAGGATGAGTAAGTTCATTTAACGGGTGAATGATATCATGGTTAATATGTGTAGATCTACCATGCTGAATAGTGCCATGACTTTAGCCATGCTTAATACTCATGCTCAGAAGGTTGAGGAGCAAAAAATTAATTTAAGGGTGAAGTAGAATAAGAAAGCTTGGATAGGTAGCTACAACGTTAGTCAGCCTAAGTCAAAAGGAGGAAATCGTTCTCAATTTCGTCCTAATTCATCAGTTCCAGCTCCTCCTTCATCCAGTGCTCTGGTTCTTAAGTTTAGAGAGGGTAACAAAGATAGAGAATCAGGCTCTAATACCAAGGGAAGTATAAGCAGTACCCGTACCTATCTTCCTTGCTAGACTTATAGCAAGCACCATCAGATATTTGCAGAGCTGGCAGTGGTATTTTTTTTTGAATGTGGAAAGCCAGGCAACGTAGTCATAGACTGTTCTCAGCTAGGTCCTCAGGGTCAATAGAATCGCTTTTTAACTCAGTCCGGTCACCCAAATTAGCAAGGTGCCACCTTCAGTGCTACTAGTTGGCAATGCCAAAATCATCTCTATGCTCTTCAGTCTCGATAAGATCAAGAAAATTATCCTGATGTAGTTACTGGTATGTTATAGATCATTCATGTTCTTGTTTACTCTTTGATAGATCCAGGAGCTTCTATGTCTTTTGTTACTCCTATATAGCAAGCAATTTCAGAATCAGTCCTAAAATCCTAGCAGAGCCCTTTTCAGTCTCCACCCCAGTAGGTAAAACCACCATAGCGTGATGGGTATACAGGAACTGTCCGATAATAATATTTTAGAAAGTCACTTTAGCAGACTTTGTCAAATTAGAGGTAACTAATTTTGAGGTCATTCTCAGCATGGATTGGCTTTATTTCTACTATACCACAGTCGACGGTAGAAACAAAATAATTTAGTTGCAGTTCGCAAATGAACCCATCCATGAGTGGAAGGGTAGCGTATCCGCTTTCATGGGTCATCTTGTTTTCTACCTTCGGCAAGGCAAATTATATCTAAAAGATGTATCTATCATCTCGTCTGAGCTAAGGACACTAGTTCCAGAAATCCCACCTATGAATCAGTCCCAGTAGTGAATAAATATTCAGATGTCTTTCCCGATGATCTTCGAGAAATTTCTCCCGAAAGGGAAATACACTTCAGAATTGATCTTCTTCCAAATACTTAGATAAAGGATTCATCAGGCCCACCTTTTCCCCATGGGGCGCTCCAGTATTATTCATCTGTAAGAAAGACGCTTCTCTAAGAATGTGTATAGACTACCGCCCAATCAATAAGGTCATGGTCAAGAACAAGTATCCTCTTCTCAGAATCAATGACTTGTTTGACCAAATTCAGGGTGCCTGTTATTTCTCCAATATAGACCTCAGATCTGGCTATCATCAGCTCAAAGTTAGGGAATGTGACATTTTGAAAATAGCTTTATGGAATTACTATGGTTATTTCAAATTTTCTAGTCATCTCATTTGGTCTTACCAACGCCCCAGCAGCTTTGATAAACTTAATGAACCGTGAGTTCAAGAAGTACTTGGACACGTTCATCATAATCTTCATCAATAATATTTTGGTGTATTCCTGCTGTGAGCGTGATCATGCAGTCAATCTCACGACAGCACTTCAGACTCTTAGATATCATAAGCTATTCGCCAAAATTAGTAAGTGTAAATTTTTACTAAGGTCAATAGCATTCCATTCTCATATCATTTCTGGTGATATGATTAGAGTTTATCCTCAAAAGACCGAATCAGCAAGAAACTAGCCCAGACATGTCTCTCCATCAGTATTAGGTGTCTATTAGGTTTGGCTAGCTATTATAGATGTTTTGTTGAGGTATTTTCTTCTATTGCATCCTCTATATCCATATTAACTCAAAAGAAAGTCGAGTTTCAGTGATCATATCCTTGTGAGAAGAGTTTTTAGGAGTTGAAGATTCGACTAACCTCAACACCAGGTTTAGCTCTTCCAGATGGTCCAGATGAGCTTATAGTGCATTGTGATGCATCAAGAGTAGATTTGGGTTGTTTCCTCATATAATATGGTAAGTTCATAGCCTACACCTCCAGACAACTTATGCTCCATAAGAAGAATTATCCTACTCATGATCTTGAGTTAGCAGCCATAGTATTTGCCTTAATAATTTGGAGGCATTATGTATATGGTGTTCATGTAGATATGTTCGTAGACCATAAGAGTCTTCAGTATGTTTTTTCTCAAAAATATCTCAATCTTCATCATAAAAGATGGTTAGAGCCCTTGAAAGATTATGACATCAGTGTCCTCTATTATCTTGGCAAGGCCAATATAGTGGCCGATGGTTTCAGTAGACAATCCATGGGTAGTTTTTCTCATGTTGAGGACAGTAAGAAATAGTTAGCTCAGGAAGTCCATTATCTTTCGAGACTAGGCGTTTTCTTAGTCGATATAGATGAGGGTGATATATGGGTTTAGAGTTGATCAGAATCACATTTATTTTCCCAGGTAAAGAAAAAGCAAGATAGAGATCCCAGCCTTATCAAGCTGAAAGAGTCAGTTCAGGATCAGAAAATAGTGGTTTTCTCCTGGGGGAGTTAGTGTCCTTCATTGTTAGGGTCATCTCTGTGTTCCAGGTATGGATGACTTAAGTTAGAAAATTCTTGCCGAAGCACATGGTATGCGTTACTCCATTCATCTAGGGGGCACAAAGATATACCGTGACTTGAGGGAGATGTATTGGTGGAGTGGGATGAAAAGAGATGTTGTAGAGTTTATTGCTAAGTTTTTTTCATTTATGCAAGTTTATATAGAGCATCAAAAGCCTATTGGGTCTATGCAGGAGTTTAGTATTCCTAGTATTAAGTGGGAAGTCGTGAACATGGTCTTTGTAATGGGTTTGCCTCAAACTCGTCATCAGCAAATTTTAGTTTCATTGTGGATAGAATAACCAACTCAGCTCATTTCCTTCTAGTTCATACCTCTTATTTGGTTGATGATTATGCTATGCTCTACATCAAGGAGCTAGTTAGATTACATGGAATTCCATTGTCTACTCTCTCGGATAGAGGTGCCCAGTGCACTTCTCACTTTTGGAAAGCATTCCAAAAGGGTTTTGGTTCCCAAGTTCATCTTAGTATGGCCTTTCATCCTCATATAGATGGTCAAGAAGAAAGGACCTTTTAGACCTTAGAAGATATACTAAGAGTGTGTGTAATTAATTTCAAGGAAATTTGGGATGACCACTTGCCCTTGATTGAATTTGCATACAATATTTGGGTAGCTCCATTTGAAGATCTCTATGGTAAGAGATCTAGATCTCTAATTAGTTGGTTCAAAGTTAGTGAGGCCTCAGTCATATGGCCTGACTTAGTATTTGATGCCTTAGAAAAAGTCCAATTGATCAGAGAAAGACTCTGGGCTGCTCACAGCCGACATAAGTCTTATGTAGATGTTAATAGAAAAGATCTTGAGTTTCTGATTGGTGACTATATCTACCTAAAGATCTCTCCCATGAAGGGAGTGAAGTGGTTCGGCAAGAAAGGGAAACTCAGTCCCCGATACATCGGTCCCTTCAAGATCACAGTTGATTCAATAAGGTAGCTTACGAGCATGAATTGCCTTTAGATCAAGAATCAGTTCATCCAGTATTCCATATCTTTTTTGTCAATAAGTGCATAGGTGACCCATCAGTTGAAGTCCCTATTCAGATCATTGATGTTCAGAACAGTCTATCTTATGAAGAGATTTCAGTCAAAATCTTGGACTATTACACTCATAGATTGAGGAACAAAAAAGTCCCTCTAGTTGTGGTTTTTTTGGAAAAATCACTCTGTCAAGGGAGCTACTTGGGAAAAAGAGGCAGACATGCGTACCAAGTATCCTCAGCTCTTCTTCTCCAACTCAGATAAAGCTTAAGGTAACAATTCTCCTTAAGCTTACTCAGTTTTATGTTCAATTTTCATCACAAAAATGTTATATAGTTGTATGCTCATATTCCCATTAAAAACTTGATATTAAGTACCATTGCATAATCAGTCATGCATTCATGAATCAGTTGCACATGCATAAGATATGCATGTTAAATATTATACTTTCAGTTTGTTAGTCATATTAGTCATAAGATCATGTTCCATTCATTCATGTTCAGTATATACGTCAGTTGTCTTTTCTTCCCTCTCAATTAGTCTTATTTGATGATGAATGTTCTCATGAGGAATCTTAAAGATTTTCACTTTTTGTCATATGGGAAATTCAATAAGCTTTTCATCGATATAAGATTCACCCAAATTCGATAACTGAGCCTGAAGTTACGATTATTTCAAGTTCCCATCGTAAAATAGCACCATATTAGTCAGTGGCGCACTGCGCCATAAGAGGAAATACCATATGGAAATTTCTATTAGGTGTATACAATTATGGCGCATCATGCCAGCACTCAAATTCAGAAATTGTCTTTTTTTCAGTGTCTCAGCGCGATTTTCCTTGCATCGTGCCAAAGGTTTCATGTCACAAAGGAAGGGCCAACGTGATAGCTCCAAGTTGTGCCATCCCTACATTTCCCAACTGTCAATTTTTAGTGATAGAGCGCAAAAACACTGCGTCGTGCCAGGGGCCCAGTTCGGGAAAATTTTACTGAAATTAATTGACGAATCTAGGTTTAAAAGGGTCAATTTCCTACCCTATTTAAACCTAATAACACATGATTTTGTCATTCTTTACCCAAAATATACTATTTTTTCTTAAGTTTCTCTCAAAAACAAGCCAGAGTTTCTATTGGGGATTCAAATTCAAGAAGATTTCACCATTAATCTTCACGAAATCACTAACCAAGGTATGCATAGTGTTCATTCATGGACTCCTTTCATCTATGAAGCCCAAAAATCAATTTTCTAAGTTTAAGTTATGCATTTCTTTATGAATTTCATGTTGGGTTTGTTTTGTTCATATCTAGAATGATCAGTTGAATTCAAATTCGTATTAGGTGATCAATTTTATATGAAATTGATTGTATAGATGTATATTCTATGAGAACCTATGAATAAACCCTAGATTATGAAATTACAGATAAATCATGATGATTAATTATTGTATAATGTTTTCTACATGTGTTATGCCTTCCTTGTGTTTTATTAAATACCTAGGTGAAGGAACAATTTCCAACTAGTATGATATCATGAAATCTCCGTGTATGTACAAGTTATGGCTATCATATGTTTTGACAGTATGCTTCTATAAATGTATTATGGATTATGATGTTATCTATACGTTCAAGTATGTTATGGTTGGGAAGTTTCCTTCAATTGAGTCCTCGAGGTACTTGTACTTGAAACATTAGTTATGTGCTTAGAGCCATGTCATGATTTCACAATACTCTCAGTAAAGCCATGATCCTTATACTTCAGACAGTCTTATGACTCAGAAAATCTCTATGATCTCATAAACTCAGTTAGTTGTCAGATATCAGTAATATTCAGTCAGTCAATGAAATTCAATAACTTAGTACATGTTTAGTTTATTAAATTATGATCAGTGTCTATCCTGATGGAAGTATAAATTAGTAGCTAGTGAACTCAAGGAAGGGAACTCACCTATTATGTGAGGGTGTGACTCTTAGAAGCAATCCTTGCATTCCAGAACTATATTGCCATCATAGGTTGAGACATCATAGCTTGCTATATCAGGGTAGATGAGGTAGCTTAGCATGCTATATGAGGGTTCCCACCATTATCACAAGAGTTACCTATTATATTAGGGTCACTCACCTGTTGTCCTTACTAGTGGCGCGGTATTGACACCTTTCTAATCAAGGCATATATTGGACCCTAATTTGGCTGTAATGCATCATTTGGGGCATATCGGTTAGATGACTACCTCCCACTGTCTCAGTATCAATCTCAATAAAAGAACTCAGATAATTCTTTAGAATTAAGTACTATTTGATACAATCAACTCAGGCATAACACCAAAATCAGATAGTTCCATCCAATTTAGGACTGTCAGATACAGTTACTTTTGTTATTAGTTATATTCAGTAATCATGTTTTCACCGTATTAGTGTCAGTTTTTATATCCCATGCATGTATTCTCACGCTCATGATAGTTAGTCAGTAATTATTATTGTACCTACATATGAACCCTATGAATTCAGCCTATCTCACATGCATACCAGTACATTTAAAGTACTGACGCATTAGCTCTATGGTGTCTTATACCATAGGTTCAACGACACGAGCTCCAGATCAGCAGTATATTCCAGTTTCAACAGTCAGAGATAGAAGTGAGTCCTCATCATTTGAGGACCTGATTATTCCCTATTATTTTATTAACTAGATTATTAGGGTGAGTTAGTTGGGGAAATATCCCATCAACTCCTTACTCTGACAGTTTAGTCCGATAGAGGATTTCTAGACTATTATGTTTCAGACTTTAGTATTTTCAGTTTTGATTTAGGTATTACATACCCATTTAGATGTTATATCTTACTTTAGTTATGTGAGCCATTCAGTTCATGTTTCAACATTATAAAGTATTTTATCTAATATACAGGTACAAATATTTGGCATGGGTTATCTTGTGGTCCTTTGGGGTCATAAGCACCGTGTAGCATTCTGATTCTGCAAATCGAGGCATTACAAACATGGTATCAGAGCCTAAGGTGCAATGGAGTCCTAGGATGTCTTAAAGCTGGATCTAGTAGAGTCTTGTAAACGGGTGTGTTGCGCGCCACATTTATGTGCAAGAGGCTATAAGATATTCTGGAATAGTTTCCCTTATTTCAGTATTCATATTGTGCCAGTGAGCATAATCATAAAACAATCTCTTATTCTAATCCATTTCATCTCTTTATATCAAAATATTCCTCCTAAGAGAAGAAATTAGTCAGCCCCTTAGCCCGAAGAACCTTTTGGCGATAATGTTTCTCTTACTGAGTTCAGAACTGTATTTACCACTATTACTCAGTTAGTAGCGGTCCATAATGAGCGAACAGCTATTGTTCTAGCAAACCAAATGGCAAAAATAGCTGTAGCCAAGATTTGGGATTTCACACGAATGAATACTTCATCCTTTCTTGGGTCTAAGATAGATAAGGACCATCAGGAATTTCTAGATCAGGTGCAGAAAGTGACAGACGTCATGGGGGTGACTACTGTTGAAAGTGTTGAGCTAGCTGCATATCAGTTGCAGTATGTTTCTCACACTTGGTTCATATAGTGGAAGTCAGAGAGGGAAGATAATGCAGGGCCAGTTGAGTGGGAGTACTTTTTGTCTGCTTTTCTAGATAGATTATTTCCCCTAGAGCTTAGGGAAGCTAAGGTGTTAGAATTCATCAAAATAAGGTAGGGTAATATGACAGTAAAACAGTATTCTGTTAAGTTTACTAAATTAGCTAGATATGCCCCTAATGTGGTTGAAGAGAGCTAGGCAAGAATGAGTAAGTTCATTTAAGGAATAAATGATAGCATGGTTAATGAGCGCAGGTCCGCCATGATGAATAGTGAAATGACTTTAGACAGGCTTCTAACTAATAATCAGAAGGTTGTGGAGTAAAAAAATTAATATGAGAGAGACGCAGAGTAGGAAAGCTAGGACAAGCAGCTTCAACTTTAGTCAGTCTAAGTCAAAATGAGGAAATCGTTCTCAATTTTGTCCTAATTCATCAGTTCTAGCTCCTTCTTCATCAAATGCTCTAGTTCCTAAGTTCATAGAGAGTAAAAAATATAGAACTCCAGGCTTTAACACCAAGGGCATTATTAGCAATGCCCACACCTATCCTCTTTACTAGACTTGTGGCGAGCACCATTTGGGTATTTGCAGATCTGGCAGTGGTATTTGTTTTGGATATGGAAAGCTAGGTAACAGATTCAGAGACCGTTCTTAGCCAGGTCCTCAAGGTCAACAGAATCGCTATTCAACTTAGTTCAGTCGCTTAAATTAGCAGGGTGCCACCTCCAGTGTTACTAGTGGGCAATGCAAAAATTGACTTTATGCTCTTCAATCTCTACAAGATCAGAAAAATTCTCTTGATGTAGTTACTGGTATGTTATAGATCATTCATGTTCATGTTTATGCTTTGCTATATCCAAGAGCTTCTACGTCTTTTGTTACTCCTATATTGCAGAAGATTTCAAAATCAGTCCTGAAATCCTAGTAGAGCCCTTTTTAGTCTCTACCCTAGTGGGTAAAACCATCATAGCCCAATAGGTATATAATAGCTTCCCGATTATAATATTTTAGAAAGTCACATTAGCAGATTTAGTCGAATTCGAGGTGACTGATTTTGAGGTTATTCTCGATATGGATTGGCTATATTCCTGTTATACCACAGTGACTGTGGAAACAAAATAGTAAAGTTGCAGTTCCCAAATGAACCCATCCATGAGTGGAAGGGTAGTGTATCCTCTTTTAGGGGTCAGCTTGTTTCCTACCTTCAGGCAAGGAAAATGATATCTAAAGGATGTGTCTATCATCTCGTTCGCGTTAAGGACACTAGTTTTGAAAATCCTACCCATGAATCAATCCCAGTAGTGAATAAATATTTAGATATCTTTCCCAAAGATCTTCAAGGAATTCCTCTGGAAAGGGAAATAGTTTTTGGTAGTGATCTTCTTCCAAATACTCAGCCTATCCCTATTCCACCATACAAAATGGCACCAGCAGGACTCAGTGATCTGAATGAACAATTAAAGGATCTCTTAGACAAGGGATTCATCAAGTACAGTGTTTCCCAATAGGGGGCTCTAATATTATTCGTACATAAGAAAAACGGATCTCTAAGAATGTGTATAGACTACTGCCAACTTAACAAGGTCACGATCAAGAAAAATTATCCTCTTCCCACAGTCAATGACTTGATTGACCAAATTTAGGGTGCCTGTTATTTCTCTAATATAGATCTCAGATTTGGCTATCATCAGCTTAGAGTTAAGGAATGCATTATTCTGAAAATAGCTTTCTGGAATTGCTATGGCCACTTTGAATTTCTAGTTATGTCATTTGGTCTTACGAAATCCCAACAACTTTGATGAACTTGATGAACTGTGTGTTCAAGTAGTACTTAGACACGTTCAAGCAGTGAGCGTGATCATGCAGTACATCTCAGGAAAGCAATTCACACCCTCAGAGATCATTATCTATTCGCAAAATTCAATAAGTGCTGATTTTTTCTAAGGTCAGTAGCATTCCTTGGTCACATCATTTTTGGTGATGTTATTAGAGTTGATGCTGAAAAGATCAAAGCAGAAAGAAACTAGCCCAGACATGTCTCTCCATCAAATATTAAAAGTTTGTTAGGTTTTTCTAGCTATTACAGATGGTTTGTTGAGGGATTTTCTTCTATTGCATTCCTTATGTCCATATTGACTCATAAGAAAGTCAAGTTTCAGTGATTGGATCCTTACAAGAAGATTTTTTAGGAGTTAAAGACTCGACACACCTCAGCACTAGTTTTAGCTCTTCCAAATGGTCCAGATGTGTTCATAGTGTATTGTGATACATCCAGAGTAGGTTTGGGTTGTGTCCTTAAGCAGTATGGTAAGGTCATAGCCTACGCCTCCAGACAGCTTATGCCCATTAGAAGAATTATCCTACTCATGATCTTGAGTTAGCAACCATAATATTTGCCTTAATTATTTGGAGGCATTATCTACATGGTGTTCATGTAGATATGTTCATAGATCATAAGAGTCTTCAGTATTTTATTTCTCTATCTCAATCTTCATTTGAGAAGGTGGTTAGATCACTTGAAAGATTACGACATCAGTGTCCTCTATTATCCTGGCAAGGCTAATGTAGTGGCCGACGCTTTCAGTAGACTATCCATGGGTAGTTTTTCTTATGTCGACAATAGTAAGAATAAGTTAGCTCAGGAAGTCTATTATCTTGCCAAACTAGGAATTTGATTAGTCGTTATAGATGAGGGTGATATATGGGTTTAGAGTAGGTCAAAATCATATTTAGTTTCTAACATAAAGGAAAAGCAAGATAGAGATCCCAACCTTATTAAGTTGAAAGAGCCAGTTCAGGATCAGAAAATAGAGGTTTTCTCCCAAGGGGGAGATGGTGTCCTTTATTCTTAGGGTTATCTCTGTGTTCCATGTATATATGACTTAAGGCAACAGATTCTCACAGAAGTGCATGGTGCACATTACTCTATTCAGCTAGGGGCCACAAAGATGTACCATAACTTGTGGGATATCTATTAGTTGAGTAGGGTGAAGAGAGATATTGCAGAGTTTGTTGCTAAGTTCTCTTCATGTATGCAAGGTTAGATAAAGAATCAGAACCCTAGTGGGTCCATGAAGGAGTTCAGTATTCATACTTGGAAGTGGGAAGTCATGAACATGTACTTTGTAACGGGTTTGCCTCGAACTCATCATCAGTACAATTCAATTTGGGTCATTATAGATACAATTACCAACTATCATTCTAGTATTCGGATGTCTCTATTCAAAGCTCTCTGTGGTAGGAGATGTAGATCTCCAATTGGTTCGTTCGAAGTTAGTGAGGCCTTAATCATTGCGCCTGACTTAGTATTCGATGCCTTAGAAAATGTCCAGTTAATCAGAGAAAGACTTTGGCCTGCTCACAGTCGACATAAGTCTTATAAATATGTTCGTAGAAAATGTCTCGAGTTTGATATTGTTTGCTATGTCTATGTAAAGATCTCTCCTATGAAGTGAGTGAAGCGGTTTGACAAGAAAGGGAAACTCAGTCCCCGATACACATCGTTCCCTTTCAGATTCTCAATTGATTTGACAAGGTAGCATATGAGCTTGAATTATCTTTAGATCCAGCCTCTATTTATCAAGTATTTCATGTCTCTTTTCTCAAGAAGATCATAGGTATCCCATTAATTGTAGTCCTTATTCAGAGCATTGATGCTTAGAACACTCTCTATTGTAAAGATATTCCAGTCAAAATCTTAGACTATCAGACTCATAGATAGAGGAACAAAAAGGTCCCTCTAGTTCAGGTTCTTTAGAGAAATCATTTCATCGAGGGAGCTACTTGGGAAGCAGAAGCAAACATGCGTACCAAGTATCCTAACCTCTTCTTTACCAACTCAGATCAAGATCAAGGTAATAGTTCTCCTTAAGCTTACTCAATTTCATGTTCAGTATTCATCACAAACAAGGTATGCAGTTTCATGCTCATTTTCCCAATATAAACTTGGTAGCAAGTACCATTGCATACTCCGTCATGTATTCATGAATCAGTTACACGTGCATCAGATATACATGTTCAGTATTATACATTTAGCTTACCAATCATGCCAATCATTAGATCATGTTCCAGTCATTCATGCTTAGTATGTACGTCAGTTGTCTTTTCTTTCCTCTCAGTCAGTCTCATTTGAGGACGAATGTTCTCAAGGGGGAGATATTATAATACCCCAAACTTATCCTTTCTAATTTTATATTAAGAATTATTAATATTAGCTTCTAAATTGAATGATAATTATTCCATGAGGAATCTTTAAGATTTTAACTTTTTGTTATATGGGAAATTCAATAATCTTTCCATTGACATAAGATTCACCAAAATCGAATAACCGAGTCAGAAGTTATGATTATTTCAAGTTCCCATCGTAAAATAGTGTCATATTAGTTAGTGGCGAGCCGCACCACAAGAGGCAATGGCATTTTGCAATTTCCAGTAGGTGTCTGCAATTATGGAACGTTGTGCCAGCACTAAAATTCAGAATTGTTCTTTTTCCAGTGTCTTAGTGCGATCTCCCCCGCATAGCGCCAAAGGTTCCAGATCACGAAAGAAGGGTTAATGCGATGGATCTGCGTCGTGCCATCCCTCAATTTCCCAATTGTCAATTTCCAGTGACACGTGCGATACGCTGTGTCGCACCAACGACCCAGTTTGGGAAAATTTTACTGAAATAAATTGACTCGTCCATGGTTTAATGGGTCAATTTCCTACCCCTATTTAAACCCAATAACACGTGATTTAGTCATTCTTCACCAAAAATAAACAATTTTCTCTTAAGTTTCTCTCAAGATCAAGTTAGGGTTTTTATTGGGGATTCAAATTCAAAAAGGTTTCGCCTTCAATCTTCACGAAATCATGAACCATGGTATGTGTAGTGTTCATTAATGGACTCCCTTCATCCATGAAGCTTAAAAATCTCTTTTCTAATTTTAAGTTATAGATTTCTTTATGAATTTCATGTTGGGTTTATTTTGTTTATGTTGAGAAAGATCAGTTGAATTCAAAACCATGTTGGCTGATCAATTTTATGTGGAATTGATTTGTATAGATGCATATTCATTTGAACCTATGAATAAATCTCACATGATGAAATTAGATATGAATCATGATTATTAATTATTGTATAAATTTGTCTACATGTGATATGCCTACCATGTATTTGATTAAATGTCTAGATGAAAGAACAACGCCCAACTAGTATGATATCATGAAATCCCCATGTATGTACAAGTTATACCTATCATATGTTTTTATGGAAGGCTTCTATAAATGTATTAAGGAATATGATGTTAGCTATATGTTCAGGTAAATTATGCTTGGTCAGTTTCCTTCCATCGATTCCTGGGGGTACTTTTACCCGTAACATTAGTTGTGTGCTTAGATCTATGTCATGATTTCAAGATACTCTTTCTCAAGAGATGATCCTTAAACTTCAGACAGTCTTATGACTTTGGAAATCTCCATAATCTCATGAACTCAGTCAGTTCTAAGATATCAGAAATATTTCGCTAGTTAATGAAATTCACTAACTCAGTGCATGTTCAGTGTCTATTCAGATGGACGTAGTAATTAGCACCGAGTGAACCCAAGGATGGGAACTCACCTATTATGTCAGGGTGTGATTCCTAGAAGCAATCCTTCCATTCCAGAACTACGTAGCTAGCATAGGTTGAGACATCGTAGCCTTCTATATGAGGGTAGATGATGTTGCTTAGCTTACTATATGAGGGTTCCCACTGTTCTCCTATAGTTACATGTTATATTAGGGTCACTCACATGTTATCCTTACCAATGGTGTGGTATTGATACCCTTCCAATCAGGGCATAGATTGGACCCCAATTCAGCTATAATGCATTATTTGGGATATGTCGATTTGATGACTACCTCCCATAGTCTCAGTATCAGTCTCAGTAAAAGAAATCAAATAATTCTTCAGAATTCACAGCTGTTAGATACAGTCAACTCGGACATAGTACAGAACTCAGATAGTTCTATTTAATTTAGGACTGTCAGATATAGTTACTTATGTTATAAATTATATTCAGATTCAATAATCATGTTATAACAGTATTAGGGTCAGTTGTTATGTCCCTTTAATGTATTCTCACGCTCATGATAGTTAGTCGGTTATTATTATTGTTCATTCATATGAACCCCATGCATTCATCCCTCCTCACATGCATACCAGTACGTTCAAATTACTGACGCATTTGCACTATGGTGTCTTATACCATAGGTCCAGAGACCTGAGCTCCAGATCAATAGTAGAATCCAATTTTAGCAGTCAGAGCTAAAATTGAGTCCTCATCATTCAAGGACCTAATTATTCCCTATTATCTCATTAACTATTTTATTAGTTGGAGTTAGTTGGGGACATGTCCCATCAACTCCTTACTCAGATAGTTCTGTCCATTAGAGGCTTAGTAGACTATTATGTTTTAGACTTCAGTACTTTCAGTTTTGTTTGGGGTATTTCATACCCCATTTAGATGTTATATTTTACTTCAGTTATTTGAACCTTACAGCCTTTCAATTCATGTTTCTACATTATGAAGTAATTTATGCAGTAGATAGGTTCAGATATCAGTCTTGCGTTAGGTTGTAGTCCTTCAGGGTCATGAGCATCGTATAGTATTCTGGTTCAACAAATCGGTGTATTACAAAAAGCCTCTAAATTTTATGAATAAGAAGTTGATCAGACATATCCCCAACTAACTCTGACTACTGAAATAAACGAAAAACTTAATTAGTAATGAAATCAGCATGTCCTCAAAGGATGAGGACTCACTGCTAACTCTACCGTTGAACTGGGATGCCCGTTCTTTTTAACCTATGGTATAAGACACCATAGTGAAAATGCATCAGTACTTTGAATATACTTGTATGTAAATGAGGTAGTCTAAATGCAATGGGTTCATCTGCATAAACAATACTAACTGACTAACATGAACGTGAGAATACATTCATGGATACATAACTGTAATAGAGATCTTGTTAGGACTGAATAATGAGTTCTGACTACTGAGTTGTACTAATAACATAGAATTATTGATATCTAAGGGACGGATACTATGCTATTGATGTATGAATAATTATGTCTAATAGTTCTAACTATGAAGAACTGGTCTAGTTGACTGCATTTTACAGTCTTGAAGATGAATACTGATGACATGAGTTTTTATAACCGATATAACTGATAACGTAAATGACTGTATCTGATAATCCTGAATCTTATAGAACTATCTGAGTTCAATTCTATATATTAGTTGACTGTATCTGACAGTCGTGAAATCTAAAAAACTATCTAAGTTCTTTTATTGAGGCTGAGACTGAGAATGAAACTATAACTGTGGGAGGTAATCATCTAACCGACATGCCTCGGAACAAAAATAGTGGGTTACAACCTGTAACCACAGCTGGAAGGGTGTCAGTACCATGCTATGGGTAAAGATCTGTTGTGAGTATACCCTCACTGAAAGGGAGCTCTTCCGTTAATCCCTCCTAGTTGGTAACCTAAATGAGATGTATATAAATCCCTAAATACGTAAGGTGAATCTCAACGTACGAAGGCTACGTAGTTCTGGAACACAAGCATTGCTTCTAAGAATCATACCCTTCACAGAATAATAAGTTCGTCCCTATCCTTTGGTTCACTTGGTGCTGAATCCTACTCCCAACTGAATAGACACTAAATGGATTAACTAAACTGAACTGAATGGATTAACTAATGGTATCATTAGCAGAGCTAAACTAAATTTATTGAGTTCCGTTGAATGGCGGTTAAAGAGATTTCTGAGATTTCCAGTGTCACATGACTAACTGAGTTCTATGGATTGTACCTTGACTGAGAGTATAATGAAAACACTACATGGATCTAGGCACACAGCTAAATTGTCGGGTATAGGTAAACCCAGGACTCGATGGAAATAAACTGAATTAGCATGACTTAGGTAAACACATGAACAACAACACAATTCATAATTCATATATTAAAGCACTTCATCAAACAAGTGATATATATAAACTTGTATAAACATGCGGATTTCATAATATCATGCTACTTTGGCACTTTTCCTTCATATTGGCATTTAATCTACCACATGATAGGCATAATATATGTAGACACCATAATACAACAATTAGACATCATGATTCAACATCTAATTTCATCATCCTAGGGTTTAATCATAGGTTCACATAAATATACAACTATAAAAATCAATTCCACATAACATTAATCACCCAACATGGATTTGAATTCAATTGATCATTCTACACATAAACAAAATAAAACCAACATGAAATTCCTAAAGAAAATCTAAAATTATAAAAGAGATTCTTGGGCTTCATAGATGAAAAGAGTCCATGAATGAATATTATGCATAACTTAGTTCATGATTTTGTGAAGATTGATGGTGAAACCATCTTGAATTTGAATGCCCAATAGAAACCATAGCTTGTTCTTGAGAGAAACTTGAGTGAAATTAGTATATTTTGGGTGAAGGATGACTAAATCACGTGTTATTAGTATATTTCATCCATGGCGCGACGCGCTACTATCGCGCCAAGTCATTGGAAAGTAACAAATGGGAAATTGCACAGTGGCGCGACATCGAGCTATCGCGCTGCCACCTTGTCTGCAACCTACAAGTTTGGCACGATGCACTACTCTCATGGATAAACACTGGAAATTTACAATTTCAATTTAAGCTATCTCTGCGATGCACTGAAGGCTCAGGTGATACACTGTCAAACTAAAAAGGCTCTAATTCTTCACTCGAGTGTCGGATTTGGGATTTTGTATCGATGGAAAGCTTATTAGATTCCTCATAAGATAAAAGGTGAAAACACAACATGTAAAAAAGTGGATTCATCTTTAAAATAAACATTCTAACATTCTTGGGAAACTTTTCAAGATAGGAAAAGTATGGGCTATTACAATATCTCCTCCTTCAGAACATTCATCCTCGAATGAGACTGAGTGAGAGGTAAAGAATACAAAATGACATACATACTGAACATGACTGACTGGAACATGATTTCATGACTGACATGACTGATGGCTGAATATAACATACTAAACATGCATATCTGATGCATGACTAATAAGCTAAATTTATGCATATCTGATGAATGACTGATAATTAACTTATGAGTACATGACTGAATATTCTGGTGAACTAAATTTCCTGCAGGGAGAATGCATGTCTAATGCATAATTATATTCCTGAACTAATATGTATATACATGGCTAAATATGCAAGGGTACTTAGAACCAAGTTTGTGATGAACGCTAAACATGAAATTGAGTAATACTAAGGAGAAATGTTATCTTAACTAGAAATGCTAATGAACCCAAGATCATCTTACCAAACATGTATAAGTGGAAATATGAGAATTTAACTGAGTCTTGTCTGATACGTGACATATGAATGAACATAATAAACTGAATTGAACCTCTAATACCTAGCCCACAGCTGAGGTTGGGACTTTGAGGGTCAACTTATGAGTACCCTTGAGTCTAAACTGGATTCTTTATCCAAAGAAACTTAGTGTATGGCATGAGAACATTGAGGAATTATGGGGTATCACCCCCTTGGAAAGTGGGTCCCTCGAAAAATACTGGCTTTGCAGAGATATTATAGATTAAAGTGATGCACAAGGCATATAAAAGCTGAGTCATGACTGTTTAGCTGAGATCTAAAATTGAGGCATGATACAGGAATTGGGCTGAGCTAGCCTCTATCTAGTCGTTTCATCTTTGAATTGTTACATTCATGATGCTTAAGTTAGTATATTTAGATAGTAGGGACGGAACCCAAACTATGCGAACTTGTCCGTCTGACTGATAGACTGACTTTCTATTTTTATGGATTAACTCATGCTAAAAACTAATGCTCAATTGGATCATTTCTATGACACTCTTTCTCTAGAGTTCAAATGACTATAAGGCGCTAGGAAATCATGGCCTTGTCTAAACAAGACAGCTGAATAAGAAAATCATCACATGGCTAAAGTTTGGTAAGATGAGTTAGGGCCTATGAACATAATTTAAGATCAAATGACTAAGTCTCTTGCACTACAACTGAGGCTACTGAAAAGATTCACATGGGTCCTGAACACGAGTACATAAATACAGTAACTTATCTGATTAACTGGATAGTTGATAGCTTAATACTGGACGTGTAAGAGTGAACTGTACTTAGTCTTTAATAACTGGACTACAACTATAGAGTGTAATTATAGGATATAAGGACTGACTGGTTGACATTAGATACTGAGCATGAATTGTGGTTAATTGCATTATTTTAGAATGCAACACCAAGAGTACAATATGTTTCTAGAAAAGTCTTGTAAACTAAGGTATGGAAGGCGGACAACTGAGTAGCTAATAACTATACGCTATGGTCAAGTAAACCCAAAACTGAACTGAGTTAACGACCTGATTAGTGAACTAAAACTTGGACTAAGATTATAGATAAGATGGTAATTGAGATCGTAATAGTAACAAAGACTGTAACTATGACTGAATACTAGTTTCTGGTAACGAAGGTTTATACTGATAATAAAGTGCTTAATTTTGAGACCGAACACTTATTTTACGATGAGAGCTCACTGAAGGGTTAAATCTAGAGGATATGAAGTATGAATGGACACTAACTAAACTTGACACTTGACTGAACCTTGAGGAATTAAATATAAATAAAATGGATTCACCAAGAGGTCTAAACTGATGATATGTGTAACATAGTCTGAATTTAACTGATCATCAGAGGTGTAGAATGAGCCATGAAAGCTTAGTATAATGTAAAACATGATATGTGTACAAGAGTCATTAACTGTATGACCTAACTTTAGAGTTTTCTGCATTTATGGGATATGATTTGTATTACTGAGAGGAATAGAACTGAACTCCTTATACTGGTAACTGGAATTATACATGGTTTTTTAGGAAGTATATGAATATAAGTTGTGTTCATGGAACTGAGATATAAAGCATGCGTAGGAATCATGTTAATTGAACTACCAAACTTTACTTTAACATAAGGATGGGCCAGGAATCATCTTCCCTTACTACTTTTCTATATGTACTGGAATTACTACCAGGATCTGAGAGCCTACTCAGTCACTTGATCTATCATCTCCACCTTAGCTTTAAGGAATCATCATAAATATGTAAGAACTTTACTAAACTCTGAACTAAACTGCAATCATTGTTACCTACTAATACTCTATTCGACATATGCTTACCTTACTAAACACATTATCTACTTCTGTTTATTCATAGAATACTAATACCACATCACCTCAATCACTTCCACACCTTCATATTTACTACAAAATTAATAACTTAAGTGTTAGCTTTTATTGTTCAAGCCTAATGATTTACTTTGGTACATCGATCCCCATGAATACATAATCTGTTCAACCTGGATAATCTTATCCCAACTCTACTACTGCTAAACTTCTAAGTTTATGCTTCTAACTCTAGGTCATATGCTATTATAGGATTCTAAGAAGGTATCTAATGACATATTAGTTCTCATGATAAAAAATAAGAGTTGTACAATTTGGAGTATAACTGAACTGATGGGATACTTTTGAGCTTGTGGGCAATCTCATACTAATTATCTACTAGGTCTATCTGAGAAAGCCCTGTCTCTAGGACATTGAGCTTCACCGTTTCCATTACCTTGATAGTAAGGTGAAGTTGGCATAAGTGAAGCATGGGGAGAATATACATGATTTTCTTAGAGAAACTTTCTATAGCATGACCTGAGAAATAAAAAAGCGCAAACTAATCCTAAAACATCTCATAGCCTCCTGCACATAAGTGTGGTACCCAACACACCCATGCATAAGACTCTACTAGTTGCAGCTTTTCAAACATCCTATGAAACTGTTGGACATTAGTATCTAATACCAAGTTTGTAATGCCCCAAATCTGGTACCCGAAATGCTATACGGTACTCATGACCCCGAAGGACATCAAGCTAACCCATGACTGATATTTGTACCTATATACTGCAGAACTGAATGGCCACAAAGTTTAAAACTGAATGAACATCTAATAAACAATGTATGAAAATGGTATAACAATACAAGAGCAAAACGAAAATAACTGTCTAACATTCTATAGTCTGAAAGCCTCTAAACTTCTTAATAATGAGCTGATGAGACATGTCCCCAAGTAAGTCTGACTATTAAAATAAACTGAAAACTGAATTAGTAATGAAATCATCATGTCCTTGATGTATGAGGACTCACTGCTTACTCTAACCACTAAACTGGGATGCTACTAGTTCTCTGGAGCTCGTGCTTTTAAACCTATGCTATAAGATACCATAGCGCAAATGCATCAGTACTTTGAATATACTAGTATATAAGTGAGGTAACCTAAATGCAATAGGTTTATATTCATGAACAATACTAACTGACTGACAAACATGAACATGAGAATACATTAATGCATACGTAACTGTAACTGAGATTGTGTTAGGATTGAATACTAAATTCTGACTACTAAGTTTTACTAGTAATAAGGAATTACTGATATTTGAGTGACTGATACTATGTTAATCATATATGAATAATTGTGTCTAAGAATTCTAATTATGAAGAACTGGTCTAGTTGACTGTATCTGATATTCCTAAAGAAGAATACTGATGACATGAGTTTTGATAACTCATATAACTGATAACATGAATGACTGTATCTAATAGTCCTGACTCTAATGGAACAATCAAAGTTCTATTGTATATCTGAGTTGACTATATCTGACAGTCCTGAAGATGAATACTAATGATATGAGTTTTTATAACTAATTTAACTAATAACATGAATGACTATATCTGATAGTCTTAAATTTAATGGAACTATTTAAGTTTCATTCTTTATCTGAGTTGACTGTGTATGATAATCCCAAAATTAGAAGAACTATCTAAGTTATTTTACTGAGGCTCAGACTAAGACTAAGACTGTAACTATGGGAGGTAATCATATAACCGATATGGCCAAAAACAGAACTAGTGGGGTCCAATCTACAACTCCAGCTAAAAGGTTGTCAGTACCGTGCCACATATAAAGACATGTTGTGAGTATACCCTTGCTGACAGGGAGCTTTTCTATAAACCCCTACTTGTAGGTAACCCAAATGAGATGTGTATATATTCCTAAATGCAAACGGTGCATCTCAAACTGCGTTATCTACATAGTTCTGGAACACAAGGATTGCTTCTAAGGATCACACCTTCCACTAAATAATAAGTGAGTCCTAATCCTTGCGTTCATTTGGTGTTGAATCCTACTCACATGACTAAATCACATATTATTGGGTATATATAGGGGTGGGAAATTGACTCTTTTAACCTTGGACACATCTTTAATTTCTGAGAATTTTTTTTGATTTTCATCCTTGGCGCGACACACCACTATCACGCCAAGTCACTGGAAAGTGACAAATGGGAAATTGGATGAACGCGCGACTCAGTGATATTGCATTTCCACCTTGTCTACAACCTAGAATTTTGGTGTGATGTACCACTATCAAAGAGAAATAATGGAAATTGACAATTTCCATTTTATCTATCTCCACGAAGCACTGAAGGCTTAGGTGATACACTTTCACACTAAAAAGGCTCTAACTCTTCACGCGGGTGTCGAATTTGGGAGAATTTGGTATTGATAGAAATCTTATTCAATTACCCACATGATAAAAAGTAAAAATCTTGAAAATACCTCATTTACAAAAGTGGATTCATCTTTCAAAGAAAGTTTTTAACTTTCTTGGGAAACTTTTCAAGCTAGGAAAAGTACGGGGTATTAAAGAATCTAAGGTATGAATCGTTTAAATTTTGATGTTAAATTCTTGATATTTAGACCAAAAACCCCAAATTCCACAAGGCTTGATATTATCCCCAAATATGATTGTTTTGCACAAATTTCTTTAGGGCTTTAACTCCCTAATGGTACTAGAACATTGTGTTTTTCTCGAAAACTCATTTTCTATATATGGGACCCACTTAGGGGTTTTGGTGTCATTTTGGATATAATGTAAAATGGTCAAATATAGGTATTTTTAGTCTCATAATAATGCATAGATTACATTATTAGCTTGGCTCGTGGAAGAAGCTCCGAGAAAGAGAAAGAAAAGATTGTTGGTTAGTGAGCTATTTTGACCTAAGGTTGGTTAGGCTTACTTTTGTTAGATTGATATTTATCGTAATATGAATTGTGATATCTTGATAATATTGGGTAGGGTTTTAAGTGTTGAAATGGTAGACGATAATGCTTGGGACTAGATGAATCACTAAAGTCGTTGAACTTGTAAAGTGTGAAGCTTGACCTATAGCTTAGAACCTTGGTTATTTTGACTTGTAATTCATGAATAGCATGAGAATACTTTAGTTCTCTAGTAGATAAGAGTGACACTGTTCACTCACCCTAAAAGTACGTTAACATAGATATACTTAGTTGTGGAATGGCCTTAGTGCTTGGGATGACTTAGGAGAATCTTCGAAGAAGCATTGTCCTATAGAACCAGTGTGGATTGGTAAGCCCCTAAGACCTGATGTAGATAAATTATTCTAAATATTGGTATAAGTGAGACTCGTTAAAGAGACAATTGGGTATTTTTAGAAGCTGAACTTGACCCGCCTAAAGCTTAAGCTATGTGACTTCTTTAATGACCTAGATACTTAATGAACTCATAGATTATGCTTTCGGTAATATAATGGCTAAACTCTTTAAATGGTCTAAACATGTTGTCAATGTTTGGATAATATGTATACTTCATTGGTTATCTTTCTATCATGATATAGATATCATTGGAAAGTCTTGTAATTTGAATAAATGGGTATGTTGTCACTTATTGGCTAGTTTACTATGTAAGCCTTGAATTATGTGACAATTTTTGTCATGATTCAATCTCTATAACTAAGTTAATATTGTGTAAAAGAATCACTTGCGCTAGTAATGTGAATCATCTGGGTAATAGAAGAATTCTAGGAGGTACACCCATGACATATAATTTTCTTATAATAATAATGCTAAAGCCTAGAAATATGGTTATTTCTCATATCATTTTGATATAAATGTCCATGCATTTACTTATACACTATGGTGATGATTCACTGTTAAACACCTTGATATGCATTTTCTTACCTCTCTTTCACTCTATTGATTCTAGCTTGTACTTGTTCTTACTTTGGCTATATTTATGTAATTGTTGTTTTCATGATGGTTATTGATAATATGATAATGTGTCACGACCCGAACTAAGGCCTGGCCGTGATGAGCATTTAGAACCATTGAGTCCCGAAACACCCTTATCTGTCTGGTAATCATGTACATAATTCATATCATCAAAGAAATGCGAAAAAAAACACAATAATTCAGAAACATGGTGATAATTATGAAAAGAGACAATAATGGGGAGATAAGGTTCCCTCAACATCAATTATCCTCTGAACAACTGTCTGTGAAAATCTTTAATAAATGACTAAAACAATGTCTATCTGAAAACTGGGACAAGGACCTCAGTTGACCCTATTACTAAATATAAGATAAAAGGACTGCAGGACATAAGACCTTCCGAAACGTAAAAGGCTCACCACTTGTCTCTACAGCTCTGTCTAAAAGTTCTACTGATTCTCCTGACCCCTAGATTAGGCCTCTGAACCTGAGAGGTTGAAGAGGGGAGAGGGTCAGCACAAAAGTATTGGCACGCAGAGATATCAAAACAAAACATAATATTGTTACAAAGTATATTTGAGATCCATTATAAAGCAATTTCGTATCAAATCATTTGAAAGCAGATGGGTGTAATGCAAAAGTTTTTCTCAACACTAATGAAATGCAACTGAGCTAGGTCAAATACCCTACATAATTTACACCAACTTTCAAACCTCATTTGCCTTCGAGATTAGAGTATAACTGAGGGAGAGACACTCAATACCACACAGCATGGTGTCTCGACCTAATGGTAGTGCCCAAGATCACTTTGCTCGGGCTCCTACCTATTTTCCCAATTTGTGAATGACATAAAATTAAGTACATAAGATAGCTTAGCCTAGTACCAATATTCTGTGTCGGCAAACACGTCATTCCAGTAAAATCAATGAATTCAAACTTTATCTTATTCAATCACTTGTCGTATTCTGTAGGGTATCATCATACCCGACTTGCAAGTCATCAATATCACATCCACATATGCATAATCATGTAAAAACCAAGGTGCTTCATCATTTACAAGTGGTGAACAATATTTATTTCAAATTCATGCTCTCTTTTATTGATTCCAATATAATATGGAGTATCGAAACATTATCATGGGAATTTGAAAATAATTTATCAATAATATTTATAAAACTTCCATGGAAATTCTCAAATCACATATGCATGGTTTCAACCATTGAAGTATATAGGCAAACAATTCCCATAACATAAAGAAAACGACTTAGAAATCGTATTGAAAGCAAGATATTAGCATTTGATTGAAAACCCCCATTTAAAAGCATGTTTGTTCATAAAAACTACACCCATGAGATTTTTAGATAACCCCACGTACCTCTATTTCCAAGGATAATAGGTGTTTCTTAAAGCTTGCGGATTATTGATTCCAAATGTGTAATTATCTTTGAAAACCTATGGTCAAATATTGAACTATTTGGGTTATTTATTTTGAAACCCTAGAGAGTGTTATTGAACAATTTGGATGAAAGAATATGTATTTTAGGGTCCTTGGAACTAAATCTGCTGTTTTAGGGCTAAGTAATGGTGGAAAAGGACCACATTGTCCTCAACACGGAGTGTTTAAATCACCATAATTCCTTACATAAGTGCCACCCATTCCATTCCCTATGTTCACATAGGAGCCGCCTAGGCTATCGCCTATGTTTACATAGGCACCGCCTAGGCTATCTCCTATGTTTACATAGGTGTCGCCTAGGCTATTGCCTATGCTTTCCAATGGCCATGGGCGATTGGTTAGGAGACGCCTATTAGTTTGAAGGGTCATAACTTCGTACTCGGATATTGAATTTAAGATAAATAGGTATCGTTGGAAAGCTAACTCGGATACCTATCATTTGACACATAGTAGGCTTCCTAATTCAACATACACAGAGAGTTATGGTCAATGGAAGCTGACACACTTTAAAACGTTTAGTAAAACTTAGTCGATCAAAATAGTTTCAACTCATCCTTGAGTAGAAGGACCTCTATTGTCTAAATTCAAGCTTCAGCGGATTCACATGATACACATTAATTAACATGTCATATTGGCATAGGTTTCTATGGCTTCAGGATTAGCAATGCATCAAAATCATGGTATATATTGTAGCCCGAATTGCGAGGCGTTACATTATCCCCCCCTTAGGATCATTCATCCCCGAATAATGATGTGGGACATAGACATGATTTCAAAAACAATAAAGGACTAGGAAAGATAAGATTGGAATAGTACCTTCTGTCTCCTCCTTTCTCAAAAAAAAATTAGGATATTTAATTCTCATGAAATCTTCTAACTCCCATGTTGCTTCTTCGACTTTCTAATTCCTCCACAGTACCTTTACTGAGGCTGTCTCTTTGCTCCTTAGCTATCGAACTTGGCGATCTAGAATTTCAACGGGCTCTTCTTCGTATGACAAGGAGTCTCTTACTTTGATACTTTCTACTGGCAATACCATAGAATGATCTCTAATGCATTTCATCAACATGAATACATGGAATACCAGATGAACAGAACCCAAACTTGCAAGCAATTCTAACTCATACGCAACTATACCAATCTTTTAAAAATATGATATGGCACTACATAATAAGGGCTCAATTTACCCCTTTTTCCAAACCGCATAACTCCTTTCATTGGAGAAACCTTGAGAAATACCCAATCACCAATTTCAAACTCTAGTTCTTTTATGCATACATCGGTATAGGACTTCTGATAACTCTAAGTAGTCTTGAGTCGTTCTCTAATGATTTTCACTTTCTTCATCACCTGATGAACAAGATCAAGCCCATACAACTAAGTCTCACCTACTTCATACCATCCTATCGAAGACCTATATCTCCTCTCATACGAAGCCTCAAAAGGAGCCATCTTGATGCTGGCATGGTAGCTATTATTGCAAGCGAATTTAACCAGTGGCAGGTGATCTACACAAATACCTTTAAAATCAATAACGCATGCCCTCAAAATATCTTCAAGGATCTGAATGGTAAGCTCAGCTTGCCAATCTGTTTAAGGGTGGAAAGTTATGCTCAAATTCACTTGTGTACCTAAACCCTTCTGAAAGAATCTCTAAAACTGATATGAAAACTGCGTACCTCTATCGGATATAATAGATATTGGTGCCCCATGTAGTCAAAATATCTCCTCAATGTAAATCATAGCATAAACCTCTACAGAATAATTAGTCCTCACAAGCAAAAAGTAGGCCGACTTGGTCAACCGATCTACGATCACCCATATAAAACCATACTAGTTTCGGAATCTGGGAAGTCCTATAATGAAGTCCATATTTATCATTTCCCACTTCCATAAAGGCAAGGCTATGTCTTGGGAAGTACCACCTAGCCTCATATGTTCTACCTTCACTTGCTGACATTTCAAACACTTGGACACAAAATGAGCTACACCACGTTTCATGTTATTCCACCAATACAAGGTTTTCAGATCATTGTAGATCTTAGTAGAGCCTGGGTGAAAGACATACCTCGAAGTGTGTGCCTCATTGAGGATTCTTTCCCATAGCCCATCGACATTTGAAATGCACAACCTACCCTGAAATCTCAGAATACCATCGCCACCAATTTTAAACAACATAACCTTTTTTTGACCCAAATCTTTCTTGATTTGCATTAAGATGGGATATTAATCCTGCTTCTCCATAAATTCAGCACAAAGAGATGACTTAGCTAACTCATGAACAATCACCCCTCCATTTTTGAAATCTAAGAGTCGCACTTCTCGATTTGCAAGGTAGTAAATATACTTCGCCATCTCTTTCTTTCCTTCTTCTACATGAGAAAGGCTGCCCATAGACAACCTATTGAGCGTTTCGGCTACAATATTTTCCTTGCCCGGATGGTAATACAGACTCATATCATAGTCTTTCAAAATCTCCATCCAACGCCTCTGCCTGAGGTTCAATTCTTTCTGTGAAAAAACATACTGTAAACTCTTATGGTCAGTATAAATATCAACATGCTCTCCATAGAGATAGTGCCTCCAGATTCTAAGTGCAAACACTACAGCTGCTAACTCCAATTCATGAGTGGGGAAATGCCTACATCCATAAGCTATCACCTTACCACACTGCGTCAATACACAACCAAGTCCTATATAGGTCGCATTAGAATAAACCCTAAAATCATCTACACTCTCGGGAAGGGTCAAAACAGGAGCAGTAGCCAGCTTGTCCTTCAATTTCTCAAAACTAGTTTCACACTAGTTAGACCACACAAACATTATCTTTTTTTGAGTCAGTTTAGTAAGCAGTGCAGATATGGATGAAAAACTCTCTTCAAACATTCTGTAATACCCTACCAAACCCAAAAATCATTGAATATCGGTTGGAGTTGTGGGCCTGAGCCATTTTCTGAATGCTTCAACTTTCTGGGGATCCACTCTTATCCTGTCACTAGACACAATATGCCCCAGGAAGGCAATAGCGTCTAACCAAAATTCACACTTGGAAAATTTGGCATACAACTAATGATCCTTAAGGATCTGAAGGATAATTTAGAGGTGATTGGCGTGATCCTCTTTACTCTTAGAATAGATCAGAATATCATCAATAAATACAATGATGAACAAGTTAGGAAACTGATGGAACACTCTATTCATAAGATCTATAAAGGATGTAGGGGAATTAGTCAACCAGAAGGACATGACTAGAAATTTATAGTGACCATATCGGGTTCGGAATGTTGTCTTAGGTATGTCTGACTCCCTAACTTTTAACTGATGATAACCCGAATGAAGGTCTATTTTTGAAAAACACTTGGCACCCTGAAGCTGGTCAAAAAGGTCTTCAATCCTAGGAAGAGGATATTTATTTTTAATTGTGACCTTAGTCAGCTGACGGTAGTCTATGTACATCCAAAGAGACCCATTGTTCTTTTGCACGAAGAGCACAGGTGCACCCCATGGGGAAACACGAGGATGAATAAAACATTTGTCTAGGAGGTATGCAAGTTGTTCCTTTAACTCCTTTAGTTATGGGGGAGCCATTCTATATGGTGGAATAGAAATAGGACAAGTGTTTTGCAACACATCAATGCCAAAATTTATCTCCTTATTAGGGGGTATCCCTGGGAGATATTTAGGAAAAACTTTTGGGAATTCATTCACTACAGGGACTAACTGCAGAGAAAGGTTTCCAACTTTTGAATCTTTTACTTGGATTATATGATACATACAGCCTTTGGAGATAAGCGTTTGCGCTCTAGCATAAGAGATAAGTGACCTCTAAGTTCCATAGAACTCTCTGCCCATACAACTGGTGTCTCATTCGAGAAATAAAAAATGACCTTTTGGGTTCTGCAATCAAAGGTGGCATAACACAAATGGAGCCAGTCCATCCCAAGGATGGCATCAAAGTCTATCATATCCAGTTCTATAAGGTCTGCCACAGTTTCCATACTATGAATAGACACGACACAATTTCTATATACCCTTCTAGAAACAACAGAATCACCTACAGAAGTAGAAAAAGAGAAGGGTTCTATAATAACTTCGGGCTCAAACCCAAAACCAACAGCCACATAAGGGGTCATATAAGATAAAGTAGACCCAGGATCAAGAAATACATAAACATCATGAGAAAAGATTCATAACATACCAGTGACAACATCTGGTGTAGATTCCACCTCCTAGCGGTTAGTCAAAGAATATAACTGATTGCGATCACTTTCGACAGCTGAAGGGGCACCCTAAGAAAAAGGAGCTATGGAGGCAGCTTGGGACTTTGCCCCCCTCCCCCCCCCCATATTTACTCTAGCAGATGGATAATCTCTTTGAAAGTCACCCACTTTGCCATAAGTATAGCAGTTTCTCCCCTCAAACCAGCACTTCCCTAGATGATTCCTTCCTCAAACCTCACACCGCGGATGAGTACATTATTTCTGGGCCACACTGTCCTGAGACTGTGTATCTAGATCTTTGGACCCATGAGGAGTTTAAAAACTCCAAGTTTGTCTATCTGTCGGTAGTCTGGGTGCTGGGGCGCTGGCTGCTGACTGTGCATTATTCCAAAACTTCTTTTCTTCGATGAATTATTACCCAGTTACCACTCTACAGCTGCCTTTGATGCTAGTCTGTAGATCTAGCTCACTTAGCCTGTCTGTCTTTACCCAGCAATCTTTTTCTTCTTCTCTTCCACTTAATGCATATGAACGATCAGTCGAGCAAAGTATAACTCCTTATTCAATATAGGCCCCTAGCACTCAAGTACCAGGTCATCAGTAAGGCCAGATATAAATTTCCTCATCCGGGCCCTCATATTACTAGTCAACCCTGGTGCATAATGGGCTAGTTTATTAAACATCAAAGTGTACTCCTGGACACTCATACTGCCCTGCTTCAGATTCATAAACTCTTTCTCTTTGGCCTCCCTCAACTCCAGAGAAAAGAATAGATCAAGGAGAGCTTCCACAAATTTTCCCCAAACTGTGGGCTCAGCACTTTCACGTTTTACATCTTCCCAGTAGGCATACCACTGACTCACAATGTCCTTGAGCTAATAAGTTGCTAACTCCACCACTTCAACCTCATCCACATGCATCACCATAAAGATCTTTTCCATCTCATCCATGAACACCTGTGGATCTTCCTCCACCTTGGTGCCAGTAAACTTAGGTGGGTTCATATTTATGAAATTTTCGAATCTAGTAGCCTCAGATGTAACAGATACAGACCCAACATCTTCCATAATTGAGCCTGCTTATCTACCAACTATGTCAACATATGAATAGACCATCTAAATTTTGCATTTGAAATATCTCCTTAAGTAATTAGGGGACGGTTGGAATTAGTTCGCGAATCCCGGAGTGGACTGGTCAGAACTGGAGGGACTCCTAGAGTAGGGACAAATTATGGAGTGTAAGCCCTATTATGAGTCCACATCCTATGGGTGGGACGAACCTCATCTGCCTGAGCATTCTGATCGATAATACGATGTGGAGGCATAACTTTATTTTTTGAAACCCAAGTGATCATTTATTAGGGAACAATTCAGACTCTGAAGCACGAACTAAATTGCAAACAAGGGAAATATTTCCTAAACGCCTAGCAGCCTCCTACTTATAAGTGTGGCACGTCACAAATGCATAAACAAGACTCTACCCAATTTCGTAGACACCCTCAGACCATGAACAGTGATTTGATACAAAGTTTGTCATGATCTAAACTAGGGCTTGGCCGTGATAAGCATTTCAAACCATTGAAGCCTGAAACACCCCTATCTGTTTGGTAATCATGCATCTAATTCATATGATCAAAGAAATGTGAAAAAAACACAATAATTTAGAAACATGGTCATAATTATAAAAAAATACAGTAACGGGGAGATAAGGTTCCATCAACATCAATTATCCTCTAAACAACTGTCTACGAAAATCTCTAACAAATGACTAAAACAATGTCTATCAGAAAACTAGAACAAGGCCCCCAGTAGACCCTAAAACTTAATATAAGACAGAAGGACTTCAGGACATAAGATATTCCAAAACATAGAAGGCTCACCACTTAACTCTACAGCTTTGTCTGAAAGTTCTACTGATTCTCTTGACCCCTGACTGGGCCTCTAAACCTGAGAGGTTGGAGAAGGGAGGGGGCCAGCATAAAACTAAACATAATATTTTTACAAAGTATAGTTAAGAGCCATTATAAAGCAACTTCGTATCAAATCATTTGAAAGCACGTGGGTGTAATGCAATAGTTTTTCTCAATAATAATAAAATTCAACTGAGCTAGGTGGAATACCCTACATAATTTACACCAACTGTCAAACCTCGGGTGCCATCGAGATTAGAGTATAAGTGAGGGAGACACACTCAAGACCAAACAGCATAGTGTCTTGACCCAATGGTAGTGCCCAAGATCACTTGCCTTGGGCTCCTACCTAGAATCTCAATTTGGGAATGACATGAAGTCATGTACATAAGATCGCTTGTCCTGGTACCAATATTCCGTGTCGAAAAACACGTTATTCCAGCGATGAGCCCTTGTGTCTCAAATGCCTTCTTCGGGCATCTACCTTTCTCATGTAAAATCAAAGCATTCAAATTTTATCTTATTAAATCACATGTCGTATTCAATAGGGTATCATCATACCCGACTTTCAAGTCATCAATATCAAATCCACATATGCATAATCATGCAAAAACCAAGGTGCTTCATCGTTTACAAGTGGTGAACAATATTTATTTCAAATTCATGCTCTCTTTTGTTGATCATAATATAATATGGAGAATCAAAACATTATCATGGGAATTTAAAAATAATTTATCATTCATATTTATCAAACTTCAATGGAAAATCTCAAATCTCGTATGCATGGTTTCAACCATTGATGTATATAGGCAAACAATTCCCATGACATAAACAAAATGACTTAGAAATCGTATTGAAAGCAAAATATTATCATTTTATTGAAAACCCCCATTTAAAAGCATGCATGTTCATATTAACTACACCCATGAGATTTTTGGATAACCCCACATACCTTAATTTCCAAGGATAATAGGTTTTTCTTTAAGCTTGTGGATTGTTGACTCCAAATATGGAATTATCTTTGAAAACCTACGGTCAAAGCTTCAACTATTATGGTTTTTTATTTTGAAACCCTAGAGAGAGTTCTTGAATACTTTTGATGAAAGAATATGTATTTTGGGGTCCTTAAAACTAAATCTCATGTTTTAGGGCTAAGTAAGGGTGGAAAAGGACCACTTTGTAGTCAACACGGAGTATTTAAATCACCAAAATTCCTTTCATAGGCGCCGCCCATCCCGTTGCCTATGTTCACATAGGCACCGCCTAGACTATTTCCTATGTTTGCATAGGCGCTGCCTAGGCTATCACCTATACTTACATAGGTGCCGTATAGGCTATTGCCTATGCTTTCCAGTGGCCATGGGCGATTGGTTAGGCAATGCTTATCACTTTGAAGGGCCATAACTTCTTGCTTGGGTGTTGGATTTTAGCCAAATAGGTATCATTAGAAAACTAACTCGAATACCTATCATTTGACACATAGTAGGCTTCCTAATTGAATATACACAGAGAGTTATGGTCAATGGAAGTTGACACACTTTTCAACGTCAACTAAAACTTAGTCGATCGAAATAGTTTCAACTCGTCCTTTAGTTGAAGGACCTCTATGGTCTAAATTCAAGCTTGAACAGATTTACAAGCTACATAATAATTAAGATACTGTATTGGCATAGGATTTTATGGCTTCAAGATTAGCAATGCATTGAAATCATGGTCTATATTATAGCCTAAATTGTAGGGCATTACATAATGGTTGATAAATCTATAAGAGGTAAAGATGATATGATGATGCTCAATGAATTCAAAAGAGGTATTGATATTATTATGATGCCCGATGAATCCAAAGGATATATTGATTATATGATGATGCCTGGCGAATCCAAAAAAGGTATTGATATTGTGATGATGTCCAGTAAATCCGAAGGATATATTGATGATATGATTATTCTCGATAAATCTGCAAAAGGTATTGATGTTATGATAATGCACGGTGAATTTGGTAAATGAATTGATATTCTGGTAATAATGCATATGGTAAGCATATTTAAGAATATAGGTATATTTGTGGTTATTACATTGTATGATTAAATCATTGTGTGTATTTAGGACACTATGTTTTCCTTGGTAAGTTGTCTATAATTCTCTACCATTGATCACTAGTTAAGTGGTGTGGCTCATGTTAATTCTAAATAGTGAATAGAATTAGAACATGCTGATTATTGAATTAAGACTAATTGGTAACTCTAATAATGTGTAGAATTAAGAATTCACCAAGTGAATTTACTTGGCTTGAATGAATAGTTATGTTATGGAATTCGCCCATTAAAATGGATTATCTGGAGAACTAGTTGTCATTGTTAAGGAGTTATATTACTTGATGGCAAGAATCCTAGAATACTAGTTGGTTGACCCTGGTTAGTTACAATATAATAACTAGTTCTTATGGTTGTTAATTGGCTAATGATAGTAATAGACTTAGCTTTGTTGATCGTTAGTGATGTAGATGTTCAATGTATAACATCATTGGTGGGTTAATGAGAACTTAGATAATTATGGTGTTAACTAGAAAATGGCATTGTTTAATAAATAGATAAGTGTGTTGTTGATATTTAGCTTCTCACTATATGAGGACTAGTATACTTTTGATAACCAAGAACTAGTTTTTTAGATAGTGGTTATGGTTTAGTGGTGCATTTTGTCTATATATGGATGTTGCTATCTAATGAATCATAATTAGTTTTTACTCCATGAAGAAGGAGTATATGAGGAATTGGTTAGGCTAATGGTTGTAGACCTTGTGATGGCTAGCAAGCTAGTATCTTAGTAATATATTGAGGCAAGTTAATATAGACTAGATAGAGTATATTAATGAGTTACAAATCTAAATAACTTTATAATTGTGTTATGATTGCATTGGTTCCATTTTGTTGATTTGGGGTAATTGATGATGATTGGGGATCTTAGTGAGAGATCATGACAGAAATATGGAATCTGCGGGGTAAAGTAAGTTGTGTACGTAGTTGTTTCTGAGATGTTGATGAATTGATCTTTTGGTGCCCTCTATGGTTGTATGGGATGGTATGACGAGTTTTTTTCCTTGTTCTCTTTTAGATGTACTTCCCTTTGGTATGGTACAACATTGTAAGTTCTTTCACTGTATGCTCTAATGATTGTATAGGTGTTAAACTTCTAATTTACGTAATGTTTATTCTACATATGTCGCTTTACTTTTCAAAATCAATTACTCATTTATAATGAAGATTATGGTGTGTGTTGATATAAGATATCGTGTTATTGTTCTACTTGATTAGTTTTTTGTACTGTGATAATGGAAATGATTCAAGTTTAATTTTCTACCTTGACTTATAGTTATTGTCTTACTTTATATCATCTTTATATAACAATTTAGCACTATTAGCCGATAATGCCTACTGCATACCCTTATTTTGGTACTCATACTACACTTCTATACATTTTTTGTTCAGACTCAAGTACTAGTTGCTGCCACTGATTTGAGATCGTTCTGCGTTGATCTTTAAAAGATAGGATGAGCTCTTGGAGTTCGAGTTTCCCATTTCCCCTCTATCTATAATATTTCTTTTATATTCAAGATGTATGTATAAGCCAATTTAGACATTGGGTTGTAATTCCTATTGCCTAACTTAGATGCTCTTGTATTTCTACTACCAGGTCATAGAAATTCATATTCACATGTTTGTTGTCTTCTATTATGTGGAACACTATTTCTTATATTATGTTTGTATATTTGGTCCATGAGAGAGGTTTCTACCAAGGTAACCCATTTCCTTAGCTCTGGGTTATAGTGTTGGCTTACCTACAGGTGGGTTTTAGTATGTGACATCATGACTCAGAAATCAGATCATGATAAATGTCCTGTAATAAGGCCAAGTCCCAAGTTACTTCCTTAGGTTTTAGCAGCAAAAGAATCACTTTTAAAGCAGTATTGTATTGAAGTAAAACTGTCAGTGCAACGATACATAATTTCATCCACCCTCACTATCTCCATTTTCTACCCAAATATTTATGCACAATAATATTTGGTGATGATTCAGGTATTGTAGATGACCTATTACATAAATTTTATAATGAATCTTACTCCTAAGTTATAGTTTCCATGTTTGATGCCACAAACTTATTGGTCAGTTCTATGTTGGCGGGTTGTTGTTGTTATGGGATAGTGGTTGTGTAAGTGTTATCAAATTGAGTTAGAAATTGATGGGAGGTTGCATTAGTTTCACAACCATTGTGCATACTTAGATATTATATTCATCCTAAAAACTGTCATTTCCACCAATGTCCATTCGGGATAAATGATAGGTAAACTAGTATAATGTAACAAACTAAACTAACAATATGTGAGAAAATGCCTCAAAAATAACTTATGAGAAATAATACGCTCAAAGTGGGCTGAGAAAAATTAAAGTGAAAAGGTAAAATGATGCCAAAAGAGGATTGGGCCAAAAGATCTAAACAAATTATGCTCGATCGTTGTCGACCACGCCAACGATCGGTTAATCATTGCAATGGTAGAATACAATAGCAAACCTAAGAGATATTTAAGAATCTTCTCTTTTATAATTCCCCTAGGTCGCCCCCTCCTTTAAGAAAACTCTAAAATCTCCATCTTCCCAGCCATAAGATTTCAAAACATAGGGTTCATGAGGGTGGTTTCAAGACATATTCGCAGGGAAGCAAACATAGGAATATGCTTAGCACACATACGTTATCTCATCTCTCTCTATAATAACAAGTTTTGTCTAAAAGGTAGTTCATGGTTTCACATGTAGTAGACCTAGGCTAGAAACACATAATTTTGATAGTAATGTTGAAAGATTTCATTTCTTTGGCCTTTCGGCATGGTGTTTGAATGTATTAAATTTATAAAAATTTGGTTAGTCTTATATATTATCATGGATTATTATTTTACTCAGATTCTTTTGTCTTGAGCCGGGGGTCTATCGGAAACAGCCTCACTACTCCTCCGGGGGTAGAGGTATGGACTGCGTATATTTTACCCTCTATGTATAGATTTAGTGGGAATATTCTAGATTTGTTGTTGTTGTTGTTATTGTTATATTATTTTACTCAGCTGATGCGATACTTGTGGCATGAAAATTAGGGAAATATGGTAAGAATGATAGTTAGTCGATGATAACATAGAGGTCGGGAATCAAAAACTAGAGTATTAACATAAAAGATCCAAAAGAAAAACCCAGAAACAAACTAAAAATACTAAACATGAATTAAAATGATAGAGACTTTACAAGATCCACGTAACAACGAATTGGTCATAGATGAACCAAATGCCTTTACTTGAGAAATTAATAAAGTATGGATCATGAAAACTCCATGAGTAACATTCCACAATAATTAGTAAGAGTACCAATCTCCTTCTAATAATACCAAGAGGTAATAGCTGATATATAAAAATGAAGTTATCTTAACACCTTAAACTATGAACTTCATAGTTGAAAGATAAGTCCTAAATTAGTCTACCACAAAGGTTAAAAATAACTCTCAACGCATTAATATTCTTTAAGAATCTGATTTACGATAAAATAAAACACTCCTTTGTATAGAAGTAAAGAAATGGTTGGTCAAAGATAACAATAAATAAAAATGATACTTCCTAAGTCCTAGAAGACTGCCACACATATTATCCTATGAAGTTGATGCTAAACAAAATAACAATTAATGGCATAGAAACATGCCACATAAATTCCTAGGAAGTCAACATATAATTAAACAACTATTAAATGTACGTTCTAAAAAAACATAGAATTAAACAACTATTAAATGTAGGTTCCAAAGACTAATTAAAAGAAGACAAATTATGGGTGATACATCTTTTACATTTTGAGGTAAATTTGGTCCTCATTCTATCTCATCTTGGATTTTGATGTAGGCCCCCAAATAGATGTAAGATTTGGTCAAGTTATCTTCATTGGGTTAGAGATCTTCTTCTATCATAAGATATCTTTTAATATTTAAATGCAACCCTTTAAAATAACATGATATTCTCTATCATTTAATTATATAATGTTTCTATGGATGCTAACATTCTCCCCTACTTAAAAAAGATTTCTCCTTGAATCTTTGCATTAGTAATAACTATTCCTCCCTTGAGATTTGATCTTCGAGGGTTCCTTTCATTTTTCCTCACATAAAGAATAGTTTTCCTCAAAGCTTGACAAATACCTAAAACTAATATGATAATGACAATCAGTACATGGTAAATAAATAAACTATGGAAAGCATTTAGTAAAAATCATACTAGGTAGTGACCATGAAACCATTTAACCCATTTAGTTATTTTATGCATAAACACCCATTTTGAATATCCATGCACTACATCATTTAATAGAACAATGAAATCACCGACCTAAGGGCTAAAAATACAATTCATAAGCTCCTTAATTAATATAAGATCATTACCTAGCTAAAAAGCATGTGAATACCAAACAAGCATACCATATCTGCTCTTGTTGCACAACTTAATCTCACAATTCATTATATCATGGTCAAGATATCGATCAAAAGTAATTTTCTTGAGAAGTATCTTGGATCGAGCCTGCAAAAATGGATCTTTAGAATAAGAGAAAGATTCTATAAAGTTAGCAACCTTTGAGCATTATTGTCACGACCTGAAGCGAGTCCATGGCCATTATGGGCATCCCAAACCATGATGACCCGAGCGCCTTTTTCTTTCTGGAAATCATGCACAACATTCAAATAGTATAAATAAATGCAGAAGTTTTAATAGATGGAAACATGGTTAATATTATAATTTAACTAAATAATCCAAAACGAAATTCATAAACCTTCAATAGTATCTAATATCAGTATGCAAAATCTTTAATACATCAAAGCTAACATCTTGTCTAAAATAGGTACAAGTCCCCCTGTTGGACCAAAACCAAAATGAAATAACAATTCTTTAAATATAGGCCTTCCAAAATAAGGGAGGGTCACCAACTGCACACTTCTATTTGAAAAATCAATGACTTAGTGGGACCCCTGGACTGAGCCTCAAAACCTAAAATATAGTGGGTCAATACAGATGTATTGATCCACAGGATAATCCAAAAATAAAATACAAATTTTACACACTATAGGTTAGAGATTTTATATAAATAGTGTTGCAAAATAATTTGAAGGCACATGATCATAATAGCATGAGTTTCCAAGCATATTATTTTCCCTTTGTATCTCAATTTACTTTAGCATTATTGGGCTATATGGTACATCCTACAAATTCATGCTCACATAGAAAACAAAATCATGATTTTCTAATACGCATATAGTTCTAGTAAGGGGACAACATGAAACATCACAAAGCAGGGTGTCAAAATCCCCAATCAAGTCAATCATGGTTGGGCAAAATATAATAAATAAGGGATACTAACCATAGTCCCAAATTAGAATGATATCATACTAGATACACAAGATCACATAGTAGGATACCTAAGTCCCATGTCTGCAAATCATAATTTCTAGCATAGAGTCCCCTGACTCGTGCATTCTTCGGATGACCATCCAACTCGTATTAGTTTAGTTTTAGATCATTAAAGTAAAAAATGTGTCATGATTATAATATTTTTTATTTTTTTTTCAAGGGCCACTTCTCAATGGGTATCGTCATACTCCCAAATTGCAAGTCCTTTATCGCCTACAATTTCATAGCCTTCTGCGCACCAATCATTTAACACATGCGTATTGATTATCAAAATCTTAAAACTTAATAAAATCTTCATTTGTTTACAAAAAACTAGTCTTCAACATTGGTTTAGCATAAGTCTATTATTCCCAAACGGTTCTTAAACCATGCTCTTAATAGTGTACAATCCAATACTATACAAGTACATAAATATCATCATGGATTTAAAGGACTGACAATTCATTTTAAAACCCATATTCAAGTTCAAAGCACATATATATAAGAAATCATAAATTAAGGTTATGAAACGAAATTCCAAGACCATTAGATACCTTTATCAAACTATGTTTTCAATACATGGTTTTAAAATAAATTTCCAAACTCACCACATGTATATATATACTTATAAAATTATAAACATTGTTAAAATTCATTGAAAACACATTCTCATGATATTAGAACAACCCCATGTACCATAAGTAGTTTAATTTTAAAATTGAAACTCTAATCTTAACCCTTTTCTTGAATTCTTGAACTTAGATAAAACCCTAGTTTCATCTTATTATTCAGAGTGGAGAGGATTTGATAAGTTGTAAAACTAATAAAGGTCAATTAATAACATTTATAATTTAATTTAATTTGTGTGAGAAGCATCTGGGGAGGAAAATACCAAATACCCCATTAAAAACACACCTTTTATGCGATTCGGTCTCAACGGATGGTTTAGTTGATCGACTGTCATTATGGTGATAGACAATCACTCCAACCATCAGTTTTTGTCCATAAAATGATATTACTTCTTAATTCTTGATAGGAAACTTGATGATCCATCACTGGCTTGATAGTTTGTCAGTCTGGTCGTCGAACCTCAACAGACTGACACCTCTAAGTAAAACAGGATTAATTATTAACCTCGATATCGTATTAAGGAAAAACTAGTGAAGTTGGAAATAAGACTCAAAGACCTTTCATTTGATAAATCGTAGGCCCTCTAACTTATCAGATACTAGAGTTATTATCGATGTAAGTTGACCTAAGTTTAGACATTCACTAAAACATAATCGATAGGAAATTTTTAAACTCATCTTAGAATTAAGGGACCTCTATTATCTTAATTCATGCTTAAATATGCCCCTAACATTTTAGATATAATGTCTATGATAATGCTTTTACTTTATTATTAGACTTTTAATGAAACTATTGCATAGTATGGTTTGGTAATGGAACACTAAATGGCATAAATAGTTTAAATTTTTTGGAATGGTTAAATGGTAAGGTATTTTGGTCATGGTTATGGTTAATTAAACATCCTTGTAGGGTACAAGGGAATCCCCCAAGTAAATATGTTAGTGAACAACTTGTTGGCTACGTGGGATTCTCCCAAGCTAATATAATAATGAGATTCTTTTGGGGTATACGGTACTCCCCCAAGTTAATTTGATCATGTAAACTATGGGTACATTAGAATCCCTTTACATAAAAGGGTTGGCTTAGGACATTCTTTGTAATCTATAGTAGGTATAATGATTCCACTACTCATAGCCTTGGTTAAGAAATGGAATAATGGTTTCGTTGGTTCCAAATAATTTTAATTAGGCAATAATGGTGTGGTGTGATAGCTAACAATAAAGGTGCGAGTACAATGGAATAACACTAACACTGGAAACTTATGTTTGCCTACATGAGGGGTGGTCATATTGACATTATATGATACTATGTGGTATATGGGAATCCTCTGAGTACACTGTACAAATAAATCATTGAGAGAGAAAGGTACTTGAGAATCCTCTTCTCTTATGGTATCTCTGGTTCGTACGACTACATGTATTAGGGCCCGTTCTGGGGGTTACATGGACCTTTATAGCCCGTGGGTGGTTTTAGGATGCTTAAGCTACACATACCAAAGTTATTGGATTTAAATTCATGCTAAACCTGACTCCCTTTCCTAGTATGGTTATATATATATATATACATAGATGTATATATAAATATATATGTATATATATATGTGTATATATATATATATGTATGGTTTTTATACATATGGTTGGTTTACTTGGTTTTACTGGATGACATTAATTTATCGTTATCCTGAGTTCATGCTAGCGTTCACCCACTAATCCATCTTCGAGATATTATATCCCTGCGTGATAAAAATATAAGTCATTCTACTTTTTATGCTTAGTAATCAGATTTGGGATCAGCTATTGGAATAAAATGGTAAGCTTTTATATCCAAAACGTCTCTATTGTATATCATGGATATCCTTACATACTTTGGTTTATTTATTGATATTGGTTTTTGATATAGTTGGGGAAATGTCCCAGCCAGATATAGTTTTTCTTTTAGTTAGAGGATTTGAGTGACTATTATGGGTTGGAATGGGCAGGATCGGTATTGGTGCTAGCCTTAGTATTAGCATTGGTATTGGGGATGATATCATTGAATTTAATATGTAATTGTTCCATCCTCTTTTATTTTGGATTAGATAATTATATCAGAACAAATATGGTTATGGTTTTTTACTAAGGTTTGGTTTTTTCTTGATTATCAATTAAGTGTCGGATGGTTGGGCTCGTATGGATGGTCACAGTCATAGACCTTTCCCATAGCCTTAGATATCACAAAAATGATATCTTGTTATATATTTGAAATTTATTTGACCATGGTATGCGTATTAATAGGTTGTGTTGGGTAACGGGGGTGGTCCCTAGTCCTGGATGGACTTGGGATCCCCACATGACACTAGAATTGGAGACCCTTCTATTTTTCTTGAGAAGTGTTCATGAGTGTTAAATTTACCACTCATTGAAACCCAAAGTAGTGTACACTACTATGGTTAAATGGTGGTAGTTAGACAAATTTGAAATTTGAATACACTAATTCGCTTGTCTTACTAGTATATAGGTAATTGGAATAAAATAAGTGAAGGAAGCTGAATGTGAACTAAAAGTTCTAAGTAGTGGAAAATCTAGAAAATCAGGTGGCCCTCATGTACCACGATCGCAATGCATTGATTTGTAATCGCAGTCAAGCAACCAGAAGAACAGATGACCCTCTATATTCACAAACGTGACTCAATAATAGAGAGTGCAATCGTGATGGAGTGAAAAATAGTCCAAGGTAGATTCATAATTTAAAGAATTTTAACCTACATTTTCTAAAGGGAAAAACCCTTTTACTTTTGAGGCACCTCCTAGCTAGATTTCAATTTTTTTGTGGATAAAAAATTAGGAAAGACAATTGTAGATAATTTTTCAAGAGATTTTGGTAGTAAATTATATTAAAAAGTTTGTAAATTATTCTTCTTTGTTATTAATGGAAGAATTTCATTCACTTGGGTATGTTTCCTGCCTCTAATCTCATGAGTAGCAAAATATCTATCTTGGGGTTATATTTAAATAGGGTGCAAATATGTGTGGGTCTTAATTGTTAATGAAAATTCTTTGTTAATGATGTTGGGTATCGCTAATTCTTGATTGATAGATTTAAATTTATGGGTGAAAGACCCAAGTTTCCAAAATCCCACATCATCCTTGAAAGAGGGATGTGGGTATTTTTTTAGATTCCACATCATCTTTGAAAGAGGAATATGGGTTACAAGTATTTGTGAAAAATAATTAGATGTTAGCTTATTCCTTTACATTGTCTGAGAATTAAGGATGAATGGTGAATTTGCTAGTTATTGGGCATCTTCCTAGAAATAGAGTTGCCCAATTGAGGTTTTGGGTTTATTTGTTTTCCACACCCATGAGGCATTTGAGAGAATCCATGCGTGATATTTTTGGTGTTCGTTTGAAAGACTAACACAAAAAGACCTAACCTAGCCTACCAATATATTCATTAACTAGAATTTGAATGTGAACCTTATGTACCCATACACTATTTTCCCCTGGGAAAGCATAATCCCAAGACTATTCTCCTACTACAATTTTATCTAATATTTTTCCACTAAATTTTTAGTTCAAGTGAATTTTTTTTAAACATGTAAAATCATTACCTAAATTTTAATTCATGTTTTACTTTATAGTTACATTGTTGCTAAATACTTAGTAGCTTTCAACAAACATAATATTACAATACTAGTTACACTTCTCGTGGATTCAGCCATAACTCAACTTGGGTTATTATATTGATAATGATCATACAACACAAAAATTACGGTGTAGGTGTGCATGATCAAAATAGCACCGTTATCGGGGAGTGAAACTTAGTTTTTTCTTGTGTAGTGTTGATAGTAACTTTGAGTTTACCCGTAGTGTTTATATTTTATGTTGTTTGTTGTTTTTGGTATATTTTAGGAGATTTCAATAGTGTCCACGACACAATGAGTGATCATTCAAGAAATACGGGGATCTTTAATGGTCCCCACAATGATGAAGACCACCTCCATGATGCCAGGCATTTTAGTGCCATCCATATCCCACTAACTGATGGGAATGGTATATTCCATATCAAAAGTGTGATATTACACATGCTTCAAATAAAAGGTCTCTTTGGGGATTAAGCTCCAGAAAACCTAAACTTGCACTTAAAGAATTTTGTGGAAGTGTATGCCCCATTTGACATTGCTCATATCTCACAAGAGTCAATACAATTTATGCCTCTTCCTATTCTCTCTAACGAGTGAGGAGGCATTATGGTTGAGGTATCTTTCTATTGGGTCCATCACTGTATCACCACTATTTTTGAAAACCAGAATGCTACACAATGCTCATGATCCCAAAGGACCACAAACTAACCATTTTTTGATATCTGTACCTGAGTACTGCATAATATACTGAAATAAATGAAAAAACCTGGTAGAAACCTGAGGAGGCATTATGGTTGAGCTATCTTTCTATTGGGTCCGTCACTATAACGCCCCTATTTTTGAAAACCAGAATGCTACACAGTGCTCATGATCCCAAAGGACCACAAGCTAAGTGCAAAAAACTGGCAGAAACTTGCCATAAGGTTCAAATATCTAAAAATACTCTGTACTGAAAACTGAATACAAATACATCTATCCGAAAAGCCTCTAAACTTGTCTAAACTGTGTAGTTTATGGGACATGTTCCTAACTAACTCTGTATACTAAAATAAACTGAGTGTAATGCCATAATAAAATAAGGATCATCCACGAATGAAGAGGAATCAGTGCTACGTCTACTTCTGCTGACTGAGTCTGGACTACTAAGTATGCTGTGGATCTCACGCTTTGGAACCTATGGTATAAGGCTACATAGCGCAAGAGAAAAGTATGTGTCAGTACTTTGAATGTACTGGTATGCAAGATGAGGTATGGCTAAATGCAAGGGCTTATGCATGAAAATAACTTAACTGAATAACATAAAAGTACTGAATGAGGACATATGTATGAATGCACAAACCAAAACTGGAATCTGAGTAACACTGAATATGAACTCTAAATACTGGTTTCTAGATATTGACTTACTAATGACTAAGCCTACTAGTATTGATGTCTTATTTTACTAATACTAAGAGATAGAATAACTGAGTCTATTGAGATTAATATCTAATCTTACTGATACTGATACTGATTTATTATATCTGAGATCAAACCTATATAACGGTGACCTCTGAGTCTACTGATAATAAATATTATTGTCTGAATCTGAGATCAAGCCTATATAATGGGTGACCTCTGATTCTACTGATAATGAATATGATTGTCAGAATCTGAGATCAAGACTATATAACGGGTGATCTCTGAGAGATAGTCAAGCCTAGTATAACTAGTGACTCCTCAGCTGAATTCTATTATTGAGACTGAATCTAAAACTGAGACTATGGGAGGCAGTCATCTAATTAACTTACCCCTTCTAGCTTCCTTGGGATCCAACCTGTAGCCCCAGTTGGAAGGGTTTTAGTACCATGACATTGGTGAAGACATTTCTCTCTAAACCCAGGATGAAATGCCTAATATAATGGGTGACACCTGGTGGAGCCAAGCCTAATATAAATGGTTACTCTGGGGAGGTATTCAAGCCAAATATAATGAGTGACTCCTCATTCTACACTGGCTACATAGTTCTGTAGTGCAGGGATTCTTATTAACGACTCTACCTAAGATAATAGTGAAGTCGTCATCCCTTTCCTCACTCGGTGTTGAATCCTACTCCCAACTAAATAGACACTGAAATGATTCCTAGACTATTCTGGACTGATGTGAATTTTTTACTGTTCATCTTTCTTGACTGAGCTAATTGAATTTACTTGGTTTTGTCATCTATCGAAATGCTACGAAATTTTTGTTAGCTTACTAAGTTTCACTAAAGTCTGAATTGAATACTGGATACTACTGAATACTATTGAATCAGAACTGAATACTGAGTTTGATTAGACTGATACTGAGGCTGAATTGAACTAGTACTGAGATTACTAAATTTTCTTAAGTTCTGTACTGGCTGAATTCTACTGATCATAGCACAACTAAAATTATCTTTAGACTGACTCAGGCCAAGACACGCAGCTAAATTTTTGCGTATAAATAACCCCAGGATTCAATAGCATAAATAAATAAGACAGGACCATACTTGAATATCATGATAATGGACTTTCATTCACAACACAGTCAATACAATATCTCATCAATAACTTTAATGTCATAAACATGTAAATGTATAGGGAATGCATACTAATACCTCATAGTTTTTCAATGAAGAATACACATGGACAAGAATGCATGCAACTTATCATAATATATTCACTAAGGCATTTCAACAAACGCTTAGCATGCACTAGTTATCACATAATTGAGAATTTCATGCTTAACATACTAAGAAGGAAACTATTCTCTTTACTTGAGCATTCTATCGAACATATGGGGAGCATGCTTTGGTTATACCATAGATTCTATACTTAATTATCATGAATACATCATATCATGCAACTTTAAGAGGGTTTATCCTGAAAACATCACACAATTCATCACATACTAGAATCAACTCTTGAAATTGGTAGTCTAAATCATGAATTAAAACTCAACAATAACATAAACTTCAATTTTAATTCACATGAATCATGAAAACTCTTAAATATTAGATCTTTGAATTTAGTAAAGGATTCTTTAACTTCTTGGGTGGAACGAACCCAAGAATCAACATCTGCATCCCTTGTTATATGATTTTCGGAAGATTTACGAAGGAATCATTATGACTTGGGTCTTGAGCTATGAATCCTAATGGTTGTTCTTGAAGAAAATTAAGGGGGACATAGTATATTTGGGTGAAATAATAAGAAATCTCATGTTAAAGAGTATATATAGGGGTATCAAAGTGATCGTCTTACCCTTGGAATTAAAATCCAAAACTAAAAAAATCTTGATTTTACATGCTGGCACGATGCGCTATAATCTCGTCAGCTTACAGGAAATTGGACAATTGGGAAACTGAGCATTGGCGTAATATGGTGGAAATCTCGTTGCCACCTTGGTTGCAAACTGGAAAGCAACCGTGATGCGGTGGAATCGCGGAGGCTTATTGAATTTTTGCAATTTCCATTTTGACTATGTTAATAATAATCATAACAAATATTAAATAAAGAAAAAGCATAAGTAATACTACAACATTATCCTTCATAAGTCGTTACGTACAGAAAAGTAAATAACCAAATGTAAGCCCTCATAAGCCTTGGAAGTTCATTCAAGAGAAAAAATAACCAAAAATCAAAATAGGTAACCGTATCTCAAAATCATAACTACAATTCCTACCATACCATAAACAACCTTTCAATGCCAGACTCAAATTGAAACTTATATCACCGTCTTTCACTGAACCATAACAAGAACTTATATCATCATCATTTATAAACTTGAATTGAAACTTAAAATAATAAATTGTTGGAGTTGAATCAGAACTTATATCATTATCATTTGCCGGACTTGAATTAGAACACAATATCATAAATCACCAAACTTGCATCAGAACTTAATAAACTCCCCCAAATTCAAATCTAGCATAAGTATCATGAACCTGGCCTCATTACTTTCTACAATATGCATTTGATAATGTAACTCATTTTGTAGTCTATGAGAAAATAACAAGAGTCTTTGCCTAAAGTGGTTGGAGGCCCCCATTTTAATCTCCAAAATCATTTCAAAGGAAATTTCTACCCGGACTAGGCTAATAAATATAAATTTATTGCTATATGTTAACATGACACTTTTAGTCTTAAGATAGCAATCCTACCTAACATATGAGAAAATTAGCTAATGCCTAATTCATGGTTCCTAAATTGAATAAGAGGTCCAAATTAAACTAAATGTATGATAAAGGAAAACCTAGCCTACCTGGATATGATAAAGGAAAACCTAGCCTACCTGGATTATAAAGAAAGAGTAATGAAATTTTCTAAATCATCGTTGTCTACTTTCAAGAAGAATCTACATGATTCCATGCTATAAAAATTATAATATACTCATCAATACGGGAACAAAGGTACCCATATTGTATTTTCATACTTTGAGTCCAAACTTATGTAAAAATCACATGTAGGACCTGCTTGCAGAATCACACTTTTAAAATTATCAACGCGTCTTTCTATGTTAAAGGAATATTTACCCTTAACAATGGGTAAATTTTGAGCTAAAAAATGTAAATATCAACTCACGAATAACCTAGGGATTTAGGGAATGTAATGATCCTCCAAGTTATTTTCCATATCTTTGTTTATTTTTGTTTATTTAAATCTTTCTTATAGCTACAACAAGTCATTAATGACTTTCTAGAGCTGATGGTTTGGTTAACGGGCACTTTCTTTGGTTTTTAGAGCCAATTTTTTGTTTTTATGTCTTGACCGTTAAAATTTGGGAATCAAGCAAAAAGATCAGTCAAACAATCTCATATGCCAATTTAACTATTCCAAAAGCTCCAGAAAGTTGATTTTAGACTAGAAAGACCATTGGCTTGGGTCCGAAGTCTTCTGGTCTCATTTTGGGCTATTGGCTAAAAATTAAGAAAAATACAACATGGTTTAGGACCCACTTTTAATCAAAATGACCTCAGATAGATATTTTGACTGTACCACTAAGTCTAAAACATCAATTTTTTTAGTTTAGCATAGTTTATTGTATATGCAGTATTTTAAATAAATCCAAAGAGGTTGGTATGGACTTAGAATAAGTTTAAGTCTCAGCTGGTGTTGGGGCATTCGCTTAAGAGCCCTATCTCTTAAGACAAAGTTGCTTCAAAAGCTAGTCAGTCACTTAAGCAACCTAGCTTTTACTAGTAGGTATCGCTTAAATGATTCCTTTGGTGCTTTAGTGATAACCGTTATGAGGAAAAAGGTCATTTCAGCATCATAAGCATGGTCAGTAAGTATCACATAACTGACGCTTGGTCCCTTAAGGGATGATCGCTTAATCGACCTAGTCTCTTGTTAAATGGAAACTAGACATCTCTGGGCACCCTATAAATTCCCCACATAGCTTATTTTATCCTATTTTTCAACCATTTCCAAGTGTAAAACCCTAAATAGTGTGAAGACTTCATAGAATCATTAGGGGTTGATTTTTCAGCATTTGTGAACTTAAATTACACATTTATTGTTTTGATTATTGATAAGATTTCATTAATTTTGTGAAGTAATCCTTCATATTTTTCCAAAACCCCTAAAGTATTTGTGGGTTAATTGTAGCACCATTTGAGCTCAAACTTTACCCATTCTTGTGAGCAAATGTTCATTGAGCATAAAATGGCATATTGACAATTTCAAAAGTGGGATTTTACAAGTCGGAAATATTGAATTTTACGTAATTTTGTACTCAAAGCACAAAAGTACAATATGGGTATCATTATTCTTATTTTGATGAGTAGATTATGATTTTGACAGTGTGGAATATTATTGAAGCTTCTTCGAAAGGGAGAATCATTGGTTTAGCAGATTCTTCGCACTTATCTTTGGCATCTAGGTACGCTAGGTTTACCTTTCCTATAGATTGATCTAATTCATAATATATTTATGATATTATGCTATATATGGGATGTGATTTAGGTTTTGGAGGTGTGATTGGTATAATTTGTATTATTTGGACTATTTATCCTATTAAGGAACCATAATTTTAGTGGAATTAACATAGTCGCTCATAATTTAGCTAGTCTATGGTAGAATTAGCTTTAGAACGGATTTCTAGAATTACAAGTGGGCTCTTCTAACCCATCTTGGGCCAATATTCCTGTTACATCTTGTAAACTTCATTACACATATTATCCCCTTTGAAATTCTTAGTTTGGAGTTTAAGGATTGGACACGTGTTATTTATTCTATTTTGGTACTTGGGAGTTGGTACAAATCCTGAGCAAGCCCCGGTGGTTTGTTGATGTTGAGTGTCGGTTCAAGTCCTGTAGTTGATGATCATATTGATGACATGAGTTTTAATTCAAGTTTGTTTTGATAATGAAATTGATGATGATGCTATTGAATTCTAATTCGAGTCTGGCATTGAGAGTTTGTTTATCATACGCTACAGTGTAGATGGTTTCATGGTTACGGCTTTATATTTTGTAAATTGATGGAACTTGGGTTATTTACTTTTCCTAGATTGCTCTAGGCTTGTGGAGGCCTGTGTGGGGTTATTTACATTTCTGCACTTATTTGATTATGGGGACCAATTTAGTAGTTATAACTATGTGATATTTATGTTACTATTGTGGATTTATTTGCTTATTTATTCATAACATTTAGGGTATTATTCTATGGGTTACCTTTTTTACACTTATTTGTCTTATTTATCTTGCATATTATCATACTTATATCATGATTTATCTCTGTCTATCAATGATGCCTACTAAGTATCTTTAGCTTTGGTGCTCATACTACACTTTTACACCTTTTTGGTGCAAATCTATCTACTAGTGGACGTCATTGACTCTAAGATTGTGCTGACTTTAGTTTGGAGATAGGGTGAGCTCTTGGAGTTAGAGTTTCCCTTATTCCTATGATTATATATGTCTAGTCTTTCACTATTCAAGATGGATTTGTTTTTGACTATTTAAAATTTATGTTCTATTTGTTAGTTGCTCCATGTAACGGTACAACTATTTTATGGGCTAGTCATTGATGCTTTATTGATATTTTAGAATATTATTATTGTATGTCTTTACATGAAAATTTCTAGCTTTTATGCCTTTCTCAACTAAATTATCCCATTGCTTATTGCTTTGGGATACGATTCAACTTACCTAGTAGTGGGATATAGTAGGTGCCATCATGACTCATAAAATGGGTCATGACAAATTAGTATTATAGCACTAGATTCACTAGTATTGTTGGTATAAGAGCAAGTGTCTAGTAGTGTCTCGTGGATTGGAATGATGATGTCCATTTTTTATCTTCCAGAGGCTATAAAACATTCTCAAGAGATCCTCACTTATTTCACTCATTTGGTTCTATATTTCTGAGTTGGTTTCTAAATATTTATTTGGTTTTACGCTTTTACAAATGGCTAGGACACGTCCTACCACTACATGAGATAAAGACCCCGGTCCAGCACTTGGGTATCCGATCATAGTTTGTAGATGACCTAGAGGTTAAGGATAACCTAGAGACATAACCCCATTTCGGGACCAAGATGGGGGGCCTTTCTCAGACCCTATTTTTGCTATCGATCTTGAGATTCCTCCACCCCGCCAGTGGTCGTCCAATAACCAGTGTAGGATCTATGGGGATTTATTTCCTCTTCACTACTAAGGAAATCAATAGTTCAACTTTTGGGATTGGTTAGAGGTGTACCATCTGATGGTGCACTGTCTAAGGATTAGTATTGTACCAAAGGGAGGCACATCCAGTTGCTGCGACTTATAGAGTTGATGTCATGGCCCAAATCAGAGCCTAGTCGTGATAGGTATCCTAACCCCACCATGGACTGGATACCACAACAAATCCACAGAAGTACTCAGCTACCTAACGATATATAATAGTTATAGAAATACCTTCGGACCCTACATCACAAAATGATGTAGTGTCCATAGATACTCTATGGGATAAACACTGGCATATAACTTTGGGAAAGTGATAAAATAATGCCAATGCCATAAACTAATTAAAACTATATTGTCACGACCCGAACCAGGGCCTTGGCATGACAGTTATTTGAAGTCCACCAAGGACTGGAAACCAACCCCTTTACCCTTGTCAACAAAAGCACAACAGAACTAGCAGCGGATGAATTCCGAATATATAACAAGATCAAATTGAGTTCAAAACATATAACAAGATAGCTAACTTAACAAAATTAGAAAAGAATCTATGAATTTCAACAACCATCCCAATCTACAGTAATCCACAAACCTCGAAGAAAGCAACATCAATTTAAGTTTGGACATGCCCTCGATGATATCCCAATATATATTTAAGTCTAGAAATACCCCCGATAGCTCTAAACAACATAGGCTTTGATACCAATTATAAGGGTGTGCGGATAAATCGGGTAACTTAAATAGATCCATTAGAGCTATAATAGATCTATCTAAGTAACCCGATTTATCCGCACCTCCTATAATTGATGTCAATGCCTATGTTGTTTAGAGCTATTGAAAGTCATATATATTTGGATTGATTTGATTAATTCATAATTTATGATAAAATTAGATTTAGATATCCACCAAAATATTATAAATATTATTTAGATGAATAACGTACAGAAATTACAAAAATATAAAGAATTAAAATAAATAATATCTGAAAAATGTAAAGAATTAAAAATAAGGATAAAAAGACTACAGTATAACATAATTGTCGGAGTTGGTAAAAATTCAATAAATGCACAAAAAGAAGAAATATCAAATTTAGAATCAACAATAGATAGTCGAGAATATATATATATATCAATATATATATAAATATATATATAAATAAATAAATAAATAAATATATATATATATATATATATCAACATAAACTATGTACATTTAAATAAAATGAACAAAGAATAATTTATAATATACAAAAAAAATATATAAAAATCACGAAGGATTAAAAATAAAAATAGTATTCTCTAATTGAGGAAGAAGATATAAGAAAATAGATGAACATTTATATTTAATGTTAGAAAAAGAAGAATTAAAATTAGAAGATAAGTTGGCAATCATGGTAAGAATAGAAAATGAAAACGAAGAGATAGACAGAAAAAAGAAAATAGATAAAATAAAACAACAAACCATAGAAGAAATACGAAAAATAGAAGAAACTAAAAACAATAGGATTGCTGAATTTATAAAAGAACTACAAATGCTTTTGTATGAAAAAAGACAAAAAGAAAAAGAAGAAAAAGATAAAGAACAAAAATTATTAAACGAGATAAATCAATTTAAAGAAAAATTAAATATAAAAAATGAAGAATTAGAAACCAGTGAATTAGAAATAAATACAATAGATGCTATAGAAACAGATAATTATGATTCGGAAGATAGTAAAACATATACAGAAATTGTAGAAAACATAGGAAATTAGAAATTAATGAAAAACAAGAACTAATTACTAAAGTAAATCTAGAACTAATAAATACAGAAGTAAATACTCTAGATAACAATATAATACCTAGTGCATCATAAATAAGAAAACCAGCATATAATTACAAAAATAAGTCTAAAAGATATAATCCAAAGAATGAATATAATAAATGGACACCAAAACAAATAATTAATTACAACTTTTTACATTTAGACTATGTAATAGATACAAATAAAACAATACAACTATGGGTAGGATATATGTCAAAACAATTATTACATAATAAAATAGATACAACAAATACACCAGAATATATAGAAAAAACATTAATAGGAACCGTAAAATTATGGTTTTTAAACCTAGCCGAAACAAGAAAAAAAGTATTAAGATCTGATAACAAAATAGAAGGACCATCAACAACTACTAAAATACTACCAACAGAAATATTGAAAAAATATGAAATAGCTATAAGAGATGAATTTAGCAGTATGACAACAGAAGAAGAAGAGCAAAATAAAGAAAAAGATATAAATAGAAATTTAAAATTAAAACTAGCAATATGTAATATGTGTTATATAGATGAGTATACGTGCGCATTTAAAGAATATTATTATAAAGAAACAAATAATAAATAAGAAATTAAAGAAATAAGAAGATTATATTTTAGTAAATTACCTGAACCATTTAGTTCAAAAATAATAAAGAGTAGGGATGAAGCAAAAATAGTAGATACCCTAGGAGCAAAAATAAAATTTTTACAACAATGGTATAGAAATATATGTAAAAAATATAGAGAAGAAATAAAAATGGAAAAGACATTAATAAGAAATTTAACATGTTGCAAAGATAAAATAACACATCAATTTGGATGTGAAGAAAGATATTATAAGAAAAGAAAAAAATATAAGAAATACAAGAAATCAAAATATAAGTTTAAGAAACCAAGAAAAATATATTATGTAAAAAATTATAAACATAAAAGAGCATATAGGAAAAAATAAATCTATAAAAGAATATACTTGTTATAATTGTGAAAAACTCGGACATTTAGCTAGAGATTGTAGATTACCAAAAAACCCAAAAAAGAAACAAATATCAAAAATAAAAATCAAAAATACAGAATATATATAGATAGATTATATAGATTATGAATTAGAAAGTGAAGATAGTATATATGAAATTTCGAAGAATGAAACAAATAATGAAATAGATAGTGAATTAGATTAATCAAATGACTGAAGAAGATATAAAAATGAACCAAATAACTGAAGAAGATATAAAAGTAATAACAAAGAGAATATATTTAAATAAAGAAGGAACAAATCAAAAAATAATATTTGATAGTCATATATTTGATGAAATAAAAGGAAAAAAGTTAGACTAAGTGTAGAAAAAATATTTAAATTACCAACAATAAAAAATATATTTAGTAGAAAAATGGAACAATACTATGTAGTAAGCCAAAAGAAACATGGAATAGACAGTAGATATGCAAAAGGAAGAGCTAGTATACCACTAGTAACAAAAAGAATAATTAATAAAGAAATAAAAGATATAAAAAGTAAAGACCCAATAAAATATGTACATCTTGGAGGAACAGAGATATTAATAAAAACATGTTTTAGAAAAGGAATAGATACACCAATAGAATTATATTTAGAAGATGATAGAATTATAAAAACTATAGAAAAAGTATAATAACTGCAACAAAAAGAAATTTAATATTTCAAAATTTTTAATTTATAATAAGTGTGAATTATTCGGTAGCAATAACAAATAAAAATATAGATAAATCATTAGTATTATATTGGAAAATATAAGGAATAGAACGAACCCCAGGAAGTAAAATATTTACAGCAAGATGTAAAAATCTATATGTATTAACAACAAAACATAAAATAACAGGAAAAAATAAAATTAATAAAATACAAATAGAAATTCCTTTTGAACAATTTTTGAAAACAATTGATAATAATGATTACAGTTACAAAGATATAGACATAGAAGAACATTTAGAAATAATAAATGATATAATAAGCACAATAAAAAGAATAGCTCATGAAAAAATAGAACCATCAAGCTCATAAAAAAGAACAAGTTATGAAACAATTTCAATAGTTAATTCAAACCAATATTACATAACAGGAACAATAAATGAAAAATAATATTTAATACTCTTAAACACATGACAAGAAGAAAAATATATAGCACAATATCTAGTAAAAAATGAAGAAATAAAATCTAATAGATAAAGTAGAAATAATAAAGAAAAAATTAAGACAATTATATAGTGAAGATCCATTAAAAGGATGGAAAAAACATAAAACTACTATAAAAATTGAATTAATAGATAAAAATAGCATAATAACTCAAAAATCATTAACATATAATTTTGACGATTTAAAAGAATTTAAAATGCAAATAGATGAATTATTAGAAAAATAATATATACAAAAAAGTAATAGTAAACACAATAGCCCAGCATTTATAGTAAATAAACATAGTGAATAAAAAAGAGGAAAAAGTAGAATGGTTATTGACTATAGAAATTTAAATGCAAAAACTATGACATATAACTATCCAATACCAAATTAGATATTAAAACAAGACAAATACAAGGATATAAATACTTTAGTAAATTTGACTGTAAATTCAAATTTTAGCACTTAAAGTTAGATGAAGATTCTAAGGAATTAACCGCATTCATGGTACTACAAGGATTTTATGAGTTGAACATATTACCATTTGGATATAAAAATGCACCAAGAAGATATCAATATTTTATGAATAGTTATTTTAAACAATTACCTAATTGTATAGTATACGTAAATGATAGACTCCTATATACAAAAACTAAAGAAGAATATTTAAAATTACTAGAACAATTTACAGATATAATAGAAAAATCAAGAATTAGTTTAAGCGAAAAGAAAGCTGAAATTATGAAAAACCAAATAGAACTTTTAAGGATATAAATAGATAAAAGTGGAGTAAAAATGCAACAACATATAGTACAAAAAATAATAATTTCAAAAGAAAAATTAGATACAAAAAAGAAATTACAGTCATTTTTCGGATTAGTAAACCAAGTAAGAGAATGTATACCAAAATTAGCAGAAAACCTTAAGCCTTTACAGAAAATTTTAAAAAGGATGTAGAATATAATTACAACGAGAAAGATAAAAAACAAGTTCAGAAAATAAAAATACTTTGTAACGAATTACAAAAATTACAATTCCTAGACGAAAATTAAAATTTAAAAATATAGTAGAAGTAGATGCAAGTGAATATAGTTATGGAAGAGTACTTACATATAGGCACAAAAATGAAAAACTAGAACATCATGTAGATATCATTAAGGAACATTTAATGAAACAGAAATAAATAGAAAAGAATTGTGGTCATTATAAATGTTTATTAACCTTTGAACCATATATTGTATATAAAAAATTTATTGTGAGAACAGATAATAGCTAGGTTCGATGATGGTTAATAAGAGAAATACAAAACTCAGTTACGACGAAGGAAATTTGGAGATTAGTATTGAATATATTAATTTTTACATTTACGATTGAAGTAATAAAGACTAACAAGAATGTTATTACAGATTATATATCACGATAAAGCTACTCAAACTGATTTACAAATAAAAGAAGCTTATGTCAAAGATACCTAAACAGACTTAATATTACAAGTGTTTGAACAAATTAAGTTATTACAAGAATGAGTTACCACATTAACTACTGAAGTTACAAATGTAAAAGTACAGGTTGAGCACTATAAAAATTAAGAAGCTATTACCAAAGATACTATGCAGGAAGAGCACATTAAAAACAAGACCTAGTAGGTGACTATGAGAAACACCTAAAAACTCAAATTACTAACGAAATTATAGTTATAGCTGCAGGCGCAAGTGATGTATCCAAGGCAAATAATATAGTCAATCAAAATAAACCTGAACTACCAAAGAAAAAGAATTATAACCTCAACCAGATATTCTCAAAACTATATACACCAAATATACAAAAACTAGAGTCATTTATACCTCCCCAGATATACACATATTTCGAATCACTCAATCAACAAAGGCAGACTTATAACCATATCACTCGTACATATATTGATAATATTTATACCTTAAAAAAATTGTTAAATACAAAACCTATACAGAGTGAAGAATTAGCAAAATAAAACCAAGGATATATTACTCAAAAATGTCAGAACTATAACAAAATTATTGTTTTACCTGGCACCAGTACAAACTTAATTTCTTCAAGTTACTATTATGCACTATTATCTACAGTTTACACAATTACTGGAGAAGAGTTAACAAGAATTCTAGATATTCACAAAAAATTTATGGATTATAAAAGTATTATGAAGGGATATTTATTCTATGTCCATTTTTACTCAGCACTAGCAGAAATATTGTTTGATGAAATAAAATAGACAATTACTATTGTCAAGATAGGAATGACATGATACTATATTATCCTTGAAGAAATATGCAAACAAGAAGAGATAACCAAAAATCAGATACCAAACTTCTACCGAAATAAGAGAGTTATTGGACTTAGCAGTATATTGACTAAAATGGAAAATAATTATATAAATCAAAACCCAATTTGGATTTACTATAACAGAAATAAATTATTGGTTTACTCTACTTGTAAAAATATTAGAGAAAATGATAGAGAAGAGATAAGAAAATGGGTCATAACGATCCTAAAACCAGAAGAGTTTCTAGTCAAAAGATCTATTACAAAATAATTTTTTTTAGAAGAAGCTATGGATCAATTCTGTAAATAGGTTGGCCAAAGATATGATGACTACATATGCAGCGGATGTAGTGGTAGACACAACTTTATCCCAGATGTGATGTTACAATAACAAGAAGATAAGGATAATAGCTTGAAGATACACGACAAAAAGATAAGAAGATGGAGCAATAATAAGGAGACAAAAACATCAAAGAGAAGAAAGCGACGTATGAAGAAAAAGCTAACTTTTTGAAATATGTAATACGTAAATCATGTGAACATTTAATAGCTTTACTATTTTTAGGATAGGATTTTTGACTTTTGGCACATGCCATTAAATGAAAACACATATGACCATTATTGGTTTTTATTAATTTTTAACTAGAAATAGTATATAGGTAACGTGTAAAGTTATATTAGGAATGATGTAAAGATGTAAAAACTTTACGCGTTTCCTTTAGGATTATAAATAGCAAAGCATTTGCTCAGTTAGAGGACAGACTTTCATATGTTGAAAGCAAGCCTCCTCTTTTGTAAATAAAAAACTTTTGAATATCTAATAAAAATAAATATATTTACAAGGAAAAGATATGGATAAACAAAGCCTAGAATTATTAACCTACCAAAATAGGTATATTTATTTACGATTATGAATAGCTAAATTCATAAATTCCTGACAATCATGACATGATAAAATAAGTTGATGATAGAATTATTCAAAAAATAGCATGTTAAGAAGTTTATTAGTAAAGTGGAAAAGAAGAAAAATCCCTAAGATCTATGCCATCCTAAACGTGAAACCGCTGAGGCAAGAAAGCCATTATAGGGGAGTATCCAGAGTAGAGGCATTGTTTAAGGTAAAAATATCCAGATTACCATGCTAATAGTGACCAAAGAACATGTTATTTAAGAATAATCTAGTATATAGTAATCTAAAATGATCATATTTTGTTATGTGTATGATTGAAGGGAATATTTTGAAAAAAGCATCATATGAAAAATGAATACTTATTTATTTGGCGAAATGGTAGATAAATTTAAAATACTTGTTTTGTATGTACTTAAGGATATATAAATAGTAGATATAAGAAAAGTCATATTGAAAAAAATATTTGACAAATATTTTATGACTAAAATAAATTACATACCTCACCTACCTACTTATTCTTATGAATACTTACATACCAAACCTAAACATCAATAATGATAAATTACGTATATTTAGAATATTGGAAAATGGATATGAAAAATATACAATTAATAGAAAAACTAATGAAAACAAATTTAGAAGAATATATGAGAACTAAAGATATAAAATATATAAAATTCCTTAATGAAAATATAGATGAATTATTAAGATTAAAACAAAAAACTAATAAATACTATGATAAAGCAATTAATTACTAGAATCCAATTCCAAGCTATCCAAGTTATTTGTAGAAACCTAACCTTAATATGCATAATATGACAAGATATAGATCTGATGAAACTAAGATACTAGTTTTATATATCACAAAAGACTGAGAATTAGAAGACATAAAGAAAATAATATAGGAAAAAATATTTGATTATGAAGATAAGTTACTAAGTACTAATCATTGTGCTTCGGTGCCAAAATGACACTAAAAAACCATAAGTGGGTCCCACTTATGGAAAATTAGTGTATGAGACTATCCCATTGTTCAATTACCATTAAGGAGTTATATCCCTCAATAAATGAGTAAAAATCAAGCATATTTCAGCTAAAATAAAGTCTCAAGCCAGTTGTTGTTTTAGCTCAAATAATGAAGAATTCAACACTATAAATGAAGGATTCATACCTTAAATGAGATTTTAATCATGAATATCCAAGTTACTAAAGCTTCCAATCATTAACCAAGACTTAATTTGAATTCTAAACACTCTATTAAGGTTTTTTGGGACTCAAGACAATGGAGATGTTGCCAATTTTCAACTAAGAAAGGCATTTAAATATCACTTCCTAGGCCCTCAATTCAAGCGATTGCAAACACACGGTCCGCGATCACAGTGTCATGATTGTGATACATCCTCCCTGATCACAGTACCTTTGTTTCTCTAAATAACAGCTGAAACTTGGAATATATTCCATGTTTCGACCAATACCTTGGGATGTATCCAGAATCCAATATGATTAAACAAAATATTCAACCATACTATTTTTAATATTCTGTATGTGATGGAAATATTAGATTTTCCATCCAAGGTCATTTTGAACAAATGTGGGCCCCATATCCATATTTCTAGTTTATCAAATTTTCGACCAGTAGGTCAAAATAAGTTTGGGTACAACGGGACCTGAACCCAATGTCTACCTAACCTAAAATTGATATTGTAGAGTTGATGCCATAGTTAGAATACACATCTAATATCATTTTATTGAGGTTTTTACTTGGTGGCCATTTGGAATAAACGAAGACTTCTAAATAAGGAAATAATTCTAAAACCCAAATGGACTGTTCGGTAACCAAACTATCAGTTCCAGCAAGTCATAAATGACTTGGGGAAGCTATGGAAAATCTCCAATGTTGAAAATAAGCAAAATCACAAGAAATAATCTATAGGATCACTACATGAGCCTAGGTCTATCTTATTCGAGCATATATTGAGCTGTTAGTTTGTATATAGTAGACTTTAGAATTTGTAATCAAGTACTAAGGGGTGAGTCCAAAAGGGGTACCTTAGGTTTTATGGATTTTAAGATTTGATGATTATAGTTCTGTTCTAAGAATCAATGACTTGATTTAGTTGATACTGCATGAGGTTTATAACTAAAAAACATTAATTCACCCTTGGATAATTAAGATATTTTTAGACCTTGAGTTTTTGGTCCTTTAGAATTCTAAAATTTTATCCTTACTCTCTTAACTATGACTCCCCTGATAAGTCGTAAGGAGTCATGACCTATTGCAAGGACTCAATCATAACTTAATCAAAACAATTGGCTTAGTATTCTGCTTTGAGTACAAAAAGCTCCTAACTAGTCATTAAGACTTCTTACGGATTGTAATGACCACATCTTCAGGTGTCTAAAAAGTTTAGCCCAAGGCATTGTCTTCATTACGACTTGAGGCCATGAGTCATAAAGACTTATGAAGAGTTATTATGTCCAAGTCATAGGGTGTCAAGTATGTTGTCTAAACTTTTAATTATCTTATGTACGAGAAGTTGTTATAAGTCATTAAGTATGGTTACGAGTTCGTGTTATTAATTGTATCCAGAGCTGTATGGGGTGTTAGAGGTTCTGACTTAACTATGACTAATTGTGAGAAGTTGTAATATGTCTATACTATTCCTATTGCGACTCATAGTCACTTGCGATAATTTACAATCTTTTTATTAAGGGAACATTAGATATTTCCTCTCTACCCCAATTGTAACCCATTACCTATGACCATATTGAGGACCCCATTAGCATTATTAACTCTCTAACACTTTCAAAACTCTCTCTTCAATTCTATCAAGAAGTCATATATAGGGTTTCTAAGAAGTAGTTCACCCTAGTGCTTAAGCGTTGAATTCCTTTTGTAAAACTTGTTATTTCAGGTATGTTACTATACCCTCATTGTTAATTAGTTAAAAGCATATGTTTTAAATTATTGTTCATGAGATATTTATGTTTGCTTTGAAATAATGGTTGAGGATTTTTGAATGCTTATTGATTGAATAATGTTTTCCTATTATTTAAATATATTATTCAAGCTTTATTGTGGCTTGAACTTGTGGGTACATAGATATAGTTAATGATTAGGGAATTATGATTTTCCCAAACCTGTAACTTTTAAAGTGATAATGGCCTCAACCCCATATTGTGATATTAGTTTTTAATTTTGAGTAATATAGAAAATTTTAAAATCGAACCAAAGGGGTTTTAAATTTCCCAAAGGTATGATAATTTTTTTAGCATGTTGATATTACCTTACAAGTGTAGTTGGCATGATGATACCAATAATATGTGCCTTGATATGTATTGTGGTTCAATGAATGTGACTGTGTGAAAAATATTTAATTGGGCTTTAATGGGGATTGTGTAGCTGAATCATTAATATGGAGGTCTGCGTGACCTATACTGAAAACTATCTATGCAGATGTAGGAGTTTAATTGACTAGGCAAATTCGAGCCTCCCCAATTATTGTTGAATGATTTGCGTGTTTTAGTCCTTCGTACATTATTACTTGATCAAGTGCTTAAGTCACCTTAGTATATGATTGGGAGATTTGAGTCCCCTGCGCATTTTCTGAGAATATTCTTTAATTTATGCAGCTACACACACTAGGTCCCGACATATATGTAAAAGCTGGGGACTATATAGCCTGTGGGTACATGTTATGATAATTGAGCTACACAACCTAGGCTAAAGTTTTAAAGTGCATGGTAAGCCTTAGTCCAACATGTGATATATCTATATGTATCTGTATTTTACTATGGGCATTTGTTTTGAAAGATTTTATACTGTTGATTATGTCATTATATTATCCTTATCCCTGAGCTACATGCTAGTGTTCACCCCACTATCTATCTTTGAACATTGTATCCCCATGTGATAAAATAACTAGAGCATCTTGTACTTTTTCTATGAAGATTTAGGTCGTTCAGATCTATCTATTAGTTTATGGTGTTGTGGTGAAGTGCTAAGCTTCTATTTCTTGAAAGGCTTAGGCATTTCTCAAACTTTCATTCTTAGATCAGAGTAGATAGTTACTTTTATTATCATTAACATTATCATTTTCATTCTTATGATAATCTATCAGAATCAGGAATATATCCCGGCCAAGATTGTTTTTTTCTTCTTGTTTAGAAGTCTATGTTTGGATTATTGTGGGTATTGGGTAAAGTTGGCTAGTTGGTTGGCCATTCATCAATCGTCGGTTATAGACATGTTTTGATTTTCTTTAAGCTTTTTTATTCTATTATAAATATATATATAAATATATGTTCGAAATTAATCCATCATTAGGGGATTTTATGTTTTCTTTTTTAGGTGCAGGTGGTGATCTCCAGTCCACATATGATTTGACATACCCATCAAGGTCAGGAAGTTGTTTGGGTTATGAAAAATAAGGTATCAGAGCCTAGGTTTAGTGACATCGGGTGTCCAACAAAGTTATGTCAAGTAGAGTCTTATTTATGGGTATGTAGCTTTCCACACTTATTACGGAGAGTCTATGAGATATTTAGGAATGTTTCCCTTTCTTGTTATTCTATTTCAAGATATAGAGTCTATGTTCTTGAATCTCTTTTAATTTTAGTGTTTTAGCTTTTCAAATATTGCCTCCTAAAAGATCTAATACTCGCGGAAACGCTTCTATTTAGTCTTATGAAAATGTGGATGGAGGTTCTCCTGCTCTAGGAGTTAAAACTAAATCTAGAGTCGCTGCTTCTGATTACACCAAGAGAGGTCTACCGATTTTACCTATCCCTACTCAAGGACCCTAGGTTGGTGTGTCTAATGTTGATTTTTACTAGTTAATTCATTTACTTACCCAGTTGGTGGACTTCCAGACTATGTGTGTCACTTATGTTGCTCCACTATCTGAGGTTATTAGGGTTGGCCAATTTATGATATTGAGTCTTTTTCTCATTTATTTGAAAGTTGAGGAAAATCCTCAAAACTATATTGATAAGGTAAAAATATCTTTCATGTGATGCATGCTAATAATGTAGAGGGTATAAAGTTTGCTGCTTATCAGTCGAAGGATGTAGATACCAATGGTATGAGGAGTGGGAATAGTTTAGGGGTGATAATATTGGTTCTACTTTATGGGATTATTTTTTTAATACTTTCCTTGATTGGTTGTTTCTATAGGAGTTGAGAAAGGTAAAGGACAAGGATTTTATGAATATGAAGTAAAGGAGTATGTCAGTAAAGGGATATGCCTTCAAGTTTTATCTTTTATTAGATTATTCCTTATAGTTGGTTTCTATCATAAGGTCTAGAATGATGAATTTTCCCCTGGTTTGTCTCGTGAGTTGATCTTGGAGAGTAAGGCTACCTTGTTGAACAAAGATATAGACATCTCTAGACTTATGGTGTATATGCAATAAGTGGAAGTAGAAAATAAGAAGCAAGCGGAGATGAGAGAAAGGCAGAGTTAGAAGTTTAACTATTTGGATCAGGGTAGTGGTCATCAACAATGTGGTACAGATGGTGGAAGGTTATCAAAGAAAAAAAGGGGCAATTTTAATTTCTATTCATCCATTAAAGCTCATTATTTGAAGATATCAGAAGATTGTCATTAATTCTATGATAGTGGGTTTAGAGAAAAAGGAGCCTAGTTCCAGGCTAGAGAGGCTCATCAACACCATCGTATCCTTTTTGTAGATTTTGTGTTAAGGTATGTCGAGGTTTTTGCTAGGAAGGCAGGAATACATATTATAAATGTTGTTACATTAGTCATATGTAGAGGGATTATTTTTCTAAGATTGATTCTAAGGAAAATAAAATTCCTATTGCTACTTCGCCAGCTCTCGCACCAAAAGTGCAACTTCCGCTTTTGGCTATGGCACTAGTCAGAATCGTTTGTACACTCTTTCCACTAGTCAAGATCTTAGGTTTCCACCGATGTTGTTAATGTTATTCTCAAGCTCAATTCTTGTGATGTATATTGTCTACTTGATCTCAGGTCTACTTTCTTTTATGTCATCTCTTTTGTGGCTATTTCTTTTGGTTTTAATCCCGAGTGTATTTTGAATCACTTCTCTGTGTCCACCCTTATGGGTGAATTCATTATTGCTAGAAAGGTCTACATGGTCAATTTCTATAGGTCCATAGTAGGGAGACGTTGGTAGATCTAATTGAGTTGGAAATGTTAAACTTCGATGTGATTTTGGGGATGGATTGGTTCCATTTATGCTATGCATCTTTTGATTGTCGGACGTGATGGGTCAGTTTTCATTTCCCAAATAATTCAGGAATCAAATGGGAAGGTAGTTCACTAGTACCTAACAGAAGGTTTATTTTATATCTTAGAGCCCAAAAATTATTTTCTAGAGGGTGCCTCTATAACTTAGTTCATGCTATGGATTCTAGATCTAAAGGTTATTCTTTACAGACTTTTCCTGTGGTTTGTGAATTTCCCAAGGTGTTTCTTGATGATCTTCCTGGTATTTCTCCCAATAGGAAATTTATTTCGGGATTGATCTTCTTTCGAGCACAAATCCTATTTTTATTCCTCTTTCTAAAAAGCTTTAGCCGAGTTGAAAGAACTCAAGAAGTAGTTGAAATATCTTCTTGACAAATGTTTTATCTTCCCTAGTGTCTCTTCATCAAGTGCCCCTATTCTTATCATGTGTAAGAAGGGTGGTTCCCTTTGAATGTGCATTGATTACCGCCAATTGAATAAGGTGACTGTGAAGAATAAGTACCCACTTTCAAAAATTGATGAACTACTCGATCAACTTTAGGGTGCTAAGTTATTTTCTAAGATTGATCTTTAGTCGGGTTACCATAAGTTTAATATTAAGGGGGTGATATCCCCAAGAGTTTTTTCTAAATTTGGCATGGTCACTTTGAGTATTTGGTTATATCCTTCGGTTTGATTAATGCCTTGAAAGAGTTTATGGATCTTACGAATCGGGTTTTACATTAGTTCTTGGATGTTTTTGTTATTTTCTTTATTGAAGTCATTTTGGTCTATACCCAGAGTGAGGTAGATCATGTCGATCACCTTCACCTTTTGTTGTAGACCCTAAAGGATCAAAGTTTGTATGGTTCTTCAAGAGGTGGCAAAATCATCTCTTAGTGCTTAAGTAAAGGAGAAGTAGATGTTTGATCCTATTCTGATGTAAATAAAGAATGACGTAGGTAGGCAAAAAGTGATGGTTTTCGAGAGTAGTGGTGATGGTATCTTGAGGTACCAAGGTTGATTAAGTATTCTCAATACTGATGGGTTGAGAGGGAGAATTTTGGCCGAATCTTATAAGTAACTCAAAGAGATTTAGTTGTTATATAATATGAAGCAAAAAGTGGTAAATTTTATGGCTAAGTGCATGGTGTGTTAGCAATTGAAGGTAAAACACTTAACGTCTGGTGGGTACACTAAGGAGATTGATCTATCAGTGTGGCAATGGGAGATAGTTAATATATATTTTTTTACGAGTTCTCTGAAGTCTCACCAATAGTTTGATTTGATTTGGGTTATCATGGATTGGATGACGGTGCATACTCACTTCTTACCAGTAAGGACTAATTTATCTTTTGAGGATTATGCCAAGATATTCATTCAGGATATCATGAAGTTGCATGGTAATCCAGTATCCATCGTACTTGATATGGGTGCCGAGTTCTCATATCACTTTTGGAGATTTTTCTAGTTAGGTTTGGGGACTAAGGTATCCCTTAGCACTGTTTTCCACCCGCAGATGGATGGGCAAGAAAAAAGGACAATTCATGCCTTGGAAGATTTGCTTCAAGATTGTGTTTTTGATTTTGAGGTAGTTGGTTGACCACTATCATGTCATAGAATTTGATTACAACAATAGTTATCACTGTAGAATAAGGATGGGTCCATTTGAGGCCTTGTATGGTAGGAGGTATAGATATCCTATTTGGTGGTTTGAGGTTAGTGAAAATAAGTTATTTGGTTTAAATCTGGTTCACCAAGCAAATGAGAAGGTGAATGTGATTCGGGATAGACTTAAGGCCGCCCAAACTCACAAAAATTCCTATGCAGATATAAGGCTATGGGTTTGGAGTTTAGTGTTGGTGATAGGGTATTTCTAAAGATGTCTCCCATGAAGAGAGTGACATAATTTTATAAGAATGGAAAACTCATTCCCCGTTATGTTTTTCCATACATAGTTTTAAAGAGGGCGGGTAATGTTGCATATTAATTAGAGTTTCCTTCTATTTTGTGATCGATTCATCTGGTGTTTTATGTTTAGATGTTAAGAAAGTATGTGGGTGATAATTCAATGGTTGTTCCCTTAAAGAAGGTTTGTATTTTAGATTTATTTTCCTATGAGGAGGTCCTAGTTGAGATTTTTGATCGGCAAGTCTATCAGTTGCAAACAAAAGAGGTGGTTTCAGTAAAGGTTCTTTAGAGAAACCAAAAGGTTGAGAAAGACTCTTGGGAAACGAAAAAGGACAAGAAGTCCAAGTATCCATTCTTTTTTTCCATTTTTGATAATCATGCTTGAGGTATGTATATTCCTTAACATCTTTGTTTTCTAACTTTGTTAAAGGAAATGGATATTTCCTTGGCGTCTTGGTTTTATGTTATTATAAAAGGTAAGAGTAGTGGTATGTGGAGTCAAATCATGCTAATAAATGCCTTGTCCTATTATTCGAGGATGAATGATCTTAAGGGGGAAATGTAATGCCGTAGAATTTTAGTCATTATCAATTATTGAAATTTTATCCTCACAGTCCTAACTATGGCTCCTCTGATGAGTCGTAGGGAGTCATGATAGGTCGTTGGGACTCATTCGTAATTTAATCTGAACAAGTGGCATAGTATTCTGGTCTTAGTATGAGTGCTTCTCAACTAGTTATCAAGACTTATTATGTGTCATAAGGACCAAATTGTAAGGTGTCCATAAACTTTTGCCCAAGATATTTTAGTTATTATGACTTGAGTCCATGAGTCGTAAAGGCTCATGATGAGTCGTTATGTCCTAGTCGTAGGGTGTACAGTTTTTCATCCCAAATTGTTGTTGTCTTGAGTACAAGAAGTTGTTAAGAGTATTTAAGAGTATTTATGAGTTGGTGGTATAAATCACAGCCTGAGCATTATGAGGTATTGGTGGTTCTTTGTTGACTATCACTCTTTGTAATGACTTGTAATGTGTCTATACGAGTCGTATAGTTATTCGTAGTCACTTGCGAGAATTTTCAATCTTTTCATTAAGGGCACTTTGGACATTTCCACTCTAAAAAAATTGTAAACCATGACCTAAAACCCTATTGGAGCTTCCTTATTAGCATTGTTAACTCACTAAAACACTTTTAAAAAGCTCTCTTCAATTCTCTCAAGCAGCCATACTTAGGGTTTCCAAAAAGTAGTTTATCCAAGGGCTTAAAGGTTGAATTACTTTAGTGACACTTGTTATTTCAAGGATGTCACTCTTCCGTCATTGTTAATTTTTTAAGATCATATGTTTTAAAATATTGTTCATGAGATACTTATGTTTGTTTTGAAATAAGGGTTGGGGGTTTTTGAATACTTATGTATTGAATAATGTTTTACGTGGTTTACAAATCACTATTCATGCTTTAATTGTGGTTTGAACTTGTGAGTGCATGGGCATGGTGAATTAAATTGGGAACTATCATTTTCTCAAACTTGTGACTTTTAATGTGATTATGACCCCAACCCAATATTGTGAAATTATTTTTTAATTATGAGAAACATTGGAATTTGTAAAATTGAACCAAGGGGGTTGTGAATTTGCTTGAGTGATGATAATTTTTTTGTTATGTTGATGTAACATTGCAAGTGTAGTTGATATAATGATACCAATAATGTATGCCTAATTATGTTTTTTGGTTCAATAAATGGAATTTTAAGATAAATATTTTTTATTGGGCTTTAATGTGGGTTGTGTAGCTGAGCAGTGAAAGTGGAGGTCCACATGACCGATACTGGAAATCTTATTTGTCGACCTGGCATCTAATTAACTAAAGTGGTTTAAGTCCCCCTCATAATTATTGCTTGATTTAGGATGTTTGAGTCCCCCACACATTATTACATGATCGGGTGGTTAAGTCACCTTAGTATATAATTTGAGGGTTTAAGTCCCCTATGCATATATATGAAATTATTCTTTAGTTTGTGTGGTTAAATGCAATAGGGCCTCACCAGGGGGTGAGTGTTGGGGATTATATAGCCTGATGGTACATATTTTTATGGTTGATCTACACAACCCAGGCTATAGTTTACTGTTGATCATGAAATTATTTTATCCTTATCCCTAAGTTACATGCTAGTGTTCTCTCAACTAACCATATCTAGAAGCTGTATACCCATGCAATGTAGGCATCAAAGCTTCTTCTACTTTTCCTGTGCAGAGTTAGGTTGGTTAGTTCGGTTCATAGGTTCATGGTGTTATGGTGAAAAGGTGATCTTCCATTTCCTGGAAACACCATCTTTCATTCTTTGATTTGAGTTAATATTTTCATTCATTATCATTAACACTATCATTTTCATTCTTGCTGTCATCTGTCGGAGTCAGAGACATGTCCCGACTAAGATTGTCTTTAGCTCTTTGTTTAGAAGGCTTTGTTTTGATTACTGTGAGTATTGGGCGATGTTGGTTGGATGGTTATCGAGTCATCGGTTATAGAAATATTTTGATTTTCTTAAAGCTTGTTACAAGTTATCATGTTATGTGTTCAAAATTCATCTAACTTTAGGGGATGTTGTGTTTTGTTGGTTAGGTGTAGGGGTGATCTCTGGTCTGCGTGGCACATGAGATACCCGTCATGGCTAGGCCCTAGTTTAGATCATAATTGAGGTATAGAGGTTTGAGGCATTATTACTGGTGGAATGGCATAATGAAGGATGCAACAGATTTCATACCTTTGTATTTATGTTTTCAGTAGTTAAATGTCAAGCATCTGAGACCTAGTGGCTTTTGTCAGAGCTTACCCAGTCCTGAGTGGAAGTAGGAGAAGATTAATATAGTATCTGTGAGTGGGTTTCCTTGCATGTCTCAAGGTTCTTATAATATTTGGATCATAATAGATTGGTTGACAAATTCAACTTATTTTATCCCGATACATATTTCCCTTAATGCCAGGAGGTTGGGTCACATCCATGCTTGAGATATAGTTTTTCTTCATAGTGGTTCCTTGTCTAGTATATAAGATAGAGGCTCAATTTTAACTTCTAGATTTGGGAGGACTTTTCCAAGAGGGGTTGAGTACTTTATTTTACCTTAGTATAGCTCTCCCCAGATTGATGGGAAATTGGATATGTTATGAACTTTAGAATCAGTGGGAACATCATTTAAGCTTATAAGAGTTTGCTTATAATAATATCTACTGTTCGAGTTTTAACATGTCTCAATTTAAAGAATTTTATCATAGGCATATCGATCTTTCATTGGTTGGCATGATATTTTTAAGTTTAGTCCCTGTGGTACAAACTTTGTTCGTGAGGATATGGATATGGTTGGGTGATTTAAGATAGGATACAAGTATCTCAAAGTAGGCAGAAGAGCTATAGTGATTGTTCGGTTCATGCTTTGAAGATTGGAGTTGGTTTTTTGATTTTCTTTGACTATCGCCCATAAAAGGCATGAAAAGGTTTGGGACGTGGGGCAAGCTCGATCAAGGAATATTGGGTTATTTGAGATACTTTAGACAGTTGGGAAGGTAATTAATGAAATGGACTTGTCCTCTTAATTTTCATTATTTCAAATTATTTTTCATGTATCTACGCTATGTTTATGTAGTGTGGATGAGTCGTATGTGCTTTATTAAGACTCAATTCAATTGGATGATTTGTTGACCTTTGTGGATGAACCAATTTCTATATTAGCCACAGATGTCAAGAGATTACATTCCAGAGATTTTTCGGTGGTTAAAGTTCAGTGGAGACATTACCATATTTAGAAGACAAAGTGGGAGATCGATAGTAATATACAATCGCAATACTCCTTCTTGTTTGGGCCTTTTTGTAATTCTTGATCCCTTACTTTCACGAACAAATGTCCTTTTAGTATTGGATTAATGACCATTCAGATCATTTCCAGTATTTCCATGACCTTTTGACAATTATAGTTTTCCCATATCTACCTCAAGTCATTTATGACTTGCTAGGACATACACTTCGGTCATCGGCAAGTCATTTTGTGTTTAGAGCAACTTCCC